>CANUEZ040000030.1:19930000-22330000 GCA_948099385.1 Fasciola hepatica | reverse complement strand
AAGCTAGACCTCTACCTGGGTCTCTCCCAATAATTCCCTTTGTCAAAAAAACAAACAAAATGTATGTCTTTTATGGCATATATGTTCATGAATGCCGCTTAAGGCACTGTCCACAGTGAGACACTGCATGATGTTATGTGTATCTTGTTTTCGCTGCCACCCCCTCCCCCGCTTCTTTTTACTCTCGTTTCAGCTCGGTGAATCCGAAAGAAGATCAAAGATTTCCTCAAGAACCGGGAGAATTGGGCTCAAAGCCTCGAACCCGTGTAATACTTCAAGAATTCAAGACTACATCCCATCGCTATAACCGGACTCCTACCTTATTTTCGCTACGCATCCTACGGTGCACCTTCTGAAGTTTCTGTCCCACTGTTTCCCATTCATTTGTTTTTTTGCCATAAGAGCGCACTTTCGTTCCACCCAGTCCACCGACCCCATACTTACAATATACTCTCCCGCAAAACCTGCGCTTGTGATCCAAGCAACAGCTAAGTACCTACCGTATCCTGTGGGGTTCAACCTGTGCACACCACACAGCAAAGTTTCTTCTATCTCACTATTCCTCATCATCCCACATCTCCTAATCCCAATTGCATATATAGCGGGTCATATAGCTCACTGCACGTACCACATTGCCGCATAGGTCTCCTCTAGACCCTTGCGCACATAGCACCCAGGCACACTCATGGTCTGCTGAGACCTTTGGCTTGTCTCTGTCTAGTTGACCGATTTCCTGCTACCTTTTTACCTCCGTCATATATTCCTACTTATCATGCTATCCCGGTCCCCAACGAGTTTTCGGAAAATCCGTATCGCTTAAGCTGGCAAATCCAAACACACCCAACCCCTCCCAAAAACCAGGCCGTGCTCTGTCTCGTTAACGTCGACGGTGAAGCTTCTAATAGTCCTAATGGCCTGAAGCAGAGTTTCGTAGAACTTAGTAACAAGGTCGAGCTGATTGGTGAAACCCTTTCAAAGGTTTCGCCCCTGGCCACTCTCCTTGACCCTGTAGCCGCTACATCGCCCAAGAACTTGGTTTCGGTGGGACACCTCCTCGGCTCCGTGTCTACCGAAATATACCACCGCATTGCAAATCCAAGAACGCAGTGGTTTTTAATGTTCCAGACCGCTTACCACTTTCCTTGGCGAAACACGACATACTAAGTTCGTGCAACATGACTCACTATAGATGCCATTGCAGGAGGTTACGTAAAAAGTCCCAGCGACGTAGTTTCCCTTGCTATTCCAATTTTTTGACGACCTAACAGCTACAGAGTTCATTAGCAACAAGTCGACAATTGCTGCCCTTTCGCCGTATAAGGACATCAAGATATTCTCTGATAAAACCCCCCTCCAACGGGAAATATTTTGCTCGCTGAGAAGTAACTCCGCCTTGCCCATGCAGACTGACCCCACTGTAACCGACATGAAGGTTACCCAATGCCCCTCTGTCAAGAAGTCAAAGGCAAGCCCGGTGCCTCACCCTGACTGCCTGCAAACTGTCGGCTTAGATATGTCTAACTCCCCACCACGGGTTCCGCTTCCACAAAAATGCCCTTTTTACCGTCTCCTCCAGTGGCATCTACTAGCAGTAGCTCCCGCTCCCCGACCACAGGCCCCAAGCGGCACTCAGCTTCAGTATTAAAGCCGCGCTCCCCCGTCATGGTCTCTGAGCCAAGACAAGACCCTGGTACAACCATCAGCCCCCGCCGTACTACTTCCATTCCGTCCTCCGAGCCGTTGACGAGTGTTGTCACCCGCCGCTCCCGCTCTAACGACTCTACAAACTACCCACCAGCTGCTAGCTCAGCCGCGACACTTCGTTTCTATCCTCATAAAAGCTGCTCTAATCCCCCATAAGCCTACCTGGTACTCCTACCAGGTCCGCTCTTGCCCAACTAATCACCCCACCCATTTACCCCACTCTCAATCGGCTTCTGCTTATAGCGTACTCTCGGATCCTCCAGGTGATAACCAACTGGGCCACCATCCGCATTCGTCTAACGCCATCGTCCCTATATGCAGGAGTGACCTTCAGGGCCTTGCCCGTGCAACTCACCCTTCCATTGCCTCGCACTCCTTCCACTGTTTTTCACTCTCTCTGATCGTATGGGTCACACCAATCCTCCATCTCCATTGCTACCGTATATCCCCCCCTGCCCCCAGACACCAACCCTCCATACTGTAGCCCCAGCATGCCTCCGCTGTTCCCCCCGGCTCACCTCCACCAACCCTCATCTAACCCTGAAGTACCACGTACATACCCTAGCAGATACTCTAGATTCGTACCTGCATCCCGCCTCCTCGCCCCACCTCCCCACTTATCGGCTCCCCTGCCCCTCACGAGCCTCCAAACCTTTCCAAATTTCGCCACTCCCTTCCCGCCCCCCACCCCACACTACGTCCCAGTTACTCTCCTACATGCCTTCACCCCCATACCGACCTACCGGCCTTATACTGACTCTGCCCAACAGGTAGGTTACCTGCAGTCAAGATCTCGTTTTTTTCCTGACCGGTGCCCTCCGCACCCGTGGCCATATTGCTAGTCGCCCTACGGACCATATCGATTAACTTTCACAGACTCGTATCACTGATCGCTCCCCACTCGATGTCATGCCACTTAGCGCCTTACACCACGCACTCACCCCTGTCCACCCCGCTTCGACAGATATTCTTAACCTCTCACTTTGCCATATGGTGCCTCCTCCCTCTGCACCGTGTGACACCCCTCCGGCCCACATCAGCGGTGCGCTGCACATTCACCGTATTGATCATCCACAGCGATCGGCTGCGCCTAATGCTAACGCTTCTCCTACTTTCCGTCCCCCACCCAACACTGCCTGCCCCCCCCCCTCCTACTGACACTCTATCCCCACTGAGACCCAACTCCTATCGCCACAGCCATCCCAATAGTCTTGCACCTGGCATCCATGCTTTGCGCACACCGACACCGAACTCATTCCTACTAGTTCTTATTACCGCTCGCTCAATAATTAGAAAAATATCGCACCTGCGATCTTTGGCATTTACGTCAAACGCTGACATTATACTAGTAACTGAATCCTGGCTGTCAGATGATGCTTCGCTTGACCTTGTTCCCATAGCTGGGTATCAATGCTTCTCGAACACCCTCTTGTATGAAAAGGAGTTTCACGAAATCGGAGACGAGAGACTAACGTTGTCTCAGAAAAACCACTTCGCCCTGCAAAAGTACGGCAAGGAACTAGACGCCCTAAAATCAGCTCGAGGTTCCCCTCTCGTAACGCACATCAGCTGATTCTTGGGTGGACAGCAGAGACTATGCTCTGCAAAGACTACTTCGGCTGGAAGAACGCTTCGTTCGAGACCAGGATTTATGGGAAAGATATGCAGAGCTAGCGAAGCGAAAGGAAGCTCTCGGCTACGTTGAAAGGGGACCTGCTACCACCGATGGCCGAAAGGGGATTTGATATATGCCTCACCACCCGGTTATCAATCCCAAGAAACCCGAAAACTGCGGGTGGTGTTAGACTGTGCAGCCATGTTCCAGGGCAAGCCTTTAAACGATCGCCTACTACAAGGGCCCGTCTAGACCACGCCACCGATCGAAGTTTCGTGCCGTTTCAGAGTGGGTAGAGTGGCCTTTTCTGCCGATATCAAAGAAATGTTTCGCCAGGTAAAAATACCGATAGAAGAACGAGATACCTCGCGTCTCCTTTGGTGGAAAGAGAATAAACAGGACAACGCAGTGATAAGTTGTGGGATGATCGTCCACCCCTTCGGAGCCATATCATCACCGTTTTGTGCAAACTACGCCCCCGAGAATCAGCAAACAAACATGGAGATTTGGCCCACCGGGCGGTGGTAGATAGCGTCGGCAGAAACTTCTACGTGGACGACTATCTTGGGTCATTCGACGGTGAAGACTCAGCCCTAGGCAGATCAGAGTCCTACCAAGATTGCTAGAAGAGGGCGGCTTCTATCTAACGAAATGGATGTCGAACGCTTCAGAAGTGCTAGAAGATATTCCATACTGCGAGAAGGCCGAAAGGGTTAGAGATTTTGACGGCTCTCCACTCCCCAACGAAGGCACTCTAGGGATACAATGGGACGCGGAAACGGACGACTTTGTTTTCGAGCTAAACGTTCCCGAGCTGCCAGTAACTCGTCGTGGCGTACTTTCTGCCGTCTCCAGCTTTTTCGATCGGCTCGGTTTCGTCTTGCCCTGGCTGGTACCCGAAAAGGTCCTGCTGTAGCGGCCCTCCCGTAAGAAAGTTGATTTGGACCAGCCACTGGACCGAGAAGACCGACTGGACTGGGGAGAATTTCCTAAAACCTCAAAGAAACCAGGGGACATGAGGATTCCACGATGTTTGCCCCCTGATCACGCAAGACGGACAGGAGAACTACATGCTTTTTCCAACTCATCCGGGGTTGGTCAACGAGCCGTGGTTTGCTGACGATGGGGCGTGGGAGACGGACAATATACTACGAAGCCCGTGTTGCCCCACTAAAGAAGGTTTCTATCCTGTGCTTTGAACTCAGCGCAGCAGTGTTAGCGGTCAAGGCGATAAAAACGGTAAAGAGACGCTTCGACTTCTACACTTGGTCGGTTAGTTTCTGGGCCGACTCGACGATGGTACTGTACTGACTACATTAACAACTTCAGGGGCCGTTTTAGTACTTTCCTTGCTACCCGGCTCACTATCATCCACGACGAATCAGCCATGGACCAGTGGAAGCATGTTGGGTCTGGCGATAACCCAGCCGATCTGTGCTCCTGGGGTGCAACCAAGTTCCAGAAACTCGACACGTGGACTGGATGACCGGAATTCCTGCAAAAGCCTAAACAGGGCTGTCCCGTGTACGAAATAAAAACCCCTCTGGAATTGGAACTGGAGGTCAAAGGCGTGGTGATGACGGCCACAGTCGTCAAAGCGACATTCATTTTGCCACGATTGGCCAGGTTGTCTTCCTAGATGAAGACACTTCGTTCATTAGTTTAGTTGGCCAGGTTCAATAGACATTTGCTAGTCATGAAAGGGGTCCGACCCCCCCCCCCCCCCTCGGCCGGGTACGAGTGGGTCCGACAAGTCCCGATGAACTAGGAGCCACAGAACACGATATATTCAAGATGGTACAGCGAGAGGCTTTCACTCGGGAACTCGAAAGGGCGGAAGAAGAGGGACCAATCGACGAAGGAACATCATCTCCGAGAGGCGACCTGACGCATTTAAACCCCAGACTCATTAGCGGACCACCAAGAGTAGTTGGCAGACTGACCAACTCCCGCCTGGGCTTTGACACGAAATACCCCATATTGCTGCCGGCTTGACAACCCGTGATAGAGCTAATGATCCAACACGTCCGCGCCGTGGAGGGACATGCGGAGGCAGGTCACAGGACGAGGGTCATCCGGAAATGCCTTTGGTTGCCGAAGGGAAGAGCGACTGTAAAAGGGGTAACCCGACGTTGAGTACATTGTAGGAGACACAATGCTGCAGCGGGCAAACAGCACATGGCCCCGCTACCAGAATGCACCGTGACCCCAAGCTGGTGGCCGTTCAGCGACACCGGGTTGGACTATTTCGAACCCTTGTGGATCAGGTGTGGGCTGAGGTTGGAAAACCGACACGGGTGTATCATGACGCGCATGAAGTCAAGTGCGGTAGACTTAGAAGTTGAGCAGTCAATGACAACCGACTCTTTCCTACAGGCCTTTCAGAGCTTTATCAACCGGAGATGTGTACCGACAGATATATACTCCGACAATGGGTCGAACTTCATGGGGGCTCATTGGGAACTGCAGCGCTGGCACAAAAACATGAACAGAGACGAACAGCAGAATCGAACCGTGGCCTACGGCATACAACGGCACTTCAAGCCCCAGCAGGTCAGTTACCGCTGCGGCGTACGGAAACGCCTAATCCGGTCCACAAGGCGGATATTACTGTAGATTATTGAGCGACAGCCGCCAGACGATGAGACATTGAGCAACGTCTTGAATGAGGTCGAGAGAATTCTAAACAGCCGCCCACTGGTTCCAGTAACCAACGGCGACCCCGCCCATCTAACGCTCACTCCGAACGACTTATTGATGGTGAAATCGAAGGGGGTTTCCAAGGGCCGATAAGTCTTCGCGAGAGCCACCTCCACGGATGGATGCAGGCCTACTATCCTACCGAGGCTTTTTGGAGGCGATGGCTTCGGGAGTACATACCGGCTCTGCAAGCTCGACAGAAGTGGCTGGTCAAAACTAGACCTTTCAAGGTTATAGATGCAGTGATGATCTCAGACGAATACGTACATTTCAGCACCTGGCCTTTGGGAGTGGTTATGAAAACCATCGAAAGCTCCGACGAAATGATAAGAAATGCGAAGTAGAAGACCACCCACGGAACGCTCATCGGCAAAATACGCGATATCAGCCTCCACCAGAGTGAAGACGGAGAAGCCGATAACACAGAAACCCAGTAGACTAGCCCCCGTGCGTCTTCGAGGTGGGTAAAAGAACCCCATGTGTAGAGGGATTTACGACATACCGACGTATTGGACTATCAGGCACCCTGAAACATACACACTCATATGGTGCATTTTTATACTTCATAACCCCTGTAGAGCGCGTTGCGGTGCACACCGTTTTTCGTTGACGTTACAGATGGCCTATGGCATATGTAGTAGTAGTTGTGATTCTATCATGTACCCAGACATACCAATCGCACTAACAAAACACGTTTATACTTCATGGCTCCCATCAAAACACTCCGCAGGGCTGATTTTTCTCCGTTTATCACCGACAATATGGAAGATATCCCTGTAAGTGATGGTTACTACTATTTGCCCATGCACGAGAGTGCGGCCTCGTCGATGTCACCCACAGCCACCTACACACACAAACACAAGCGACTGTGAACAAGGCCTCACCCGAGGACATCACCTACTTTTCGCCTCCACACCCGCCATCGATCAGCGGCTTTCATGGACGACATGGAGTAACCCGGCGTCGGTGCGGCCAGGGGATCAAGTGCGATCCTGAGTATAAAGTTGACGAAGAGGTATTAGGTACGTGCACTGACAGCATTGTCGAGGTAGGTAGGAAGGATCAGTACTCTTATTCCAAACTTGTGGTTCTGCTAAGATTCAAGAGGGTTTTGGTGGGCGATGTAACGGCCGTTCATGGAAAGGCCCCCCAAAACCACTGCAGTTTCATGTGTCCTTAACATCACTCATTTACTTGCACTAATAACTTGTTTTATACACCGTTTTTTCTCACGGACCAACGCTTGTTTGTTCGCGCTCAGCGCGCTGCTCTGGCATATCCTTGTTCTGGGCCAGTGTGACGCACGTGCTCCTTTCTCGCAAGCCGCAATTCGATTCTCGTTTTCTGAGTCCTTGTGGTCGCACAATTGAGGTTTGCACCTGTTTCGTTTCATTGTTCGTTTGTTAATCTAGTATCGTAGGATTTCACGGATAACCGCTTTCTGATTTCGGGATCGGTTGCGAATTTGGCTAAGCATTGCTCAAAGATGTCTTATACCTCTCACAGCCATCATCTCCACCTTGGCGTGAATCAGACAGGTTACAAGTCCCTTACTTAGTTACTTTTATGACTGGGGTAGTGCCTCTGAAATTCTATTTGAGTATACGTAGTACCACTAGTTGTATAAAGAATAATCCTCAAGCATTCCAAGATCCACTTTCGGTTTGGTCTCCTCCACTGGTTGTAATCCAGGACAGCACCTGACAGACTCCTGAACATCTATCCAGTGGTCACCCTGATTCGAATCACCAGGCACTCACTGCTCCACTTACGTGCATATCACAAGACTCTGGCGCCCTGCCATGGTGGCTACTTTAAAATCTGATATCTAGTCAACACAACTACAAACCCCCTAGGGGTCGTCCCGATGCATCACCACATTCCATGCTGAGAAGGGACGGCTCATATATAAACGGAGATGCGTCCGACTCAGGCCTCGACAGAAAGGGGCGGTCGATTATGAGTCACGTGTATCTGTTTCTCCATTCTTCTATCTTCCGTAACTAAAAACCGCGACTTCAGGGATGGGGAAACAGAAACAAATCTGTGATTGACTTTTATTGAGGGGAAAACAGCAATCTTGAGAACTGGCGCATTCATTGGGCCACGAGTAAATAATGGCAGATGGAGCAGAAATGAGAAGTAGTCCCTACGGGAAAAGCAGGTAATCCCGCTGCTCTGAACTAAAAAGAAAAAACAAAGTACCCAAAGTATCCCTAGCTGAAAAGGTATAGGATTCATGCCCTACACCACTTCAATAAAGGATGGATTCCCCGTTAAAGCCATAACGTGACCCTGTGTATGGGATGCCCTGAAGAAAATAAACAAAAGAGCGTGCGAGAAAAGCCCTCGGTACTTTTGCCTGACCCTGTGCGGGAGAAAAGCCTTCAGAATGAGTTATCGACACGTAAACCAGCGTCACTTTCTCTGTTTAAACCCTTTCGGGTTCCTTGTTCTACCCCCGAGCAGCTAGTTGGAGTCAAACCCCGCGGTTCATACACGACTTTCAAAGTTTACTCATGCAAAGTCCGCCATGTTCAGAATCTTTCATGTTGATACGTGGGCCCATTGCCATCAGCACCCGTTAACGCTCATGAGTGGTATGAAAACCGAATCTCTATAAACTCAACCCTTGGATACTCACCCATAAATGTTTTGCAAATAGGTAGCATTTCCAAACCACCTAGGTTTCCATGTGCTTCGTTGTTTTTTCTTGGAGCAAATGGAGTGTGAGCACGAGCTGCCTATGCGCTAGCCTCAGACTTCACTCTCCAAACTTTTAATTACACAAGGAATAAAGCATCCATAACTCATACACCAAGAATATAAACCACCTTATCGTTGATTCGGGCCGACAACTAACGGGGCGAATCCAAACGATTATATACCGCCCACACGTGTAAGGAAGTAGGTGCTCCATAGCCACAGTATCCAACACAGTCCTCTTAAGACTCTTTATGATTTCACGTCTTAACCTAGCAATGGCCTGCAAGAATACTGAGTCTACCCTACCACGGGCGCAGGTTCATGACTTATCATGGCCTCAAAAACGTTTCTTTGAAGTTAAAATCTCCGACAAAGGGTACAAATCGGGATAACCCCAAGCACGACGATCCCCATCAACCCAATGCCCGTAGTCAACCGCCGAATCATGACTGAAATATCAACATGGTCTAGGGAAAGCTCGTCTTTCTCCATCGCCCTAAAGCTCCATATCAAAACATTTTCCACCCTCCTCCCATTGGAACAAACCCTGTCGGGCATAAGGAGCTCCGCCATATTGCGACTTTATCGGCTTGCAGCCATTTATATACCACTGAAACTGAAGCTTGCCACCCTCAACACAGCCCCCCTAAGCTTCTGCTGTCAACACTTAACGTCAAGGTCCTGTCCACTGCATAAGGCATATGCCACAAACCGCTGAAATGAAGCCCTGCCATTGCCGTGATAATGCGAACACACCTAGTTCATCATATATTGCCTTCATTTTCTGTCATAACCAGCGGCTGGAACCACCCCCAGATTGCCGATCTCTCCAATCGCTCTAGTCTTTGATTACTCCTCTACAATTGAGATCTTCCAACTTCCTTGGTACGATGGTCACAGTTTCTAGCTGGGACATCCTCTAGACTGTCACATCTCCGGTCTCCTTTCTGGCCATTCCTGTTATTTAGGCATTAATCGGTTCACTGGGCGCTACTCTCGGATTGCCGCAGGGGCTAAATGAATCTTGCTGATTGGACTGGACTAATTTCCACCCTGGACGGCCATGGTTTTCAACCATACGCACGTTGGCCAATGCTATGTGGAGCCTGTTACATCGCACGCTATAGCATTTACAAGAATGTTACCCCGATTAAAAGCGACCAAAACGGCTTCGTCGGACCGCAAGGAGGTTTGCCGGCATCAAAACGATATCAGGCACCGCCTTAACAATTTCTTTCCACTAAGTTTTCCAATCGGTCGTTCACACTGCTTTCGGGTACCCAAATCATGACTGGAAGCCTACCATTGCCTTTGCATTTTCTGCCTAATTTCCCCATTTTGTCAACCAGAGCAAACAGTCCGTTTTTGCTTGCTACCCAGTCATGTTCTTCAGGAAGAGCCAGTTGTGTCCGGTGAGTCCGCCCATGCTCGAACCTTAGTTCTTAACCCCTCCGTTGGAGGCAAAAGTGAACTTCATGAGATAAAAAGCGGTCTCTCGCTGTAGGTCTAAACTTGTATCTATATTATTTCATTGCATATACAGAGACGTTTATCCTTACATCTAATATAATATCCGTTTTCGTCTTGGGTTCGGTCCTCTGCGAACCGCTCTCACAGGACTTGCGCACCACATTTCATCTGTTCTACTGGTCTTGAGGCATCTGCTTCATCTTCTCGTTCCAGATGAATCTTTCCTCAAAAATCTCACTTTGACATCTCCAGCTAGGCTTCCAGCTATCATTCAGGCTGCTTCGGCAGCAAGTTACATTCCTTGAGAAGTATTTCTCTATGCCTACTTTTAAATAAAAAGTTCCTTCCAAATCTCAGTGGAATTACCCAAAGGAGATAACCAAAAAGAACCCACCTGACATAACAAGCTCCCTCCTTCAGGCTTTCCAATCCGCTGTCCACCGGCCTTTGGATTTGTCTAAATTACATCAGTGTAAAGAAGCTCTCAATACGCCGCGGAAATTGCTGATTGATAACTTCACTCGGTATTGCTCTCCACCGTGTCTAGGTATTCATTGGTGAAAGTCCCACTCCATTCATTCGATATGAATTCTTCAGCCAACCAGCCTGTGTATCCACGTATTTCTCTCTATAATTCCCGATTTTACCCTGATCTCTCGGTGAACCGTTGTTTTGATCATTTTTGTATTTACTACATCTCTCACGCACTCTGATAATGCTTAAACCAGCAGTTCTTCCTTTGTCATACTCTCCTCAGCGCCCCGCTCCCGAAATCGAAACTACTTTGTACATCTCAATCGAACTCTTCTTCATCTGGTTATTCTAAGCACTGTCCAGTCCTATCGTACTGTTAGCTAGATGTACGAAGTTGACCTTTGAAATTTGTGAAAGCTTCATACTGTTGTCCAGCCCTGTGTTCGGTGATCACGCATTGTGTACTTGTCTTGATCTCAGTCGAGAAAAATACCGTTACCATAATTGTGATAATAACTTAGTGAGCGATCGTCCAACAGGCCCAAAACATATAGAAAGCGAATTTAGTGCGCCAGAAATATGTTGAGCATCATTACCAGAACAACATCACTCATTATCTTTTTGGTTGCAATGGCCTTGTTGGATAAAAGCAGCACGTCTCGCCCCCAGCCAGACACGGTAATCCTCTTGAATCAGTCTTGACGCTAGGATTAACCCGAGAAATGACAGCAGTTCAGAATAACTTACCTGGGATTGATCACGCAATTGCACCATGCTGCTTCAGGGTATCCGCCAAGTATAAACAGCCCACACCCTCACATAAACCATATCATATGGCTAACTGAAATAAACTGCCTTCTCTGATTTACGGGGAGATTTGGTACACCATCTTTTTGAGTGCGGAACCCCGGCTGGCCGTCGACCAGCTCTACTTCATCTTTGAAAACTGCCCGAATCTAATAGCTCCAGTTGCAATGATCGTTCATCTGAAGTAAAGGCAACAAACTGTCCCTTCTAAACTCGGAATTGAGGTAGACTTCAAAGCTCTCGCCTAAAAACGGGATTTTGTATTATTTATACCACTGAATCTTACGTTTGGAACCATCAAAAGGTACTCTGAGGGCGAACTAAGACAATCGGAACAGAGGGCCTTGGGGCACTCCATGAATGTTGATTTTCTTGCAAAACTGATGAAACCGAGGAACACCAAACCAACTTCTTATACCCCGTCACCCTTTTTTAATGGCATACCCCGATAAACTACTAGATATAGCAGAAGCTCGCGACAAGGTTTTTGCTTCTTCTTTAGCTAGTAATGCTGCACCCTTTTTCTTCAATCCACCAGTAACCTCATGCGAGCCATTTTCTTTTGTAACGCTTCTTTCATCCGTAGTCAAACCATTGATTTCAGATATTGAAATGCCATGCGCTCCCTTGTCGGATTTGTTTCTATCGGTCATACTTAAATAGAGAGGTCTCGATATCCCAATTCTTATATGACACTCATTGAGTTTCTCTCAAAGGCTCGGTTGATACTTTATACGAAGTAAAAATTCGGATATGATTCGAATCAATTGAAAGGAAACACTGGAGGAACCGGTCGACTACCGGCGAGCGAATCAAGCCCCAGTTGTACGGAGGTATATAGAAAGGTTGGTAAAGGTTAAACTATCAGACCGACTCCCTAGTAATCTTCTTATAAGTGAGAGTAGGCATGGCTTCCCAAAAAACTGCTCGTGCAGGAATTGTACGACGGACTTTCTGAACCTCATCAGGACTGCTGTTATGATGGTGAGGTAGTGGTCACAGTCTTTTTCGACATGACCACAGCCCTCCGCCGGGTGTCCTATAATGCTTTGTTACGAAAGGTGCAGACAGGTGGCATTGTTGACCCACTCCCTGCCCGGCTAGAATTTTGTCCTTTTGCAGTCAAGCAGTAGACGTTGATGGTACAATTTCCTCACCTAGTCCTGTCCAGCAGGGTGACCCACCGTATTGCACTGGGTCCGTTGTAGTTCCCCACGTATATAAATGACATGTTTCACGTGGTTTGACATGGGGTCACCTTCTTATTTGCAGATGATGTAAAGTTGTTGTGCACCTCCGACCACAATTCATTGGGTAATAATACAGCTGAAATATCGGGGGACTTACGGAAGCTCATTTCGTGGGGTAGCAGTTGGCCATTGATGTTCTTGGCGAGTAAAAGCTGCTTTTTACTTACAAGTGCTTTGTACTTCTTGGAACGTTCGGTATAAGTGGTCATCTCATCTCATCCCTGAACAATCATCAATGCGTGACCTGAGCATACACATCTGTTCATTCAACTTCCCAGAGAAACAGAACTCAAAATGCCAAGTCATGCAGGTTATAATGACTGGTTCCCAGAATATTTCGTTCTCATGGCAGCAAACTCATTGTTTAACCAACACACGTAGGACCAATACCAGATCATAGAGCAAATGCTAGCTCTAGAGTGCGTCAGTCTGACAGGTTTGCCAAGTATACCATTCAGCGCACCTTCACTAAACAAATGGTTGGCTATTCGTCTATTCTCAGCTATAAACAGTGCAGTAACCGGCTACACCTCAAACCTCCTTGGCTTTGACAGGCAAGGAACAACTTGTCCTTTTTCCGCTCACCAGTGAAAATGAGACTCTGCAAAGCCCTTCTGAGATACGAGGCCTGTTGGGATTCAAGTGTCTGTTACGAAGCGGCGGACATTCTGGTATTGTGCCGGTTTCAAGAATCAGCCTACCGTCTAACTATTTTATTGTTTGTTATTCATGAATATGGAATAAAATTCCACTAACTGTCAATGCAAAAGGCCACTTGCCGAGATGTAAAAATGAACTAGGCAGACACATTAAAGTGAGTACATGCCTATCCAGAAATGATCCACGCACTTCGGAGGAGCTTGCTCACGAGGCTGACTTGGTTATCGATACGCGCTTCTGGGTCACCGGCTGGAAGACTTACGCGTTCATCACATAGCTCGCCCTGGATCTCACAGCCGTTTATTCCTCAAGTTAAGTTTAACTCTCCTTTACTACCTTTTGCTCATCCAAGTGTGATCCTCCAACCGCACAAATTTCACTCCAAATGGCAGCTGTCCCTCTGGGCTTAGGGCTTTCTTCTTGTCAGTCCCGAGTAATAGATCCTCCGTTAGAGGAGATTCAGTCAAAATATTTTTACTTGAAATGGTTCTTTAACTGAATGAAACCTCCGGTACTGTCGCAACTCGTTCTGTTCCCAGCTCAATATCCTACCTTTAATTTCGCTCCATGTTCTCTCGCAGAGTTTAGTTTTTTAATCCACACACTAGTACATATAATTTCAGTCTTACCTTATCAAGGAATCTTTCGGCTCTTACTTGTTCAAGGTTTGCCCGTTCGTTCTTCCCGTCTAAGATGCCACAGACCCAGCATGGTCATAATCAGCTTACTTATCAACTATCATTTAGGTTCATCCGTTCCATCAATTCCGGTAGGGATTTGTTTCCTCAGCAAAGCCTGCAGGTTAACTTCCCATCCATTTACAGAAAATTGCACCTTTCACTCCTTCTAAGGATCACTCTCTTCCCTTTTTGTCGTCTCTTGGCACCAGGAGGATCATCAACTCTAAGCCCCTTGAAACCCCCCTACTTGCCCGGCATCCATTTCATATTAGGTCCTGTCCTATGGCCTTTGACACTTTCTGGGCTAACTTGGACAGGGAATTCAGTCTCAGTTCTTACACCAAGTGGTTCATTAGTTAAATTCGACCTCCTTTTATGCTGCCACTTATCCTGTTCCCAAAGCAATATCCCGCGACTAACCCATCTCGAAGTTTTCTTGCCAGCAACCAATTAACTTTAACCTAGGTGCGTTTACTGTGGCTGCAAATTCATCGTATCTGGTCATTTCTTATTCAGCTTATAGTAGCTCTTGAGGCTTCCTACGTTAGACAAACACTTATTTCGATAGGCCTTAAGATTACCCACCTTTCGACTGTCCTTCATCTTCAGACAGGACTGGCTCAGGTTGTTCCTCTCTATTATTTCCTTTCTAGGCTCCCAAACTGCACGGCCCAAAAGCGATGTGGTGTTTACCTTCCAGGGGCTGTTTGCTCCCAATTAGGTCGAAGCCTCGGGTTGATGAATTGAACAAAGTTCAACCGTCTCGATCCCACAGATGAGGCGCGCACTCAGACCCACCGCATTGTCCGGCGCATATCGGGAGTGCAGGGCGTCTGCAACTATGTGCGGACACAGCTGGCATGGTGGGTAGTACCCTCTGCGCTTACTTTTCGAAGTGCCTTTTGGCTTGGGTATACAGAGCACGGCCGCTCCTATCCCCTAGTACTGGTTGGGGACTGCTAAGTACCGTAGCTTTCGCTATCTTTATCCCACACGCAAGCCACAGTTTGACTTACCCCACTCTCATCGACTTTTGTGTTAGCCTCCTATTTATGTCCATATCACCATAATAGCTTACTCCTCCTATGCTCTGCAAAATACACTGATTAGCTTTTGTTTGTCCTACTTCCCTCAGCCATTGCTACCCTACATCTTTCTCCCAGATGGAGGATATCCTTATTCTACAATGACCTGTGATTATGCCCCCGGTAATCCCCCCTTATAGTGCCCTCCTGACATCCTGAGCCTCATTAGTTACCAGTCCTCTCCGGACATATTTCCACTTGGATTTCTTGAAACAGAACTCGTTGCACCCACGGTCCTGGCATTCGTTACTACCTCTACCACCACCATGCACTGTCGTAAAACGACCTCAGAGGCCATCACCCTCTGAAAATCATCTCCGTTTCCGCCAAAAGGTCACATGTGATAGGTGAATATTTTCTCCCTTCATCAAACCGACTGAATATCCGTTCTGGGACCTTTCAACGTCTTTTTGGTCTTGCAGAACACCGTTTCTTTCCCGCTTTTGTCCATCACAAGTTGAATCGTTCAGTAGATCCCCGTCTCCATCGTTACCCCGAGGTACACCTCAAAACGGAAATTCCAGAAGTGTTATTAACCTCTCCTCCTTGGGTACCTCCTAGCATTATCGGCCATGTAGTTTGCTGAAATGACCGTAAGGCTCATCTGCCCACAAAAGTGAGCATCTCCTTTCCCAAAATCCGAACCAGTTGCCGCTTTGTCAAAATATTCGCCACTCTCCCACTGTCGCCGCGCTCTGTCGCAGTACAAATCCAGGCTGACATCTATGGCGGAAACGATCTTCGTACTCTTTCAGCTGCCAAAGATCTGACTAGTGAATATTTGCTCCCCTCTCCAATCCAACTGATCATCCATTTGCGAAGAAAATTCATGGCTCCTTAGTTATCCCATGAAGAGCAACGTCTTCTTGTTTGCCCCAAAAGAGGTATCCACCACAGCAGTTTATTACTTGAAGACACACCGTGATAGTCCTTTAAAGAAGCGGAGTACTCGATTCCTCTTTGATTCATTTCACAGGTTCCTCCTTCATCTTTATTTCACACCACAGCCTTTCTGGAGCCAACTTACACCTTCCAGCCATTTCAACCTGCTCTTCTTCAGTGACTGTTGGCGACTCAAGAATATCAATTGCTCCGGGTTACCGTCCTCACAAACCTCTTTCCATTTCAATAATTTTGCAGCCCCTCTCCTGACATGTGATCATCTTCAAATGAAGTGTATTTTTTGCTGCCATCCACCAGTCTTCAACAAATACCTGGTTGGTTAGTTTTTCAATATTTCACAGCTGATTCGTTGCCCCCATTCATCGGCCGATTTCCAACCAAGTTCATTTCGTCCAAGGCAGTGCCTTGTCAATTTTTGGCATTTCCCCTAGCAGATATAGGCCCTCCAAGACATTCCGTTTTCCCACTTGTTTCTCCATTGGTGCCGTCTAATCGAGTTTTTTGTGTTAATGGGACCAAATATCATTCACCTCTATCTGATTCAGGTGGCTACACCACTTGACCCTGACTTTCATATTTACCGGGCGCTGTTGCCAATTCGGTTCGGTGTACATCGGTTTTCCCTCGGACCTCGATTTCACATATTCATCTTCTTTTTGAAAGCAATCACCTTTGGTTTGTGTGTGCTGTAAGATCTTGCAATCAAGCACGCCTCGGGCTCTCCCTGAAATGAATCATTATCATTATCAACATCAAGTACACATCCCGACTATGACCCATCGCATACAAATCTAAAGTGGGACTCCTCCCCGCAGACCACTTCAAAAGCGTCACAAAATAAGTATAACTAAACGTCCACGTCTGTGTCCAAAACATGTCTCTATCATCGGAGCACTCTTTACAATTCAGTCCCTTTCAAAGTCCTCCTCGCCTACTCCCACTTCGCCTCAGTATCCAGGCCCCGAAAGACATCTCGGCCAACACTCCGCAAAAACCTTGAAGCAATTGCTTCATTAGTGAAAAGAAGGGACCGGCCCGGTCTAGAACACTACAGGTACCGGGCACTGTGCCCGCCACGCTCTTCCTACTGTTTAAAAATCCCTGATGCGAACATGGTATTTGGAGGAGTAGCAGTCAGTATATCCGACTAGACCCAAAAGTTTCTCAGTTGGTAAGCAGTTTGCATCAGTGGTTTCTGTAGAGTTGGTTCTTCCATCATCCGCCATCTTATTTTCAGCCTCTTGCTCATAATCCACTCACTTGGTTAACCTGAACCCACCAAGACTTGATAGGCCATACTATCATCCCATCAAGCATGATGCTTGAGCAGCATTATTAAAGAAAGGTAAACCGTTGCAAAAGCGGAAGTCCCTTGAAACCACCAGTGGTACCTCCGACTAGAACTGAAGCCCAAATAGTACGGTAGCCTTTTTCAGAGCAAAACACTTACGAAGTGATGATGAGGCTGCTCCAAAGAGAAACACAGTCATCACCTAAATTCTTTCAATCTAGATCTCCATCAGACTACCACAGAAACCGAAGGGAGTATTTGTCTTCCTCGGACACATTTACGTGTAAGAATATATCTATTACGTTGGCACGAAAGTCTCCAGTTTTCTAAAATAAACCGATGAATTGAACTCAATAGGCACGGAACTAAGTTAAAGCCCTGCAGTAATTGGGCACTAGGTGACTCCCCTTTGAATACTGCGGCACAGTCAAGAACAAAACGAACATTTTTAGTCTCTAGGATTCAAAACTTCATGGTGTGGCAGATACAGCCCCACTAATATGCTCGCCAAGAGGTCCTCTCGAGCCCGCACTGCATATCCTCTTCCAACATACCGTCCAGTTACAGCCATATGCTTAACTTTGAGCTTTGGACCCTGGTGGAACCTACCTCCTACCAACCTCGAGTGATAAATAGCGGTCGGTCGATAGTAGAGCCTCACGAGATTGTTGTCCTTTCGCAGCAACCCAATACCAGACCTCCGTCCTCGGACTGCAACGACCTCCCCAGAATAACGAGCAACCTTTTGTCCTCCATGGACACTGAAGTTCTAGGGGAACCATTGTAAGCAAAACCCCTCCCATAGAAATTTCGGGTTTTTTTGGATATCCCGCAGCCGGCATCCGGCACAAGCCATAGTTCACTCTAGCCACCATTACCCGGCAGACCTCGTAAGACCCGGTCCAAAAAAGTGTGGTCAGAGTAGGATCCGCCCTTCGATCTCCTCCGCTGCTCTAAAATCCAGTTCGCAATAGGAACATCGTAGCCAATTACCGCTTCGATTACTGGTTCGGACAAGGCCTCAGATTCTATTCCTGTCAAATGAACTTACTCAGACAAGGTTTCCTGACTTCGTGCGGTGACCTCTCACTCCATAACTGTTGGAACGGTACAGGTGTTCTTCAGTCTGATCACCTCATTACCATCAAGAAGTCAAAATAAGCGACAACCTTTCCCAAAGCCGTGCAGTATTCCGGATGAGAGTATTTAAGATAATTTTAGCTGTCTCTCTCACGAGGCCCAAAATTTCAGCTAAAGCGTGAAGCATGACAGAGGTATCAGCGCCAAGGTCGAGCAAAGCACTAGGACGTAAGGATTTGTATAGACCTTTGATAATGACCGGTACAATCCGCAAGCCAATACAGAAGCCCGTGGAAAATACTCCACAAGATGCTTTGAAGACGGAAACCTTGTTCTTCCCATGAAACAAAGGAAAATTCTGGCTATTTAAATTATCCTCTTCACAGAGCCTCTTCAGGTGACATCCATTAGAAAGAAACCCCGGATGTCAACAAATAAAGCCCCCTTCGCACCGAGGCTCCAAATCCCGGGGGACCTTATGTGACTGTGCATGAAACTCTTGACAGTTTCCCAGGCTATGCCCACCATGACCTTCAAAGCAGCTGGTATCATATGTGGATGCCTCAATTATTTCATGATTTGAACAGTCTTTCTTATAAACATGTAAAACGTTCTTCCGATCACGGAGTAGATAACCATATCTAATATATTGCAAAAGTGAGCAGGCATTTCCGGAACGATGCAGATCGCGAAACCCTGGTTTGCTGTCTGCCTGATAAATCTCGCCAGCTTTATTCACCCTACCAACAGCAACTCACCTTGGCAATTTACTACGAGCAGCTTCTTTGGAGTGAAATGAATAAAGAAATCTGAACTATCCTAGTTGCCTCAGTACATCTGTGCAACTAGTCAACTTGTTGGCACACGAAAACAGGGTGCCCGGAACTTGGACAATGAAGTCTGGTCCGGTCATTTCATCTTAAATGCAAATGTTGGCATCTAGGATTGACAGTCGAATGTGAACATCATCAGTAATCCTGTTTCAGCGAGTGGCTGCTCTAAGACCGTCTTACCACTGTGTCGCCTGAGCTCCTCAGCCTCCCTTAGTTTGGTTTCAGCCGCCACATTCACAGCATCCGCGGCTTCTCCTTTGACTGAGCAACTTTCGATTCTAGTTCACCCACCCCTGACAAACCACCAACAACAACAGAAGCACGAGACTGACAGGCTGGTTAGATGATGGCCAATTCAGCCGCTGGCTAAAAATCGAAATTATCCTTGCTATATAATTCTATCGGCAGCCACAGATGACGGGAAAGGAGCAAAGGAATAATTCGAAACAACAAGAAACGTTTAAAGAGGAAAGGGAATGTCCAGCATGCCTTCAGCAGAAAGCTCTTGGAGGTATCCTAAACATACGGTCAACGCTGTAAGCTCCCAGAAATTAGGCCCCTGTGGATTCGTCCTAAAGAGCTGAGCCTAGTCTGTTCCTTCAAGTTAACCCATAACCAAGCCTACACTTCCCATCAAATCCCGTTTGCTGCCCCTTCTCCTGTCTCCTTCGTTTTCATGCCCTTTATTTCCCCGTGCCTCAACCCAATCTCGATTTGAGGTCCTGATTCTCCCTGTTGCCTACCCCAAAGCCTAGAAAAACTTTCCTCCTTGAGTGCAGTGCCTCTTCACTGTGCTCATTTGGGCGTGCACCTTCCATCAGATTAACTGTCTGTAATGCCACGCTGCTAGCAAACGAGCGCGCCTCTACCAGCGAGGCCCTCGGAAGGGGCCCTTTGCTATAGCCGTATAAACTTTGCCCCATAAGCCAATATCTGGAGACGATGTCAAACTCTCTTTTCCTCACGAACATGAACTATGACCATGGCCATTCCTGATAGGCAGTGAACCTATCTCCTTCTTCGATGCGATAACTCCACTGCTAACCGACATCCGTCAGTGCATTCATCCTGACTCTGTCTGTCTCCTTTTATGTTGCACCGGTAAAGTGACCTTTTCCAAGCGCCCCATTGAGTATACCAGCGCTAATAAAACGGGTGGTAGCCATTGAGGCCTGCAACCCCCAACTTGTACCAGGGACCCATTGCATTGACGGGTCTTTTACCTTTTTCTTTTGTTCAATCGTAGATTATCCGATGGGGCATAATCGGATTGCGTTTCGCCATCTCGTTTACTTGTTCAGCGTTTTTCAGTGACAACAGAAAGTTTTGAACACCGTATTGATCATTTTCTTGACAGGCACATGTAGGTGATAATGTTTTTTGGCCGAACCTCAACCGCGGCTTCCGTGAGCTCTGCACTCCAGGACTTATCGCAAACTAGCCAATCGAACTTGGACCGCCAGCTCTTACCATGGATACTAAACAACCCTGTGTAATCATCAGTCGTCACTCATGCCGATCCAAACGGTGCGGGTTGCGGTCAGATCCGTCACTTTGGCCGGCACATCTCGGACGTGCAGGCCTTCTGGAACAAGATGCGAGTACAATTAGGCTGGCTGATCACACTTATTGTGCTCAGTTCATGAAGCGTTTCTCAGGTTAGTTGCCCAGCGCACGGTCGGTAACATCCACTAGCACCGACTGAGGATCGCACTCTCCCACTTTTATCGATCGGCCGCATCCATTACTGTCGGTTGCCAATTGCATGCTTTCACCATTCATGTTCTACCACGGTATCCTCACTGGTTGTTCTTGTCAGCACTCTCACCGCTTCCCATATTCTTCGTTCTTCCATCGCATTCACACCTAACCACTTTTGCCTTGCTCCCATTGTCTCTCATCATGATGACTCTAATCACAAGATGTCACTGTCGCCCTAGTCACTTTGCTCTACCCAAGCTCCTCAATATTGTCCTCTCTATTCGTCTCCCCCGCCGAAACCAAATCCCTATTCTGCCGCTTCTACTCCGTGCTCACGTAAACGTGATGCCTTCAAAAGAAACACCTGAGACTTCTCCAGCCTGTGTACTTTTCCCCGTATAGTCTCTCGAGAAGGCCAGAGACCTACTCCTGTTCAACTGTGTGGTTGGGGTTCGTGCCACAACCGTCGACTTGTTTTCGCCCTTACTACTGACTCTGCCTGAACTGGATTGGCGTCGCTGCCACTCCCGTTCTTATTTCCGCCACCTCCCCTCTCCTGAGGATGCGGAGTCAATGAGAGTCAAGCTGCCCCATACCTTTGACGACTAGCTGTGAAGAGTCCATCCGAGACACAATAATACCCCGCTGTCATGAAAATACTGATCTACGTATAATGTGTGTGCTTCGTACCATTCATCTCTTTCGTCAACTTTCTTATAGCAGCCGACTCGATACTCTGTCATACTCTCGCGTGACGGCCATATTAGAAGCCGCCACTTCGCTGCTAGTTTATTGTAAGTGCTGAAGCCTACTGATACCCTTACTGACCCTCGGTTCGTGGAGTTTTCCCTCCTCTTTTGCCTCCACAGACCATACCGGTGCTACCATCGTCGGAAGAGCGTCGCATCTGCCTGCTACCAATGGTCAGACCCGTGCGACTCACTCGTTTTTATGTCTCACGCCGTGAACTTGGCTCTCGCTTTGAGTCTTTTTGATCGCGTATTTGAAGTTTGTGAATATTTTGCAGGGCTGTTTATTTAATAGTTCAGTATAGTGGACGCTGCGAGTCAATCCTATTTTGGCTCCGAGATTTGTGCAAAATTAGCCATGTGTTGCTCAAAAACATCTTACGGAACTAAAACTGATCATCTTGAAGCGACAGAATATACATTTTGCCTAGAAGAGGACCAGTACATTTAGGACGCGGAGAAGAACTTGATAGGCAAGTCGCCGGGGAGGTCTTGGGTACGTTTGATTTTAATAGCAATAGTTTATTTTGGATAATGCCGAATCATGCTGCAAAGCAAGATGAAGCGGATAATAATAGGTCTCCTAGCCCTGTCTGTAAGTCAATTCTCGCTAATCCAGCAACGCGTAGCCAATTCATACAAATCCCAAAACTAGAACAAAACTGAGTCGTAATTTCTACCATACTAAATTGACATTCACAAAGGGTACAAGTATATTTACAAACCTCAAGTATGCGGCCAAATAACTTCACAGTAAAATCCAAAGGTTCAAAGCCCCGTGGCTCAAGCACGACAGTCAGAAATGTCCCAAGGCCAAATTCACATGTCTAACATGGACAAACAAGCGAGAAAAGGTGTAGAGTATGGAGGAGCTTTTCAAAGTGTTGTCAAATTTAGTCAAGTTCGCAAAGCACGTGGAATATTTGGAAGGACTTTCGACCAAAATCCTTTCGCGAGAATAATTGTCTAAGGTTCATGAAGGTGTCGTGGTTCTCATCCTTCCTGCCTATAACCTATTGTTGGTGCCCGTGGTTACTAACTTTCGGTGTTAGCTGCCCAAAAAACAAGTTTCCGCCGTAGTCATCATTTGAACAATCCATAAGGAATCAATTCAAAATCCCGCTGCATAACTTGAGGTTGGCATATTCATCAGAATAACGACACACACTGTAAGGTGCACGATGAAAATGGAGGCTTTTGCAGAGTAAAACACTTCGCTGCGCGAGCTCAGTCTACGTACCTCAAGCAGTAAGCTACTACGGCAACTGGTTTGACTGAGCTTGCTTACAAGCATGAGCGAAGAAGTTGAGCGTAGATGCAAAGGTTAGTGAGATATCGCGTAAAAATGAAGGGTCACGAAACAGTGGAATTACATAAAATAACCGCGCCAAATTCTTCGAATGAACTGAAAACCAGTTTCTGATTATGAATAAGTTTTTGAAAACGAGTGTACGACGGAAAGTGTCCAAACACACATGAACACGGAAATTGATCGAATACCGGCAGGTGTCAGAGTATTTCAAAGTTTTCTTTGTACAAAATGTGAAAAACAATATTGTATAAGGTGTAAATGAATGTTTTTCTTCAAAAGCAGAAATAGTTTCACAATATGCTCACGGGTGATAAGCCTCACTTGAACTGCTTGAGAGAAATCATGGTGAATTTCCCCTTCTCATCTATGTGTACGGCGGACAAAAACTGGAACTAAATACACTTTGCAACTGTTCAGAAAAATGGGTCCAGTTGAATAGTTGTAGAGAATGAAATGGAATAAAATGTTGAATGACTCTGCTCTAGGCGATCTGCAAACTATTTTGTCCTTTGTAAGTGGTTTCGAGCTCGAATCACCAGCGTTTTTATCGCTGTTTCCTGCTACGGGTGGAGTAACTCTCTGATTTTTCGAACACGCTATTCGTCTCTTCCGTTTTCTCCCAAGTAGCACACCCTAAGTTTGCTCCATGCGTGTCCCATGGGGCAAACTGGGGGCAAACCTGGGGCTAGCCCTGACCCTGGGGCAGCCACATAGGGCAAAATTAGGGAAAGCCTGGGGCTAGCTCAAACCTTTGTAATACGGTAAACGAAACCAGATCCAACTGCCGTTCCACGGACTACTACGGGTGTTCATCTATAATTTGGCCGTTTGCGTACGCATCCCATAAGCACCAATTTCTGGCGAATTTCTAACTGAAAATTGAAAGCCAACTTCGTAATACGAAAAATTTATTTACGTTCAATAAATATGTATTTTGCACAAGTTTGCACCAATCCGTCAAAGTACATTCTCGTTGAACCTTGGATCCAGTTGTCTGTGGTCTCGATATCTGTAGATATGAGAATAAAATGTAAAATGTTATTGAAGAACTGCCAGTAAGTCACTCCATCATTATGTATTAAGTGATAATGGCATCCGATATAAGTATATATTCAACAGACGGCACGGCATTTTTCAAGGATGCTTGCAAGTTGAAGAAGGAGATGAATCTATGTTTATGTTTCGTAATGGAGAGCTCCGTCGATGAAACCGAGCAACATAGGCTTGAATGTCACTGCTGCCTTTTCACAGTCAAATATATGGTACAGATAGCGAAAGTGGCTTACGGGAAAAACGCGGAAGCGTATTGTAATGCAACAAACGGTAATGTACTTCAAATGTTAGTTTTACTGTAAACATGCCTGTTAGCCGTAGAGAAAAAATGAGGCCACTCCGTTTCATTCTAATTACCTATTATATCTGCTATCTGCTCCGCGATCACGAGCGTTGTGGAATCAATTTCTGATGTGCCTGTCGATTTTGATAGTTGGTTTCCCGGCAAATTACTTACCGAATCTGATAGCCTCTAGCAAGGGGTGAGACCACTAATTAACTGATATACCTTTTATTGCTTTGATGAGTCTTCGATCGCAGACGGCTATTCTCCTGCTGCTGACCACAGCAGATAGCACTTTCCTAACCGCACCCTGAAGATCTTCATTTGCGTACCGCCGGAGTGTTATGACCTATATTTGTCACGTACACGTAAAGTGACTTACCATCTTATTGAAAGCTTCTGGTTTTCCGAGGACGTCGCGTAAATGGTGAAATCCATCCACAGTGTTCACACGTGTAATTGACTGCTGCATGGCCTGTGAACATGACGCCCCGAAAGTGGTAGAAAGGGATTCTATAGAAGCACTTAGTTAGTCCAAATTTCCTGTAAGGCTGTCTATGGACAGCAGAATGTTTTCTCGTTTTACTAAAATATAAGGTGACTGCACTACATGTGAACTTGCATAGTATTTGGCGCAGATGGGGGGCCAAGTCCAATTGCCTAGCGCTGCTGCTTGAGCCGCTACTTGTAATTAAGTCAGCAATATGAAAAAAGGTATTTGTTGCTTTAAGGATGCGAGTGGCACTGGGGAGCTAGCCCGTGCGGACATTGTGGACCGCGAAGACAAATGAGGCGAACTAACACAGAATTCGGTTGTGCTGTAAGGTTGATTAGACCTTACTTCGCGGTTTCCTTAGTAAACGCGTGCTTCGGTCCTTTGTACTGCGTGGACCACCTGCACGTTACTCTGATGTGCGGCACTGCACAAATATGTTAACCAGAACAGTATTCTCCACGACCCGTGAGAACGAGAAGGCGATTGGGAGAGATAGTGGTTAGCGTGTATTTGGGAGCGTGCGTGAGAGTGTGCGCAAGAGCAACGGTCAAATGGCCACCGCGCTTGGCAGTCAGCGTTCAGTTAAACAATAAACGTGGTAAAAGTATGAACGAAGATGGCAACCGCTACAGGGGCCTCCTCCTAGAAGTCCGGCGGAGTTGGGCTTCGATCGTGATGGTAAGCCGGAATTATTGGTTGTCCAGGAACTCCTCATAGCTTCTCCGTTATATTGTTGTTGACGTCGAACGACTGCTGATGACTTTACCGGTGCCTGCACTCTCGAGGTCCGATGTGCGTGGGTCCAACTGTGTTTTGGCGCCCGCGGGTCTCATACGAATGCAAGCCGGAAAATGCCTCGTCAGGTCCATCCAAAAAGGCGTCCAGTTGCCGTCTCCAGTGCCAGGCTGACCAATCGTCCCGTTGTCCAGTGAGCGGTTGGCTCCTTGAACGTGCAGGGGAGTCAGCCAGGCTACGGATGAAGCCAATGTGACTTGTTAGATCCGTCTGAGAGAGGGCAAGGTAAACTGGAACAAAATAGCGCCTGAGGGCGCCGGCGGATGTTGGACCGTAATAACAACACACAAACAATGTTCGGTGTTGTTGGAGTCGCTAGGAGACCAGAAGAAAATGAAATCATAACTACCGATTGTAATTTCCCGGGTCTGTTGTTTGGTAAATCCATGGCGAACTTCCCAACTTATTGCTAACAGTCGGTTGTAAAAATCGTCACGAAACCGGCGAAGCGGACGGGATTTCGTAGTTGGCGACCCCGACGGCTACTTCGCGTTGCGGGTACGGTTGGAGAATCTGATGGACTAGCTGCCGAGTCCTCACTAGGCGTAATTGGGGGTGGTTCGAGTGGTAACTCGCTCGATGCGGGTGACTGAGCGACTTGAGTGGGTGTAAATTGGCCGAGCGGCTTGCACTCAATGACGGCAGGTTTGAGACGATCGATAGATACGGTGTCGTGTCGTCCGTTGATATCTATGACAAATGTTTTTGCCCTACGTTTTATCACCCGAAACGGGCCAGTGTATGGCGCTTGTAGTGGTGATCGAACGCCATCGACGCGAAGGAATACATGGGTAGCGGTTCCTAACGCAGTTGGGACATAACTTGTAGACTGTTGTTCACGCGGCGAACTGGCCTTGAGCACTCGCATGTGCTGCGTAAGGCGCTGAGCATAGTCACCGTAGTCGAAAGTCACGGTTGGTGAGGGGGCTACCAACTCCCCAGGCAGACGAAGTGTACAGCCATATACTAGTACGGCCGGTGTTGTGTGTAACTCCTCCTTAACGGTACTACGCAGGCTTAAGAGTGCTAATGGTAGTGTTTCACTCCAAAGGGGGTTACCGTTTGCTCGAAGGGCGGCTTTTAATTGCCGGTGGAAACGCTCAACCATACCATTGGCCTGAGGGTGGTAAGCTGTCGTCTTAACGTGTTGGCAACCGAGCGTAGCGAGTAGGCTGCCGAAAGCGCCGTCAAAGTGTGGACCGCGATCGGTGGTCACTATTGCCGGGCAACCGAAATGACTAACCCAACCGGTCAGAAAAGCTTTCGCGGCCTCTTCCGAGGTGGGACGAGGGATAGGGATAGCCTGCGGCCAGCGAGTAAAACGATCCACGCATGTGAGTATGTAAACGTACCCAAGCGAAGGTGGGAGTGGTCCTACGAGGTCGACGTGCACATGATGAAAACGTGTTTCAGGTTCTGGGAACCTGGCTAACGCCGCCTTAGTGTGCCTATGGGTCTTAACACGTTGACACTGCAGACAAGCACGAGCCCATTGACGGACATCTCGTTTGACATTGTGCCAAACAAAACGCTCAGTTATCAGTTTCACCGAGGCAGTCACACCCGGATGAGCCAGATTATGGAGTGTCAGGAACGTAGGATAACGGTGGGCAGCAGGAACTACTGGCCTAGGGCGACCTTGCGACACATCGCACACGATGGTATTCTGGGAAGCTGGGATAGGCACTGTGGTTAAACTCAAAGAACCGTTTTGCCGAAGTCGTTCGATGTCAGGGTCCATAGTTTGAGCCTGTGCCATTGCGTCCAAATTGATGTTAGGCGTTTGTGACAGACTTAGTTGATGTACGCGCGATAAGGCGTCTGCGACGGGATTAAGTACCCCAGAGACGTGTCGTATGTCCACAGTAAACTGTGAGACAAAGTCTAAGTGGCGAATCTCGCGTGGTGAGTATCGATCCGAAGCTGACTTCAGTGCGTAAACCAAAGGCTTGTGGTCTGTAAACACCGTGAACGAACGGCCTTCGAGTGCATGTCGAAAATGACGGATTCCCAAGTAGATGGCTAATAACTCTCTACCGAACGTGCTGTACCTTGATTCCGCGGGTTGTAGGCGCTTGGAGAAGAATGCTAAAGGTTGCCAAGAGTCATCTACGAACTGTTGCAGTACTGCTCCAACCGCTGTGTCCGAGGCATCCGTCACTACAGAAATAGGAGCCAAAGGGTCGGGGTGTGTCAGGAGTGCTGTGTTGGCGACAGCATCTTTGACCAAGGCGAATGCGGCCTGTGCCGTGTCGGGAAACACGAACTTCCGCTTACCTCCGCGCAACAGGTCGGTGAGGGGTTGCATCATTTCCGCACAGTGAGGAATAAATCGGCGGTAGAAATTCACCAGGCCGGTAAACTGACGCAACTGGCGAAAAGATTGGGGTTCAGGTTAGTCGCGAACAGCGGAAACTTTATCTGACAGAGGGCGGATACCCGAGGATGAAATAGAATGTCCTATGAAGGTGATATCAGACCGGCCTAATTCGCATTTCGCGATATTGATCGTAACGCCGTGTTGGCTAAGGCGTTCGAAAAGTGCTCGTAAGTGCGTAGCGTGCTCTTGCTCTGAAGAACTCGCCACCAAAATATCATCCAGGTATACGTGGACATTTTCCAAACCACGGGTTGCCTCGTGCATGAACCGTTGAAAGGTCTGGGCTGCATTGCTGAGTCCAAACGGCATTCGCAGAAACTCGAACAGCCCGAAAGGTGTAGTGACGGCAGTTTTAGGGATATCGGCCTCTGCTACCGGGAGCTGGTTGTACGCACGAACTAAATCGATACGGCTGAAGATGGAGCAACCTGATAAAGACGAAGTAAGATCCTGTATATGGGGAATCGGGTATCGGTCCGAGACGGTGACTTTGTTAAGCGCTCTGTAATCACCACAGGGTCGCCAGTCGCCACTAGCCTTAGGAACCATATGAAGGGGGGAAGCCCAAGGGCTACTAGAAGGGCGTATTATACCCAGTTCTAGCATATGTTCGAATTCGGCCTGTGCAACACGAAGCTTGTCTGGTGCCAACCGACGCGGCCTACTGAACACTGGGGGTCCCTTAGTGTCGATATGGTGAGTGACACTGGTCGTCACTGCTGGGAGAGGCCCGGCCTGCCGAAACATGGCCGGGTAGGCGGCGATGAGTTCGCTATAAGGTTGGTGTGCCGGTGGTTGAACGTAAAAGGGCGTGACGTGATTCACTCGCGAATTATGACCCGCAACAGCGAAAGTGGTCTGACGATCCACCACTCTGCGGCGCCGTGCATCAACTAACAAGTCAAAGTGCTGCAGGAAGTCAATGCCTAGAATTGGGTACGGGACGTCGGCGATGATGAATACCCAACGAAAATTACGCTTTAAACCCAAGTTTAAGGTGAGCGACCGCTGGCCAAACGTTGGGATGGCCGTGCCATTGGCAGCGCGTAGTGTTTGGGCCTGCGGTGTGCTATTGTCGTCTTTCGCTCGGGGGAGGACGCTCACTTCGGCACCGGTATCTACAAGGAATAGGTTATTTGAAATAATGTCCCTTACGTTCAAAAGACGACTATTGGTGTGATACCCGGCTTCGTGGGTCGCCACCACGGGCCGGGGGTTGTTTCCCTGATGAGCACCGGGAAACGTACACCCTCGTTCGCATCGTTTGGCTCCCTCACCGAAACGACTGTGGTATTTACAATATCCTTCTTTTGAAGAACCGACGAAACGGCGTCGCAATGACGGACTATGGAGCCTAGGTGAGCGTGCGCGGTGCCGCTCCTGTGACCCACTTCTAACTGCTAGGCGTTGCAGGCTCGCGTCAATTCTAGACAAAACTGACGCGAGTTCGTTAGATGTTGGCAAGGCAGGCACCGTTGCGACGGACGGCCTGGTTACTCCAGCTACAGCGGGGTTGTATCGTGACATAATGTCATCAGCTATCGCTGCAGTTTCCTCTAGCGAGCATTTGCGTGTGGCACTTAGTAAAACTGGAATGTTATGCGGCAAACGCTGCAGCCAAAGTTCCCTTAAGAGTGGGTCCTCGCCTACCGTCGGTCCTCTCAAGCGCTGCATCTCACGCAGCAGTTCGGAGGGCTTCCTACTTCCAAGCTCAACGTTTTGAAGTTGTTGCATATGTTGGTCTTGCGTTGGGGTCGTGCGGGCAATGACAGCCTCCTTTAAAGCCTCATAGCTTCGGGAACAGATTATTACGTCCCTTACTTGCATTGTGACTTCTGACGGGAGGCGGCCTGCTACCCACCTGAAACGGCTGGCGTCGCTGGTTATACGGCAGTTTTCGAATTCTAACTCGACCAGCGTGAACCAGAGTTCTGGATCAGCAGGTGTGAATGCCGGTATGTGCAGCGTGATCGCCCCAACGGTGGGGTCTGAGCAGGATTTCCGTTCGGCAGACATAGCGATTACTTTATGGAATACAGACGGGAAAAGAAATCAACGACCAATGGGGCACTATAGTCTTCGCGAAAAAAAAATCACGACAAATTAGACACACAAAATATGTTTGGACGAAAAAAAAAATTATTTGGTGAACCAACCGAAAAAAAAATCAAGATAGGGAAACAATAAAACACACAAAAACGTACGCAGACGGGACCTTGAACGGTAGAAAACAAGGAAACTCACGTGACCTGAGGATCGCGTCGGGCTCACCAATTGTAAGGTTGATTAGACCTTACTTCGCGGTTTCCTTAGTAAACGCGTGCTTCGGTCCTTTGTACTGCGTGGACCACCTGCACGTTACTCTAGTGTGCGGCACTGCACAAATATGTTAACCAGAACAGTATTCTCCACGACCCGTGAGAACGAGAAGGCGATTGGGAGAGATAGTAGTTAGCGTGTATTTGGGAGCGTGCGTGAGAGTGTGCGCAAGAGCAACGGTCAAATGGCCACCGCGCTTGGCAGTCAGCGTTCAGTTAAACAATAAACGTGGTAAAAGTATGAACGAAGATGGCAACCGCTACAGTGCGTGTTAGAAATTTACCTTTGTATTCCCCCAAGAAGTTCCAAAACGGGTGGTAGGGAGGGTGGTGAGTCCAACATAACTGGTTTCGTGGTTCTCCGCATTTCCTGCAGACCCTCATCTGAAGAGAATTCCATGGGAACTCGTTAGGTATGTGAATTTAAATGGTTGATCACCTCCTTCTTGTGGAATAGTGCTGCAAGAGGTATGTCTGCTCCTCTGTTTCATCCGTGGAAGCAGCACTTGACTAAGCAACCAGTTGATGCTTTAAGTCAATGGCATCCCCAAGTTTGTCCATTTAAATGTTATGCTACTACCTACTTATCCGTACTGTGCATCGGCCTAAGGTAGTAATCCGGGAAGGAATCTGGCACTGCCTCTCCTGATACCCAATGAAGTCTGTAGTCTGGAAGACTCTTCATTCGTGGCCAACGAACGTGCGTGTCGTCGACCATCCGATTCCTGTGCACCACTGCGTAGGAATTTTCTTCGAGGAAGTGAGCAACCAAGTACATCTACGTAAAAGTTTCTCATTAGGAATTGTCTATCTGGAACTTGATCACATTTAAGTACGTACAGCAACAAATGGACGGTGAATACAACCACAATAACGCGTAGGTGATCACTCATACCTGAAAGCAAACACGAGTCTGCCAATGACACCAAACAAGCAATTGACGACAGCGTAAAAATGGGTTTAGAACTTTCAGCACACTCCTGCCTAGCTGGGTCCTCAGTCTGCAGTTAACAAACATGTCGGTAAATGAACGTAAGAGCGCGTCGATGTTGAACTTCACGGACGTAATATTCCCCAGTTCAATGTCGACACAAGCGAATAACACTATACAAAGTCGCGGAAAAATATATTACCCGACACCAGCGGTCAAGTCTGTTGTTGACGCCTGCACTTTCATTGTTGATGAGGAGTGCGGAAGTTTTCATTGATGTCCACCCGGAACCTCATCACTAGATGACACATTTACCGTAGGCTCTGGGTAAAACGAAGGTTACCTTATGCTGCAAATATATAAGCACCCGTTGACGTCATTTTCGGACCCCTATATTAATGGGCCCACATGGACGCCTCGCCGCACCCAGCATAAGGTAGAGTGCTCAACGCCCACTTAGGCCGACTGTAATTTTTCCAATTGCTTAGATGCTCCACGTGAGTTAGCTGTAAACACATAAAAATGATAAGCACTAAACCACATTCTTCTCCATTTGAAATCCGAAAATGATAATTAAGAGCAAATATCCATAAACATTAAACGTGCACTTGCCAGGTACCCACGGTATTCGCAAAAACAATGGTGTGTCGTATGACACACCCACATATATATACATATATATTAAGAGAGAGACAAACGGCTCGCGCTCATTTATACCTATACATTTATATATACATATATAGGTGTCAGCAACCGCCAGTGTACGCTCATTGAGCTACAGTTCACCCACTTATGATGAATATATTCTGTCACTGGTCGGAGATTGATAAACCAGTCAACATAAGGATAGCACGTGAAAAGTGCTCCTAGAGGCCACAATCTTGGGGCTAACCCCACGTTCGCCCCAAGCTCACTAAATGGGGTTGCCCAAGCTTCGGGCAAACCTAAGGCATGCTGCTTAGCTCGAATACAAACATGTTTAAGTGGCGTGTTCAACGCCGTCTGCACGAATCTCATGCCGGACTCGTGGGTCACGTGCCACAGAAACCACCCCACGGTCATGTGAGGGATAGAACGGCGAGACCGCATGAAGGTTGCCACTAAAATTGACGTAATAAAACAAAACAGGACACACCAAAGGGTGCATTAGGGTGACAAAATATGTGCATAAGGATATAATCCCAGTAGTTCCGTAACCAATAAGCATCTTTTCCACATGAAAACTGATCTTGGGGCAAGTTTGGGGCATGCTTCAGGTTTACCCCTTAGGTTGCTTGGGCTGTAATGCAACACAACTGTAGGATCTTTCCAATATGCAAAGCTCAGTTTGATGGTGGTGCAGGTCATTTTTAGTATTGTCACAACTTTAAAACTCAATAACAATGCAGTCATTTTAAGTTTATTTATGGGTACTTACTCCAACTCAGCAATTTCTGTTTTGGCAAGAGGTACTTCGCTTCGCCGCCGGCCATGCAGTTTCACCCAGGTAACGTACACTACCACTAGGTCGGCTAATTCCAAGCTGCTTTCCGTGACCCGCTGGTGTTCAACTTTCAACAAGGCTTCTCCAAAATATCCTTTTTGAGATATTTCAAACGCTTCCCGGAAACTTCCCCATTTCTTGATAGGTGGTTTACCGGTGGTCCCCTGGGAATATCAACCTCATGTTGCCCATCCTGACGTTCTGTCTAGGAATTCATCATTGAAAGAGCGAACCGATCTGCCTTTGAGTGAACTTGACTCTTTTGAGATAAACCGCTGGATCAATATCAAAAAGTTGGCTGTGTTAAGCATAGGCACTTCTCCCATCAACCGCCAAGCAATTTACTGATGCCGATGGTCGAGCTCCCTTCGTCAGGCATCCGAGAAGTGTACTGCCAAGCATTTTTTGCGTAGCGAATGGTTCTTTCCGATTGCTTTTGCTCTGTTCAAGCACCCAATGAGCCTCTGGTGCATTGCATCCAATTATTATATCAACGTGGGAGCCAGGCGCTTCTTCAAAAGCTGTTTCCTTGAGATAAGTCCATTTCCTGGCGATTGATCTATCAAAGTCGACCGGTCTCATTGATAAGCTGCTAATTGCAAAGGCTCCCGAATTTTTACGGTCCCCTTGCTAGTTTAAGATTTTCACTACAAGGTCAGCCTCACAGAGCTGTTAGTATGATCCCCTGCAATCGTGCTGATCGTGAAAGAGGTAGGTTCGCCGCCCAGTTCAGGATTTTTTAAGGGCTCGTGCCTAATCTGCAAAGTATCCGATCCTGTCCTAAAATGCACTGACCTTACTCAATCCTTTAGTTTTCGCGATACCGAAGGTATAATGCCCAATCTCGCCGGTTTTAAATTATCATGTCCGGTTAAACAGACAACCCTGGGCTGATCCAGCTGAGTAGGCGTACAGTTTCGAGGGCCACATATTGACTGGTGGTGCTTACCCACGCATCAGCCCTGGTCACATTTCACTGTAAAGCGGCATCCAAAAGAATAATGAAAGTTGTTTGAACACACAAGCATGAACCAATTCTTTTTGCAACGGACCACCGATCGGGTACATTCACCCCATGAAAGACTGGACAATCTGGTACCCGATGGCGTAAGTTGCGTAGCTCGCATTCAGTTGACCTCTCGGGCTCTCGACTTATCCCGTGCATGTTAGCCAAATACTGTATCAGGTACAGTCGTTTCCCACAAAGTGAGCCGGTTTTTGTTCCGTTCGCGCCAGCCTGAAACCCTCGCGTACGAATTATCCAAATCGGCCGTTGGTAATGCACGATTGTCGGCTCATGAACTCGGTCGAATCGTTGGAAGTAAATTCCTGCCAAGGTACATTTATTTTTTCAGCTTCCCCTTCATATCTGCTCTGTAAAACAACAAGTAGGCACTAGGCAATGCATTCCTGTGTGTGCTAAGCATTCAGCTGAGACTGGTATTCTAAATGCTCCAGTGTTATACTGCATTTCTGCGTTTTTATCATCAAATTTGACAGTAATTCAGCGTTACCCTCAGTCATTTTTGCCTCCGATAAAACACCATCAATCACCCTTCTAGCCACCCCGGATTGTTTTCCAAACAAATCTTTTGGGATTCTGCTAGTCCTGATCTACCCCTAGGTGGGTGGAGCATCGCGCAGCCTTCGATGGCACTTTTGGCCCTCCCACGACAGTAATGTAATAAGTAAAAAAACCTTTGCCCAGGATCCGTAACTTTGAAATCAAAAAAATTTCCGAATAGCTTTATGAATTTACGGTATCGTTCGGGGTGCCCGTTGAAAGAAGGTATCTCCACTCTCAGCAGGTCGAATGCCAGCTTGATTGCGCTCGCACATTGTTTCAGGTGGACAGTACCCCCGATGTGCGCCGGCCACAGCTGTGGATCTGACCGCAACCCGCGCCGTTGTGGTTGGCATATGTGATGATTGACGATTATACCGGGGCAGAGCAATCACGATATCAGTGTATGGTCCAGGATCAATTGGTCACGTTGTGAGAACTTTAACAACAGGGCCAACAGAAACAGCGATCGACAGGCGGCCATAGAGCAAAAATATCCAGGAGCATCAGCTAGAGCAATAGTCAGTACAGTGCCTGAAGTGGTCGACCAGCATATTGCATCACTTTGGAGAGAAATTTGATAGAGAAGTGCGGTCGCGAATCGAGCAAGGCCTAGCCAATTCAAACAAATACCAAATCCAAAAAAGAGAATTGATTCGTCGTTATTACGATACTAAACTGAAACTCACAAAAAGTGCAAGTATGTACGATCCTCAATTATGCGGCCAAATAGACTCAACAGTAAAACCCAAAGATTCAATGCCCCGTAGCTAAAGTGCGACAGCCAGAAATCGTTCGAGGACAAATCCAAATGTCTCACACGAACAAACAACCGTGCAAAAGTGATGTGTGCGGACGAGCTCATCAAGGTAACGTCAAAGGTTGTCACATTCAGAAAGCATGTAGAAATTTTGGAAGGGCTTTTGTCATAGATCGTTACGATGTGTAACCTGAGAATACGCTCACTTCACCAGTCATAATCTGGAGGCACCTGATCATAGCAGTGTTCTACTCCCCGCATTTAAACACGATGAACAAGTCACTGCTACTGCATGGATAGGAGGCATTTTTCTCCAAGGGTTCACTACTAGAAGATAGAAGAACTGTGCTCAACCGCTCCTGTTGGTCTAGAGTTCAGCCAGTTTGTGCTGTTGCCCCACGAGCTTCTGGTTGTCACCTAGAGCCAATAACGGCGGGCTGGTTTCGGTTAACCCGTTGAGCTCTTTGAACTTCTCAATCGGATCCCCCTGTGGGCGCCGTCTGTTTGTCGGAGGCAGGTAGAGGCGTTCTCTGTATGTCTCGTCTTGCAGCCCAATGCCCACTCCAGTAAACCGTCTTTGAAAGGATTCCAAAAGCTGTCTGCGACTAGTTCCTTTGCTTAGGCCTCAACGCAGTATTTCAGGTGGGAGAGCCCATGCTTATGACATCCCTAATACGTACAGTCCGAAAAGGGTGAAACGTAAACTTACCCTTTGCTACTGTCTCAGGTCACAGCTGAGTAGGCTTAAATGCTTCGTGCACTCGGAAGCCAGGATCTATTATGACCTCGGTGGTATCAGTCGCCCCCGGGTGAACCCTCATCAGAGATCCGAGTATCTCCTGCTCGCCCTCCCTGGAGCAGCTGTGTGCACTTACCTCTGATTAGAGGGAGCCTTCTTGCTTCGGTCCACCTTCGTATTCTTATTGGGTCTTCTAGTACCCAATTCGAAGATGGTCCCCCCACAATCCTCAGATCATCCTTGAACGGGAAATCAGGAAGCTTGAAGGCGGCCAGCAAGTCACTTATATGGATCGAGAACAATAGGGACCTTAGTATTGCCCTCCGCGGCACCCCTCTGCATGACCCAGCTGCACTAGACTTCTCAATTTCAGCTTGAATAAGAAGTTTCCTACTAGTAATGTATGCTCTAATCCGGCTCAGAGCTCCTGCGCTAGCATTTTGTGCACCAGAGGTGTGCAGTTTACAGAGTCCAAGGCCTTCTGGAAGTCCAGGTTACACACTTTCATTCCCTCACCTTTGTTCAGTCTACCGGTCACTTTGTCCAGAAATGATAAGAGGTTTGTAAAACATGATTTCCTGTTTAGGATTCCGTGCCGGATTCCAAAGTTTATCCCGTGGTGTTCAACATGCCTTGTGATCCTATCTCTGAAGAAGCCCTCAAGAACTCTTAGCGCGACCAAGAGAAGGCTGACGGGCCCGTAGTTGGATGCAATTGCCCTCTCGCCTCCCTTGTAAATGGGCACATCTTCAGATTTTACCAGTAAAAAGATCGCCTGGCCAGGGCTAGCAACCTGAAGAACATCTGTCCTAGAGCCCAAGACTCTGTTCTTGTCAGCGGATATGAGATGGCGGGACTAACTCTGCTCGGCCCGGCAGCCTTATTTTGCTTTAACTGACTGGCAGTCAGTTCCATTTCCATGGGTTCTATAGGGACTTCGTCCACTTGAAGGACACGATGGAGTTCCCGTAATGGGGAGTGCCTTAGGGCATCTGCGGTGTGTACCACTAAGAAGAACACCTTGAATGCTTCGGCCTTTTCTCCGGCCTTGCTTCGATGCCCACCCTGCTCATCCACAAATTTGGCCACTACCACCCGTAATGGAGCCTTGAAATGCACCTGGTTGTGATGGTGTTCCAGGCATCCTTTGGTGCTTCGCGCCAGTCTCGCCTCTTACTGAACTGGACAGGAACTGTGTACTCTCAGAACATGTTTGTTCTCCTTCAGAAACAGCAGAGAGTGAGGGTGCTCCTTTACCCTGTGGAAGCTTATCCACGCAAATCGCTTGCTTGTCTGAGCATTTTTGGCCCTGTTGATATTTCAAGGTGGTCGGCCTTCTCACCCTATCCTCCTCTCTGAGGTGACCACAACAATGGGTAGCACCGAAAAGTCCTCTATGTGCTGCCACCTGCATCCTAGTGTGAAACTGTAGGCTGCCCATCGTGTGCGATCCGTAGCCATCCTCAGTGCCTGGGAGTCAACTTCCGGAAGTTCCCTCTTGGTTTGTGGGGATCCCTGGGGGGTTCCTTTAAAAGAACAGCCTGACTACCCCATGATCTCTTCTGCCCATAAGGGCAGTAACCCCGAGGCGGTCCATTTCCTCCGGTAAGCCAGTGGTTACGGGGTCCAGAAGGCTGGAAGTCTTCCCCGTGCTCCACCAGGTTGGTTGGCTTACTCGTAGTACCGGTGTTAACCCGCAAGCCAGCTCCATCAACTGATCGTCAAATCCACCTCGCGGTGTCCACAATCCCTCACACCTCACTTCCGGCAAGGTGAAACAATCAACGGTCACTAATCCACCAGATGGGGTGGCTATCCTCGCCGAAGGCTCTAAAACAGTGCACCTCCTTTAGAATATGAGGATGGAGACCCGAAAAAGCACTCCAGAGTTGCCTTCATATTCCCTGAACTCAGAAAGCGCAGGGTCACTGCAGTTACGGTGAGGGAATCGGCTGTCACTCAATTCGCTTGCACGCGTCGGTAACGGGCAAGATTGGGACTCATTCTGCCCTTCCGTGTTGTTTGTCACCGCTGTGGGCGCAACAATCTACTAGGGGAAACTTGTAGCTACATAGTTACTGAGCCAATTTTCGGCAATTGAGATGCAGTCAGAGCGCTCGGCCTCAGACATCAATTCCCTCTGTTTGTTCCCCAAAATACGCGGATCGGCCTACACTATAGTTATTTCCTCGGCCGTGGTCACTTCCCTAGTCTCAGATCGCTTAGGTGGCAACGGTTTTTACTTTCTTGCATCCGGACAACTTGCCACTTTTACTTTTAGTGCCATTCATTGGTATATATCTTGAGTTCCTGGGTTCTCACCAGGGGAAATTCCTTGCAGATCTGCAGCTAGGTTGGAGCGGTAAACATCAGGTTTTTTGGGGGTAAACCTGGATGGTGCTAATCTGAGCTGGTCGTTCCCAGGAAGATGTTGGTTTTCCCGGCCGGTGACACTGAGCGATGCCCACTCTCGGTGATGGAACCAGCTCAATTGTAGACTCCAGGAAGGGCGCTTTGGGTTGCCCGTGCGGTCGGTAACCCTTCGCAATGTGATCTGGTTCCCCCTATCTTCCCTGCCACAGCCTCCATTATGTTTTCTATTGCGGCGTGAAACGCTTTCCTATATCTTGGGTTCTAAAATGCATGCAGCATTGAACGGGGGCCTATGACCAGGTTTCCGGACTTATGTATCAATTACCCAACCTGGAAATCCCTTTAATAGGGGCATGCCCCGGTAAGCCCAATAACTTTAGCACGCTCACCACCTGGTGGGGCATGTCCCTCTCTCTCAGTCGGACTACGCGATATAACGGTTCATGGGTTCCCTAAACAATAATTTGTGATCTCTCCTAACGGCTGTCTCTGTATCCCTGGCCAAGCCACTCAACTGTTCCGCCGGCAGCTAGTTTTCTGCCTCAGTGACGTTGGTACTACATCAGGCGCATTCTGTGAGTATCGAAGTTGGAAAACTTACTCGTTCATTGCGGTTTCAAACCACTATTACCCAGGTTCCACTGTCTCCAGCCTAGTATCAAATTTTGTCTTGCCGAAGTTCGTCCATATAACTTCTTCATTTCAAGCGTCGGTGGTTTCCTGAGATCGCTGAAGACGCACCCTCTCCCGTCCCTACCTGACTTAACACATTCTATGAATGACCAGGCCGGTCCACGATTTTCCGGTCTAAGTCAGAAGGCTTTACTAGGAAGCCTGCCGCGCTTCTGATGGAACTAACGATCACAGACATCACGGAGTTTCCATTTCTTTGCTTCATTCCAGCACCCAGCATTGTCGCAATGAATGGGTGTGATCCGCGAATTTCTGCATTTTTTTGCTGTTTGTCCTCGGTGAAGGTTGAATGAGACGGTAAGACGATTTGGTTGGGAACAAAGAAACAGTGAAAAGTTTTGCAATGTGTAATCAACTAACATTTAACTGCGAGCCCAGGGGATATCTAAAGGCATATCAGTTGAATGGATGAAGAAAACACCGGATAAAAGTGCGGTATTTATATGGCGGGGGTGACGATTATTCTGTGGAAATAACCGATTGCTGGAAAGCTCTTTGGACCCGTCTTCCCTACGATCTTTCCCCCTGTTTTGTTTGGCTGTGTATGTTCTACTGGAATAAACCTTCCGGGACTTCCATCGACCTCATTTTCAATAAACTTCACATTCGGTTCTTCGCCGAATGTACGTACTCACGGTTAGCATTCTGCTAAGAACTTGCATCATTTTCACCCCGTGTCCTCTTCGAATCAGAAGAGTTTCGTTACCAAAATGAATAGCACACACAGCGAAAAAGCCAACAAGCATGTATCCTCAAAGGTCAAAAAGGGGACAATAGAATATCAGTAATCATTCCCAAGCCATTAAAAGATTACATGGTAGACATTGGACAAAACATCATAAACATAGACACGGACTAAAGGCCAATCATGGACAAGAGTTTGTCAGTCAAATTATACTTACCATTAGATTGGTTTATCTAGCTGACACCCCCTAGGTAACTGGACGGTAGATTCATGCGGCCTAGGTCAACCTTGGGTCATGGGAGTTGGAGTGCCCGGACCAAATGCTTTCGGGCGCACAGGTCAGCGGTCATCTTCCTTATTCCAGTTGCCTTGGCTATCGCTAGAGTGCGCAGCTGAACACTTTCGCATTTGTTTAAAGGGACAAAATAAACAACTTTGAAATCGGCCTCCGGATTCATCTGATGTCCAGTGTCAACCAGATGCGCTAGGATTGCGCTGTTTATCGATCCAGTTTGTCCCTGACTCAACCAGCGCGGATGATGCTCTTTAATCCGAGTTAATACCTATCGTGCCGTTCGACCCACATAAAATGCGTCGCAAACACATCTGAAAGAGTACACAAACACTGACGAGGCCAGCATCGGCAGTCTATATTTGTTCTGAATCTGGATCACAGGAGCATCTCGAAACACATAACGCAGTGTGGCTGTATTGGACATTTTTTGAATTTCTCTCCCCAGTCGACGGTTTAGGATTTCACTAACAATATCGCCTTTCAATGGCGAACTGATATAAAGATCCTCATTTCTAAAGGTTCCCACGGGGATTTTCGGCATTCTTTCGATGAGATTTCTTTTGATAAACCGATCCGGGTAACTGTTCTCACGTAGTGTGTTTCTCATTATCATCAATTCGTCCTCTTGAGTCTTTGCAGAACAAATTTTCCTCGCTCTGAGGGCCAAACATTTTACTAAGTTTTGCTTCCGTTGCATACTAACGAAACTGTTGAAATTGGGATAATGACCACCCCACGTTTGTTTTCGATACACATTTCCCTGGATTCGACCATCCTTCATTCTCGTGAGAGTCACATCGAGAAACCGTAGTGGATTGTTTGCTTCGCGTTCAGCTGTAAAGCATACTGCTTTGTATGTCCCATTAACTGATGTTTGCATGAAACCTGGGTCATAACAAACGTCAGTAAAGCAAAATGTGTCGTCCACATAACGATAGTAATAATCAAAGCTGTCAATTGTAGACCCCAGTTTGGTTATTTCTCACTTTGCGAGGAATGCGTCGGCAAGAAATGGACCTAGTGGTGATCTCAAAACTACACCGCCCCCTTGTCTGTACAAAGTCCCATGAAAAAGGAACTGAACAGTAAATATGGATCAAAGCAAGTTCTCGCGCAAACCTTCTAGTGGTAAAGCGACGTTCATGATATTTTCTTTTATATAGTTCACCACGAAGTCGACAGTTTCTGTTAGGGGTACATTCGTGAGTAGAGACTCGACGTCAAGCGAAAATATTATTCTTCCCTCATATTGATAAGTTTCATTTGCTCTAGGAATTCAAATGTGTCCTTAAGACTATGTTGAAGTTTTAAAATCTGAGCTTACTTACTGAATAAACTTATTGGTGAATATTCTCTGAATTGTTTGATGAAATAGCAAATAGTTCTACGGGAATCCATTCAAACTTCATATAATACAAAATCTCCTTAGAAAGTGTAAAGTAATGTTAGCAGAGAAATGAGAAAACTGGTCCGGCCAGCTGGACTATCGTCCATTGGGTGTCTCGTTTAAAGTTGGTATGCCATACACCATTCGTTTTGCATTCTGTAGGATATGTAGAGCCCCTAGTCATTGTAGTCGGGACTGTACTGATGTATTCAAATGTGTACCGAGAAAATATTTTCAAATGTATTAGATGTAGATGGTAGTCCGTCGTCTACCGGAGGTCATTTATATGATCCCTCTACCAAACGAGAATTATTAAAGCGTGGTTGTGGTCACAAAGTCTTAATTAATTTCAATCACAAAAGTTTTTCAGGGTATTATTCTATGACTGTTTCTATCCCACGTATACTACTCTTTTTAAAGTCTATTCTTAGACTATAGTGAATAACTTGTTGACTGATCTATTTTCTTTCATCATCGAGTTGTAATTCCCCATCTAAAACTTACACGTTCGAATAATTTGCACGTTGTGTTAAGCTTTCATGTCGTTCACCGTAGGGCGTTTCTCATCATGCTTAAAACAAACGTGACGAAGTATATGTGATCCACAACAGATCTGATTGATAATTTATGCCAATATCACCATGGAATTTGTAGTGCACTCCTTCAGCTTAAATATATACTTTTGATGGGATGAATCCAATCTACCTTTGGACCCAAAAATAGTTTCTACAATTCAACAGAGATGACAAATTGCCTTAAGGGTACTGGCAAAGTGACTAACACTACTAAGGAGTAGCCAATAAATGAAAAAGGACCGTGAAACGACAGTTGTGAGAGATCTATGGAGAGAGAGAGGCATTATTGGTTGAGAAGATAGTGTATTGGCACTACTTATGTTTCATAGGTAGATGGTGGTAGGAATTTGGATAAGTTGTCCAATTAGTTGAATGAACCGGAGTTTCTGGGCCTGCCAGAACAGCTGTGGCCTTTAGCCATGCTAGCCAAAGCGTGCCATGCGTGCTCAGACACAAGACAAGTGGTACTGACCGTCAACGAAAGCAGCAATTATATTTTGCTGAATAAATTGTACTATCTATCTGCGTGGATCAAGGTGCTCAGAGCAGTGGTTTGATGCACAACGTGCAAAAAGCAGACGATGATATTGACAGGTATCAGACCGGGGAGTAGCTTGAACTTCGGTCCGATATTCTCCGTCGAACTCTAGCGAGCGAAGACCAAGGTAATACGTCTAGCACAAATGCTTGTCTTCGTCTCGGAATCTGCAACATTAAGTGAACAACACTCGGAGAAAATAAAGGCCAGACTGATTCAAAGTCCTTTGAGGAAACTTAGTTCCGTTCTGGTCGATGAGTTAATAATAGTAGGTGACAGATTGAATAACTCACTCTTGAGTTTTGACGTCAAACACCCAACACTGTTGCCTGGTAAGCACCATGTAATGGTCTTGTTAATCCGGCATTGCCATGCTACGGAAGGACACGTTGAAGACACTCACTTGTTGAACAGTATCTACCAACGGTTTTGGGTAGCCGCCGGAAGAGCCGCAATATGAAGCGTCACCGCTAACTGCATGTGATGCCAACGACAAAAAACAACAGTGATAATACAACTGATTTCACCACTACCAATGGCCAGAATAACAGAAGTGTGGTGACCGTTCTCGGAGACAGTTATTGACTATTTTTGTCCTATCACGGTAATAAGGCGTAAGACTATTGAGAAGGGATACGGTTGCCTGATGACCTGCCTGCGGACAAGGGTGGTTCATCTAGGAGTGGGGCACACGATGAACACCGAATAGCTTTTGATGGCATTTCAACGTTTTGTTGACAGAAGACGCTTGCCAACCAACATTAATTCAGAAAATGGACTGAATTTGTCGGAGTCTAGAAGGAGCTTGAGAATTCGTGGCGGCATCTGGAAAAGTTTTGCATTCAGAATGGAACTACCGTTAAAGAATATATGCTTGCACTTCAATCCTCCGCACGCTAGTCGTCGTGGAAAAGGGCAGATACGTTCCGAAAGGAGAATACAAACGGCACTGATAGAAAAACAGCCTTTGGATGACGAGATACTGCGAACTTTCTTTATCGAAATAGAAATAATTTTAGACGATTGGCCGTTGGCACATAATACTTCCAATGACATAGATAAGATCGCTCTGACTCCGAAAAACTTACCAATACGAAGACTCAAAGAAGGCGGCGAACTGTCAGGGACACTTAGGTGCACATATATTCACGGTTGGAAATAAGCAAATTACCTGGTTCACGTGTTTTGAGGACAGTCGGACACGGGAATATCTATAAACTTTAAAGTCCAGAGAGAAGGGGATCATCGAAGAGAGATCGTTCAGGCTAGGCGACGTTGTACTCCTGAGTAAAGATGAGATGTCCGTTTGAAATTACCAAGGAGTGCCGTGCAGACTCCGGGGGAGTCGTGCTCACTCTGGTAGTAAATACATCAAAAAACATCATAGAGGTGTACATGCTTGAAGGGGGTAGTGCTGATGGTGACGTCTACACGGGCATAAACTGATGGGAGGTGCTTCCAGCCCGTCGAAACCGACCGACGCTGAATTTGTCCCATTTATATCAATTACCTCCTGAATGACTTGATCTCTGTAATCAACCTCAATGTACTCTATACCTATTTTTCCGCGCGATTCGTACAAGCAACAATGGAAGAATTTTCAGAAACTCCAGATGAGCCCAGGATTTGAGATTGCTTTGTGCACGGCTCACACATCGGGAAAACCATTTATTGACTGCTTGTAGTAAAAACATTTGCATTTGAATATTTCTTTTTGTATTAGTACCCGACCAATGTTTGCGCTCCTACATGGTTTATTACACAGCCATTATGGAAGCTATTCTGTTACCACAGAATTTCCCGTAATTTAAGAGCCAAAAGCTGCGGTTTAAGAGTCACTCATCAGCCTCTCTTGAATTGACTACCGTCCCCCCCCCCACACCTTGTGTGATAAACGGAATATCGGGTATTCTGACACATATCTAGGCAGATGACTTAGAGGGCACCTGAATTCTTCAAAGTTGCGCATACAGGATTTTTCGCGTCAAAGCCAACATGACAGTACCTTAAGGCCTAACAAGACTAAAGCCACAGGTGCCGCATGCACGTATGGAAACATTCAATTACTATCGCACGCGACTTTCGATTTTCGATGTCGGTTAAGCCTAGTCGCGAGTTTTCACCTACTCGGGGTGCGATGTGATCAAGTGAACTTGATGTGCACAGATGGCTTAGTTAGGTGATGCGATGCAAGCACCACACCAAATGACGCACGAGGGTGTGGCAACGAATCGTTGGTTTTGGGCAGCTGTTGGTCATGCGGTCATTTTCCACCTACCATAGTGGTATGAGAATCGGCAGCTGTGTCATTCGTAAAACGGACAAGTTAAAACGAAGATATCCACTGAGGAATTTATAAAGGAGATTGAAACAATCGACTTGAACCCAGAGAACGAAAATCCTACGGGCAGAAGAAAAACTGTCAACAGGCGCATTGTACAATGTGTCAGAAAAGGTGACAATTTGAAACTGATATCTCACCATCTCGGAATAAACATTAAAAAATTTAGGGGTACCGCAAAAAGAATTCCAGAAACTGAGGTAAAAAAAGGCCTGAAGGAAACTTTGAACGATTTCACTAAGCTATGTAGCATTCTGGACGAGACTGCTTCAATAACTCGCGCTCGGATGAAACGACGTTTGAGTCTTAGAGTTTCGGGTTGACCATTAGCACGACTTCTTTTGATCGACTGCGTGATAACCATGGGTACAGCACGAAAAATATTACAATCCAACCTGTTGAGCGCAACAGGATGATGCCACGATAAAAGGTGCCAAATATACTGAATGGTCACAAGACCAGGGAAGCGTCATGTTACGACTTTACGTTGATAGAACAAGATACAATGATTGGTGCTCTGGATCGATCGAACGATCTGTTAAAGGAAAACCAAGTATCAAAACCTTGCTATCAAATAAAGGTGCGAACCTGAATATCATTCCATGCATGTCGGCCCTTGGGATATAAATATCTAGATTTTAATTCGATTCCTGGAAGCATGCATCTCTAAAAAGAACACTGAACAGCTCAATCCTGAGGTATAGTTCATTTTTGGTAATGCTTCTATGCATCAACAGGCATCTGAAGATCGTTCGGCCATGTGACATTCCTTTTGCATTCTTCCTCCGTACAGTCCATTTTCAGCCCCATTGAAGAGCCATTTAACTGTAGAAGTTTTATAGGAACAGAACAGAGAATAGCTCATAAGAGTAACCGAAGGACAGTCTGCCAACATGCATTGGTTTCTTTTGATACAAAGAAATCCCCTAAAATCCATTCACGGACAACTGCACGTGCTTCATACGATAGGGTCAATTGTACATTCAAATGACCATTCGAAGACCTTATAGATTTACAGTTGTTTCTTTTGTAAAGTAGATAATATAGTTTATATTTCTACGCGGAATTCATTAATTTGTGGTGGATGACTCTTAAACTGCGACTCAATGTTCCTAAACTATGGCACAGGGCTCTTAAACTGCAGCATTTATCTCGTAGGCTACGGAAAATACTGAACTTGACATTCAAGCGTCTTGGAATTATTCCCATTCTTCGTCGAAATTTTTCAGTTTCTACTCTGGCCGTTTTACTCCCGTGAAAAGTGCTTTATTCATTCTAATCTCAAAACTCGTAAGATCAAGTAAACCTTGTCATTCTGTTTCCTTATTGCAAGCGTTCGCTAGTCCTTCCTGCTATGCGTTGACCACATGTCCATCAGTGCAGTGCTTCGCACTACGCCACCGCGATCACCAGAGCAGTGTTTCCCACAAAGCTTTGGGACGGAGAAAACTATCGATGGGGAGGAGCGTGAAGAGCGTATGCTGCGACAGTGAGCTTGCAGCGTACATGTGCAATGGTCAAATGGCCACCGTGCTTGGCAGCAACAGTTCAGATGAACAATAATGTGTGTTAAACAAATGAGCCAAGTTGAATGCCGTCCCGAACTGTCTACTTATTCCAACTACGAGTCTAACGGCGTTTCCGTATATCGTGTGAAAACTAGTCATTGTCTGAGGAAAATTTCGCGGAGGGATGTTTGGCTTGGATTCGCAAGGGAATGCGCCTAGGAAAAATCAACAGAAGACATCGACTTGGGCTACACAGGACTATAGACAGTGACAACAGGTCTAGGTAGGTAGGGTGATAATCATGATCCCTTTAAAAACCTAAGGTTCTGACAAACATGAAATGATTTTGGTGGGCGGTGTATCAAGCAGCGTCACTCGCATTGAGAAAATCACTGCCGAATATTTCTAATATATACCCATTCCCCAATAACGTGAATTTGCCATTTAATGTCGCACAGAGAACAGCGTACATTATTCGGCACATCTGAACACGGTTGTTGATGTCGTACTTTTTTCTTGGCGGTGACTGAGTTTGACTTGACCTCGAACTGTGTCATGATGATCGTCCTTAGTCTTTAGAGTTGTTGAACTTTGTTTCTCACGCGGAAACCATTTTGGTCGCATAATTGAGGTTTGCATAGATTTTTTATGCCTTTACTTTGCCAGTCTAATAAAGTGGAATAGTTGTGTTCATCTTGTTCTGCAGTGTGATCCGTTCGTTTGTCTACTCGTCACTCCAGTTCGCAAGGACGACTTGTACCGTCATCGAACTGACGCGACGGAATGTAGCAGCTGCCAACATCTGTAATTGAGAAATACGAGGTTTAGCGCGCAGATGAAGTGGGACGAACAGCTTAAAGACACGGTCCATATGTACAGTCATAAATCGGATGATGCTTCGCTAGTAGTCAGAAAACTAAAGTCACGAGTCAAAGACACTCGGAAAACCTAAAGAGCAAAGAGTACCAAGCGAGAAGTAGTCAGAGAGGACTCCCAAGAGTATGGGTCTTATTGGCGGTCAAATCAAGAACGGGTTTGCCCGGAGTGATAGAATAAATTTTATGCACGAGCTGGCAGTATTGATGATTGCCAGAGATGGGCACAGTGTCACCACATAACCTCCCGCTCATAAGACTAGGGGATACGTCTTTGACATTAAAAGTTATGATACTGTTGGCCCATCTTGAACAAGTGCCACGCGACTGGAGAAAACGACAAAAAATGGCGAAAACAACGAAAAGCATATGGAAAAGCACTAATTCATCGTTGGTACTGCGGACAGAGGAGAAAGATTCAGAAGGGTACATTGGTTCATTTTCAAAAATGTTTTACGCCTCGATAACTGCTCCGGTTTCACTGTGGGTAAATTTGATCTGATTTGGGTCTAATGTGCAGAGCCCTCGCAGTGGGTTGCATGCCAGCCAAAAATACCGGACGGCGTTACCAGAAGAAAAAAACAGGGTGTGCCAAAACCTTCGCATCCGTACAGTGACATCAGAGTGATTTCTCTTCTCAACACACCCTTCCAGGTCGCCTCATCGTCGCTGTTGGATGGATTGGCTAAAGTGTGATCGTATAGTTATCATAATTGGTGTTACGTAGTTAGGAAAGATGGGACATAGACACTACTCATAATGTATGCATTTCTAACCTATTCATGTAACTGTATTAGCCACCGTGATTATGTTACCGAAAACGATCTTGTTCGCTATTCGCGTTTTCCATTCATGATGAAATGGGATAATTCGGTGGAGAAAAGAACTATTGTTTGAAAGGAAAACTGGAGAGACGGGGTAAAACGAAAAATTGTATAAGTGAACGTACTAGGTGGTTAGATATTCATACACAACTACCGAAAACCGCGAAATGGTTATTTTGTTTTTAAGAAGAAACAATAATCCTGAAACGTAACTCATGATTTGGTATAAAAGAATTGCTGTCCATGAGACGTACGGGTTATCGCACGACGCGACTGCGACGGTCGCGTTGTACCACGAGTTCGGTGTTTGTTGAATTCGTGCCCGTTGGTGCTCTAGACTCGAGTGCGGGTATGACAGATCGTGATGGACACGGTTGGAGTGAATCGAGTGGCCTCTCTACTTCCATGGAAGCCAGTTTTAGTCCATCTACGGAAACCGTTCCTCGTTTACCCTCAAGTTCCATGATGTAGCACTTTTCTTATTATTTTAGAACTCGATGCGGGCCTGATAAGGAACTTGAAGCGAGTGTCGTGTACTGTCTGCACGCGGAAAGTGTGTGTAGGTGGACAGTTCCTTAGGTTTGTACATCGGTATGCTTTGTTCCCTAGTTGATGTTGCATGCAGGTCACACATTTGCTGAGTTAGGCTATGTGTGTAGTCAAAATATTCAAAAGGCTGCGAAGGTTGTGGTGCAACCAGCTCCCGCGGCAACCGAAGGCGATATTCAAACAATAACTCGTTCGGCGTTGCATGTAGGTCAGGTTTCATTGAACTCAGAATGCGAAGTAAAATCAAAGGAAGGGTCACTTGCCATGCCGTATTCGCACGAGTTCCTATAGCTACGTTGAGAGTTTCACCCTCTACATGGGCGGCTCCTATCGTTGGGTTAAAAAGCCTGACCGAACTATTCACCTCTGTGATAAGTATTCCACTGGCTTCGGTGAAGCTGTCGCCCCACACCCTCTCCAAGGCCGCGCGCGACTCAGAAACTCATCTTGGGATTTCCACTAGGTGAAATGCCACACAATTGAAGCCTGTCCAGTTGTCCGGCGAACTACCTTTCAGCTCCTCGGCAATGAAAGACGCAAGATGAAGTTAAGACTAGTATTCTGAACGCTTTCCAGATCGAGTTAACCCCCGACTGTCGTGAGCTTCCGGCCATCAATAAGCACGGTGGCCTTTATCATTTCATCCGCTTTGCATTGACTCACAACTAGTCACTTCGGGTTCGATTCCGAGTTTGGGCTTGTTGGATGTGCTCCTCTGTTGATTCCTAATGAGGATGAAATAGTCTTACAGCGTATCTACGGTTTAAATGTATACGCCGCATGACGAATCTCATATTATGTAAATAATGGATACCTTGATCCAAGCAAAACCACGTACCTGACGACATCGTGGTAGTGAGCAGTTCCGTGGCCGAATTGAAGAGCCGCCTCGTTGGAAGACTAAACCGCATCCCGGGAAATAATTCTTGCCCAGACTAATCACGCAGTAAACGTGGCTGAGGCCTTCCGTGCGCTTTATAAGGTTCGGGGTCGGCAATCAAGACCGGCAAAGTGTCGCATGCTAGCCACAGCTGAGGCCGTCAGCATCCGTCTCCACAACCCCCCTCTATGCGCTCAAAAACAACTTGTATGTACCCTTAAGCTTCTCTGGCCCTCCGTCCACCCTACAACAGGCCATAGAACAGATGAAAATTGAAAATACACGAGAAAAACAATACACATCCGGTTTTGATTTAAGCCCGGAATACAATTGTTTTCTTCCCCTCCCCCACCCCTTTCATTAATAATTTTGTCATTTCCCATTTATCTAATTGGTTCAACTCTTTGACTTGTCGTAATATATTGTGATGTAATGGCATGACTATGAATCACTGAAAACGAGCTTGTTCGCCAAATTGTGTTCTCCAAATGTGTTCATTGGGAATTTTCCGACAAATAATTCTTTGCAAATGAGTAGTAGGAGATTAGATTTGTATATAATATGATTCTTCATGCAGCTTGAACGCTCAACTCACCATTGAAAACCATGGAAGCACTGTACAGCTGTTTCATCCTTGTTGGGAATCATCAGCAGTGCACATCCACCGAGCCCCCACGGGGACTCGAACCCGGGGTGAACGATTGTGAATCGAACACCTTAACCACAAGGCTATCCGGGCTGGCTCTCAACGGTTTGTTCAACATCTACACTACATGATATAGCACCTTTCCGTCACTGGCTTTTGAACGGTAACAACCCGCTTCCCACACAGCGATCGACTCCTATGATGGATGACTTCTCTGTAGGGGCCTAAGTACAACGAAGGCATTCCGTTATGAAAAACCTACAGAGCTTGGTTACTATTTGCAATTGAGTAGTAGGAGATTAGATTTGTATATAATATGATTCTTCATGCAGCTTGAACGCTCAACTCACCATTGAAAACCATGGAAGCACTGTACAGCTGTTTCATCCTTGTTGGGAATCATCAGCAGTGCACATCCACCGAGCCCCCACGGGGACTCGAACCCGGGGTGAACGATTGTGAATCGAACACCTTAACCACAAGGCTATCCGGGTTGGCTCTCAACGGTTTGTTCAACATCTACACTACATGATATAGCACCCTTCCGTCACTGGCTTTTGAACGGTAACAACCCGCTTCCCACACAGCGATCGACTCCTATGATGGATGACTTCTCTGTAGGGGCCTAAGTACAACGAAGGCATTCCGTTATGAACAACCTACAGAGCTTGGTTACTATTTGCAATTGAGTAGTAGGAGATTAGATTTGTATATAATATGATTCATCATGCAGCTTGAACGCTCAACTCACCATTGAAAACCATGGAAGCACTGTACAGCTGTTTCATCCTTGTTGGGAATCATCAGCAGTGCACATCCACCGAGCCCCCACGGGGACTCGAACCCGGGGTGAACGATTGTGAATCGAACACCTTAACCACAAGGCTATCCGGGTTGGCTCTCAACGGTTTGTTCAACATCTACACTACATGATATAGCACCTTTCCGTCACTGGCTTTTGAACGGTAACAACCCGCTTCCCACACAGCGATCGACTCCTATGATGGATGACTTCTCTGTAGGGGCCTAAGTACAACGAAGGCATTCCGTTATGAACAACCTACAGAGCTTGGTTACTATTTGCAATTGAGTAGTAGGAGATTAGATTTGTATATAATATGATTCATCATGCAGCTTGAACGCTCAACTCACCATTGAAAACCATGGAAGCACTGTACAGCTGTTTCATCCTTGTTGGGAATCATCAGCAGTGCACATCCACCGAGCCCCCACGGGGACTCGAACCCGGGGTGAACGATTGTGAATCGAACACCTTAACCACAAGGCTATCCGGGCTGGCTCTCAACGGTTTGTTCAACATCTACACTACATGATATAGCACCTTTCCGTCACTGGCTTTTGAACGGTAACAACCCGTTTCCCACACAGCGATCGACTCCTATGATGGATGACTTCTCTGTAGGGGCCTAAGTACAACGAAGGCATTCCGTTATGAACAACCTACAGAGCTTGGTTACTATTTGCAATTGAGTAGTAGGAGATTAGATTTGTATATAATATGATTCTTCATGCAGCTTGAACGCTCAACTCACCATTGAAAACCATGGAAGCACTGTACAGCTGTTTCATCCTTGTTGGGAATCATCAGCAGTGCACATCCACCGAGCCCCCACGGGGACTCGAACCCGGGGTGAACGATTGTGAATCGAACACCTTAACCACAAGGCTATCCGGGCTGGCTCTCAACGGTTTGTTCAACGTCTACACTACATGATATAGCACCTTTCCGTCACTGGCTTTTGAACGGTAACAACCCGCTTCCCACACAGCGATCGACTCCTATGATGGATGACTTCTCTGTAGGGGCCTAAGTACAACGAAGGCATTCCGTTATGAAAAACCTACAGAGCTTGGTTACTATTTGCAATTGAGTAGTAGGAGATTAGATTTGTATATAATATGATTCTTCATGCAGCTTGAACGCTCAACTCACCATTGAAAACCATGGAAGCACTGTACAGCTGTTTCATCCTTGTTGGGAATCATCAGCAGTGCACATCCACCGAGCCCCCACGGGGACTCGAACCCGGGGTGAACGATTGTGAATCGAACACCTTAACCACAAGGCTATCCGGGCTGGCTCTCAACGGTTTGTTGAACATCTACACTACATGATATAGCACCTTTCCGTCACTGGCTTTTGAACGGTAACAACCCGCTTCCCACACAGCGATCGACTCCTATGATGGATGACTTCTCTGTAGGGGCCTAAGTACAACGAAGGCATTCCGTTATGAACAACCTACAGAGCTTGGTTACTATTTGCAATTGAGTAGTAGGAGATTAGATTTGTATATAATATGATTCTTCATGCAGCTTGAACGCTCAACTCACCATTGAAAACCATGGAAGCACTGTACAGCTGTTTCATCCTTGTTGGGAATCATCAGCAGTGCACATCCACCGAGCCCCCACGGGGACTCGAACCCGGGGTGAACGATTGTGAATCGAACACCTTAACCACAAGGCTATCCGGGCTGGCTCTCAACGGTTTGTTGAACATCTACACTACATGATATAGCACCTTTCCGTCACTGGCTTTTGAACGGTAACAACCCGCTTCCCACACAGCGATCGACTCCTATGATGGATGACTTCTCTGTAGGGGCCTAAGTACAACGAAGGCATTCCGTTATGAACAACCTACAGAGCTTGGTTACTATTTGCAATTGAGTAGTAGGAGATTAGATTTGTATATAATATGATTCATCATGCAGCTTGAACGCTCAACTCACCATTGAAAACCATGGAAGCACTGTACAGCTGTTTCATCCTTGTTGGGAATCATCAGCAGTGCACATCCACCGAGCCCCCACGGGGACTCGAACCCGGGGTGAACGATTGTGAATCGAACACCTTAACCACAAGGCTATCCGGGCTGGCTCTCAACGGTTTGTTGAACATCTACACTACATGATATAGCACCTTTCCGTCACTGGCTTTTGAACGGTAACAACCCGCTTCCCACACAGCGATCGACTCCTATGATGGATGACTTCTCTGTAGGGGCCTAAGTACAACGAAGGCATTCCGTTATGAACAACCTACAGAGCTTGGTTACTATTTGCAATTGAGTAGTAGGAGATTAGATTTGTATATAATATGATTCTTCATGCAGCTTGAACGCTCAACTCACCATTGAAAACCATGGAAGCACTGTACAGCTGTTTCATCCTTGTTGGGAATCATCAGCAGTGCACATCCACCGAGCCCCCACGGGGACTCGAACCCGGGGTGAACGATTGTGAATCGAACACCTTAACCACAAGGCTATCCGGGCTGGCTCTCAACGGTTTGTTGAACATCTACACTACATGATATAGCACCTTTCCGTCACTGGCTTTTGAACGGTAACAACCCGCTTCCCACACAGCGATCGACTCCTATGATGGATGACTTCTCTGTAGGGGCCTAAGTACAACGAAGGCATTCCGTTATGAAAAACCTACAGAGCTTGGTTACTATTTGCAATTGAGTAGTAGGAGATTAGATTTGTATATAATATGATTCATCATGCAGCTTGAACGCTCAACTCACCATTGAAAACCATGGAAGCACTGTACAGCTGTTTCATCCTTGTTGGGAATCATCAGCAGTGCACATCCACCGAGCCCCCACGGGGACTCGAACCCGGGGTGAACGATTGTGAATCGAACACCTTAACCACAAGGCTATCCGGGCTGGCTCTCAACGGTTTGTTGAACATCTACACTACATGATATAGCACCTTTCCGTCACTGGCTTTTGAACGGTAACAACCCGCTTCCCACACAGCGATCGACTCCTATGATGGATGACTTCTCTGTAGGGGCCTAAGTACAACGAAGGCATTCCGTTATGAACAACCTACAGAGCTTGGTTACTATTTGCAATTGAGTAGTAGGAGATTAGATTTGTATATAATATGATTCTTCATGCAGCTTGAACGCTCAACTCACCATTGAAAACCATGGAAGCACTGTACAGCTGTTTCATCCTTGTTGGGAATCATCAGCAGTGCACATCCACCGAGCCCCCACGGGGACTCGAACCCGGGGTGAACGATTGTGAATCGAACACCTTAACCACAAGGCTATCCGGGCTGGCTCTCAACGGTTTGTTCAACATCTACACTACATGATATAGCACCCTTCCGTCACTGGCTTTTGAACGGTAACAACCCGTTTCCCACACAGCGATCGACTCCTATGATGGATGACTTCTCTGTAGGGGCCTAAGTACAACGAAGGCATTCCGTTATGAACAACCTACAGAGCTTGGTTACTATTTGCAATTGAGTAGTAGGAGATTAGATTTGTATATAATATGATTCTTCATGCAGCTTGAACGCTCAACTCACCATTGAAAACCATGGAAGCACTGTACAGCTGTTTCATCCTTGTTGGGAATCATCAGCAGTGCACATCCACCGAGCCCCCACGGGGACTCGAACCCGGGGTGAACGATTGTGAATCGAACACCTTAACCACAAGGCTATCCGGGCTGGCTCTCAACGGTTTGTTGAACATCTACACTACATGATATAGCACCTTTCCGTCACTGGCTTTTGAACGGTAACAACCCGCTTCCCACACAGCGATCGACTCCTATGATGGATGACTTCTCTGTAGGGGCCTAAGTACAACGAAGGCATTCCGTTATGAACAACCTACAGAGCTTGGTTACTATTTGCAATTGAGTAGTAGGAGATTAGATTTGTATATAATATGATTCATCATGCAGCTTGAACGCTCAACTCACCATTGAAAACCATGGAAGCACTGTACAGCTGTTTCATCCTTGTTGGGAATCATCAGCAGTGCACATCCACCGAGCCCCCACGGGGACTCGAACCCGGGGTGAACGATTGTGAATCGAACACCTTAACCACAAGGCTATCCGGGCTGGCTCTCAACGGTTTGTTGAACATCTACACTACATGATATAGCACCTTTCCGTCACTGGCTTTTGAACGGTAACAACCCGCTTCCCACACAGCGATCGACTCCTATGATGGATGACTTCTCTGTAGGGGCCTAAGTACAACGAAGGCATTCCGTTATGAACAACCTACAGAGCTTGGTTACTATTTGCAATTGAGTAGTAGGAGATTAGATTTGTATATAATATGATTCATCATGCAGCTTGAACGCTCAACTCACCATTGAAAACCATGGAAGCACTGTACAGCTGTTTCATCCTTGTTGGGAATCATCAGCAGTGCACATCCACCGAGCCCCCACGGGGACTCGAACCCGGGGTGAACGATTGTGAATCGAACACCTTAACCGCAAGGCTATCCGGGTTGGCTCTCAACGGTTTGTTCAACGTCTACACTACATGATATAGCACCCTTCCGTCACTGGCTTTTGAACGGTAACAACCCGTTTCCCACACAGCGATCGACTCCTATGATGGATGACTTCTCTGTAGGGGCCTAAGTACAACGAAGGCATTCCGTTATGAACAACCTACAGAGCTTGGTTACTATTTGCAATTGAGTAGTAGGAGATTAGATTTGTATATAATATGATTCATCATGCAGCTTGAACGCTCAACTCACCATTGAAAACCATGGAAGCACTGTACAGCTGTTTCATCCTTGTTGGGAATCATCAGCAGTGCACATCCACCGAGCCCCCACGGGGACTCGAACCCGGGGTGAACGATTGTGAATCGAACACCTTAACCGCAAGGCTATCCGGGTTGGCTCTCAACGGTTTGTTCAACATCTACACTACATGATATAGCACCCTTCCGTCACTGGCTTTTGAACGGTAACAACCCGCTTCCCACACAGCGATCGACTCCTATGATGGATGACTTCTCTGTAGGGGCCTAAGTACAACGAAGGCATACCGTTATGAACAACCTACAGAGCTTGGTTACTATTTGCAATTGAGTAGTAGGAGATTAGATTTGTATATAATATGATTCTTCATGCAGCTTGAACGCTCAACTCACCATTGAAAACCATGGAAGCACTGTACAGCTGTTTCATCCTTGTTGGGAATCATCAGCAGTGCACATCCACCGAGCCCCCACGGGGACTCGAACCCGGGGTGAACGATTGTGAATCGAACACCTTAACCACAAGGCTATCCGGGTTGGCTCTCAACGGTTTGTTCAACGTCTACACTACATGATATAGCACCCTTCCGTCACTGGCTTTTGAACGGTAACAACCCGTTTCCCACACAGCGATCGACTCCTATGATGGATGACTTCTCTGTAGGGGCCTAAGTACAACGAAGGCATTCCGTTATGAACAACCTACAGAGCTTGGTTACTATTTGCAATTGAGTAGTAGGAGATTAGATTTGTATATAATATGATTCATCATGCAGCTTGAACGCTCAACTCACCATTGAAAACCATGGAAGCACTGTACAGCTGTTTCATCCTTGTTGGGAATCATCAGCAGTGCACATCCACCGAGCCCCCACGGGGACTCGAACCCGGGGTGAACGATTGTGAATCGAACACCTTAACCGCAAGGCTATCCGGGCTGGCTCTCAACGGTTTGTTCAACATCTACACTACATGATATAGCACCCTTCCGTCACTGGCTTTTGAACGGTAACAACCCGTTTCCCACACAGCGATCGACTCCTATGATGGATGACTTCTCTGTAGGGGCCTAAGTACAACGAAGGCATTCCGTTATGAACAACCTACAGAGCTTGGTTACTATTTGCAATTGAGTAGTAGGAGATTAGATTTGTATATAATATGATTCTTCATGCAGCTTGAACGCTCAACTCACCATTGAAAACCATGGAAGCACTGTACAGCTGTTTCATCCTTGTTGGGAATCATCAGCAGTGCACATCCACCGAGCCCCCACGGGGACTCGAACCCGGGGTGAACGATTGTGAATCGAACACCTTAACCGCAAGGCTATCCGGGCTGGCTCTCAACGGTTTGTTGAACATCTACACTACATGATATAGCACCTTTCCGTCACTGGCTTTTGAACGGTAACAACCCGCTTCCCACACAGCGATCGACTCCTATGATGGATGACTTCTCTGTAGGGGCCTAAGTACAACGAAGGCATTCCGTTATGAACAACCTACAGAGCTTGGTTACTATTTGCAATTGAGTAGTAGGAGATTAGATTTGTATATAATATGATTCATCATGCAGCTTGAACGCTCAACTCACCATTGAAAACCATGGAAGCACTGTACAGCTGTTTCATCCTTGTTGGGAATCATCAGCAGTGCACATCCACCGAGCCCCCACGGGGACTCGAACCCGGGGTGAACGATTGTGAATCGAACACCTTAACCGCAAGGCTATCCGGGTTGGCTCTCAACGGTTTGTTCAACATCTACACTACATGATATAGCACCCTTCCGTCACTGGCTTTTGAACGGTAACAACCCGCTTCCCACACAGCGATCGACTCCTATGATGGATGACTTCTCTGTAGGGGCCTAAGTACAACGAAGGCATTCCGTTATGAACAACCTACAGAGCTTGGTTACTATTTGCAATTGAGTAGTAGGAGATTAGATTTGTATATAATATGATTCTTCATGCAGCTTGAACGCTCAACTCACCATTGAAAACCATGGAAGCACTGTACAGCTGTTTCATCCTTGTTGGGAATCATCAGCAGTGCACATCCACCGAGCCCCCACGGGGACTCGAACCCGGGGTGAACGATTGTGAATCGAACACCTTAACCACAAGGCTATCCGGGTTGGCTCTCAACGGTTTGTTCAACGTCTACACTACATGATATAGCACCCTTCCGTCACTGGCTTTTGAACGGTAACAACCCGCTTCCCACACAGCGATCGACTCCTATGATGGATGACTTCTCTGTAGGGGCCTAAGTACAACGAAGGCATTCCGTTATGAACAACCTACAGAGCTTGGTTACTATTTGCAATTGAGTAGTAGGAGATTAGATTTGTATATAATATGATTCATCATGCAGCTTGAACGCTCAACTCACCATTGAAAACCATGGAAGCACTGTACAGCTGTTTCATCCTTGTTGGGAATCATCAGCAGTGCACATCCACCGAGCCCCCACGGGGACTCGAACCCGGGGTGAACGATTGTGAATCGAACACCTTAACCGCAAGGCTATCCGGGTTGGCTCTCAACGGTTTGTTCAACATCTACACTACATGATATAGCACCCTTCCGTCACTGGCTTTTGAACGGTAACAACCCGTTTCCCACACAGCGATCGACTCCTATGATGGATGACTTCTCTGTAGGGGCCTAAGTACAACGAAGGCATTCCGTTATGAACAACCTACAGAGCTTGGTTACTATTTGCAATTGAGTAGTAGGAGATTAGATTTGTATATAATATGATTCATCATGCAGCTTGAACGCTCAACTCACCATTGAAAACCATGGAAGCACTGTACAGCTGTTTCATCCTTGTTGGGAATCATCAGCAGTGCACATCCACCGAGCCCCCACGGGGACTCGAACCCGGGGTGAACGATTGTGAATCGAACACCTTAACCACAAGGCTATCCGGGCTGGCTCTCAACGGTTTGTTGAACATCTACACTACATGATATAGCACCTTTCCGTCACTGGCTTTTGAACGGTAACAACCCGCTTCCCACACAGCGATCGACTCCTATGATGGATGACTTCTCTGTAGGGGCCTAAGTACAACGAAGGCATTCCGTTATGAACAACCTACAGAGCTTGGTTACTATTTGCAATTGAGTAGTAGGAGATTAGATTTGTATATAATATGATTCATCATGCAGCTTGAACGCTCAACTCACCATTGAAAACCATGGAAGCACTGTACAGCTGTTTCATCCTTGTTGGGAATCATCAGCAGTGCACATCCACCGAGCCCCCACGGGGACTCGAACCCGGGGTGAACGATTGTGAATCGAACACCTTAACCGCAAGGCTATCCGGGTTGGCTCTCAACGGTTTGTTCAACATCTACACTACATGATATAGCACCCTTCCGTCACTGGCTTTTGAACGGTAACAACCCGTTTCCCACACAGCGATCGACTCCTATGATGGATGACTTCTCTGTAGGGGCCTAAGTACAACGAAGGCATTCCGTTATGAACAACCTACAGAGCTTGGTTACTATTTGCAATTGAGTAGTAGGAGATTAGATTTGTATATAATATGATTCATCATGCAGCTTGAACGCTCAACTCACCATTGAAAACCATGGAAGCACTGTACAGCTGTTTCATCCTTGTTGGGAATCATCAGCAGTGCACATCCACCGAGCCCCCACGGGGACTCGAACCCGGGGTGAACGATTGTGAATCGAACACCTTAACCACAAGGCTATCCGGGCTGGCTCTCAACGGTTTGTTGAACATCTACACTACATGATATAGCACCTTTCCGTCACTGGCTTTTGAACGGTAACAACCCGCTTCCCACACAGCGATCGACTCCTATGATGGATGACTTCTCTGTAGGGGCCTAAGTACAACGAAGGCATTCCGTTATGAAAAACCTACAGAGCTTGGTTACTATTTGCAATTGAGTAGTAGGAGATTAGATTTGTATATAATATGATTCATCATGCAGCTTGAACGCTCAACTCACCATTGAAAACCATGGAAGCACTGTACAGCTGTTTCATCCTTGTTGGGAATCATCAGCAGTGCACATCCACCGAGCCCCCACGGGGACTCGAACCCGGGGTGAACGATTGTGAATCGAACACCTTAACCGCAAGGCTATCCGGGTTGGCTCTCAACGGTTTGTTCAACATCTACACTACATGATATAGCACCCTTCCGTCACTGGCTTTTGAACGGTAACAACCCGTTTCCCACACAGCGATCGACTCCTATGATGGATGACTTCTCTGTAGGGGCCTAAGTACAACGAAGGCATTCCGTTATGAACAACCTACAGAGCTTGGTTACTATTTGCAATTGAGTAGTAGGAGATTAGATTTGTATATAATATGATTCATCATGCAGCTTGAACGCTCAACTCACCATTGAAAACCATGGAAGCACTGTACAGCTGTTTCATCCTTGTTGGGAATCATCAGCAGTGCACATCCACCGAGCCCCCACGGGGACTCGAACCCGGGGTGAACGATTGTGAATCGAACACCTTAACCGCAAGGCTATCCGGGTTGGCTCTCAACGGTTTGTTCAACATCTACACTACATGATATAGCACCCTTCCGTCACTGGCTTTTGAACGGTAACAACCCGCTTCCCACACAGCGATCGACTCCTATGATGGATGACTTCTCTGTAGGGGCCTAAGTACAACGAAGGCATTCCGTTATGAACAACCTACAGAGCTTGGTTACTATTTGCAATTGAGTAGTAGGAGATTAGATTTGTATATAATATGATTCATCATGCAGCTTGAACGCTCAACTCACCATTGAAAACCATGGAAGCACTGTACAGCTGTTTCATCCTTGTTGGGAATCATCAGCAGTGCACATCCACCGAGCCCCCACGGGGACTCGAACCCGGGGTGAACGATTGTGAATCGAACACCTTAACCGCAAGGCTATCCGGGTTGGCTCTCAACGGTTTGTTCAACATCTACACTACATGATATAGCACCCTTCCGTCACTGGCTTTTGAACGGTAACAACCCGTTTCCCACACAGCGATCGACTCCTATGATGGATGACTTCTCTGTAGGGGCCTAAGTACAACGAAGGCATTCCGTTATGAACAACCTACAGAGCTTGGTTACTATTTGCAATTGAGTAGTAGGAGATTAGATTTGTATATAATATGATTCTTCATGCAGCTTGAACGCTCAACTCACCATTGAAAACCATGGAAGCACTGTACAGCTGTTTCATCCTTGTTGGGAATCATCAGCAGTGCACATCCACCGAGCCCCCACGGGGACTCGAACCCGGGGTGAACGATTGTGAATCGAACACCTTAACCACAAGGCTATCCGGGCTGGCTCTCAACGGTTTGTTGAACATCTACACTACATGATATAGCACCTTTCCGTCACTGGCTTTTGAACGGTAACAACCCGCTTCCCACACAGCGATCGACTCCTATGATGGATGACTTCTCTGTAGGGGCCTAAGTACAACGAAGGCATTCCGTTATGAACAACCTACAGAGCTTGGTTACTATTTGCAATTGAGTAGTAGGAGATTAGATTTGTATATAATATGATTCATCATGCAGCTTGAACGCTCAACTCACCATTGAAAACCATGGAAGCACTGTACAGCTGTTTCATCCTTGTTGGGAATCATCAGCAGTGCACATCCACCGAGCCCCCACGGGGACTCGAACCCGGGGTGAACGATTGTGAATCGAACACCTTAACCACAAGGCTATCCGGGTTGGCTCTCAACGGTTTGTTCAACATCTACACTACATGATATAGCACCCTTCCGTCACTGGCTTTTGAACGGTAACAACCCGTTTCCCACACAGCGATCGACTCCTATGATGGATGACTTCTCTGTAGGGGCCTAAGTACAACGAAGGCATTCCGTTATGAACAACCTACAGAGCTTGGTTACTATTTGCAATTGAGTAGTAGGAGATTAGATTTGTATATAATATGATTCTTCATGCAGCTTGAACGCTCAACTCACCATTGAAAACCATGGAAGCACTGTACAGCTGTTTCATCCTTGTTGGGAATCATCAGCAGTGCACATCCACCGAGCCCCCACGGGGACTCGAACCCGGGGTGAACGATCGTGAATCGAACACCTTAACCACAAGGCTATCCGGGCTGGCGCTCAACGGTTTGTTGAACATCTACACTACATGATATAGCACCTTTCCGTCACTGGCTTTTGAACGGTAACAACCCGCTTCCCACACAGCGATCGACTCCTATGATGGATGACTTCTCTGTAGGGGCCTAAGTACAACGAAGGCATTCCGTTATGAACAACCTACAGAGCTTGGTTACTATTTGCAATTGAGTAGTAGGAGATTAGATTTGTATATAATATGATTCATCATGCAGCTTGAACGCTCAACTCACCATTGAAAACCATGGAAGCACTGTACAGCTGTTTCATCCTTGTTGGGAATCATCAGCAGTGCACATCCACCGAGCCCCCACGGGGACTCGAACCCGGGGTGAACGATTGTGAATCGAACACCTTAACCACAAGGCTATCCGGGCTGGCTCTCAACGGTTTGTTGAACATCTACACTACATGATATAGCACCTTTCCGTCACTGGCTTTTGAACGGTAACAACCCGCTTCCCACACAGCGATCGACTCCTATGATGGATGACTTCTCTGTAGGGGCCTAAGTACAACGAAGGCATTCCGTTATGAACAACCTACAGAGCTTGGTTACTATTTGCAATTGAGTAGTAGGAGATTAGATTTGTATATAATATGATTCATCATGCAGCTTGAACGCTCAACTCACCATTGAAAACCATGGAAGCACTGTACAGCTGTTTCATCCTTGTTGGGAATCATCAGCAGTGCACATCCACCGAGCCCCCACGGGGACTCGAACCCGGGGTGAACGATTGTGAATCGAACACCTTAACCACAAGGCTATCCGGGCTGGCGCTCAACGGTTTGTTGAACATCTACACTACATGATATAGCACCTTTCCGTCACTGGCTTTTGAACGGTAACAACCCGCTTCCCACACAGCGATCGACTCCTATGATGGATGACTTCTCTGTAGGGGCCTAAGTACAACGAAGGCATTCCGTTATGAACAACCTACAGAGCTTGGTTACTATTTGCAATTGAGTAGTAGGAGATTAGATTTGTATATAATATGATTCTTCATGCAGCTTGAACGCTCAACTCACCATTGAAAACCATGGAAGCACTGTACAGCTGTTTCATCCTTGTTGGGAATCATCAGCAGTGCACATCCACCGAGCCCCCACGGGGACTCGAACCCGGGGTGAACGATTGTGAATCGAACACCTTAACCACAAGGCTATCCGGGCTGGCGCTCAACGGTTTGTTGAACATCTACACTACATGATATAGCACCTTTCCGTCACTGGCTTTTGAACGGTAACAACCCGCTTCCCACACAGCGATCGACTCCTATGATGGATGACTTCTCTGTAGGGGCCTAAGTACAACGAAGGCATTCCGTTATGAACAACCTACAGAGCTTGGTTACTATTTGCAATTGAGTAGTAGGAGATTAGATTTGTATATAATATGATTCATCATGCAGCTTGAACGCTCAACTCACCATTGAAAACCATGGAAGCACTGTACAGCTGTTTCATCCTTGTTGGGAATCATCAGCAGTGCACATCCACCGAGCCCCCACGGGGACTCGAACCCGGGGTGAACGATTGTGAATCGAACACCTTAACCACAAGGCTATCCGGGCTGGCTCTCAACGGTTTGTTCAACATCTACACTACATGATATAGCACCTTTCCGTCACTGGCTTTTGAACGGTAACAACCCGCTTCCCACACAGCGATCGACTCCTATGATGGATGACTTCTCTGTAGGGGCCTAAGTACAACGAAGGCATTCCGTTATGAACAACCTACAGAGCTTGGTTACTATTTGCAATTGAGTAGTAGGAGATTAGATTTGTATATAATATGATTCATCATGCAGCTTGAACGCTCAACTCACCATTGAAAACCATGGAAGCACTGTACAGCTGTTTCATCCTTGTTGGGAATCATCAGCAGTGCACATCCACCGAGCCCCCACGGGGACTCGAACCCGGGGTGAACGATTGTGAATCGAACACCTTAACCGCAAGGCTATCCGGGTTGGCTCTCAACGGTTTGTTCAACGTCTACACTACATGATATAGCACCCTTCCGTCACTGGCTTTTGAACGGTAACAACCCGTTTCCCACACAGCGATCGACTCCTATGATGGATGACTTCTCTGTAGGGGCCTAAGTACAACGAAGGCATTCCGTTATGAACAACCTACAGAGCTTGGTTACTATTTGCAATTGAGTAGTAGGAGATTAGATTTGTATATAATATGATTCATCATGCAGCTTGAACGCTCAACTCACCATTGAAAACCATGGAAGCACTGTACAGCTGTTTCATCCTTGTTGGGAATCATCAGCAGTGCACATCCACCGAGCCCCCACGGGGACTCGAACCCGGGGTGAACGATTGTGAATCGAACACCTTAACCGCAAGGCTATCCGGGCTGGCTCTCAACGGTTTGTTCAACATCTACACTACATGATATAGCACCCTTCCGTCACTGGCTTTTGAACGGTAACAACCCGCTTCCCACACAGCGATCGACTCCTATGATGGATGACTTCTCTGTAGGGGCCTAAGTACAACGAAGGCATTCCGTTATGAACAACCTACAGAGCTTGGTTACTATTTGCAATTGAGTAGTAGGAGATTAGATTTGTATATAATATGATTCATCATGCAGCTTGAACGCTCAACTCACCATTGAAAACCATGGAAGCACTGTACAGCTGTTTCATCCTTGTTGGGAATCATCAGCAGTGCACATCCACCGAGCCCCCACGGGGACTCGAACCCGGGGTGAACGATTGTGAATCGAACACCTTAACCACAAGGCTATCCGGGTTGGCTCTCAACGGTTTGTTCAACATCTACACTACATGATATAGCACCTTTCCGTCACTGGCTTTTGAACGGTAACAACCCGTTTCCCACACAGCGATCGACTCCTATGATGGATGACTTCTCTGTAGGGGCCTAAGTACAACGAAGGCATTCCGTTATGAACAACCTACAGAGCTTGGTTACTATTTGCAATTGAGTAGTAGGAGATTAGATTTGTATATAATATGATTCTTCATGCAGCTTGAACGCTCAACTCACCATTGAAAACCATGGAAGCACTGTACAGCTGTTTCATCCTTGTTGGGAATCATCAGCAGTGCACATCCACCGAGCCCCCACGGGGACTCGAACCCGGGGTGAACGATTGTGAGTCGAACACCTTAACCACAAGGCTATCCGGGCTGGCTCTCAACGGTTTGTTGAACATCTACACTCCATGATATAGCACCTTTCCGTCACTGGCTTTTGAACGGTAACAACCCGCTTCCCACACAGCGATCGACTCCTATGATGGATGACTTCTCTGTAGGGGCCTAAGTACAACGAAGGCATTCCGTTATGAACAACCTACAGAGCTTGGTTACTATTTGCAATTGAGTAGTAGGAGATTAGATTTGTATATAATATGATTCATCATGCAGCTTGAACGCTCAACTCACCATTGAAAACCATGGAAGCACTGTACAGCTGTTTCATCCTTGTTGGGAATCATCAGCAGTGCACATCCACCGAGCCCCCACGGGGACTCGAACCCGGGGTGAACGATTGTGAATCGAACACCTTAACCGCAAGGCTATCCGGGTTGGCTCTCAACGGTTTGTTCAACGTCTACACTACATGATATAGCACCCTTCCGTCACTGGCTTTTGAACGGTAACAACCCGTTTCCCACACAGCGATCGACTCCTATGATGGATGACTTCTCTGTAGGGGCCTAAGTACAACGAAGGCATTCCGTTATGAACAACCTACAGAGCTTGGTTACTATTTGCAATTGAGTAGTAGGAGATTAGATTTGTATATAATATGATTCATCATGCAGCTTGAACGCTCAACTCACCATTGAAAACCATGGAAGCACTGTACAGCTGTTTCATCCTTGTTGGGAATCATCAGCAGTGCACATCCACCGAGCCCCCACGGGGACTCGAACCCGGGGTGAACGATTGTGAATCGAACACCTTAACCGCAAGGCTATCCGGGCTGGCTCTCAACGGTTTGTTCAACATCTACACTACATGATATAGCACCCTTCCGTCACTGGCTTTTGAACGGTAACAACCCGCTTCCCACACAGCGATCGACTCCTATGATGGATGACTTCTCTGTAGGGGCCTAAGTACAACGAAGGCATTCCGTTATGAACAACCTACAGAGCTTGGTTACTATTTGCAATTGAGTAGTAGGAGATTAGATTTGTATATAATATGATTCATCATGCAGCTTGAACGCTCAACTCACCATTGAAAACCATGGAAGCACTGTACAGCTGTTTCATCCTTGTTGGGAATCATCAGCAGTGCACATCCACCGAGCCCCCACGGGGACTCGAACCCGGGGTGAACGATTGTGAATCGAACACCTTAACCACAAGGCTATCCGGGCTGGCTCTCAACGGTTTGTTCAACATCTACACTACATGATATAGCACCTTTCCGTCACTGGCTTTTGAACGGTAACAACCCGTTTCCCACACAGCGATCGACTCCTATGATGGATGACTTCTCTGTAGGGGCCTAAGTACAACGAAGGCATTCCGTTATGAACAACCTACAGAGCTTGGTTACTATTTGCAATTGAGTAGTAGGAGATTAGATTTGTATATAATATGATTCTTCATGCAGCTTGAACGCTCAACTCACCATTGAAAACCATGGAAGCACTGTACAGCTGTTTCATCCTTGTTGGGAATCATCAGCAGTGCACATCCACCGAGCCCCCACGGGGACTCGAACCCGGGGTGAACGATTGTGAATCGAACACCTTAACCGCAAGGCTATCCGGGTTGGCTCTCAACGGTTTGTTCAACGTCTACACTACATGATATAGCACCCTTCCGTCACTGGCTTTTGAACGGTAACAACCCGTTTCCCACACAGCGATCGACTCCTATGATGGATGACTTCTCTGTAGGGGCCTAAGTACAACGAAGGCATTCCGTTATGAACAACCTACAGAGCTTGGTTACTATTTGCAATTGAGTAGTAGGAGATTAGATTTGTATATAATATGATTCATCATGCAGCTTGAACGCTCAACTCACCATTGAAAACCATGGAAGCACTGTACAGCTGTTTCATCCTTGTTGGGAATCATCAGCAGTGCACATCCACCGAGCCCCCACGGGGACTCGAACCCGGGGTGAACGATTGTGAATCGAACACCTTAACCGCAAGGCTATCCGGGCTGGCTCTCAACGGTTTGTTCAACATCTACACTACATGATATAGCACCCTTCCGTCACTGGCTTTTGAACGGTAACAACCCGCTTCCCACACAGCGATCGACTCCTATGATGGATGACTTCTCTGTAGGGGCCTAAGTACAACGAAGGCATTCCGTTATGAACAACCTACAGAGCTTGGTTACTATTTGCAATTGAGTAGTAGGAGATTAGATTTGTATATAATATGATTCATCATGCAGCTTGAACGCTCAACTCACCATTGAAAACCATGGAAGCACTGTACAGCTGTTTCATCCTTGTTGGGAATCATCAGCAGTGCACATCCACCGAGCCCCCACGGGGACTCGAACCCGGGGTGAACGATTGTGAATCGAACACCTTAACCACAAGGCTATCCGGGCTGGCTCTCAACGGTTTGTTCAACATCTACACTACATGATATAGCACCTTTCCGTCACTGGCTTTTGAACGGTAACAACCCGTTTCCCACACAGCGATCGACTCCTATGATGGATGACTTCTCTGTAGGGGCCTAAGTACAACGAAGGCATTCCGTTATGAACAACCTACAGAGCTTGGTTACTATTTGCAATTGAGTAGTAGGAGATTAGATTTGTATATAATATGATTCATCATGCAGCTTGAACGCTCAACTCACCATTGAAAACCATGGAAGCACTGTACAGCTGTTTCATCCTTGTTGGGAATCATCAGCAGTGCACATCCACCGAGCCCCCACGGGGACTCGAACCCGGGGTGAACGATTGTGAATCGAACACCTTAACCACAAGGCTATCCGGGCTGGCTCTCAACGGTTTGTTGAACATCTACACTCCATGATATAGCACCTTTCCGTCACTGGCTTTTGAACGGTAACAACCCGCTTCCCACACAGCGATCGACTCCTATGATGGATGACTTCTCTGTAGGGGCCTAAGTACAACGAAGGCATTCCGTTATGAACAACCTACAGAGCTTGGTTACTATTTGCAATTGAGTAGTAGGAGATTAGATTTGTATATAATATGATTCATCATGCAGCTTGAACGCTCAACTCACCATTGAAAACCATGGAAGCACTGTACAGCTGTTTCATCCTTGTTGGGAATCATCAGCAGTGCACATCCACCGAGCCCCCACGGGGACTCGAACCCGGGGTGAACGATTGTGAATCGAACACCTTAACCGCAAGGCTATCCGGGTTGGCTCTCAACGGTTTGTTCAACGTCTACACTACATGATATAGCACCCTTCCGTCACTGGCTTTTGAACGGTAACAACCCGTTTCCCACACAGCGATCGACTCCTATGATGGATGACTTCTCTGTAGGGGCCTAAGTACAACGAAGGCATTCCGTTATGAACAACCTACAGAGCTTGGTTACTATTTGCAATTGAGTAGTAGGAGATTAGATTTGTATATAATATGATTCATCATGCAGCTTGAACGCTCAACTCACCATTGAAAACCATGGAAGCACTGTACAGCTGTTTCATCCTTGTTGGGAATCATCAGCAGTGCACATCCACCGAGCCCCCACGGGGACTCGAACCCGGGGTGAACGATTGTGAATCGAACACCTTAACCGCAAGGCTATCCGGGCTGGCTCTCAACGGTTTGTTCAACATCTACACTACATGATATAGCACCCTTCCGTCACTGGCTTTTGAACGGTAACAACCCGCTTCCCACACAGCGATCGACTCCTATGATGGATGACTTCTCTGTAGGGGCCTAAGTACAACGAAGGCATTCCGTTATGAACAACCTACAGAGCTTGGTTACTATTTGCAATTGAGTAGTAGGAGATTAGATTTGTATATAATATGATTCATCATGCAGCTTGAACGCTCAACTCACCATTGAAAACCATGGAAGCACTGTACAGCTGTTTCATCCTTGTTGGGAATCATCAGCAGTGCACATCCACCGAGCCCCCACGGGGACTCGAACCCGGGGTGAACGATTGTGAATCGAACACCTTAACCACAAGGCTATCCGGGCTGGCTCTCAACGGTTTGTTCAACATCTACACTACATGATATAGCACCTTTCCGTCACTGGCTTTTGAACGGTAACAACCCGTTTCCCACACAGCGATCGACTCCTATGATGGATGACTTCTCTGTAGGGGCCTAAGTACAACGAAGGCATTCCGTTATGAACAACCTACAGAGCTTGGTTACTATTTGCAATTGAGTAGTAGGAGATTAGATTTGTATATAATATGATTCTTCATGCAGCTTGAACGCTCAACTCACCATTGAAAACCATGGAAGCACTGTACAGCTGTTTCATCCTTGTTGGGAATCATCAGCAGTGCACATCCACCGAGCCCCCACGGGGACTCGAACCCGGGGTGAACGATTGTGAATCGAACACCTTAACCACAAGGCTATCCGGGCTGGCTCTCAACGGTTTGTTGAACATCTACACTCCATGATATAGCACCTTTCCGTCACTGGCTTTTGAACGGTAACAACCCGCTTCCCACACAGCGATCGACTCCTATGATGGATGACTTCTCTGTAGGGGCCTAAGTACAACGAAGGCATTCCGTTATGAACAACCTACAGAGCTTGGTTACTATTTGCAATTGAGTAGTAGGAGATTAGATTTGTATATAATATGATTCATCATGCAGCTTGAACGCTCAACTCACCATTGAAAACCATGGAAGCACTGTACAGCTGTTTCATCCTTGTTGGGAATCATCAGCAGTGCACATCCACCGAGCCCCCACGGGGACTCGAACCCGGGGTGAACGATTGTGAATCGAACACCTTAACCACAAGGCTATCCGGGTTGGCTCTCAACGGTTTGTTCAACATCTACACTACATGATATAGCACCCTTCCGTCACTGGCTTTTGAACGGTAACAACCCGCTTCCCACACAGCGATCGACTCCTATGATGGATGACTTCTCTGTAGGGGCCTAAGTACAACGAAGGCATTCCGTTATGAACAACCTACAGAGCTTGGTTACTATTTGCAATTGAGTAGTAGGAGATTAGATTTGTATATAATATGATTCTTCATGCAGCTTGAACGCTCAACTCACCATTGAAAACCATGGAAGCACTGTACAGCTGTTTCATCCTTGTTGGGAATCATCAGCAGTGCACATCCACCGAGCCCCCACGGGGACTCGAACCCGGGGTGAACGATTGTGAATCGAACACCTTAACCACAAGGCTATCCGGGTTGGCTCTCAACGGTTTGTTCAACGTCTACACTACATGATATAGCACCCTTCCGTCACTGGCTTTTGAACGGTAACAACCCGTTTCCCACACAGCGATCGACTCCTATGATGGATGACTTCTCTGTAGGGGCCTAAGTACAACGAAGGCATTCCGTTATGAACAACCTACAGAGCTTGGTTACTATTTGCAATTGAGTAGTAGGAGATTAGATTTGTATATAATATGATTCATCATGCAGCTTGAACGCTCAACTCACCATTGAAAACCATGGAAGCACTGTACAGCTGTTTCATCCTTGTTGGGAATCATCAGCAGTGCACATCCACCGAGCCCCCACGGGGACTCGAACCCGGGGTGAACGATTGTGAATCGAACACCTTAACCGCAAGGCTATCCGGGTTGGCTCTCAACGGTTTGTTCAACATCTACACTACATGATATAGCACCCTTCCGTCACTGGCTTTTGAACGGTAACAACCCGTTTCCCACACAGCGATCGACTCCTATGATGGATGACTTCTCTGTAGGGGCCTAAGTACAACGAAGGCATTCCGTTATGAACAACCTACAGAGCTTGGTTACTATTTGCAATTGAGTAGTAGGAGATTAGATTTGTATATAATATGATTCTTCATGCAGCTTGAACGCTCAACTCACCATTGAAAACCATGGAAGCACTGTACAGCTGTTTCATCCTTGTTGGGAATCATCAGCAGTGCACATCCACCGAGCCCCCACGGGGACTCGAACCCGGGGTGAACGATTGTGAATCGAACACCTTAACCACAAGGCTATCCGGGCTGGCGCTCAACGGTTTGTTGAACATCTACACTACATGATATAGCACCTTTCCGTCACTGGCTTTTGAACGGTAACAACCCGCTTCCCACACAGCGATCGACTCCTATGATGGATGACTTCTCTGTAGGGGCCTAAGTACAACGAAGGCATTCCGTTATGAACAACCTACAGAGCTTGGTTACTATTTGCAATTGAGTAGTAGGAGATTAGATTTGTATATAATATGATTCATCATGCAGCTTGAACGCTCAACTCACCATTGAAAACCATGGAAGCACTGTACAGCTGTTTCATCCTTGTTGGGAATCATCAGCAGTGCACATCCACCGAGCCCCCACGGGGACTCGAACCCGGGGTGAACGATTGTGAATCGAACACCTTAACCGCAAGGCTATCCGGGCTGGCTCTCAACGGTTTGTTCAACAACTACACTACATGATATAGCACCTTTCCGTCACTGGCTTTTGAACGGTAACAACCCGTTTCCCACACAGCGATCGACTCCTATGATGGATGACTTCTCTGTAGGGGCCTAAGTACAACGAAGGCATTCCGTTATGAACAACCTACAGAGCTTGGTTACTATTTGCAATTGAGTAGTAGGAGATTAGATTTGTATATAATATGATTCTTCATGCAGCTTGAACGCTCAACTCACCATTGAAAACCATGGAAGCACTGTACAGCTGTTTCATCCTTGTTGGGAATCATCAGCAGTGCACATCCACCGAGCCCCCACGGGGACTCGAACCCGGGGTGAACGATTGTGAATCGAACACCTTAACCGCAAGGCTATCCGGGTTGGCTCTCAACGGTTTGTTCAACGTCTACACTACATGATATAGCACCCTTCCGTCACTGGCTTTTGAACGGTAACAACCCGCTTCCCACACAGCGATCGACTCCTATGATGGATGACTTCTCTGTAGGGGCCTAAGTACAACGAAGGCATTCCGTTATGAACAACCTACAGAGCTTGGTTACTATTTGCAATTGAGTAGTAGGAGATTAGATTTGTATATAATATGATTCATCATGCAGCTTGAACGCTCAACTCACCATTGAAAACCATGGAAGCACTGTACAGCTGTTTCATCCTTGTTGGGAATCATCAGCAGTGCACATCCACCGAGCCCCCACGGGGACTCGAACCCGGGGTGAACGATTGTGAATCGAACACCTTAACCGCAAGGCTATCCGGGCTGGCTCTCAACGGTTTGTTCAACATCTACACTACATGATATAGCACCTTTCCGTCACTGGCTTTTGAACGGTAACAACCCGTTTCCCACACAGCGATCGACTCCTATGATGGATGACTTCTCTGTAGGGGCCTAAGTACAACGAAGGCATTCCGTTATGAACAACCTACAGAGCTTGGTTACTATTTGCAATTGAGTAGTAGGAGATTAGATTTGTATATAATATGATTCTTCATGCAGCTTGAACGCTCAACTCACCATTGAAAACCATGGAAGCACTGTACAGCTGTTTCATCCTTGTTGGGAATCATCAGCAGTGCACATCCACCGAGCCCCCACGGGGACTCGAACCCGGGGTGAACGATTGTGAATCGAACACCTTAACCGCAAGGCTATCCGGGTTGGCTCTCAACGGTTTGTTCAACGTCTACACTACATGATATAGCACCCTTCCGTCACTGGCTTTTGAACGGTAACAACCCGTTTCCCACACAGCGATCGACTCCTATGATGGATGACTTCTCTGTAGGGGCCTAAGTACAACGAAGGCATTCCGTTATGAACAACCTACAGAGCTTGGTTACTATTTGCAATTGAGTAGTAGGAGATTAGATTTGTATATAATATGATTCTTCATGCAGCTTGAACGCTCAACTCACCATTGAAAACCATGGAAGCACTGTACAGCTGTTTCATCCTTGTTGGGAATCATCAGCAGTGCACATCCACCGAGCCCCCACGGGGACTCGAACCCGGGGTGAACGATTGTGAATCGAACACCTTAACCGCAAGGCTATCCGGGCTGGCTCTCAACGGTTTGTTCAACATCTACACTACATGATATAGCACCCTTCCGTCACTGGCTTTTGAACGGTAACAACCCGCTTCCCACACAGCGATCGACTCCTATGATGGATGACTTCTCTGTAGGGGCCTAAGTACAACGAAGGCATTCCGTTATGAACAACCTACAGAGCTTGGTTACTATTTGCAATTGAGTAGTAGGAGATTAGATTTGTATATAATATGATTCATCATGCAGCTTGAACGCTCAACTCACCATTGAAAACCATGGAAGCACTGTACAGCTGTTTCATCCTTGTTGGGAATCATCAGCAGTGCACATCCACCGAGCCCCCACGGGGACTCGAACCCGGGGTGAACGATTGTGAATCGAACACCTTAACCGCAAGGCTATCCGGGTTGGCTCTCAACGGTTTGTTCAACATCTACACTACATGATATAGCACCCTTCCGTCACTGGCTTTTGAACGGTAACAACCCGTTTCCCACACAGCGATCGACTCCTATGATGGATGACTTCTCTGTAGGGGCCTAAGTACAACGAAGGCATTCCGTTATGAACAACCTACAGAGCTTGGTTACTATTTGCAATTGAGTAGTAGGAGATTAGATTTGTATATAATGATTCTTCATGCAGCTTGAACGCTCAACTCACCATTGAAAACCATGGAAGCACTGTACAGCTGTTTCATCCTTGTTGGGAATCATCAGCAGTGCACATCCACCGAGCCCCCACGGGGACTCGAACCCGGGGTGAACGATTGTGAATCGAACACCTTAACCGCAAGGCTATCCGGGCTGGCTCTCAACGGTTTGTTGAACATCTACACTACATGATATAGCACCTTTCCGTCACTGGCTTTTGAACGGTAACAACCCGCTTCCCACACAGCGATCGACTCCTATGATGGATGACTTCTCTGTAGGGGCCTAAGTACAACGAAGGCATTCCGTTATGAACAACCTACAGAGCTTGGTTACTATTTGCAATTGAGTAGTAGGAGATTAGATTTGTATATAATATGATTCATCATGCAGCTTGAACGCTCAACTCACCATTGAAAACCATGGAAGCACTGTACAGCTGTTTCATCCTTGTTGGGAATCATCAGCAGTGCACATCCACCGAGCCCCCACGGGGACTCGAACCCGGGGTGAACGATTGTGAATCGAACACCTTAACCGCAAGGCTATCCGGGTTGGCTCTCAACGGTTTGTTCAACATCTACACTACATGATATAGCACCCTTCCGTCACTGGCTTTTGAACGGTAACAACCCGCTTCCCACACAGCGATCGACTCCTATGATGGATGACTTCTCTGTAGGGGCCTAAGTACAACGAAGGCATTCCGTTATGAACAACCTACAGAGCTTGGTTACTATTTGCAATTGAGTAGTAGGAGATTAGATTTGTATATAATATGATTCATCATGCAGCTTGAACGCTCAACTCACCATTGAAAACCATGGAAGCACTGTACAGCTGTTTCATCCTTGTTGGGAATCATCAGCAGTGCACATCCACCGAGCCCCCACGGGGACTCGAACCCGGGGTGAACGATTGTGAATCGAACACCTTAACCGCAAGGCTATCCGGGCTGGCTCTCAACGGTTTGTTCAACAACTACACTACATGATATAGCACCTTTCCGTCACTGGCTTTTGAACGGTAACAACCCGTTTCCCACACAGCGATCGACTCCTATGATGGATGACTTCTCTGTAGGGGCCTAAGTACAACGAAGGCATTCCGTTATGAACAACCTACAGAGCTTGGTTACTATTTGCAATTGAGTAGTAGGAGATTAGATTTGTATATAATATGATTCTTCATGCAGCTTGAACGCTCAACTCACCATTGAAAACCATGGAAGCACTGTACAGCTGTTTCATCCTTGTTGGGAATCATCAGCAGTGCACATCCACCGAGCCCCCACGGGGACTCGAACCCGGGGTGAACGATTGTGAATCGAACACCTTAACCGCAAGGCTATCCGGGTTGGCTCTCAACGGTTTGTTCAACGTCTACACTACATGATATAGCACCCTTCCGTCACTGGCTTTTGAACGGTAACAACCCGCTTCCCACACAGCGATCGACTCCTATGATGGATGACTTCTCTGTAGGGGCCTAAGTACAACGAAGGCATTCCGTTATGAACAACCTACAGAGCTTGGTTACTATTTGCAATTGAGTAGTAGGAGATTAGATTTGTATATAATATGATTCATCATGCAGCTTGAACGCTCAACTCACCATTGAAAACCATGGAAGCACTGTACAGCTGTTTCATCCTTGTTGGGAATCATCAGCAGTGCACATCCACCGAGCCCCCACGGGGACTCGAACCCGGGGTGAACGATTGTGAATCGAACACCTTAACCGCAAGGCTATCCGGGCTGGCTCTCAACGGTTTGTTCAACATCTACACTACATGATATAGCACCTTTCCGTCACTGGCTTTTGAACGGTAACAACCCGTTTCCCACACAGCGATCGACTCCTATGATGGATGACTTCTCTGTAGGGGCCTAAGTACAACGAAGGCATTCCGTTATGAACAACCTACAGAGCTTGGTTACTATTTGCAATTGAGTAGTAGGAGATTAGATTTGTATATAATATGATTCTTCATGCAGCTTGAACGCTCAACTCACCATTGAAAACCATGGAAGCACTGTACAGCTGTTTCATCCTTGTTGGGAATCATCAGCAGTGCACATCCACCGAGCCCCCACGGGGACTCGAACCCGGGGTGAACGATTGTGAATCGAACACCTTAACCGCAAGGCTATCCGGGTTGGCTCTCAACGGTTTGTTCAACGTCTACACTACATGATATAGCACCCTTCCGTCACTGGCTTTTGAACGGTAACAACCCGTTTCCCACACAGCGATCGACTCCTATGATGGATGACTTCTCTGTAGGGGCCTAAGTACAACGAAGGCATTCCGTTATGAACAACCTACAGAGCTTGGTTACTATTTGCAATTGAGTAGTAGGAGATTAGATTTGTATATAATATGATTCTTCATGCAGCTTGAACGCTCAACTCACCATTGAAAACCATGGAAGCACTGTACAGCTGTTTCATCCTTGTTGGGAATCATCAGCAGTGCACATCCACCGAGCCCCCACGGGGACTCGAACCCGGGGTGAACGATTGTGAATCGAACACCTTAACCGCAAGGCTATCCGGGCTGGCTCTCAACGGTTTGTTCAACATCTACACTACATGATATAGCACCCTTCCGTCACTGGCTTTTGAACGGTAACAACCCGCTTCCCACACAGCGATCGACTCCTATGATGGATGACTTCTCTGTAGGGGCCTAAGTACAACGAAGGCATTCCGTTATGAACAACCTACAGAGCTTGGTTACTATTTGCAATTGAGTAGTAGGAGATTAGATTTGTATATAATATGATTCATCATGCAGCTTGAACGCTCAACTCACCATTGAAAACCATGGAAGCACTGTACAGCTGTTTCATCCTTGTTGGGAATCATCAGCAGTGCACATCCACCGAGCCCCCACGGGGACTCGAACCCGGGGTGAACGATTGTGAATCGAACACCTTAACCGCAAGGCTATCCGGGTTGGCTCTCAACGGTTTGTTCAACATCTACACTACATGATATAGCACCCTTCCGTCACTGGCTTTTGAACGGTAACAACCCGTTTCCCACACAGCGATCGACTCCTATGATGGATGACTTCTCTGTAGGGGCCTAAGTACAACGAAGGCATTCCGTTATGAACAACCTACAGAGCTTGGTTACTATTTGCAATTGAGTAGTAGGAGATTAGATTTGTATATAATGATTCTTCATGCAGCTTGAACGCTCAACTCACCATTGAAAACCATGGAAGCACTGTACAGCTGTTTCATCCTTGTTGGGAATCATCAGCAGTGCACATCCACCGAGCCCCCACGGGGACTCGAACCCGGGGTGAACGATTGTGAATCGAACACCTTAACCACAAGGCTATCCGGGCTGGCTCTCAACGGTTTGTTCAACATCTACACTACATGATATAGCACCTTTCCGTCACTGGCTTTTGAACGGTAACAACCCGCTTCCCACACAGCGATCGACTCCTATGATGGATGACTTCTCTGTAGGGGCCTAAGTACAACGAAGGCATTCCGTTATGAACAACCTACAGAGCTTGGTTACTATTTGCAATTGAGTAGTAGGAGATTAGATTTGTATATAATATGATTCATCATGCAGCTTGAACGCTCAACTCACCATTGAAAACCATGGAAGCACTGTACAGCTGTTTCATCCTTGTTGGGAATCATCAGCAGTGCACATCCACCGAGCCCCCACGGGGACTCGAACCCGGGGTGAACGATTGTGAATCGAACACCTTAACCGCAAGGCTATCCGGGTTGGCTCTCAACGGTTTGTTCAACGTCTACACTACATGATATAGCACCCTTCCGTCACTGGCTTTTGAACGGTAACAACCCGTTTCCCACACAGCGATCGACTCCTATGATGGATGACTTCTCTGTAGGGGCCTAAGTACAACGAAGGCATTCCGTTATGAACAACCTACAGAGCTTGGTTACTATTTGCAATTGAGTAGTAGGAGATTAGATTTGTATATAATATGATTCATCATGCAGCTTGAACGCTCAACTCACCATTGAAAACCATGGAAGCACTGTACAGCTGTTTCATCCTTGTTGGGAATCATCAGCAGTGCACATCCACCGAGCCCCCACGGGGACTCGAACCCGGGGTGAACGATTGTGAATCGAACACCTTAACCGCAAGGCTATCCGGGTTGGCTCTCAACGGTTTGTTCAACATCTACACTACATGATATAGCACCCTTCCGTCACTGGCTTTTGAACGGTAACAACCCGTTTCCCACACAGCGATCGACTCCTATGATGGATGACTTCTCTGTAGGGGCCTAAGTACAACGAAGGCATTCCGTTATGAACAACCTACAGAGCTTGGTTACTATTTGCAATTGAGTAGTAGGAGATTAGATTTGTATATAATATGATTCATCATGCAGCTTGAACGCTCAACTCACCATTGAAAACCATGGAAGCACTGTACAGCTGTTTCATCCTTGTTGGGAATCATCAGCAGTGCACATCCACCGAGCCCCCACGGGGACTCGAACCCGGGGTGAACGATTGTGAATCGAACACCTTAACCACAAGGCTATCCGGGTTGGCTCTCAACGGTTTGTTCAACATCTACACTACATGATATAGCACCCTTCCGTCACTGGCTTTTGAACGGTAACAACCCGTTTCCCACACAGCGATCGACTCCTATGATGGATGACTTCTCTGTAGGGGCCTAAGTACAACGAAGGCATTCCGTTATGAACAACCTACAGAGCTTGGTTACTATTTGCAATTGAGTAGTAGGAGATTAGATTTGTATATAATATGATTCTTCATGCAGCTTGAACGCTCAACTCACCATTGAAAACCATGGAAGCACTGTACAGCTGTTTCATCCTTGTTGGGAATCATCAGCAGTGCACATCCACCGAGCCCCCACGGGGACTCGAACCCGGGGTGAACGATTGTGAATCGAACACCTTAACCACAAGGCTATCCGGGCTGGCTCTTAACGGTTTGTTCAACATCTACACTACATGATATAGCACCTTTCCGTCACTGGCTTTTGAACGGTAACAACCCGCTTCCCACACAGCGATCGACTCCTATGATGGATGACTTCTCTGTAGGGGCCTAAGTACAACGAAGGCATTCCGTTATGAACAACCTACAGAGCTTGGTTACTATTTGCAATTGAGTAGTAGGAGATTAGATTTGTATATAATATGATTCATCATGCAGCTTGAACGCTCAACTCACCATTGAAAACCATGGAAGCACTGTACAGCTGTTTCATCCTTGTTGGGAATCATCAGCAGTGCACATCCACCGAGCCCCCACGGGGACTCGAACCCGGGGTGAACGATTGTGAATCGAACACCTTAACCACAAGGCTATCCGGGCTGGCTCTCAACGGTTTGTTGAACATCTACACTACATGATATAGCACCTTTCCGTCACTGGCTTTTGAACGGTAACAACCCGCTTCCCACACAGCGATCGACTCCTATGATGGATGACTTCTCTGTAGGGGCCTAAGTACAACGAAGGCATTCCGTTATGAACAACCTACAGAGCTTGGTTACTATTTGCAATTGAGTAGTAGGAGATTAGATTTGTATATAATATGATTCATCATGCAGCTTGAACGCTCAACTCACCATTGAAAACCATGGAAGCACTGTACAGCTGTTTCATCCTTGTTGGGAATCATCAGCAGTGCACATCCACCGAGCCCCCACGGGGACTCGAACCCGGGGTGAACGATTGTGAATCGAACACCTTAACCGCAAGGCTATCCGGGTTGGCTCTCAACGGTTTGTTCAACATCTACACTACATGATATAGCACCCTTCCGTCACTGGCTTTTGAACGGTAACAACCCGTTTCCCACACAGCGATCGACTCCTATGATGGATGACTTCTCTGTAGGGGCCTAAGTACAACGAAGGCATTCCGTTATGAACAACCTACAGAGCTTGGTTACTATTTGCAATTGAGTAGTAGGAGATTAGATTTGTATATAATATGATTCATCATGCAGCTTGAACGCTCAACTCACCATTGAAAACCATGGAAGCACTGTACAGCTGTTTCATCCTTGTTGGGAATCATCAGCAGTGCACATCCACCGAGCCCCCACGGGGACTCGAACCCGGGGTGAACGATTGTGAATCGAACACCTTAACCGCAAGGCTATCCGGGCTGGCTCTCAACGGTTTGTTCAACATCTACACTACATGATATACCATCCTTCCGTCACTGGCTTTTGAACGGTAACAACCCGCTTCCCACACAGCGATCGACTCCTATGATGGATGACTTCTCTGTAGGGGCCTAAGTACAACGAAGGCATTCCGTTATGAACAACCTACAGAGCTTGGTTACTATTTGCAATTGAGTAGTAGGAGATTAGATTTGTATATAATATGATTCTTCATGCAGCTTGAACGCTCAACTCACCATTGAAAACCATGGAAGCACTGTACAGCTGTTTCATCCTTGTTGGGAATCATCAGCAGTGCACATCCACCGAGCCCCCACGGGGACTCGAACCCGGGGTGAACGATTGTGAATCGAACACCTTAACCACAAGGCTATCCGGGCTGGCTCTCAACGGTTTGTTGAACATCTACACTACATGATATAGCACCTTTCCGTCACTGGCTTTTGAACGGTAACAACCCGCTTCCCACACAGCGATCGACTCCTATGATGGATGACTTCTCTGTAGGGGCCTAAGTACAACGAAGGCATTCCGTTATGAACAACCTACAGAGCTTGGTTACTATTTGCAATTGAGTAGTAGGAGATTAGATTTGTATATAATATGATTCATCATGCAGCTTGAACGCTCAACTCACCATTGAAAACCATGGAAGCACTGTACAGCTGTTTCATCCTTGTTGGGAATCATCAGCAGTGCACATCCACCGAGCCCCCACGGGGACTCGAACCCGGGGTGAACGATTGTGAATCGAACACCTTAACCGCAAGGCTATCCGGGTTGGCTCTCAACGGTTTGTTCAACATCTACACTACATGATATAGCACCCTTCCGTCACTGGCTTTTGAACGGTAACAACCCGTTTCCCACACAGCCATCGACTCCTATGATGGATGACTTCTCTGTAGGGGCCTAAGTACAACGAAGGCATTCCGTTATGAACAACCTACAGAGCTTGGTTACTATTTGCAATTGAGTAGTAGGAGATTAGATTTGTATATAATATGATTCATCATGCAGCTTGAACGCTCAACTCACCATTGAAAACCATGGAAGCACTGTACAGCTGTTTCATCCTTGTTGGGAATCATCAGCAGTGCACATCCACCGAGCCCCCACGGGGACTCGAACCCGGGGTGAACGATTGTGAATCGAACACCTTAACTGCAAGGCTATCCGGGTTGGCTCTCAACGGTTTGTTCAACATCTACACTACATGATATAGCACCCTTCCGTCACTGGCTTTTGAACGGTAACAACCCGTTTCCCACACAGCGATCGACTCCTATGATGGATGACTTCTCTGTAGGGGCCTAAGTACAACGAAGGCATTCCGTTATGAACAACCTACAGAGCTTGGTTACTACTTGCAATTGAGTAGTAGGAGATTAGATTTGTATATAATATGATTCATCATGCAGCTTGAACGCTCAACTCACCATTGAAAACCATGGAAGCACTGTACAGCTGTTTCATCCTTGTTGGGAATCATCAGCAGTGCACATCCACCGAGCCCCCACGGGGACTCGAACCCGGGGTGAACGATTGTGAATCGAACACCTTAACCGCAAGGCTATCCGGGTTGGCTCTCAACGGTTTGTTCAACATCTACACTACATGATATAGCACCCTTCCGTCACTGGCTTTTGAACGGTAACAACCCGTTTCCCACACAGCGATCGACTCCTATGATGGATGACTTCTCTGTAGGGGCCTAAGTACAACGAAGGCATTCCGTTATGAACAACCTACAGAGCTTGGTTACTATTTGCAATTGAGTAGTAGGAGATTAGATTTGTATATAATATGATTCATCATGCAGCTTGAACGCTCAACTCACCATTGAAAACCATGGAAGCACTGTACAGCTGTTTCATCCTTGTTGGGAATCATCAGCAGTGCACATCCACCGAGCCCCCACGGGGACTCGAACCCGGGGTGAACGATTGTGAATCGAACACCTTAACCGCAAGGCTATCCGGGTTGGCTCTCAACGGTTTGTTCAACATCTACACTACATGATATAGCACCCTTCCGTCACTGGCTTTTGAACGGTAACAACCCGCTTCCCACACAGCGATCGACTCCTATGATGGATGACTTCTCTGTAGGGGCCTAAGTACAACGAAGGCATTCCGTTATGAACAACCTACAGAGCTTGGTTACTATTTGCAATTGAGTAGTAGGAGATTAGATTTGTATATAATATGATTCATCATGCAGCTTGAACGCTCAACTCACCATTGAAAACCATGGAAGCACTGTACAGCTGTTTCATCCTTGTTGGGAATCATCAGCAGTGCACATCCACCGAGCCCCCACGGGGACTCGAACCCGGGGTGAACGATTGTGAATCGAACACCTTAACCACAAGGCTATCCGGGCTGGCTCTCAACGGTTTGTTCAACATCTACACTACATGATATACCATCCTTCCGTCACTGGCTTTTGAACGGTAACAACCCGCTTCCCACACAGCGATCGACTCCTATGATGGATGACTTCTCTGTAGGGGCCTAAGTACAACGAAGGCATTCCGTTATGAACAACCTACAGAGCTTGGTTACTATTTGCAATTGAGTAGTAGGAGATTAGATTTGTATATAATATGATTCATCATGCAGCTTGAACGCTCAACTCACCATTGAAAACCATGGAAGCACTGTACAGCTGTTTCATCCTTGTTGGGAATCATCAGCAGTGCACATCCACCGAGCCCCCACGGGGACTCGAACCCGGGGTGAACGATTGTGAATCGAACACCTTAACCACAAGGCTATCCGGGCTGGCTCTCAACGGTTTGTTGAACATCTACACTACATGATATAGCACCCTTCCGTCACTGGCTTTTGAACGGTAACAACCCGCTTCCCACACAGCGATCGACTCCTATGATGGATGACTTCTCTGTAGGGGCCTAAGTACAACGAAGGCATTCCGTTATGAACACCCTACAGAGCTTGGTTACTATTTGCAATTGAGTAGTAGGAGATTAGATTTGTATATAATATGATTCATCATGCAGCTTGAACGCTCAACTCACCATTGAAAACCATGGAAGCACTGTACAGCTGTTTCATCCTTGTTGGGAATCATCAGCAGTGCACATCCACCGAGCCCCCACGGGGACTCGAACCCGGGGTGAACGATTGTGAATCGAACACCTTAACCGCAAGGCTATCCGGGTTGGCTCTCAACGGTTTGTTCAACATCTACACTACATGATATAGCACCCTTCCGTCACTGGCTTTTGAACGGTAACAACCCGCTTCCCACACAGCGATCGACTCCTATGATGGATGACTTCTCTGTAGGGGCCTAAGTACAACGAAGGCATTCCGTTATGAACAACCTACAGAGCTTGGTTACTATTTGCAATTGAGTAGTAGGAGATTAGATTTGTATATAATATGATTCTTCATGCAGCTTGAACGCTCAACTCACCATTGAAAACCATGGAAGCACTGTACAGCTGTTTCACCCTTGTTGGGAATCATCAGCAGTGCACATCCACCGAGCCCCCACGGGGACTCGAACCCGGGGTGAACGATTGTGAATCGAACACCTTAACCACAAGGCTATCCGGGCTGGCTCTCAACGGTTTGTTCAACATCTACACTACATGATATAGCACCCTTCCGTCACTGGCTTTTGAACGGTAACAACCCGCTTCCCACACAGCGATCGACTCCTATGATGGATGACTTCTCTGTAGGGGCCTAAGTACAACGAAGGCATTCCGTTATGAACAACCTACAGAGCTTGGTTACTATTTGCAATTGAGTAGTAGGAGATTAGATTTGTATATAATATGATTCATCATGCAGCTTGAACGCTCAACTCACCATTGAAAACCATGGAAGCACTGTACAGCTGTTTCATCCTTGTTGGGAATCATCAGCAGTGCACATCCACCGAGCCCCCACGGGGACTCGAACCCGGGGTGAACGATTGTGAATCGAACACCTTAACCGCAAGGCTATCCGGGTTGGCTCTCAACGGTTTGTTCAACATCTACACTACATGATATAGCACCCTTCCGTCACTGGCTTTTGAACGGTAACAACCCGCTTCCCACACAGCGATCGACTCCTATGATGGATGAATTCTCTGTAAGGGCCTAAGTACAACGAAGGCATTCCGTTATGAACAACCTACAGAGCTTGGTTACTACTTGCAATTGAGTAGTAGGAGATTAGATTTGTATATAATATGATTCATCATGCAGCTTGAACGCTCAACTCACCATTGAAAACCATGGAAGCACTGTACAGCTGTTTCATCCTTGTTGGGAATCATCAGCAGTGCACATCCACCGAGCCCCCACGGGGACTCGAACCCGGGGTGAACGATTGTGAATCGAACACCTTAACCGCAAGGCTATCCGGGTTGGCTCTCAACGGTTTGTTCAACATCTACACTACATGATATAGCACCCTTCCGTCACTGGCTTTTGAACGGTAACAACCCGTTTCCCACACAGCGATCGACTCCTATGATGGATGACTTCTCTGTACGGGCCTAAGTACAACGAAGGCATTCCGTTATGAACAACCTACAGAGCTTGGTTACTATTTGCAATTGAGTAGTAGGAGATTAGATTTGTATATAATATGATTCATCATGCAGCTTGAACGCTCAACTCACCATTGAAAACCATGGAAGCACTGTACAGCTGTTTCATCCTTGTTGGGAATCATCAGCAGTGCACATCCACCGAGCCCCTACGGGGACTCGAACCCGGGGTGAACGATTGTGAATCGAACACCTTAACCGCAAGGCTATCCGGGCTGGCTCTCAACGGTTTGTTCAACATCTACACTACATGATATACCATCCTTCCGTCACTGGCTTTTGAACGGTAACAACCCGCTTCCCACACAGCGATCGACTCCTATGATGGATGACTTCTCTGTAGGGGCCTAAGTACAACGAAGGCATTCCGTTATGAACAACCTACAGAGCTTGGTTACTATTTGCAATTGAGTAGTAGGAGATTAGATTTGTATATAATATGATTCATCATGCAGCTTGAACGCTCAACTCACCATTGAAAACCATGGAAGCACTGTACAGCTGTTTCATCCTTGTTGGGAATCATCAGCAGTGCACATCCACCAAGCCCCCACGGGGACTCGAACCCGGGGTGAACGATTGTGAATCGAACACCTTAACCACAAGGCTATCCGGGCTGGCTCTCAACGGTTTGTTGAACATCTACACTACATGATATAGCACCTTTCCGTCACTGGCTTTTGAACGGTAACAACCCGCTTCCCACACAGCGATCGACTCCTATGATGGATGACTTCTCTGTAGGGGCCTAAGTACAACGAAGGCATTCCGTTATGAACAACCTACAGAGCTTGGTTACTATTTGCAATTGAGTAGTAGGAGATTAGATTTGTATATAATATGATTCATCATGCAGCTTGAACGCTCAACTCACCATTGAAAACCATGGAAGCACTGTACAGCTGTTTCATCCTTGTTGGGAATCATCAGCAGTGCACATCCACCGAGCCCCCACGGGGACTCGAACCCGGGGTGAACGATTGTGAATCGAACACCTTAACCACAAGGCTATCCGGGCTGGCTCTCAACGGTTTGTTGAACATCTACACTACATGATATAGCACCTTTCCGTCACTGGCTTTTGAACGGTAACAACCCGCTTCCCACACAGCGATCGACTCCTATGATGGATGACTTCTCTGTAGGGGCCTAAGTACAACGAAGGCATTCCGTTATGAACAACCTACAAAGCTTGGTTACTATTTGCAAATGAGTAGTAGGAGATTAGATTTGTATATAATATGATTCATCATGCAGCTTGAACGCTCAACTCACCATTGAAAACCATGGAAGCACTGTACAGCTGTTTCATCCTTGTTGGGAATCATCAGCAGTGCACATCCACCGAGCCCCCACGGGGACTCGAACCCGGGGTGAACGATTGTGAATCGAACACCTTAACCACAAGGCTATCCGGGTTGGCTCTCAACGGTTTGTTCAACATCTACACTACATGATATAGCACCCTTCCGTCACTGGCTTTTGAACGGTAACAACCCGCTTCCCACACAGCGATCGACTCCTATGATGGATGACTTCTCTGTAGGGGCCTAAGTACAACGAAGGCATTCCGTTATGAACAACCTACAGAGCTTGGTTACTACTTGCAATTGAGTAGTAGGAGATTAGATTTGTATATAATATGATTCATCATGCAGCTTGAACGCTCAACTCACCATTGAAAACCATGGAAGCACTGTACAGCTGTTTCATCCTTGTTGGGAATCATCAGCAGTGCACATCCACCGAGCCCCCACGGGGACTCGAACCCGGGGTGAACGATTGTGAATCGAACACCTTAACCGCAAGGCTATCCGGGTTGGCTCTCAACGGTTTGTTGAACATCTACACTACATGATATAGCACCCTTCCGTCACTGGCTTTTGAACGGTAACAACCCGTTTCCCACACAGCGATCGACTCCTATGATGGATGACTTCTCTGTACGGGCCTAAGTACAACGAAGGCATTCCGTTATGAACAACCTACAGAGCTTGGTTACTATTTGCAATTGAGTAGTAGGAGATTAGATTTGTATATAATATGATTCATCATGCAGCTTGAACGCTCAACTCACCATTGAAAACCATGGAAGCACTGTACAGCTGTTTCATCCTTGTTGGGAATCATCAGCAGTGCACATCCACCGAGCCCCCACGGGGACTCGAACCCGGGGTGAACGATTGTGAATCGAACACCTTAACCACAAGGCTATCCGGGCTGGCTCTCAACGGTTTGTTCAACATCTACACTACATGATATACCATCCTTCCGTCACTGGCTTTTGAACGGTAACAACCCGCTTCCCACACAGCGATCGACTCCTATGATGGATGACTTCTCTGTAGGGGCCTAAGTACAACGAAGGCATTCCGTTATGAACAACCTACAGAGCTTGGTTACTATTTGCAATTGAGTAACAAACCGTTGAGAGCCAGCCCGGATAGGCTTGTGGTTAAGGTGTCCGATTCACAATCGTTCACCCCGGGTTCGAGTCCCCGTGGGGCTCGGTAGATGTGCACTGCAAATAATTCTTTGTTGGGAGGTGACAAGCTCAACTTTTTCCTACAAACTATCAAATTCCTGGGATTCATGTTTAACTCTCATGGTCATGATGTATCATGATACGAAATCAATTTTCGTGGATCTTCCGGGTTGTTTCTGTTATCAATTTGCCGTAATTTTCGAAAATTCATGGTGGTTGCGTTGGTAGATCGCTAAAATCATTCATCTGTTTCAGTGAATCTTGTGGTATAGTGTAGGCAGTGTGGTGATTAGATATCGGAATGAGTTAGTTCCCACGATCAAAAATTGATTTAGTTGGTCCAGCCGGAACCCAAACCGCACAATACCCAGAGCGGTTGAACGAACGTTGGGCTAAAATAACTCCTGACATGTGTCCTGAAAGCTTACACAGAAGTTCGTGAAATTTCATAAGGAGTATGATAATAAGGGTACCATGATATTTAATAATATATATCTGAGTTACGAAATCAGCACATTTTGTTTCACCGGCTGCTCTTGTGACTGGGCGATGTCGTACTGCTTTTCTCTATTCTCTGCTGATAGGGTGCGCTTTTCGGTTTTCCTATGGATAAAATGATTCACCACTCATAAAGATAACTAATGCGCATTTTTACAGGTTGCTTTAACTCTACTATAATGTTATCTCTCTGTATATATAACTTTATATATATATATATATATATATATATATATATATATATATATATATATATATATACCGTTGGACATTAAGATAGTCGTTTTGTGGTGTTGATTTTGTAAAGCTCATGCGATACTGAGTGCTAATCGCTATGTAACGTTGGTCGTTCATCTTCAGATTCTGAGAATCAGAATACATTGTTGTGCCTAAAGTGACAAAATGGGAGAAATACTGGAGGCGCAAGAAGGTCATCAGTGCAAAGAAATGCCTCATTTGTGACGAGGCCACATTATGATAGCACAGGCTTTTGTGGCCTTAACCAAAGTCAATAGGTATGCTGAGAAAAACCAGATGTTGTCAAGTGTCTATTTAATCCTAATTCATAGTAGATATGGTTACTCCCGGTGTTGAAGTAGAGCCCCAAGAGTTGGGTCAGTAGCAGATTTGGGGTCTGTGGATCCTTAAAACCGGCGGTCTACTCACTACCAGCGCATCATAGTCGATCATCCGCACAGGTTAGTATATTTGTATTATTTTGATTTTTTCAGCTGGTCGAGAAATACAGCTTTAGGTGTAATCCCTACCTCTTCAGATATTCTGAAGATTTGAAACACTTTATCATAAATCACAAGTTGACGTGTTTCTCAGGTTTAATTCAGTTTACTTGGTATTTTTATCACACAACGCATCAAAAACACATTACACAGAACATACTATGCCAATACACTCCGCCTTCACTCAGTCTCACGGCGCCTCCCCACGTCCCCCCTCAAAGATCGTCATTCAGTCGAATCTACCTGCCACTGTATGTACGCCTTCTGTTGCAGCTGCAAGGAACCATACTTCGGTAGGATCGATCGATCACTGCGAGTTGTAATGGCCGAACACAGTCCTAACTACGTAAGTGACGTGATGACTCAGTCTAGCCTGCATCACGTAGGCCTACCTTGGCCATCGCTCACCCCTTGATGGAAAGTAGTCACACGGCAGATCCGACAGACACGCTCTCGGTCTTGCCACATAATCGTGACAAACACCGGCTAAGGATACGTGAGGCATTATGGACCGCTCACACTAAACCAGCCCTATGTCTCCAAATTCGTATGACCTTCACCCTCAACCTACCGTGGCCTTAGTCAACTGCATGCAGTCACACACACGCAAACACACACACACACATATGACTTCGAGCCCCATAAAACTGTGCTTATTAATCGTTTCATTTCATATCGTAGTTATTTTTCCCACTGAGTTTTGTATGTACGCGACCGACGAGAGCATGCGAAAGGAATTCCCCTCGCAATGTTTATCTTCCAAAACGTTTATTCCAATTTTCTTATTTCATTGAGTTATTGTTTGAATATCGCCTTCGGTTGCCGCGGGAGCTGGTTGCACCACAACCTTCGCAGCCTTTTGAATTTTTGAGCAGCGGAGGCAGTAGCGATTAGGCTGTTAAATCCATCGCTTTGTTCACACAAGCGATTTGTCAAATCACTGCAGCTACCCTGGCCGCGATCGGAAAATGGGGGACAAAATCATGGTAACCTCGACCGCGACCTTTCAGTCGTGACAGGAAGCAGCCAACCCACCCCAGATGTACTTTCTACACCGAGTTTTCCCAACCACGAACAACCAACTTCCCACCCCTTTTCCGAACCGCAAAACACCTACAATATTGATTAACCAATCTTAATTTGATACTGTAAATACCCTCTATTTTGTTCCGAAAATATGCATTCCTATCGTATATATATGTAACTGTATTAGCCAGAGGATGAAGTTACCGAAAACGAGCTTGTTCGCTATCGTGCCTTTTTCTATCATTCCGATATCTAATCACCACACTGCCTACACTATACCACAAGATTCACTGAAACAGATGAATGATTTTAGCGATCTACCAACGCAACCACCATGAATTTTCGAAAATTACGGCAAATTGATAACAGAAACAACCCGGAAGATCCACGAAAATTGATTTCGTATCATGATACATCATGACCATGAGAGTTAAACATGAATCCCAGGAATTTGATAGTTTGTAGGAAAAAGTTGAGCTTGTCACCTCCCAACAAAGAATTATTTGTCGGAAAATTCCCAATGAACACATTTGGAGAACACAATTTGGCGAACAAGCTCGTTTTCAGTGATTCATAGTCATGCCATTACATCACAATATATTACGACAAGTCAAAGAGTTGAACCAATTAGATAAATGGGAAATGACAAAATTATTAATGAAAGGGGTGGGGGAGGGGAAGAAAACAATTGTATTCCGGGCTTAAATCAAAACCGGATGTGTATTGTTTTTCTCGTGTATTTTCAATTTTCATCTGTTCTATGGCCTGTTGTAGGGTGGACGGAGGGCCAGAGAAGCTTAAGGGTACATACAAGTTGTTTTTGAGCGCATAGAGGGGGGTTGTGGAGACGGATGCTGACGGCCTCAGCTGTGGCTAGCATGCGACACTTTGCCGGTCTTGATTGCCGACCCCGAACCTTATAAAGCGCACGGAAGGCCTCAGCCACGTTTACTGCGTGATTAGTCTGGGCAAGAATTATTTCCCGGGATGCGGTTTAGTCTTCCAACGAGGCGGCTCTTCAATTCGGCCACGGAACTGCTCACTACCACGATGTCGTCAGGTACGTGGTTTTGCTTGGATCAAGGTATCCATTATTTACATAATATGAGATTCGTCATGCGGCGTATACATTTAAACCGTAGATACGCTGTAAGACTATTTCATCCTCATTAGGAATCAACAGAGGAGCACATCCAACAAGCCCAAACTCGGAATCGAACCCGAAGTGACTAGTTGTGAGTCAATGCAAAGCGGATGAAATGATAAAGGCCACCGTGCTTATTGATGGCCGGAAGCTCACGACAGTCGGGGGTTAACTCGATCTGGAAAGCGTTCAGAATACTAGTCTTAACTTCATCTTGTGTCTTTCATTGCCGAGGAGCTGAAAGGTAGTTCGCCGGACAACTGGACAGGCTTCAATTGTGTGGCATTTCACCTAGTGGAAATCCCAAGATGAGTTTCTGAGTCGCGCGCGGCCTTGGAGAGGGTGTGGGGCGACAGCTTCACCGAAGCCAGTGGAATACTTATCACAGAGGTGAATAGTTCGGTCAGGCTTTTTAACCCAACGATAGGAGCCGCCCATGTAGAGGGTGAAACTCTCAACGTAGCTATAGGAACTCGTGCGAATACGGCATGGCAAGTGACCCTTCCTTTGATTTTACTTCGCATTCTGAGTTCAATGAAACCTGACCTACATGCAACGCCGAACGAGTTATTGTTTGAATATCGCCTTCGGTTGCCGCGGGAGCTGGTTGCACCACAACCTTCGCAGCCTTTTGAATATTTTGACTACACACATAGCCTAACTCAGCAAATGTGTGACCTGCATGCAACATCAACTAGGGAACAAAGCATACCGATGTACAAACCTAAGGAACTGTCCACCTACACACACTTTCCGCGTGCAGACAGTACACGACACTCGCTTCAAGTTCCTTATCAGGCCCGCATCGAGTTCTAAAATAATAAGAAAAGTGCTACATCATGGAACTTGAGGGTAAACGAGGAACGGTTTCCGTAGATGGACTAAAACTGGCTTCCATGGAAGTAGAGAGGCCACTCGATTCACTCCAACCGTGTCCATCACGATCTGTCATACCCGCACTCGAGTCTAGAGCACCAACGGGCACGAATTCAACAAACACCGAACTCGTGGTACAACGCGACCGTCGCAGTCGCGTCGTGCGATAACCCGTACGTCTCATGGACAGCAATTCTTTTATACCAAATCATGAGTTACGTTTCAGGATTATTGTTTCTTCTTAAAAACAAAATAACCATTTCGCGGTTTTCGGTAGTTGTGTATGAATATCTAACCACCTAGTACGTTCACTTATACAATTTTTCGTTTTACCCCGTCTCTCCAGTTTTCCTTTCAAACAATAGTTCTTTTCTCCACCGAATTATCCCATTTCATCATGAATGGAAAACGCGAATAGCGAACAAGATCGTTTTCGGTAACATAATCACGGTGGCTAATACAGTTACATGAATAGGTTAGAAATGCATACATTATGAGTAGTGTCTATGTCCCATCTTTCCTAACTACGTAACACCAATTATGATAACTATACGATCACACTTTAGCCAATCCATCCAACAGCGACGATGAGGCGACCTGGAAGGGTGTGTTGAGAAGAGAAATCACTCTGATGTCACTGTACGGATGCGAAGGTTTTGGCACACCCTGCTTTTTATTTCTGGTAACGCCGTCCGGTATTTTTGGCTGGCATGCAACCCACTGCGAGGGCTCCGCACACCCGACACCAGGGCGAACACATTGACGGAAAATGGTCATCGGCGATCTACTAGTGCCGGATTCGGAGGTTCCCTTAGTACACTATAACACAAATCTACATTCCTTTAATGATGCAACGGAACATGATGCCAGAGACACGCCCATAACCCCATCCACACCTTACACGCTTTCAGACATATCTACTCGTCGATAGAGAACTTACCCACATAACTTGCGTAGTAGAGAAGTTTGAGTCAGCCATTTTCCTCGCCTACTTAAGTTGGCCCCCCTACATACTGAAACTGACTGCTTTTCCCTGGCTGGGGGTGAATGCCATGCTCATTCACCTTCCATTCTACGGTTTTATGTTATACGTTGTATTTACGTTACTGTTTTTTTACGTTTCAGTCCATGTACGTTTCTTACTAGTTGAGTTAGGCGTTGCTTTGTGAATCGGAGTTCCGTACGCATTCAGTGCGTACATAATCGGTAATTGACGTTACAACTTACTCAACTGGCAAAGAAATAAAACAAACAAGTGGAACATTATGTGCGCCTGGATAAATTTGACGTTGACATAAACGCTCCCGAAGCATCCAAACAGTGGACCTATTGTCTGCGGACCTTTAGCTCTTTTCTGAAACCAACACAATCGGAAGAATCCAACAAACTTGACATACTCGTTAATTTTCTCCCTCCAAATGTTTCCGAATATCAGACTATTGACAATCTCATTTCAACCCCTCAGTCCCTATACGTTCGCCTTAAAAATGTGGTTTTCGCCCGTTATCTTCTGACTACTTCTTGACAAGAGATTGGGCAGTGCATAGAACGGTTCATACAAAACACCAAAACACTCGCAAAGTACTGTGACTTTCGTCCCTTATCTGCTTTAGAACATGGTGACGATCCTACGCGTGACACATTCATTACCGGTCTTCAGGCCGACTCCATTAGAACAAGACTACTAAAACAATCCACCCTTAATTTTCAGGTAGCCTATGATATGGCTAGATCAATAGAGGCTATTCAGAAACAATTTCAGTCCTTTGCAACTGAGAACGTTTCCTGTTCTTCTGCTACCCCGGTTTACCCTCCACCAGTGACGAAACCAGTCAATCCAACTGTGCTTACCATTAATAAAGACAACTGTTATTTTTGTTGTTATTCTAAGCATCCTCATATGAAGTGCCCTGCCAAAGATATATTAATAAGGCCTGTGGGGAAACAAGTTATTTCTAGCTTGTGTATCATAACTCACTCGTTACCTCGGCTGTCCGCCCACTACTATCCTCTGTCTCGACAGCCGCTGCACCTTGTGAAGTCAAATAAGTGCTTTATGTACCCGTAGAGGTGAATATTCTCTATCTATCTCGTGCGAACACTCGAGTCCACGTGAATAATATCGAACTACAAGCACCCATAGACACCTGTGGTTCTGACAGCTCCATTTCGCAATCTGTTGTAGACTCCTACCGCTGAGAAGTTCGACCATGCGATTCTTGAATAACGATGGCTTCTATGTCTCTTTCGTGTGCCAGTAAAAAATACTGCATGAAAAACATCTGCTTTCATAACGTTCTGTAACAGTTTGAAACTTTCTGCCATGAGTCATCTGTGCGCTAATATTTTACTCGGCCATGGTTTCCTTAGGTTACACGGCAAGGTGGAAATACCCTTCGGCGGCAAACGCCGTACTTTTTTGCTGGGCGGCCTAGATGTCGCCAAGGTACAGTCTTCTCTTCTATTTGCTCACCTAATGCCCGATGGCAAACTCATCGCCACAAAGTCTCGCAGATGTTCTGGTGAGGATGAATGCTTCATAGGGGCTGAAGTCCAGCGTCTCATGAATGATGGCGTCATTGAACCGTCTGACTCTCCCTGGACAGCGCAGGCTCTCGTAATTAACAATGCGACCCACAAGAAAGGAATAGTTGTGGATGATAGCCAAACTACCAATTACTTCACTCGGTCGGATGCCCATCCGCTACCTCGAACCAACAAAATAGTTCAGGCTATATCTCGTGATGCAATATTCAATACCTTGGATTTGAAGAGTGCATATTATCAGGTTCTTATAGCAGAGTACGAGAAACCATATACTGCATTTGAAGCATGCGGTGCTCTCTATCAATTTAGACGTATACCGTTTGGGGTTACCAACGGAGTTCCCTGTTTCCAACGCACCATTGACGAGATCCTAAAGTCTGAAGGTGTCTTACATGCGTTCGCCTACATAGACAATGTGATAGTATGCGGCCTGGTCAAGGAAGACCGCAACAGAAACATTGGGCGTTTCCTGAAAGCCGCTGCGAAATACGGTATGAAATTCAATACGTCCAAAACTATGACTGCCGCAAAACCGCAAGAAGTAAGACCTGACCCTGACCGGATGAAACCTTTATGTGAAATTCAACCAACCAAAGACATTCACCCTGTCATGTCATCGGAATGTTTTCCCACTACTCGTAATGGATACCGTCGTCCTCTAATGAGATCAATCTACCTGTGAAAAATACAACTTTTCTTCTGCTAGAAAACGTAAAATGTGCCTCCGAACTCAAAAAGACAATAGAGACAGCTATGGTTGTAATAGTGGATCACAACAGCCACCTCGCTGAGTCAGAATAATCGTCTCATAGCCTTTTTCTCTCGTACCCTAACATCCGACGAAAGGCATCACTCTGCTATTGAAAAAGAAGCATGTGCGATTGTCGAGGCTTTGCACAAGTAGAGATATTATCGCCTAGGGAACCACTTCAAACTTACCACTGACCAACGGTCTATGGTCCTCATGTCCGATGGAAGACAAAATAGCAAGATCAAAAACGACAAAATGCAACGATATAGACTTGAACTATCTGCGTATTGCTATGACACTTTACGGGCCCGGCAAACAATGAAGTTGCAGATACGCTCTCTAGCAACATATATGACACTCTTTTCGATGCGACCAAATTAGGAGAACTGCATGATTCGGTACACCACCCCGGGGTTTCTCGAATGACCCACTTTGTGCGATCTAAAAACATGCCCACATGATTTCGCGGCCCAAAGTTTGTGAGGAAATAACGCCACGAGTCTACAAACCCCCCAGCGATTGCCTTATCAAAGCAACGCAACCATTCGAAAGACTGAGTATTGGATTCAAAGACTCTCTGCCTTCGAAAAATCCTAATCGATACATCCTCCCAATCCTACCCAAAATAAATATCGGGGCAATTATCGAGCCATAAAACAACCATGCAGACGAGCCAATGAACCATTTCGAATCTTTCATCTCTATCTCTAACACAAGATACACTAGTGGTTGTCTACATCCTATTTATTAATGTCGTGTGTGAAACTTTCTTCAGGAAAAACGATTATTGTCATAATTTATTACCTAGAAGAAATCTCCCTCAGTCTTCTCGGGAGGAGAAAGGTTGTGGTGACTCTGCATTCATTTCTGGCAATCATCATCCCTATTACCACCTCATGTATAAGCTTTGTTCTATCACTCCGAACCAAGCTGTTACTGGTTTGACCGCTAATACGACACGCTCTTGTGAGTCCTTCCCGATCTTTTCCTGCTCTGTACTCTTTGCTATGTAGGTCCGTGTAAACACCTCTGTGGCTCTCAACTTTGGTTTTCTGACTCCTAGAGAAGCATCAATCGATTCGTGATTGTAATTACCAACCGCGTTCGTACGCCATTCGTCTCGTTAGCGCTGTGCGCCAAAAGGGTCCCGTAGCTTATCATTCAGCTGCGCACCGTTTTGACACTTCGGAGCTTGTGTCGGCAGTTAATGAATGAATGCACTAACAGACTGGTTTTCTGTGTAAAAGGGGGAAAATTGAACTCAGATCTCTCATCTGCAATGAAATCAATGGATTTGAAACAATTCAACAGAAATGCCTCCAGTTTACCATAGAAGGAACTCACCGAAGAATCCGGACGCAAGACTTTTCACCAATGCGTACGCATCTTTTCCAATAATCCCCAGCAAACCCGTGTTAAACTGTTTGGTGTCAAAAAGGGAAATGTTTCTGTACGACCGTTGGCTCCGATAGGCGATTTACCAGTGCCGGATTCGGAGGTTCCCTTAGTACACTATAACACAAATCTACATTCCTTTAATGATGCAACGGAACATGATGCCAGAGATACGCCCATAACCCCATCCACACCTTACACGCTTTCAGACATATCTACTCGTCGATAGAGAACTTACCCACATAACTTGCGTAGTAGAGAAGTTTGAGTCAGCCATTTTCCTCGCCTACTTAAGTTGGCCCCCCTACATACTGAAACTGACTGCTTTTCCCTGGCTGGGGGTGAATGCCATGCTCATTCACCTTCCATTCTACGGTTTTATGTTATACGTTGTATTTACGTTACTGTTTTTTTACGTTTCAGTCCATGTACGTTTCTTACTAGTTGAGTTAGGCGTTGCTTTGTGAATCGGAGTTCCGTACGCATTCGGTGCGTACGTAACCGTTGACTGACGTTACACCATGTACGTACAATATCGAGCTAAGTGAATACAGCAGAGACGGTAAATTCACATGTACGTTAAGTAATGAATGTCACAGAGATAGCGACCTACCTGGAAGAGTTTCACGGTCTCTAACGGTCAAAAGTTACAACGAGACTCCATAACAGGATATCCAGTGACCAAAACAAGAAACCGAATGAATCTGGAGTAGTTTTCGGAGTGTTACGTAGCGGGAATATTAAACCGGTAGTAGGATACTTGGAATTAATAATTCTTCACTTTGACCACAGCAGGATCTGCTCGATATTCTATTCCGGCAAAAATGCGGTTCATACCAGATTCTCTTCTGCTCAACATCTTATTCTCACTACGGAGTACTGTATCGGGGATGTTGTCTAAAACGCTCCCAGTGACATGCACCGGATTAGTTGTTGTCTTCGATATATTTGTACAAGGAGGAAAACAGAATTCCAATAGAGTACCAGCAGTAATGGTAGGATTTTAACTCTTGGTAAGTTGTGAATGTTACAAACATCGACAGTTTACGCTTACGCTACCAAGATATGATAGATCAGCATGCACAACGACTAAATACAGCTGTCAGTGTAATCAACACAATGTTACAGAGAACTGCTTTACAATGATCATCGAGTTAAATGAAAAGATCAAAGTTAATGTATCATGTCAGTCATGCCTAACTAACCATAATTGCAGCAACATCTATTTCAGGTGGTTCAGGAGGCAAGATACTGTGAAAGATAGTAACTTGATGGCTAAGAACAAGACAAAAACACCACATCGGATTTTCCAGCCGCAGAGATCAGAGAAATTAGCGACTCACCAAACGAACGTGTGATAAGTTCCCACGCTAGCACTTAAAGTGCAGTGACTCTAAGAAAAAAAGTAGCCATTCATCATAACCGTAACTGGGGCGAGACCTGCGGAAATTTGGCAGGATAGTCGATTGGATGTAGGACTCCCGTAAAAGCACTGCTGATATTACGTTTACACATTCTTATTTGACTGAAAGTTGGCCAACTTGCGTGGCATCACTTGCCCCGCATCTGTACACTATGCCACACTTTGATGCAATTCTCTAATATATGCTTGATCCTGCTTCATCCTCACGCCTACCTAGTAGATGTGTTGTCGTGCTGTTTTGCTACTGCACGACAGACTGGGAATCTGGGATACGAAAATTTCTATGGAGCTGCTCGAATGTAGAGAAAGAAGCACTGTATGAACTACGCGTGGAAATGAATTGTCTTGCGACAAGCTCATTTAAGGCTTGGTTTGTTAATTTGATTTAGTCCGATAGATCTATGTTCAATAAGTAAATAATTCGCCTTTCCCAAAATCACCAAGTGCCACAAGCACGTCACTTCTTAGTCATTATTTTTACACGAGCGCATTAGGAGGGACTGGCACCATGGTCACAAGGATGTATCACGCCATCGGGAAGAACAACGATAAACACTGGAGTGTATCGTAAGAGCCAGAAAACCGAGCGACAGTTTAGTTGTTTATCACCAAAGTTGATCGATGATGGTGGAGTTTGGAATTTTGTATCTCAGGCCTACTAGCTTGGAGTACATGCTGTCATCATTGCCCACGGATCAATACAGTCCAAGCAACCGTTAGCCATGCACTGGATGCGGCGGCTTTGACTGCTATATCTCGGCAGTATCCACAATCAAAATAATGAATAAAAAACAAAGCAAAGAGAGAACTACAAAAAGCACCAGGTCAACAAAGTTTTCGAAAATAAGAGAGCCAATGATAGCATCATTTGGCCACATCCTTCAATGTACCCAAACACTGATTGCGCGGAGGGACATCTTAGACTCCACCAAGGTAAGCTTACCACGCCTAACTGGTAAGGTTTTTCACACCTGTCTTCTATATCATGGACTGATTATCCTAGCCCACCCTTAGGCCATTTCTCGACTCAGCAAATATTGTGAGTTGAGGAATTCTATCCGTGGATATGCGTGACACATGCCCCAAATACCCTGGCCTGGTGACTTTTAGTGTTTTCTACAATGAGGTGACTCGTGTGACCAATATTCTGCGGCTGACCTCAGCATCACTAATACGGTGTGATCTGCGTAAACATTTTTCAGCGGTCTCTCAGGTCATGTATAACTAAAGAAAGCACAGAACAGTTTGCACAATGCAGTTTATTAGTTATCATGTACAGAAAAGTATGGAGGCTTGACGGATAACAGGAGCACGATTACAGTATTCAGCACAATAGCTTCACACACTGATGATTTCGATTAAGGTTACGAACAAACAGAAATCAGATCCAAACTAGAAGCTGCGGTACCCTTCTGTCAAGAAGTAAGTAATTTTGTTCGGACAGTCTCGGATAAGACAGAATCAAGGTGAGCAAAGATGTAGGTGTTCATCACGACCAATTGTTGGTTGAAAGCGACTGGAATGTAGGGGTATTATTAGTTTCATCCGGTATGTTTCCGAAAGGGGGCAAGTAGGAATTCTGCAGAACCAAATCATCGAGACCCATTGGACGAGTCTCCGTATCTTCTTCATCCAACTCCTCCTCATCGGCACTGAGTTCATTACTATTGACTGACATCGAATGAGTTGCGTTTGCTCGCAAGGATGTGTTGCCAGGAGGTACGATATGCAACCAAGGGGATGGTTGCATACTGTCCAGACTAGCGCATCGACACTGACAGCCACTTACCGGACACTGGCTATGGTATTCTGACTCCGCCGCATTAGACCAAACGCCGTAGAACCATTCGGTCAAATGGTTTGCGTGCCCTCCGTGACGACAGGCTTGGCACCAAACAAACCAATTGGCCATGGAGGCGGGAATTCTGGGAAGTTGTTTAAACCTGAAAATAAAAGCATAAAATATACTAGAGTTACGAATGCTAGGCTAATAGAATTGTAATGACTGACTATAAAGAAGGGTTCCTGGAACGAAACACACCGAACACTGTAGCTTTACTCACTCATGAACGTCATATTACGGACATGAGAAAAACTAGATGTTGTGAGTCATGACCGGAAAGCAGTCTCATACCACACATTTTTGTTTATAACAAACTCCTAATTCAGGCTACCCACTAAACCCGACTTTTTTTAACTTCAAAACATTCGATTGAATCAGTTGTAGGCTTAGATTGGCTAGTAGAGTGCAGTGGTCCACGGTGAATCGATAGCCCGAGTTTCAATCCCGTGGGACCATTCGCTCACTATTGTTGACTACCATTGCTCTTTATTCACGTGTTTCTCTCCATACGTGATGGATACTTTCGCAATCCTCTCTTGTCTATCATTCCGAATGGGAACAATTAGTTGGCCATAATTCTCGGATGAGATAAGTATCCTTTCTGGAGACCGAATGGCGTTTGTTCGCCTTTCGTGAACCTCCATCGGCGCAATTACTTAATGAATGCATGCAAAATAGACGCAAAGTACGCGACCGACCGCAAAACCTTTGAGGTACAACCTAGAGGGCCTAAACGTTCATCAGGTCACCAGAAGGCCATGGCGATCCTCCACGAACCACACAAAACAGCCACGATTGTTTCCTAATGTCGGCAGACACCTAGTGCACGAAATGCCAATAAGCCCACCCCGTTTTTCTGTGATTCATTCTGAACGAACTTCGGTATGCTGATGTGTCAACCCACCACTAGATCAAATACGCACGCGAATTTTGAACAAGACCCAAGGGTGCGAAATGCCAAAATAGCAAAAACAGCGAATACGACTTCAAACGCGGCGATCTTTATCATTATTGGTTTATTTTCAACAGTAAGGGATGCGTACAAAAATACTACTGAAGTGCTCACGTCAAACTTGTTTGGTGAACGAAGTTTATATATATATATATATATATATATATATATATATATATATACATATATATATATATATATATATATATATATATATATATATATATATATATATATATATATATATCGCAGTTACTTCTGAGTAGCGTGTGGTATTGATGATACTTTGCTGACTGACCGCTCTTTGGAGACCACCTTTCACGCACAAACCTCGGGTAATCCGAACGAAGTTTACACAAGATACACAATCCGGTTAAAATTCGTGACCTGCCATTTATCAAAACAGAATAATGGCTCAAGACCCAAGGCTATCTGATATGAGAAAAGGAAAACAAATCATGGGATGAATACACAATAGATCTGCAAGATTTCCAGATCGACAGTAATTAATCATAACATTCTGTCGGATTCAAACAATTATGTCGCGATGAGAAGACGTGGAATTTTAGGAGAGACCTACGAGCTGGTCGAGGAAGGAGTAGTGCGTGGTGATTCCAACCACTTTAAGAGATGCAGGGATCCTTGCAATCGGATTTAGGCGTCCGGCGTTTAAAACAACAGTCTACACCATATTCGCAATATAGAAAAAAGCCATCGTGGATTTGGAAGAATGACCTTCACGTTCGAGGTAGACAGGAATGACCAGAAATCAGACCACCTACAATGCTGCGATTTTTAGGGTCGTTGATATGAAACTTCTGCTCATCGTGACATTGTATGCAAATGGCGTAAACAAATTAAAAGAATCTGTCATTTCGGCACCTCACATCAGGCCAATACAGTACACGTATGGTTTTTTTTGTAAAACTAATAAAGTTAGTAAGTAGTCCAGAGCGTTAACAGGAATTCACAATAGCAACTGTCAGGCCGACGATAATGCATCCGTGTGAAAAATTCCGCCACTGGTTTCGCGGACTGCGTTTGTCTCACTAACTTGCCGACATTTGGCTAGGGAAGAAGCAGTGCCTTGAAAAACCGTTTTTGCGAACACAAGGTTGGTCGATGCAACCTGATCGCAGTCGTCCCGGCTGTGGATAGGATTTGTTGTCTGACCCTTTTGGAGCGGCTTCGACACTCAATGGATGACCCTGAACGCTCCGTCTCGTGTTGGCTAGCGCTCCTTAATGATCGCATGGACCAAGTTCGCACTGGTTACTGTTTAGTGGGTTTCTTTCGCTAGTCAGCTAGGGCAATGCTCTTGAACTCATTCAGACGGACGCCTAGTTGTTCTTCCCAGGTATTCCGCTCCACAGGAACATCAATAAAAGTAAACATAAATCGAGGTCGAATGGCTTGGTAGTCTTTCTTTGAGTCTCAATTGCAACCCCATACGTGTACTGTATTAACCTGACGTGAAGTGCCGAAAAGATAGATCTGTGTTTGCCACATACCGTTTACTAAAAATCTGACCATGAAAATTTTTCACGATTTAAAATTAGGAGGAAGCAAAGACCACAATAACTAGTATATTTAGTCAGTACGAGTAATCGTGTGGATATCAGAACCAAAATGATAAAGAATGAAGAAAGCATCGGCGAAATTATTGAGTACGTGACAAACAACAGAGCGGGACATACACAAACATTACAAAGTCACCGAAGTAACGTTCGGTTTTTCACCCATATGTAAAACCACTCGTTAGCTTTCAAAGTCAATGTTGGACAAAACCATGGATATGTTGAGACACGGTGTTCGACTCCTTGACAGTCACCTTCTCATTCGGAGCTCGTAGCGAATGCGCCAGTAATCGCTACCATTAGCGATACGGATAAAACCGGTCTACTCCACTCTGAAGGCTCTTTGGAGGTCAGTGGAGTGCTAATACTCCATAATGAGCCACGGATTATGGGGTGTCTGAGAAGAGTAGCATCTCTGGGTTGGTTGACTGTTGTGTCCCTTGGGGCATCTTCCATCTCCTTGGTCTCTATCATTTACCCAGCTCTCATCTGTGGCTCCACGAAGCTGAAGCATGCATCAGCGACCACACCCCGAAAACCCACTCGACAGACGGGCTAAACAAGTTTGAGGGTTACCGAGGTCAAGAAAACTTCGGATAGGTGTTCGGCATGTGAAGACAGATTCTCTTGAATAGGCGGACGAGATCTAGTAGTCCAACGGCCAGAAAGGAAAACTATCCAACTACCTGACCTGGCATTCCAGAAAAGGCGAATGAGCCATATAACTGGCCTACGGCTCCTCTGGAAACACTCTGCTACCTCACAGTTCGCAGCAGAAGCTAAAGGTGTAACCTCGAACAAAAAGACCGAAAGGTGCTGGGGACACCGCTTCGTACCTTACTCCCGCGACCCTCTATGATTATTCACGGAACCCCATGCTACAGCGTCCCCGGTTAGCGATGCGCCTCGTACCCCAGCGGTCGAGGTGATAGAACAGCAAGTTGGGGGTATTTGCCGCAGGAAAAGAACACACAGATTTGAAATGTCAGGACGTTTCTAGACGTCAGTAGCCAATGCATCACGGTGAGGACTCTGAATGACTACCACGTAGATATTGCTCGCTTCTCGGAAGTCCGTCTGTCCAACGTAGGTAGCCTACAAATAAAGGCCCCGAGAGTGTATACATTTTATTGGCTCTGTCACAGTGGCTCGAAAGACAACCCCGGCCTCTACGGTATCGCGTTTGCACTGAGCAAAGCAGCTAATGACGCAGTGACCTCTGGAAAACCAGTCTCATCCAGACTCGCATTGACACGCTTCAAAGGCCCCCCGCACAATTTGACCGAGACTGCGGTCTATACTCCAAGTCGGCTGATGAAGAAACCAAAGACCAATTCTACCATACCTTGTAGGAGGTAATCAACCAGGTTTCGAGGCGCAAAGTACTTTTAGTCGCAGGGGATTGGAACGCTCGCACAGGTACGGCCGATGAACCCACTCGCCAGGAAATTCGGTCTCGATAAACGCTGCGAGAACCGTAGCCGACAGATTGGTTTAGCCGACGTCAACAGAATTGTTTTCTGCAGCACTCGATTTCTACACATCAAAGAGCGCCTAGTCACATGGTACTCCAGGGACGGTCACACTGCGCACCAACTTGACAACACCCTGGTGAGGTACCGATGGCCCTCGTCTGTAGAGGGTTGCCGAGCGTACCGAAGTGCAAAATCGGGCAATGCAAGTGGCGCCGAGCATGTTCTCTTACGTGCGTTCTTCAGAGTTCATCTGTCTACAAGTGCCAGGGTACTGCACCCTCCCGGGTAAACGGTGCTGCCCCAGAGAATCCAGAGAAGCGAGAAGTGTTGTTACGAGCAATCACAACTCAACTCATAGCCGCAACCAACGCACAAGAAAATGAAGTTTCCGTGGAAGCACAGTGGACTCAAATAAAGATGATAACCAACCAAGCTACCTGAACGGTCCTCAGAATAATAAAAAGACAGGAAAAAGATGAGATCTTCGGGAACACGCTACAGCTATCAACCAAAGTACATGAAGCCCGGCTCGAACGTAGTGATGAACGCCGCAGACTGCAACTGGGGACCACACGCACAGCCAAGGCTGATTGCAAAATATACCGGATAGAAATAGCCGAAAAATGGATACCGCGTCAGGATCTGGTGACTTTGGTAAACCGTTACGCCTTATTCGCAACGCTTCGAATAAGTACAGCAAACAAGATTCGATTCTTCGTGGCGCGGCGGAAAACCTAATACTCGAACACAGGAAGAAAATGGACCGATCGGTGAAATACTTTGGTCAACTGCTCAACCAGCCTAAAAAACCACCCGACGGACAAATCAATGTCAACTCCTCCAGTCCACTATGAAAGCAGCCGCGACCCGCCCAGTACCGTGGAAATCACAGAAATTATTAATTGAAGAGCAAAAGGGCCGTCGGGGAAGACACTATCTCTCCAGAAGCACATGAAGCATGTTCATCGTCACTGACTGATAGCTTACGTACACTTTTTGGCTCCATTTGACGAGGAAGGAGTCCCATCCGACTGGGGCATACCCATTCTGCTGCCCATTCCGAAGAACGGTGATAAACCGGCGTGCGAGAGCAAACGAGGGATCAGCTTGATCGATGTGACTGCAAATATTTTTGGTGAGTTGTCACTAAACCGTTTCTCTGGGGTCAGAGACTGGCGCATTCGCCCAAACTAAAGGGGTCTTCGCCGTGGTAGAGGGCGTGTGGATCAAATGTTTACACCGTGCCGAAAAGTCGATCACCACTAAAAGTTCCAGCAGCCAACGGTAGCTTGCTTCATTGACTTCCGGGCCGCCTTCGAGTCGATAAATCACGAATCCTTGCGGACCATAATACAATCCAGTGGGATGCTCGATAAGCTTTTAAGGCTGTTGAGGGGGTACTCGACAACTGGTGTCGGGGTTTGTATGCACGGTGAAGAATTCTGTGAGTTCGCACTCACTACCGGAGGTGGACAGGGCCGTCCCCTCTTACCGATACTGTTTACCTACGCCACTGATTGGAAAAGGGTCAAACACTACACCGCTACCCTGACGTTCAGCTTGAATGGGAAACATACATCTTGGACCTGGAGCTCTTGGATGATATTGTTGTACTAGGAGACTCGCCCGCTACGCTCTAACCAACCCTAGACCGAATCAGTTTTATCGCAAAGTCCATCGAGCTAGAAATGAATTCAACCAGAACAAAAGCTTTCACAGCCCACCTAGACCCGGCAATTCTACTTCTATCCATCAATGAGCAACCAACCATTCTTCTTCGCTCCTACAACATTTCATACACTTCAATCTTGCCTACGTTTCACTGGTCATTCCACTGACTATGCAAAAATCAAAATGGCTGCAATATGTACGCGTACAGATGCAGCAAAACGGTCCAGGATATATTGTGCAAACCTACATTTCTCACTTTTATTTTCAAATATGTGACGGGAAATCGCTGTTTCCAATGGCCAACCAGCCGAATACGTCTCTTCATTCAATTACCTAGACCCAACTCTGTTTTCGAACGACCAAACGAAAGATGAAGTGGTATTACGGATCGACAGCCCCAGGAGAGCTTTCCTTCAGCTAAGACAAACGCTGCAGACTGGCAGTGAAATCAGCTTAAGGACTAAAGTTCGTGTTCACCGCGCCGCCATCCGCCCGTACTCATCTGTGGCTGGGAAACCTGGCCATTACGAGCTGAGGATGTCAGAAAGCCGGAGGCTTTCGGCCACTGGTGCATGCGGATTATCCTCAAATTCAACTGACACGACAGGGTGTCTAACGAAAAGGTAAGGAGACGATGCTATGATGTCGGTGCGCTCTTCGTTCTTTTCCAACTTCGAGGACTGCAGTGGTTCGGCCACACCCTTGGGCGACCCGAGTCAGAGATAACCAAACGAACACTCCGCCTTGCTCCTTGCCCTGTTTGGCGTTGTTGCCTTGGTGGGCAGCTCACAACGCGAACCAATCCAATAGAGAAAGTCGTAGAGCTTTTAAGTCTTCGGTCAGTTTTTGGAGTTTGGCGATGCAAAAAGGACTGGATCACGATTTGCACGGCGTTAGCCTCCAAACGCCACGCATGGTCAGCAATGGCCCGTGATATCCATGGAATCGACTTATCCTTTCGCAGAAGATAGTCGCGTAAAATTAAAAGTCTAGCGAGCCAGTCTTTGCCCAACAGAATTCGCGAACGCGAATGAAACCGTATTTTCTATCCAACGATTGCGTGTGCATACAAAAAAATCAGTACACTTCACATCAGTAAGAACCCACAGCACGTGAATCCCAGATTTGGAGCAATGAAGCATAATACACACCGAAGAACATTCAGCGAGGTAGGCAGGAGGAACCGAGCGATGTCACCGATCATCAAAACGGAAAAGATCGGCGGGAAATCAACGACAGTAAACTGAAAGGATACACTGAGTGCGTCATGGTATGCTCAATCACGAGGAGACTGCATCTCGGCGTAGTGTGATGGACGCGTGCCTTCGTGACCCAAATAGATATACAGGATGGCTTCCTTAAGACGGAGATGCAATCGTACCTGACAGTTCAATGGGAAGAGGTCCGACGTAGTCAATTTCCTGAACCAGTTGTTTGGCAATATCTGGTTCTAGCCACTATGCCCCTGGATGGGAAACGGAGAGAAGCGGTTTGCCGGTCCAAAAACCTCCACTAGACGGACGTAGGAGTGGAGTCCCTGGAGTTTCTCTCGACAATGGAAAAACACTAGCTAGCCGGCGTCTTGGAAACCTAATCGGGTCGACAAGTTAGGAATCTGACTGGAAGTCCAAGTCAGAGAGTGCTCTACTTTTGCTTGAGATATCTTATTCGTTCGTGTAAATAAGACTGTCATTTGAAACTCTGTGCTATCTGACTTGATTTGCGGGCTGGTGTGCGACAGACACAACAAAGAAAACCGACAACCATGATCATGATACTTAGATTGGAGAACTCAAAAGGCATCAATACATCATATGAGATAACGACTCGTGGGATAAATGCTGTTAGTAATCAAAGTGGGACGACGATGGCCGGGCTGGAATCACACATTTTGAACTTGACAACCAGCGACTTAAAACATACTATCAGCACCGTCAATGTATTTAAACATCAGGAAAACGGGCGCAGCTGGAAATGCAGCCATGTGATAGATAATCTGCGTTTCTTTCTCATATGCCAGACAAGATCATAATGGAACTGGTACACCCTGAAACCACAAACAGTCCACGGTGAAAACTGACAACCATGAACCAGTGGACTTTATCAAGTTAGAAGTGATGATGAGGCTGCAGAGGATATGTCGTCGAGCACCAAATTGCCAACAATTTTTTTCAGCGACCTGGTCATCAAGATTTAGAACCATAACAAACGAAAGTTTTTGACACCAGTGAACAGTTGCTTCATATTGCGATTACCATTCCACGGAGTGTTCAGAAACGGATAACAAAACCCAACTGACGGCTTGCGACGACTTTAAATGTGAAAGAAATGCAGTGAAACCAACCCACACCACTACGTTATCCACGGAAATCTGAAAAGTCGGTTAATCATTTTTTCTACCAACAATGTCGTTAATAAAACTACGTTTTCTTCGTTTGCCACACCACATGGTGCATCGTTTTTCGGAACACTGGAAATTTCACTCGATTCTGACGCACTGAGAAGACAAATAAAGTTTGCCAACACGTTTAGAGAGAAAACAAAGGGGAAATGATAACGATATCTTGAAAAAAGCAAAAATATTCTCCAGACGGCAGCAGCCATGACGATGATTGAAATGCGGAAGTCACATGACGAAAAACGAAAGTGTTCATACTACTATTTTTTAACGTAATCAAGAGTTTCACTTGGTCGATAACAAAAACCGCAAAGCGGAGCAACACAAACCTTTTCACTGATGTATCCATAGTTACAGGATCTTGGAACACCGGGCCGTTGACACTAAGCTGGAGTACTTGGGCCATGCTGGTTGTGAGGTTGGGTACTGAGTTGATTGCGGACTGTCTCAGTGTGTCTTCCATGAGCGGATTGGTGGATGTGGATTCGGAAAGAGCCGGGACTACCGTGCCAAGATGCATCAAACAGATGGCGCAACGAGGCAGTGGTTTACGACAGTGTTGACAAATTGTGTGCTTCCCGCCACCCTCATGCATCTGCAAATTTCGACTAGATGCAGTGGAGGTGAGTGGAATGGAATCGGAACAGGATGCCAATGGCACGGAGCTGGGCAAACTGCCCATGGAAGTTAGACTCGGTCGCGACTGCGGACCCAAGCGCCAACCGCAGAAACCACATGCGACAAAGACCTACCGATGTGAGAAGAAAGGCAAAAGAAATGCAAACGAATCAAGGGCAGGTGGAAGCGTTGTTGATGACGGACTGAACAAGGGAGTGTTTGTCTTTCATGAAGAGTATGGATAGCCACAAAACCGACCTGAACAGAGCGCCTGTTAGCACAGGCATGCACAAACCCTTAAACACTTATACTATGCCCGTGTACCAGCGTGTCACATGATCATCTTAAAGTGAATTTGCAACTGCCTAGTGACGGCGAATAAGTGATTCCATACCATGCGCGTGCCTTGAGTTGCCCACAACTGTACGAAAATAGTTTCACTAAAATTCCCCTGAGATTTGGAATAGCTTCGAAAATAACACAGACCAAAGGTGTTTGGTTACTTCAATTAATTTCCGAAGTGCATATTAGCGGGACCAGAACATTTCAAGTGACAACTGACCCAATGGTCGGAACATTATATAAGAAGCTGATGCGGCAGGGGAACGAAGCAATCGAATTATTCAAACAACAGACACAAGTGTGACAGTTTCGAATGTAGCTCGCAAGAGGCGAAACAAGGACAATTGAGAAACAATACGACAGAAGAAACGCAACAAATAGGAAGATGATTGAGATCCAGAACAAACCGCTCATCGCACAAATTTGTCCGTTGGTCTTGTCCAGAAAATAACGTTTCCGATGGGCTTCGAAGTAGCTATTCATTTCTGTGTTATGGTCAACGTCAGACCGCTATTTCTGTTCAAAGACTGATTCCGGATTTTCGATTTCAGTTTCCAGAGCTTCCGTTGTGAAACTGTGGGATACTTCCTAGAGCTCTGTGCAACAAACTACAAAGATTCCACAGGATTCGGTGAAACAGTCACGAACGGGAGGAGCGTTTGTCAACTGATTCACTTTCTTAGTTAATGTCGGACATCGATAGAAAACCAACGGGTACTGGATACGATTGCATTTGAAGGTAGTGAACTGACCCATAGCCCTTGAAGGATCACGTTTCTTGGTAGACTTAACTGCCTACAAAGCACGCGCCCCCTGGAAATGTATGTCCGCTCCCCCTCTCCATGTGTAGGGTATACGTAATTTTAGCATGGTCAGAAACCAGCATTCCGATTGAGGTCAACAAGTGTGTCCCGGCGCACACTGCTGTTTTGTTGGCCTCCACCGTCTTTGACGCTGTCAATTAAATTCTTTGTGTCTGAACAAAAGGAAAAGGGTGGGAGACACTGCACTGACCAAGCCAAACGATTCGGTTTTTTCGACCACACTCCATCAAGACTAACTCTCACGACAGGCATACATGCTGCTTATGGCCGTATACCTGCAAGCGCCGAGGTTACTCCTGTGTAAATCGTTCAGCTTGAGTTGGTCTGATTATCTTGGGTCACGTCCCGATCCAAACTGCCCAGCCCGGACAGTGTTTCCTGCTGGTCACGGTTCTTTTATCACCTGACTGTTGTCCCGTAAGTCTTTGTTTTGCAGCTCGCGAACCGATCTGAAAACGATCACATCACTGCACGTGGCTGCTGGTCAGCTGAATCGATCGACTCCACGGTTGTTTCTTTCTGATGCCACAACAACTTTCATCGCAATATAATGAATAAAGAGCGAATATCATGTGTCTAGCTAACAACGGTATTGTTAATGAGTGTCTTATCAGAGTACCTACGAGTACCAATTAATGATTAAACACTGAAACACTTCCGCTGAACCTTGTACCACATAAAAAACCACGGCTTCTGTGTGGTCATACAGCTAGAGAACATATCTGTCGAAGTGAAAAATATTCTGATCGCTTGTCCTTATTCAAAATTATTTGCATCATTAGCTTAACCACGAGTCCTACTAGGCCCACCGAATGATACAGCTTTGTTTGAAATGGTATTGGTCAGCGACTGACTGTTATTTCCATCTAGATCGAAGAAAGAATAGACGCCAAAACCAAAAAGTAACACGGAAAATGAGAGGAAATCAGAACCGGAACCCCGATATTCTGAGACAACAAGAGTTCACGCTTGGCTTGAGACCGGATGACAGATGTGCAGAACATCACGGAAATTGACGGGATATGGTTCATCGTAACCGTAGACTTGCAATGCGGACTGCATCACTCACCTGATTTGTCGGGGCAACGGAGACTGCATTACGCACTTTAGTTGGCGTGTTAGGCACGTTCAAGTTGGCAGTCGGTCTTGTGGGGCCAGAAGTTCCTGAACTACCGGTTGTTCCAGCCGTGTCGGTGGATGGGCTGGTGACAGCGCTCCCCACGTTCGAAGATGGTTTATTTGGAGGAACGGTCCATATACCGTCACATACGAGGCGAGACTTATATGTGATATCGAAGTTGGCTCTGTGAAACCACATGCGCCACTGATCTAAAAGATCCCGATAGCTAAAACGAATGACAGACAAAGAGAATAATAATTCAACATGGGATCACACCACTCTACAAAATCTCCGGTTACAAACGATAACTGACATAAAATGACTTTCATGGACAGATGTGAGCACGAATGGCATGAAAGCCCAAAACATATATTTATTATGACCCAATAAACATTTCTTACAACAATATGCCACTATTATTGCGATATTGGCTGCCTTGATCGTTCTCGCACTGATACACGAGTATATAATTGTTGACCGCAACAAACATATTAAAAGGGAATATGAACATATGTGCAAATGATCAATGGCCTCGACAGATAAGTATCCGAACTCAAATAGTATGTATGTGGATTTTGACCAACTAGGTCGACACCAGTCTGGTTGCCCACCTGTGGGAGTGAATTCCCTCCCGCTCCGTCCCGAACCGGAGTGACGTGGTGTGGCGAGTGTTTGGGTACATCTACCCGACTGTATCGGTTCTCGACCTTCTGGCGCAGAGCTCACGTGAGCGCATCGAACAATCAATCTTGAAAGATACAAATCATATCACCATTCTGCATCAAGTGAAGTTTCACCCCGTTAGTGAGACACTACGAGAATACTCAGATGGGTTTGTGATTTAGATTGTTACTTATTGCTGTCCTTTCAAGCGCTAACACCGAGTATACTTTAATACTCCAGTATAACAAAGTTATTGGTTTTCGAAGGTAAATTTAATTTCTAACCTCTCATTAACGGTGTAAGAACCGTGGGTCGAAAGTCAACGACCAACTGATAAATGTCAAAGATGGTATTAAATCAAGTGATGATCCTCCTTTGAATCGTAAAGAACCAGAAAAGCGTCAGTTTTTAGCCAGGATTTTGCGACACTGCGGAGCAGTCACCGTGCAAAAACTGGACTGTTATCTTCCAAATTAAGCAGCGATTGGATTTCACATTTAGGACGCTACAGGTGAGTGCTCGTTTGGAATCAAGATTCTACAGCAATGGCGGAACGTTTTGCACTTACCACTGAACCCAATGGGCTAATCGTACTCCACCACCCAGTCTAATTAGTACTGGGACATCCCGTTCGGCCAACGCAGGCCGGCTAGGTCCGAACCCTAGTCGGCCTTGTTGCTTCTCGTCTTCCATCAATCCAGTAGACTGTCGGGTCGAAGACTGTTCGGAACGGCGTCCTTCTCCCGCCCCAGTGGAGCCGAGACCGCTGGACAAAGCGGTCACCGAGCTACGACTCGAAGACGAGGTCAAATGACAGGCGTGCAAACCAACTATGGCAGCGGTTTGGACATCACCGGTAGCATCCACATAGTGCTGGATCAATGAAACGAAATCTGCCGAAGCCAGGCCCGTGAGAAGAACCGCTTCCAGTGCCCCAGCACGAACCATACGATCACAGGTCGAGCGGACATATGTGAGTAACTGCAAGTGTGGCAACAAGATGGCTGGTAGTACAATCAGTGCTAGTTTCACAAGGGCATAATGATATGGTAAGACTGCAGAAAACGACAAATAAACAAGATTCGACCTTTAAAAAAAAAGTCGTAAACCAAACTTCCCATTACGAAACGGATGACACTGAGTCATACAACACAATTCCAAACCCCAAGGTCATGTCTACAGGATGTCCATCTTAACGGTGCAGTGGATGCTTGAGACTGTAAGGTCTACATCTTCCACTGTATCAAAGAGTAGTCATTAAATGAGGAAAGTTAATTTCCTTCGACGGGTATGTCAGTAATAAAAGAGGAAGTCAGCACCCACATTGAGCATGAAACCTGGAGGCTGTAGTAAGAAAAAGACGGAAAGAAATCTGACGATGGTCGATTTGCGGGTAATAAAGAGTACTGAGAACAATACATACAGTTTAGAGCTAACCATTAAAGTTGAAACCTGAGAATCACTGATTTTAATTAACTAACAATCCGGTATAACAACGTTAGTTGAGCAAACAGGTAGTACAAGAAATACGCCCCTTGGCCAAAATTCACAACCGTAACTGACAACCTACAGCATACACGATTATAACCCAGCAAATACATTATCCTTAGCGTCATGCAAATCTGTCTAGTCGAGCGTTCAGGTACTATATCTAATTGTGTAGTGTTTAGATAAGTGAAGATCGAAGACGATGAAGAACACAAACAGAGCTCGAACAGTTGAACTCAAGAGATGAAAACCGGAGTTTTTCAAAAATGTGAAGAAATATGGGCAGTATAACCGAACACAAGACCCGGGCAATCGATAAGAAGACAGGTGTGTATATTACAAACAACCACGAGAAAATGAATTTTGCTTTTTGATACCATGAACTTTCGGTATCGTTTCATAAACTACTACAGCATCATCATTGCTGCTGATGAGAATGCGGCAATCTCGCATTTGCGGCTCTAGGGATGAGCACCGTAAGAGATGCGTTTGGATGGAAATGACTAGAAAAAGTGTTTTCATTCGAAAAATAGACCATACATGAAACTGGTATTCAACTGCTGTGGATTTGGTCCCCATCTCATGGGCTCTCAAATGCCTCAGCATGGTCGAGAATGAGTGTCTCAGGATTCGACTCGGCCACTCGTCCTGAACGCCTCTCGGAACGCACCCAAATGATCAGGCGTGCCAAACAGCTTCTATTGAGAAAGTCCCACACACTGCCTTCTCATGGCGGAGGTGTTCTCACGAAAGTGTGAGAGCGAAGGCAAGCGCCCAGCGCTTTCCATCGGGTTGACTGACGAATAATCGGTCTAGGTGAGATGGCTAAACCCTGATTACAAACCAACCGTGGGTGGCGTATGAAGCGTACAACACTATGTTCACCCGCATCTGTGGCAAATAGGTGTACTAGACACAAGATGTCTAATCTCACTAGAAGGACATATGAACTGAGTATTCAGTCACCGACTACCAGAGGTTCTTAGAAGAGGTGAACGAACCACACAATTGGCCGCCCGCTCATCTGAACCAACGCTGTTGCCTTGCAAGACAAGCTTGGCAGCGCAAAGGTTAGGGGTGCATCCACGAACAAAAGGATCTACTTTGGACCGGGAGACCGATTTGTATAACAGCCCACAACGTCAACAACAATGCAACTGATGGGTAGCTTACAACACGATCGTTACGCTCTCCAAAGACATGCTCGCGCTGATGTTCTCACACCGTGCACACAAGCTGGTTATTCGAATCCCACACCCCACTCATCCCTAAGCAAATATATTTTCACATTCTTCGGGAACTGCAATCCAACCTACTTGTGGTAGTGTCTCTGAAGGCAGTTCTGTCCCCGTTATCTCGTGTCCTCCTTCTCCCAGTATCCAAGTCTCACTGAATCCGACTCCGACAGCTGATGCTCTTCTTCAACCCCAGGAGTCCTTTTAAACTGACCACATTTATGTGCGATCGCTGATGCGTATGACACAACAGGCATCTTTGGCTTCTACGCTGGAGACCCTTGCCCTACAGATTGCAGCCACCATGCAATCCAAGATGTCTTCTACTAGGAGTTACACGACCTCCTACATGAAGCAAAACTGACATACATCGTGATTTTAGTTGGAGACATGAATACCAACGTCGGTCGGCTGTCTTTGAATGAGGGAAGCCCCCTCGGCCTCGATTCCTGTCGTTTAGAAAAGGGGGAACAGTTGTTGGCTCTGTGGGCCGGTCACCGCCTGTTCCTCGCCAGTACGAAATTCAGACGTCCTAATAGTCGGTACGCCACGTGGAGTCCGCTCCTTCAGCGATGCACCCAGATAGATCACGTCGCAGTCAGCTACAAATGGTAGAGCTGTATACAAAACTGCTGATCGTGCAGAAGCACCCTCCATCGACTCCGACCACCCGTTAGTCAGCGCTGAGTTGTCCATGTGCTTCAGTGGGTGCGTCAAATGAACGATGCAGCAACGATTAGACAGCGACAAACTGCCTGATCCGTTCTGTCTCTTGACTTTCCGAAACGCGCTAACTGAAAAGCTAGGATCAAAGACACCAGATAACGTCAACTTGCATTGGTAGGTTGGTAAGAACGCTTTGTATTCTCCTGGCAAAGTCAGCCGTAGCCTGACCCATCGTGTCGTGACACCCTGGAATTTTCTGAGGCACTACGTCTCCTTGATGTATGTCAGTCCATCGCGAATGGTAGGGAGAACAATGAAGGACGGCTCTCAACGCAAGTGTGCGCAGGGATCGCGAAATTTGGAGGTTTCGAAAGGCATCAGAGATGGAACATGTTACCGCTATGGGAAATCCCCGCAAGATGCTTCATCATATCTGAGTCACTGATAGGAAGATGTTGGGTGTGAGCGAAACGACCTGTAAAGCTGATGGTTCGCCAATCCGAAAGCTCCAGGGTCAGCCACTCCCGTAGCTTTTACAGCACACGTCCTGGGGTCTGTTTAAACAGATGCTGAGTTTCGCAAAGAAATTCAAGCTCTAGGACGTCACAAAGCGCCGGGCTCTGATGACCCGTCTCAGTGCTAAAGAACACTACCAACTGTGTCACTGTACACCCTTCCCTTGAGTGAAAACCAGATGTCATGGCGGCGCCACAAATGACGCAGGTTCGCGGAAGCTGCTTTAGCTTTCGCAATTCGTGATGATATCTCCTACCAACACGACCGTCAGCTGTATTCAGCCTCCCGAGGTACTTAAAACTATCGACTACACCTAACTGATTAGCATAAACGGTGATGCAGATACAGACTTCTGTCAGTCTTGAAGAAGTGCCTGGCACTTTGAAGGCGCAAAGCACATACCGCATCTGCATACCTCAATGACCCAGCGATCCGGTGCGCGTTGAATTGTACGTGCACGGTCGCTTAGCAAGGCGATATCGTCAGCAAACTCCAAGTCAAGTCTCTTCCCCGGGAGTGTTTCAACCTCACGTTTGCAAGATCAGACAAAGCATTTTGTAGGACTTCTTCTATAGGAAAGTTGAAAAGAATCGGGGGTTCAGGACAGCTTTGTCGTACTCAACTGGAGAAAGCTGGCCAAATGCCTCAAGGCAAACTGAGGTATGACGGTATAACTCTTTGGGGACCGACACACTTCTCGGGTACACCGTTCCCCAACAAATAGTGCCACAGCACACCCTTCGATGGAGTCGAAGTCCGCGCGAATGTCTAGAAACACAACACTGATTGTTCTTCGAAAGGTGAAACGAGGCTCTAACAGCTGTCGGAAGGTGAGGATTTATTCGATGCATCCACGACCGGTACGAAACCCAGCTTGCTCCTAGCAAGTTTGCTCATCACGCATGTTATACAACCTGCGAAGAATCTTAGAACCTGGTGGCTTGGATGATATCGGAATAAAGCTAATTTTTGCAACTACCAGTGGGCCACAGCTATGAACTTCTGAGGGAAAATGAATCAACCAAAAGATTATTTAGAATAAATTGTTCATACAGGGTATTAAAGATTCGGCTTTTCTTAATTCCCCAGAGATTTTCAGTCTCATCGACGCAGAGCCCACTAAGTTGATGATAAAATGAATTTCTATCTTATGCATCATCGAGTGTTGCATTTTTTACTCCAGTGACCAGGGTGTAGGTAGCCCTTTGACTATTCTCATCATGACACAACATTTTACGATTGTTTGAATATGCACCTTTAAAGGGTAATTGTGTGAACTGCATATTGAAGTTGCGTGTTTTCAAAAGTCTTAGAGTGAATGAACAGATAAATCGTTCTGTATGACTCTGTTTACAAACCTCTCATGAATCAAGGTATGATGCGTTGTTCTCAAAAAATTACCTACCCAGGTAAATTCTTTTTATTGCATTTGGGTACTTTTTTCAATCATAAAAGTGAAGATTTCCCAAAAATTCGAGGCGACTTTACTTGAAGTCCATCAACAAAGCTAAACGTGTTTTTATTCCGATCCAAAACAAAACTGGTGGTTGGTTTGATATTTCGACATTCCGTGGGATAATTTTAAGGGGGAAACTCCCACGGCACGTGAAATTTCGCTAAGCTATCTGTGGCTCATCATATACCAAACACTCATATGAGAAACAAACCCCTCGCCAAAATGATAGGCCTCGTAATTTGAATCCCGTGATGAAATCATTACATGCCTTTGTTTGTTGGGCTTGCAACGCAGCCTTAATATCCTGAAAATCGACGTTACTTTATTTGCAACAGAAGTGCCAGAGCCTGGGAATATCTCGCGATGGATCAAGGCCAGGGATTTTTGGCACTGCTTTTTAATAGCGATGCACACACAATCGTCGTCCGATTCATTCGATTTGTTAGGTCACGTACCTCTGAAACTAGTACTTGGGATCGTTTTTGTGATTCGTTCGATGATTGGTGCTCCTATTCGCGTTAAAATACTGAGCAAGCTACGGCAAAAAAGGTTCAAAAGATGCTATTCTAATTCGGAGGTGCTGAGAAAGTTCAGCTTACGTGGTTCCCTTCGTCGCTGTCACGATAACAATACAAGCGATTATTGCAGTGCGTCGAAATGACCTTGAAGCCACTGCTCATACTGATGCGAACGGGAATTTCTTTATAAGTAAACTTCGCAGTCACCGTTGAGGAGCAATTTTAAACCCCATTTGTCGTGAATTCTTGATCCATGAAATAAATTTACGACACAGGCATAACCATCAAAAATATACTAACCAAAAGAAAGGTTTCTACCAAAATACTAGGATATTAAACCTATTTAAATATAGTCTAAGATAATCTATAAGGTCCGGCTGATTAGTTTAATCGTAATTCCGTATCTGGTTCATGTTTAGCTTAATCTACAGAGAACGTTTTACCCTTACAACCTGGGTGACGCACATTCAACCACCCACAGCACAGCAAGGACTGCACGTACATAAGAGGAAACCTCGAATAAACTAATACAATCACCCAGTGGCTTGATACATTTCAATTAAGTCACGAAGCTCGAACTATATACTGAGTAAATCTTCGTATGTATCACAATCGACACGAACATATATATATATATATATATATATATATATATATATATATATATATATATATATATATATATATATATATGGTATTGCTAGTCTCGACCTCGATTAAAAACCCCACCTCCCTATTATTCTTCTGGCATTATAACGGTCAAATTAAACAAGAGTATTTACTCTAAAACCATCTGTGGACGGCCGAGAGATCGCCCTACTCATTCGATTCAAAATGGACCAATAACTAGTTTCCTCAGTTTTTAAGAAACAAGCAACTCGAAAATTACACAAACAGGGAAAATAGCTCACGTCATCGTCGTTCAAATAAAGACAGGCAAAAGCGACCCGGTCGATTAGGCATAGTTCCTCGTTGAACTACAACAACGGAAGGGGGGGGGGGGGGGGTATAAAAATGGCAAAGTACAACTGGTAAACACAATGCGGTTGAAAAAGAACGGACTCATAACGTAAAACTACAATATTCGATAGTCAGTCACTCCCAAAAACCAAAGTTCACAAGCCCGGAAGACCATTTCCCAAGTCTACAACTGGTGACATGAACAAAGCTAATGTAACAGCAGGCTGTAGACCGCCACATTGACCTCCGGTTGGTGTGAGTGTGGGAACCGCGTTGATACAGTTACTCAGTACCAACAGTCTCCGCCTGTCTTCCACCCTTAACGGGCATGTTTTCGAGCGGTATAAGAAAGTGGTTAAACTGTTGAAGTGTGTACTTCAGCTAGAGCCATTCCTGTCAACACAAGGTTTGGCGTAGAGCCAAACCACTCAGGCAGCAGCATTTTAGAATTTGAAGGCGAAAAACGCATCCTCAACACTGTTGAGCTGTTGTTTAGGCTATCAAAGAAAACTTGCAACTTATCTGGATCTTCACCAAGAAGAAAAATATTAAGTCGGACAGTTGACTGCCAGAGATGGGGCAGTCACAAGAGCTCTTTTGATTACGAAACTCAAGATGGAAGACGAGAGGGGGCAACCCGGACAAACACTATTTATGTTGGCGACCCGTGTGAAAGATCACCATGAGCACGAACCCGGCTTCGACTGTAAGCATGCAAGCACTGGAAAAGCATTCAATTACTCTGGTACACCCTTCGATGACAAGCAGCGTTAGAAAACTGTGCGACTGAGTGAATCAAATGCTGTTTTCCGATCAATGTAGACAGAGGTTGTTCGCCTACGGAAGGTGTGCCACTGCAGTAAGATCTGTCGAAGGGCAAAGATGTGGTCGATAAAACCCTGACCGGGTTTGAAACCGGCTTGATTCTCACGCGCACACACCTTTCACGATCGCAGGATAATCATTGGAGATAAATCTCGGGAAGCAATTTGAATGCGATGTTTACCAAGCTAATTCCTCTATGGTTTTCAAAACATGACCTGTTACTCTTCTTATAAATCGACACAATCACCAATCCACACCATTCCCTGGAAATCTGCTCACTGTCCCAGATTACCAGAAGAAGCTTTGTTGACTCCGAAACCAAAGGTTCGCTTCCATCCTTGAAAACAGATGGAGACAACCCATCCGGTCCAGCGGCTTTGTACGTTTTCAATCAACCCATCTCCCGCATAATCCTTTTTTCTGATGGAGCAGTGAAATCAACCCGCGTCATTTCTCTTGCAGGCATATTCGGAAGGTACAGTGTAACAGTTGGCCAAATGAACCGTTCCTTAGAACGTTCCGCTCAGCGGTTCAGAACCATCAAACGGAACTGGACAAAAATAGCTGTTGTCTGGAAACCCGTCTAGTAGTGCTCACTCACCTCTCGTGCTTAAAGCGATCCGGGCGCCAGTCTGACCACGGGCACTAGATACCAGATCATCAAACGCATGAAGAGTGAGACGGGAAACTGCGATTGTATGTGGGATACGAAGAGTGATCACAGTAGTTTCTGAGACCCAGTTTATATCTATTTCGGAAGTTGTAACAGTTCTAGCGACCGCAGCCTATCGGCCTAAGTGACAGTGTGCGAACGTTGAAGACAACCAAGTGAAGCGAAATTGTAAGTTTAGGTTCTCCTTTTGAACTACTGTTTATTTCGGAGCTGCATTATCCCATGGTATTACCCATCAACTTTAAATCAAAGGAGAGGTAATTAGTAAGGCCGCTTGCCGGAAGGAAGGGAGCTCATCACTGATCCGGCATACTACACCAATTGAGCCACTTAACATTCGAAGTCAGTGCAAACAATTTTGCATTAGAAACAATTTACTTACAACAAAAATCGTAAAGCATTGATTTGCACAATGTATTCAGGACCAGTTCAGTGCATCTTCACAGGTGGAAACTGTAGCTGCAGTTTTACAGAGCGAATAAAAAAGGACTCAAAAAGGGAAAACATTTGCGGACAAACGAAGATCAATTAGCTGGAGAAGCCAAAAAGAGGGCGGGACAGCGTTCGCCATCATTACAAGGCTAAGCTGATAAACAATGTAAGTTGTTTCCGTGGCTCGAATTAAGAAATGTGAACGATTACGTTTTTGGCGATTTAGAGCAACTTGGTGTGAGTGTCAAAATAGATTTGATTCGGAATGCACTGCGACTGGATGATATTATGTTCGGTTTCCAAATGGCGCGTTATAGACTCACCGAACACAATCCGATGTGGGAGATAATTCTGTGACAACGACACCAATGAAACAAGGCTTACAGATCATCGATTCAACAAATCATACACACGGCCCTACTTCTACTTTCTTCGTCGGTTTACTGGGTAACTTCCCAAGCACATCTGTTGATGACATTTGGGAGAAATTCTTTTGTATCCAACCAGATAAACTGTCCCGTAAGGTACTCGATCTAGCGGACAATCAGACCTTCTTTACTGAGCAACGGTTGTCTGAGGTTGTCACAGATTTTCTCACTAACTCAGGTTTGAGGGATTGTATCCCTTTGTTGTGGAAAAGAGAAAATGTTTGTCACAAATAAGTCAGCAAATTCCTGCGGGACTTCATGGGTAACATCACGAAAAGCAGGTAGTTTGCAATGACTGTTTCGAGGCACATCGAGAGGGTGCTTCTGTCTAGATCAACATCGCCTCACTAAACACTCAGTTCAATTCAGTTCAGACAACCATTACCATGGGCTGGGTGCGGCGGCCTTGGTCGCTATTACCCAGCAGCAATCTCAAACGGAATAATATAGGATAAAAGAGTATGAGATAAGCAAGAGAAGAACTACATTATTGGAATTAAGTCGATGAAGGAAGTTTGTGAATGCAAGAGCGCCACTGACTGCGGCATCTAGCCATATCCCCCAACGTATCTAACCAGTGAGTGGGAGAGTTTCTTGGACCCCACCCAAGAAGTCTAATACACCCAACATGACCAAGTCCACAGATAAGGTTTTTCGTACCTTTCTTCTATGTCATGGACTGACCACCCTTACTCACCTTCCGAACAGTACCCGCCCCAACGAAAATGGCACGCCGAGGAATCCCGTAAGGGGACCTACGCGACACATGTCCCTACTATTTTAGCCCGGTCAGCTTAAGTGTTTCATCTAATGATTTGGTTTGTGAACCAAAGACTCTCTGCCGAACCTCAGCACCGCTAATACGGTATTCCCACCAGATTTGAGCAATACTACGAAGACATCGGTGTTCAAATACCGACAATCTTCTCAGTCCTCCACCCGTAGTGGCCATGTCTCCGAACCATACAAAAGCAAGGGCCTAACTACTGCAGCCTACACTCGCCCCTTGATAGGTAAACGGATGTCATGTCGAAGCCACAGATGACTCAGGTTGGCAAATACCAAACGAGCCTTCTGTATACGCAGAGACACTTCATCCGATATTCGACCACCGGGTGAAATGCAGCCCCCCAGATAACGTAACTTGTCTACCACGTCAATAGTCTCCCCAGACACTGAAAGGGCTGGCATTGGACCAACCCAGTCCTGCAACAGCACCTTGCACTTTGAAGGTGCAAAACACATACCAAACACTGCTACATAGCTACTCAAGCTGTCAAGAGGAGCTTGCAACTTACCTAGATCTTCATTTAGAAGAACTATGTCGTGGGCATACTCAAGGTCTGATACCTTTCCATCTGGGGAAAGTTCAATGAAGCTATCCTCACCTGACAAAAGTGCTGTCTCTAGAACCATTTCAACCACAAAGTTGAAGAGAAAAAGAGAGAGGGGCCAACCCAGACATACACCACTTCTCGTGGTGAACTCGGGTGAAACGTCACCGAAAGCCCGAACTCGGCTTCGGCTATTAATGCAAAAGGATTTAAGGATAGAAATGAATTTTTTTGGTATACCCTTCAGCAAGAACCAGTACCAGAGAAATGTACGGTTCACTGAGTTGAAGGCCGCCTTAAGATCAAGAAAAACAGAGAAAGTGGGTCTACAGAAGGTGTGTCTATCTTCTGAAATTTGTCGAAGAGTGAAGACGTGATCAATACAACTTCAACCAAGTCTGAACCCAGCTTGATTCTTTCGCGAGCACTGTTCGCGAGCGTTAGACAAGCGGTGGAGAATAGCACCAGCGAGCACTTTGGATGCGATGCTAACCAGACTCATCCCCGTGTGGCTTTCACAGGAGTATCTGTCGCCTTTCTTATAAATCGGTACGACCACCGATTCACACCAACTGTTTAGAACTTGTTCCTTTTCCCAATCAAACCCAGGAGTTTCGTCAATTTCAGTAAAAGTTCTGGGCCACCGTCTCCAAAAATAGACCGAAGCAATCCATCCAGTCTGGCAGCCTTGTGTCGTTTAGGACAGCTTATTTCGCGAAGAACCTCCGTTTCTGACACAGGAGTGGTATCCACAACAAGAGCTGTAACCATTACGCTAGTGATCAAACATAAAGAGGATTAGGGCAGATTGAACTGTTTCTCCATTTGCTCCGCACAGAGAAACAGACGACGCTCCTGAGTTTGGATCCGTCAGCCGTTCGCCTCTTTGATCAACTCCCCAACGCCTGATTCACGTGAACCGGTTGGTCAAATCAGACGGAAAAGGTTACGGCCAATCGCACAAGCTCTATCCATCTCCATACACTTCTCAGGCTTCGAATCAATTGGCGTTTGAAGCATCTCCGTGCATTCTCGTGTGTGGAATCCGGAGGAACCATTTTGCGCACATCGAACAGTGCAACTAAGGATCCAGATATCCACCGTTTCTGTGTGTTTAATTGTTGGACCTTGTGTAGCAACAGCAGCCGCACGTACAGCCTGTTTCACCTCGGTCCATCGCTGTTCTGAATCCTGGGCATTCGATCGCATCGATAACCTGGTGGATAATTCTGTTCGGAAAGCAGATCGTTGATTGCCGTCCACTACCAGCTGCAGGGGTCGGTTCGCTTTGGCGTTGTTAGGGCCACCAACGAGGCACAAGCTGAAGCGCGCACAGACAAGAGCGTGATCAGTGTCTACAGAAGTGGACCAAAATGATCGACAGTCTTCAATTGATCCGTGCCAGCGGTAACCGACAGCAATATGGTCGATTTCAGTGTGAAGGTGCAGGAGGACGCCAGGCTAGCCGCTGTTGCTTTTTCTCCGAGGAAATTGTATTCGCTAGGAACAGTCCATGGCTGGAACATAGTTGAATGAATCCATCACCGTTATCGGTTCGATCGGCTGGAACGCCATATCGGCCTCCCATATTCCTCTCCTTCTAGTCTAGGATTCCGACTCGAGCATTGAAATCAACAGCAACAGCCATAATGTCCGCAGAGTGCACGCTACGGAGCGATTGAGACAAATCCTGCTAGAATTCATCTTTAGCCTCAGGAGAGCTACAGTCAGTTGGGGCATATACAGAAACGACAAAAAGGCATCGACGTTTCAGTCTAGTGCTGTTGACAAGTACAGAACCATTCAACCGAAACGCACACAGATGACTGCTGACTGGGATCCAGTCGACCAATGCACGCTCAGTCGTCACGATCATAGCGATGCCAACGCCAGCCTGACCATGAGCAACAGGAATCGGCTCATCCGACACGCAAAGAGTGAAACGGGGAGCCGAGTTTGCATCTGAGGAGAGAAGTGTTAACACTGAAGTTGGGTTTCGTATGCGCGTCTTGGAGACACAACACACATCTACGTCAAAGGTTTCAGAAGTTATAGCTGAGCCAGCCCGTTGTCCCGTTTGGCAAAGTGTGCGAACGTTGAAAGTAGCTAAGCAAAGAAAATGAATAGGTCAAAGAATGGATTCTCTTTCTTCTCCTGTCTCTACTTTGCTACCCTTGCCGAGAGTCAAAAGTTCACGATCACCACCCATTGTGGCTTCTCCTACCCACTTAGCATTGGGATGCGAAGGCAGAAGAGAACAGAGATAAGGAATGTGTACCGAGGGACCGCTGGAGATTTTTGGGCATATCACACACCGCTGTTGTCCACACCGCACAATGGGCTTTTCTTTGAGAACCCTAAACGGAGCCTTCAACTCGCAAGTCTGACCCACAAGGCACTGGGGCGTTAACCCAGCACAGGAACGTGACCGAAGAACCCGTGAGGGAACTTCTTCTGGTTTGTCAAGTGAGACCTGATTACTGCATGCATTTTGTCTTGTCTTCGCTGGTGCTTTGATATCGATCCACTTTTCGGATTTAGTCCTTAGCCCCATGCACCCAATGGAGCAAGCGGAACGTGAACGGGCAGCATCCTTTGGGCCGTAGGCTGTCCAGTTTACGCGGACGGCAGCTGCCCAATGAAATGCCATGACTTCTCCCACCGTCGAGAGAAACCCCAGGTACTCCACTTCTACGTCCATCCAGTGGAGATTTTTAGACCGGCAGACTGTTTCTCTGCGTGTTTGTTTGTTGGAGTGTCTTCTCCAGGGGCATAGTGGTTAGAATCGGATACCGCCCAGCAACTTATTTTGAGACTGGACTTTGTCTGGCCTCTACACATGACCTGTCAGGCATGATTGCATCTCCGGCTTAAAGAAGCCATCCTGCATAGCTATTTGGGTCAGGGAGACATGCAAGCCATCACAACACACCAAGGTGCAGTATCAACATGATGGGGGGAAGCACCAGACGAAGATAACGCTGATGGTAGCTTCTTTACACTTCTACACCACGTCATGGCCTGGCCGCCTGCACGTGAGGACAGAGCACGAAAGGGTAGACGAAATGGGGACATTCCCAAATCATGACCGAGCCACCGGAGACGCGGTAGAACGATCACTGCGCCCAGAGGGCAGCTTTCCCAAAACACGATGGCGTACCCCGTCATTCCTCACTCCCCGTTCTCACCAGACGCGAGCAATGCTCCGGAGACATCGATTGTCGAACACAAAAAGACGCCGAGAATTCTCAACGCGAAGTGGACAGGTCTCGCAATTATGGAGTAAAACACTACGAACCGCAGCGACGTACACCCAACCTTTAAGAGTGCGACGTTAGGGCAATGCCAAAGGTGTGACACGTTCATGAAAGCTGCTCAGTTCTCGCTATACTTGAATCGATCTCTTCCCCAACACCATCCCCATCTGTTGTCAAGCTCCCAAGGTATTTGAAGTTGGCGACTAACTCTAGCCCATCATCATCATCATCATCGTACAGCGTTAAATAGTAGGACAAGCCCCACTGACCACTGCCTTTCTCGCCATCTTGCACGTTGAATTAGAAAGTATGAATATACAAGATGGACAGGGACTGGACCTACATGGGTGGGAAAAGGAAAGAATGCCCTAGTAGCCAACACACGGAATACACAGTCTAATTGTACAAACGTACACCGATCAAACATTCTGATTCGATAGAAAGTGACAACACGATCGCCACTGTTCGCGGTTCGCTGCCATATCCTTCAGTGTCTCCAGCCAACTGGTAAACGGATCTTTTGGACCCCAACCACGAAGACGTGAAGCACCTACTTTTCCTAAGTCTGCCGTACATTTTCTCATTCCTCGTTGCCACGTCATCTGTTGACCTCCACGTGGTCTCTTCCACTCCCTAGGAGGAACGCAGAATAGGACACGGTACGGTAGACGTGTGTTTGCCATACGTAACACAGGCCTGAACCAACGAAGTCTACTAAGCTGGATACGCTGTGGCAGAACGTTCTCCGAAATAGTACCCAATACTCGCTTTCTGACCTCACCATTACTTACTCGGCTATTCCACCCAATCCTAGCGATACTACGTAAACATCGATGGTCGAAAACCTCAAGACGACGAATATCTTTAGCACGCAGACTCCAAGTCTTGCAACCATTCAACAAAACTGAACGCGCTGCAGCACAGTATACACGACCTCTCAACTTCAGTGAAATATCAGGTTGGCACCACAAGTGCTTCAGTCCAGCGTACGCCGCTCGAGCCTTGGATAAACGCGTGCTCACCTCTACTACAGTGCTCCCATCCGCCGTCACACAACTGCCAGCACCTCCCCATCGAGCATCAAGCTCGGAATTGTTGACGTCGTTGACGCGTAATCTAGGTCACATAGCTTTTCACTATTTCCTAGTTCGACGCCTACATCCTGAAGATTTTCCAGCCTACTCCCCATCATTTCGTCCATGACGAAGTTGAGTAGGAATGGAGACATGGGACACCTATGTCGAACGCCGCTGGTCGTTTCGAACCGACCGGATAGTTCACCGTAAACTCTAACGCGGCAAGAAGTATGAGAATACAATGATCTCAGTAGGTTCACGAACTTCTGAGGCATACCTTTTCGATGAAGAACACTGAAAAGCGATGTTCGATCAGGCATGATTGCATCTCCGGTTTAACGAAGTCATCGCGCATAGCTGTTTGGCTCATGGAGGCACGCGAGCCGCCACACCACGCCAAGGTGCAGTCTCGTAGCGATAGAAATGGAGAACCCATTCATAACAAACAGCAAAGGCTTGACCGTTGGGCCGAGTACTTCAAGGAACAGTTCATCTGGCCACACGCTAGTGTAGTTACTCCCGTGTCAACAACTGCGACTACTTGGGTGGTATCACTTGAGCTTCCATCGGAAGTAGAAATAGAGTCGAGCATTTGATTACTAAGGCGAGGGAAAGCGGCAGGTCCCGACGAACTTCTCCCAGTTCTTTTCAAACTGGGTGGTGAGGCGTTGATAAAATCACTTACCGTGTTGCTCCGTGACATTTGGAACGCGGAGCGCATTCCGTTAATATGGAGCGAGTCATTGATTGTTCCCATCTTCAAGAAGGGAATACGCGATGACTGTGGTAATCATCGTGGGATTACCTTAATTCCGATAGTCATCAAAGTGTTAGCTTCGATTCTGCTGCACTGTCTTACACCCACTCGCGAGAGGAATGTCCGCGAACAGCAGGCTGGATTCCGCCCAGGTCGAGGATGCATCGACCAGATTTTTACTCTTCGCCGACTACTTGAAACGCGGCACATGCACCGCCGACCGACAATGATGGTTTTCATAGACCTGGAAGGCGCCTTCAATTCAGTTGATCGAACATCGCTTTTCAGTGTTCTTCATCGAAAAGGTATGCCTCAGAAGTTCGTGAACCTACTGAGATCATTGTATTCTCATACTTCTGGCCGCGTTAGAGTTTACGGTGAACTATCCGGTCGGTTCGAAACGACCAGCGGCGTTCGACATAGGTGTCCCATGTCTCCATTCCTACTCAACTTCGTCATGGACGAAATGATGGGGAGTAGGCTGGAAAATCTTCAGGATGTAGGCGTCCAACTAGGAAATAGTGAAAAGCTATGTGACCTAGATTACGCGGACGACGTTGTCTGCTTGTTCGAATGCACGGAACATGCTCAGCGTGCACTGGATATTCTCGCAAGAGCTGTAGCTCCTTTCGGCGCTTTGCACCGTCAAAGTGCAAAGTGATGTTACAATACTGGACGTCAACAATTCCGACCTTGATACACGATGAAGAGGTGCTGTCAGTTGTCGACCACTTCACCTACCTCGGCAGCTGAGCGACGACTGATGGGAGCACTGTAGTAGAGGTGAGCACGCGTTCATCCAAGGCTCGAGCGGCGTACGCCCGACTGAAGCACTTGTGGTGCCGACCTAATATTTCACTGAAGTTGAAAGGTCGTGTATACTGTGCCACAGTGCGTTCGGTTTTGTTGTATGGTTGCGAGACTTCAAGTCTGCGTGCTTAAGATATTCGTCGTCTCGAGGTTTTCGACCATCGATGTTTACGTAGTATCGCTAGGATTGGGTGGAATAGCCGAGTAAGCAACGATGAGGTCAGAAAGCGAGTATTGGGTACTATTTCGGAGAACGTTGTGTCACAGCGTATCCAGCTTAGTAGACTTCGTCGTGATGGTCACTAAACACTAGCAGTTTTGCATTCCGGTTGCAAAATTTTACCTTGAATGACCGAATCAGGTTTACTCCATGTTGATTCTGAATGCAGATGCTTCACAATAGCTGATACTGGATTTCTTTTGTAAGGTTTACATAGTCACTGAAAGTAAAAGTTACTACGGAATACAGCCAGTCAATCTTGGACTCAAGCGCCATTCTATTCTGCCTAAAGTGACAATCGAGTCAGCCGATTCTGAAATCATCTTGAAAAAGGTTACTCTCATAAGGCGAAACGTCGGCTAATTATAATGTCCCCACCGATAACGCCGTTTTACTAACACTAGTTTTCTCGTTCAACGCATCTATGGTACATCGTTTTTTCGATACACTTGAAATCTCGTACGGTTCTGATACACTGAACGATGGGTCTGCGCCAATTCCGCTCGATCAAGAATTTTGAGGGATTCCGTATTTGAGATAAACTGTTGGATCAGATATGCAAGCGAAATTCGCTCCTGGAAAAATCGCACGATCGATGCAGAACTTACGCACAATCACCATCATCATCATCATATTACTGCGTTAAACAGAAGAGCAAGCCCCACTTTCCACTGTCTTTCTTACCATGTCGCACGTAGAACTAGGAAGTATGAATATACAAGATGGACAGGGAGTGGACCCACACGGGAGGGAAACGGAAAGAACGTCCTAGTAGCCAACAAACGGAATACACAGTCTAACTGTACAAACGCACATTATTGAGCCATCCTGATTTGACAGAAAGTAACAACACGATCTCCACTCTTCACGGTTCGCTGCTATATTCATTGCCACGCCATCTGTTGACCACCACGTGGCTTTTTCCACTCCCGAGGAGGAACGAATAGGGCACGGTACGGCAGGCGTACGTCCAGGGATAGAGGTGAAATAAATTGACCAATATTGTATCGGGTGATGCTGTGGCAACAGAACGATGCGAGTATCGAACCGATCGGGTCAACCAATTGACAGCCACAGACCAAAGAACAAACGGCGAACATATCGGAGGCATTCCACACCAGACAAAAAGAGACATACGAACCAGCAGATGGGACGCCGCGGATTCTCAGGCAACCAAGTCCATGTGAAGGACTGCTGATAAAGCCACCAAACGGCACAATCGGATCAGCCGAATAGCGGGCGAACGAATCAAGCTAATGGCCGCATGCAACTGGCCAGAACGTGGCCGTAATACTGAAGCAGCCAGAGGATCAATGCTGTTACAGCGCAGTCTGGAAAAAAGGACTAAGTAAACGGTTGTACATGTTCAGCCAACTGAACTTATTCGGCTGCTCAAATATGTGTTCTTCGCCCGTCTTGTCTTCTTTGTTACACCATGGTTGGGTGTTGTGACAAGTGACTCTCCTGCATTCAAACACATTTGATCTACTTCATTATATCAATTCAATTCTGCTCTTATTTTTCATATTGATCTTTCTGCTTTCCGATAAAGGTTCCCGCTGAGAGGTAGCAACCAGAACCACCGCATCCAGTGCTTAGTTAATAGTTGTACGAACTGAACTGCACAGATTGCTCTCGTTCAGAACTGAAGACCCACAGCGAACATTCTCCAAACTGCTGGCGGGATCCTCATGAACGTGGATAAAGAATGGATGACGAATTTCAGACCAGCGCAGCTATTTGAGAAATAGATGCAAAGAAAAGCGAGCAACACAATGTGGACTGAAAACAGTACCAGGAAAGTAGCAGTGCTGATTATAAAGGAACTACTCATGTATAGAGCAGTTTAATTACTGCGAAAATACTCACCAAGATAGGATCGAAGTCGCCACCTATTCGACTGAGAAACGTGAACATCATACGCAGATACGGATTCGCCAGACGACTGACGAGACTAGCACAAGTGCAACGCCATAAATCATTTCGGGCATCCGTATAGCCTGCCAAAGCCAATGCAACCAATGAGGTATCTTGTCGGTCCATCGACTGCTTTTCGTCCGGTTCTCCCCCATCGTTCAGACGGTGCTCACGTTGGGCTGCGAACCAGTAGACACAAATCGTAAACAGGGAATAAAATTTCAACTGCGATCCGTGCGAGCTCGAAATCATTGTTTTTCATGTTTTGCACTGAGGAGAGCAGGCAACACAGATACTGAAATTCAGTGCAGCGGACCGGATGGGACACCGAATTGACTGCGATGCGATTGGAACCCTTAGGACCGTTAGTTAACCGTTCACATCATTTGATCCACATTACCTGGTAATGATACTAAGCGCCTTCATTCCAGGAGAAAGCACTACCCAATACCACATACTTTCATGTGTACATTTTACCGTGAACGAATGAAAAACCTACCATCAGAAGAACCGGCAGCAGTCGACTGTTATAGTTCTATATCACCTCTGACGTAGGGTTCAAATCCAGCTACCATCGGTCGACCATGATGGTGATGAACAGCAACCCGCTGTTGCCTGGCCCGTTGCCACACCTCACCCATTTGGGGCCTTAAAGTGGTTCTCTGCCACACCAAGTCCCACGGTAACAACTGCCGATCCTCCGAGGAGTTGCGAATATGGGGTATTCTCCTATTCTATCGAATTCACACATGAGCATGGCACAAAAAAAGTAGCTACATCATATGGTAAAACACTAAAAAACCAACTCATGCATTACGGCCCGTATTGACGATCATATGACGCAACGTACACAAAACATTTCAAATTTCCTATTCATGATACGTTTAAGATCTGAGCAGTTTACAGTCGCACGCGACGAAATCGTCTTGCGGCGAGAAAGATGGATAACGGCACCCACCACTGGTCGTTGGACTCAAATTTGTCGCGATTCAAAAAGGCCCACGGTGGGAAGCACTGTGATGTCAACGACCGCTGATAGTTCAAGCCTCCCATTATTACCCTCAATTGTACAGAAGGCTCTTCCCAATTCCTACGAAGCGGAAATTTACCGGTTGATGCGCGGTTCAGATAACTCAGAGCCCAGTTGAACTTGAGATTGATCAGGGCCATAGTAGCGGCTCGTTCGTACTGTCCACTGGCACAAAGACTGAATGAAAACGGGAAAATCAAAAGAATGCAAACAGTCAATATAAAAGAAAAAGGGGATGAAGATTGCGCATGGTCAGTGGAAATGATCCAGTACACACAGATGTATTCAGATATCTGGTGAAAGGATTTGGATTCGAATACAGCCGCGTAGCCTCACAAAAGTCACATTTAGCAAGTAGCCTAGCCCCTAGTATGCGAAGCTAAGCTGGACCTCTAGACAGGCTGAATCAAATTGGCATATTCAGTTCTCACCTGATTTGGGACAAACAATCACAATGATAAACAAATACCACTCAGCTTTTTATTATCTGTAGCTAACCGCAGAAAAATCGAATTTTTGATCGTTAGTTGGCCATCAGACGCGGATCAAATGAATACGAGAGGAATCTTGTCAATTTAACTTAAAACCCCGTACGAAAACAGCCCTCGAGGTTCTCTGGTGTGAGAACTTAGAAATCAGGCACCTAGTGAACCTGCTTTAGTAGGCGGTAGTTTCTGGCAGAGTAGTAAATTTTTTTGAAAATATCACATCGAGAATGATGAGGAAACAATACTCTGCAAAATAGTTCATTGCGAACATCAGCTGTGACATACATGAAAACGAAGACAGCATTCACCGTTTTACAAAGAACTGCGAAAAGCCAGTATAGACTACAAACAAAACAACACAAAAAATTGAAGTTCGCTCTGTTTTGTTTTTCGAAGTCATACGGTCGTACTGCACTGATATCCCCAGAGCAGAACATGTTCTATTCGCTGTTTGAGAAATGCAATACCAAATGAAGAAAATTATTGACTAACCTCATAAATACACGTCGTTGTGCCTCATCCGAATCATGTAAGGGCCACATACAAAGTCGGAGAACATGTGATCTGGAAAATAAGGTGACGGAAGAGCAGACAACCTCAGTTGTCAGGGTCAGAAACAAATGAGTAAAAATAGAATTACGCATTTAAGAACAACAAAAGCAGACGAAGCACATATCGGAAAAATGAGTGTACAACACATAAACTTGATTGATTCGATGGGGCACGGTATTTCCCCGATCATCACGATTGCTACGGATATATATTTTTAAATTTGTCTGCGTCCAGTTTCCAAGGCTTGAGGCTAAATTTTGGTACTGGAGGTAACAAAACTTCTCAGGGTGATCGAAGGGAAAATTCTCCAAAGCTAGATGTAAGCTGGTGGCCGAATCAACTTACAAATAATGCGATAAGCTGTTCTGTGAAAAAGACAAAGGAATTCGCCTGATTAACATCGTACACAAAAAGCTCCTCCGTCAATTATGCAGAACTGCACGCACATGAGAATCAAGCTGGTTTCGAATCTGATCGGATTTTTTATTGATCAAACCTTTACATTACAGATCCTCCCTAGGTCAATCACAAAGATAGAAGGGGCGAATAAAAGCGGTGTGGAGGAATTAGTGCAAACAAAAAACTGACTAAGACATTGGACGACGTGGCCTCGTGTAATTGAATCACCTGGTAAACGGAAATTGTGAACCTCAATCTGGAAGCCAAATATGAATCATGCGGTTAATCCTACAGATGAGTCCTTCTCCGTTGATTCGACTCATCTTTCCCCTGCATTTTGCCTCGGCACGCAATGTTTATAGAGGATGTCAATCCAGGGACACGCAAAAAATGGGTATTGTTCAGACGAATCGCTTGATCCACAGGGCTGATATTCGGATTTGAACAAGTCTCACCTGATCTCGGAACTGTCGATAAGGTTTCCCGTCAAATGCGAGTAGTGCTTCAAATATCGACGGTCTAACACCGACAATTTGCGCGTGCTCTCTGCCACTAGACTCCAAAAAAAAACGCCTAAGTTAAAACACAAAATCAACTGCGTGGGGGTCGTTTCTCGTTACTGTTTTTCAGAAAAAGTCCTATCGGAAAATATGAGAAAAAATAGAAAGAACAGCAAATGATGGGATTACATGCGTTTGTGAGCGAGATGCTTGAGGGTTTCGCCCGACACTGTTCGGTAGACCGCTTGGCCTCACTGGCAGACTGAATCGGTAACCTGCCTACGATAGTCGATCGATGGCGTGGATCGATAGCATGAGAGGAAACTCGTCAGCGGCTTTTAGGCCCTAAGGCTTGGTCGTCCGCACCAGTCGGGTCAAAACGTGAAGTACAACGAAAACATCGACCATCAAACAATATACTCATTGTTTTACACTAATAAAACAAGATAATTTCTGGGCAGAAAGGTCTTCTCGTTAAAGTTAGTGGGACAGCATACTGAGAACAACAACGAACGATATCGCCAAGGCAAAAATGCAAAACCCGTTACCTGTTTTAGTTTAGTAAATCATTAACTTCCCACTTCGGTGCTCTCGTTTCAGTTGCTACCTTTCAGCATTGTCCAGTAAAGGGCAAGAAGAAAAGAAAAAGCGAAAAAGGTCTAAAAACCAAAGTATTGAACGGGAATCACGAAGACGAAGAAAGAGTTCGAATGCAACTATGCTGCTGGTCGGGGCACCCAGCCATATCACTTAATGTCTTCCACCAATTGGTAGGCTTTCCACGTGAACCCCAACCTGGAAGTCTAACACGCCCTAACAGGCCAAGTCCATTGATCAACGTTTTCATTCCTTTCAGCCATGTCATGGACTGACCCTCTCGACCTACCTTCCAACCACTATCTGCCTCGGAGAACAGCGTACGTTGAGGAAGCCTATCGGTGGAAATGCGTCACCCATGCCCAAGCCACCTTAACCTGTTCAGGTTCAATACTTGATCCAAAGACTGACATCTGCTTCCCAACACCCTACGTCGAACTTCAGCATTGGTGACGCGGTGTTCCCATCATATTCGGGCAATGCTACGGAGACACCTGTGATCAAACACCGACAGTCTTCGCCCTATATGGGCAAATACCCTGACAGGCACCTTACCGTGATCTCGGAGGACGAATAAAATAGGGTATCTAATCCTAACTGACGGAAACTGCTTGAATAAAGCAATGTAAATTCTATGCAAGCGAACTAAACGTCTTAGCAGTATGTCACCCGGTGCTACATACATAACATGACTTATCATGCAGCGTGAACGTTTAAAAAACAATCCCCAACTACTCACACTCACATAGTGGTCAGGCTCTGTGGTTTTTCTTAAGGGAAACCGTCCGTTGCAGTTGGACCCCTGCAGAGAATTTGTCCATAACATGAGTGGATCGCTGTGTAGGAAATGCTCCGCTAAAATTCAAAGCTAGTGACGGAAAGGTGCAATATCATATAGTGCATAAGTTCAATAAACCGTTGAGAACCTGTCCGGATAGCCTTGTGGTTGGGGTGTCCCATTCCCAATTGTTCACTCCAGGTTGGAATTCCGGTTGGGGCTCGGTGGATATGCACCGCCGATAGTTCCTTACAAGAACGAAACAGCTGTTGCACGCGTCGATCGTTTGAATTTTCGCACTGCATAGTGAATCGTTTTATGCAAAACCTTATCTGTTACTCATAGTCAATTGTTTACTTAATCCCTAAAAAATAAACGTTTCCTTCGTCGTTGTTAAATTAAACTCATAATTATCCATCTTACGCAGCTTACCCAGAATACGAAGAGATATCAGTCTGGCGTTAGTATGGTCGATAATCAACAGTTCCGAAAACAAAATCATTCAGTTCTCCCACCGATTAACCTGACACTGCTATGCTCTGGTTGCTACCTCGCACCATCGTCCAATCCATCAAAATGAGAATGCAAATTGACGTGATGTGATGATGTGCCTGCCTCTATAATCCAAAAGAGCTACGCAGGATGGCTTCCTTAAGCCAGAGATGCAATCATGCTTGACAAGTCAACGGGAAGAGGCCAGTCCCTGATCCAGTTTTTCGCAACATCTGGTTCCAACCACTATGGTTCTGGAGAGAACTCCCCAGGGAATGAAGACGGAGAGTAGTTCACTAATCAAAGGGCTCCACTCGACGGATGTAGGAGTGGGTGTACCTGGGGTTTCTCTCGATAGCAAGAGAGGTTATTACTCTTCATTGGGCAGTTATTGCTCGCTTCTTTGGCAAGAGCCACACACTGTTACCACACTCGGATTTCTCCGAAACCGTTTGAAAGAATCCGAAAGACACATCGGAGGCCCGTTTGCCACCGCAGCCGATTGTACCCATAACGGCGATCGTCTCATTCAGCTGTGCTCTGAACACAGACTGTTTCTGGCAAGTACAAACTTCTTTCATAAAAAGCGGCATAAACTGACATGGCGTCATCCCTCGTCTTTACAACGTTGAACTTAGATTGGCCATATTGTGACTGGTCAACATTCGTGTGGATCAATTGAAGATTTTCGTTTATTTTGGTCTACGCCTGTGGACTCAGATCACGCCTCGGTACGTGTTTGCTTCTGTTTACGTCTCGTCCGTGGTCGCACCAACGTAAATGCCACGCGTCCCGCGCAGTTGTTTCTAGACGATAACCAGCGACACAGTTTCCAGACGGAGCTGTCTATGCAGCCGGATGTACAAGACCCAAATGAACGCTGTCAACAGATCAAGGAAGCCTTGCATGCCACTTTGAATGCCACCCAAAACTCTGGTTTAAGTTGGTCTCACAAACGATGGATATCTTCGACATCAGTTGCTCTGTTGGATGCTCGCAGATCCGTCTCTCCGGATGCCACATTCAATGAAGTGCTTAAATCCCTTAGACGCCAGCTGACTAGGAGCCCGATATATGACTGTGAGCAGTGGTGGATTGCGAAATGCACGGAAGTGGTAAAGGCTGCGTCCATTGGCAATGCTCGCAACCTTTTCCGTTTGATTAGGGGCACCGGTTCATGGAAGCCTGGTGTAAGTGAGTTAATTTGGGAATGCGACGGCTCACTGATTCACTCTCAGGGACGTCGTCCATGGCAACTCCTCCGATGTCTATATATAACCGCACGGAACGAGAATGCAACGTTTGTTGTGCAGAGTAGCGACAGTAGTTTCAAGGTCTGTTTAGGTATTAGCAGTTTCAGTTATTTCCTTCGGCAAATTGGCAGATAACTTGAATGGATTTCAGTAACCGTGCGCCTGCGAATAACGGGATAGCGACGAGAGAAACCATGTTACAGTTTTTGATGTGCAATTGATCGACCATCTTGGCCTGCTCAAAGCTCTCTCGCAGTCTGTATTTGAAAATCGACTTTCGCACAGGTTACAGTACCTTCACGAGCCATTTCGCTAAGTCATGTTGAGGGGAGTTCTACATCGACAGTATAGGTCGAAGTGATATTCCTTCTTTGTGCGGTTTCAGTAGGCCATACATTTCATGCAGTTTGGATGCAGTTGGCTTAGGCTGTTTGACGTGATCTCATGGATCAAGTGGCTTTGTATGGGAAATTGTATCCCGTCGTTTGTGCTTTTTCTAGTTCTTTGGAATATTCTGATCTTTTCGTTCTTTTTTTTAATTTCGTCGTTTAGTTGAGGATATGGATCCACTTGCTTTTATGGTCTGCAACATCCATCACAACCACCCTTGATCCCTTGTGGGACGACCAACCAGTTGTTTGTTTTCAGCTGTCGAAAAAAAGAGAATCCATTATCAGACCTAAGAGTTCTCCTTACTTAGCCACTTTCAACATTGACATACTTCTCCAAACGCTCCAACAGGATATCCGACTTACAATTCTGGAAACTTTCAAAATAGATGTGTTTTCTTTCCGAAACACGCATGCAAGACCTAACTTCAGCGATGACACTTCGGTAATCAGAAATAAACTTGACTTTTCGTTTCCATCTTCACATATCGGGTATTTCAGTGTCTAATGCACGTGGTCCTGCTGGTGTTGACAAAGCTTTGAGCGCGAAGGCTGAACATGCACTGTACGACTGGATCCAGTCAGCAAACGTCTATATGCAGTTCGGTTGTATGGCTCTGTGCATGTAAACGGCAACAGACTGAAGCATGGATGCTTGCTTGTCGTCTCCGTGTATGTCCTGAATGGCTTTAGCTCCACTGGGATCAAAGATAGACTCTACGACGACTTTTCTCAAGTGCTCCTCAGTATGTGCTCTACGGACATAATGGTTGCTGCTGGCGATTTCAGTGCTCAAGTTGGGAGCCTGAACGAGACGGACAGACATAGAGGAAGTAGATTTGGTGATCCAGCCGATCGAACCGATAATTGCGACCGACTTACCAGACTATAACCGAAGAAGTGGAATCCTGGAATCAACTGAAACAAATAAGACAAGACAAATGCTGCGAAAGGAATTCCTTTTGTGGCATTATTGATACAGGTGTGTGCCTATGTCCGTGTGTGGTCTCCTCGTGTATGATTGGCCAAAGCCAGGAGAACAGATTGATTCAGCTCAACGCACAGCGTATTAGAAATGCACTGAAGAGAACCTTCTATACCACGACGTTACGGCTGCTGTCGGTTACTCGTAGCAATCCTAAGCTTCTTCTCAAAGACCATACCACTGTTGATTCTACCTCTCATTGCATTTAAAACTTCTCTCGCAGCTGCAACGAAGCATACGTTGGCAGAACCGACAGCACTAGAATCGTCGAACACATACCCAAGTATGTGTAGAGAGCGCAGAGTCACTTCGGTTCACAAGCATCGAGTGCGACACGTAGACCCACTTCGGCTGTTGCTTGCCAACTAATTGATGGTAGGCTCAAGCCCATTCCAAAGAACATGTTGTCCGTCATTCTGCGTAATCAATCAGCCAACCAGTTTGGCCCACCATTATACGTCCAAAAACGTCTCAAGTTCACCCTGAACTTACCATGGTCTTAGCCAATCATGCACGAGGAAACCACGCACAGACATGGACAAACATATACGCACCTTTATCAATTACCGCTACATTTTCAAGCAACTCATTTCATAGTTCACGTGCAAACGACGGAAGTATATGGGAGGAATTCCTCCCGCACCATTTATCCAACCACGTTCCGGCTGTGGACTATTTCTAGTGAGTGCAAACCTGGCGTCCACCTGCGCCTCCACAACAATGAGCTGAGATCGACCACGTGTCTATTGGTTGCGGCTGGGACGGATCAATTCAAGATTGTTGCTTATTGTGGTCCAAATCTGCGGATATCGATCGCACCTTTGTCCGCGCGCGTTATTATTCTACCTCTCGTCAGAGAGCGATCCAACCAACCTCCGCAGGTGATACCGAACGATAACTACCGATCAGCTTTTCAAACAGGATTATCCACCAGGTTATCGATGCAGTCAAATGCACAGGAACCAGATGCACGATGGACAGAGATCAAGGCTTCATTTGAATCAGCTAATGCTTCCCTTCACGTACATTTTACTTATATGCGACTATCTCCTACGAGGGGATAAGTCGACTTCTTGGATGTCTCTGATTGTAGCTGTCCGCGGGTTCCGATGTGCGACACGGTCTGCACACTATAAAATCCAGTTGTTGCACCAGTCGCGAACACCAACTGGAGATCTGAGCGACCCATGTCTGTCTCAATAGTTCCAACCCTGGTCTTCAGTTGGCCACCAAGGGGACATTCCCAGTCTAAGCAGAGTGACGGCAGTAGGTTCTTCCTCATAGATTTCGTCTCCGATCGTTGCAGGACATGACCCGACCACAGTATGCGACGTTGTCGGAGAAAAGAAAGTCGTTCTGTATCCGCATAGTGTTGACGCACAGTGAAGTTTGTGATGCGATCATACCACTTGATTTTGGCCATGTAGCGGAGGTACCGGTGATCAAAGCCTTCCAACCTTTCCGTGTCGTCTACTCTTAACAGCCAAGTTTCGCAGGGATACGTAAGAACTGGGCAGACAGCAGTTCGGTGTATGCGCAGCGTCGTATGGAGGCTTATTTCGCTGAGAGACCACAATGATATGCCACGTTGTGGGAACGCTCTTCGCGCAGTCTACACGATGCCTAACCTCGTCAATGACCTGGTCGTTTGGCTGGATAGTAGAACCGAGGTAATTGAAGTGGTGCACCTGTTCCGGATTTTCGCCATCGACGAGTATAGTGTGTTACGCTTTGCGAAGTCGTGCAGAATTACGTTTTGATAGTGTTTATCTTCAGACTAACAGCCTGAGCTTTACATAAAATACGGTCAAGAACCGGCTGCAGAGTTCCGGGATCCTCGCCCAGAATGACAATGTCGTCGGTGAAATCGAGCTCCGTAACACAAGAGTCGTGGCCAAGTTGTATTCCTCGAAAGTTGTTGAAAGCGCGATGCATTATCCAATCAACAGCGTAGTTAAATGGGACTGGCAACAGAGGGCATCCTTGGCGGACGCCGCGTTCGATTGGGAACTCTGGAGACCCTTCACCGTAGGCGCGGACGCGCTCCTGTGTTGCCGAGTTGTATGATCCTATCAATCCGATGTATTTCTCGGGCATTCTGTCGTTTTGCAGTGCGCACCAGAGTGACCGTTTGTCACTGAAGTCCAGTGCTGCCCGAAAGTCAATGAAGGACGCTGCAATAGGTTGTTAGAATTTAAAGCTATTCTAGAATTCGGCGTAGCGTGAAGATCTGGTTAACACAGCCTCTTCCCCTACGAAAATCACACTGGCTGGAGCGTGTTCGTGCGTCCTGAACAGCAACAAAGCGGTTTAGCAGAATGGTCGCAAAAAGGTTAGCCGCTATATCGATGAGGCCGATACCCATGTAGTTCACGCACAGTCTTTCGGCCCTTTTGGTATAGGGAGCAGGATAGAGGTTGACCAGTCTTTGGGGAAAACTTCGCTGACCCAAATAAGACGGAAGAGCGCGCTTAGTGGGCCCAACAGAATTGACAAACAGCATATAAAGATCTCAGGTGGTATGCAATCCTCCCCCGGTGACTTCTTGTTTCTCATGGTTTGAGCTGCGGAGACGGTTTCCGATTTGTTGGGAGGCTGGAGGTCGGTTGCATAGTGTTCTATATCGCATGGTGTCGTTACACATATGGACTAGATGGAAGGACAACTGAGCAGCTGACTTAAGTGGTTCACCCACCTTTGAAGATTTGGTCGCAGCCCGACATGAGGTGGCCTCTATCATTGTGTATCGTGAGAGGAGAAGGTTGCACCTTCTCTGAGAAGAAACCTATGAGTCGGAAAAGCATCCAAAAGTCCCCTACAGTGGCTGCTGCTTCCATCCAGCCTGCAAGTTCAGACTAATATTCTACACGATCGCTCTCACTGAGCGTGTAGCTTCGCGGTGAAGGTGTGGTATTCAGGCGAATTTCGGAGTCTCGAGTCCCTAGCCTTAGCACAGCGGTTAAGGGTTTCTGCAGGGGTCCAGTCTTTTCCATACCACTTTATCTTGTCTAGCTGTTCAGGAGGGGCACCGGCGATGGATACTTTCAGCCCCGTCTATTGCCCATCTACGCTACCGTTCTCGTTGATCGCAGTTAATCTGGACGGGATCGCGTTTGACAGAGTTTGAACGTTGTCACCGTTTGTTAGCTTGGAAGTGCCTACTCTGCAGTGAGTTCGGGATTTCTGCCGTAATGGGAGGTGAGACTTAAGAACAGCGTGTACAAGTGTGTGGTCCGTGCCGTCGACGTTTCTCGTAACGCCGCACTGGTAATCCCGACGGTAATCGACAGATGGTGCCCAGCGAGAACGCACCAAGATGTAGTCGATTTGGTGCGCTGTCCTTCTGTCGTTGAAATACCAGGTCAGTAGGTGCCTTTTTGGAAGCTGGAAACGGGTGTTGGAACACGGAACATATGCAACTTCATTCAGACATAGTCCATTCGACATACACTTTGCACCTTCAAAGTGTAAAGTGGTGTTGCAACACTTAACGTTAACGAATCCCAGCTTGATGCTCGATGAGGAGGTGCTGGTAATTGTCGACCGCTTCATTTACCTCGGCAGCAGCGTGACGACGGATGGAAGCACTGTAGTAGAGGTGAGCATGCGCATATCCAAAGCTCGAGCGGCGTATGCTGGACTGAAGCACTTGTGGTGCCGACCTGATATTTCACTGAAGTTGAGAGGTCGCGTATACTGTGCTGCAGCGCATTCAGTTTTGTTGAATGGTTGCAAGACTTGGAGTCTGCGTGCTAAAGATATTCGTCGTCTTGAGGTTTTCAACCACCGATGTGTGTGTAGTACCGCTAAGACTGGGTGGAATGATCGAGTGAGCAATACGGAAGTCAGAAAGCGAGTATTGGGTACTATTTCGGAGAACGTTCTGTCACAGCGTATCCAACTGAGTAGACTTCGTTGGTTGAGGCCTGTGTTATGTATGGCAAACACACGTCTACCGTACCGTGTCCTATTCTCTGTTCCTCCTCGGGAGTGGAAAAAACCACGTGGTGGTCAACAGAAGACGTGGTATTGAGGAATAATAAAATGTACAGCAAAAGTAGGAAAAGAAGCGCCTCACGTCTTCGTGGTTGGGATCCCAAAGATCTGTCGACCAGTTGGTTGGATACGCTGACGAATATGGCAGCGAACCGTGAAGAGTGGAGATCGTGTTGTTACTTTCTGTCAAATCAGGATCGCTCATTAATGTGCGTTTGTACAGTTAGACTGTGTATTCCGTTTGTTGGCTACTAGGACGTTCTTTCCGCTTCCCTCCCATGTGGGTCCACTTCCTGTCCATCTTGTATATTCATACTTCCTAGTTCTACGTGCGACATGGTAAGAAAGACAGTGGAAAGTGGGGCTTGCCCTGCTGCTTAACGCTGTACGATAGTGATGATGATGATCGAATCTGTCTATTTTCAAAAACCGCGGCTCAGCTTTGTGACTGGAATGAACTAAACTATTCCGTTTGATATGGGAGGATGAACAAGTAATAAAACGTCGGTATGAGTCGGTGATCGTACCGATGTATAAAAAGTAGGCAGGTCCTCCTCTGAAACTACAGGGGAATAAGTCTGATCAGCATCGCATCTAAACTGCTCGCTGGCAATATTATCTACCACTTGTCAAACGCTTGCGAACAGTGTTTGCGCGAGAATCAAGTTTGGTTTAGACCTGGTCGAGGTTGTGTTGATCACATCTCCACTCTTCGACAAATTTCGGAACATACGCACACTTTCCATAGGCCCACGATCCTCGCTTTTCTTCAGCTTAAAGCGGTCATCGACCCGATCTACCACACACTTCTCTGGCGCTCACTCTTGTTGGAAGATGTACAAAAGTCCCGGTACATGAATAACCAAAGCCAGTTTTGGGCCTACAAAAGCCTTTCATCTGAGTTCACCACGAAAAGTGGTGTACGTCACAATTATTCCCTCTTTTTTTTCTCCTTAACTTTGTGACTGATATGGTTCGAAAGGCAGCTCCTGTATTATGTCAGGATCTATTCCGCGACTGAAAGTGTCAGACCACGTAGCTCTTCTAAGTAAGGATTTAAGTAAGTGAGATGCGATTCGTGACAGACTGGACAGCTGCGAAGCATTGTTCGGTATATAGGGTATAACTTTAAAGTGCAATAAGCTGTTTTAGGACCCGGCTGGGCTGGTCCAACACCAAACCTTTCGGTATCTGGGGCACTACAGACCAGGTGGACATGTTCTGTTATCTAGGCAGCTGAATTTCAAACATAGGTTGGTTATCGGATGAAACGTCTTTGCGTATATAGAAGGCTGATTTCGCATTTTACAGCCCTAGTCAACTGTGGCGTTGACATGATATCCGCTGATTTACCACACGTTTAGTGTACGCTGCAGCGGTCAAGCCAACTATTCTTTATGGTTCAGAAACATGGCCGCTGCAGGTGGAAGATATACGAGGGTTGTCGGTATTCGAACGTCGATGTCTTTTCAGTGTTGATTAGATATGGTGGAAACACGACATCGGCAATGCTGAAGTTAAGTGCAGTGTTAAGCCCCCGAAAGAAAACATTGAATGAAACACTGGAGGTTACTGGGGTAACTTGGTTGAGGCATGTGTTGCGCATGACCCCGCATAGGATACATTGGAACTCAACAGCTGAAAGATGAGTAACAGTAGCCGGTTTAAGACATGGGAGAGATATAAAAAGTGAAATCATTGAAACTGTTCACGTAAGACTTGTTGGACTTCCCGTTTTGAGGTCGAAAGGATCCGCCCACTGTTCCTAAGTACGTTGGAAGATATGGCTAGGTCTTCCAATCGGTGGCGTTCTATTCATCCACCGGACTTTTAGACTTTTACTTTTTTTCCTTTCTTTTATTTGCTATTCGGCTGAGGTTTCCGATGACAGGTAGCAACCAGAACCATTGCAACCAATGCATGGTTAAGGACTGTGAACTGAAATGAACTGAACTGAACTATCGTCCAGTGGAGAGCAAAACGAATAGAAGAATAGGTTGAAAGCAAACGAAAAACAACGTCATAAGTAACAATCATGAAAATGAAGAAAGGATTCGAATACACCCACGCCACTGACCGTTGTATCAAACCATGCACCTAATGTTCCGAAGTATTAGGTGAATGAATCTAATGGACCCCAAACCGGAAGCCTGGTACATCCCATTCAGCCAAGTACATCAGCCGAGGCCCTCTCAAAAAGCCAACCATTACAAAAAATCTCCGTTTGGGTTTCGATTACCACACTATCAAACGCCGGATGATACTCATGTACACTTCAGAAACCAGACCAGCCAACTGTGGAGTATTCTTTATCTATCTAAATTAGTGCAAAGAATCTTATATGGTGGTTCGGATGTTCCGCGCACAGCACTCAGCGGAAGACGTCATCTCAATATACTTTCCTAATTCACCGGTTACAAACAGGAAGGGGCAACCTGCTTAGACTGCGAACATGAGAAATGAAATAACCCCCATCTTGTACGACTTCCAAATGCGGTTAGTCCACTTTCAATTCACATCTCATCCACCTCATCTTTGAAAATATAATAAAAGCTACTACCAAGAAGTAATGTCGCAAAAATAAAGCCAACTGTGAATGCTTACGGACATTTCGAACACATACACACACGCACACACACGAAACCTCACCTTTCGGGGCTGTGATAGCGGGAAAACGGCAATCGGGCATCTACACCTTCCCAATCGGCGTAGGGCACAACCTCACTCACGGACGGCGAGCCGGAAGGACTGCATTCACCGGAGAGGACAGAGACCACGCCCAAACATCGTGTCAAGGCTCGTGGCAATGAACTGGTCTCCTTAAATGATGTGTTCCGGTGAGATTCGCTATCAAATCCTGCGCTCGTATCATGAGTGAAGAAAAAGGTAACGAGAAGCAACAGAGAAAATAAACGAGAAAAGCAACATGCAGAAAAACCTCTAACTTGGTAGCCCTGCATGATGAGGGAAATTATGCTCTTGTCCTTAAAAATGGTAAATGACCAGGAGGGGATAGTTTAGTTTAGTTCATTCAACCATTAACCTCGCAGCTCGGTGCTTTGGTTTCGGTTGCTACCTTTATGCATCGTACAGTAAAGGGAAAGAAGAATAGAAGCAGAAAGTGAAAAAGGTGCACGATGAGATGCTCCATCGACTTTATACGAAACAAATACGCATAATCACAAAGGTATGTGAGCACGCGCTGGAAAAATTGCATGGGATTAGTGACTTCACCGAAACTTAGAATGACAAATGTAACCAAATACAAGGACTGACTAAACCGTAGATACGATGAAGGTGTTATCGCTGGTTGTGCAGCGAAAAAGTTGAGAATTCACTTAAGAAAAATGGCATTTGACGAGTCCCTTTGAGACCAGCATAAAACTGGTCAAAAAGCGTGAAATGGATCTACAGATAGCCCATGTTTTCCCACATCTGAATGTGAATAACCTGTAAGGGATTGTTTTACATACAAAGCTTTTTTCTGTTTTCTAGTGGGATGTACCAAGGTAAATTATCGTATTACTACATCACACGATTAGCGGGAACAACTTCGCTTTTACCTTAATTTACTCAAGGCACTATCGTTGAAAAAGGGCAGGTTTTTCAAACTAAATTGTCACACAAGTCGAGTAGGGGAACAAGCGTGATTTTACAATAAATATGATGAACCATCACCCAGGTGTTACCTTCAATTTAGTCTTCAAGGGCGCATCGTAATTCACGCATTCTGCTGCCACCAAAACTAACAGTGGTCTAACTCCTCATACCAGAAATGGAACTAACAACTTATCATCATCCTTGTTGATTCTTTTTGCTCACCAAGTAACATTTTTCGTAGTTCAGACCCCTCTATGTGATGACACTCGCAACTTTGCTCACCGCATAGTATCCACTACATTTCTGATAGCATTTAAATTTCCAACCACTATTTAGATATCGTGTTCATTTACATGAAACGATTCTCCGTTAAAAGTGTCTGCTCCATTTGGGGTTCGAACCACTAATCTATTCGACCCTAGCCTAAAAGCCTACCTTTCCGCCAATCCGGTGGATTGTGTATTGCTGCATGCACGCGCGCATCCCACTGGTCTTTATCGGGTTCTCTTTCTGATCTACGTTCAGCGCAAAGCGAGCAGTTTAACTTTTAAACGCCGCAGAATTGTACGCTATCTGCCGCCCTCTTTATTTGCTCAATGACTCCCCCCTACTATCTGTTTCTGACCAAGAATGCCGTCTTATCACATTTGATCTATCAATTCCAACTGCTGCAACTGTCCATCGAACGCTGCTGACCCGATCTGTCGCAATCTCATATTGGCTGCCGTTTTGCCGTTCATAAACGCATTCAATCCGTCGGCACGGTCGCTCACTTCTAGTGAGTGGCCAATACCTGTGGGATCCATAGACGTTCGGATTCAAAAACTCTGACATTCAATGATTTGCTGTTGTATCTCTTGTTTTCCACAAATGGTGGTCGAATCCTTTGATTCTCAATCAGAATGAAGAGATGCATCTATTTATATCATACCTGGTGCACTTATTCCAGCATTTTCGTAATTATTCATTGGCCTCCATGTGGTTTATTTTATTGGGACATGGGGACTGCAAACAATGGGCGATGCGAAAGAAGTATTCCCATCATACGTAGAACGCGACGTTCACTTGGTTAGATTCGATGGGATCAGAAAATGAAGCAAAGGCCGGTGCATAACTTCACTAGAATCATCAAACAATGATGACCAAAAACCACTCCGATACACGAACCTTAATCATCATTTGCGCAGAGCAGAACCGATACAACAACCGAGCGAAAAACACGACCATTCGATTTCACTGAAACTCTAGGCGGACGTCCGCTCGGTTTAAACAACCATAGACCATGTACTGTACGTGGTGGTTCTGATTACGTTTACTCACCTCATTTGGAAATCGGAGCAGTTACGAGTACGAACTATGCACGATATTGCCAAGTAGATGAAGAAAACATCAGCAGAAGGACGCTACTGGTCCCAACACTTGGCCGCTTTTTTCCCGATGCATCTGACCAATAATTCGACGGATCTCTCAAACTTCATCTGGAAAGCCTTACTTTTCCTAATGAACTAAACCCACTTGTCAGGCATTTTACAGCCTTATTCCATATCATGGGATGACCACTATTGCTAATTTTCAAACCACCAATCACCTCAGCCAACACTACACGCCAAGGAACCCGGCCAGGAACATGCGCAACACATATCCCACCTATCATAACCTGGGGTGGTTTAGTGTCTAATCTGTTGATTTGTTAGCGTGTTTAATACTCTGTATCTAACCTCAGCACTACTGATCCTTAGTTTCCACCACGTGAGACTAATTCCGAGAAAACATCGGTATTCGTATACGGACAAACCACAGCGGTCACGTTTCAAAACTGAACAGAAGAACTGGTATGACTACTACAAGTACACTCAAACCTTGATGGACGAAGTAATGGGGAGTCGACGTTCGATCTCCATAACGACAGTAAATACTAAAATCACGCAAACGGTGAAGGTAGTAGGTTCAATCAATGGACTGAAGCGTGAAACACATTTCAATCAGAAGGATGTACAGTTCTGGATAGAATCGCGCCCACGGCAACTCGTTGAAACGAGATCGATTTCTGCCAGTTGGCACTTAGAATTAGATCACCACATCGGTCTGTGCTATCAACTGTATCGGAGGCTCGTACATGACAGGAACAATCCAAGATCTGTGAATGGTGTGATTAGTGTGGATAACGAACACCGGGGAAAGCTTTCGGTCCAATAAGCCTCCAGAGTTACGCCTTTGGAGTTTCACCACACTGGATCCTGTGCCCATGAGATTGATTTAGTCGGGTTAGTTTCCTCACTCTACTGGTATGCAGGATTCAGGTTTCCCTTAGAAGACACAAATCTGTCAAGAAGGGTACTAAAAGGGTGGAAGACGGAGTCGACAGAGGTGGTTAGAGGTGTACGATAAAGGGTCGACGAACAGATGAACAACGGACAACGCCGCCGATTATCCTGCTCGAAGACCGACGCAACCGAGAATTTTCTGCATTGTTTCTGTTCACGGGAGCAACTAGACAGATATGTCCAGGTTTTAAAACTTGTGGGCGGAAACTAGCTCCGTTAAACCTCGGCTCCAAATGAGTTAAACTGTACACGTGACATGAAAACAGACACACTATCATACCATGTCAAAGTGCAATTTCGGTGTGACGGGACCAGGTAGTCGAATAGATTGGAAGCCGTACCTTTTCGCGCTCAAGGAATTCCCATTGGACCAAGAACTGGGTACAGATGGGTACAGATTATACCAGAATTAATCAAAATAGGACCGAAAACAACTTATTAGTGGAAAAAGATGTGACGATATAACAAACTCAATTTTTTTTTTCAACCACACACAAAAATAACTGCAGCCAGCAGCTGAGAGCCGATAACTTTTGTAGACGACTGAGATTTGGGAATTCCCTACAATGAACAACGTCTTTAAATGAATCATTGTACTAGTAATTTTACAAGTGAACGATAAATTATGACAAAGTATTTACAAATAAGTAGATGCTTACCATGGTAACGAATAGCTGAATCATCCAAATAATCTTGAATATCTAAAAATATGTATGGGATCGAAGCAAAGATCGGTCGAAACAAAAAGTAGAAATAATTAACGATCTGGGTCTCGCGGGCCAATATATGATGCAAATTTCGCACTTTGACGTCATGGCCGAATATGATAGGTGGCCAAAGAGAAAAAAGCAGGTGCGCACTACGGATAATCACGGAGCTCCGTACACAGCAACAGATCAGTTATCCAAAGCTGGTACGGTGCTGAAACACAATCGTGTTGTTTGCCCCGAAAGTGATACCCGAAGCCTTAAACACATAGCGAGAGTATTGCCAGTTGTTGCATTATAAAAGGTTTTATGATAGGGTGGAACCACAAAATGAAATCGTGAATATGGGTTATACTGTTGCGACAGAACTGGCTATCTACCCATAAAAGAGCAGGGATTACAAAGCTGAACAATGGAAGTACAGGTCAAGTTGCACGAGTATGTAAATATAAATGTATGCATCATTAGTCAGCTATCTTGCAGGTAATTGGTTGGTAAATTGTGGTTCATTTAATGGAACGACTATATATTTCCGGTTTGGCACAGAGATACTGTGCAACTACCTATCTCCGACAGAGAGTACGCCACCGAAACAATAGAAAAGAGCATTTCGTCTGGGAAATAAAAAGTGAAGGAGGTACGGTGTTTATCATTTGTGAAGCTGATAACCAGTGGGTCCAATAATTTTCAGTCAATTACTCACATTTTCACGAACAACAACCATTCAGTTAACTATGTGGCGCTATTCATGGAAAACCGTTAGCCAACACGACAATCTTTCTGTCCAATTCGGGCAAAACTACAGAGATATCAATGCTCGAACACCAACAGTCTTCGCCTATCTTCTGGCCTCAACGGCCATGTCTCTGAGCCGTAGAGAAAAACGGACCTAACCACCGCATTGTACACTCGACCCATAGCAGATAATCGGATGTAACGCCGACGCCACAAATGGCTGAGGTTGGCAAAAGTCAACCGGCCCTCCGCATACGTGATGGTACTTCATCTGATATCTGTCCACCTGGTGACGTGTAACTGCCCAGGTACCAAAACTCATTCACTTCAGCTAGAGCTTCTCCTGCAAAAACCAGATCTGATGTTAAGCAGACCCAGCCCTGCAGCAGGATTCCACATTTTTGGGTCCAAAACGCAAAACAAACATTGCTACGCTGTAGTTTGGGATGTCTAAGAAAGCCTGCAGCATACATGGATTTTCACCTAGACGAACAATATCGCCCGCGTATTCCATGCCAGACAGTTTACTGTCTGAGCAAAAATCGATGCCGCTATCCCCTCACGAGGATAGGGCTGTCTCAAGAATCAGTTCAATCACAAAATTGAAGAGGAAGGATGAAAGAGGGCAACCCTGACGAACACCACTTTCCGTGGTGAACTCAGATGAAAGATCGCGGTAAGCGCGAAGTGGGCTTCGGCTGTTTCTATACAAGCATTGAGAAAGTATTCGATTCCTCTGACATACTCCTCAATGAGAAACTGTGTGGTCGACTGAATCAAACGCAGCTTTCACATCAAGAAAGACACACAATGCGGGCCTACAGAAGACGGGTCTGTGGTCTAAGGTTTGTCAAAGAGTAAAGATGTGATCGATACAACCACGACTGGGTCAGAAACCGGCTTGATTCTCACGCGCACCCATTTCGCGAGCACTGGATAATCGGTGGAGAATAGGACCGGTGAGTAGTTTAGGCGCGATACTTACCCAAGCTAATTCCTCTGTGGTTCTCACAACATGACCTGTCACCTTTCTTGTAAATCGGCACAATCACCGATTCACACCATTCCCTGGGAATCTGCTCACTATCCCAGATTACTTGAAGAAGATTTGTTAACTCCGAAACATCCTTGAAAAAAAAAATAGAGACAATCCACCCGGTCCAGCGGCTTTGTACCTTCTCAAGTAACCTATCTCCCGCATAATCTCCATATCGAGGGATCGCCACGCATCACAAAAAGGATACATTTGATCCATCTCCACATTGTACCCAAAGATGTGGTTTCCCCCAAGATATTGATATACGCTTCAGGATCAAGCTGAAAGGGGAAAGACAGGAATTCATTTCGGGATAGACACAAGTCACAATAGATGAAAATCAAATAAATTGATATTCTCAACGAAAAATCTACGAGGGTAACCGAAAGAACACCGCAGAGAGATTGACGCACGCAAAGTTATATCTTAGGAGTCCGTGTAGGATTTAAAACCCACATTAAACAAACGGAGCATTGGTCTTTCGATGACGGAAGCACACAGCCTCTTAATGCCTCAGTATGGCCGAGAGTGGGCGTCTCAGGCTCCAAAATGGTTACTCGTCCTGAACGCCTCTCGAAATGCACCCAAATGACCGTGCGTCTGTCACAGCCTCTGCTGAGAAAGTCCCACTCCCTGCCTTCTCCTGGCGGAGGTGTTCCCACTGAAGAGAGAAGACGAGGGTGAATGTCCGGCGCTCTACACCGCGTTAACCGACTGATAGTCAGCCTAGCGCACATGCCTAAACCCTGATTCGAAAGCAACCACGGGTGGCGCAGGAGACGAACAACGGTATGCTCACCGGTATCTGTGGTGGAGGGGTGTACTGAGCACCCAGGATGCCTGGCCCATCTCAAGAGCGTATGAACCAAGCAATCAGTCACCAGCCCCCAGTGAGTTACGGACCACACGCTTCGTCCCACTGCTGTGCAGGTTTAGCTTTGGATAGCTTAAAGGCTCCGGTTGTGGACCCCTAAGAAAACCATATGCTTCGCCCTGGACAATCTGGTAGTATTGCGCCCGCAAACGATTCATGGAATCGGACTTTATCTACCTCTTCCTGCCCGAGTGTACCATGTTTTGATTGGCACACAGCCTGAAATCAGGCGGGTGTGAAAAATACAGATATGTAATGAACTGCACCGGGGGAAGTAGAATATTTGAGACAAAATATATGGCCTGAATGTGAGCTATCGGCTGGATTGTTGAGAAACCAGGACCAGTAGCGAGTCTGGTGAGCTAACAGGACATTCTTTCCCCAAATTTGATCCTTCAGATCAGACACCGCTTCTAACGAATGATCCCTGGGGAGGCTTAACCAACGCAGAATTCTGGGAACACGTGTGACATATAGTAAAAAACCTATAGTAGAATTGAGCACTTTTTACCATCCGTAGAACTGATTCGTTTTTCCCCCTCAAAAAGTTGAAGTAACGCTACAACAAAACTGCTTTTCCGTTGAAGCGTGCATTCCATCTTCCGAAAAAGACAGAAACACAAAATTCCTAGGAATTTTTAAATCAAAGAAGGTACCTCGTGTCTGCCAGATTCCGGTGAAATTAGCACTTCGAAGAAGTACACGTCTGGCGTAATAGTTGAACTGCTTGGAAACTTATTATTCACTTAGACCTTTCAATTACCACATGAAAATTGTTTTCGTTTTTCAAGTCAGACAATGACCAGTTGGTGGAATTCTTAATGCGGTTGTTTTCGCGGGTTTTGACTAACGAGAATGTCAGCAAAGCAGGTAACAAATGAGTGACAGCCTCTGACAACGAAAAAAAGAATGGAACGCAGACTGCACGTGAATAACAAGGGAAGTAAACGCACCCCCATTCCGTAACCCAACTCGGCACGTCGACGCATCACTGAGGCAATATCATTGGCCAGACTTTGTTGTAAATCCAAAACCACGCTGGAACGACGTGCAACCGAAGCAGTGCGTGCAGACGCACCCAGTTCATCTGCAACCGGTTCATCACGCCCGGTTTTGTGTTCCCCCACCGTCGCGACTGACTCTAGAGGTTGAGCCAGACTGAAAAATTGAACTGACCGACTTGATTTCACACTCCATGGGTCACAAGCTGTCCACTGGCCAGCATGAGACCAAAGTAAAGCTTGTTCTGGAGACCAAGTCTAAATAATAGTGAATCAAGAGAAATATGTTCATTCGAAGATGGATCTATTGGAGTTTGGGAAGTTAAGTCCCTGGCTGTCAGCCCAGGATTATGCACAAGCTATTCATAGTCGATACTCTAATGAAGATGAAATAATCTGATCTTTCTGACCGTGTTTACCAAACAAGTAGGAGAGGAAAAAAGTCGTTTCTTCCTCTTAAGAGACGCTTGCCATTTCACTCATTCGAACTATTCTATTTTCCTTTTGATGGCAGAGTAATCACTAAGTCTATGTCGGATTTCAGTGGTTCAGTGATTAGATCCCATGTCTTGAACAGCTTTTCGAATTTCAATCAAGCTGATTTTAGGGTGGGGCAGCAAAGCTCATCAAATAAACATGTTGACCACTGTTGCGTGTCAGTGACGGGAAGGCGTCATACCATGTAGTGCTGGTGTTGGAAAAACGGATGACTATAGCCTAGTGGTAAGGTATTCAATTCACAATCGTTCATCCCGGGTTCCAGTTCCAGTGGGGCCTCGACAGGTACGCGCTGACGATGATTCCCAACAGGAACAAAATGGCTGTACAATGAATGCATGGTTGTCAGTGACAAGTTGGGTGCGATTATTGCATGGTGGGTCATGTGATAACGGTTGTGTTTGGCAATCAGAAATGCCACAAGATTAAATTCTGCAGAGCGCATGTATCATCCACAAACGCAGGTTCACTTAGGAATTCAAAGGGGGACGTTTCACTCTAGCAGCACTAAAAAGTTCCACCAGAGGAGAGGTGAATACTTCAAGCTGCATGGGCTCGTTCAGAAGCCGCAAACATTTGAAGAAAACAATTTCAGGCTGAGTTTTTCCGAATAAATAATCCCTAGGACGAAAACAAATATACTGAACCGAAGTTACTCCAGTGGTCTAAGCGATACGCCATTTCATTACACACTTGTGAGCAATCTCACAACAGCCTGCCAATCTCACTGAAATGTTCCTGGATGCCGAAGCAGTTTTTGGCAAGAAGTATAATCAAAAATGAATAATTTGGCACACGACCATGTAGGTCTTACTGGTTTGGATTATGAATCCAACGAGTTGCACAACAAGATTATTAACGAATCGCTCATCACCATTTGAGAACACGAGGGACACCTGACGAAAACGGAGTTCGTAACTTACTACTGCTGGACGTTCAATTAGTTCCGCAATATCAATACAACCTTCACGATCCAGGGTCAAGAGACAGTTGGGCAAAGACGGGTGCCAACTGAATGCCAACAGGGGGCAGTTTTCATGACCGGAAGCTATAAGACAATTTACAGTGAAAGCCAGGGGAGATTAGACGAGAACTTCTGTTCTCTTTAGTCATAATCAAGCACAATCCCGACAAACCACATTTTTCGGATCATTGATGTCACTTACCAAGAACAGGGCTTTAACACTACGTTTCAGTTATTCCAGTGCAGTGAGAATCATCGATTCATGGTTAAAGAATTCATCAAGTGTCATCAAATTCAAAACCATTTCAGACTGGCGCATTGAATAGAGGCGGGATGTATACATTTATATACATCAACTCGAAATCAACCGTGGTGCCAATGACATTTTTCTGCTTTTTTACTGCACATTTCCTGGTGTTTTTGTCATTTCATTTGTATTCTTAACAGTTTTGTGTATTTCAAGCACACCACAGTTCAACAGACAAACCGTGCAGAATTTGCACCACTGACGTCTACTTTGACCCACGTCCATCAATGATCCTAACGCACAACAATAATAATCCAACCGAAAGACACGGGAAGCACTAGCCGGAGTAAGTGGAGAGGCTAGCTTATTCGTGTCATTATACCAACTTAAAGCCAATCTGCTGCGTCGATTCTTCCAGCCTTTCCCAACACGTGCAAAATTAGCACGAGAAGTAGGACGGCATCCTGGCATAGACAAAACGTGCCAGAGCCATAAGAGGCGGTCATTTCGGTTTGAAGGCGGACGTTCGCACCTAACATACGGTGATAAATAAGGTCGTTGGTGACTCGATGCCCCCACCGGGCGAGGACCATGCTTTGGAGACATCGGTGATCAAATACCGAAAGCCACCGAGCGTCCTCAATGCGTAGTGGTCAGGTCTCGCAACCGTGAATTAACCACTATAAATAGGTGCGGAAAGCCGGATGTCACTGCGGGACCACGGGTGTCGCAGGTTCGCGAAGGTTGTTCGACCTCTCGCTATTTGTAAACCTATCCCTCTCCAACATCACCTCCAGCTGTAAGCAAGCTCCCGAAACACCTGTAGCTATCGAATAACTCTGATCATCACAAGCAGAAAATGCAAGCACAGACTACTCCCAGTCTTGTAAAAGCACTTTGCACTTAGAAGGCGCCAAGTATCTGGAGAAGGGGAAAATCACTGAAGGCGAACATTAAAATTGAGATCAGATCACCGGCAGTTCGCAATCAGGCTGATTGATCACATTCCAAGCATTCTGCGGTTATCATACGCTGGCAGACGACAATCTCGACGGTTGGCAAAATCAGCTTAGTCGGGTTTTCTGGGCTTCAAACTTTGAAAACCGCCGTTCGTCTCGTAAAAAACGACCGAATCAGGAGTTATGGATATGAAAGAAAACGGCAGTACGTCCGGCCAATGTGCATGTAGTATGCTGTTCAATAAGTTCAGTGCACTTTGAACCACGAGAAACCATGCACTGTGAGGCGGTTCCGGCTGCGCATCAAGACGAAGCTTCACCTTAAAATAGCGTGAACGTTTGTGTACCTCTATGACCCAAAAGAGATTTGCAGGATGACTTCTCCAACCGGAGGATGAGATCATACCGTACAGGTCGAATAGCAGAAACCAGAAAAGAGCTCTGATTAGGGTTCCCAGAAGAAACTCCATTATGCGGTGTGAGCAGCCGAAAAGTGCGATTTGCTCTGAAATCTCAAGCGGCTCCTCGGAACACATTTCCATTCTCACTGCTCATCATTCTTAAGGTCCCAATTCCAAAGATATGCAAGAACCCATAGAGTCGCGACTGACAACTCGTGGTAAGGATATTTAGTAGGGGTAATGGAACAATAGAGAATCGATGCTCAGACTTAACCATTGTCCCAATGTTCGCATACTTTGCCAGACGCGGCAGGATGGCCTGGTTAAAACCACTGAAACATTCAAAAGATATGCGTGTTGTCCCCAGAATACACACACACACACAAGAACCCAACTTCAATGATAACACTTTGCTCCTCAGACACAAACTCGGATCCTGCTTTGACTCTACATGTGTCGGGCGATTCGGTGTCTAGTGCTCATGTTCAGACAGGTGTTAGCGTGGCTCTGAGCATGAAGGCTGAACACGCACTGCTCGACTGGATCTCAGCCAGCAGTCATCTGTGTACAGACCCGTTGGATGGTTCTCCGTATTCCAACAGCAACAGACTGAAGCGTTGATGCTTGTTTACCGTTTCTATGTATACCCCAAATGACTGTAGCTCTCCTGAAGCTAAAAATGAATTCTACCAAGATTGGTCTCAGCTGCTCAACAGCATCAGGTTAACGGACACAATGACTGTTGCCGGTGGCTTCAGTGCTCGAGTTGGAAACTCAAACGACACGGAGAAGCATATCGGAGTCCGATTTGCCATTCCAGAAGATCGAACCAATAACGGCGATCGACTCATCCAACTATGTTCTGGTCATAGATTATTCCTAGTAAGCATAAACCCGGCGATCTCCTACGCCTTCACAGCGCCGGACTCAAATCAACCAAACCGACACTGATTACCGCTGCGGTGGATCAATGCAAGGTTATCACTTATTTTGGTCCATTTCTGCGGACACCGATCGCGTTCTAGCACGTGCGCGTTTTTGTCTCGTAGGCGAACCAACACCAAAGCCAATGGTACCCTACAGCTTCCAGTGGACGATAACCATCGATCTGTTTTCAAAACAGAATCATCCACTAGATTTATCGAGGCGGTTAAGTACTCAGACACAGAAGAACGATGGACAAAGATCAAAGTGGCCTTGTGTGATGCGGTCAATGCCCCCAAGGTCCAGATGCACACAGAAACGATGAATACCTGCACCAATGACGTCATCTGGAACACCAAACGAGCTTTTATATACGTGAAGACATTTAATCCGACCTCTAGATGAAATGAAACTGCCTAGAAAACAGAACTTGTCTATCCGATTCATCGTTTCTTTAGATACCATACGGTTTGGTGTTCAACCAACACAATCCTGCAACAGCATATTGCACAAAAGCATACTGAACACAGTAACGTAGTTACTTATGTCGTCTTAGAGAGCTTGAAATCCTTCTGGATCTACATTCAAAATATTTGTTTTGTCCGCGAGTTCATGATGTCTGCTGCTTAACCGCCAGAGAATTTACAGTATTTATCAGTAAATCAATGCAGAAATTACTTAAGGAATTCGGCCAACTGTCCGATTATCTGTTCCGTAGTCAAATGCACCAAGGAAGATTTTCCAGCAGTATAAAAGCCGCTACAGGAACTAGGGGATATGTTGCGATCGGTGCACCTCTTCTGTTCACATCACTTTTCATCTCATCGGCACATTCACTTGCAGTCTAGTCAGTTCAAAACACCGGGATTCTGGTTTACTTGATACACGCAATAGTTGCGGGAATTTTCTACTTGATCAAGAAATCTATGCTCTGCTAAATGATTTTTCGAGTCATTTTTCGTGGAAATCAAGTAAGCTTCAGTTCAAGGCGCATTCTAATCGACATCAGTCTAACGTAAGACCAAGAACACGATAAGGATGACGTGCGACTGCTATTAGAAATCACAGAACGCCGAACTCCGGTGCACATGGATTTGCGGAGAACACTGACAGTGTTGCAGAGACGGGAGATCTAACCAAGCTATCAAAGGAACTCATTGTCCACAAAGATTGCCCTATTAAGCGTAATGTTTGTAAGCACAAAACCCTGGGGGAATCGGAGAATATATTCAGGCCATAATATAAAACAATTCATTCACTCGCACACGACAAGAATTCCCAATCGTCTTAGTCAGTTGTGAAGAATGTAGCGGAAAACAAATGACTCTGGCGAACTCACGGAATACAAAATACTCGAAAGAGAATTGTTCGGATTCATCCAATGGTTGCAGGAACATGGGGAACGTGTCGTACAGCTTCACAGCATTCGAATCAGTCACAAGCACACCGAGCCATGCTTGTCTGGGACGGATAGATAAAGCAAACAGAATAGAATTGTTTGAAGTCAGATGTCTAGGATGTTAATGATAACAAGAGAATGATTCCAGAAGAAGCCATTATTATTGCATAATCGTGATTCAATAAAACAGAATACTTGTTACACACACATACACATACTATAAAGTCTCAATTTGCCGAGACTAAAATAAAATACTACAGTTGGCATTGACGCGCTAAATACGGCACAGAAAGCGGAGAATACCGTAGGCATACAACACTTGCGACTTCGTAGGGCACTACACAAGCTACAGAGACACCTGAGTTGGACCTCCTAGAACCGCAGTCGCACAGCTAAACACTCCCAAACTGGGCGACGCCTTGAGCGCGGAGTACGGATTTCGACAAGGCTAGCCCCATTTGCCAGCTAGAGCGGGAAGCTGAGTGAATAACAACTTTGTGTACATTAGCGAGTGACCAGTACAAGACAAATAAGTCGTTCAATCTACCGCTCATGCGGTGTTTATTTAGGACTGTGAAAATACGGGAATCGAACAATTACGAACAAAAAGATGTAATAGTAAAAGTTCAATAAAGCGAAACAGGAAAATATCGAACGTTGCAAAAAAAAATTCAAGTGTACTAAAATATAGGATTATCAAAGTAGTCGGCAGCTAAACAGTTTTGTGCGAAAATATCGTTTAGATTTGAAGTCAGGGGAAAAGATACTTCCACCAACCGTCTTCGGAACAATATCAGTACACTACTGAGTCTGCTTCCGTCAAGTTACGTTCAGCTCCAGCCCGGATTACATGGACGAAATTTCCATTGCAAGAAAACCTTCAGAGGACAAGCACGCCATCTGTAGGCATACCATATTCACCTACTATCAAAATGCACTTTTTGAATTGGAAAATTTCAAGACAACACTTAAAGATTTCATTGCTTTTTGGTGAGAACAATGGCAATAAGCATTTCTTAGGTGCATCAGATTTAACCTTATGCTCCTACTTGAAGAAAAAGCAATAACCATAAGAAAGCATTCAAGCAGTTGTCAGACGCAACAATTACTAGTATGTCAGATCAGCATGAATCAATTAACTTTAGGTCAATCGATATATATATATATATATATTTTTTACAAGGGCTTGAAGCCACACATGGTGCCAACGTAAAAACAATAACAAAAACGGCAGTACAACAGCGTATAAGAAGCGGTTAGTAGAAAAATGTGAAAGTTGTTGTTGTTTTTTTCTGCGTGCACTTTTCGATGTTGTTGTTTTTTCATTCGTATATTTAAATGAGCATTTTCTGTTTATTGGACTGGCCGTAAAGCATAGGATATTAGATATTTTCATTACTGCTAGTTAACACCGGCTTGAAAACAAGCATGGTGCCAACGCAACAAAATCGTACACAATCGGGAATGGAAGATTCAACAGAATATAACGGTCAACTTTTCCATTAGTGACATTTTCGGTGGTTGTTTGCGTTGTGGGTTGTTGTGATACTCGGTCGTTCAGACCAGAGTAGACCCGTTCATTCGAGGATGCACCTGTAGCCTTTGTGCAGCCAAGTCCATCCTACAAAGCAATATTGATGGTCCAGATGAGCCGCTGGTCAATTGTATGGTTCATTCGCCTCTTCTGGAAACCTCGTCGCTTAAGACGAACACGATAATGAGCCGTGGCTTTATTCGTGGCGGGCCACACTAGCCATGTCACAGTCCCGTCAGTAAATTTGTAGTGTTTAAGAACGAAAAATGCTGGCCAGGCGAATATCCGACAAGATCATCCAGAATCACCGTTGATAGTTCACGATCTTTTGTTTGGTGAATCCATTTTATCAACAGTCAACGGCGGGAGCGCCTGGTCCTTTATCTGCAACCTGGGGACACGCCTGGTAGCATACAACTCTGTTTTATCCCGATCAGACAGCCGTTTAAAGAAGGAACTATGCAAAATAGAGAATAACTCCATCATACGATAACCCAATGAGGGAATTCACAGCCTAAAATTACACTTAAGAGCTACAATCGTCCATGTAAGCAACAATCGGAAACAGTTACCTCAGAGGGCTCCATTTAATTTGACAAATATCTGACGTCTCGGTGAACGTATAGACCTGTAATGAGGAAACAATGCAAAGGCTACGAACATCATTCAGACGAGTACATTTTAGATTATCTGAATTCAGGGATCTAAAAGTGATTATTCGAATAATCTAATTGAAATCCGTGTGTTTGTGTCTTTTGAACTATATATCAGGTAATAATGTCATGGAATGATGTCAATTTGCATAATCAGTTGAATAGGTAATATAAGATCTAGGATATCGGAAAAATGCGACTGAAGACAATTGCGGAACATGAAACACGGTTTTACTCAGCTTTCTGTTGGGCAATGGAAATATAAATGATTGAACTAACCGGATCTAAACCACACCTCAATAACGATGAGCCTTATAGAAACCGCAATAAACCTGTTTTGTTCAGTTTGAACAACCATAAACCATGCACTGCATGTGACGGCTCTGATAGTTATCCCTCACCAGAAACCTCAACCGGAGATAAAAGAAAGCAAGAGTTTGAGAACTACAAATGGTGGTATCAAGCCCACAGAGTAAGCCTGTGGACACTAGAACAACGGATCTCTGCGACTCCACTAAGGGATACAACAAGCAAAGGAAAATGTGTGAAAACACAAACTTGGATAGGAACTGACAGCAATAAAAACAAAACGCAATCCTACGAAGGGTAGGAACGAACTGCCAAAAGCAGATCATGTATCCACTGCAGTATCATTACGGGTCATAATAATCTGACAACTAAATTTAACTACAATGGCCAAAGAATGCGCACTAAGAGAAAGTACATTCACTTTTATTGACACTAGAAACCCAGGAGAACTCAACTTCACCGACACGGTCAATACGCCCGTGATAAGTCATAGTTATTCGATTCCTGATTCAAATGGTCTTATATATTCGTGCCATATGAGGTGGTATTACCAATGGCAGCCATGAGCGGTTCCAAACAGTTATCCTGATCAAGGGCAATCTGAATGCCCCAGTTTCTTTTTGTGGCCTCCAAGGAAGCTGAAATCCAGACGCATCTTTGATTCGACACTATCACACCTCAATAACTAGCTAAGGAGAGTTAGATGTCGCTTAATCTCAAACACTAATCGGATACGAAACGAAGTATTCCTGCATCCGGATTAGTTCAAGTTGTCGTAGCGACCAATCTGCAACTCGAGCAGTCTACCAAAGTATGAAGAATGCGATCTTTCTGTAGTCACTGCGGTAAGACACATCCATCAAGACAGGATATTCTATCAGAATCGCTGACAACGCTGCCACCAAGTGAGGCACCGCGATGAATTCTGTCAACTGCGAACAACCGGTGAAGTCGAACCAGGTGATGCTACCACCATTCTCAAGTAACGGTCCTGGATAAAATGTCTACATTCGCGAAGTGCAGTTACACATGGCATTGAGCATCGCTTTTACGTGAGTTTCTAGTGCTTCTTTGGGAAACTTGTGACAATCAACGTCCAAATCTGCAAGCACTCTAGGTTAGCTGAGCAGCTATAGACCGGGTCGTACCATGATACTACCACCGCTGGAACCTGTTATCACGAGGTTCAAACTCAAGTTATTCCGATGCCACTAGTTGGAAAGCTTGGGTCGATCGTTTTTTCGTTGTGTTGTTTCCTCTGAAATGTTGTTTCACATTTGGCCTACGGACGCCCTAGACAACATTCACAAACGATCCGCAATGATGTCCAAAGAACGCCTGTTTTAGCCCGGGGTCTAGCCGTGTTCACAATCGTCTGGAAATCAAATAGTGCTCTGTGCAGACCGGGTGTTATGAAGCTACGTAGCAGATGCAGGCAGCCAGTTGTGTCTGAATTTCTGTCGATTTTAGGCACAATCAGCTATTACAATGCGATTCTGTCATCACTTCCTCACATACGCACTTTAATTATTCGTGTAATCCAAGCTGGTGCTCCGTTGTCGGATAACTATAAAAATTTAAGGCTCGGCTAGTACATACTAGTCATAGTGCCACCTGAAAATACTGATCGTCACCTCTTCAGATACAGTATACTACGGAACAGTCGTTAACTTGTCGCATACTGAGCTGATCTGAAAAATGTCATTATGAGTGATACCCACACACTAACTCTGACAGAGGAAAACCATGACCAGTCCAAGAGCGGAAGCACTCACCGCCCTAATCACTGTAAAGAACTTGTATAGGTTGCGCACCGGTGATGTCACTGACTGTAGATGAAACGTTGACAATTTCCATGTGAATTCGCACTATCAAAAGCTCATGGAAATGTGAAAATTGTCCGATTCGTGTTCATTGTGAAATGGCAGTGTAGGCCGCAACACACACGTACGTGCACAACTGTGATCCGCTGATAGTTCTTTGTAGGTTAGTAGCAGCTAACCTCGAGAACGATGACACTGCGGTTGTGTTGTTATATAGTGGCAGTGTGTACATGGATGAACAAAGTTTATCGGTAGCATACGACCCGTTTCACGGCTACGGACGCTCATCAGATATGCGTACCCGGTACTTCTCTGGTGTTTTTGGTTTAGTGTACTAATCAATTTACCTTAAGATGCACGTTTTGCCTGTATCAGAATCGTCATTGATAGGCTTTATCGTTGCCGCATACGAAAAATTTATGGAGCGCGGGTATGATACGTTCGCAAGTTTCCTCTTTGTTCAAGAGCAATTGCGCGGGTAAATAAATTGCTTATGACAAAAGACAGTTAATTCGATGGCTGTGAAAGCAACTCACGAAAACCAATCGGGTTACTTCATACGACCGATAATATTACCTGTCTTTACTCCACACTTAAGTGACTGTTAATAAAATGTATTAGGCACGAAACAACGCACATCGGACTTTTGCTTCTGTTCGGCTAGCTCCTGTGAGAGGATGGGCCGGAAACTACTCATGAAGTTTTGGAAACAAGGTACGAATTGGCGTTTCAAGTGTTATTCGGCTTTTTCATCAAGGTGACAACCCCAGCCCACGTACGATCAACTGCTACCTGTTGGGCAACAGGAATGGTGTGTGTTGGGAGCCGATGGCCGATTGAGCGGGTCACACTACTTTTAGGTGACGGGCTAGCAATTGAGGATGCCAAACGTGCCCTTAGTGAATCCTACCTCACTCAGGATAGCGGAGTGAAGGACAACGGGTTTATTTGGTGGCGGGCCACATTCGCGCACGTCACGTTGCTGCTTGTGGGCTTCCGCCCCTGAGGACGTGATGAAACTCCGCTTCGCTGGCGTTAACCTATCTAAAATAAGACAAGTCTATTGACTGTACTGTGACGTGTTGCATGTGGCCCGCTATCAAATAACGCCCTTGTCCCTGCTGCCTTGCAGGTTGCACTTAGATGTGCAAAGGCTAGAGCTACACCCTCGGACAAAAAACACCGAATGGGCTACCAAGAATCACAGAGCCCTGAACGGTGCTGGGGTCACCGCTTCATATAATTACTCCCAAGACGTTTAACGGGTTATTCTGAAATTACGCGCCCTAATCATGCTACGGTGTTCCCAATAAGCGACGCGTCTCGTGTCCCAGAGGTCGAGGGCAAAAGACGGAGGATTAGAATCCTCTACTGTTGAAAACAGATAAACAAAGCCTGTTAGAATGAGAGAACACTTCTGGATGTAGGTAGCCCAAGTATCACAATGTGAACACTACACGATTACCGAGCAGACATTGCCTGCCTTTCGGAAGTTCAACTACACTGCTCCGGCTCTCGGTGCGTTAAGGTTATCGGAGTGGATACAATTTATGGGCTGCATCACGCTTTTTTATTAATTGTTTGCGCATGAGTGCAGTGGAAGAGGTATGTACGCCATAGCCACGAAGACTTACTGCCCTATTAGGGATAACCGGCAACCAGACCCTGAGACATGCAGTGGAGAACCAAATAAAGGTCCCAGTAGGTCAGGTGTGGCAACGATCCGAACGAAGGTGGATTACTGTCTGGACCTGAGTACATCTCCGGACACCACAGTATCGAATTCACTTTGACTGAAAAGGCCAACAGCGCCCTGATCTCTTGGGAACCGATTTATTCGGGGTTGGTCCTGGCACGCCTCATGGGCTCTACTTAGAACCTGTCTATGCATTGACAAGTGCGGCTGAAAACACGACAAAAGGTAACCCCTACAACAAATTACAAGATACACTCAATTGTGTTTCAAGAAATAACATACTATTCATCGCCGGTAACTGGAATGCACGAACAAGCTCCTCGGATGAGTCGACTCGTCATGTCCTAGGACAGTTTGGACTCGGTTAACGTTGTGAGAATGGAAATCGTCTAATGAATTTGGTCGATGCTAACAGGTTAGTCATCAGCAACACGTGCTTCCGATACCCAAAAAGACATCTGCTAAACTGGTACTCAAGCGACGGTCGTACAGACCACCAAATTGATCATATTCTGGTGCGACCTCGTTGGGCTTCGTCGGTAGAGGACTGTCAAGCATACCGCGGCACAGTGACGAGAAACACCAATGGTATTGATCATGAACTCGTACGCGCGCTTTAACATCCTTCTATCTGCGCGCCTCAAAGTCTCATCGCTCAGCCGAATCAATGCCAGAGATTTGAAGAACCCAGAAAAGCACAACGCTCTCTCGAACGCAATCGCAGCCTAACTGGCTACTGTAACTGCTGTGCCAATGGGTGGGTAATTCGTGGAAGAACAACGGTGGTCAAAGAGGCTGCTTGGAAGATGCCGAGGAGAATAGGAAAACGTCTTATCGACCGCCTTGCAACTATCAGCCAAGGCACAGGAAGCACCCAAAGTCGTAGACTATAGTGAGAAGCCTTGCGCTCAGCTAGAGCCGATCGTCAGAGGTACTGGACAGAAGTGGCACAGATGCAGACCACTTCGGGTACTGGAAACTTCGGAAAACTATTTCTACTCGTTTGCAACGCTTCGAATGGGCGATGCAAGCCTGAGTCAGTCCTACGTGATGAAGTAGACCAGATTATCCCCGAATGGAGAAGAAAGAACATATGTTCGGTAGAGCATTTTTAAGGGCTTCTCAACCGACCTTTTCTCAGTGTAGAGATGTAAGATGTTAACTGCGAGTCACCAAGTATGACGGAAATCGCTAGGGTCATCAACCCGCTGAAAAAGTCTGCTTCAGAGGTGTATAAAACCGGTTTGTCATCACTGATAGACAGGCCCCACGTCCTATTCCGATCGATATGAGAAGAGACATTTTAAGCGGACTGAGGTGCGTCTATTCTGTTACCCAATCCCAAGAAAGGCGACAAGATATTGTGCGAGAAATACCGGGGGATCAGTTCGATTGATACCGTTGCAAGTATTTTCTGCTTACTGATATTTAATCGCTTCTTAGTTGCAAGAGACTCCCGCACTCGACCGAACTAGGGGGTTTCCGCCGTGGCAGAAGTTGTGTGAACCAAATCTTCACATTGCGCCAAGTACTAGAACACCAATACAAGTTCCAGCAGCCAACACTAGCTGGCTTTACCGATTTCCGGGATGCCTCTGACTCGGTTAATTGTGAATATCTATGGGGTATGCTAGAATTCGACGGTACTCTGGCCAAACTCTAAAAGATCCCAAGGGCTTACTATGCCAACACAGGCGCACGTATCCGAATGTACGGTAAAGAATCTTCTGCGGTAACATTTCATTCCGGAGTTAGACGGAGCTGCCCTCTCTTATTAATGTTGCTCAACTATGAAATCGATTGGGCAATGAACAAAACCTGAGTGGATTACTTCGGTGTCAACTTGAGTCCAACGGTGCACATCTCAGACCTGGAGTTTGCGGACGACATTGTCGTGCTAGGGGATTCTCTCGCCACATATCAGTCAGCTGTCGACCGACTCCACTGTTTCGCGAAGATAATTGGTCTCGGAGTCAATTCAGAAAAAACGAAGGCTTTCTGGACTTGCCCTGGGCCTTCAGCTCAGTTGTCCGTTATTGATCAGACGATCGAATATGTGCCATCGTTCAGATATATGGGGTCCACTCTGCTTACAAATAATCAGGCACAGGATGAAGTACTGTCAAGGACTGACTGCACGAAGAGTGTTTCCTCGGAGTGAAATTAGTCCTCACATTTTCTGTGTCGCTAATTGATCCGTGTTCACGTGAACAACGCGGCCACTATGAGCAGAAGATACCAAGAGGCTGGAGATGTTCCACCAGTTATGTCTGTTCCGAATTCTCCGTACAAACTGGCAAGAAATGCTATCAAACGACGAAATGAGGAGGCGACTCCGTGACATTGATCAACTCTCCGTTCTCTTCAATGCAGCTGTCTGCAGTGGTTCGGCCACATACTCCGGCGACCCGAAACAGAATTGTCCAGACAAACACTGCCCTGCGCTATGTACGGGATGGCGCTGTCGTCTTGGTGGACAACTGAAAACGTGGTTAAGCACCGTCGAGAATAACATGGAGCGCCTCGGACGACATACGATCCACGTTCTGCGATGCCGGAAGAAAAACTGAGTCCAGATTTGTGTTGAGCTCGCATCCAACCACTGCACACGGCCGGCGTTGATCCGCGATATCCATGGAGTCGACTTACCCTCCGGCAGGAGATATTCGTGTAAAAGTAAAAGTTATCGCCTTTGATTTAAGAACGAAACTTCGTAACACAAATCCCTCCAACTTTTTAGTGGGCGTTTGTGTTTGTTTTATTCCACACTCAAGGGCTATTGCAGCAAAATGGGTACATGACGCCACAGCGACAAGGGACAAGTATACTACCAAGGGAAACAAAAACCGTGACACAGCCTCAGTAGGCCCGCTGTCGCTCCGAGACAGGCGACAGTACTGTCTACCTCTGCGTGGAAGTGTAGGTGAATGAGTGATCCAATGAATGAATGAGTGACTCGCTGAGTATAACAGGCTGCACACATGATACGAAGATGAAACAAGCGTCCGACCGATTAACTTACCGGTTTCTCCAGACTGTCTGTTTTCCAAATTGAAACTTGACGCTGCAGGAAAAAATGAACAAGAAACGTTTGTCTGAATCAATTTTAAGGTGCATATTACGGACTACCATGTTATCGTAGGTGAGAGGAAGAAAAACGGCTTCATGACCGACGTTTTAAGTTCTCCAAGTCAGCTTCAGGCGTGTAGGAATTGAGTAATCATTCGAAACGACCGACTCAGACAGGACCACGGACTAAATACCATTTAGTCTGGCGGTCTTGAAAGGCATCACAGATGGAACATATACCGCCGCTATGAGGAATTTCCATCAGCTGTTTCATTTCATCCCAGTCACCGATAGGGAGATATTGCGTGTGAGAAAAACAATCTGTGATGCTCACGGTGCGCTTATCCGCATTCTGCAATGACGTTTTGTACGCTGAGCGGAGCACCTTACAGCGCAGTTTAGCAGGCCTGCAGCGTCGGCCTCTCCCACAGAAGCCCAGACACGTCCCATAAATTGCTTCGACAGACTCCCACCGTCGGAGGCGGCAATCCAAGCTCTCGGACGTCGCAAAGCAACGGGCTCTAATGGTCTTTCATCAACCCTATATAAAGATGGTGGAAAGACGCTTGTTGGAGAACTTTAAGTTTTGATCTCCAAGGTCTGGCTCTCTGAGAAAGTGCTCTCCTTATTGGAGGGAATCAGCTGTTGTCCCCATCTTAGAGGAGCGCTCGCGCAGTGACTGCTCCAACCATATAGGTATAAGCCTAATCCTGATAGCGTCTAAGCTGCTAGTGTCTGCAATCCTTCGCAAGTTGCACAACACGCATGATGAGTAAACTCGCGAGGAATAGGCCGGGTTTCGTGCTGGTCGTAGATGCGTCGACCAAATCTTTATCTTCCGACGGCTGTTAGAACACCGATATGCTTTCCAAAGATCAACGACCGTGTTTCTAGATATTCGCGCGGCCAATCAACAAATATGGTCTTTACGTACTCAACCGAATGGACTGGCTGCCATATCATAAACTGTGAGCCACTTTTTCTGAGCGGATTCCGCTCGATACTCACTGGAAACATTAAGTTGGCACCTAGTACACCACTTTCTGATCTAAACGCATTTTCTGATCTCCTGTCTACCTCAATAACTGCACAACTGAGTAAATCCTTTTGCATATTTGTCGGTGACTTTACGCAGGCACGACGTTACTTTTCTCTCCTCGCTTGGCTTGATAAATTTGGTGCTTTCCCACTAAACTTGTCGCACAACCGGACTTGGTTTTTACAAAAAGAACGCAACTGTTCAATGTTCAAAAACGAGCACACCCATGAGCAGCTCTGATCCCTGTATCTTGAAAATATGTCCGATAGTGTGTAATAAGACCGATACATTACGTTAGAAAGACCATCCATAAAAATGAAGCGGGGGAATTATTCACTCGACAACCTGGTCACGTTGAGGGCCCTGGTTATCTCAACCGATTTTTCGTATTTTCAAACCCTAAACATTCCATATTCTGTGAGCCCGTCACCGATTACCTTAATTTTTGCTTTAATCATTGCTGCCCATTTGAAACTGTCCACATACAAACTGATCGACATTCTTCGCCAGTATTTAAACAGCTGCGAAGAAAGAAAGAGCAGGCTGACAAACATGGATAGAGAACGCAAGACAAAAACTAACCAATTTGATCAAATCTGAAGCTAAATGTCTAAACAGGTTGTATATAGACACCATCTAAGGAAACGCCCGTTGTCACTGCATGTGGAAAGCCATAAAACACCAATGTGGCAGTAACCCAAGAAACGAAGAAGAAAACACTGATGTTGAAAAACTCAACTCCGATTTCAGCACAATATCCCAGTCCACTTCCGTGCCAGTCCTCAACAACTCATCTCAGCCACCAATTATAGAACCGGCTATGGTCTTCCAACAGCTGTGCAAAGTGAAGATGAACAAAGCTCTAGGTCCAGATGATCTATCACCTGTTGTACCCAAGGAGTGTGCTGACGCCTTTTCGGTTCTATTAGCCAATATCTTCAATAACTGTCCAGCAAGCAGAAAAACCCATGACATTTGGAGACCACCCAGGATAACGCCTATCCCCAAGAAACAACCCGGGAAATACCGCCCCATCGCCTGCACTTCTGTGATTCTCAAATTGTTTGAGAGACTTTTATTACCGTGGGTCAACCTGAGGTCCGCTGGAGAAGATACACACCAGTTTGCTTATCAGTCTTTGCGTCTCACACTTGACACCGTAGTTCACTCAACAGCTTCCGGCTTTAGACAGGAAATGTAAGACTCAGAATGGTGTTTTTAATTACAAAAACGCATTTGGTTACCTTGATCGATCGGTATTGCTCAGTATGTTTTCAGTAAGTGGTGCTGACTTGAATGTCTAAGGGCTGATTTTAGACTACTTCACTGATCGAAGACATTTCACTTGTTTCAGCGGCTAATAGTCTTCTATTCCGGTTGACTCTGGTGTATTACAAAGCGCATTTTTTCCTTGTACGTTAAACAACTTCTAATCCCGTCGACATTCATTGGCTGCAAATACGCAGACGATGTAGTTTAAAAATGTGAATTGCCGAAACCCGAAGACACATCAGAAATTCGGATCCAAATAAAAGAAGCTGTTAACTGATCCTCATCCCGCTCCCTTGCACTGAATGCATCTAATACCAGGATGTATTCTTTTCCTTACTTTCTGATGAACGACACAGAGCCCTTACTAACAGGTTTCCTTTAAGATCTGCGAACAATCACTGATACACACTTCCATGATTGTGACCAGTTTAATTCCAAAATACTTTCAGACATATACCATCCTTTGCGCAACGAACTTCAAAAAGCTATGTCTACAGCACGTAGGCGCTCGCACTTTTTTTTTACTACATATAAAGTGAATTACAGCATATGTGGTAAACCCTATAATCAGAAGACACTCTAAAAGTGGATTGTAGCGGAACATTCACGTTAGAACCCGTTCATTGATCCTGCTTTTGAAGAGAGAAAGGTTGTAAGTGGGTGGGAAGACAGAAAGAGAGAGAAAGAGAATTCCATAAATTAATGGTCCGGGGTGAGAAAGAAGATTCAAAGATAGAAGTCCGACATCTAGTGACAGAAACTCGATAGAGATGGCTAGTTGCCTGGGTACGTGATGGTCGCGAAAAAGTTCCGGGGAGAGGAACTGCCGATCCAAGCTCAGAACAAAATCCATGATAGTACCGGTAGAAGAGAAACAACCAAGCAACAGCCGACGATGGGCTAGTGACTGCAGATTGGAGGTCATCGGCTAGTCGGATGGTATTTCACTGAACCCGGTCAAGAAGAGAAACAGAGTTAGATGAAGCCCCGTCTCACACGTGACTGCAGTATTCAAGTATGGGGCGAATTTGAGCTTTGTACAGCAGAAGAAGATGAGCTCGTGTGAAGCGTCTGGTGCGAAAAACAAAACCAACTTTGCGCACAGCACGAGAAGCAAGCTGTGATATGAAAGCGGACCAGCATAGAGAAATCATAAATAGGGTAATAAGAGAAATAGAATCCGTGGGATGCAGTACAATTGAATTTAAGGATAAATGAGGGGAGAATGAATGATGTTTCAAGGAAATTGAGAAAGAAGTTTTGGAAGTATTAAGTGCAACATGATCGTGGGATCCTCAGGAGGAAAAGTTTTCAAGATCGACTCTGAAGACGCACTGATTGCACTGCGGTCACGACCGATGTTGGTGTTGGCATGCCGGGAAGTGCGGTAATAAAGGGAAGAATGAAGGGTGGCATCATCGGCAAAGGAATGGATTAGGTTGGAGTTAGTGGATAAAAGATCATTATTAAGAGAAACAGAGTGGGTGCAGGTACTGAACCTTGGGGGAACACCAGCATTCACAGAAAATAACAGGGACAGAACCCCCACCAACTCGGACGGAGATGGTTCTTTTACTGAGGAAACTTAATGTCCACAATACGAGGGCAAAGAAGAACCTGAACGATGGCCGTTTCACCAGAAGACCTTCGTGTCAAACTCGGTCAAAGGCTTTAGAGAAGTCGAGCAACACCATGTGTGTTTCTCCGTGGTTGTCAAATGCAGCCGAACAGGAGTGTGAGACGAGAGCCAGGATATCACTGGTGGAACGGCGAGGTCGGAATCCGTATTGGCGATCACTCAGTAGTCCTTGGTGTTCGGGAGACGCACGCAGGTGTGATGGAAATAGGACGATAGTTATTCGGGTCAGAAGGAATAGGAAATATTACGGCGTGTCCAAGGTGTCCGAAAAGTAGAAAGTGAGAGAGAGAGAGAGAGGCACACATATTAAGGACGATGGGTGGTCTACTGTCAGGACCGGGTAGCTTGTATAAGTTAGGAGGACGCAGCACTTGGCGGATCTTCCTAATGCTAAAATGATGTTGAAAATGGGAGACATAGGGAAGAGAAGGAACCGGAGGAGAAGAATAAGTGGGTGCGGTGGATTTGGAGACAAACGGGGATGCAAAAGCCCCCAGCTTATAGTGTGGTTCACAATCAAGATGACCAAAAGGATTACAAATGGAAGGGAAATCGGGAAAGCAGATTTGCGGGTGACTGCTTTGGCAGGGGACCGAAATGTTAGGCTTCTAGTGGCAGATGAAAGTAAGCGCTTCTTATCCCGGACTGTTAAACTGTAGAACACTCTCCAGCTCTGTATTCGCGTCCAACTACAACCTCCTTCACTTTAAAAGCAGGATCAATAAACTGGCTCTTACGCGAATGTTTCTCCTCAACCCCTTTTACAGCGTCTTCCGATCATGAGGTTTACCCCATATACCATACTTTACGAGTAATAAAAGTTGTACCGCCACAACTCAGGTAGGGCAACGGCTTACAGCTAAATTTCACCACCCTTCAAAATCTAAAGTGGAGTACGACAAGGCTGCCCTATACCCCCCTTTATCATCAACTCCGTTGTGGAGGATGTTCTACAGAACGCTCAGTTCGGTCTGTCAAACGGTGAGGTTGAACTCCTCCCAGGGGACAGCTTTTGACGACAGTACACGTGCAGTTCAACACGCACCGGATAGCTTGGTCATTGAGGTATCCAGATACGGCATTTGCTTTGCGCCTCCAAATTGTAACATGCTCCTTCAAGACTGGCAGGAGTCTGTGCCTGCACTCACCGTTGTGTTGATTATTTAGAGGTAGTGAATAGTTTTAAGTACTTCAGGAGCTTGATTACAGCTGACGGCGGAGTTGAGGATAAGATCACATCACGAATCGCGAGAGCCAGAACAGCTTTCGTGAACGTGCAACACCTGGGAGGCCTCATGATAACCGGCTTCCCCTCAAGAGAAGGGTGTACAGTGCCACAGTTCGTGTTCTTTTTTGCGGTTGTGAGACCTGAACTCTCCGCGTTGAGGATGCCCAGCGGCTTTCTGTATTCGACCACCAATGTCTCCGAAGCATTGCTCGTGTCTGGTGAGAACATCGAGTAAGCAATAACGAGGTACGTTTCGTGTTCGGTGCTAATAGACACCCGCCGACCAAGATAATCACTGAACAACACTTTTGATGGCTTGGGCATGTTGTGTGTATGCCTGCACATTGTTTACCTTTTCGTGCTCTTTTTGTGCGTGCTGGATAAGGTTAGAAGTAGCGGCACCGTGGTCAGGCTACGACTTGGCGCAGAAGTGTGAAGAAGTTGGGTTTGGCTTTGACTTCCGTTGGTGCTTCCCGTCTTCCTGAATGAAGCCTAAGTGATGAGGACTGTTGTAGGTTAGAGACGCCAAGAGATATGGCTCGGAACTGAATCCAGTGGCGCGAATGAGACTTCCCGTTCCCCACAAACGTTTAAAAACCAGATAAAGAAATTTTACGAGACGTGCGGTGAAAACATCAGGAAAATTCACATGCATACATATGTACTACACCGGCTCGAATTCGAGCATGGTGCCAACGCAGCGACATTTACCGAGATAGAAGAGGGGGAGAAGGACACAAAAAAGAAAACAGCTACTTAAAAAAACATGCTGTTTCTTCTCCGTTCTGGCGTATAAGTTTTGATGTATTTTTGTCGTTTTGTTCGTTTAAATGATATTTTTGCATTTATGGAACACGAGAATTCAACGAACAGAACGAATAGTATTCGCGCCACCGATTTCTTTTCTGAGTCATGCCCTAAACGTCTTTAACCAAAGATAAACCTCGTCACGTGAACTCCAACCAGGGAGGCCGAAAGCACCAGTTCAGTTCAGACAACCATTAACTACGCATTTTGTGCGGTGGCTCTGGTTGCTATTTCCGGGTAACAGCCTCAATCGGAAACAATGGGAAAGGACGGGAATATTAAAGGAGCGGTAGAAGAACTGCACATATTGGTTTTAGGCCGACTAAGAAAATTGGTGAATACAACAGCGCCACTTAGTGCGACACCTGGCCCTTGCTTCTAGCATAACCACTGAGGGGGGCGGTCTCTCGAACCCCACCCAGGAAGTCTAACACACCCAACATGACCAAGTCCACAGATAAGGTTTTTCGTACCTTTCTTCTATGTCATGAACTGACCACCCTTACTCACCTTCCAACCAGTACCCGCCCCAACGAAAATGGAACGCCGAGGAATCCTGTAAGGGGGACCTACGCGACACATGTCCCTACTATTTTAGCCTGGTCAGCTTAAGTGTTTCATCTAATGATTTGGTTTGTGAACCAAAGACTGTCTGCCGAACCTCAGCACCGCTAATACGGTATTCCCACCAGATTTGAGCAATACTACCAAGACATCGGTGTTCAAATACCGACAATCTTCTCAGTCCTCCACCCGTATTGGCCATGTCTCCGAACCATACAGAAGCAAGGGCCTAACTAATGCAGCCTACACTCGCCCCTTGATAGGTAAACGGATGTCATGTCAAAGCCACAGATGACTCAGGTTGACAAATGCCAAACGAGCCTTCTGTATACGCAGAGACACTTCATCCGATATTCGACCACCGGGTGAAATGCAGCTCCCCAAATAACGTAACTTGTCTACCACGTCAATAGTCTCCCCAGACACTGAAAGTGTTGGCATTGGACCAACCCAGTCCTGCAACAGCACCTTGCACTTTGAAGGTGCAAAACACATACCAAATATTGCTACGCAGTCCGTCAAACTGTCTAGAAAAGCTTGCAACTTACCTGGATCTTCACTCTGCTATCCGCGTGTTCAAGGTCTGACACTTTTCAACGCAATATCACTATCCTCACCCGATGCGCGGTCTTTGGGACCATATCAATCACAAAGTTAAATAGAAAAGGAGAAAGGGGGCAACCCAGACGTACACCACTTCTCGTGGTGAACTCGGGTGAAATAACACCGTAAGCCCGAACACGGCTTCAGCTACTTATGTAAAAAGAATTCATGATGGAAATGAATTTCTCTGGCACACCTTCCAACAAGAGAGAGCGCCAGAGAAGTGTGTGGTCGACTTAGTCGAAGGCTGCTTTAAGATCAAGAAAAACGGAGATAGTGGGCCCACGGAGGGTGTGTCTATGTTCTCAAATTTGTCGAAGAGTGGAGATGTGATCAACACAACCTCGACAAAGTCCAAGCCCATCTTGATTCTCGCGAGAGCACCGTTCGCGGGCGTCAGATAAGCAGTGGAGAGCAATACAAGCGTGCAGTTTAGATGCGATGCTAACCAGACTTATTCTCCTGGGGGTTCCACATGAGGACTCTTCGCCCTTCTTATGAATTCGTGCGATCCAACCAATTCTTTGGAACTTTTTCCTTCTCCCATATCAAACCCAGGAATTTCGTCAACTCCAGTAAAATTGCTGGGCCACCGTCTTTGAAAATATACGGAAGCAGCCCATCCGATATGGCAGCCTTATGCCGTTCAGGATAACCTATCTCACCGAGAATCTCCACTTCTGATGAAGGATTGATATCTACTACTAGAGCTGGAGCTGTGGTGCTACTTAGGAAGCCTGTCGTGGATCAACGCCAATCAGACTGCTACTCCAAATGCTTCGCACAGAGAAACAGACGACGATCTTGAGTCTGAATCAGTCAGCCAATCGTCTCCTCGATCAACTCGCTAACGCCTGGCATTCGTGGATCGGCATTTCAAATGAGACGGTAAAAACTGCGGCTGTTGCCGACAACAGTATCTTTCTCCATCTCCCAAAATTTCGCAATCCACAACTGCTCACGGTCGTTTCTTAGGCTTTGAATCAGTTGATGTTTAAGGCATCTCCGTGCATTATCGAATCTGGAATCCGGAGGAATCAATCTACGCGCACCTACCGGTGGAAACAAAGATGTAGATATCCATGGTTTCTGTATGTGTCTGGTTGTTGGACTTCGGGGAGCACAAGCAGCCACAAACAGAGCTTGCTGGGTTTCTGTTCATTCCCTTCTGGATCCTGAGCATCTGACTGTATCGATAACCTGCCGGTTAACTGTGACTGAAAAACAGATCGATGATTATTGTCTAATTGTAGCCGCGGAGACCGTTGGCTTCGGCATTGTTTCGGCCACCAACGAGGCACAAGCTGAAGCGCGCACGGACAAGAGCGTGATCAGTGTCTACAGAAGTGGACCAAAATGATCGACAGTCTTGAATTGATGCGTGCCAGCGATAACCGACAGCAATATGGTCGATCTCAGTGTGAAGGTACAGGAGGACGCCAGGTTAATCACTGCCGCTTCTGTGAGAGAAATGTGTACTTTCTAGGTATAGTCTATGGTCAGAACATACGTGGATGAGTCCATCACCGTTATCGGTTCGATCGGCTGGAACGCCATATCGGCCTCCCATATTCCTCTCCTTCTCGTCTAGGATTCCGACTCGAGCATTGAAATCAACAGCAACAGCCATAATGTCGGCAGAGTGCACGCTACGGAGCGATTGAGACAAATCCTGCTAGAATTCATCTTTAGCCTCAGGAGAGCTACAGTCAGTTGGGGCATATACAGAAACGACAAAAAGGCATCGACGTTTCAATCTAGTGCTGTTGACAAGTACAGAACCATTCAACCGAAACGCACACAGATGACTGCTGACTGGGATCCAGTCGACCAATGCACGCTCAGTCGTCACGATCATAGCGATGCCAACGGTAGCCTGACCATGAGCAACAGGAATCGGCTCATCCGACACGCAAAGAGTGAAACGGGAAGCCGAGTTTGCATCTGGGGAGAGAAGTGTTAACACTGAAGTTGGGTTTCGTATGCGTGTCTTGGAGACACAACACACATCTACGTCAAAGGTTTCAGAAGTTATAGCTACGCCAGCCCGTTGTCCCGTTTGGCAAAGTGTGCGAACGTTGAAAGCAGCTAAGCAAAGAAAATGAATAGGTCAAAGAATGGATTCTCTTTCTCCTCCTGTCTCTACTTTGCTACCCTTGCCGAGAGTCAAAAGTCCACGATCACCACCCATTGTGGCTTCTCCAACCCATTTAGCATTGGGATACGAAGGCAGAAGAGAACAGAGATAAGGAATGTGTACCGAGGGACCGCTGGAGATTTTTGGGCATATCACACACCGCTGTTGTCCACACCGCACAATGGGCTTTTCTTTGAGAACCCTAAACGGAGCCTTCAACTCGCAAGTCTGACCCACAAGGCACTGGGGCGTTAACCCAGCACAGGAACGTGACCGAAGAACCCGTGAGAGAACTTATTCTGGTTTGTCAAGTGAGACCTGATTACTGCATGCATTTTGTTTTGTCTTCGCTGATGCTTTGATATCGATCCACTTTTCGGATTCAGTCCTTAGCCTCATGCACCCAATGGAGCAAGCGGAACGTGAACGGGCAGCATCCTTTGGGCCGTAGGCTGTCCAGTTTACGCGGACGGCAGCTGCCCAATGAAATGCCATGACTTCTCCCACCGTCGAGAGAAACCCCAGGTACTCCACTTCTACGTCCATCCAGTGGAGATTCTTAGACCGGTAGACTGTTTCTCTGCGTGTATATTCGCTGGAGTGTCTTCTCCAGGGGCATAGTGGTTAGAATCAGATACCGCCCAGCAACTTGTTCTGAGACTGGAATTTGTCTGGCCTCTACACATGACCTGTCAGGCATGATTGCATATCCGGCTGAAAGAAGCCATCCTGCATAGCTATTTGGGTCAGGGAGACATGCAAGCCATCACAACACACCAAGGTGCAGTATCAACATGATGGGGGGAAGCACCAGACGAAGATAACGCTGATGGTAGCTTCTTTACACTTCTACACCACGTCATGGCCTGACCGCCTGCACGTGAGGACAGAGCACGAAAGGGTAGACGAAATGGGGACATTCCCAAATCATGACCGAGCCACCGGAGACGCGGTAGAACGATCACTGCGCCCAGAGGGCAGCTTTCCCAAAACACAATGGCGTACCCCGTCATTCCTCACTCCCCGTTCTCACCAGACGCGAGCAATGCTCCGGAGACATCGATTGTCGAACACAAAAACACGCCGAGAATTCTCAACGCGAAGTGGACAGGTCTCGCAATTATGGAGTAAAACACTACGAACCGCAGCGACGTACACCCAACCTTTAAGAGTGCGACGTTAGGGCAATGCCAAAGGTGTGACACGTTCATGAAAGCTGCTCAGTTCTCGCTATACGTGAATCGATCTCTTCCCCAACACCATCCCCATCTGTTGTCAAGCTCCCAAGGTATTTGAAGTTGGCGACTAACTCTAGCCCATCATCATCATCATCATCGTACAGCGTTAAACAGTAGGACAAGCCCCACTGACTACTGCCTTTCTCGCCATCTTGCACGTCGAATTAGAAAGTATGAATATACAAGATGGACAGGGACTGGACATACATGGGTGGGAAAAGGAAAGAATGCCCTAGTAGCCAACACACGGAATACACAGTCTAACTGTACAAACGCACATCGATCAATCATTCTGATTCGATAGAGAGTGACAACACGATCGCCACTGTTCGCGGTTCGCTGCCATATCCTTCAGTGTCTCCAGCCAACTGGTAAACGGATCTTTTGGACCCCAACCACGAAGACGTGAAGCACCTACTTTTCCTAAGTCTGCTGTACACTTTCTCATTCTTCGCTGCCACGTCATCTGTTGACCTCCACGTGGTCTCTTCCACTCCCTAGGAGGAACGCAGAATAGGACACGGTACGGTAGACGTGTGTTTGCCATACGTAACACAGGCCTCAACCAACGAAGTCTACTAAGCTGGATACGCTGTGACAGAACGTTCTTCGAAATAGTACCCAATACTCGCTTTCTGACCTCACCATTACTTACTCGGCTATTCCGCCCAATCCTAGCGATACTACGTAAACATCGATGGTCGAAAACCTCAAGACGACGAATATCTTTAGCACGCAGACTCCAAGTCTTGCAACCATTCAACAAAACTGAACGCGCTGCAGCACAGTATACACGACCTCTCAACTTCAGTGAAATATCAGGTCGGCACCACAAGTGCTTCAGTCCAGCGTACGCCGCTCGAGCCTTGGATAAACGCGTGCTCACCTCTACTACAGTGCTCCCATCCGCCGTCACACAACTGCCAGCACCTCCCCATCGAGCATCAAGCTCGGAATTGTTGACGTCGTTGACGCGTAATCTAGATCACATAGCTTTTCACTATTTCCTAGTTCGACGCCTACATCCTGAAGATTTTCCAGCGCACTCTCCATCATTTCGTCCATGACGAAGTTGAGTAGGAATGGAGACATGGGACACCTATGTCGAACGCCGCTGGTCGTTTCGAACCGACCGGATAGTTCACCGTAAACTCTAACGCGGCAAGAAGTATGAGAATACAATGATCTCAGTAGGTTCATGAACTTCTGAGGCATACCTTTTCGATGAAGAACACTGAAAAGCGATGTTCGATCAACTGAATTGAAGGCGCCTTCCAGGTCTATGAAAACCATCATTGTCGGTCGGCGGTGCATGTGCCGCGTTTCAAGTAGTCGGCGAAGAGTAAAAATCTGGTCGATGCATCCTCGACCTGGGCGGAATCCAGCCTGCTGTTCGCGGACATTCCTCTCGCGAGTGGGTGTAAGACAGTGCAGCAGAATCGAAGCTAACACTTTGATGACTATCGGAATTAAGCTAATCCCACGATGATTACCACAGTCATCGCGTATTCCCTTCTTGAAGATGGGAACAATCAATGACTCGCTCCATACTAACGGAATACGCTCCGCGTTCCAAATGTCACGGAGCAACACGGTAAGTGATTTTATCAACGCCTCACCACCCAGTTTGAAAAGAACTGGGAGAAGTTCGTCGGGACCTGCCGCTTTCCCTCGCCTTAGTAATCAAATGCTCGACTCTATTTCTACTTCCGATGGGGGCTCAAGTGATACCACCCAAGGAGTCGCAGTTGTTGACACGGGAGTAGCTACACTAGCGTGCGGCCAGATGAACTGTTCCTTGAAGTACTCGGCCCATCGGTCAAGCCTTTGCTGCTTGCTATGAATGGGTTCTCCATTCCTATCGCAAATCGTTTCACTGACCTGGGTTCGCGTCCACCGGTGTCACGAATAAGTGTGAACAGTCTCTGACTGTTACCTGAAGCAGCTGCCATTTCCATTTCTTCGGCTACCTTGACCCACCAATTTTCGCGATCATTCTTAAGGCTTTTTTGTAACTTGCCTTTGCAGCTTTCTCCGCATCTTATTCATCTCCTTACTGTTCGAGAGCTGACGCTTTTGCTCCATTATACTCAGCGACTCTTGCGAGATCCAGTGTCTTTGATGAACATCGGATCTAGGACCACAGGCAAAACCTGCTGCCACGTGCATCGCCTGTTTGATATGAGCCCAATGCTCATCTACAATACTGTTCGTCGTAGATTCTAGCTCGTGTCCTAACGTCTGCTCATACCGGGTGCGTACTTCTGGATCACACAAACGTTGCACGGCTAATCGGGTTTGTCGTTTGCGACGATAACCATGGAGCTGGAGAGATAATCGCATTAAAACTAATGCATGGTCCTACTCTACGTACGTGGACCAGTAAGATTCACAGTTCTGAACAGAACTGCGCCACTGGTAGCTTACGGCAATATGACCAATTTGACTAAAAGTACCTGTAGAGTTAGAGCGCAATGTCGCTGTGCGACGCAAGCTGTGTCAGAAATTGGTGCTAAACAAGAACAATCGATTGTTTGCACAAAACTGGAGAAGCCTATCCTCGTTATCTGTACGCTCAGCGTGTAAAGCACAGCGCCCACCTAAACAGGCTTCTGACGCACTGAGTTTGTCAACTTGTGCACTGAAGTCACCAGCTAGCACTACAATGTCGGAACCTTTACTGTTGCGAACGAGGGTGCCGAGTTCATCGTAGAACTCATCTTTCTGCAAGTCTGAGCTGCAGTCCGTTGGGGCGTGTGTCGAGATCACAAACAAATTGTGCTTAACACAACTATCCTTTCGAACGCCAACTGACCCTTGGAGTCTCACAGCACATAAACGACTGTTACCAGGGATCCGGTCTAAAAGGGCAGCCTCAGCCTTGTCAGTCAAGACTATTCCTACACCACGTTGACCCCCAGCTCTCGCTGCTTCGCCTCCTGAGGTGCGCAGGAAATACCTCGATGAGATACCAGGAGCAGTAAGTTGAATTACACTGCTCGAATCCTGGATACGCGTTTCGCTTAAGCAGCAAACATCAATCTTCAGAGAATCTAATGTGAGGGCTAGGCATGCCTGCTGACCGGCCTGCATGAGTGTACACACGTTGCAGGAGCCGAGATTCAGAGGCTGACGAGGCTTGAGAAAATGTGAGTTACCAGACAGAGGATTATTTCTGACACTATTTGACAGTGAATCGTTGCGAGTATCGACCGTGTTATCAGTGGGAGCATTATGGGCGGATAGATGGGGCAAAGATAGGTGGTTGAGGACAGAAGACAAAGGTTGAATAAAAGAGAGGGAACTCTGAGCAGTAGCACACTTATCACTACCCACCCCGCTCGATGCAATGGGCAGCGCGGTCCTGATTATCCTGCGCGACGACCGATCCAGTATGGAATTCTTTGTATTGGTGCAGTTCATGGGAGATGTTGGACGGGTACTGCTAGGGTGTCCAGCCACAAAGCAGGAGAACGATTAGGGTCCTCATCCAAAGCCTTTAGTTCTAACAAGAACCTATCCGCAAGGCAGCGGGATGGCTTAGTGGAAGCCCATTTGCTTGGATCAATTATTCTTCCACTGATTTTACCGATTGAGTTGCCAGCTCAAATCAACCCCCAACCTGGAGGACCAGGAGACTGAACTTTGTCTGACCTCTACCCAATGACCTGTCAGGCATGATTGCATCTCCGGGTTAAGGAAGCCATCCTGTATAGCTCTTTGGGTCATAGAGGCGCGCAAGCCATCACACCACGTCAAGGTGCAGTCTCGTCGCAAGGGTTGAGTGGAGGCACAGGCTCCTACCAATCTTGCAAAAGTATTTTTCACCTGAAAGGTGCAAAGTGCATTCTATATCTGAATACCTCAATCGCCGAGCGGTCCAAAGGATTGTGTATTGTCTGTGCATTATCCCTCAGCGAGGCGATATCACCGGCATATTCCAACTAGAAAACTCTGTTCCCTGGGATGAGTTCAAATCCACCGTCTGAAAGACCAGATAAGGCATTCCGTAGAAAATCCTGTATGGTAAGATTGAAGAGGAATAGGGATATAGGGCAACCCTATCGAACTTGCCTGAAGAAGACAAAAGGGGACAAAAGCCGGCTGTAAGCCCTTACCCGACCTAAGGTGTGACGATACAACTCTGAGGATTGATACGTACTTCATTTTTCGATAAACAGTTCCATATTGCCGTCCTACAGACAGAGTCAAAGGCCGCACGAACGTCCAAGAACACGGTGATCGCTGGTCTTTGGAAAGTGTGACGGTACTTTTGCAGTTGTCGGAGGCTGGAGATTTGATCGATGCATCCACGACCGGCACGAAACCTAGTTTGCTCCTCGCGAGTCTGCTCTTCACGCGTTTGGTACAACCTGCGAAGTATGACAAACGCAAGCAACTTCGACGCTATTGGGATAAGGCTTACACGCCTGTGGTTAGCGCAATCACTGCGCGAACCATTCCTAAAGAAGGGCACAACAACCGATCCCCCCCCCCACAACGAGGGGACCTGCGTGGATCCCGGCGCTTTGTGACGCCCTAAAGCTTGGATTTCCTTGCGGATCACCGCTTCGGTAGGTGGGTCTGTCGGAAAGCATCACTATACCTGTGGCGGAAGAGCTATACGAGAGGCTGACACTGAGAGCCAGTTACACTGCCTGAAAGTGCTCCGCCCAGCGTTCGAGACGCTGCTGCAGACTGCAGGCGGGCAAACCGCCAGCTTCGCAAATTAATCAGCTTACACCTAGTGGCTTTCTACCGATGACTCGAATGAGATACAACAACCTGCGGAAATTCCCCATAGCGGCAACACGTTTCGCCTCTGATGCACATTACGACCACCAGACTTCGCGGTCCCTACGAAGATTCGCGTTAAGTGCATGCCTCGTTATGAGTCGTGCTTTGTTATACTGGCTTCCAGCCGGGATCGACTGGCTTGCGTCCAGAAGACGCAGGGATTCAGTAGAAATGCACAAATGCAGGGCCCTACGGCACGACGAGACAGGCTACAACTTATCAGACTAGCGGAATGCAAAGCATTCTTGATAAGCGACCAGTGCTGGTTTCTGTTATCAAATGAGGCTGCAGCTAGCAAGTCTTGAAAGACGAGTTCGTGAGATGGATCGGAAGGCTTATCGCAATCTAATCTCTGTTGAAGGATGCGTTTGGAGAGCCCGCCGGAGCACACAGACAGCTTGGTGCAGCTAATGCGCGGCTGGAATCGGGGAGAGTGCTCCAGTACCCTGTCGTTTGTGGCTTATTGCGATGTGATCGATCTGAGTTCGTTGGTAACTCAAATAAGGCGGACGCCACGTGGCGTACCGGAGATTGAAACATCTGAAGTTCGTACTGGCGAGACACAGGTGATATACTGGCCAGGGCATAACTGCTGCGCTATTACGAGTCAAGGAGACTCTTGGTGTGTTCAATATTTGCTCCGGTCCGTTAAAAGATTGCAATATTCAGAGATGTCACCAAACATACAACACTTACTTCAAAAAAAGAAGCAATGCGATTGTTACACAGAGGGTCCACAGTCAAGCCATTCACCGCTCTGGTTGAAGTAATTTGACACGGTTTTGTGGGATCTGGAATGTGCGTGGATATAAACATATACCTAAGGTGAAGCAGACAAAGAGGAATTATGAATTTAATGCTGACGGTAACATACGCAAGGCGCTAGCCCAAAAATGTCTACACTATAGGTGGTGGGAGCACTGGAAGGCAGTGAAAATCTCTTTCACAATGATGTTGGGAACGCTTCAAGTCTTGATCAGGTCAATAATCACGGCAGAGTTTAGCCGCTGTTACACAAAAATGGTATATGCCAATGCAAAAGCAAGAAATTAGAGCATATATATATATATATATATATATATATATATATATATATATATATATATATATATATATATATATATATATATATATATATATATATATATATATATATATATAGCGATTCACTAGAATCTAATTTGAATCGTATGGAGTGTGAATGGATACTCTTCACTGAAGAGCCCACAAATGAATCACAACTGTAATTCCTCATAGTTATTCGTGCCTGGGTCACTGTTAACCCAACGAACAACGAGGCTGCATGTGCAAGCGCTCATATTGATAGTTAGTATGTAAACGTGTGGACAAAATTTCCCCGGAAGCACACGACCGGTTTCGCGGTTGTTGCCGCTCATCAGGTATGTGTACCCGGTACTCCTTTGCCCATTATATATATATATATATATATATATATATATATATATATATATATATATATATATATATATCAGCTTGAGATTAAGCATGGTAACAAAGCAGTAACAAAAATTACAACAATAGAGGAAAGGAATCAGAATACAGGTAAAGAAACAGTTAGTAAAGAAAATGCTGACATTTTTTGCTCTTCATCATAGACTTTTCGATGTCTTTTTCGTCACTTTGTCTGTCGGAATGACACTTTATTGATTACGAAGCACGAATGTTTCACAAATGGACTGTACAGCTTTCGCATCACTGACTGCTATCCTCAGCCATGTCCCTTAACGTTTCCAACCAACGACAATCCTCGTCCCTTGTGCCCCAACCAGGTAGACGGGAAGCACCAACCGAAGCCTATGCTGATGCTAGCTTTTCCATACCTTTACGCTAAGCAAACTGTCTTTTAACCATGAATAAATTTCACAGCTGAATGTAAGGAAGAAAAACGCTTACGTCATAAACTGATATTTCATAAAACGACTTTCCTTTAACGGCTTAAGTTGAAATGTGGTTGGATTCTTCGGGAGTTTCTGAATCCCATTCATCCGACTTCAGAACCAAACAAACTAAACCCAGATTTAGCTCACAGGACTAATGGCGATAGGCAGTCAGCCTACTTCGACTATTAGGAGCGGTTGATAATTTTATTATTTGCATTTGAGTAGTAGGAGATTAGATTTGTATATAATATGATTCATCATGCAGCTTGAACGCTCAACTCATTTTTTGACGGATAGACACAGCCCAAACCACTTAAACGAGTACCCCAAAGTATGTTTACTGTATGGCAGGTTTGCAATCGAACAACACTGGTGAATATTTAAAATTACGATGTCATTAAGACAGATTTTGGAAACCCAACTTAACTGGAAATGCTTGCAGATGCAGTGGAGAATCTACACAGTAGTTAGTGTCTTTTCCCCTTTCACTGACCTGTAAAACAAATTTAATCAGAAAGCGTGCAGTGCGAAATCGCGATAAAGCATTTCTATCAATCAAGTTTTTCACCCATTGCGGCAGTGGTTGAACGGCCCTGGTTGTTTGAACTGCACTTCGGACCTTTACGACCTGAGCTCGATTCCTACCGATGCTAGTCACTGCCCCATTTGGCAGACTTTCACTGGTCACGATCCCCTTTAAGAAATGTTGCACTTTGCCACATAATAGATAGAAAAATTAAAAATATCATATTTTCATGATTGGCGGATGTTAACGGCTGCCAAAGTAAAAGGAAATGTCTGAGCTGGTAAGGGAACGGGTGGCTCAAGCAAATTGTTCGATTTTGTGAGTGAACAAGTTCTCGGATTAAAACGTGCTTGGTTGTATCGACTCGGCTGTGGGCGCTCAAATCGGTCCTCATTATGCGTGTTGCATCAGAAATACGATTACAAAATCGTATTCATCAACACAGAAAAAAACTCAATTTCAAATAAGTCCAAAGTGACCCTTCAGAAATTCGGCTCAGAAAACAATCAATGGGAATAAACTTTTACCTTAACTTACCAGAAAGGTCGAACACTTTTAGATATGACCCAGACATACCAGCAATAAACGAACTTTTCGTTAGCCACGCAAACGAGGACGTTGTTTCTTGAGTGCCTGAATAAAAACAGAGGGTGGAATCATTGGTGTTTGAGAGGGTAACACAATCGGACATTGAATACACTCGGATGCTCTCATAATTTAGGATTAATTCGTTCCTCGAGTAAAAGCAGTCATTGGAAAGTGGCACAAGAAACATTTCTAATGGCCGCTTTTTACGCATTATTTTCATTTAAAAACATTTTGATAACAACACCAGCCAGGAAAACTGATTTTTAGATCATATAACAGTGATGAATCACGTGTTCATTTCTATCATCTTTTGGCCAATCGTTACAGCAATGGTAAAATCAAACGTTGAATAAACTCTGTCCCGGGTATTTTGAAGTTCACATTTGGTTCAGAATCAATCGCGTGTTAAGAGGGACATATCGTAGCGTGACTCTGATATTCATAAATCAACCAGCTGGTCCACTGCCGAAGTGAAGACGTGACAGATAAAACCAGAGGTAAAAATCATGATATGAGAAGCGTTTTGTGTCACCATCCAGTATAACAGAGTATCTAATCGGATGCCGGGGTGTAGGAATTCCTGAAAAGTGTTTCTAAGAAGTAAATATTATGCGGCGGTCGAATAGGAAGGCTACTGCGAACAACGCACAGTGGTTATTTTCGTCCGAAAGCTAGGTGTCCAAAAGATCAAAGTTTTCTGCTTGGAAAAAATTTGATTGAGGTGACGCATACTTCTCAGGTCAATGAGTGAATGAAAAATGGATAACCTCGCCTAAACTCCTTTCAAAACGATCCATTGACGAAGCATAAATACTCAAAAAAGGAACAATAAGTGAAGGTCTTCAGAATACTTTCAAAAGCGACTTCAGTGGGGAGGATAAAATATCTACGAGTGATTAAACTAAATGCTACCGAAGCTGCCGTCCTCTGTGTTAAACAAGGAAAACAACAGAACTGTGAAACGTGATACGCACCAAGGAAGAACAGCGTTGTATGCTAATGGACGCGTCCCCAGGTAGCGCACAGAAGAACGGCCGCAACTGTCGTGGTTATTCATGATCAATGTGGACTTCGACTTACTAAATAAGCGATGGCGGACGATCCGCGGCAGTGCTCGAGGGTGCGGAATGTTTTTCCGCTGGGATAAGGTTATCCACTGTACAATGCCATATACATCTGTGAACAGCATTGCTTTCCGACTTCCTAGAAAGCTTAAAGTATGGGGATCGTCGTCAGTTAGAGACGTTGAAAGACAGCGCACAAGTTATTGGTACGGCTGACTGCTGCGATTTCGTTCCCCAAAAACACAAAACTTAAAAAATAATAGAAAATGGACGGTGAAAAATAAAATCGTTACTTTAACGAACCACCTTCGTCAACCCCTTGCACTTTATCCTTCCAAATTGTTGTGCTACAGCTAATTTTATCGCGCTGGCACCAAACATGATCTCAAGCCGGTGGGTCGTTCTGTTTTCCCACCAAAATACATAAGCACGCGCATCCACCATAGTGAATCAACCAGTGTCCACCAACTAAATACATGGCTGCTTGGCGCGGTCACGTGGCTCAGCTGGTAAAGAAAAAGCGGTACCAAAGCGTGACTGTGAATTACACAGGGATCAACGACTCAGACCAATTTAACATCTATCAAACCTGCCAAAATCGTATCTCATACCAAAAGAACAAGTTCAACAGAACATTTGTTAAAAGATCGTGTAGATAAAAAAATCAAGCGTAATTGATCGTACGTTCGTACCCATATCACAAATAGGTTTGTCACAAATCATGACCTCTGCAATCGTGTTGGTTTGATGCTTGGGGCAAGCAACCCCATAGATAGGAAGCACTTTCGCGAGATTCTGACTTGGCTGAAGTGTGCTTGGATCCGAAGCTGAAATTGCACCTTGTGTAGGTAATGGAAACGGGATTCTGTTGGCTGCGATTGGATCTCCAGTTGAGTTTTGCGGCACAACAGACCGACTTCCGGTGGATTTGGTCACGTCCCATATCAGAATTGAGGGTTCACGAGGATGTCTGGTTTTGTCCACAACCTGAGCGAGCTAATTGGAAGGGATTTTTCAAAGAACTCTTACGAATTATTGTCGGTAGCAGTTAACCATATAATAACGACGACTAAAGAGGAAAATACTATTACATCGAGTGGGCAGTGTTATTTTCCTCTCACTATAAGACGTTTGCGAGGATGTTGGTAAACTCTTATGCAAAAATAATCGTCAGGTAAAGCCAATGTGGCGGAAAGTTCAAAGTCCATCGCGTTCAATTTTTGGTCATAATTTCAAGAATATACAAGCCACAAAAAACATGGATAGTGATTGAATGGTTGGAAAACTCATCTAACGTTTGCCTACAATTGACCTCTAATTACCAACGGCAAATGTAAAAAAAATTTCAGATGAGTAGAAGGTGTTGTGCAATAAAACTAACACGGGATTTCGAAAATGGAACTTGCACAACACACGTGCAACACCACTTTGGTTAGATACTTGATTTAGCAACTAACCTCGAGTACCAATAACTACGTCGGAGATCTAGTGTTCTCAAAGGGGCTGAGTACTTTTGCGAAAACATCGCCAATGATGAACCAAGCTTTCGTGTGCCATTTCTCAGCAAAGATTAGGTTTTCTTCTAGCATAGGATTGCATTAATTACTACATCGACACCCCCCCCCCTCTGTTCAGCGTGGTGTGATAGTTTGCGTGCCTTCATAATCCAAGGAGCCATTCAGGATGGCTCTCTTAAGCCAGAGACGCAACCGTGCTTGACAAATTAATGGGTAGAGGCCAGACGAAATTCAGTCTTTCCCAACCAACTGTTGCGCAAAATCAAGTTCTGACCACTATGACCACTGGAGAGGACTTCTTAGCGGGTAACCACGGCAACGACTAGTTTACCCGTAAAAAACCTCCACTGGATAGATATGGGAGTGGAATATCTGGAGTTTCTCTCGACTTCACTGGGCAGCTAAAGCCCATCTGAGTTACACAGGCCCCAACCCAAACGACTCTACTCCGTTCAAGTTTCGCTTGTTCCATCGAAAAGAGGACAGATAATTAAATTACCGATGAAAACAGAACAGGTGAGTACGAATAACCAGGACTTCATATGTGTTTTGGTTACGTTTCCCTGCTGGGTTAACGCCCAGCTCTGTAGTGAGCCACAATGTTGAATCAAAGGCTCCGATCAGGACTCCCAGTAGAAAACCCATTCCGGGGTGATGAAAGCTACTGGGTATTATTCATTTAGAAACCTCTAGCATCCTCCGTTTAGAGAGTTTCACTAATTTTATCTCCTCTAATTTAAAACGAATGCAGTGTCCGTTTATACTGCTCGGAAACACGACCGTCAGGGGTAGAAGATACACGAAGACGTCCATTTCTTCGCAGTATTGTTTGAACACAGTGGGAATACCGCATCATCAATGCTGAGGTTAGGTGTAGGATGTTGCGAACCACAGGTCGATCAGCGGAACAAGCGCTGAGTCTAAACAAATTAGTGTTCTGATCCACCCCATTAACTCTAATGAGAAGACTCTTCTGGCTTCGAACCATTTTGGCTTGTTGGTACAAAGCAGATCGTTTATATAAAATGTGCTGATCATAACCAAAACCTTTCACGAGAGCCTATTGGTCCCATTGATGTCCCCACACTACCATATGGCTGATTCATCTGGATTCACCCGAGCTGGTTGAGTCAGCTTAAGTCGGTTGAGATAGATTTTAGCTGCAGATTGCTACAATGGTCCGCTTGGCTCCCTGCACCCTTGTCTGTTATTCCGGACAGCTGATCACGTGCTGTCTGTTTCGTTGACCCCGACCTTTCCCTTGATTCTGGACGGGCGATGGCGTGCCGTCTCCCACTGAAACAGGCCGCCTACTGGCAGTGTACCAAGCCATACCCTTATAGTAAGAATGGCTGAGACATGTATTACGCATGCCCATAGTTAGATTTCCTCGGTCTACATTGCTGTCCGAGGCAGTAAGAGGTTGGAGGGTAGGTCGAGGTCGTCATACTATGACACTGCAAAATGAGAACCTTGACCAGTGCATTTGGCTGCGAGACATGTTACGCTTCCGCGTTAGTGTTCACAAAGCCAATCCACACTGGACGGTTGAAGATATCAGGTGATATGATTACGTGCCATGGTTACTGGCGCAGTTGTATTTTTCGTCTTAATGATTTCCACCAGTAACTTTCTTTTCCATCCAACTGCTCTTTACGCTTGTTCTTTTCGCTCTTGACTAGACGATGCGAGGTAGCAACCGAAACCAGAGCAGTGAACCGTGAGGTTGACGATCGAAAGGACTGGACGGGTGGTAAGATGCTACCGCATCGTTATGTTCGTCATACAGAAAACGTAGTTACAACAAGGAAACAAGAAACCAGGATAGTAAACTCAATCATCTGGATCACATTAAAAGTCGTTACGCATCTATAATGGCAATCTAGTTTTTGTCAACCTGTCGGCATGATATACGACTTTCCACCAAGGTCCAAGAGTCCGCAGCCGCGGTTAGGATAATTCCCGCACACAGCCTAAAACACAGGACGTCACTGGATAGAGAAACTAGAAAGTTGTTCGTATTTTACGAGTGTTGTCTTCGAAGCATTGCTAGAACAGTAACAGTGATGTTGAGATTAGGCCAGAGAATTGGGTACACTAGGTAAATGATTACTACAAACACGAAGACTCACCGGGTGGTGATAAAGTGGACAGGTGTGGTGTACGCTTAAGGATCGATTTCTTCGGTGTGCTTTCTTCTGAGTCGGTTTAAGGCTGGAAAATGGGTAAGGTTGGGAGGTCTATGACATGGAATAAATATACGAAAAACCTGACCAGTGAACTTGATCGTGTACGCTGCTTCAGACTTCCTGGATGGACCTACTTATGTAGTGGTTAGACACTGGGGGATACGGTTAGGTGTCACCACGAACAGTGTTCTTGAACCGACGCACTTTAAACATGTACTTCAGATTATCACTTGCACTTCTCATCCCACTAGTTCCGCTATATTATATATCACATTTTTACACCAACTTCAGATCAAGCAAGGTGCCAACGCAGCAATATCATCATCATCACCGTCATCGTACAGCGTTAAACAGTAGGACAAGCCCCACTGACCACTGCCTTTCTCGCCATCTTGCACGTCGAATTAGAAAGTATGAATATACAGGATGGACAGGGACTGGACATACATGGGTGGGAAAAGGAAAGAATGCCCTAGTAGCCAACACATGGAATACACAGTCTAACTGTACAAACGCACATCGATCAGTCGTTCTGATTTGACAGAAAGTGATAACACGATCGTCACTGTTCACGGTTCGCTGCCATATCCTTCAGTGTCTCCAGCCAACTGGTAAACGGATCTTTTGGACCCCAACCACGAAGACGTGAAGCACCTACTTTTCCTAAGTCTGCTGTACACTTTCTCATTCTTCGCTGCCACGTCATCTGTTGACCTCCACGTGGTCTCTTCCACTCCCTAGGAGGAACGCAGAATAGGACACGGTACGGTAGACGTGTGTTTGCCATACGTAACACAGGCCTCAACCAACGAAGTCTACTAAGCTGGATACGCTGTGACAGAACGTTCTTCGAAATAGTACCCAATACTCGCTTTCTGACCTCACCATTACTTACTCGGCTATTCCGCCCAATCCTAGCGATACTACGTAAACATCGATGGTCGAAAACCTCAAGACGACGAATATCTTTAGCACGCAGACTCCAAGTCTTGCAACCATTCAACAAAACTGAACGCGCTGCAGCACAGTATACACGACCTCTCAACTTCAGTGAAATATCAGGTCGGCACCACAAGTGCTTCAGTCCAGCGTACGCCGCTCGAGCCTTGGATAAACGCGTGCTCACCTCTACTACAGTGCTCCCATCCGCCGTCACACAACTGCCAGCACCTCCCCATCGAGCATCAAGCTCGGAATTGTTGACGTCGTTGACGCGTAATCTAGATCACATAGCTTTTCACTATTTCCTAGTTCGACGCCTACATCCTGAAGATTTTCCAGCGCACTCTCCATCATTTCGTCCATGACGAAGTTGAGTAGGAATGGAGACATGGGACACCTATGTCGAACGCCGCTGGTCGTTTCGAACCGACCGGATAGTTCACCGTAAACTCTAACGCGGCAAGAAGTATGAGAATACAATGATCTCAGTAGGTTCATGAACTTCTGAGGCATACCTTTTCGATGAAGAACACTGAAAAGCGATGTTCGATCAACTGAATTGAAGGCGCCTTCCAGGTCTATGAAAACCATCATTGTCGGTCGGCGGTGCATGTGCCGCGTTTCAAGTAGTCGGCGAAGAGTAAAAATCTGGTCGATGCATCCTCGACCTGGGCGGAATCCAGCCTGCTGTTCGCGGACATTCCTCTCGCGAGTGGGTGTAAGACAGTGCAGCAGAATCGAAGCTAACACTTTGATGACTATCGGAATTAAGCTAATCCCACGATGATTACCACAGTCATCGCGTATTCCCTTCTTGAAGATGGGAACAATCAATGACTCGCTCCATACTAACGGAATACGCTCCGCGTTCCAAATGTCACGGAGCAACACGGTAAGTGATTTTATCAACGCCTCACCACCCAGTTTGAAAAGAACTGGGAGAAGTTCGTCGGGACCTGCCGCTTTCCCTCGCCTTAGTAATCAAATGCTCGACTCTATTTCTACTTCCGATGGGGGCTCAAGTGATACCACCCAAGGAGTCGCAGTTGTTGACACGGGAGTAGCTACACTAGCGTGCGGCCAGATGAACTGTTCCTTGAAGTACTCGGCCCATCGGTCAAGCCTTTGCTGCTTGCTATGAATGGGTTCTCCATTCCTATCGCAAATCGTTTCACTGACCTGGGTTCGCGTCCACCGGTGTCACGAATAAGTTTGAACAGTCTCTGACTGTTACCTGAAGCAGCTGCCATTTCCATTTCTTCGGCTACCTTGACCCACCAATTTTCGCGATCATTCTTAAGGCTTTTTGTAACTTGCCTTTGCAGCTTTCTCCGCATCTTATTCATCTCCTTACTGTTCGAGAGCTGACGCTTTTGCTCCATTATACTCAGCGACTCTTGCGAGATCCAGTGTCTTTGATGGACATCGGATCTAGGACCACAGACAAAACCTGCTGCCACGTGCATCGCCTGTTTGATATGAGCCCAATGCTCATCTACATTACTGTTCGTCGTAGATTCTAACTCGTGTCCTAACTTCTGCTCATACCGGGTGCGTACTTCTGGATCACACAAACGTTGCACGGCTAATCGGGTTTGTCGTTTGCGACGATAACAATGGAGCTGGAGAGATAATCGCATTAAAACTAATGCCTGGTCCGACTCTAAGTACGTGGACCAGTAAGATCTACAGTCCTGAACAGAACTGCGCCACTGGTAGCTTACGGCGATATGATCAATCTGACTCAAAGTATCTTTAGAGTTAGAGCGCCATGTTGCTGTGCGACGCGAGCTGTGTCGGAAATTGGTGTTATACAAGAACAAATGATTGTCTGCGCAAGACTGGAGAAGCACAAAACGCAGAAACAATAACTACAAAACAGGTCAAGGGACATTTGAGAGGAGTAGCACTTGTGAGTTGGTAGATTGCTGTGTCCCTCGGGGTATTTCCCATCTCTGTAATCTCTATCACCCGCCCAACTCTCACCTGTGGCCCCACCAGGCTGAGGCATGCACCAGTGGCCACATCCCGGCAAAGGGCTCGACAGGCAGGCCAAATCAGGTTTAGGGTAACCGAGGCCTACAAACCTCGGTGAGACGGCGCTCAGCATGCGATGGATACTCCTGCGTAGGCGCAGATCTGCTGAAAACCAACGGCTTTCAAGGAAATCCGTCCAAGCTACAGGGTTGCATAAACCTCTGAGTTTAGGTGATCTCTAACGAATGGCGAATGAACTCCTACAGAGCCACCGGCAACCATGCACAAGATCATTAAGACGCATTGGGCATCCCCGATTGGCAGACCACCATCCAAAAGACGTACTAACCGCTCGTTCGGTCACCGGCTCCCAACACAAAAACTTCCTGTTGCCCGACAGGTAGCAATTGGTTGTGTGCGCGCTAGAGTTGTTACCTCGAACAAAACCCGAGTGCCGCTGGGGACGTCACTTCGTACCAAATTCCCAAGACTCTTCATGACAAGTTCCCTTACACTCATCGCTCATGTTACGGCGCCGGCGGTAAGCGGCGCGTCTCGTGTTTTTCCCTCAACCGGGATGACAAATATGCTAGCTAGGGGCCTTGAGACGCGAAATCACATTCGCCTGCTAGAATGTGAGAACACTCTTGGACATTGGAAGCCAAACCATCATTGCGCGAACGCTACATGACCACCGCACCGAAACCGCATGTCCCTCCGAAGTTCGGCTGCCGAATTCTGGCACCCGGTGTACAAAGGTTCCCGGAGTAGATGACGGTTACCATATCTACCACAGTGGACCCACGGACAGCTCTGGTTTCCAGGACGTCACGACAGCTGTCAACAACAAGACTAACAAAACACTGTTCTCATGAAACCCGATATTCCCTCGGATCACTCTAGTTCGTTTTCGCGCCTCACCGTCGGTGGTTGTAGCGATCTGTGCTCCGACAATTGCAGCCGAAGAAGCAGCAAAGGACGAGTTCTACGATAGACTGCAAGAGGTGATAAACAGCGTCCCGAAACGTGACTTCCTGCTGGTTGCGGGGGACTGGAAAGCCCGCACTGGTGCCTCCATCTAAGCAACTAGATACATTTTAGAGAAATATGGTCTCGAACAGCAGTGCAGCAATGGTGAACATCTAGTCAACTTTGCAGACTTCAACAGCCTAACCGTCACCAACACCCGCTTCCAACATCCCAGAAAGCATATGCTAACGTGGTGCTTTAATGAGGGCTACATAACGCACCAGATCGACTACATTCTCATGCGATCCCGCTGATCATCTTCGATTGAAGATTGCTGGTCCTACTGAGGCGCGGAGACTGGTAACAAGAACGGCACCGACCACGTCCTCGTCCGTGCACGCTTCAAGATTTACCTGGCCATTCGCCGCCAAAGATGTACCCCAAAGCAGATTGACACAACAGCGTTGGGATCACCGATAAATCGCGCCAAGCGGTCTCAGACGTTATTGCCTCTCATCCAGCAATACGTTCATAGGTGGAGAGGAAGTACACGTGAAAAACCAGTGGACTTCACTCAAGACATCGATCCAACAATCCGTTTTAGATGAACTGAGGTTTACGCGACAACGATATAAAGACTAGATCTTACGGGCAACTCTCCAGTTACCGAAGAGGCTACAGATGCCCGCCTAAATGGTCACCCATTATTTTGTGATATTCGACGAAAAGCCACCCGTTCGGCCAGAAGCGACCGCACTAACTACTGGACCGAAATCACGGAAGCCATGGAGACTGTGGCAAATTGCGGGGACTTCTCAAAGCTCTTCCGTCTAATCCGCACTGCATCCGGTAGGAGACAGTCAACAGAACCCCTCCTTTCGCGATGCTGTCGGGCTGCTCATTCCTGAACAGGCCAGAAAGATGCAGCGATGGACCGAACATTTCGACTGTCCATTGAACCGTCCCGCGGCAAGCTCTGCAAACCCAATCCCAGCAATCCAGAGCGAGATCTACGACGTTAGCAGCAGTCCACCAAGGCGAGATAAAATCACCGATGTAATACGCAAGCTGAAGAACCGGAAATCTCCCGGGGAAGATGGCATCGCACCGGAGATACATAGATAGTGTCTTTCGATACTACTGGAACCATTGCACACCCTACTTTGCTCAATCTGGGAAAAATAACAATTCCTAGTTGACTAAAGGACTTCAGTTTTACTCCATCTCCCAAAGACGAGAGGACTGTGTGCGCAAACCACCGAGTCATCAGTTTAATCAACGTGGCCGCCAAAATATTCTCCGTGCTTTTGTTGAACCGCTTTTTCAGCGATGCGTGACGCTCGCACATGTCCTGATCAAGGAAGCTTCCGCCGTGGTAGAGGGTGTGTGGACCAAATATTCACCCTCTGCCGAATATCAGAACATCGGTACAAGTTTCAACCACCGACTGAAGCTTGATTTGTTGATTTTCGGGCTGACTTTGACTCAGTTGATAGGAAACCGTTATGGACTAAACTACAAGTGGATGGAATGCCCCAGAAGCTTCTCATGAGGTCTCATGAGGTCGCACTACGCAAATACCCGCGCGAGAATACGCATCTACGGAGAGAAGTCCAATGATTTCTCCCTTAACTCCGGTGTTATACAAGACTGTCCCCTGTCGCCAGTGCTGTTCAACTACACCATCCATTGGATACTACGTCAGGCAATCACAGATTACCCTGGTATTCAACTGAGCACCGATTATTTCGTTGCCAATCTAGAATTCACAGACGACATCGTCATCCTCGGAGATAACCCAACAACCTTACAGCCAGCTCACAATCGCGTAGAATATTTGCAAAATCCATGGAACTAGAGGCCAATACGTCGAAGACCATATCCTTCCGACATACACTACACAGCCCATCCTCTCGAAATACCTTAACGGCGAACAAACTGAGTACGTCCTGAACAGTCAAGCCAAAGACGAAGTCAAGTTGCGCAGTGACAATACCAGGACTGCGTTCCTCCAGCTTCGAAATTTACTATGGGTGCGCAACAAAATCAGCCGCCGAACCAAAGTTCGAGTATTCCGTGTCGCTATCCATCCAATACTGATCTACGGTTGTGAGACGTGGCCGCTAAGCGTCAAGGACATTAGAAAGCTAGTAGTGTTAGATCACTGGTGTCTGCGACGGATACTAAGAGTGGCTTGACACGAAAAGCTTTTAAACGAGACAATAAGACAACGGTGCTTTGACATCGAAAAGCTGTTAGTGTTCCCCAACGCCGATGATTCCAGTGGTTTGGATATGCCTCACGACGTCCGGACACCGAGATCTCGAAGCAGTGCCTCGATCCTGTTCCATGTCCAGGATGGTGCTGTCACGTCGGAGGACAGGTGAAAACATGGGTCAGTGCTGCCAAATAGGACGTTAAGGGACTAGAACTCCAGTCTGTCTACGGAGTTCGCAACTGGAAGCAGAACTGGATTTCCCTGCGCCAAGGTCTCGCATCCGATCGTTTCTCATGCGCAGGTGCCATTCGGGACATGCATAAAGCCGGCTTATCTTCTCGCAGGAACTAGCCGCAAAAAAGTAAAAGTTAAGTAACGAGGGGACGTACATTACAGTAAAACAGACAGTGTGAGGAAAAAAAGGCTGGTTTTTCTCCATTTTCACAATATGCTTTATGAAGTTTTCTGTTACTTTTGTGATTGCGGGGCACGTGACTTTGACAGACAGACTGTACAGCGTTTGCGCACTAACTACCATTTTCAGCCATGTCCCTCAAAGTTTCTAACAAACGACAACCCTCATCCTAGACCAGCAACCAGGGTGGTGCGAAGCTCCAACCGAAGCCAATGCTGATGCCAGATTTTTCATACCTCTGCGCTAAGTCAGAACCTGACTGCAGCGTCACTTCTTCCAACCTTGTCCAGCACGTGCGAAAAGAGCACCGAAAGGTAAAAGATACGACGGCATTCTCAAAAACATGACCGAGCCACCGGAGGCGGTGTAGGACGATCACGGCGCTCAAAGACAGCTATCCGAGCTAACACACGACAACGCCATCACTCTCTCAATGTTCCCACCAGATGTGAGTAATGCTTCGGGGACATCGATTGTCGAACACAAAAAGACGCCGAGCATTCTCAACGCGAAGTGAACAGGTCTCGCGACCGTAGAGTAAAACACTACGAACCGCGGCGACGTACACTCGACCTTAAAGAGCTACACGCGAGACCGATACTGGGGCCCAGCTAGATTGTGTCTGAAAGTGCTCCGCCCATCGTTCGAGACGCCGCTTCTGATTGTTAACTGGCAAGCCGTCGGCCTCAGATTGTTTCACTCACACCCAGTGGCTCTCTACCTGTGACTTGAATGAGATACAACAGCTTGCGGGAATTTCTCGTGGCAACAGCACGTTTCATTTCTGATGCACGCTGCGACCACCAAGCTTCGTGGTCCCTACGAAGACTCGCGTTAAGTGCATATCTCGTTTCGAGACGTGCTTTGTTAGACTCGCTTCCAGCCGGGATTGACTGGTATGCGTTGAGAAGGAGCAGGGATTCAGCAGAAACCCAGGGTCTAGCGGCACGACGAGACAGGCCGCAACTTACTAGGCCAGCAGAATGCAAAGCATTCTACTAGTTCCACGCTCATGATCTTTTGGTTTTCCAGCGAGATTGGTGGTGAGATAGCAACAAAAATCACCGCATCCAGTTCACGATCAATGATTGTTCAAAATGAACTGAACTGAGCTCCCAACTAAACCCCGGGTACTGCGCACCCGTTTCTTCAGAGAAATTTCGAGATCGTGGCAATGCCACAGGTATCACAGGCAGGTGAAGAATATTCAAGCTTTCCTGCTAGATGAGAGAATTCGTCTGAAAGAGTATCAGCAGTTACGTAGCACGATGTTCCTGAATACCTCCAGTTAGCCACTACAAAGTGATTCATTTTAGCCAAGGGCAAACAACCATAGACCAAGTACTGGTTGATATTTCTCAGCGGGAACCTTAGTCGAAAAGCAAACGAATCCCTGGTATGAAAAAGAGAACGAAAAAAAGTGAAATCAAGTTGATGAAAAGGGCATGCGAATACAGGAGTGCCAACAAACGTGACATCTAGACATATCTTCCAAAGTATTTAAACACGGAGTGGATCCTCCTGGTCCTTAACTGGGAAGCTTAACAAGCCCTAATATTGACAAGTTCACTCGTCAGACTTTCCATAACTTTCTCCATGTTCTGCAATGGCCCCCTTTGCTCATCTTAAGACCGCTAACCTCCTTAGCCAACATTACACGCCGAGGGAGCTTCACCAGACCTTTGAGCAGCACATGCCTCAACTATCTAAGTCTGGTGGGCTTCAGTATTTCATCTGATGATTTGTTTCTTGTGTTTAATACTCTAAACCTAATCCCAACGTAACTAATACCGTGTTCATAAAAGGGGGTTGTGGAGGCAAATCCTGACCGCTTCCGCTGTGGTCAACATGCGACTTCTCAACCATCTTGACAACCGACCTCGGACCCTATAGAGGGGGCGGAATACTTGATCTACGTTTACCGTGTGATTAGGTCTCATCTAGGTGTGAAACAACTGCGCTGGTCATTGACCTAATTGTTCCAGTCCTCTACCACGCTGAATGGTGCTCACGGATGCGTTCATACAAGCGTCTGATCGTGCGGCCGATATACGTTATTCTCATCCGATCCTACCAATGCTACAAAGTTATCAATGTTCAAATAACGATAATATTTGTGTACCTTCTCCCCGCAGTGTCCACGTTTCTGAACCATAAAAAAGGACTGACCTAAGTATTGCGCATGTTTTAGCATTGGTTGTAAGCAATTTTACTATAAATATCCTAATAATCCTTCCCGTCCTGTTCTGGGCTGCACTCAAATAACAAGTCTGATAAACCATCAATGCGAGGCCCTGGTCTTTTGGTTTTACACTAACATACATGCTTGTGATTACGACAATTCATCAGACAATGGACCGTTTTTTGAAGCCAGATAGTTTTGAAGTTGAACCTCATACGTCTGATGCCACGAGACTGGTCAAATACGTGCCCCCTCTAGGGTAGGAATTCATCGCGAAGTGTGACACGTTTGAATCCGCTTTATCTGTTTACAGGGGATTTACATATAGCAGAAAAACGAAATATCCTCTCGTTGTTTACTCTCTACGTGCGGACAAAAGGAACGATGAACTCTTGACCAATTTGTCTGGGAAATCAGTACATCAGCTAGAGAGTATGAGTTTCATGCCGTTACTTCAAACCAACATTGCGATCAAACCGTGTGCGACCTCATCTACGGCATGCGTTCGATTTACATATATCAGCGGCAACCTAAGCGAAATTGCACATCTGCTGCCCCAAGGCAAGGTACCGCTCTGTGCGACTGATGACCATGGTGATGAAACCACAATAGGCTTATTTCTTGTGTTGTTTTCGGTACTAACTGTCATTCCCACGTGCTCCTACATTGAACTGGCACAAGAATAGCCGGACTTCCGGGGCAAAGTGTACTGAAGAGTCGTCAGGTTGGGTAAGTGGAGCTACATGGAGGGTGATCAACGACCCCCTAGGCCTATGTTCATCGAGTTTACAAACCCTAGGGAGAGGGATGCGTTCTTGGCATCAGCGGAACTGGTTAGGGCCACCACCCACGGAACGTTCGCATTGGAGTCAGATAACTCGGTCAGTTGGCGAGTTTCTACCGGTAGGAACAAAGCCCACCCTGGGAAAAACCGTCGGCTTTGTATTAGCATTGAAAAATGCAGAACTCCTTCATCAGATCAGCATAGTATCCTTATTCCTAACGGAGGCTTTAAAAAGCCATCAAAGCCCTTCAGTGCTAGCCACGAGGAACAGGTGGAGGATAAACCAGAAGCTCATCTCTCGTCGCCAAAAAACGACGCCAGCTCTTCGAACTAGGTTCCGAGTGCCACCCCTTTCAGCTCACAAAGTGCACGAACGCCAGAAAACCTAGCCGTAGCTTACACTTATTCATGCAGCATTGGAACTAAATGGCACGAGCTGGCAGCAGAGACTGCCAATGCTGACTGCATAGCAGTCGCCCAAATCTGGCTAAAAGCGGGGAATGAAATTGGTGTCCTCTTCCCTTCTGGTTATTGCATTCATCGAGCTGATAGGGTGGATGGAAGGGACGGTGGGGGTGCTATGATAATAGTCTCAGAAACAATAAAGCAGATAACCGGGGAATGTACCACATCACCAAATATACAGGTTGTCGTCTACGACTTGAAGCTACACCAAGTTGAATTACGTGTTGCGTGTGTATCGAAGCCCCTCTGCCACCCCACCGGAGGACGTAACCTTGCTGAACTACCTCCACCGCGCCGTAACCGGAGCAAACGAACTCAATTCTCGGAGACATCAACGTCCCCGAGATAGATTGGGTGAATCTGTGGGCAGCTGATGACGGTTTCCCTATCAGACTGCTAGACTTTTTACTGGAGGAGGCGCTTGTCCAACATGTCTTGTAACCAACCAGGTGGAGGGAAGGACAGATTCCCGGGCTACTGGATCCGATAATCACCAAACACACCGGTGACACTGAGGGCCCACAGGTATCAGCACTCTTAGGAAAAAGTGACCATGGGGTGATCCGTTGCAACTACTTGGCCGCGAAAGACAGGGTAACCCATAAACTTAAAAGTTGCTTTAAGGATCTCGATATGCAAGGCCTAGTCACTGCAGCCCAAACACTGACATGGGACCAATATTATGAAAGTGTGGAGAAAGAATGAACGGTGCTCATGAACAACTTTTTTTGTTCATAAAGCGTCTTGCTCCAGCTCGCAGAACCCGCAGAAAGTGAAGGGCACCGTGGTGGACCAGTAGAGCAACTACGGCTCAAAGCCGGAAACACGGTGTGGTGTCAATACCAGCAGACAGTGGGCCACAGGAGATACCTCCGATTCAAAATGACTCGAGAAGTAGCCATCAGGGTCCAAAAGCAGTGTAGGCTATCTTATGAGATCACCTTAGCTAGAAACGTTAAGCGGTGCTCCAAAGCCTACTGCAACTATGTCCAGGCAAAACCAGCCGCGCGAGTAGCTGTGGGTTCCGTTAAAGACAGGAATGGCAACCATACACTCGACAGTAGCGCCAAGGCCAAGATACTGCGAGAGCACCTAGAGACTGTGCACCAGTGAGACAATGGACTGAACCCGGCGTACTAACCCCCCACCCCCCTAGATCACAGGTTATGCCGCTAGTCCTTGTTTCTGCAGACGAAGTAGAAAAAGCCCTGGGGGGGGGTCTTAACGTACACAAGGCAGCCGGTCCAGACGGCACCCATGCTGCGGTTCTTCGCCCCCTTTCCCAGGTAACAGCGGTCCCTCTTGCTCGGTTGTACGCCAGGTCGTTGGACAGAGCGCAGTTACCCGAGGACTGGCTGACGGCCGAAGTTGTCCCAATAAACAAAGGAGGGTTGAAGGAAGAGGCACAAAACTATCGACCGGTTAGTCTGCTACCTGTGCCACTCGAAATAATAGAGGGACTGATTAGAAATCGCACAGCCAGTCACCTGATTGAAAATGGGATAGTTTCCAACAGACAACACGGGTTTGTCAGAAACAGGTCATGCTTGTCTAACTTGTTGTCCTCTTTGGATGAGGTAACCACCAGATTAGACAGGGGTGAACGATTTGAAGTCTGCTATTTGGACTTCGGAAAGGTTCTTGACTCCGTGAATCACCGAATTCTATTGCACAAAATGGAAGCGCTGGGTATAGCACCCCAGGTGCTGGAATGGACCCGGGTGTATCTCACAAACCGAACGTATTACGTTAGGGTGGAAGGGAGTAAGCCCACTAGAGCTACGGCTACCAGTAGGGTCCCTCAGGGGTCAGTCCATGGTCCTCTACATCAACGACCTATTAGAGGGTATACAAAACCCAGGCTACCTGTTCGCGAACAATCTAAAGCTGGTGAGTGAACCCGGAACCGCATCACTCCAACAACACTTGAATAAGGTTTACGACTGGACCACTTGATGGCAATTGCTGCTCAACATAGGTAAGTGTAGGCATCTTACCCAGGACATCGGCGGAGAATCAGTATACCTAGACCCACATAATTCACAAACAATCACGAAGATTACAGTCATCACTGACCTTTGGGTCCTGATGACCGATCACTACCAGCCATCTCCGCAGTGTCTGGCTGTCGCGGCTGAGGGGCACCGGGCACTCTACCAATTGTTGCGCACCGTAGCGTCTAGAAAATCTTGTGTTGTTGCCTTTCTACATAACACTAGTTAGGTCACGCCTGGAATATTGCGCCTAAGCTTGAGCCCCGGCTCTCGTGCGGGACACTGCTGTTCCTGAGAGAGTGCAGCGATACTTCACTAGACTGCTACTGGAACTCAGAGACAAAACATACACAGAGAGGTTACTGGCGCTAAAACTCTTATCTACGAAACGTAGAAGACTCTTGGGGCTAATCGAAGCATTTAAGCAAATTCGAAGACTATCCATCCCAACGGAGCCGTTTTTGTACTGACATGGGATTCCGCACTCAGGGACACGAGTATTAAAAACATAAGGAGAAACTTCTTTGCGTGCTGCATTGTCAACCCATGGAACGCACTGCCGGCTGAGGTGGTGTCTGCCACATCGGTGGAAGGCTTTAAAGCAAGGTTGGACCTTTGCTGACCTGATGTGTTCCCTGAGTGCATTTAAATGTACATCATTCAGTGGCGATACTGGACGCAGCGCCATTCCCTCTTCTGTCACCACTTTCCACCAGTATTATACCCACCTCTGACTCTCTCCACCATTCCTTCTCCACCATCGACCATCTTTTTTCTCATTCCTCACCGTATCACCATTAACACCATCTAAGCTCTACCCGTATTTGTGACACTTGGGGGGGAGCTAGACATGGAAAAGGACCAAGTTCGTAACCGTTGGACTGCTACACTCTCCTGACAGCGAGTTGGCTCCGAACCCTGTTTCATTTACAGAGTAAACCACAGAAACACAACGCAAACACAGAAGTCGCAGCCCGATGGGATTCACCTGGACGCTCACTCGTGCAAGAATCAGGACTGCTTCATTGGCTCGAGCCCCAAGTTCTGTGACCTAAGTTGCCCTGACGTGACTTGAACACTTGGTGCATTTTGCAGACTTTTTGTAGCGGCTCGTTGTGCACAAAGGTACGATTTGAAACATCGTAGGTGGTCGCTCAGTGACAGACTGTCTACTTCAGCACTACTCTGCTAGCGAATTTCATGAAATTCCTACAAAACGCACCTTACGAACATAACATGCAGCCTCTTGTGTCAGTTCAATGGAGGGGCATGTGGGAATGAAAGTTAGTACCGAAAACAACACAAGAAATAAGCCTGTTATGGTTTCATTACCAGAGCGGTACCTTGCCTTGAGGCAGCGGATGTGCAATCCCGTGACTGCATTGCGCTCAAAGCCGTTCGGCTGAGTCATTTGGTTAAAAATGGATTTCAGTTTGAAGTATGATCTGATGCAGGAAGTCAACCGTGCGTTTCAAAATCACGATTACTTCACTTGGAGAAGGAAAAAAATCGAAATAACGCTTTGAGCAAGAGCCGTTGGGTCGGTAGCCAAAAGTGTGCGACAAAAACGGGTATCTGATGTGGCATGAAGAGAGAGGGTACTGACCTGTAGCCTGAAATGACGCCAAACAACTTGCCCATATTTAAAAAGTAGTAACGCCCAAGTGTCAACATTGGGAAATATTTAAGACGATGCGGCTAATCAGAAGCACATATCGACTTTATATTGAACGTCCCTTTCTAGTGTATATTTTTCCCAGACTTACCAGATTTCTCTTCCATGGATTCCATGCCAAGCATATAGAACCACGGTGATATCTAGCAACTAAGCAGGTCAAATAAATGATTATAGCACGCTTTACCCAGTTCTTTGTTGTGTAGTCCAAATCTATCTGATATGACGGAACTTTCCTGAAAGCTTTGAAGGCATGAATATAATCTGCTATGTTCTACCTCAAAAGCTTGACATCACCACCAGAAGCACTAACGGCGATCAGCTGATCGAAACATTCATCCGAAGCATCCCGTTCATCAATGAATGGCATCCAAACAACACACTAGACTTTTACCATATGCATACAATGAGTACCTGCGGATGTATCAGATTTCTCCATATTCCTAGAACTGAGAGCATGAACTGTCGACTTCGCCCAATGGGAAAAGCTGGCATGTAAGCCTCATTACAATAGAAAACCTACTATTCTCGTGGATTTCGTTCACTGTTTTGTGAATATTAATAAGATAAATATCATATTTCCATACAAGGATTAACAAGTTCTTATCTCCCGGGGACCAGCACAGATCATACGACGAGCCCATCACGCCGTACCGCATAAAACCGAAAAGCCGCTGTGAAGGCCAAGTAAGTAACGTGATAAGGTCTTGAAGTTCAGTTCAGTTCAGTTCAGTCTGCACAGGACAGGTAATGGCCACGGCCAATCGAGCGTCCAGAATTCCTTCGATGGTATGCACACCAGTTATGCACCCACCACTGCCGAGTGTATTTCGTCGAATCCCCGCTAAAAATGAGAGGGAAACGGAAAACCTCATCGCACATCAACTGCGAGAGACATTATGCATCGTGAGCGTTCACTGAGACAGTATGCAATGAGGGAAAAAGTCTGCTAAAACATACTTCAGAAGGACCACAGTGCTTCCCGTCATCCATCTAGTTGATATTCTTAAGGCTCACTACAAGGAAAGATCTCGTACCACTTGCGATCAAGGGCACATTTGAAGGATTGGACTGTCTGCAGATCTACCATTTCACCAGGCAGACCGTTCCAACTGTTCACAACCCTGTTGCTGAAGAAGTGCGATCTTGCCATCAACCTAGATCTGGCTTTTATCAACTTCTTTTCGTGTCCCCTTGTTCTGGAGTCTACGGCCAATTGGAATAGACTATCTGGTCTGAGGCCAGAAAAGCCCTTCATTACCTTGAACGTTTCTATGAGATCTCCTCAACTTCTCCTCCTTTCCAACGAGAAGAGATTCAGGTCACAGAGTCTCTGCTCGTAAGTCTTACCCCTTTGCCCTTCAACCATCCGCGTGGCGAGACGTTGGACTTTCTCTAGGCAGGCGGCATCCTTTTTGTAGAAGGGTGACCAAGCCTGCACACTGCCTTCTAAGTGAGGTCGTACTATAGCCATGTAAATAGGTACGAATACCTCCGGCTTCCGGCAAGACAAAGCCGATCGCAGTCTAAAGAGCTCCCCACGAGCCTTATGCGCAGCCGCGTTGCACTGCTCCGACCATTTGAAGTCACTTTTCATGATGATCCCCAGGTCTTTAACCCTACTGGCTGCCTCTACGGTGAACAGCCCTTGATCATGAGCGACAGTTAGGCTCTCTGTTGCCCTTGACAACAAATGGCTTTTTTGAGCGTTTAGAGGTAAGTCCCATTTGTATGCCCAGTTTAGGACGGTGCCTATTTCCTGTCTTCAATTAGTTCACGGGTGCGAGGCTTAACATCAAATGTTCCCGGCCCTTGTATGTATCTTCTTTCCTCTGGTGCAACCAAGCTGGAAAAGCGGAACTAGACAACAAGGGGCAACCATTTTCGCAAAAGCAGCATTAGAATAGAAATAAATGTTTTCCATATAGTAAGTACATCAGTCCGACTATATGAATATGGATACATCAGTACATCACTAGTTTTGTTGTTCTGAAATTACACAGAAGACTGATTTGCATATGTATTGGTAAGAGGAAGGAGAGCGGATCAATTCATAACTTGCTTGCATGAATAAGTATATAGGATTGAAGACAAGACGTGAAACCATGGGGGAGAATAATCTAGGCGAGGGTGGTCAGAAATGAAGGTACGAGAAAGGGGTTCGAAGAGTTTTTTCGTGTGTCCTCTCAGGGTCTCCAAGTTCGGACGAGTGAAAAACTGATCCACTAGGCTCGGTAAGAATAGACCGTACATCAGGAATGGGTCTCCCCGAATACCGCTCGTCTCAAGAAGGTAGAGAATAAGTGATACTAGACTAGGCAGGTAAGGGGCCAAACGTAAGCCATGTACCATTTTGGAAGCTTTCCTTTGAATCCGCTCCAAGATGTTCCGATATCTGACGAGGTCACCGTGTACTATCTGGCTGCCTTATTCTAAAAGAGGTCGAATATAGGCTCCATATAGAAGATGGAAGTCCTCCTTGGAGGTCATTGGAAAATTTCGTCTAAAAAGGTTTAGGACCCGAAAGGCAGTTTTACTAGCCTTTTCTTCATGGGAGGAGAGCGAGAGAATACTGCGCGACTAGAAACCAAGGATCTCGTATTGATCCACTATTTGGAGGTGGGCCGGAACACTGTCAAATGACATGCTTGCACACCTATCATTATTTACTGGAATGCTCCGGTCAGCTGACTAACTTTTGACCGAGTCAGTGACGGACTACGCAGCATCTGTCTTCTTGTCCCAGATCGTGACCTCATCTGCGTACATTGCTATGCTAACCGGAACCTCGTCAGGGAGGTCGTTGATGTGAATGAGGAACAGGAGAGAATCAAGGACAGAGCCCTGGGAGACTCCCACATCGGTTAGTGAAGATTGAGACCAAGATGCGCACGCTCGAACCGAGAAGGTTTGGCTTTTGAAAAGCCCTAAATCAGGGGCAGTAGGCTACCGGAGAAGCCGTACATCCTCAATTTGTACAGAAGTGGGATATACGGGACAATATCGAAGGCTCTGGCAAAATCGGCGAATGCCGCATGGGATATCTTGCATTCGTCGTGGGCCGGTGTCAGGCTACCCATAACCGTCAGCATATTTGTGATACATGACCTGCCAGGTAGGAGGTCATGTTGCGCTGGAGACAGCAACCTACTGTAGCGCAAGTGTGTCAAGGTTTCGCGTTTTACGATGCTCTCGAAGACTTTGCTAATGACACTGGTGAGGCTTATTGGCCTATACCTTCCGGGAAAGTGTCGATCTCCTTATGAATTGGGACAATTACTGCATGCTTCCATGAACTTGTAAATCCTCCGTTATCTATGCACAGTAGAATGAGAGTATAATGCTTCAAAAACTGAGGCGGATTCTTTAAGAATGCGGGGATGAACTTCGTCGGGTCCCATCAAGCTGACCGGGTTAAGTTTGTTAAGCCTCTCCTCCACTTCTACATGAGACTCCGTGAAGTGTTTTAATGGGGAGACTAGCTGTTTTGGCCGAAGAGGTGGGTATCCACAAACAAGCACTACCTTTGTGCTGAAAACCCACAAGATATTAGATCTGAAGACTTCTGTTATCTCAGAAAGGGAGATGGCAAGAGAGCCATCAGAGGGCGACAGCACGAGCTCTGAAGACCCTGATTCACGATTGCGGCGCAAAGAAAAGAAAAGAGCGAGAAAAGAGTGGTTCGTGCGCGCCCGGTCCAAGATTCCTTTCTGTATTTTCTCGAGGTGTTCCTGTATCTTGGATTCACAAAGGTTCAGGAGACATCTGAAAGCTTCTGCATCCTTCAGAGGGATGTGGTTCGGTTCTTGGCGAAAGGATGAGAGCCCTTGTCGAGAGAGCGTCTAATTGATGGTGGAGGATGCGCCTTACTCTTAGGGATCTGCCGGATTCCAGGAACACATGGAATATTCACACCCAGGACAAAATTTTCTAGTAGCCTGTTGCGTTCTTCTGTCTATTTTGTCAGTTATTTCGTTTCTGATGTGAGGCCTCATCATTTGGAAATCCTTTCCCTTGAACAAGCTGACTAGTCTGTAAAGGGAAAATATGGCTGGCCACTTCAATATTTGGTCGAGAGGACTTCGTGGTCGCTCTTGCCTAGTGGTGGTAGAAGATTGACAACCTCTATGCTGTGTTTCGAGTTGGTTACGATCAGATCTTGGAGTGGGGATTTTTTGCCTGTCCTAAACCTGTTGGGATAGGCCACGTGCTGTGTCCGGGATTGCTCTGCCAGTAGATATACTAGTGCCTCATCTACTGATTGTCAGTGCTAAGGCATTTCCAGTCCACTCCTGGGGCTATGATGTCCCCCGTAAGAAGGAGGTAACTAAGGGAGTGAAATGTTTTGAGGGTCTTCAGAAACTGTACCATCAAGAGTGAATCCACCTATGAAGTAGAAGGGGAGCTGTAAATCACACCCAGAAGTAAATTAGTGGAGGGGTAGAAGCAGAAGATTAATCATAAGGAGTCCATCATGGCTGGGGAGACTCCCGGGGGTGAGATCGCCAATGCAGAGGGCTACTCCACCAGCAATTCCTCTTCCTGAATCATGACGGAGAAGGGAGTCATCTAGTGTTCTCACTTCAGGGTCTTGAAAGCCTGCTGTGACCCAGGTGTCCGTGATGGCAACGATATGGGGTTTCGTGTCCCAGCTGGGGCATTTTGTTCGGTAGACCCAGACAGTTCGTATACAGGCTTTTTAGTACCTGCTCACTAGTCTTGAAGTCTTGAAGTACTACGCGGGTTCGAAGCTTTAAGCCCAGTTGTCTTGAGGAAATCTTTGATTTTCTTTTGGATTCACCGAGCTGAAACGAGAGTAAAACGAAGCGCGGGGGGCGGGGGTGGCAGCGAAAACAAGGTACACATAACATCACGCAGTGTCACACTGTGGACGGTGCCTTAAGCTGAGTGGGGGTGCGGCATTCATGAACACATATGCGATAAAAGACATCCATTTTGTTTGTTTTTTGACAAAGGGAATTATTGGGAGAGACCCAGGTAGAGGTCTAGCTTTTTTCTTGTTCTGCGAGAGAACAATATCTTCCGGAAGTGCATTCCGCATAGCAATAACCCTATAGCTAAAAAGTTAATCCTCAGTGAAGTGTGTGGCCTCGATTTGAAAACCTTTCTGCTGTGACCACGGAGAGAAGATGCTGGACAGACGGAGAAGAAGCAATCGTTTTGACCTGATTCAAACAGGTGGAACATCAAAAACAGATCACCTCTTACGCGTCTTACGTCAAGGGGATAGAGGTTGAGGAGTGAGAGGTGGACGGGATAAGGTAGATGGAATAGACCCCTTATTGCCTTGGTGGAGGCCAGCTGAACTCTTTCTAGGATCTCACGGTCTCGGGCAAGACCAGAGTGCACTATCTGACTACCGTACTCCAGCAGAGGTCGGATATACGTGCCGAAAATTATGGGGAAATCATCCTTAGATATGCGCGGGAAGGACCTTCGAATCATGTTTAGGACTCGAAAGGCAGACTTGCTCGCAAGTTCGTGATGATTAGAGAAGGATAAGTTACAATCTAACCAGAAATCGAGCACCTTGTGTCGGTCAACCCTTGGCAGTATGGTTGCTCAATTAATGGAAAACGTGTGACCAGTCTCTCTGCCGAAAGACATGCTCACGCATTTGTCATCATTAACTGGGAGGTTCCAATCCTCGGACCAGCGTTTTGTTTCATCAACTGCAGTTTGCAAGTATTCAACGCTTGAACTCCAGAGGGTTACATCATCTGCGTACGTGGCAATGTTCGCAGGAAGGGCTGTCGGTAGGTCGTTTATATAGATCAAGCAAAGAAGAGGACCTAAGACCGACCCTTGGGGGACCCCATTTGTTACTGGGGAGGGTTGAGACAAAACATTCCCGACTTCAACCACAAAGGTGCGGTCGGTAAGGAAGCTACGTAGGATGGCCAACATGGAGCCTGTGATCCCGTATGTCTGCAGCTTATAAAGAAGAGGGGCATGGGGGACCTTATCGAAGACCTTAGCAAAATCGATGAATACAGCGTGTGAGAGCTGGTCATCATCATAGGCTTTCGTTAGACTATCCATGACAGTAAGCATATTGGTGATGCATGATCTGCCAGGAAGAAACCCATGTTGGGACGGGGAGAGGACCCTATTTCTATGAAGATGGGAAAGAACCTCACTCTTAAGAATTCCCTCAAACATTTTGCTGGTGATGCTAGTAAGGCTTGTGGGTCTGTAACTAGAAGCAAGGTGTCTACTACCCTTCTTATAGATGGGTGCGATCACTGCTTTTTTCCAGTTACGGGGGAAAACTCCATCGTCAACACATCGCTGAAAAAGCGAGGCATAAGGAGCGGCTAATGTGTCCGCGGCTTCCTTGAGAATACAGGGGTGGATTAGGTCAGGACCCATGGTCCAATATTGGTTGAGCCGTCGGAAACCTTGAGCGACTGCACCAATGGGAATAGTGACGCGGTTAAGGGTAGTGGTCAGAGATAATGGGTGCATGGTAAGGTGGGATGATATGGGTATGGAGCTAAAAATTGTACGGATGTAGGAGCTGAATGCCTCGGCTACTTGGGTAGGGGAAGTGATTGGAGATCCGGCACTATCTTTGAGAGCTAATGGCGTAGGAGCTGTAACCCTAAAACGGCGCATGTACCGAAAGAAGAATGCCTTATTGGTCCGTGCTCGATCAAGTACAGATTGTTGGACTGCTTTCTGATAGGACCTTATCTTGTCTCTGCACTAGAAACCGAAGAAGTCCTTGTAGGAAGGTTTTTATCGTCTGCAGAATGGGCTTCCTCATAAAGGGCGGTGCCGACGTAAGGTGTGGTGGGGCTTAAGCGGGGGCCTCCGAGGTACACAAATAACGGGGTGAAGGGAGAAGCTGCCCCCTGGTGGATCGTATTGGGTTACTGCTTTGCGAAAATGGCTTTACTGTGGGAGTCCATTACTGTGTGAGCCATGTGGAGCTGAGCAGTTTCCAATTAATTGTTTCCGTTTCTTAGCCACCGTAGGTTGGGCACCTTTTTCGGATGTTTTTTAAGAATGGGACTGGAGTGGCCCGAGAATATATTCCTGCTGGCCGGTTTCAAACGTTGGTTGAAACTGCGGCTTCTGTGGCGTTTCCCTCCTGTCCCACTCCTATGTTCAAAAATTTAGGTTGACTTGGATGGTTGCTTCAGGAGTCTTCTTACTTTCCCCAAGGCCATTCGTATTGGGTGAGCTGGAGGCCACTGGGTCTGAGAGGGTACTTGTGACAATTGTGCAGACCGTAGTGTCTGAAGTGGAATCTGACTCAGCGGGATCCCCAGGGTTTGATTGTCTATTTAGGCAGGCCACTGAAGATACTTGCGATTTGAGGCCCGTCATTGCGGACGCTGCAACCCGTTGCCTTGTCACCTGACGAGAATGCAATGGGCGGTCAAGCCCCACTCCTCCCGCCAAAGTATAGGACCTTCCATTCGCGGCTTTATGTGCCATCATGTTAGTCGCCGGTTCCCCTGGAGAGAACTCCAGGACTAAACCCTGCGTCAGTTTGCGTCTTTCGGAGATCGATCAGGAGCATTTGGCTAGGTTTCGGGGGGACTCCTCGAATGCTCTGACTATTTCTAGGGCTAGATGCGTCGGACATGCACAATTAGGAGCTCTGCCCCAATTTATTACTCGTTTGGCGCTAGCTGCCGAAGCTTGAAATTTACTCGCGGTATCTAGAATTAGCTGTTCTGATACTGCTATAGCCCGGTTAACAGCTGATATGGGGTAGTGGTTTTGATTGAAGTTTTTACACCGACTACCCCCGCTTCGAAGGCCGCTATCATATTCCTCAGCTCTTCTACATCCACGAGCTCTACGGAGTCCCTCAGGATGGGGCTAGGACACGGTCCGCCACCAGGTGTGCTCTCAATATGGCGCACGAGTATAGTCTCGTCCTCTCCGGTAACTGCGGATATTTTGCCAAAGGAAATGGACATGTTACGGAGTGTTAAAGTTGAAAAACTACATGGTAAACCGCCCAAACGAGAATACGATCGAGACAGCGAGGGAACTCTGCAACGGACAAGATGAATTTGGGTGAATAGGCGAGATAGATTTCGGTTTGAAATGGATCCAAGGTAGACTCGGTGATAGTATTTGATAAACAAACACCGGCCGAAGTCCAACACATCGTTCTCTAGCGGCTCATACACAAGCAGAACACGGACACCAGCGCAGGGCGTATATTAAGCAAAAGTCCCTCAACATCCTGGATACAGGGAGTCCCAGGGACAGATTGCGGACTAAATAGGGAAAAGAGGCTCATATAGTTAACTTTAGGTTGGGAGTTCTTGTTGGTCGGCTCCGACGGCGTTCAGGCATGGAAGGCAAGTAGGGAGCGACGGAATGTGAATAATACAGTGATACTGGGTATAGCGGAGTTAGGTTTTGGCCCGAAAACAGTGATTGCCCTTATGCTCTCTATCATTCCCCTGAGAAAAGTTGTTGTTCTTAACACCCGGGAATTTTTCGGTGTGAACGTCAACTTCACCAGCTGCATCTGATACGGTCGTACAGCTATCTTGCCATGGTTCTTCGGCGAAAGGGGCGCTGTCGCTCTTGTGGCTGCCTTTAACCGGTTGGAAAGCACCGTCATCGGTTCAACATCCACATGATCCGTCAGCACGATTCGGCTTGTGGCCTCTTTGAACACCTCCGGTACAGTATGGGGCCCAGTGCTCTCCCAGTGCAGCTTGGCCGGTCTTCCTGAGGGTGGGTCCGGATGAGGAAAGATCACTAGTCACCGGTTGTAGCGGCTTTCCGGCAACCCACTGGTCGCAATTTCTTTTGGTGCCGGGAGGCGCTTTTTAATTACTCACTGGTGTAACGACCGGTCGTGGAAAATCCCCCTAAAACCCTTGCGATTCAGCGTTTATCCTAACATCACCCACTTGCATACACTATTGACTTGTCTTTACGAACTGGTTGTTTTTATGGACCAATTATTGTTTGTTCGCGCCCACAGCGCTACTTTGGCACATCCTTGCTCAGGACCTGCGTGACGCACGTGCTGTTTGCTCACACGCTGCTATTCGGTTTCTCGTTGTTGAGTCCTTGTGATCGTATTATTGAGGTTTGTATCTTTTTGATGTCATTGTTCATGCAATAATCTAGTATCGTAGAATATCACGAATAATCGCCTTTTGATTTCGGGATCCGTTGCGAATTTGGCTACGCATTGCGCACACCTGTGTTACAATACTCAATAGATCTATTTAGAACGAGGAAAAATCACGCAAAATGCCAAGAAAAGGATCAAAAGCAGTAGAATCCGGACAGGAAGTAATACGGCAAGTCTCTGGGGAGGTTTTGGGTACATATGATTCTTTAGTTAATGCTAGATCGCCTAGTCCTGTCAGTGCCAGCTCATGTGTTATTGAAAACAATATTGATCGTAAGGATGTCGATTTATATAAGCTGAGAATACTAGAACTAGAGCAACAGTTACTTTCGGCTAGACTACAGGCGCAGGAAGCAGAGAGGTGTACACAGAAACAGCGAGAGCATGAGGCCAGTGACTTCGACACTTCCGATAGGTTAGGGTGCAATAAGATAGGGAACCCCACGCCGGTCGCCGACTACAAACCACCATCGATCGATCTGCCTACAGTGGAGTTAACGGTTTTCGACGGGCGAGCTGAGCAATACTGCAAGTTTGTCAAACAGTTCGAGACGTTCGTTGAAAACAAGGTAACCGACCTTGGGAAAAGGCTTCTTTACCTTACTCACTACTGCCGAGGCCGAGCGCGAGAAGCTATCGACGGGTGCACCATGCTCGATCCAGAACAAGGCTACACAAGGGCAAGAAAGATTCTGAGGGACTTGTTTGGCCAACCTTTCAAAGTAGCCCGTAACCTAATAGAGGGCGTGATGGCAGAGGCAAAGAGAGCCAAGGGCGACGTCTACACCATGGCCGACCTGGTGATCAAGATGCAGAACTGCTCAATAGCCCTCGACCATTTAGGTTACAGGGCTGACCTAGACGCCATGCACACTTTTGAAGGCATAGTCCGTCACCTCTCTCCCGAACTACAGGGTCGGTGGGCGGAAGAGGCTGAACGGATAAGCCGAAGCGACAGAGAAGCCAACTTCGAAGACCTGACGTTAGCGGATCTCCCCATGCGAGCACCAAGGTCGGTGAACGCAATCTTGACTCGATGGCCCCACCTGCAGGATGTAACCGTTGTAGACTGGGAAGATGATGAGGTGGATCTCCTCATCGGATGCGACGTGCCAGAGGCGCATTGGAAGCTTGACCACAGAGTGGGCGACCGCCAGGCACCTTATGCCGTACGCACGGCTCTGGGATGGATGTTATACGGTCCAGTAGGTGGACGTGGTTCCGTGAATTACTTATCCGCCGAAACGGACCGCAGAGAGTACCATCTGCAGCGGCAGTATGAAAAGGAGTTTCATGACATTGGAGACGAAAGACCGACGTTGTCTCAAGAGGATCACTTCTCTCTACAAACGGTGCGGCAAGGCTCTAGAGGCCTCAAAAAACAGTTCGAGGTTCCCTTCCCATGGCGCACACCGGTCGACCCGTGGACTGACAACAGAAATTATGTTCTCCAACGATTACTACGACTGAAAGAACGCTTCATTCGAGACCAGAATCTGTGGGAACGATACGCGGATTTGATGAAGCGAAACGAGGCCCTCGGTTACGTTGAAAAGGTGCCTGTTAACACCGACAGCAAAAGGGGTATCTGGTATCTGCCTCACCATCCGGTTATCAACCCCAAGAAACCCAATAAACTGCGCGTGGTTTTCTACTGTGCGGCCAAGTTTCAGGGCAAGTCGTTAAACGATCGCCTACTACAGGGGCCTGACTGGACCACTCCACTGATCGATGTTTTGTGCCGTTTCAGAGTGGTTAAAGTGGCTTTGTCTGCTGACATTAGGGAAATGTTCCATCAGGTGAAGATTCCGGTAGGGGAACGAGATGCTTTGCGTTTCCTGTGGTGGGAAGGGAGCGACCGGGACAACGCAGTGGTGAATTATAGGATGACCGTCCACCCCTTCGGAGCCATATCGTCACCGTTTTGTGCCAACTACGCCCTCCGAGAATCAGCGAACAAACATGGCAATCTGGTACATCGGACGGTGGTAGAAAGCGTCGGCAGGAACTTCTACGTCGACGACTACCTTGGGTCATTCGATGATGTGGAATCAGCTCTAGAGCAGTTCAGGGGTCTGACGAGATTGCTGGAAGAGGGCGGCTTCCATCTAACTAAATGGATGTCGAACGCTTCAGAAGTGCTGAAGGTCGTCCCGTATCACGAAAAGGCCGAAAGGGTAAGAGATTTGGACAGCTCTCCACCTCCTATCGAGCGCACTTTAGGGATACAATGGGACGCGGAAACGGACGATTTTGTTTTCGAACTGAACGTTCCCGAGCTGCTAATAACCCGTCGTGGCATACTATCTGCCGTCTCAAGTTTGTTCGACCCGCTCGGTTTCGTCTCACCATGGCTGCTACCCGGAAAGATCTTGCTGCAGCGGCTGTGCCGTAGGAAAGTTGATTGGGACCAGTCACTGGACCGAGGGGACCGGCTGGACTGGGAAGAATTTTTGAACACCTTGAAGAAATTAGGGGACATAAGAATCCCACGATGTTTGACTCCTGGCCATACGACACGGGCTGGAGAACTACATGCCTTTTCCGATGCATCCGAAGTCGGTTATGGAGCTGTGGTGTACGGACGATGGTGCGCAGGAGATGGACAATATACCACGAGGATCCTGTTCGCCAAAGCCCGCGTTGCCCCACTGAAGTCGGTCTCAATCCCACGCCTTGAACTCAGCGCAGCCGTGTTAGCAGTCAGGGTGGTGCAAGCTGTGAAGAGATGTTTCGATCTCTACATTTGGTCGGTGAGCTTCTGGACGGATTCAACGATAGTACTTTACTATATCAACAACGTCCGGAGCCGGTTTAGTACTTTCGTTGCTAACCGGCTCACGATTATCCACGATGAATCAGCCACGCACCAGTGGAGTCGTCAGGTCTGGCGATAATCCGGCCGACCTGTGCTCCCGAGGTGGGAACAACTTCAGGCAACTAGACACGTGGACGAGAGGGCCAAACTTCCTGAAATTGCCCAAACAGGACTGGCCCGCGTTCGAATTAAAACCCCCTACGGAATTGGAACTGGAGATCAAAGGCGTAGTGATAGCAACCAACGTCGTCGAAGCGTCGTCCATTTTATCTCGACTGGTCAGGTTTTATTCCAGGATGAAGACGCTTCGTTCGCTAGTTTGGTTAACCAGGTTCAAGAGAAATTTACTAGTCATGAAAGGGCTACGGCCCTCAGGTCGGATACCGGTCGGCCCGATAGGTCCCGATGAGCTACAAGCGGCAGAGTACGATATTTTCAGAATGATACAACACGAGGCTTTCGCCCGAGAACTCAAGAGGGCGGAAGAAGTGGGGCCGACCAATGAAGACATGCCGTCTCCAAGAGGCGAGCTGAAGCGTTTAAACCACAAACTCATCAACGGACTGCTGCGGGTGGATGGTAGGCTGACCAACGCCCACCTGAACTTCGACACAAAGTGTCCTATACTGCTGCCTGCGAGACAACCTGTGGTAGAGCTAATGATTCAACACGTCCACGCCATGGAGGGACATGCCGGGGAAAGTCACGTGACGAGCGTCATCCGAAAGCGTCTTTGGTTGTTGAGAGGACGAGAGACTGTAAAACGCGTAATCCGACGGTGTTTGCAATGCAGGAGACGCAATGCCACAGCAGGCAAACAACTCATGGCCCCACTACCAGAATGCAGGGTGACTATGGGCTGGTGGCCGTTCAGTGACACCGGGTCGGACTATTTCGGGCCCTTGTGGATCAAGTGCGGGAAAAGATTAGAAAAGCGATACGGATGTATCATGACGTGCATGAAATCACGTGCGGTACACCTAGAAGTCGCACATTCGATGACGACCGATTCGTTTCTACGGGCCTTGCAAAGATTTATCAACCGAAGAGGCGTACCGGCCGATATATACTCAGATAATGGATCGAACTTTGTGGGCGCTCACCGGGAATTGCAGCGTTGGCACAAGAACATAAACAGGGACGAACTGCAGAATCGAACCGTGGCCTACGGCATACGATGGCATTTCAACCCCCCACAGGCCAGTCACCGAGGCGGCATATGGGAACGCATGATCTGGTCCGCCAGACGGATATTGCTGTCAATCATGGAGCAGCAGCCGCCCGACGACGAGACGCTGAACACCGTCATGACTGAGGTGGAGCGAATCCTGAACAACCGCCCCCTGGTTCCAGTATTGAACGGCGACCCCACCCACCTGGCGCTCACCCCAAACGACTTATTGACGCTAAGGTCGAATGAGGGTTTCCAAGGGCCGGTAAACCTTCGTGGGAGCTACCTCCACGGGTGGAAGCAAGCGAACTATCTGGCCAAGGTCTTCTGGAGGCGATGGCTACGGGAGTACCTACCGGCTTTGCAGACTCGACAGAAGTGGCTGGCCAAAACAAGACCATTCAAAGTTGGGGACGTGGTTATGATCACCGACGAACGCGCACATTTCAGCGCTTGGTCTTTGGGAGTAGTTACGGAAACCATCAAAAGCACTGACGGAATGATAAGAACGGTGAAGGTGAAGACAGCTAACGGAGTGCTCATTCGTGACATACGCAGTATTAACCTACTCGAGAGCGAAGACGGAGGAGCTGATAACCCTGAGGCCTAGTAAACCTTTTTCACACCAGTAATCGAGGTGGATAAAGAAACACCATATATACCACACAATCTCCGTCAAACACGTTAAGGTGCTCGCGGTCCCTTCGTTGACATTACAGAAGGTTCTTTCCGATATGTGGTGATGAGTGCGATTCCATTATACATCCCGATACATACACGCATGCACGACGCACTCTACATCCCGTAAACCCATCACACATGTGACAGTGTTCTTTGTTTGCCTTTTGTTGACGCTACCGAATGCCCCTTGCACATGTGGAAGTAGCGGAGCTCAGGTCACACATACATGCTACATTTACTCGTTTTCTTGCCACGCGGTCTTTTGTTGACATTGCAGAAAGTCCTCCTTTGATGTGTAGTCATACCTGTGATTTCATTGTAACCCCGGCACACACACACACGCACACACACACACTCAAGCACGTACATCCAGGACCGGACGGCCCCTTACGAGGACAACGTCTATGCGACCATTCACGCCCGTTATCGGTCATTTGGTCTTGTGGAAGATGTAGACTAGCCTCACGTCTATGTATCCAATGGATTAGGTGCGACCAGTAGTAGAACGTCGACGACGAGCATTAGACGCGCGCACTGACAGCAGGGCCTAGGCAGGTAGGAAGAATCAGTACCTTTATACCGAACCTTTGACTCTGCTAAGGATCCAGGAGGATTTTGGTGGGCGGTGTAACAGCCGGTCGTGGAAAATCCCCCTTTTTCCCTCGCGATTCAGTGTTTTTCCCAACATCACTCATTTCCATACACTATTGACTTGTCTTTACGAACTGGTTGTTTTTCTGGACCAATTGTTGTTTGTTCGCGCCCAGAGCGCTACTTTGGCACATACTTGTTCAGGACCTGCGTGACGCACGTGCTGTCTGCTCACACGCTGCAATTCGGTTTCTCGTTGTTGAGTCCTTGTGATCGTATTATTGAGGTTTGTATGTTGTTTATGTCATTGTTTATCTTAATAATCTAGTATCGTAGAATATCACGGATAATCGTCTTCTGATTTCGGGATCCGTTGCGAATTTGGCTACGCATTGCTCAAACGTTCGTAACAAGAGGTTTTGGGTACATTTGATTCTTTATTTGATGTTGGATCGCCTGGTCCTGTCAGTGCTAGTTCATGTGTTACTGGGGGCAATATGGATTGTAAGGATGTTGATCTATATAGGCTGAGAATACTAGACATAGAACAACAGTTATTATCGGCTAGACTACAGGCACAGGAAGTAGAGAAGAAGTGTATACAGAAACAGCATGATCACGAGACCAGCAACAACGACACTCCCGACAGATCGGGGTGCAATAAGATAGGGAGCTCCACGCCGGTCGCCAACTACAAAACACCATCGATCGACTTGCCGAGAGTGGAACTAACGATTTTTGATGGGCGAGCTGAACAACTGGGACCGAAATCATGCCACCCGACAGGAAATACTCCCAATTGCTTGTCAGATCATTCAGCTTTTTCTAAAGCAACCAACACATCCCAGTGCATGTGCATCTTGCTAATATACCACCACACTCAGCCGATTGACCGACACATACTTTGCCCTGCTAGACGAAACATACCCATATGATGTTGTACGTTACCAGAAACGACGCTGAATATCACTGAAGGCAAATGCGTCAACATATGTATATGTATATTTGTTGGTGAAACAGCATATTAACGCTCAAGTCCATGCGGAGATTTCACACTTTATTATCCGTTACCACAGTCCACCTTTCCTCCGAACCGTAGCCGATTGGAAATTGACTCTCCACTCCTCGAGGACCTTCCAGTTGCGTTTTCTCATTTCTGAATGTTAAATGTTACTGATCCTGAATCTAAACTCACCTTTATATGGACTGATGTTTCTTCCACATCCACCAGTGTTCACTTTCACGAAATTGGTCTCGGCACCGTTTCGAAACTCATTCCATTTATTGAACTCCGGTAAATCCGACATTCAGGGTCTGCATCATCTTCATGGATCGCTATCCTCTCCGCATGCACCGATTTTCCCGAGAACACTTCTTTACAATTTTTTTCTTCTTCCTTTTCTTCTTGTTCCAAATTTACTCCATCTGTAGAACCTTAGCAGGCCTCCGTTTCCCAGTTTGCATCATCCTCATTCATAATGCGTCCTTTACACTGCGCCAACGGTTTTTCGATATCTCCACCGCCCAGCCCGGAATCGAAACCCGTTTGAAACTGCCGCGCAAACCATTAGTAAAGTGATCCATTCAAACTGTTACTGGCTATGTCTATCTATCGCTGATACTCTCGACTTTCATACTTTGAATTTGTGAATATTCCACCTTATCGAGTAACGTGTCACACCATGATCATGCGCTAGCGCGTGCGTCTCGACCATGGCTGAGAAATATACCATTATCAATACTGCAAGTTCGTCAAGCAGTTCGAGACGTTCGTCGAAGATAAGGTAACCGACCCAGGGCAAAGACTTCTCTATCCTACTCACTACTGTCGAGGCCGAGCAAGAGAAGCTATCGACGGATGTACCATGCTCAACCCGAATCAAGGCTACACAAGAGCAAGGAAGATTCTAAAGGACTTGTTTGGCCAACCGTTCGAAGTAGCGGGTAACCTAATAGAGAGCGTGATCGTAGAGGCAAAGAGAACCAAGGGCGACGTCTACACCATGGCCGACCTGGTGATCAAGATGCAAAACTGCTCAGTAGCCCTCGATCATTTAGGTTACAGGGCTGACCTAAATGCCTTGCACACTTTGGAAAACATAGTCCGTCACCTTTCTCCCGAACCACTGGGTCGGTGGTGGTGGTGGTCGGAAGCGGAACGGATAAGCCGAAGCGACAGGGAAGCTAACTTCGAAGACCTGACCGAATACTCGGACAGGCAAACCAAGATAGCTGACAGCAGATTCGGCCTACTCATCCGGGACAGCAATCCGGCAAAAAAGCCCAGTACTAGCCAAGCTCAAACCCCTGCACAGGAACATCCAAAATACCAACCTTGGACCAATACACATGCCATTTCACGCGATGCCACGGTGCGACCAAACTGCAGATCCTGTGGTGCTAGCCATGGACTACCAGAATGCCCCAAGTTCGGCAACGTCACAATAGATGAACGGTGGGGAATGGCGAGGATGGCAGGTGCGTGTTTTATTTGCCTTAACACCACACACCGAGCGGCAGCTTGTAGGACAAGGAACCGATGCGGTTACGAGGGTTGCACGGGCAGACACCACCGATTGCTGCACCAGGCTAGAGTACCCTTATCCGAGGCGAGTACCAAGCCCAGTGTTATTTGTTCAACGCCGCGGTCTGCCAGTAAACCGGTACTTTTAGGCTTAGTGGCCGTGGGAGAAGTGACCCCAACTGGGGTGGTCAAAGCGTTGGCTTTCGTCGATAGTGGATCCGACACTACTCTAGTGAAAGATTCTCCAAAGGTGCTACGTCGTTGGCAGTGAGCACGGTGGGCAAAACACAGGTAATGACTGCCAGGAGGTTGAGGCTGCAACTCATCTCTCTAGACACTAACGAGGAAATTGGACCAACGGAGGCATTCACGTTAGCGGATCTCCCCATGCGAGCACCAAGGTCGGTGAACGCAATCTTGACTCGATGGCCCCACCTGCAGGATTTAACCGTTGTAGACTGGGAAGATGATGAGGTGGATCTCCTCATCGGATGCGACGTGCCAGAGGCGCATTGGAAGCTTGACCACAGAGTGGGCGACCGCCAGGCACCTTATGCCGTACGCACGGCTCTGGGATGGATGTTATACGGTCCAGTAGGTGGACGTGGTTCCGTGAATTACTTATCCGTCGAAACGGACCGCAGAGAGTACCATCTGCAGCGGCAGTATGAAAAGGAGTTCCATGATATTGGAGACTGTTGTATCCCTAATCCAGTAGGCAGAAGAAAGACGCGCTTCTATGGGTAGATGTGTATTCTGCAGCAATGTACGGAAAGCGCCAGTACAAACGAGCAAGTGAAAACGCAAACAATTATATAAGTGCGTGAGTCAGTCGTGTATGTCATCGGAAACGTAAAACAGCGGTACAATCGGACCACGTCGTGCAAGGTCGCGCAACACGTGATACAATCTGATTGGTCAATGCCGTCCGGGACGAAGCACGGCGAACGTCAGCTATGTACGTGCGTGTGTGTGTGCATGCAAGATCGTCTGTCTGAGCACATGCCTGTTCAGGCCAAACACAACACCACCTCCCTTTATCTATTTAGGCTAAACGTAGCGCTCAACTGGAAATCGTTCGCGACTGGATCATCGGAACCCCGCTTTGTTTGCTGCAGACATACGTGGAAAGGGTGTGGTACTTGAGGAAAGTGGCTTCGGTGGCCGTCTCCCACAAAGTGTTGTATAAAGTCGACGAGAGTTTATCTTAGTGCCGTCCTCCAGAAAGTATGTACCAGGAGATTGAAAGCTTTCAACTTATATTGGGGAAGATAGCATGTTCTCCCCTTTGCGAACTTGAGGTTTGCGAATTCTGACAAATGTTCCGGGCTGTAGTGTTTGACCGTATCGCCTGTATTTATTTTGGTAATTGGTTCTTCTTTCCTCTTCTTCCGGTTTTGGATCGTTGTACTCCAGTCGTGCCGCGTTCAGTCGCGTTCGTATTTGTCTGCCGAACATTAAGTATGACGGAGTCTTTCCGGTGGCAGTATGCGGTGTAGTTCTGTAAGCGGCCAATGCAGCAGTAAGGGACATCTCACACTTCTGTCCACCAATGGCTATGGTTTGAGGGGTTTATTTCAGCGTGCGATTTAAACGTTCCACCATGCCATTTGCTGATGGATTGTACGGTACCGTACGCACATGGCGAATGTCTTTCTGAGAAAGGTAATTTCTGAATTCATAACTGCAATATTGAGGACCATTGTCGGTGATTACTTCGTTAGGTAGACCGAACCTAGCAAACAGGTTTTGTAGCCATCGCAGAATTATGGAAGTAGTAATTTCTCCGCATAGAAAAGCCTCTGGCCACTTGGGGTAGAAACATGTGGCAACAAGGACGTTCCGTTGATGATGAAAGGCGTTTCCAAATGGTCTCATGATATCAACTGCAATTTTCGCCCAAGATTTCATTGGATATTCAATGGGCTGAATAGGTGCATTCAGTGGCTTCGTGCTTTTATCAGAATGCTGACAAGGTGCACATTCCCTTATTGAAGCTTTGACACTGGAGTTGAATCGTGGCCACCAGTAGTATTCACGTATGAGGGCCTTTGTTCTCACGATACCAGGGTGCCCCTCATGCCAAGCTGATATAACAGCAAGAACTAAACTTTCCGGTATTACAAGACGATTACCTCTCATGACACAGTTATTAACTACGGAAAGCTCATCTTTGACAGCGTAAAATGCTGGCAGTGCAGGTTACAGTTGTTATCTCCCTGGCCATTCGGTGGGAACGTAATCATAGACGAATTTTAGAACCGGATCACCTTGTGTATGTCTCGTAACGTCACCAAGCGTAATCGTTTTGGGGTTCGAATCATTAAGAAACGCAATCATTTTGACCTCCTCCAGATCGTCGCTCTCACCTGCATTATCCAAAGGAAGACGAGAAAGCGCGTCAGCTACTTGCTTGTTTTGTCCATCAACATAGACGATATCAAAATCATAATTCAACAGTCGTGCTCACCAGCGGCTGAGGCGTAGAGGGCGTTGACCTTTGCTACCGCGACAAAGTAGGGTGGTCAAAGAGGCGTGATCAGTGCGTAAAACAAAACGCCGTCCAGAAAGGTAGAGGCGCCACTTTTCGCATGCCCGGACACATGCTAGGGCCTCCTTCTCGCCGGTAGAGTAATTTCGCTCCGTGGCAGATAGAAACCGTGAAGCGTAAGCAACCACCTTCTCCATACCATTTTGTAACTGCGATAACACAGCTCCAATCCCAACGTCGGAAGCGTCTGTAGATATGTACGTAAGGCAGCTCTCGTCAAAAATTGCAACGGTGGGAGTTGAAGCAGCCAGTTGACGAATAGAATTGTAAGCACACTCTTGTTCAGTATTCCAAACAAATTCTTGCCCATTTCGTGTCAGTTTACGTAATGGTTCCGAAATGGTTGCAAAACTTTTAAAATGCCGTAAGTAATAAGTACACATACCTAAAGGTGTTTTACTTGTTCAACTGTTTCTGGCTTTCGGCATTCTCGGATAACACGTGTGTTCTCCTCATTCGGTTTCACTCCAGCAGATGAAATGACATGACCAAGAAACTCGATTTCTGACACAGCGAATTGGCACTTTCGTAAATTTAAACGCAAATTTAGTTCATTCAGTCGAAACAATACGGTATTTAGGTTAGACGCGTGCTCTTCGGGAGAGGTATGTCAAGGTCAACTTGACGCATGAATCAGGTTGTCTCAAATGTTTCCTTTTTCCGTCGTTAGGGCTTGATTTTGGGTCACATCTAGTAGCAACATTTATCCACACTGAAGCGTCATATTGCCCGTGACAATAACTGCGACACACCATTGTGCGTCCGTAATTTATTACCGCGAGAAATCTACAAAACCCTCTACCTAGAAATCTAGATCTATTAGTACTACAAATAGCCCTTTGCAAGCTCTACCTTAAAGTATCCAGCGTTCTTTATCTAGTTCAACTCTTTTGGTGATCGTCTGTTCCTTGGCGCCACCCCACAGTGAGACCGTAAAATATCAGCACAAGACCTTACTAGGAAATTAGGTATGAAGCCTAACTAAAAATATTTCTGGCGACTCCATCTGTGAAACCATTGTCGATTCTCAAACAATTCACGGGAATAACTGAACCATCACTTCAATTCGTTTATCGATTTAAATCGGTATAGTTTTTGCTTAGCTATCTAGAGTAATACTAAAAAATTACGGCTTTTTAGTGTGGTCCCATAACTCCAAAAACTTTCTTAGGATTTCCTCCGGACGCGAAATCTTGACCTAAACAGCTAATTTAAAAATTCCTGCAAAAGAAGTCTTTGAACCGCTTCCCAGGATATGAACTGAGGGAAACTTGTGTCTAAAATAAGAAAAATTTGGCACCATCGTGCGCGACTGTGTGGCAGTCTACCACCCAATTCAACATATTAATTCAGGGAATTCCCTGAAAGAAGTCTCCGTTTAATTTCAGAGACTCTATATCAACAGTTCCATAGTTTTAAGTTTCTTTGATCCAGAGTCAAAGAGTTACACGTTTTTATTTCAGTAAGCCTGTACATTGGGGAACGTAAGACCACTCTGTGTATTTAACTCTCTAGTGCAATCGCGGTCAGTGTTGCAATGCCCAAACTGCCGGCTAGACAAACCGCATCCTCACTGGTTGATCGTACCAACATCCGACCAAAAGTACTCGCCAGGTCGAAAGTCGCAAAACTCCCACTGAATCCTTTTTCCGTTAGCCTGACCGATGGTTTTGGCGGGGCAAACACAAGGGCAGAGACCATAGAACACAATCTCCTTAATCTCAGCAGCCACATTTCTTTGATTGATACGACCCTATCCAAGCTAATTCCGCTCACGTATATCTCTGACCCTCCAACAAATCCGTCAACCCTAGACCTGGTCACGGCTGGGCGTTTCATAAACGCCATTGCCTCGGAAATAGTTCGAAGAATCAGCAACTCAAAAAATGCTGTGGTATTTAATATTCTCGACAGAATCCCTGTTGAGAAAGTAAAACATAACCTTCTAAGTTCTATTAATATGGCACTCCACCCCTACCAGTGCTTTCGGCTACGAAAGAACATTCAACGCAAATCCTGTCCAGTGTTGTTCAAACTTCTTGAAGAGGAACCCGCTAAGCAATTCATTAGGAGCCAATCCACCGTCGCTTTGAGATCCCCGTTCAAGAACATTAAAATTGCTGCCGACAAAACCCCATTACAAAGGGAATTCGCCAGGTCCACCAGCACGCATTCAGCTTCGTCAAAAATTGTCCGCCATCAACTATCCGCTTCTTCTCAGTCTGACAATGCGCAAAATGCATGCAATATCAATTCGGCTTCATGTTCACCAGAACATCGATCCCATATGTTTGATGTCGATTTAGATATATCCAGTTCAACGTCACCTCACCAGCCAGCGCCTAAGAAACCAAGAAGCATAGAGTTTACCCCTGGCAAGCTGTCCTCTCTTGGGCTGACTAACTCGATTCCACCATTACCTATCACCGAAATATCGGCCACGATTGATGACGATGCGAACCGCCTAACTGGCTTAACAGCCATACCCAGAAATCCTCAACCCATCAACGGAGTCACCCCAAATTCTTCTTTGCTATCTCTCTACTCGGCTCCAATAGCCACTCTGCAATCTACGGTGCCTAGGCCATCCCCCAAACCAGCGAAAACATCATTGCTAGGTGAACTGCACATTGTTGACACTACGGTCAATCCTAACTCACTCATCAAGCCACACTTCCAACAGCTAAGGACCCCAAGCGAGGCAACACGGAGTGCAACAATGGACGAGAAAACGTCATTCAAGACCTATCTCCCCAATCCAAACCACCAACCACTAGTTGCACCTTACAATCCACCCAGTATCGCGTTTTCTTCACCTGGTTATCATCCTCATCAGGCTGGTACAACTAACCTCCGGGCCTCTTCAACAACGCCACCATTCATACCAAACGATTACTTTAGTGTTCTACATAACTTCTATCGTAGCCTAAGTATTATTTTCTCACATAAATCTCTTTCCTTTTATCGTTCACATATCTCACCCACCCTAAATCCCTTGTCTACCGCAGGCCACTTACAACAGTACCCACGACCTCCCAGTCTCTACGCCAACCAACACCCGTATATCCCACTTCCATTTCACATTCCCCCTCCAGGTTACAGCCCATCAAATTACTGATGTCAAAAGGGCACCTGTGTTACCGCCCGTATTAAGGCAGGTGCCAAGATACCTGAGGCTGTTACACGTCCTTTTTCTTTCCCACTTAACAGCTACTTAACCCTCCCTCCTCATATTTCTACGTCCCAGCCACCAGTATCTACCAATAGTAAAGCACTCGATAGTGATCTTTCGCGTTGTTGTTCCGCACTATGTAGACTTACCAACCGCCGACATCCTCCCAATCTAACGAATCTCGTCAGTACTAGCCACACCCAGCTTAGCTTAACAACCAAGCTGACTGCCACGCCAAGTGTTTTTACTCAGCTTATTTCACCATCCACATTACCGACTACTCCATCTCAAGGAATAATGATTGCGTCATCCGATCCGCCTTCAGCAAATGCAATTTCGGAATCCTATAAAGATCTTAACGTTAACCTTGACTCCACTAAACGGTTCTCATTGTTTATGCTGAATGCACGCTCAATAGTGAATAAGATGCGAATGCTGCGTATATTACTGCTCACGTCTGATTACGACCTTATTTTAATTACCGAAACCTGGTTGACAGACAACACTCCAGACGAGGATATCGCTATCACCGGATACCAAGCTTTCAGGAAAAACAGAATCACTCAGCGAGGAGGAGGCTGTCTTATATATGTAAGACAAAACATGCGAGCGAAAATATTTCAGCACCCCATACTCGATAACTTGCCGGATTCAGTTTGGCTACAGGTCACTACAGGATATTCTGACTTCATTGTTGGTTGCATCTACCGCCCCTCGAATACTAGTCAAAACGACTTTCTGCCTATCATAGAGGCGTTAAACGTTGTTGCGGACATACCCGGCCCAAAACTGGTGGCCGGCGACTTTAACGCACCAGGCATACGTTGGTCCACTTTGAAAGCCCCACATCAGTTACTACACTTCTTGACCAGCATTCGTTTAGGAGGATGGACTGAACATGTGATGTGCCCAACTAGAGGCAGTAGCATCCTTGATCTCATTTTTACGGTAGGATTATCTCGCGTGCACACATCTATCGTGAACAGCATCCCAGGTTGTGACCTCTTGCCGGTAAAATGTGAGTTTTCGGTGCCAGCACGAACCGTTCACAAACCAACCGTTAAAAGACCGTTCCACCAAGCTAGCTGGAATCAATTACCCTCACTCATTCGCTCGCAGAACTGGGATACTTTCTTTTTATCTGATGACTTGCATATCGTGGTGGATCATCTTTACTCCACACTAAATGCATGTCTTGACGTAATCACCCCAACCCAAGGTCTACCTGGACGAGATAAACCAAACTGTTTTTGTCGATTAAAGCAGAAGCTTTCTATGCTACAACCCAAATTCCTTAGGTCGAGAGACTTTTCGTTGTTCTTGCAAATGAACCGTTTATCTAATTCTATGAAATTGATTGAAATGTCCCGCAGTAAAATACAGGAATCAAGGGCGCTGAGTCACCCCAAGAGGTCCGAAGCTTTATCTAAGCTGATGAAGTTGAGAAACAGCCAGTGCAGTTCTCCTATCTCATCCATTATATATAACAACAATTATATAACGAACTCCCAAGAGATCTCCGAGGCATTCAGTGCCTATTTTGCTTCGTCTCTAACGACCGATGACTCCCCATGCCTATATCACGTTGAGCCGCTGACATCTGCACAGTTCTTAGCGGTTACATTTCACCCGAACGACTTAACAGTACAGCTAACTAAAATTAGGAGGTCATACCACCCCGGGCCAGATGCCGTACCACCGGCTACTTTTAGTCTAGGTGGCACTGATATCCCATTCTTGCTATCAAAGGTTTTTAATTTATCTATGAGCAGTAGCGTTTTCCCCTCCCATTGGAAAACATCAGTTATTATCCCAATTCCTAAGAAAGGTTCACGCCATGACCTAACCAACTATCGACCAGTGAACCACACCCCTATAGTTTCCCGAATTATGAAAAGACTGATAAAAAATAAGCTGAAAACTCATTTACTAAACAATAACCTCATCAACACTGGACAGCACGGTTTTCTTCAAAAAAGATCCTGTGCCACCTGTATGTGTGACTTTCTTAACCTAATAACTACGGCCACTAACAGTGGTAAATCAGTGATCGTAATTCTCCTTGACATGACTAAAGCTTTCGATCGAGTATCCCACAATAGGCTCATGGCGAAGATGAAAACCTACGGAATTGTTGACCCGATCCTGAGTTGGTTTTCATCATATCTAACATCCCGAAAGCAGGTGGTGGACGTATATGGCAGTTTATCATCACCTCGACCAGTTACTAGTGGAGTTATTCAGGGTAGTGTACTAGGTCCCTTGCTTTTTCTCATATATGTTAATGACATTTTTAACGTCATCACACACGGAGCTGCGTTCCTTTTTGCAGACGACATAAAAATTATGTACTCCTTTGAACCTGACGCCTTAGCTTCTACCATTGCTAGCATAACGAGCGATTTACTATCGCTAGACTCATGGAGCAACCAATGGTTGATGAAATTCTCCGCTGTCAAAAGTTGTATCCTTATGTATAAGTGTCAGGTTCCCGCGGGAATGTTTAAAGTTAATGATCAGTTCATCCCCAACAGTCCGGAAGTAAGGGACTTGGGATTACAATATTCTTGTACATTTAATTTCTCCGAACATTCAGCCGTGCAGGTTGCTAAAGCTAGACGGCTAATTGGTCTGATTAACAGAACCTCCAGTCTTACAGAGAGCAAGCTAAGCATTTTTAAAACTCATGTCAGACCACTTCTGGAATATTGAACTGTCGTCTTTTCTAACATGCGGCAGATTGACAGATTTGCAATTGAGAATGTACAACGTAGATTTACCAAACAACTACTAGGATATTCATCGCCTTTAAATTATATGGAAAGGTGTGAAATATTGCACCTAGAGCCCCTATGGCTGCGCCGTCTACGAATGAACCTGTCTTTCTTTTGCAATATTGTAAAACGTACATCTTGCAATTCAGCCCCCCAGGTCAAAACTCCCTCCAACTATTCTTTACGACATAGGGACTCTATGGTCTTGATTCCAGTATCCAGGACTGCGATGCGGTCAAACTTCTTTATTGGTAAATATTCTTCCCTCTGGAACAAACTCCCACCTCAACTTAGGCCAATGTCTTCGGCCTCTTTATTATTTAAAAAAGAAATAAATAAACATCTAACTGTCCAAAAACTGACCCGAATGCATGATCCCTACATGTCTATTACCCGAGCCTACGAACTGGGCCTGGGATACTAACCAAAAGCTTAACAACTTTGTTCAGTAGACAGTTATTACCAACGGATGGTAAGGAGCATTCTGTATTATAGTTAGCAAATAAAAGCAGTCCAACCTATACTCCATGACTGTCAACAGCACACTCCACGTGTTTGTCTAGCCACTTCCTATTTTCAACGCTTCTGACCACGTCCCCCTACTGGCCACCGTTACTCCGGTGATTCTTTTTTCATGCTGTCAGATTTTACCATAGTCGGTTAGGTTCTTTTTTTTAATCAGCTGCCGCCAGGTATAAGAGCATTTATAATACTATAAAATACATAGCAGCATATATAATATGGTCCTCAAAGTACCAGTCTCATCCACGCTTCAACTATTTACTCATTGAGACCCTATTTCAACACACGAGATTCCAGGCCTCGTTCTGATGAACGAACCGCCACAATCGATGTGGTCTTCCATAAACCATTCGTCGAACTACACATAAGTATTTGCCCCCAGTGTCGCCTATTCTCGCTTCTTTGCTTTTTTGGTAATTCTCACTAAGCCTCACAAGAATTAGTCGCTAGTACCGGTCTTCGCTTTCCGTATGTTGTTTAATCAAAAAAAAGACCTCAACGTCGCGACCACCCATTTCTGTTACTGGCATGATATTGGTGTTCTGTCTTTCTCCCCTAACCCACAGCTGGTAGAACTGCCAGACTGCAGCCCTCTCCGTTTTGTTTTCAGAACCTGTACCCTAAGGACGATTGTCGCCTTCCACTTCCCAGGAATAGCTTGGACCCTCTCTCGCTGGACAGGACAAACGAGATTTACACACAACTTCATTTTCGCCCGTCTCACGATTGCTTTCCCAAGATTCCCGCCATCGGACTTCTTGAACCTGGACTACTCGATCTCACTGCATTCATACAACTCATTTTAATCCCATATGTCATCCTGCCCGTTCCGTGTTAGAACCCGCTAATACTGTTCAAACACTGGCACCTTTATTGTCACTGTTCATTGCTTCATCGGTCATTAAAAAAACAACGTCCGGCGCTGACATATCTTTCAGTAGTCCTCCAGTGGGCAGCGAAGTAATTATTAACTACCTGCACTCTTCATCGGTCCATCCGATCGCATCCGCAATGCTGTTGCATCGAGTGTTCGGGCTCTGTAGATCACTGCGTTCCCTCCACGATTGAACGTCTTAGATACACTTCCCATGCTGCATCGCCGCTCCGTTCCCAGCATTTGTTACACCTGTCAAATTGGTCATTAGAAATGTGACACTCACCGGCAATTTACTATACCATCACCGTTATCGAGACCTTTGATCTTCCAGATGTTGCATTCGTGTTATATTACCGAAACTGACCCCGTATGCAGCCTCTAAATCACACCATCATCTGCACCAGCTGATACATTTTATTTCTATATTCGTTGATCCACGGCCGCTTCCAGCGATATACCTGGGCAGTTTTATTGATCTGTCATTTTTGCATGGTACATACCACACAGTATTCGTCTATTGACGTACACTTATCTGTGGATTACTTTACCTTTCCTCTCGCAGAACTGAACACCTATATAATGGATGTAACCACACGGTCAATATTGATTAATCTTCCACTTCAGCTTTGACATTTCATACCAACCCTACATAAAGTTAACAACTTGCCGCACGCTCACCTGTTTTACTCCGGCCGTTCCCTGCCACCATCACTCTGGTAGTATCCCTCCCAAGAAATACGCAATTGTTTGCCACACATATGATTCCTCCAGTATACAGCCACCACTTTATATAATACCATCTTTGCAAACTGAAATATTTTCATGTTAATACTTCTTGACATACCTGTCGTAAAGTGAATAATTCACCGAACGCTTCGACGAGATTTCTATCCATATGCCTCTCATATTCTGTAGCGCACCAAAAACATTTCCTTTGAATATGTTCGAAATTCCACTAGTGGTAATTATTTCATATACCACTTATGCATGTACTCCAGACCAACTGGAGAGTGGGGTAAGTTCCGACCTGGCTTAGCGTAATGCAGGCCTCAAACAGCTGACGGATTAACTTTTGCAAGGAAATTGAATAAAAACACCGTAAAAGTGTGCTTTATAGAAAAGAACTTTATAAAAGTTCATTGTTAAATTTTGTTGAAACTTGTTTCTCTTGGTCAAATCTCGGTAATTAGCTCTCTCGTTATTGGCTTAGCCGTTGCAGCTTGTTGATTGGGTTATTGGTCCTATATAATCCGTAACCCTAGGCTTGATGTTCACTTGCCATTTCTTCCTCGCACTGTCCTGTTCTCGATATGGAGCGAAACATCGCTGATGATTCTGCCCAGTTCTGTGCAAAGGTTAAGAAGATGTACCCGAATTTGGATGCATTTAGATTTGATTTTCGGGACTTCCAATCAACCACTTGTTCGAGTTTTTACGTATACGACTCACGAACAAGGGAAATGGCAAGTAAACGTGGTATAATTTTACAACCTGGCACGCAGCAATATTTGATGAAATAGTGCTGCGTTCATCGGAGAAGAAGTAACTGCTCTGGAAGAAGGTAATTTGTTTTCTTGCTTGTTCCTAATGGAAACTGTTTGCAGATACCCCAACCTTGGTTGTCAAGCATTCGTCTCGGTGCGTGCCGTCGGCTCATCCTACATGGTGTCGCAGTGGGCCATGGTCAATAACCACGACTTCCAACGAGAGACCGAGGGTTATTACGTCCGTAACCGCCGCTTGACCAGTGACCAAGAGAGCCACGTGTTTAGTATGATGGAGAGTTTTCGTAATACTGCCGAGCTTAGGGATTACACCCGACGAATGTTTAGCCGTCGCCTTCGCAGTCAAGACTTTCGCTCCATAAGCAAAATATTAGGTTCCGTTGACCACACTAAGGATGCTACAAGTGTAGATGAGTTATTGAGAAATCAGGGGTATTCACAGGTCATTAGTGACGATAGCATGATTAGGTTTGTTCCCTTTGTTCCTCTTGTAAGTAACGAGCTCGTCGGCAGGTTTGGTGACGTAATGTTAGCCGATGCCACGCATCAAATGAATTACGGTGGGTATGTCTTGTTGCACGTTATGGTCGTAGACGACACCGGCTTGGGACACAGTATTTTGTATGCTCTTATGCCCAACGAAAGCGGCAGTAGCTACGAAACAGCCGTTGAGTTTTTGGCTCAATCTCTGCCTCAGACCAGAAATTGCAAAACCGTAGTGGTAGACCGTAGTCTGGCGCAGTATAACGCTCTGAGGACACAGTACCCGGAGTCGCAGGTTGTATTCTGTAGGTTCCACGTCGTGAAGGATATGCGTCGGAGATGTGGTCTGCGCTCACACGTCTCCATCACAGATCGAGGTAGGATATTCCAGTGGATGCGCAATATGGTGTACACGGAGGACGGCGCTGCTTTTAATAGGTTCTTATCTGCCATTGACAGTCGAAGTTCCGAGGCATCCCAGTACTTGAAAAGTACTTGGATGCCGTATAAGACTAGCTAGGCTGCACATGCAACCCGGCAGTATTTGCTTCATGGTAATTATACCACAAATAAGGTCGAGATTGAGAACAGGCATCTGAAAACAGGTCTGTCTCGGAGGTCAACGATGTACGATGTGTTTAAAAAATCCTCGAACGCACCGACTCATTAATGAATGTTCGTAGGCATTGGCTTGCGAGCGAAAGGATGATTCCTTTTAAGGCTCCAAAACATCTTGGATGGACGCAGGCCGTCTCAGGTCGACTGACTGCGTACGCACGTGGTGTGCTTCTAAAGCATTTTGATAGTCACGCGGTTTTAGGCATCACTCTATCTGGTGGAGCGTATGTAGTACTCACTTCCAAGGGTCGCAATTATAGAGTTAACCTAAGATCAGAGAACCAACGGTGTAGCTGTTCATTCAGTCGTCAGTGGGCTCTACCGTGCCTACATTTGCTTCGAGTTGTGAAGAAAACAGGATTTCCTATGGGTGACGTAAATTTGGGCCGTTGGGAATTGCCAGTATCGGGAAAAGGTTTTCCAGCTTCTGTGCCGGAGTTCATACATAAGCAGAAGGCGTCAAAACTAACTCCTATGAATGCTATACTGGCAATCACCGATGATGCCTTGAAGGACCTTGGGGTAACTGTGAGCAACTTAGGCGATGATAGGTTTAAGCATATAATAGACCTTATTCACGGTCTATCGCGTGGACTAGCTGAAAGGCCCACTTCATGGTATCAATTACAGGAAGTTCCCAAGCCCACGGGGAACCTAGAGGCAGACTTGAATGTTAGTCCCTTGTACGTTCCAGCAAAACCACTGGCTAGTACTAGTTCATTAGTAGCCAGCACCAGCGGTAGTAGGTCACGGTCGAAGCGAAAATCGGCCTTGGTAGTTAGGAATGCGGACGATGAAGATATAGTTGTCATAGGGGACCCACTGCAAGCCTTGGATTTCCGTCGGTTGCGCACCAATACGTTGACACCATTCAAAACGGAAAACAAGCGTCGCCGTGTGGATCCAGCGGCTTCACCAATTCGGGAGGACGTTTTGCAGCGTATGCAGATTGAAGGAACCAACGGTGGACATTGACGAGGACGTTCAGTGGGTGCAATGTGGCTCTTGTGGTCGATGGGCCCATTTCCAATGCGCGGGTTTCAGAAAGGACGACAAGTACGAGTGCGTGTATTGTCTGGCTCGATGACCAACGCGGAGGACAACGGGAATGTCAACATGGTCCCTATAGGGCCACCACATTTTTATTACCGTGTTGCTTCTCTGAAGCCATTTTGTTGTTGCCTTTTCATTTCTCTTGCATGTGAGTCTTGTTTCAAGTGCGCAGGCCTGGGAATACTAGCTGCATATAGGGGGCGATCGTTTGCGAGTTTGGGCGTGGTATTTAGAATACTCCGTGCTTCGTTAAACATTTCGTGAAGATAGACTGACGGAATTAGCATTCCAGTCAATCCGTTACTCATATCACGTAAGTTACAGTACTGAAAGCATTGGTAGCAGGAGCGCAGTTATCTACTATGTTCAGACAAGAGGATCAGCTAGTTAGTTCAGTGAAACTTTGCTGCTAGATACATGGAAGAGAGCTCGTACAGTGGGACATATATATATATATATATATATATATATATATATATATATATGTATATATATATATATATATATATATATATATATATAACAACCGTCATGTTGCACTTATCTTAGGTCAGCTAAGTACTGTTTCGGAGTAAGTGGTATATATATATATATAACTACGGTCAAATATATATATGCGTATAATTATGCATATATATATATAATATCCTTCGGTTACCGGTGGACGCGAAACAAAGCCGGCTCTACTTCCACCCATCACTTACGTAACTCATTACGCCAATAGTATGTAAGGTTGATTAGACCTTACATCGCGGTTTCCTTAGTAAACGCGTGCTTCGGTCCTTTGTACTGCGTGGACCACCTGCACGTTACTCTAATGCGCGGCACTGCACAAATATGTTAACCAGAACAGTATTCTCCACGACCCGTGAGAACGAGAAGGCGATTGGGAGAGATAGTGGTTAGCGTGTATTTGGGAGCGTGCGTGAGAGCGTGCGCAAGAGCAACGGTCAAATGGCAACCGCGCTTGGCAGTCAGCGTTCAGTTAAACAATAAACGTGGTAAAAGTATGAACGAAGATGGCAACCGCTACAGGGGCCTCCTCCTAGAAGTCCGACGGAGTTGGGCTTCGATCGTGATGGTAAGCCGGAATTATTGGTTGTCCAGGAACTCCTCATAGCTTCTCCGTTATATTGTTGTTGACGTCGAACGACTGCTGATGAGTTTACCGGTGCCTGCACTCTCGAGGTCCGATGTGCGTGGGTCCAACTGTGTTTTGGCGCCCGCGGGTCTCATACGAATGCAAGCCGGAAAATGCCTCGTCAGGTCCATCCAAAAAGGCGTCCAGTTGCCGTCTCCAGTGCCAGGCTGACCAATCGTCCCGTTGTCCAGTGAGCGGTTGGCTCCTTGAACGTGCACGGGAGTCAGCCAGGCTACGGATGAAGCCAATGTGACTTGTTAGATCCGTCTGAGAGAGGGCAAGGTAAACTGGAACAAAATAGCGCCTGAGGGCGCCGGCGGATGTTGGACCGTAATAACAACACACAAACGATGTTCGGTGTTGTTGTAGTCGCTAGGAGACCAGAAGAAAATGAAACCATAACTACAGATTGTAATTTCACGGGTCTGTTTTTTTGGTAAATCCATGGCGAAGAAAAGAAAAAAAAATCACGACGAATTAGACACACAAAATATGTATGGACGAAACAAAAAATTATTTGGTAAACCAACCGAAAAAAAAAATCAAGATAGGGAAACAATAAAACACACAAAAACGTACGCAGACGGGACCTTGAACGGTAGAAAACAAGGAAACTCACGTGACCTGAGGATCACGTCGGGCTCACCAATTGTAAGGTTGATTAGACCTTACATCGCGGTTTCCTTAGTAAACGCGTGCTTCGGTCCTTTGTACTGCGTGGACCACCTGCACGTTACTCTAATGCGCGGCACTGCACAAATATGTTAACCAGAACAGTATTCTCCACGACCCGTGAGAATGAGAGGGCGATTGGGAGAGATAGTGGTTAGCGTGTATTTGGGAGCGTGCGTGAGAGCGTGCGCAAGAGCAACGGTCAAATGGCAACCGCGCTTGGCAGTCAGCGTTCAGTTAAACAATAAACGTGGTAAAAGTATGAACGAAGATGGCAACCGCTACAAGTATACACGCAGCTAAAAAAACAGTTCCCGTGTTCTGGCAGTTATTCTTTTAGCCAAACTTCACTGGGTCAGATCACATCGCCCAGGGGTCTTTCGGAAACCGCACCACCAATAGGGGCACGTTTTTCACACAAAATTGTGATTTTGGGACAACGATAAGTGAGGACCACTTTTCCAATTAATAACTAAGAAACAGTCCAACGTTTTCAAAATATTTCACACATTTTTTGCCATTGCCAGATACGAATCGACACCCCAGTTAAATTTTAGAGTCCGCTATACAACAATGATGACCACTTCGTTGATCAGGATGTTTTTACAAAGGAAAAATCGCCCATTTTTTCTCTTTATAAATATACCAGATAAGTCACTTAAAACCAAGCAAGTAACTCGTATTTCAAAATAAGCTTGGCAAATCAATTTTGTGCGTTTCAAAATTGGCGCCCCAGAAATCCAGGTTTGCGCGCCAATTCGAAAATATCCAGGTCGGAACTTACCCCTCTACCAGACCAACTGACACCATTCGCATAGCACTCTCTCTGATACTCTGCGGGCACTTGTTGTACCCTTTTGTGAATTGTCATTCCGGCATCGCTATAATCATCTGATCATGCATTCTAGCATGCTTCGGGCGCATCCGAAATATACAATTATTATTATTAATATTATTATTTGCCAAACACGCAAATATCATCCATGTAAACTACGCAACCTTTCAGATCTGCGAAAGAAAGTGTCTTAAACTTTTGCCAGGCTGCCGGTGCACTAGCCAGCCCCATAGGAAGTACATTGTATTGAAAGAGTCCATCCTGCGTTAGAAAGGCTGTTAAAGGTCGTGATTCAATTGTGAGTGGCATGTGAAAATAGGCGCTTCTCACATCCAACTTCGAAAATACCTAAGCACCGACCAACTTTACGATTAGCTCGTCCGCAGTTGGCAACAGAAATTTGTCTACTATGATATACTGGTTTAGCATGAATAAATCGGCGCAGACTCGTACACATCCATCTTTCTTGAGAACCGCAACCAAAGGGTGTACCCATTCAGAGCACTATCGGTTCAATTAAATCGTTCTCGAGCATTTCCCGAAGTGCCGTAGTAACGGCCTCCCTTTTTGCAAGTGGTATTGGTCGAGGTTGGTGGATGCTGAATGAGGTTGCATTAGAAAGCTGTCGTATTCTGTGTTGGCCAGTTGGAATCCGCCCGATATCGTTCTTAAACAAATTGGGATATTTCGCCGACGTAAGGTGTGGTGGGGCTTAAGCGGGGGCCTCCGAGGTACACAAATAACGGGGTGAAGGGAGAAGCTGCCCCCTGGTGGATCGTATTGGGATACTGCTTTGCGAAAATGGCTATACTGTGGGAGTCCATTACTGTGTGAGCCATGTGGAGCTGAGCAGTTTCCAATTAATTGTTTCCGTTTCCTAGCCACCGTAGGTTGGGCACCTTTTTCGGATGTTTTTTAAGAATGGGACTGGAGTGGCCCGAGAATATATTCCTGCTGTCCGGTTTCAAACGTTGGTTGAAACTGCGGCTTCTGTGGCGTTTCCCTCCTGTCCCACTCCTATGTTCAAAAATTTAGGTTGACTTGGATGGTTGCTTCAGGAGTCTTCTTACTTTCCCCAAGGCCATTCGTATTGGGTGAGCTGGAGGCCACTGGGTCTGAGAGGGTACTTGTGACAATTGTGCAGACCGTAGTGTCTGAAGTGGAATCTGACTCAGCGGGATCCCCAGGATTTGATTGTCTATTTAGGCAGGCCACTGAAGATACTTGCGATTTGAGGCCCGTCATTGCGGACGCTGCAACCCGTTGCCTTGTCACCTGACGAGAATGCAATGGGCGGTCAAGCCCCACTCCTCCCGCCAAAGTATAGGACCTTCCATTCGCGGCTTTATGTGCCATCATGTTAGTCGCCGGTTCCCCTGGAGAGAACTCCAGGACTAAACCCTGCGTCAGTTTGCGTCTTTCGGAGATCGATCAGGAGCATTTGGCTAGGTTTCGGGGGGACTCCTCGAATGCTCTGACTATTTCTAGGGCTAGATGCGTCGGACATGCACAATTAGGAGCTCTGCCCCAATTTATTACTCGTTTAGCGCTAGCTGCCGAAGCTTGAAATTTACTCGCGGTATCTAGAATTAGCTGTTCTGATACTGCTATAGCCCGGTTAACAGCTGATATGGGGTAGTGGTTTTGATTGAAGTTTTTACACCGACTACCCCCGCTTCGAAGGCCGCTATCATATTCCTCAGCTCTTCTACATCCACGAGCTCTACGGAGTCCCTCAGGATGGGGCTAGGACACGGTCCGCCACCAGGTGTGCTCTCAATATGGCGCACGAGTATAGTCTCGTCCTCTCCGGTAACTGCGGATATTTTGCCAAAGGAAATGGACATGTTACGGAGTGTTAAAGTTGAAAAACTACATGGTAAACCGCCCAAACGAGAATACGATCGAGACAGCGAGGGAACTCTGCAACGGACAAGATGAATTTGGGTGAATAGGCGAGATAGATTTCGGTTTGAAATGGATCCAAGGTAGACTCGGTGATAGTATTTGATAAACAAACACCGGCCGAAGTCCAACACATCGTTCTCTAGCGGCTCATACACAAGCAGAACACGGACACCAGCGCAGGGCGTATATTAAGCAAACGTCCCTCAACATCCTGGATACAGGGAGTCCCAGGGACAGATTGCGGACTAAATAGGGAAAAGAGGCTCATATAGTTAACTTTAGGTTGGGAGTTCTTGTTGGTCGGCTCCGACGGCGTTCAGGCATGGAAGGCAAGTAGGGAGCGACGGAATGTGAATAATACAGTGATACTGGGTATAGCGGAGTTAGGTTTTGGCCCGAAAACAGTGATTGCCCTTATGCTCTCTATCATTCCCCTGAGAAAAGTTGTTGTTCTTAACACCCAGGAATTTTTCGGTGTGAACGTCAACTTCACCAGCTGCATCTGATACGGTCGTACAGCTATCTTGCCATGGTTCTTCGGCGAAAGGGGCGCTGTCGCTCTTGTGGCTGCCTTTAACCGGTTGGAAAGCACCGTCATCGGTTCAACATCCACATGATCCGTCAGCACGATTCGGCTTGTGGCCTCTTTGAACACCTCCGGTACAGTATGGGGCCCAGTGCTCTCCCAGTGCAGCTTGGCCGGTCTTCCTGAGGGTGGGTCCGGATGAGGAAAGATCACTAGTCACCGGTTGTAGCGGCTTTCCGGCAACCCACTGGTCGCAATTTCTTTTGGTGCCGGGAGGCGCTTTTTAATTACTCACTGGTGTAACGACCGGTCGTGGAAAATCCCCCTAAAACCCTTGCGATTCAGCGTTTTTCCTAACATCACCCACTTGCTTACACTATTGACTTGTCTTTACGAACTGGTTGTTTTTATGGACCAATTGTTGTTTGTTCGCGCCCACAGCGCTACTTTGGCACATCCTTGCTCAGGACCTGCGTGACGCACGTGCTGTTTGCTCACACGCTGCTATTCGGTTTCTCGTTGTTGAGTCCTTGTGATCGTATTATTGAGGTTTGTATCTTTTTGATGTCATTGTTCATGCAATAATCTAGTATCGTAGAATATCACGAATAATCGCCTTTTGATTTCGGGATCCGTTGCGAATTTGGCTACGCATTGCTCAAACGTTCGTTACAACTGGTCCGTAAATAGTCGCTTCTTGCACCTTGTTGTAGCTCCCACGCAATACTGTTGAGATAAGAGTATCCGGGGTACCCATGGGAATCGCCAGATCCGATGGCAACCGCTTCTTGTGTCCCAATGTCATGGCAGACGGAGTGTGTCCGGTTGATGAATGGACTGATGCTCGTCAAGCTAGCGGACAGCGAGACATCGCCTTCTCTTAATCCCGAGTAAAACATCCTTCAACTAACGTCTTCAGCAGTCTCTTTTACGATCCATTAGTGCCTTTAGTCCGGCCGTTACCTTCCGGATGATACGGGGATGTACTTGGCGTAATTATCCCGAAGAATTCACAGAGATTCGTAACCACAGAACCATCAAACTTGTGCCCCGATCTGAATTCAGTTGCTGTGGTGCACCCCAGCCAGATATCCATTGTTCGAAGATAGCATCTGCAATCGTGACGGCATCAACGGAAGCAATACTACAGCCTCACACCATTTTGTGAAGTAGTCTACCATCATAAGTATGTATTGATTCTTTCTGGGGGTTTCATGCAATTGTCCGGCAAAGTCCAGACCTATGATTTGGTTAGGATAGACTGCCAGGATTGCTCGTAACGGAGCACGATATCGCTTCTGTGGCCGTTTAATCTGGATACATTCTACTCAGCGGGTAGAAAAGTTTATTGCGTCCCGACCCTGCTGGGACCACCAAAATTGTCGCGACGCTGCTTGGTCCATCTTGTGCCGCCCCGCATGGCCCGTCTCGGAATGCAATTTTCCTAACAAGAACTGCACCATCGGTTGGAGCGCGATCATTCTGAGACCGTAATTCTCCCGGTACTGATAGTAAACCACCTCCTACCTCCCGCAGCAAAGAGGACCAGAGACAAAAGCTATCCCAGCTACAGCCGGCCGTCTCCACCTTCGTGGGTTTAGGCTGACCAGTATTTAACTTGTCGTAGTTTGCTTTCGCCTCTAAATCATTTCGCTGATACTCTGCCTATTCCTTTTAATGCGCTTCCAACAGGACTGTGGCCACCTGGCAGGTTGGAAAACCACCAAGGTGATTGTGACGTAGGACAAGGCGCCGGCGCTCATGTGCTTTCGACCAGGTCGGTGCTGGCTCTCGAAGTCGGAATGTTGCCACCGCTCTTGCCGACGGGCTACTTGTCCTCCAGGTTTTTTGAAATTTTGTGACCCTTTTAGAGACTGATGGTCCTTTCTAACTATAAATCCTTTCATTAACATTAAAGTTTGAAATGACGCACGTACTTTTTCAGTGTGAGCATTTCTGTCCTGGTGGTGCGATAATTCCTCTCGAGTTTGCCAAGACAACGACTGGCCTGGGCGATCCCATGCTATTCGTTATCGCGACTAAGTTAAAAAAGGACTGTTCGATCCTCGTCTCACTGACCTATGTGTCAAGGATAAAGGTGTCTGCTGTTTCGGTGAAGCCTGGAAATACGAGGGGCGGAGCCTCGGTTAGACATTTTCGGAGCGTTTCGAACGTTGTCTGACACTCCGAGGTCTACAGAAATTTCCTGTCCTTCTCGGTAGGCCGATGCAACGGCAGCTCTATTTTGGCATACCCCCTAAAAAAACGACGGTAATATGAAGTTTATCCGACGGACTGCCTCACGTCTGCTACGCCGGTCGGAACCGGCCAGGTTTTATTAGCTTGAATCTTTTCCGGATCACCTTGAATCCCATCTTAATTGATAATGTGACATAAGAGCTCCACCTCCCGCTTTAGCAATTCGCATTTCTTAGGCTTCAGCTCCGACCCGGTATTCTCCGCTGCCGTAAATACCTCTTCCAGGTTAGCAAGATGTTCAGCCAGTGTGCTTCCATGCACGACAGCATCGTCCACACAAGCCAGATATTTTGCCGGCACCAAGTCTCCCAAAACCACACTCATTAAGAGTTAGAACATCGCAGGGTCTTTTACCAGCCTGAAAGACAAAATGCAACTGGTACACCCCAGAAGGGATACAGAAATCAGTTCTGTCGTTGTCATCGGGGTGAGCTTCTACCTGCCGGTATCCGGATGCCAAGTCGGGTTTGCCGAGTTATCTTGTACCTCCGAGTGCATCCAAAGTGTCATTCATCCGAGGAAGTGGAAAGCTGGTTTTCGTGGTCACTTGATTCAGCCTGCGATAGTCGACACAGAGCCTCAGATATCCGGACTTCTTCCTTACCGACACTATGGGTGAAGCCCAAGGACACTGTGAGGGCTTGATGACTCCTCCACTAAATACTTCTTGGATGATATCGGTCAATTCTTCTCGGTAATGAACGGGAACTCGGCGCGGGCCCTGCCTGAATGGAGTAGCTACCTGTGCGTCGATGAGGTGTTGTAAGACCCCGGTTCGCTCTAAGGAAACACCATCCTAAACAAATGATTTCTATTTAGTTGCTTTCATCTCTTCCAGCTTGGCGCGATCTACATCATTCAGAAAACTATCAACCAGGTTTAGCAATAGCGCCATCTGTCTTGGCAAGTTCACCCGCTGTACTTCCCGAATCCAGCCCCTGTCCTTTGATGTGTCCGCAAACAAGGATTTACCAGTTGGGCTCGCTAACTCCGCTTGCAACACTAAGTGCCCTTATCGTGCCTGTCTGGCTGTCTGTTGCAACTTGGAGTTTATTGCACGATCATCCCCTTCTATCCTGCCCCATGGGATACTCTAATCTCTCAAGATCAACAGGCCAAGACCCAAACCAAGGCAGCACTTATTTTTATGCAGGAAGTCACGTCCAGTGACCAGTCCCATGGTATATCGGGAGGCACGACCACTGGGTGCTTAAAAGCCTTCCCTTCTACTTGGAGAGTTACCTGACTGGAGCCATGAGTTTTGACAAGAACTCCATTTACTGCCAAAACTCTCGGTGCCTCATCTCTATCTTTGCTCTGACTGCCGGTCCTTCGGTGGATTAGGTTACAAGTAGCCCCCGTGTCAAGTAAAGCCCAGTATGGGAAACCCTTCCTCACATCGTTCATTGGAGGTGGTTGTGTATGGGCAGTTTTGGAAACACTGATCGTAGGGGTGAGATCGTTCAGCCGCGTTATCTCACCTTCATGGGTGTCTATTTTTGACTGGGAGCACGGCCGGTCTTGGTTTCGTCTCGCGGAAGTCGATCATTAAAAGACCGGTCTTGCCGAGCTTCATTCCCTGGCTAAGGGCTGAACTTCGCGGCTACCGAAACAGCTTGTGACAAGGATTCCGGTTGCTCTTGCTACAGTCGGGACCGGGCTTCATCATATTGAAGTCCCGCTACAAACCGTTGGAAAGCCAAGACACTTCAAACCCCTGAGAACTGAGGTGAAAATCCGGCAGAAACCCAGGAAAAAATGATCTGCGTGGTCGGTTGGTCGTTCAATGAGCAGCTGTCCCCGTGTCCAGAACTCGCATTGTGCCACGGTAACATCTGGTGCTGCTGGAAACAACTCTTCCAAAGTTCCCACGTGACCGTGGTGAGTGCCGCTTTATCGACCTCCTACTAGACGACCAACTTTTGAATGTCGTCAGTAAGTTGACATAAAAAGTATCCACCATGTTCCCCATCTGGTACTCGTGAAAAAATCGGACTATTTTGGACTGCCATGGAGGAAGTTCCAAGTGGGTACCAAAGAGTGGCGGCGGCTCTCCCGGAGGTACCATAGAGGAAGTAGTTACTACATACAGCATTCGCGCTTGAACCACTGGCGGTTCTTCCATTACTTTGTCTGTCTCCACTCTATCTGATAATGGGGATCCCGTTCTTGTAGCCAAATTTGTAACCGGCAAGGTGGCTTTGGGTGAATAGGCGAGATAGATTTCGGTTTGAAATGGATCCAAGGTAGACTCGGTGATAGTATTTGATAAACAAACACCGGCCGAAGTCCAACACATCGTTCTCTAGCGGCTCATACACAAGCAGAACACGGACACCAGCGCAGGGCGTATATTAAGCAAAAGTCCCTCAACATCCTGGATACAGGGAGTCCCAGGGACAGATTGCGGACTAAATAGGGAAAAGAGGCTCATATAGTTAACTTTAGGTTGGGAGTTCTTGTTGGTCGGCTCCGACGGCGTTCAGGCATGGAAGGCAAGTAGGGAGCGACGGAATGTGAATAATACAGTGATACTGGGTATAACGGAGTTAGGTTTTGGCCCGAAAACAGTGATTGCCACTGCAGCTCAAGAGTTCTGACCTACCGCTCAAGTTCATCCTTAGGGGATCAGGTCAGGTCAGCTCAGTTCAGTTTACACGGGAGATTTAATGGCCGCTGCCAGTCAAGGTACCAGAATTCCTTTGATGGTACGCACACTAGGTAGCCACCCATCACCGAGCAGTTTATTTTTTCTTTATCGTTGAAATGTTCTACACAGCCACTTTGTGCTGCTTGGCAGACAGGAAAAGAAAAGAAGCATAATGACATGGGAAAAACATTTAAATTGAGCTACCAGGTAGAAAGGAATAACACTACGTCAACGAAGAAACGAGCAGTTGACAATAGATGGCTGTGTCCAGCGACGAAAACCGTAACAAATCAAGCCGGCCTGTCGTGATATGCCAACCGGTCATTCCCCTCGTTTTTGGTTGGCCTCGATCTGAAATCAATCTTACTAGATATCTTTCAGCTTACCCGTACTTCTCATGTAGCCCCTTATTTTGGTTAGGCTGGCAACATGAGAAAACTATAGAATCAAAAACAGGTAGCCTTTAGAAACCAGACCGAACAGGCGGGGTAGATGAACTGTGTAGAACGCCTTGGAGTTCCGAGGGGAATGCGTCAGCAGGCACCACGGGAAGTCCGTGTGAAACCCGTCAAACATGGTTCCAAACGAAGCTTTTGGGGTTCAGAAGCAGCACTATCAGCCGTAACGTGAATATAATAAACTTGGCTGGAAATGCCCACGATGAAGAAAGCTAGTCAGGTCAGATGATATAGCCACCAGGGGGCAGAGGTCGCCAGGAAAACAGCGGAAACTAAACCCTTATGAGAATGGATGGCAGCATTGGACTTCGGGCGACGCCATTAAACGTAAAGAACACTAAGGAAACGCCGGGACAGCAAGCAGCTTCTGCGCTGCCGGCCTATGGCACATTGGTGGGATAAATTGGCCTATACGAGAGGGTAAGTAAGTTAGAGATAGGCACGGCTAGTATCGCTAAAATTCTAACTACTTTGAGGAAAAGCAGTGATTTTGCTAAGAACGGAACCGGAATACTGCAGTTTATGGAACTCCAGAACCGTTCACAAAAGTCGGCAAGCAGAGGGAGAGGTCAATGTGATACCATCTAGTCAACTCACTCAGGGCGGTGAAAATGTCTGGGAATGTAGCCGTGAAAGCACATTTATGAGACTGGGGCAGTGGAACGGTGAGACTGGCTCTAAAAAGCGCAAATAAAAACCTATTCTCGTCAAGTTCACCAACCCTCGTCACAGTGACGCCCTCTTGGCTGCGGCCCCGCATGCAAAGCGAATCCCAAAGGGAGAAAAAGATTTGGTGCCCGATGGTAAGGCAGCTGTATCCAGTCAGAGAAGGGGGAAACACCGGAACTCCAGGTTTTGACATGGCCTTCCTAAAGTCTCCGAGAGTGAACGCAAGCAAAACAAAGGGGCCAAGCAACACGGGGCTCATGGTCAGGGAGGCGGAAGCGTTGCGCAGACCCGTTACTAAAGGGCTGGACTGTCGCAAATTCGACAGCGGAGAATCAAAAGAACTGACCCCCATCGAGGCTCCAAGGACGATGATGTGCAAAGCAACCCAAGGAATGGGAAGGGCGCTAATAGATAGTACAGATAGGAACCCAATCGTGATACAAAAAGGGCCGGGGTGCTTGAGTTCCCTAATGTGGTTGTCAGTGCGAGACGGAAGTTTCCTATTATGCGTGATTTCAACGCACCTGAAGTAAACTGGACCTCAGAAACCGCTCCAGCAAGCATTTGGGGAGAGGTTGCTCTAACTTTTCCACAGGAAGGCCTTTTTGCAACAGGTTAACCAGCTGACAAGCTGGTGGTTTGGGCAGTCCCTGTCAATTCTTGACCTAACGGCAATAATTACTGAGCTGAAGTAAGTATACATAAATGGGCTTAAAATGACCGCATCGTTATTGGGTTTTACGGTACCAACCATGCTAAAATTGAACTGTTTCACCACCAAACTGAACTCTGTATTTCGGAGAGACCCTAAAATAATGTTACACTGCAGGAAACGGAAGTAAACGAAGATTGTAATCGAAATATCGCAAAGCTAGTTCATTCGTATTGGGAAACAGCAAGTAAGATACTGTTGATTCGAGCTTTCAACTGCACACTAAGGACGAAATAGTTTGCAGACTGCCTCGAAACCTAGTCAAACAGCGCTTAATTCCATTTCATGCCCGACAACTATTGGATGCCACCCATTTTTCTTGAACATTTGAGACACTGTACCTACCATCTCCCTGGCAGGTGCACATGGATATTGCTACACGGTCGTCTACCACACCCTGTTTCCGTTGGCTCTCCTGTCCATGGTCTCACGTCCTGGTCAATGGTTCCTGGATCACGCAGCCCCATCGCGGTCGTTTTGTCCCCTGTACAATTATCCATGAACACTCTTGCCACTCCCAACAGTGCGGGGTGGTGTCAGATCCACCGCTATGGCCGGCTCACATCGAGCGTGCAGGCCGTCTGCAACGATGTGCGAGCGCAACTAGACTGGTGGATCACACCTCCTGTGTTCACTTCACGAAGTGTTCTTCAGGTTGGGTGCCCAGCGCACGGCCAGTCCCACCCACTAGCACCGGTTGCGGATGGCACGCCCTAACTTTTCTTGAACTACCGAATCCAATGCTGTCGGTTGAAAATTTCATGCTCCTCATCCTTTTTCCGCCACAGTTTTTTCGTCTATAGCTCTTATCATCTGTTTCCACTTCCAATTTTTGTCGCCCTACCACGGTATGCACACCTACCCGTTTTTTCCTTCCTCCTATCGCCTCTCTCTACATCAACTTTCACTGCATTGAGTCACTATCGTTCTTACCACTCTTCTCTGTCGACGCTCGCCAATAATTCTTTTCCCAACTGCCGTCATTGCTGGCTCCTATCATCTATGCGCTTGGTGTTACCCTTTGCTTAGAACGCCCATTGATAGCATTCTCAAACCTGTCGTTCTGTTAAATCATTCCTCATGCCCAATGCCATGATGCACCAATTGCACCCGCACCCATAAACAATCCACATATTAGAACTTGCCGCTCCAAACTTCGCATCTTTTACAGTCGTATTTATTGTCTAATCACTACCACCATATCTTCCTCACTTGGCTCCGCGATTCCTCTGTGGTTCTTTCCAGTGTCCTGATTAGTATCCACCTGTTCAATTGTCTGCCGGCACACAGCTCTTCAGCTCTATTGCCCCAACTCCGTTGCGCATTTATTTTTGTGGCCTTTTTGTTCTATTACTGGTTCACCTACCTCGGGGCTTCCCGCTTCCTTGTCCGCCTCCTTCGTGTTTCATCTGCAGTAAAATGATCTGATTGGTGATTTCTTACCTGTGTCTCCCCGGTCATTGATTTCATCTCTTGATCCGTTAGTTGCTCGCTACAGGCATTTTTCTGTGCCTTCCAGTGTGGTCCGCTTTTCCATGTTCCACCATTGTAATGACAACGTTACGTCACGGTGTTCTTTTACAGTTCCAAATTGTTTGACCTGTCACTACCCGATTCCTCTGGTCCGTCACTACATCTCGCACCTCCATTGATCAAATAATTAGACCAATTCTTACCCGTTTTCCTTGATCCTGTCTTTATTTTCACTCTTCCATGAACTGCTCCTCACAGTTTTCATCGCTTCTGTGCTTCCGCATTCTATTTTTCTCTCCGTTGGGCTGCCACGTGCACTTGTCATGAAGTTAATCCACCACGACATTCCAAAGTTAATTCTACAACCAATTGATTTAACATTACCTACTCCTCCTAATGACTGATAATTTCTTTCTAGGACCCCATTGTTATTGCTCCTGCTTCTCTTATACCTATATATATATATATATATATATATATATATATATATATATATATATATATATAAACTTACGCATATATATCCATGTGCACGCGCTCTGCATCTTGCAGTTCCTCACCGGCCATCTATCTTGCTATCATCCCAACGACCGTCATCATAGGCATCCATCGACTCTACATCTGTGCCTCACATCTACCGGATCCCATCCTTCTAAATCGTTTTTGTCAGCTGATCATCCCTCTACATCTTGCATTGCTCGCTGCCTGTTTAACGGTGAGTTTTGTGTCCTGTTCGCCGACAGTCCACTGCAAATTACCAATGCTTCATTGATATCTAATCCGCTGCAGTGCACCTCACCTTTTTCTCCATCGTTCCTTGCTACTGCAGTTCCTTATACCGATTTCCAGCCTTTCTCATGTTCACCAGTCGGCCTCCATATTTAATTACCCGGACCAGCCATTCAGTCCATATGACCTTGAATTTCAAACTCACCGGGCGTCCATTCAAATCCGCTCTTGAGCTCATTTAAACTCCACACAATCTCTATGATGTGCATACGTTTATCCTGTTTTCATCCTGTTTTCATCCTGCTTTATTCCCCCTTCTGAGCCTTTTTATCCAATATTTTCATGAGCATCTCCATATTTCCATGAATTATATCTGTCCTCTCCATCACCTGTATCAACAAGATCATGCACATGGCATGCTTCGGGCGTTTCCGAAATAAACCACTATTATTATTATTATTATCATTATTATTATTAAGTGCACCGAGTTTCAGCTTTTTGTACAACGTGCACAGAGGTGAAAAGAAGATTGTTACCAAGAATTCACTAGGACAGTTCGTATGAGGCTTATTAGCTGGGATCACATTGTGAAACCATTCCGACATTTGGAGAAGAACTTTCTGTCACACTTTATACATTATCGTTTGTCACACACTTTGTACACAGGAAAACTATTTAGTGCTCCGATAGGTTTCAGTATCCGACCAGTTTCCGTGTTTGTGTATGTTTTATTACCGTCCATCGTACACTCGTTTACGAAGCTCATTAATAATCTGAAACCGGTTATCAGCTCTTTCAGAATATTTGGTGTGGTAATTTCACTTAATTCTACCTTTTTCTTGACTTTTTAACTTTACAACGAATCTCATTGCCACTTGAAGGTAGCATCTACTTTCAACTTCTGCTCGCGAGTTGCTGCAACGGTTTACTCTTTGAGGTGCGTGGATTGAGCTCGTGTAGCAAAAAAGGTTCTGCTCTGGATTGTCTAAACTCTGGTCGCGCATCTAACTGTGTGCCTCGTTCCTCCGATGAATAAGCCAATCTGAAGTCGTGCAGCGGGATTTAGGATTGAGTCCTTACGTATTGTGCAAATGATGACTACGACGGAAGCCTGCTTTACGCGCAGCCAACATAGGAAGTTGGTAACCGCAGGCACCGTCCATAAGTTGTAAGTAGGTAAGGTGAGAATCAACCTCGTCATGAGTCCCGGACAACTATTTTCGCGGGCAGATTTTGGCCGGCAAAGTAAAGGACAGATATTGAAAACTTTCCAAAAGTACTACTGCTTTGTGCATATGACTTTATTTACATTACTCTAAAAACTCGTCCCTACGCCACACTTTGCGCGTTCCCCTAATCGCGTGAGACAATAAATTTGGCCCTGAAACTTTTCTGACTGATGTGCGTGAGCGACGGGGCCTCGAACCCTTGGGTTTTACTGTTAGCCTTTTTCGTCCGCTTACTTTAGGTTTGTGGATATTCGTAAGTTTTGCTATTTTCTACTTGGTGCCGCAGAAACTACGAGTCAGTATTGTTTGGGCTTTGGGAATTCTCGTGAGTCGGCTATGGGCAGCCGAATTTGCGAGAAATGACCAATTCCGTGGGGTTGAAGTTTTCAGTAATGCACGCTTACTCTGTTGCAGATGTAAATTGCCGCACGTTTCAAGTTTTTATGGTATCCCTTCCTCTGTACTGCATAAACTCCGGTCGATGCAGTTCATTGCGTGTCTTTCAGGCGTGTTATTCAGCATCATGGTACGCCCTGGCTGTTGACCAATATCGGGCTGTCAAACCGATGCCTGCCCACCTCATTTTGTTATCCAATACCAAGCTTTGCTTCCATCTTCTCTCGGCCTATGTGCCGCACCCTGAGTAAACTGGCACAGCTTCGTTATCCTGGGTCTTAGCCAGGTCTCCGATATGGCCAAAGATTCTGCACTGTCTGTCTCCGCTGCCAGCTCATTGCAATCGTGCCCGACGCTACTTGTGTTGACACCTGATACTTTGAGCCCACCTGCCCGGCTTGGCTTGTGCGACTCATCTTCGAGGTCTCATTTCAGTTCATTTTAAAAAAGACCGTTGGTGGCGGAGTTCGATGGAGCGCCCAGATTTCCTTCTGCCGTATAGACCGGGCTAAGCACCTACAACTATGAATGTTGTAAGTTCTTTATGTCCTTTCAGTTTGGGGCGACCTTACAATGATCCAGTTTTGCTGTGAAGAAAAAGAATTGGAAAATCCGCTCACATCCCAGTCTAAAGGGAGCCAAAACTTGTGTGTTGCCTCATCAGGAGCTTGGCGTACTTTGCGCAGTCTTGAATTTGGCCTGCGAGAGACCTTCTGGCGTTCTCCTCCGTTTCTAACTATCTACCTCCGAAAGACGTTTCTCCCATTCACTGTCTGGTTCACTTTGAGGATCTTGCATCCATAAGATTCGGTAGCACATTGGTCATCCGGCTTCACAATCGAAGTATGCCACACCAGACTCATTTGGCTGGAAAATTTAACCTTTAGCTTTCCTTCCACGGCTTTACATCGTTTTCTTTTTTCTGTTCCTCGGGAGCCATTCCAAATGCAAGCAGATTTTGCGCTTGATGAACGTTCCACTATTTCGAAGTCCTAAGGTCTTGGCGCATTTCATAGGTACGGGGACGGGGCGTAAATGTTCCCGGACCTTGCGTTTATCTTCTCTTCCCCAGGGTACAGAGCTGACAGAAAAGGGACTGTATGGGAAGGCAAACTGTTGCTACGACAGGAAGCCATTGAATAAAAGAAGTGCAGCATATGAAAGCATATCCGTTCTAGTCCAATTTATATGTACCGGTTCTTCTCATTTAAGCTGGGAGGACTCGGTGAATTGGTGGAGGAACAAGAGCTAGATTATACTAAGCCCACGCAGTTTCTACGCTTGGATGTGCAAGGTCTGGCTCATAAAATCTGCTGAAAATGAGCTGTACTTATGGGAACCCCCCGTATACTTCTTAGGTTCGAAACGCAGGGGGTTAGTTCAGTCTGACGAGCTGAGTGAGAAGTGTGTCGGTAACGATGAACCATATTCGTGACTCTTCTCTGGATTTGCTCGGCAGGTCTTTATGCCCCATAGTGCAGGTGTGCAAAGCATGACTGCCATGTGCTAGCATATGACGGACATTCGCTCCACAGAGAAGTTGTAATTGCTCTTTTGAGAATAATAGGAAGGAAAGCAGAATAATACAGAAATCTCGGAAACCAGATTCACTGGCTTTTACAGGGTGAGACAAAAAAGAAAAAAATATTGAACAGCCAAAATCCCACGTTTTTGTGCTGACCTACATTTCGAGTTTGCGTGATACCATTGATGCAGAATGAACGGTCGGCGGTTCTACCGAATGTCAGCGAGACACCACAGTTGTCACTAGCTGGCGGGCCTCATTCAAAAGATCGGCTCTTTGCAGCAGCCATAATGACTGTGTTCCTTTGCCGCCTGATCTCCACGCTGTTGAGTCTTCAGCATGCACTGCTGTGTTCACCTGGAGGTAATCGGGTGGGTCATTTTTGTATCTAAGACTCAGTGAACAGAAAGGAATTATGTTTGCAAGCAAAATTCTCATTGAAGAGTAGCTTTCAGTAAGCGCAAGGGCAATTACATGTCAGCCAGACTTAAGCGGCTGTTCGACATTAGACACAAGGGGGGCTGAGTGCGTACGATTCATAGAGACGAACAACGCCCAGCATGGTATGCACAGGCATCCCATTTGCTAGCACAGGGTCAATGTGGCAGGTGTTGGCTATATTTGTGGTCGTTGGCCGGACAACCAGTGCATGCCGTGTCAAAGAACATTTTTCCTCATTTCCATGAACAATCTTGCGTACCAACTCACTGATTGTTTTACTGGGTCACCGTTTGTAACTGTTTGACTTTGGCGGCTGAAGCTTGACTGCTGCTTATTGAGGCTGCCTTATTCTTCACTTTGGCTTTTGGATAGTTTAAAAAAGGGGATCACTATTAAGGTTGGTTTTCATAAACCTACAAACCGCAAATGGTGTAGTACTTGCCGTAAGCTACTTGGTAATTCCCAGATCTACCACGGTCTTTCGACTTTTGGCTAAATACTGGGGTCAGGCGAACTCTTCATTGCTGTTGTCGTACTATCGTGCGCCTCAGTGAGGCCGGTTAGGTTTGAACAACCCTTGGGACTGAACCGCGCTACTCGAACTTGTTATTAAAACCCCGAATGAACAGTAGGAATGAATCACAAGTGAAAGTCAATGCCACATGAATTGCCTTCAGAACGGTCATTGACAGTAGTAAAAGAAATGGTCAGCCATCCCCGAAGCACTCCAGAGGAGTTCGGAAAAAAAGGTGAGTAAGGCGGCCGATTTTCAATCAAGTGGAGCCGGCTTTTAGGAAGGCTTCAGGCATCTATGCTGGCGAGTGGAAATGCCGCACCTCCCTAACGCCAACAGAAGGAAATCATGGGGCATTGCATCAAAGGCTTTGCCAAAGCTTATGAAGACCGCGTGGGAAATCCTTCCGTCATTAAATGCCTGTTAGACTGCCCGCAAAACCTGAAGTCCGGAAATCCTCCGAGGGATCCATGATATTTTGGCTTTCTGAAAATACCGAATCATATAAATTCGTTGCATTTTTCAACCCCACGTATTCGTGCACCAAACTTTGTTCATTCGCGTCAAACGAGATTTGTTCGTAACCCGTTTAGACCCTTGTTGCCCACATGCCCGTTTTCTCAAGCCGTGATATTGGCTTTTGTTTTTGAGTCTCTGTGACCTTATATTTTAGGTTTGAATGTTCATAAGTTTTCTTCCTTGGTAACCCAGCACAGTGGAAACAACGAGTTAACCTTGTTTCCTACGCAGCCCATCACAGTCGGCGTACTGTTGGATCAAGGCCTAAGGGTGGGAAATCGTGCTCGAGGAAGATGCGGGTGGTCCAGGCCCTTAAAGGCCATCAAGAATGGCACTTTTCAGAATGAGTCCGAAGACGCGGCAGACTAAGAGGGAGATCTTATCCGGAACAACATAAATAAGAATTAGGGAGAAAATGTTTTTGCTCCAGTGAAGGAGATATCAGTGTTCCAGTGTTGAGAGGTCCGCTGAGTGTTGAATCTCTTGATGCGCAATGGCAGAAGATTTGAGTATGAAGCTGAAGTAGAACCGAATAGCTTCTGTCGCTTTTCCTGGGGAGAAGGTGGGAGGGCCATCTGGTAACCGTAAGGCAAGGGAAACCCTTAGGTTTTGGTTAAGAATGGACTTATATCTTCACTTTCGAGCAAAAAATCTCCTGTTTCACCTCAAAAGTACTGCCCGATCTCAGATTTTGCACAGAATTCGGATCGCTATGAAGGTGGCTACGTCATTCATTAGATCTGCGGACCAACAAACGGCGAACAGTCTTGCAAGCCTTTCTACCAGTGGCCGTGTTAATCTTGAAAATGGTCTGCCATTTCCAACGGTTTCGTGAGCTACTGGTACAAGCCAATGGTAAACGGCGTTGAAATGCCTTTAGAATAGCTCATCGGCATCATCGGTTCATAATTCTCAGTTGATTTTCGCCACGTGGAACAGCAGGCTTTTCTCGATCTAGAGAAAACTGGTCCGTTTGAAGCATTTAACCTTCACGCACTATAGCTGAGAATGTTGGCCTTTACTCCCAATGAACAAAAAGATGTTTGCTGCTTCCGATTCTGGAGTTGACGAAATTCTACAAATCCAATCCACTGAGAAAGTAGTACTCAATATTGCGGTATCTAAAAACTGAACATTAGTTAATGAGAACATTGCAAGTTGTACTTGTCTACGCTTTTCCCTAGGCAGTTCTTAAGAATGGAAGGTAAGCTGTGTTGCTGAACTGCCTACAACTAAGTATCCAAACGATTTGCCAGGAGAAAGAAAAGCAGAGCGGTTAATCAAAGGGTGGAGGTAAGGAAGGAGTACTCACTTCCAATAAACTAGGTGAACTTAGTAAAACGTCCTCCGTATACAAGCCCCCACAGCGCGTCAGCTGCCGTAGCAGTCCCGATACAGGAAGCAGCACCTGGACCATCTAGTTGTAATCAATCTCTGGTGGTGAAAGCAAATATTTGGGTCCAAGTAACTTTGCCGCCGGCTCAAACAAGTATTGTTCCCATGTACTTCCAAGAGTGATTTCCAAACCCGCTTACCCCGGGGCTTTGAAATCACCCAATGACAAAAGGTTCGCGAACTTGTTGGGCCTAAATTTCAGGACCTTTTTCGGGAGAGCGCTGGCTAATTCTGCAGCGCAAGATGGAAGCCTGCAGATGACTCCCACCGGTAGGAATTCATTAGAAAACAGGAACCTTCGGGCCCACGAAGAACCTATAAGAAGACTAGGAGCCAACTGAGAAGCCAAGGCTGGGAACAATAGAGTAGTAAGGAAAAGGACCACATTAATTTCTGGATATGCCATTTAGTCCTTATGGGCCAGTGTGCAGCCATTGGCCGGTGTTTCACCTTTGTGCTAGTCCGACCATATTCACGTCTCGGTGGCGGCAAAAGATGAAGGTGTTTTACGGGCCGTCAGCCGTCTCATGTCCCAAACCTTGTTGTTAACGCTGGGCAGTTGGTACAGAACACTTCACCTATCATTCATGAGAGGCCGAAGAAACTTAAGATTCAGAAGCTGGCGAGGGTGGGACAGCTAAAGCATGGGATAGTTTGGAATTCCGTCGCTCTAGGAATATGTAGAATGGTGGGGAAATAATGGGTTGGGCTGGATTCCCAAGAGGGCTGTGCATATGAGTGCGTTAGCTCCCCGTACATACTGCCCACCTTCTTTACTACAATATTTCGCATAAGTGCCGTGGAGGAGCATACACCCCGTAGCCATAAAGGCCCACCGCTCCATTAGGGATAACCCGCAACCGGACCGTGAGAGTTGCTTTGGAGATCCATAAAAGGTCCAAAACTGTTAGGTGTAGTAACTATCCGATTTGCGATAGATCCGGGGGCTCCGAGACTCTGAGGTAATAACAGTGATGTAATCTGGGCGCGGATTGCTTATATGAGCCCGTTGGCGTGCTAGCCTGAATATACCTTTAGCTGAGCGGCCCATCTGCAACTTTTTATGCCACCTTTATGAGGGCCTGATGAGGGCTTCGGGGGATTGGGAGCACAGTGGACTGCCAGGTCCACTTACTTGATCGCCTGGTTGGAGAAGACTTCGCCGGCTTCTTTGTAGGACTTTTAGATCTTTCCCGCTGGCTCTACTGCCGTCGGTTATGGACTCGTCAGGCTCTCGGCAGCAACGACGAAGGTCTTATTCAGAGAAGAACAAGACTTAGATAATGGTGTTTCTAAGTCAATTGTAGCCCCCCAGCGAGGCCAACCCTCTTCTTAGATTGGAGCTTTTTCCAAATAAACCGGTGTTGGCCGTACGTTTTGGGCAAACTAGAGCTTGGGATCGACCACGGTGTCAGGTACTGATTCTGGTTTCGACGTATGAAGAGTCATATGTAAAGGATTATTCGATGAGACTCCTCAAACCACTCTCTGGCCTCTATTTTGTGTGAGCCTGGACGTGACAGTCAGACACTACCTGCGAAGAGTTTAAGCTAGCAAATCGCCCACGACTTTGGCTGCTAGTTATGGAGATGGGCCAAGGGCACACTGACGCTTTTTGTACCTCAGCGATGGGCCAGCCTCAAGCATCTGTTTCGCGCTCCTCGTAGGGTGATCTTATCATAATGGCCCTAAATAAAGAGATGCTTGCAACACATAAAATTCCCGCAGCTGCTTAGCCGCAGTCATAACTCGCCATTATCAGATCACGAGGGCTTTTCTAGCGGCTTCTTACCCTGAGAAAAGATGAAACACGGTCACCTCCATATGCTCCTCTTAGTATCCGGGTTCCTGTGTTGTTTCTTACAATAGAAGTTACGGTCTGCTGTTCCACAACTATCGCAGGGGAAAGATCGGTGGCTAGAGTCGAGTAGTTTCCAGATAGCTGCGACTCTACTGAGGCCTTGTTATTTCGTCGCCCGGGATTTGTGTCCACATGAATAATTTGGAATGCATCGCATGGTGATCCCTCCTAGGAAGCCGGAGTGAAATGGCTCCAGAAACACGGTTAAGCGAAAGACAAAATGGAAAGCCCCAGTAGAACATCACCATGCATCATTATTATAACAGACTATAGAGTAATAACTCGCAGATATCGTGGAAATGCCCAGATATTATTGTGCAGAAGTGTGGCAGCAAGATTTAAACCAATTTCGAAAGTCCCGCCCCAAGGTAAAGTCTGTCATAGGGTCCTGGCTCATTCTCCTTGATTCTAGAGGGGGCTATCCCGCATCCCCCAGTCTGTGGCTGCACTCGTTCCTCGTTGACCCACCACTATTTTGACGGCTGGACTTTGAACATTAAAATAAGGTTCCATCGGTCTTAGGAAGTGTCTCCTATCCCGTATATAGCCTATTCTGATCACAATGCGCAGACCTCGATGGGCTAATTTTGTCCATGTTTTTGCACCGTAAGCCTCCTTGACCTATACACCGAGACACTTAGAAGAGACGAGTGTTCTTCCTTGATTTGGCAAGGACAAACGGAATGGGTGGCTTTCTACCACTTTGCTCAAATATGAGAAGCATCAGAGGGTTACTGTCCTTTGGTGAGTTCCAGTTCTAAGCGGATCTACTTCACAGACAGAAGTAGAGAAGGCGGAAATTTGGAGGTGTTGCAAGAGTGTAAGTGTGCTGGCAAAAGAGCATTGGACAAGCACTGTAAAAGGAAGTGGTGATTGTGGTTCTGAACGTGTAACAGTGAAAAAGACGGAAGAAAGGGAACGATAAAAAAGGTAAATTGTGATGAACAGCAGTAATTATGGAAATGAGAAAATGGATAGTCAATTAAAATAGGCAGGGGAGCCAAATGTTTGTTGGTTTTGGCAAACACCTTGCCTCAACCTAGGTCTAGTGGATGTTTGGGGTTCACGAACATTTCAGCTGTAACTACTTTCATCATGGGCCGGTTCTAATCGTTTGAAATTGTTACTGCGGAGGAAGTTACCTGCAGGTGACTTAAGAAACCCGTTCTAGTGGGCGTATGATTTCCCGGACTCAAAATCTGTGGATTCAACACCTGAATATTAAAGTACTCCTTCAGGGTTTTGAAAGCTTCTGTTGGGTCACCTCTACGCATTCTCTACTCTAGCGGCAGCAAGTCCAAGGCCTCTAGTCTATGCCTGTAGGCGAGTCCCCTCAGGCATGCTGATCACCTCGCGGAGCCTCTCTGAACCTTTTCTAACTGCGTGGTCCTCGGCCATGAAGTAGGAGGGGGGATGCAGGCTAGGACACTGTTCAATGTTCGGCTGAAAGGAAGCTCTGTGGAATGGTAATACAGCCCGGAAGTTTCTGGAACCCACGCTTGTCCTAAGTCTGTACCTTGCCCTAGATGCTTTTCGAGTATCTGCTCAACATTTCGCTTCAGATCCGAACTTGCCCGATATGGTTGCCCCAAGGTCCTTTGTAGTTGTCACTTCGGTGAATTCATTGCTTTCTTTGGCCCCTTTGAGGAACGCGGCCGGCTGAGAGTACGCACTCTCTGCTTAGGTAATGCGCTTGCCGGCATTTAGTGGTAAACCTGGGACTGCCGACCAGTATTTGCGCCGGTTTCAATCCCCCTGCACAAAACCTCCGACACACAGCCAGCCAAATTTGTTCCATCACAAAACATAAAATGTAGATTTCCAGTCACAAGAACATATAATTTGTGGAGAGAATGAAATGCAGTGCGAGAACTGAGACCCGAGGCAAACAGCCCAGCAAACACCCCGGGCCATGCTAGCCTCCACTCTGACTAGAGATGTCTTATTCCCGAGTGGCCTACGGTTCCGGCATAAAAAGCGGTCAAAGCTGACTGGACGTCTGTATCAGAGTGTCTCGATTTTTGCCTCCTCTGCCGTTTAGACGTGGTTTTAGGCTAACCATAGTAGATATCATCAGTCGGCCCAAAATAATAACTATAACTGTAAAAAACTGCGTTGCAAAGCGGTAAGATAATAGTAATACCATTAATAGATTATTTTGGATAAGCAGAGGCACTCTGAAACGCAAGATCAAACAGTACAGCTGGAGGCGGAATCCGAGTCTCAAAGGGTTGTTGTCGGTGTGTGCACCCGATATGGTATCGGGTGAAGTATTCAAATAACTTCTGATGGTAGCGCCCGACTTATACGAACTCAAGGTCGGATGGCCAGGCCGGCCTAGCCCAGATGAAGCTGGTTAGAAATAGTAGGCCAAAACACGGATATTGAAAAAGAAGGACCTCACGACGGGATAATCAAACAGGATTGACGAAGGCTTCGTCTACCTCGAGGAAGAAGAATTTTTCAAGGGAGTCGTAAACCAGCTGTAGCTCTTTGTGGTGCATGAAACGGCTAACGATTTGAAGTCGGACGATGAAAATGAGAAAAACTGCGGACACAGAACAAGAAGAACCCGTCGACTATTACATTCATAAAATTTGGCGACTGAATATAAGCCGAGTCAGTTAAAAACCCAGCATAGGATTCATTTGTAGAGAGAGATTGCCGAGGTGGTGAAGAAAGTCGCCGGATGGGAACAGGTAACCGCTAGGCAGATTGTTTAATTTCAGAAAAGTGAAATATGATGCATCAATATGTAAAAGGGAACTGGGCGGCAGATCGACGTGTGATGGGAAGTCAAAATAGAAGCAGAGGCTCAGCTTGCAAAGGAGACGTGCACTTAAATGACAAGTATTTACGTACTGACTTGCGTTATCTAAGGGCTGAACACGATAACGGGGTGGTTGCGAGGATCGGAATTTTTCCAGGGGACTTAGCTAGATAGAGCACCGGATATGAAAAAACACCAAACATCCGATGAATAGGTTGCAAAGTTTAGCAACTGAATATGAGTGGAGTCAGTGATGGGCAGCAAGTCTGGAGAGAGGCAGCTAGATTGATGGTGGAAGAAGTGGTCAAATGGAAACAGGTAATCGTTGAGCAGACTTTTCACTTGCAGAAAAGTGTATCTCTTCTTCATTCTTTAACTTCCTGTTCGAATAGACTGAAGGTTAAGTAGACCACCGGGGCCCAGAAAGTCTCCGTCCGCTTAGCCCTTGGAGGTTTTGTTTCCTCTTTCCTCTAAATTACCAAGCAAAGGATTATAAAATTTTTCATCTCACCAATGCAAGCAGCAGACCAGTAGAAAACGGGTGGATGTAACCTCCATCAGCGTCATTGGATGTCCGTGCGTGCTGCATGGTCTATGAAGCAGAAAGTCCGATTTTAGCTCTGATTCCGGGTCACTTCGTATAATACGACGGATGTAGGTTGTATCACAGTTCGCCCGCCATTACATACCGGAAACAAACCAGCAGTTGAAAGGCTCCCCATGGCTGATCCCGCCTGGTCCAGGTATCAGAAATGCCGGAGACCCTTAAATTCTTCCCGGATTGTTCGTTCTTGCAGCTGCTAATGGGTACGCAGCCTTCTTGTCATATCCAGGTGGAGAGTGCACATTGTAATCAGACCAGATGCGTAAGATAGCACTCTGTAGTTTCCCGAAAGTGTGGCGAATGGGATGGTCGATCTTCCGGACCGAAGGAAACACCGTCCAAGTGACCATTGGTTTCCAGAATCGAGGATATCGAGCTTCTAGCTCAAGCCTAGAATGTGCTGTTCACCCGACAGTTCCGAGTGGATTCTAAAGCATCGGCCATTGCAAATGACTCTCTCGAATGTAAATACTGTTCACAAGGTTCGTTAGCAGCATCCACGTGAAGCACCTACAGGAGGGAGCATGAAGAGATTTCTGCGGGATTTGGCTATCTGCATCCACAAGAAACACGTGCAACACAGTTTCTTGCCATCCGGACACCAGAGACATATGGTGACGGGACCTTTGAGACCGTTTATGAAAGAGAGAAATAGCGACACTTCGGACCCAAACCCCCGGAGAGGGGCTAAAAGCATACTGCAACCTTCGGATAGATTTACATATTCTGACCTCAAACCACAGTCCTGTTAGGAAACCTCTAATCCCTCTCAATAAAGAGTTACATATTCCCAGAAATATAAGTTCTCCATGAAGGCCTTGTAGAACTTTGTCGAATGCTTTGCCGAGATCCGTAAAGACGAAGCCTGTTGAATGCTCCCTGAAGTTTTCCTTATTCCTGAGGTCATGAGCGAGTAAAAGATCGGGAAGACGGGAAAGGGCCAAGAGGGAGCCATATTATTTAGAACTCAACGGAAGGCAGAGTTCCAGGTGTTCTTGGAACCGCTTGCCCACAGGGTTTTCCATAACCTTTCAGACTACACTCGTTATCCTCAGGGGCGGCAACTGACAACTGTTGTTTAGTAGCACCTTTTGAACAACAGACCAACAGTAGCCTCTTTCCAATCATCTAGTAGTCTCTGCTAACAGAGAGGAGTCCATCAACATGGTGGCTGATGATGCAATGGTGCCCACGAGTAAGCTTAACACAAAAATAGAACTCCATCATGTCAAGAGGATTTTTGGGACCTGGGGGATGGTACTTTTCCCATAACTTCCTCTTTATGAAAATAACGGGATACGGTGGTGGGCTTCACCACCGGAGAATAGAGTGTTGTAGATCCCAAGTTGTCACATTTGACTTCATCCTACCGGGACGTCAACCATGGCTCCTTCAGACTCAGCAGTTGTCTCAGCCTGAAGCAAGGTTGGTATGCCGGAAATGGCTCTCAGACGGCTTTTGAGATACGTAAAAATTCTTTAGGGTGCTGTATCCGAGTCGGCTGTCAACCTCTCCGCAAACCTGCATCTCTTACTCAACTTCGTAGACGAACATTGATTTGTTGTCCATCTGTACCCATCAAGTTTGGTACTCCTGGATTCTCCGAAGCGGGCATCTGAGTTTCCTATGGGATCGCGGGGACTACTTGTGTGAGAAAGCTGACGTTGGAGTCGACCAAAGCAGTCAACCAGCTGGACAGTCCAGTCGCGGGTACAACTCCAGCCTAAATTTTGCATCGGATCGGCCATCACGCGGCTACAATGTTTTCTAAGCAGCTCCTATCTTATCCTCGAAATCTACGCTCCAGACGTTTGGTCCGCTGCCTAGAGCAGCATATGTTCGGGTGCCCTGTCTCTAGTGTGTGTAAAATATATGGCTACCCGTTATGTCAAAAGAAGGGAATGTTGATCCTTCTCTGCAGAATCACGTTTCTTATTTTACTTCGTCTCGGTTTCCACTCCAAGCGAGCCAGGTTTGTTCCGCTAAAGTTCGCCTCTTCCCCCTCAGTTGTGAGTTTCACGCATGGCTCGTGCTCACGCTGATTATATCCATCACGCGGCCTATAATACAGACTTGCAGGCATATCACTGGTTACCAGGAGGCAGACTCTAACCCAGGTCGTTTTTGTGCTCATGGATAACCATGTCCTCTTTCAGGCATCGCAGAGAGCTCCTTGTCCGGCTCAGGTCACTTCTAACAGGTCCTGAGTCCCTTTACCGACCACTTTTTCTGTGGCCCACCTAAAGAAATCACAGCTGCAATGGTACGTATCTCGGCCTTCATTAAGATGCTCGAATAAAAACGTGATCCGGGTGAACAAAATATTATTTAAGGTGCAATATCCACACATGCTGAAAGGTGATCTCATTTTTTAGCCTCAGTGCAACAGAGCGGCGTGCAGTTTAAATGGAGCAAGGTGGAAAACGATTTGCGCGCAAATACAAATCATTTTTGATTTAAAGGCTGTGCGGGGCTGAATTCGGACCTAAGGATATTTGGGCTGGCTCTTAAGCCTGGATTACTTAGGCGGAAGTTTGAACAGGGATAGGGTCCAAACACGCCGGCTTGGGAAAGCGCTACACAATGTAGGCTCTCAAAGATGCGAGAAAATTGAAGCCTTATTTTCGGAATTATGAAGCTTACGATGACCCGAAGTCACACACCAGAAATAAACAGGAGATGTATGTATTAAAGTGAAATTGTGTTTATATCTCCTTAAAAGGCGTAGAAGATCTTCCCTGGATCAGTATGTTCAGATTGGATAAGCCGGAAAGAAGAGTACGCGCGAGGGAGATGAATAACGCCAACTGAGATAAAGTTGTCAAACCAATAAAAAGGAATGCATTTAGAACAGAATAGAAACCACTGCGTGCATGGCAGCTCCGGTTAACGACGAACGGCACTTACGTACTGTAGTGTGCATCATCGAATGAGGCAAGTGGGCTTTCAGCCAAATCACGTCAGTCTCATCGTCTACGGATAAGACCTCATCGGCCTTGATGGTTTTCCAACACAAGCTGCCACAAAGTCAGCCAGGCAGCATTCAAGAGTATTCTGACTCTGTTTAATGTTCTTGTACAATACGAGGTATCTTCCAAGTTTAAAATGGCTAACCTGCTATATTTGTGATGTAAAAGCAGTGAATATCTTTATTTCGGTTAATTGTTTCGTCACCATTTATGTGTACGGACTATAAAATGAAACCATGGGGACAATTCTCATTTTTTAGTAACTAATAAATTGTGAGGTGTTTAAAGGGCATTTGGATGATCCTTATTAATGTTTTGAAAAAAACGGTCTTTACTTCACACTGTCTCGACAGCGTGGTTTTGTAAAACGATGGTAGCAAAAGGCGATGTGGGCTGCTCACTGCGGCGGGTGCATTGTCCCCTCTTTCTTCTATACCCCTGTAGATTTGATAGAAACCTTCAAGGTAATGAAAAGACTGTCAGGAATAAGACGAGAAGACCTTTTCTCTCTGATCCCCGAGAGAGGTACAAGGGGGCATAGCCTCAGGTTACAAAGGAAGCATTCGAGGCCCCAAATTAGGGCAAAGTACTTCTCAAATAGAGTGGTACCCTATTGGAATAAGCTCCCGGAAGAGGCCATAAATACCACAACCGTGAAGGCTTTTAAGAAAGCAGTAGACCTATGTTAGGTGGCAGTATATCCCGAGATATATTAGGCAGCTTTAAGGGTCAGATGCGATTTACTTATTGTTTCCACCTTACTCTGCCAGGGCTGATACTGCACAAAATTTCTGCCTTTCAGAAAAAGAAAATCACAGTGTTGGGAGCAACGGAAACACGCCGACAACACGACTATCTGGACACACGATTGGCTCTAGCCACACCAAGTCCTGTGCAAACTGAACTGAACTGAACTGAACTGAACTGAAGTGACCTTTGTTACTGTTCTTTTCTCTTTAAACAGTTGTAATGGCCTCACGATTTTGATTTCTGTTATGTTGGCTGTGATTTTGGCCAAAAGAAGACACAAAGACTGCTTCACTTTTCTTACGACACCCTTCCCAAACAGTACTGCGGCCATAGCTTCGGCCTTCACAACCAACTCAATCGGCCGATCGACCACGGCGCCTTCAATTTTTGCAGCCCTAACTCCTGAGGCTGATTACTTCTAGGCTGTTATAGGTGGCAGTAAACAGATTTAGTGCTACTGCAGTGGTGCGGTGGAAATGCTTCCGGTAAATTCACAACCATCATCAGGAGGAGACTACATCACCCAGCGTACAAGTTCAGTAGACCGTACAGAGTCAACCCGGATAGCATTGTGCCCAAGGCTTTCGATTCAAACTCTTTCTCTGCGGGTTGGGGCAGCAGCTGAAGCACCCTGGTTATGCACTGCTGGTAATTCCTAACGAGGAGGAAATAGCTTTAGAGTGCTTCCGTGGTTTTCAGTGCTTCAAATTTTCACACCACGTAAGACACCTCTGTTCAATTCGTAGCCAAATGTGTAGCGGATCCCGAAAACAGAGGGCAATCATCCGTGAAATTTTACGGTACTAGATTACCAAATGAACAGTGACACGAAACGGATACGAATCTCAATTGTGCTATCAAAAGGACTCAGAAAACGAGAACCAAATTGCAGCTTGCGAGAAAGGGGCACATGCGTCACGCAGTTCCAGAATAAGGATATGACAGAGCAGGGCTCTGGACGCGAACAAACAAACTTTGGTTCATAAAGACATACTGCGCACAAAACGAGTCAGTGGTGTAAATAAGTGAGTGGTGTTAAAGAAAGATGGAGCTGCAGTTTCTTTAGGGGATTTTCCAAGACCGGTCCTAACACATTGTGTGGCGAATTTTATATCATGTGGAACTGAAGCTCCCACTACTCATATACATATGTATGCGTGTATATTCCGTCCAAGTCACCGTTTTCTTCCGGTAATTATTCCTTCCTAAACATTTCTTTCCAGAAACAAGCGGGCTATTTCTCCGAAATGAGAAAGAAGTAATAGAACCGGCTTTAGAATTGTTTTCCTCTGTTTTTCGGCAGTGACCGCCTAGTAGTTCTGTCATACCTGGGACGTTAAGGCACGTAGGTAATCCCGAGCTCCATATAGGGGCACTTCAGTATTCTTATGCTCTTTAAAACTAACTTCAGACGGATAGTGATTAGACGAGCTGAGGCCATGGAACATAGGTAAGTCGCAATTTGGAAGCTATTTTGTTTCCTTCTGCGAAGCTATTATCAACGGTCAAGACGATACTTAATTCTCCTTTTTCGTCACTCAGTTGACTGATTCCTGTTAGCAACACTTTCTGCATCCACAAATGTATAAAAACGAAGCATGCACGTGTGGTTACTATAAATTACATGAAGTACTTGGGGTTGTACTCAAAGCTGATACGGTCCGATTGCCCAGACTATACTCATCCGCATCAATTTTCGCAAAGACCCACACAAATGGCGGCTTTCATACCAAGGCCTCTTTTATCAGCAGCCCTTTCTCTACTACTCCACCCCCTTACACTCTTTCCGTGCAACCCTGTGAGATGCCTGACGCTTCAACAAACTCTATCCAAAACATCGTACCTGTCACATTCAAAGCCCACTTACGCTGTCTTTCGTCATTCTCCTCACAAGGCCTCTATCAAAGCCATGGCTGCCCCTCCTCTACTGCTCTCCACCATCATACTGACCCCCTAGCATCCTTGCTAAATATCCCTCGATTTATTCGTGGTTTGCCCCATGGGTCCCATTTAGAGTCATCATACCCCCCTCCAGATTTATTAGCCCGCGTTAAAATAACACCTCAGCATCCAGTGTTAATCTCTACTGAACATCATGAGTTTTCGGCCCAATGTACAACCTGCGGCGATAAGGATAGAGCAGTCCAAATGGAAGCAGTAACTCACATCCAGTCTTCCTACATGGGTGACCTGCCTGTTGATCACCGCCCTGCCACACACACTCTGGCTACCAAAGCCACTGGCGACTTGAAGCCTCCCACAGAAATGCTTTCCATAGCACTATTCAACTCCCGTTCCATCTTGAACAAGCTTTTCGCTATAAAAAGACTGGCTGTCGTCCACAACTTTGACATTATCCTGATCACTGAGACTTGGCTCACCAAGAACATACCTTCTGACCAAATATCACTGATCGGTTATCAAACCTTCCGGACTCAACGAATCTACCACCGCGGTGGAGGTTGCATGGGGTATGTCAAGAGCAACCTATCTGCCACCCTACTGCAAAATACCGTGCTGGCGAATGTTGAAGATTCTATGTGGTTTACAATTTTTTTATCCCATATGACCATAGTTTTAGGTTGTATATATTGACCACTCAGAAACGACGCTTCCTCATTTAGTTCCATCATTGATGCATTTAATTACATCGCTGACCTGCCATTTGGAGGTAAGTTTATAGCAGGCGACTTCGATGCCTCGGGCGTAAACTGGTTTTCCTTTGCAATCCGCCTCATGCACTCGCCTGGGACAGTGAGCCCAACATGTAAAACGGCCTACCAGAAAGAATAACATCCTGGATCTGATATTTGCCCTGGGTCTCAAGCGTCCCTGCTTCCGTACTAAACGACTTCACAGGTAGCGACCATAAAATAGTCAGTTGCAGATTTCAAGTCAAGCCATGTACTGATAGCCTACCATGTAACTGTCCCTCCTTCCGTCACTTTAAATGGGACCATATTCCCTCTCAAATTCGCTCCAGGAACTGGGACGGGTTCTTCTTAACAGCAAATCCCCAGTACACCGCTGACCTCCTCCACTCAAGTTTACACTCATGCATCGAAAACATATCACGCCCCTACCATCCATCCAGACCAGTAGGTTACCGTATTACCAGGCTAAAGCAGAAGCACGATGAGCTTCGACGGCAGTACCAACGAAATAGAGACTTTTCTACCTTCTCCAGACTGGACCGCCTCTATCACAAAATCCGCGGCAAGGCCCGTGACCTACTACTAAGTCACGAAACCAAAACGTTACGCCACCCAAACAAGGCTCAAGTGCTAGCCCGGCTGCACAAGGCTCGTGCCCCACAATCAACTCGATGCATAAAATAGATCGTCCATTTGGATAATCTCATAACTTCAACTCGAAAGATAGCTGAAACGTTTAATACTTTTTTCACAACCACCGCGTCTCCTAATGCAGCGTGTACCCAGCTTGTCACCCCGTCTGTCACAAATTCCTCACTCAGTTCTATCACAGTTACCACTACGGATATAAATAGATGCATCCACACTTTTGAACCGACCTGCTACCCCGGACCTGACGGCCTACCATCAGCAATATTTGCTCTTGGCGGTCCGGACATTCCTCTCCTACTACTAAACCTATACAGTCTATGTCTGCAAACCGGGACCTTCCCCAGCCAATGGAGGAAATCCATTTTTATCCCCAGGCACAAGAAAAGCGCAGTGCATGACATTGCCAATTACAGACCGAATAATCATGCGCCAATGATCTCGAGGCTGCTAGAAAAAGTCGTGAAACACTACCTGACCGACTACCTTTTTGCATACAAGCTCATCAGTCCAAGACAACACGGATTTACCAAATCACGGTCGTGTTCAACCTGCCAATTTGACTTTCTGAATTTGGTAACTACAGCTGCCGACAAAGACAGAGCACTGGTCATCCTCTTTCTTGGTAAGGCAAAAGCCTTTGACAGAGTGCCACATCTGCAGTTGCTCAACAAGATTAGAGGATACGGGATTGAAACCCCCTACTCAGTTGGTTTAAATCCTACCCACAAGACAGTCACCAAGTTACCTGCATCAACGGCTAGATACCAGACCCCCACCCGGAAAACAGCGGGGTTATCCAAGGTAGTGTTCTAGTACCACCGCTGTTTTTACTATACATAAATGATACTTGCAATGTCATCATTTGTGGCGAGATTTTCTTGTTTGCCGACGATATGAAGACAGTCTACGGATCTGAACGAGGAAACCTACCTGTAGCACTGAATAACATCACGTTCGACATACAGTCCTTATTCTCCTGGTGTGATCGCTGGAAAATGGAATTTGCAGTGAACAAAAGAAGTTATCTCACGCAAAACTGCCGTATTCCTCATGATTCGCTTAAGATTGGCGGTGTCTCACTCCCATATTCCCCAACAATAAGAGACCTCGGACTGCAATATTCTTACACTTTCAATTTCTCTGAACACAATTCCTACATAACTGCACGAGCGAACAAGTCCCTTGGCTTGTTGCAGAGAAATATTTTCTCACGAACAGTAAGTTAGAGATATACAAAACCCATATTCGCTCAACCCTAGGGTACTGTACACTTGTGTTCTTAAATATGCATACACGTGACATTATCGACATTGAGAATGTACAGCGTCGATTTACCAAAAAACTATTTGGGATTTCTACCAAACTGAGCTGAAGACAGTGGTGTACACTCCTGCGGCTTGATCTCCTGTGGCTTAGGAGAATAAAACTCAACCTCGCGTTTTCGTTTAATTTGCTCCACAAACAGTCTGTATCCTCTAGCCAAGTGCAGTTCAGTATAAACTCGACACATCAGCTGAGCAATAGGTAACACCGTGTGATGATCCCTACTCCTCGGAAATCCTTAAGGCATAAATGTTTCCTTCTGAAATATGCAGCTTCGTGGAATAAACTCCCGGCTGATATTCGTTCCCTAGATTCCCTAATTATGTTTAAGTCTAGACTACACGTAGGGCTAGACATCCAAAAACTGATTGCTCTTATAAATCCTTACATTACTTTTGATAGAGCTTATGAGGAAAGCCTTGGATACTAACCAGAACCCCTGATAATCTAGGATGTGCCACACCATATACCGTAGATGCCAACACCTAAGCGTAAACATACCACGGTACAATGCCTAAACATAGTAACTCTCGTGACTGAGGCCAGTGCCTCAGAAGTCGTATTTGACTATATGAAATACCACTAGAAGCATGTAAGATAGTCTTTGAACATTTCCATTGCTGAGTTTTATTTAGTCTTTGCCTCTGTCTCTAACCCATGACGTAGCACCTGTCAGACTTCTCAACCTCCATCCAGTAGTCACCATTAGACACTCACAGCTCAGCTTCCTTCCCTATCACAGAACTCTAGCATCCTCCATGATTGGCTTATATAACATTTGATACTTAGCCAGCAAAACTACAAACCATCTGTTGATCGTCCCGACGAATCACGTTGTTAGTGCTGCAAGTTGTACCCCATCTTTGTGCATACTAACGTTTTTTTGAACATAAACCCCATCGAATAATCGCAGGCTGGGGTTGACTCTACCTCCCCCTGCTTTTCTTGTCCCATGTAAACGGCCTGAGGTCTCTGACTTCACGGATAAGGCGAGTGTTAGCGCGGCACTTCTGCAAACATTCCTGGCCGTGATGGTCTCCCTGCACACAGTTGACCGCCAATAAGACATGACTACCAGGAAGTAAGAGACTGGCATAAAAAAGTGAGAAAAGATACCCCACTGTTTTTGCTTCCAGGCACACCAGCCTCGTCACGTGACCCACGGATTGACCTACGGATTGACTGATGTGGTTGACCTATTCTCAACGCGGCTTGTTACATGTGATTCATGTTTCGGCCGGGGCTTAGGAGCTGTGGTCACCCGCCAAAAGCAGCTCCGTCTTTTCTGACAGCCAGATATCTGACTGTGATAAAACCATAAAAAACGATAAAATGGTTTGTAAAGCGTGGATCATTCTTGGAGCTCCACGTGCTGGATGCCAGTCGTTGTGTATAGTGCCACCTTCCTACCTGAAGCAGGCCCCGGTGCCACCTGTTGTGGGGGCCAAGTGTAGACCGTTAGAGTCCGCTTCCCTGACGAAAATTCGGACCAATCTCATTCCCACTTCTCACGGCTCTCCAAAACCAGTCCTCAAATCGGTGTTTTCCTGCTTTGCAGTACGATAACGACGAAAAAGATACCACGATAACCATACAATCATATCTACATCAGACTTCCTTGCTCACATTGAAGTGTAATCTCAGTACGATAACACCATCGAGTAACAGCATGGATGAACTCACGTTAAAGTTTCAAGGCACGTGTAAAATTGCCTTTAATGTATCACCACTGTCACCCCGATAGTTTCTCCTACTTTAAGGCTCCTCAGAAACTAATCAGTATAGAATAACCACTATGCCGGAAGAGACAGTAACAGCGTAGGGCTATGCTAACAGTGTGCCAGTCCCATTCGCTCACAGTCTGTTATTTCAAACCTATCTTATCGCCTCGTTGCCAAACTGCGTTCTGCATAAGCAAACGGTATTGAGGGTTATCATTCCTAACTACCCTCAACAGTGAAGCCCTAGGTTTTTGTTAGTATCCGAGCAATGCCGTGCCAAAGTGCAAATCATAGATCTTTTGAAATGCGTACACAGTTATCAGACCAGTGTACGCAACTTCGTTTGGTCATCTTTCCGTGGCACGGAAAGGGACTTTTCTTCGAACTCGCAAATAACCTTCCCAATAATCACACCCCTGCCGTTTCGAATTGATGGAAACAGTTGATGGGGACGGCCACAATACATATATTTTAGCTTCAGGCCCTCTCAGCTAAAGGCAGCTCTGGTTTCTGAAACCTTGATCATGCATCACACTTTAGTTCGACTTCTATAATGTGACATTGTTGGCAGCGGGCAGGTATTATTCAATTTCCACAACGGATTATCGAAGACCTTCGATCGTGCAGCATATTATAACCTCATTGTGAAACTGCATTTACCCAGGAATGCTGACTTTCTCCTTTCCTGGTTGCCATCCGGCCTCAGCCTCGTCAACAGTACCACCTCTTACCCGATGTTACGGCTGATGAGGCGTTGTAGTTAAAAAACATTAGTGGACACTAACTCGCCAGGAGAAATCCTTTCTGAGCGACGCTTACAGAACTCTTCTCATTTTCATTTCACTTTTATTTATCTACTCGCATGAGAAGACTGGCCGGCGTCGGCCACAATAACTTTCAGTCTTGCTTCGTTTTGCACGAGGTCGATAGCCTCATTATTTCCCGTTGATTTGCGGTTTCGTTGAAATGGTTCTTTTGGCTATCTTGAAGGGTAATTCTTTACGGCTCACCTGAGACGGAGAATTGTCAGGTGGGGCTCGTGTACATATTTTGTATTTCTGAATGATCATAATGGATATCGCAAAACTTCAAACATAAATGATTTATCAATCTTCGTTTGGTCGGTGAAATTTGTTTCCTGGATCGAATTCACTCGGATTTTCGATTCAGTGAGGCTAGTGCGTGTGGGTGTAGACCTCCAAGATCGGGAAGCCGTTGCAGTATTTGACGGTGCCTTGGCTCAAGCTGCCGTGTGTTCCACCCGAAGATATTGTGGCTTCCTCTATGCCTAAAAAAAGATGTTCAATCTGACATTCGAAGCGAAGCTCTGTGTTAACATCCCACCGCCGACTGCGTTTTTAACTGATTATCAACTCTTTTGCTTTGCTAACTCTAGGTTGGTGTAGAAAGTCTTTTATTCATCTATATAGCCTGCCATGGATCCACCTTGAGAAAAAGACTTTGAGCTGGAAGCTGATTTTGAGGAGCAGCCTGCACCACGCCGAGGTAAATCGTCACCAACATCCTAAACTTTGCGTACGAAGGCACGCAGAGCTTTCGATTATGCTGTTCTAGAGTTATCAATGGTAATAATATTGGTGACAATGCTGACGGTGTATTTCCTGACCACCGTCGACGTGCATGCGCAGGGGCATGACCATGGCATATAATAATAATCAGTATGATAAATCTCACACATCTTTTGAGAGTAGAAGTCAAAAATATCACAAGAAGAACAACATAGCTGGCAAGAGTTTGAATACATCAGACGGACAATGGTCCTTGCGGCAAATGTAAGCTTGTTTCGAGTTGAAGTTGGGCAATGGCACCCGATTGGGAACTCTAAATGGAGCGGCAATAGAAAATGCCAAAGATGCGTTAGATACAAAAATGATGCAAGCCGTAAACGACGGAGGTTGACCGGGGTCCAGGAACGGTAGCAAGTTACGAAGCAAAGGGACATCAAACAAATAGCATGAAAGTAAACTCGGGAACTTCAATGAATGTGGAAAGAGCAGCAGTCCATAAAAAGGTGAGCTGATTTTCAGGATCAATAGACCGCATCTTGCAGAGGAGAGAAAGAATCAGGGAAGAATTGACTTCAAGCAGGATGCAGCTTGAAGTGAAAATGAATTATTCCAACAGATAACAGATTGGTAAACCTTCGCATAGACCCGGGTCTTATTATGCTGTTACGCTGAAGAATACGCCATTTTGAGTCTCACTGTTATTCAGAGTCATTATACGGAATCACCGATGAGGCGGATAAGTGGCCCGCGTTCGGATGGCGCATCGAAACCAGATTTCTGTGTATCGTGTTTCTGCTGCAGTATCAGGTTTTTCCAGAAAGGATCCAAGCATAATCAGGAAGCGAATGTCATTGGTAGTGTGCTCCATCCCGTGGGTATTGGTCATCTGGCGGGGTTAATGGTTTGTCGGTAAACCAGCCTGGTGTAGTGAGTTATGACGGACGAAACTGACGTATGTTATTGGCTGGTGTAATAATAAGCTGCAAGGTAACTGTCATGTGCGGGCTCCAGTATTTTGATCGGTAGGAGAGGCTGTGCATCAGGAGACGGTAATGGGTTTACTGGGCGATATCTGGGGGTATTTCTTGCCGGGTGGTTTGACGGCAGTCCCGACTACTATGACAGGTTCCACTTAGACCTCAATCATCATTACCTAAAACGTAATTCCTCGTCACTCTGTTTAGAAATGGAAATGGCGGGCTTCAAGAGATTATTAGGGATCCGTAATAAATGAGGGCTTGCAACCTGTATGTGGTTCCAGCTGTGAGTCACAATAATAAATGACTGCAGTTCATAATCAACTGGTTGGGTTTATGTAAGCTCGGCAAGGCTGAAGTTTCATTCAGATAACCAGTGCCACCTCTACCGCGTTCTGATCTGAGTTTTATCTCATAGGTTCAAATAGCGGATAAATTGGGCAGCCAGATAAAACCTACCAAAGCCATGAAATAAGCAGCGAATGCCAAAATTCGCCCAACAGTGGCTTTACTAGAAAAAGAGGACCGAGAGCCTTGCCGATGAGGTATGCGGCTCAACAGATCATGTTTGTGTCCGTCTTCCCCTTTTGAGCAGGAATTTTGAAGCCCATGATGTCTTGAGTTCAGGTAGTGGATGTCCTCCAACATGTAGCCCCGTTTTCTGGTGATCCTACCACACTGGAGTCGTCAGCGAACAAGAAGCACGGGCTTGCAAACCCGTCTGCTAGATCTTTATTTGCAAATCAAGAACAACGGGAGTCCCATGACTGAGCCTTGCGGGAAGCCTTTATGCAGCCATTGTTCGGTAAGCAGCCTTCCACTCTCACTCGGAAAACTCTCTCCTTTAGGATTTGTACTGTCCACTTCTGTATTTTCGCCGTAAGTTGAAATGGTTTCACCTGTGCTTCGGGCAGTCCGTGGTTACCCGGATCAAATGCTTTTTGGAAATCCAGACAGCAGACTCCCGTCCGTTCTCGTCGATCTACTGGACTGGTTACTTCATCCAAGAAACTTATTAGGTTGGAGAGGCAGAAGTGCCTGTGCCAGAACCCATGCCGGTTTGCAGCCACTGGCGTGTTCCTTTCCAAGTGCCTCACTATTCTGTCTCGCGGTACTCTGCCGAGAGCTGTAAGCTTCACTGACGTTAAATTATTCAGCCTGTGGCTGGTACACTTATCTCTGTCTCCAAATTTATAAGCTGGTTTGATGCTTGATATAAGCCAGTCTTTGGGTAGTACACCATTGTTCAGTGATGCGTTGGGCAGCTTAGCTGGTGGTTCATCCAGGATGGGCGCTAGTGCTCTCAGTATCGCTGGGTGGATTTCATCCGACCCCGCCACCTTGGATACGTCTAGCCGCCTCAGGCTGTTCAACACATCTCCAGCGTTGAGTTCTCCGTCTTTTATTTCCGAGACCTCGTTACCCCGGGTGGCAGGTAGACCCTGAACACTCTGGCTCTATCCATGTACCTGCAGAAAGAAATCCGATAGGATTTCTGCCTTTTCCTGCCTGCTTATTGCCTGCAGTTTCTGTGAGTTCCTGACCCAGCCTACGGCTTTCCTCAGTGCGGATTTAGATTAAAATTAGTGGTAGCATGCCTTCGAATTTCTCTTGGCTTTACGCGCAACACTTTCCCCGTGGTTGGCGCTGCACTGTTTCTGCATCTGAGATAGTCTGGTTCTCTGCTTTGAACCGTAGCAGGGCCCGGTAGAAGCTATACTTCTGTACCTTCTGAATGCTCCCTGCTTCTGTTTTTGGGGCCTTTCTCAAACGGCTGGTCCGCCAAAGCGGTTATCCACCTCGTTTGACTTTTCTGAGTGGTACAGCGGCCTCTGTTATTTTCATCAGTGTGCTCTTGATCCATATCTAAAGAGGTCTCAAGTTTTAGTCATCGCTCACCATATCCCAACCTATCGGCAAGCTCAGTTCCACCAAGCTAATTTTGTCTATCTTTGGGGAGTTTCTTCTGAATTTATCAAGCGCCTTTATTCCCTGAATGTTGAGCTTAAACTGGAGTAGGCCACGATCAGTCTTACACATGGGTTCTCCGACTCCGAGGCCTTCTAGCTCACTTTGGGCTCTGATCATTATCAGGTCAAGGATTGACGGTGACTGACCAAACCACCAGCTTGCCAGTTGGTTAACCTGTCGCAAAAAAGCCTTCCTGTGGAAAATTTAGAGCAACCCCCCCAAATGTTTGCTGGAGCGGTTTTTGAGGTCCAGTTTACTTTAGGTGAGTTAAAATCACGCATAATAGGAAACTTCCATCTCGCACTGACAACCACATTAAGGAAGTCAAGCAGATCACTGCTGTCCACATCTTCCGCTCCTGGGCTTCGATACGTGCAAACAACTGGCACTTTCGGTCCGCCCGTAGCTATAGCAACCCCTACCGCTTGCGCACTCGGCGTAACAAGTTGACTGCTCTCAAAGCCCTCACACTGCTCCACCAGGAGGACCATTCTACCACCTCCGGTTCGACCGCCGGTCTTATCCGCCTTAAATCCTGAGTATAAGATTGGGGTCGGACCATTGTCGCCATAGCCCCGTTTCAGTGGCTGATATCACATCTGCTCACTGTGTCCTAGCTTTGAACTCTGGCCATTTGTTAGCCAAACCTGCAGCATTAGTGTAGGCCACGAGCATCACAGCACACGCCTCTATTTACCTGCGCTTCCTTGAAGGGGGCGGCAAATGCTCGGGTCCTGAACCCGAGCCCCCCGACCCTTTTTGTATCACGATTGGGTTCCTATCTGTACCATCTATTAGCGCCCTTCCCACCCCTTGGGTTGCTTTGCACATCATCATCCTTGGAGCCTCGATGGGGGTCAGTTCTTTTGATTCTCCGCTGTCGAATTTGCGACAGTCCAGCCCTTTAGTAACGGGTCTGCGCAACGCTTCCGCCTCCCTGACCATGAGCCCCGTGTTGCTTGGCCCCTTTGTTTTGCTTGCGTTCACTCTCGGAGACTTTAGGAAGGCCATGTCAAAACCTGGAGTTCCGGTGTTTCCCCCTTCTCTGACTGGATACAGCTGCCTTACCATCGGGCACCAAATCTTTTTCTCCCTTTGGGATTCGCTTTGCATGCGGGGCCGCAGCCAAGAGGGCGTCACTGTGACGAGGTTTGGTGAACTTGACGAGAATAGGTTTTTATTTGCGCTTTTTAGAGCCAGTCTCACCGTTCCACTGCCCCAGTCTCATAAATGTGCTTTCACGGCTACATGCCCAGAAATGTTCACCTCTCGGAGTGAGCTGACCAGATGGTATCTCCTCGCCCTGTTCTTCTGCTTGCATATTTCCATAAAAGTTTCTGAATTTCCATGAACCACAACATTCCGGTTCCGTCCTTAGACAAAATCACTAAGTTTCCTCAAAGTTATCAGGATTTTATTGCTATTCGCCGTAACTAACTCTGACTTACTTACCTTTTCGTATGGGCCGCTGCATCCCTCTACTGTGCCATCGGTCGTCAGCGCAGCAGCTGTTTGATGTCTCAGCCCTGCATTGGGGCTCTTCGAGGTTCTAGGCATCGCCCCATATCTCTTGTTCACCCTCACTAGTGCCAAAGTTCCTTTCAAGGCCTTATGCTTTTCCGCATTTTACTGGCGACAACTGTCTCTCCTCTGGCTTAAATACCTTTCTCGATCGGCTTTTCCGTGCCGACATAAACAGGTAAGTTCATCGTATTCAAAGTACAGCTGGTGGTGCTGCTTTCTTAACCCCAAGCACTTCTTTTGGAACCAAGTTTGACCAGTGTCACACTGAATTCCCATGGTGCCTGCTGGCATACTCCTCTTAGAACACCGAAGCCTTCCACACTCTTCATCTACCCCGCTGGTTCGGCCTGGTGTCCTACAGGTTACGGGTTTTTAGTCGGCAACTTGCTTATGTTGATAATCTAATAAAAAAGAGGGGCTATATTAGTGGTCTAGGTTGCTGGAGGATATCCAGCAAGACCTGTTTTGGTTCCCGTGGAAGGAAGCATTGGTCTTTCGCTGATTGTTCTTTTCTTCTTTGACTTGGTGTTATTCCTTTGTGCCTGCTAGTTCGTTTTCTGTGTTTCCTTCCAATCAAGCGTGCTTTTTTTCCTTTCCACATCTTCCACCCATCCCAATGTCGCCGTGTAATGCAGATATGATTGTACCATCGCTGATAATGGCATAGTCAAGAATGGCTCCTCTAAAATCGATAACCATACAGCTCCTGGAGTTTCCTGTGACTGTAATGGCATTCAAGTTGCTACAAGTCATCAAGAGGGAGAAAGAGCCACATTTATCTGAGAAACTCTTTCGCACAGCTTCTGTATTTGTTTTGCACCACACAAAAATTGAACAGGGAACTTATTGGAACTTCGCAGCTAATGAAACGTCGAGTATCTGACTGATTTCGCGTTTGGCGCAACGGCGAGGCTTGGATAGAAAGGGTAACCCTGCTGGTTTGGCTGCCAGGTGTAAGAATCCGCTAAGCAGTCACAGTAATTAATGGTTCCACGGGCCAAAATTGTTGCAGACGCAAGGAATCACCACGCCTGTTGGGCGGCATGACATGCAGATTACAAAGGAGTTATTATAACCTATGAAAGCAACAAGTAGCATGTTGACCCCCTTTTTAGTTTGCGTGTACTTACAGCGGCTTTCATCGTGTTACAATTCCTTGGATCGGAGAATGAATTCTAAATTTATGCAATAGCTCCTTACACGTGTAAAAGACTGGTCTGGAATGACGTTGCATCGGGGTTCCTTGACGGTATCGGGGATGTAGAACAATAGTAGGGAGTTGCCTCAATATTTTTGCGAGGAGTACTCTCACTGGAACTTTAGAGGGCACCTGGTATCACTCGTTCTGAAGAGGTATAGAAGGGAGGAAACAGATTGAAGAGGACAACTCCGGTTATCAGTAACGAATTGCTTCGAGTCAGTGAGCGCCTACTGTGGTCAAACTCTTTGTTTTGCCTTGCTTAACATCCCGTGATTTCGTCGAACAAACACAACAGTGGTCACACACCGGTGCTTGCTCAGATTTGCCAGGGAATTCAGACTTTACAGCGTAAAGCCGTGGTTCGTCGGGCAATTAGGAAATGTTCAATGTACAGCAGGGGGTTGGTTCACCGTAATTCCAAAAGATGCTTCTCATATCATCGGAGCATGCGTGCTTCTTTGTACAAGAATTAGCTAACGTCAGTGCCAACTACCTCGGGGCTTCTTATGTGAGGCGTGCGGGGGCGGGAGAGAAAAGTTATGGTTCCTTGTTTACATGCTCAAACTTCAGGGAGGTGAAGAGCAGAGTAAAGTATTCACCCAACACGGATTTCTCCATCCAGGTGCTTATGAGGTTCTTGGTTACGGGACGGCAGCCAAAAGTATATGCAGTGATAAAGACGGCAATTCGGAGGAGGGCAAGCCAGGAGACGTCTCAGCCACCACGGTATATCACAGTCTAGAGTCACCAGTTTCTTTTGAACTTGAGGTAGAAAGGCTTTTCGACCCTTTTGATGCGAGCCACAGCCGAGGCATTTGGGAGAGGTAAATACAATGGGTTCGTACAGTATTGCGGCCTGCAGCCCTCAGTCAGCACATGACAGGTGAGATCCTTCTGATATTTCTGGAGGGAGTCGGAAGAATAATCAACCGTTGACTGTCGTCTCCTTTTGCGGAAAAAGCTGGAAAATTGGAGGTGGTTAAGGTCCACCGGACTCTAATAATGAGAGGTAAGGGAAAGCCGACGGATCACAAGGATTTTCTCAGTCTTGTGTGAGGCTATGGCAGAGGGTTTAAGTGTTAGCAGAAGCTTTTTGGAAAGGATGGGAGGCGGAATACGTGTTGCTGTTACAGGGAAGACACAGCTGACCAGCAGTCATTAAGGTCTTAAACGCGAATGATTTGCTACTGGAAGTTATGGATGGTTTTCTTGGAAACCAATGGCAGCTGGGATAACTTGGTTGATGTGGTGTCGACGAACATGTCGCGCGAGAAAGTGGGACGAGATTTCCGCAAGATAGACTTGTTGGGAGGGGTGGCCAGCTGGACGGAATGCGCTTTGAGCTTACGTAAATGGACCAAATAACTATTGATCATCGGTGTAATTACTATTGTATTTTATAACCTATATTAAGCTTATCATCTGGGATTGATGAACTGCTCTTATTGAAGCTTTAGGAACGATATCATTGCCATGGATTTGCAGCCGAAACCATGATAACTATGGGATGAATTCGGTTGTCACGGTTGATTTGTTAGCAGCGCAAACCTGGCCCCCACTTTGGTCGGTGTTTCACTTTGCGCAGGCCGGGTGTCTGAGTCCATGATGGCTACTTGATGGACCCTTTCCATATTCGCGATTATATTAGGTTGTATGCTCCTCATGAGGTTGTAATACCACCGGTGGGCGAAAAGTGCATCTGTCTGTCTATTCCATCCGTGCCGTCACATGTGGTACACCTCCCTTTGCAGGTGTGGTGTTATTCGACGACAGATGTGGCTAAGCTAACTCAACGCCCCCTCCCAGGCAATGCAGGGTGGGCAGCTTTCAAAGGTTGTTTTCCGCTCACCCAACGGTCATCTCCAAATTTACAAGTACGTGCCGGTCAAAAAATGCGCTATTGCCGACTCACAGCCACATGTGTGCCTGCACACGCGGTCCACGTCTCTGTCAGGTTGTGGTGCCACTGGATGGTGGGTGTAGCTAAAGTAACTCGGCACCGCTGTCCCAAGCGATTTGGGATAGTTTCTGCTCACCCATCAGCGGTGCAGTTGTAAGCCAGAGCAAAAGAGGACTTCGGGCAACTCGAAATTGACACGCCAATAATGAAAGTGAATAGATTGTGATGCCTACTCATTGGTTATCAGCATGCGCACTGCTTCCCCTGGTCACTGAGAGAGTAAGCAAAGGATTAGCTGTTACTCTGGTGGGTCATACGACTGGTTTGCCTCACACTAACGGACTGGCCTATTCATAGTCATCACCAGTGGGCGGCTGAAAATAGGATGGACAAGATCAGCCACTGATGTTAGGCAGCGAGACAGAGTTTAGTGTGATTCGTCCGACTGAAGTGTTCACCTTCTGTACGCAACCATGGTGGCTGAATGTACAAAGGACTTATAGAACGAGTTTTGATGAGAGACATGCTCTTACCGCCGGGTGTGATGGGCTTCTGAAGCGCCGTAATTATTGATCATTACTGGATACCATTTCGCTAGGGAAGATCCATCCTAAGCGAGGCTTACAGAACTCTTCTTATCGTCGTTCCGCTTTTACTTATCTGCTGGCATGTGAAGACTGGCCGGCGTCGGCCACAATAACTTTCAGTCTTGCTTCGTTTTGCACGAGGTCGATAGCCTCATTATTTCCCGTTGATTTGCGGTTTCGTTGAAATGGTTCTTTTGGCTATCTTGGAGGGTAATTCTTTACGGCTCACCTGAGACGGAGAATTGTCAGGTGGGGCTCGTGTACATATTTTGTATTTCTGAATGATCATAATGGATATCGCAAAACTTCAAACATAAATGATTTATCAATCTTCGTTTGGTCGGTGAAATTTGTTTCCTGGATCGAATTCACTCGGATTTTCGATTCAGTGAGGCTAGTGCGTGTGCGTGTATACCACCAAGACCGGCAAGATGTAACACCCGGGACCTGTCTCAAGCGGGTTTTACAGGGCGATATGATGGACCACCCTGAAATTCTGAAGTACATCAATACAAGGGCTGGTGTGGTGGTTAGCTCTACACGGCCTCGATTCGCAGATTAAATGACGAAAATTTACTCTTTAAGGTTTGTTGATGCTATCCCCACACCCGGTAACGTTCGAGCACACTTCTTTGCAATTGACGGTTGGTGTCATTCTTGGATGGTGAATTTTCCACTGATAAGTGCGAGGTCGTATCCCACTGGATCTCAACCCCTGGCGGCTCCTCAACTTCCTGATGGCCTTATATCCAAGATTTATACCTAAACTAACCTGATCCACTCAAGTGGTCTGAGCAATCAGCCCTCTAGAAGAGAAGTGGTCCTTCTTTTCCTATCTTTTAGTCTCCCGAACAGCATCGCTGGCATCTACAAATCCCATATCAGGCGTTTTCTTGGATATTGCCAAATAGCCTTTTCCATCGGGCCGGAAACTGACAGAAGTGCTACAAAAGGCATAAACAGGCCTCCTAATAAGCTGTTGCCGGGATACTCCACGTCTTCAGGCTATGGGGAATGGCGTCAAAATCTGAGTCTAAACACACTGTGGCTCCGCAACTTGAAACCAGTCTTAGTCTTCTTGCACAATCTGCTCTGTAGCAGGCCTCTTTCCTCTGACGCGCTTACCTTCTCCCGTGAAACCCTTACCCACTTCGGAGCAGATCTTTCTTAGCCCTCCCACCTCAGCTGTTTGGACCCCAAGGTCCGAATTTTCCCTTCCATCTACTATGAGTTTTAAAATATGTTGCCCGTTGTCATCCAAGAATCTCAGACTAAGTCACAATTTCTATCGGTACCCACTCCTCACCCTAACGGTAAAAGAGCACTCTGGTCGTCCAATATGTTCATATTTGAGGGCAGCTTACGAGAAGGGCCTCAATTACTAAGTCCATTCGAATACTTCGAAAACCCTGCAAGTGCTGCTTACGATCATAAACAATGACAGGCTGTCTCACCTCCCTGAGAGAAACCCAGGGGCTTGACCAACCGAGGCATTCCCGTGCTGTAACTAAGATTGAAACCCCTTTACTTTCTTTCACCCCGCTTGCCCTTCCCTCATGTTTCGTCCTAACCTGGTTTTCTCAGCTTCCGTTAACCATCGATCTTCAGTAAGGGGAAACCCATTCTGCCATTCTTTATTTGTTTTCGCTTTGCATTTCACCGCTCATGCGCATTTTCCCCTCCGCTGCGGCCAACAGCCTTGGGGCTGTTGTGGTCGCCTTCATGACGGGTGCATCTGGGTCACACTGCCATTTAGTCATCCAGCAGCCGCTGTCCACACTGGCTGTGCCATCCAAGATGCCCGCAGCCTGGCCAACTGATCTTGGATTATAATCCCAATTTGTCGATGCCATTTTCCATATGCCTATCCATCAATTACCACCAATGCCAATCCCAAAGGTGCGAGGTGAGGTCACATCCACCGCTTTGAGGGGTGCACCATGGGTCTGCAGGCCGTCCTTATCTACGTGTGAACTCAACCACTCTGGCGGATCAAACCTCTTGCATTCACTGCACGGAGTGCTTTTGAGTTGCGTGTCAGGCGCATAGCTACCCCCACCCAGTAACACGGACTTCGGACTTCACGCCCCTGTTGCTATGGAACAGCCGCATCCAATAAAGCCGCTGGCGAATCGCATGCTCGCGCTGTCCCAATTCTGCAATGATAGGCTCACCTAACCATCACTTTTATACTCCGTTCACCCCCTGTTGTCGCCGCACCGCCTCTGCGTACGCACTTCATCCGTAGTACTACGGTCGGCATTCTACTACGGCATTCAGCCTGCCCGTTTTGTGAGTACTTTTACCGTTCCTCTTCATTCCAGCCGTTGCTGCATAATATGACTATTACCTTTTGCATTCCCTCCCCCCAAGCCCGCAACTTTTTAATTATCTTTTCCACTTGTCTATGTCAGTTACTTTATATTTCTTAGCTGTGGTCGTAACCCTCTGCCCTAACAGCCTAAAGATTTCATCGTTATATCTCTTTTGCCTACTCCCCCAACATACCCTTCCATATCTTATATTTTAGTGCCCCACACAAAAACTCACTAGCCCCATGCGTATCAAGCCCATCCATGTGACAGGTCTCATCGTTCTAACCTCTTTATCTTTGACGGTTTTATTAATTATCAGTATGCACCTCCGCCATTTGTTCCTCGCCCAGCTCAGCCCGTCATCCCGGAGCTATTAATCAGCCGATGGTTTGATCAGTCTTTTGGATGGCCCTGTCTATCCAGTTGACAACACGCACGAACCTCTCAGTCGCCATCGTCCCGATTTTGTCACGCAATTATTTTTGCAGCTCTGTGTTCCACCACAAGCTCACTTGAACCTATAATTCCTCTCCTAATTTTCGGCGGTCCTCACAAAGCTCACTTGCTAATGAATGAGCACAGTGAGCTAGTCGGATCACTGTCACAAGTCTTCTTCTTTTTGTTGAGAACGTTTTTCATATCCTCTCTAACATCTCGCTCAGCACACCTAAAATCGGTTCTGTCCTTCTCCAACTACTTTGATCTATCGCTCTTTCTGTCCTACCCCTTCTATCTGCTGTATAGGAAACAATAGCCCAGGATCTTTTAGCTTATTTCCTAGCCATATGATCTACCCCTACCCGCATATACTGATCTTCCATGTACTAACTTCATCATATAATTTACCGTTGCTTCCGCCATGCCTTTGCACCCCAGCTCCATTTCGCTGCTGAAAGTTCATGTCTTCTAAATATTTTAAAACATTCAATCTGCACCCTTTCGCCGTGGCCCCACGGCATCTTTCCTTATAAAATTCTATTTGTTCATGCTTTCCTTTTATAGCCAGGTCTATGTGATGCATCTGAATCTAAAAGGTTCGAAGGGTTTACTCTTACGAGCTTTCCTTTTGTGGCTGTGTTCGTTATGCGTTTTTGCATTCAAGTTGCAAGACATTGTTGCAAGACTGGGTTGGTCCAACGTCAAACCCTTCGGTGCTTTAGGAGACTATTGATGTGGCAGACATGCTCCGTAGTATAAAGAGCTACACTTCACCCGGGGGTCGGATGATGGGTGAGGTGTCTCTGCGTATACAGAAAGCTCGTCTGACATTTGCAATCCGAGCCACCTGTGGCGTCCACTTGACATCCGTTTACCCATTAGGGGTCGAGTGTACGCTGCAACATTGAGGTAAGTGCTCCCATATCGTTCGGTGGCATGGCCACTGCGGGTGAAGGGCATATGAAGATTGTCGCTATTTGAACACTGATGTCTTCGTAGCTATGCTGACATCTAGCGGGAACACTGTGTGAGCGAAGCTAAACTTTGCCGGAACGTCTTAGTCTCAAGTGTCAAGCTCTGAGATGAAACACTTAAGCACGCCTGGCTAAGATGTTAAGGACTTGTTACACACGTGTCTGAAGGGATTCTTCGGTGTTCTAAGATTGCCGAGGCTGGTACCGGTCGGAAGATGAGTAAGGGTGGTCAGTCCATAACGCTGTAGAAAGTTATGAAAAGCCTGGCTAGTGCTCTTGGCCAAGTAGAGCATGTTAGACCTCCTGGGTGAGGCCCAAGAGACCCTCCTACTCAGGGATTAGGTATGTTGGGGGATATGATTAGATGCCGCAATCATCGGCGCCCCAGCATTTACGAATTTCATCATGGACTAAATTCCAATAATGTGATTTTTCTCTTACCCCCTCCATACCCTTGTCTTTATCATTGTATTCTTTTTGGCTTGCCGCTGGGAGATAGCAATCAAAGCCACCGCACCAGATGTATAGTTAATGGTTGTCTCAACAGACAGAACTGAACCTACGCCTAAATAGGAGCACTTTGGGCTAGCCCGGAGTTGGAAATGAAGTTGCTGGGAAAGAATGCCCCTTCTTTTGTTCATCTATGTTTACTGGCTGTTTTTATCGTCTATTAGCTCATTACTCATCCTTTCAGTCGAAACTACTAAACTATTGCTGGTAAAAAATTCTACTACATCAATAGGCTTATGAAGCGTAACCTTGATGCTGCTCACCATCTTTTTGTGCTCACGTTCCAGAAGAACACGTCGACGTTTGTAAGAGGGAGGGCGGCTATCCGCAGTTGATGGGTCTACGGATCCAACGAACGACGCAAATAGTTTCATAGCAATCAGAAATCTGGACCGATCTAGGATCAGACATTAAGTCTGATGCTGGCAAAGAAATTTTCTTGCCCTGGCTTGAGAAAATTAGTCCATCCTTTACCTACACCCTAAGGGGGCCTGACAAACCTCGCCCCTCTTCTTGCATTACAACTAACGGATGGCTATCCAACCACTTTTCCAGAGCAAGCGGCGGAAGCTTTTAGGTCTTACTTCAGTGATGTACACAAAAAGCTTTCTTAATTATCCCCACAGATCACTGGGTCCGGACATGATCCATCTTCGAATTCTTAAGGAAACAGCTGAGGTTACTTCCGTTCCCTATACTCTGCTTTTTCTTAAATGTCCAGACACGGGTGTTTCATACAATAATTGGAAGAAAACAGTAATAACTCCTGCTTTCAAAAGAAAGTCGTCATCTTCCGGATAGTTACAGGCCAATTAGTCTCAACAACAAACACAGCAAGGTCTTTGAACGCCTTCTGAAAACTGCCATTCTAGATCGTCTTAAAGAGCTTGGACTACTCACACCTTTCCAGCAAGGCTTCCTACTTCACTGATCGTTCATAACCAAAAAGCAAACTATGGCGGGTAGCCTAACACATGCATTTGATGATGGACAGACATCTCATGCTGCCTCCATCGACCTTGTCAAATCCTTTTGATAAAGTGCCCCACTATCTCCTCTCGGTGAAGTTAACCGGGAATGACGTTTAGGGTGAGCTACACTCACATTCCGCCCTTATGAAAGTGAACAACGTGCGCAACGATTTACCGGACTCAGCCGATATTTGGTCGCTGAAAGTTACAAGGAAAATCTCCGAAACATTTTGATTGTTCTTTATCTGCAAATACGTTCCATTTATCGTCTGATTTCAATCCAAAGCCGTTCTATACTCCCCGGAGCGCTATAGCTGGCTCATATTTCCCATGGAAACTTCTTTTTCCTCAAGGAGAACAAAACTTTCGTCAATTCCGTTTGATTCTCTCGTTGCATAGCCCCTCATTTTGCACCATTCCAGGAAGAGTCTACTACCTCCGACCAGCTCCGCACTGACTTGGCCGGGCTGGCCACCCGACCTTGAGTTCAAATTTGCCGGGCGCCGCTTTAAAGAGTAACTTAAATACTTTCTTTTGTACAATATCGGGTGCATATACCTGAATCACCCTTTTGTAATTCGGACTCTACGTCCAATCGTACCGTTTGATCTTGCGTTACAGCATGCCTCGGGTTATCCGAAATAAACCAATAATATTATTATTATTACCCCCAGCTTTTTCACGGGTCGATCCCTCGCGGTTAGTTCAGTTCAGTTCAGTTCAGTCTGCACAGGACAGGTAATGGCCACGGCCAATCGAGCGTCCAGAATTCCTTCGATGGTATGCACACCAGTTATGCACCCACCACTGCCGAGTTAGAATAAAAGCATCTTACTGCCGTTCATCCCCCGCCTCCAAAGGAGTGCCTCAGCGATCATTACTTGGAGCACTTATTTTTCTTACCTTTAATAATGGCCTACCCGACGTCATGCTGGTCAACAAAGCAATGTGTACGGAAGATGCGACAATATGGAGGTCAGATCCAGTAGAGATGCAAGTGGCTATGGCTGCAGCAAAAGGCTGGTTTTTGAAGTGAGTCCTGCCAGTTGATGACAACAAGTGTATGCCAGCGACATTCGGCGGAACCCCCGATCATCCTTTCTGGGTCAGCAGTGACATTCAAATCCGAAAAGTAGACCAACGCAAATTACTGGGATTTGGGATTTGTAAAAACATTTTTTCTCATCAAGGGAAGGCAAGCTTATCTGGTTTCTGAATTCTATATTCGATTGGGCTTTCTTTCCCTCATATATAAAAAGAGGACTTCCATCCTCTTCTATGAAGGTACATCGGTAGAATATGGAAGTCAAGTATCACACTTCGGTCTTATAAAGGACCGAGACTTGCTTAAACGGGTCAGGAGAATGGCAACTAATAATGTGCATGGCTTTCAGCTTGCCTGCTACCAAGCTCACCTGACTTAACCGAATCTCTATCCCTTAGAATTAAGAGGCATACGACATCTTCTCCTTATGTAAAATTTATTGTCCGTCGATTTGGTGGCCCAATTTCTTATGCGTCTAAGCCTAGAAGCTCCATGTAGCCACAGTACGAAACTGTTTAAGCCCCACCCCCACGAATTCGCATGCAAAAACGTCTTTCCCCGCAGGATTGTATCCTTGAGGAATAATAAGCCACAAGAAATGATGGAGGCATAATCCAAAGCAATCCTTAAGGCTCTTTTGGATCGTCACCTGCGATTCGGTCCTGGCCCAATACTAAACTAATATTCACCCCTGAAGAAAAATGTACTTGCGTCGTTTGTTTTTCTTTCCTCCTTGTCAGTCCAAGTGGGGAAAAACATGAAAAAAACCGTTCAGGAACAAAGGTATACTAGTTTGTCTTCATACTTAATCATCAGCACACTTCCGATCTTGCCCTTTTTGCCTTTCATTGTTGTCCAGCTTCTTTCGGTTCTGTCCCTTTAATAACAAAAATAATGGTATATATCTCAACCATGGTCGAGGGGCACTCGCAAGCGCATGACCGCGGTGTACAAGATTACTCATAACGACAAACTGCACACGAAATTCAAGAACAGGAGTAAAAAATGTCAGAAACAAAACAAAGTGGCTAGAAAAGTTTGAAAGGATCAAACTGATAATGGTTTCGAGTCCCAGTTGGGCAGTAGTAGCCCGCGGGGATACCGAAATTATTGTGAATACCTAGTGATAAGAATGCGTCATAAACCAAAATGATGCAATCCGTAGATGAAGGAGGCTTATTGGGGTTCTGTGAGGGGAAAGAGTTCTAAACAGGGAGAAGTGAAAGAAGTATGGAATTGCTCTTGGGAACTTCCATGAATATTAAAAGAACAGCTATCCACGAGGACGATGTGAGTCTAGAATGACGGGTTTTCCTGGGTTCATTGAACGGAGTAAGTTATGGAATAGGGAGACATAAAGCAAACTGCACGAAGTGCTCTGGGGAAAGTTGATGAATTTGGAAGAAACAGCAGTTCATAAAATGATGAGTTTAGTTTCAAGATCAGTAACCCGCATCATTCAGAAAAAGGAGAGCGAAACCTGAGGGTCCTGGGTTGGTGAAGGACCAACTTGAAGCCTGATACCTTTCGAAAGTAAAACGAAGTCTTGCAACACATAACAGAGTGGCAAACCTCCGCATGGGCTTGCGCCTTATTGCTCCGTTAAGCTGACGAAAATACATTGATTATTTATTCTCAGTGTTATTCGGCGTCATTATTTGGAACCACGGATTAGGGAGATAAACGGCCTTGCACTCAGATGGCATATCGAAATTTTATGAATAACGAATTCCTGTGTTGCGTATTCTGGTTCTGATACCAGGTTGTTGCACATAAGACCGATGCATAAAAGGGAGCGGCCTTCATTGGTAAAGTGCATTAGAAGACGTCACTCAATCTATTGATTGGCAGTTGGGGGTATTTTAGGTCGCATGGCTCGATTGCTGTCCCGGTTGATAAGAGAGAATCCATTCAGTTCCCTGTCGGTACGGGTCAAAGTGTAAACTTTGGTCATCGAATGTTGAGCTCTAGGTAGCGAGTGATGACGAAACCGAAATACATGGGTTTTGCAGTTTGGACGTGGTTTCAGCTGTGGGTTATTAAAGTTATTCAGGAGAAGTATTAGTGAACAGTTTGGGTTCATGTGAACGGTCAGTGGCACATATTCCATATTCTGGTCCGGGTTTAATTCAGGGGTGTAGGTAGGCTAGGCTAGCTAGGGGTCGAGCTATAATTCTACATGCTAGAAAGGTATCAACAGGCAGGCTACTGTGTCTGCATTTAAAAGGAGAAATGTTTTGCAAGGAATTAGAAATAGTAACTCCCAACACAGTTTGCTTACGCAAGATGCAGGCCAGTTCCGAGGCGGTAAGATATCTCACCTGTATAGGTTTGGAAGAACAGAATATGAGTAGATGGGATTGGTACCCTGTGGTTACTGTGGTTATTCCATGACGAAAAAGTACGGAGCAACATCTGAGTGAGATTATAGAGGGAGATGCATTGGAGGAAACTGGTATCATACAAATAAATGTAGACGCAAGTTCTTCTGTGCTGCCATTCGATGGTGCCGGCATGCTGGAAACAAACTTGAATGTCAGCAATAAAATTGCATGAAGGAGTGTTTGCACGAATGCCCCTTTTTCATTAATGTGAGGAAAGATATTTAGTTAGGAATGGGAAATATCGACGGTTCTCCCTGTTCATTTATTTTGAACTTAAATGCAGCAAGTGTTGGTCATCTGTTGCCGCAGTATGCTGTCTATTTCAGTGGGCCAAAAGTTCAGGCTACGACAGTGACTGTGGCTGGCAGGAGACAAAAAAGAATTACTAAGAACACAGATAGCAGTTTGTATAAATGGTATCAGGGATATTCGATAGGAGCAGCCGTGAGGTATTTATAGGTTTGATGCCGCTGGCTGGTGTCCGGCAATGGTTACTGTTAGGTAAGGTTGTAAACCTAGGTGTGTTTTTTGGTGGTAGGACATAGGAAAGGCCCCTTTTTGACGAAGATGACGGAAAATGGGGAGGAATGGACGGGAAAAGCGACGGGTTTTCACTGCTATTTTCTCTCTTTCCTATTTGCTCCTCGCCGAGGTTGGTGTTATTAGTCAGGTACATCAACATATTGTCCGCACCAATAGCTGAAAGTCGAGGTTATAATGGCGATTGCATTCGAAGTTGACGTGCATGCTTGCTGCGCTTAGGGAGGGTATGAGATGGCTAAAAAGTAGAGCGGGAGGTGGATAGGAATATGTGGTGAGTCCAGTGCGCCGTCACCTCGGTCAGCCTCGTGAGTAAAACCCAAAAGCTTGTCGAGCAAATAAGGGCGATGTGGGGCTTCCCCTTTAGCAGGATCAGGTCTGAGCTGATGGCAGACATACTCATAAGCGAAGGTTGCTCAATTACTCCATAACCCGCTACCAGTGGTATTTGGAGACCGAATCGATCCCACCAGGTCTTTTCTGTTTTTTCCACCATTCGTTTGTGTTTTTTGTTACCCAGAAGAGCAGAACTCTGCGCAGCCCCTCGGCCGGCCGTAATGTTTTGCATATTCATCTTTTTTCGCAACTGTTGGGGTTCGTCTGTTTTTCCGAGGTTCGGAAGACGCAATGGTATGGGTGCCGCTGATATGGGCTGGAAAAGAACAAAGGGAGACTAAGCAAGCTCGCGGAGCAGGGAAACGAATGTTGTGAAGCACAGGCAAACATACGTGTATCAGTCTCATACAGCACCGGACCAGGCCTCAGACCGTCAGAGACCATTCCGGTCTGGAAGCCTCAAATTTGTTAAGCTCTGCTGATGGGAAATAGTGTGGTGCATAAAATGGCAGATGACAGTAGATGATGGAGGGTAGATATAAAGATAATAATAACATTGGTGATGATAATGGTTTATTTCGGGGACACACGAAGCATGATTGATTGCATGATGTGATACAAGCTTGGTCACAAGAGGGTTCCTTGGATGTTTATTTGAGTAAATGCAGCAAAAAGTGTATAAGTTTTAGTGGTCGCGCGAATGAATGCCCGGCAAACTTGAGTTCGAAGGTCAGGTGGACGCACTTTTCCGAAGTGAGTGAAATGGGCTCCACCGTCGAGATACGTAATGAAGTAAAGCGGGGATGAATTAAAAACGTGCAATATTTCAGATGGCGTCGACGTAGAGTCGCAGGGGTGAGTAAACTGACGGAGAAAACCCTCGACTAAACACCAACGAAAAATTGGAGAATTTTTGGTGATGGAGGACATGCACTTGAACCAGTAGCCCAGATGACCCGGAAAATAGCAGAAATATAATACCGAAATATTTGTGGTGTCCTCTGATGAGCAGAATTGCGTAAATGAAACAGTTCGTTTTATTGCTGAATTGGTACCTACTACTCATCAAGAGGTTGTGGAGGACGCCCTCATATAGAGGTGGATGTAGATGCCCCATCCTGGAAATTTTGATGGAGCAGAGTGGCAAAAGTTGACAGGCGAATAAAACAAGATTCAAATAAAGGGTTCGTTTCAGGTTAACTAGTGAACATAAGTTGACAGCAGGATGGGCAGAGAAGTTGATATACGATGGTCTTATGAAGTCATATGGGGGTGGTGCATAAAAGATAATGTCGAAACATGTGAAGAATCGCTTAACGGGATGCTATGGTAATAGCCTGATATGGGACATTTGGGAAGCAACCCGTAAGCCAGTAACTTGGCGTACGTATAATTGATTTCCAGCGAAGGTTTTGAGAAATTGCTTCCGCAGTGTTCTTTGGCATAGGTGCCCAATTGTAAATAACTGATGAAAAAATGGTAATAGGTGATTGAAACTGTGCTCAACTATTGGTATATCGGGGTTTACTCAAAGACTGACAAATAAGGAATACAAATTTACAACAAAGTGAGCATATTAGTGGTTTGTATGTTTAATGTCTGACGGAATAAACTGGAAGTAGAACATCACCGGGGCCTTCAAAAAGCGCAGATAATTGTGTGACTAGGTACGTCGAGGAAAATCCAACCTGAGGCTTTGAGGGGGGGGGGACAGAATAACGGCAGCCTAAATTACGGGTAGTTGATTTCCAGCTAAAGATGTGGAAAAAGCACTCTATGGATTATGGTGCAGGTGGCTGACTATGGTATCTTGGTGGAGCAGCGGCAAAGGTTCATAGGTGAGTGAAAAGTGATACTGTTTTGGATTTGTCTAGGTTTGTTGATGAAAAGCTTGGGAGCATCCAAAGTTGGTAACAAATTGGATGCTGGAGGTGGACATATAGTGGACTGATACAGTCGTATAAAAGCAGTACATACGAACAGCTCTCAGGAAGTGTAGGTGATTGCATGGTTGGATATGCTGAAGTCTGACATGAAAAGCTAAGTAGGCAATCGGAATACTTATGTCCTGGATTGTGGATACTTCATTGCCAATGCGACTGTCACGAAATTCAAACTGCTGAATGAATGGAGGTGCTACGGGAGGATACAGTGAACAAAGAGCTGGTGGCACGCAGATGAAGCTCTGAAGGTTAGACCATTTCGTTTTGTGTGGAATTGTTGGCAGGTGAGAAACAAATCTTCAAATGATGGTTTTGGTTAGATAAATGTAAAGGTGACACACAAATTATCGAGTGGATGAACTGCCTCTTCGAGAGTATATCAGGAACTGTGATGTTCGTAATAAAGATCTGAAAGGTGAAACCGTTTCATGTTTCGGGGTACAGAATCCGGTAACTGGACATAATGGGATGAGGGTAAACATGGCATCAGTTCAGACAGATAAGAGATAAGTCGATGGGTATAAATGTCATTAGTCGCGAATATTAGTGTACATTTCTGAGTCGAGCGAGTATATGTGCATATGTTGATTTGGAACTTGACCGGGTGTATGGTAAACCTTGTTCGGGAACTTTGGAGGAGTCAGTGGGTGGCAGGAATAAGATGCAGGGGACTTCGTTTTTCAATCCGAAACCGGTGCTGGTTGGTGAGGCTGGTCGTGCGCTGGACACCTAACCTGAAAGTCAATTCTGGTGAGAGGAGGTGCAATCCGCCAGCCTAGTTACGCCTGCGCATCGTTACAGACTGCCTACAAGCCCGATGTACGCCGGCCAAAGTGGTAGGTCTGACCGCGCCTAACACCGTTGGGTTCCACACGAGTCTTCCTGATGGGGCCAAACGGCCGTAGGTATCAGGTGGTCCGCGATCAGACGACCAGGCACCAGGGGATCCCGGAAGGTTACCAAGGGAGCATCAGTCGGGTTGAGTAGGAATAGCCGACGGTCAGGTAGAAGCATAAGCCAGGTTAGTGACCGGTGCGGTCTCCAGAGTATTACGAGTCATCGGGTGAAAGGTAAGCACGAATCGCACGAATCGCTCACAAGTGGTTTCCAGTGATGGGTGTTTCTCACAGCCTGCTCCAGTCACTAGTGGAGCTATACAAGGCAGTGTACTCGGTCCTTTACGTTTTCTTATCTACATAAATGATATATTTCCCATCTTGCACCATGGCACCCCATTCTTCTTTGCTGATGACGTTAAGATTGTCTAAGAGTTTCCTCGTCAGAACCTCTACATTATGCTAGATGGAATTTCTAGTGACCTAAAGCGACTCGGGGATTGGTGCAATTCATGGAGTATAGACTTCTCGGCCCCGAAGAGCTGCTACACAACATTCAGATGTCAAGTGGCCTCCGGAACCCTGCTTATCCACGACCTACCTATCTCGTACAGCCCTTTAGTTCGAAACCTTGGTCTTCATTATTCTTGCAGTTTTAGGTTTTCTGAGTTTGTTCCACTCTAGATTGCAAAGACGAGAAGAAACACTGGTCTCATCTCCAGAACCTTTCGGCTAAATGATTGTAAACTGCTCACTTACAAATCTCACGCCAGGCCTCTCCTTGAATACTGTCCTATTATCTTCACCAACATGACGAAACCCGACCGCATTTCTCTGGAGTCCGTGCAACGTCAGTTCACCAAACAATTAGTGGGATTTTCCTCCAGTTTGTGTTACAAGGATCGATGCATCCTACTCAGTCTTGACCCTCTATGGCTGCGTTGCATGAAGCTCAATTTATGCTTCCTGTTTAAGCTGTACCACCGTACGGCCTTTTCGTGTACTGAACCTATTCGTCTCACTCCCTCCACGAATTATGTTCTACGCCATCGGTCATTGCAGTTCTCTATTCCTAGATCAAAATTAGCGTTAAGATCTAACTTCTTCCTTATAAAATACTCAAAGTTATGAAATAAACTCCCGCTAAACATCCGCGAGAGTCTCTCAATTTCCCAGTTCAGAGGCTCGCTTAATCATTTCTTGACTGTTCCCAATGTGATCTTTCTTACCGGCCAGACGGTCAGTGAAAAGGTGGCCTACGAAAACGGGTTTGATTACCAGGATTATTGCACCAGAACTTTCATTTCTCGCCCGATGACAAACGCCAGTGCAACATACGTCCACGTTCCTGTGCATGATAACAATTTTCTCTACCGCATCACCACTGATGCCCTAGCGATTCTTTCTGAATTCTTCCTGAATTGCTCTTCAGAACTTCTAATTGCGTGCAAGCAATTTATCCTTTGAAATGCAGACGCAGCAGCCCACCCGGTTTACGCTATATTGCAAGCTCGAGGTAGTACTTATCAACCCTACTCTATTTAAACTCTCGAATTTAAACCCAGACCAAAATATGAAATGTGCCACTGACCGTTCATATAAACCCAACCAGTGTGCCAGTCACATTCGCTCACAGTCTGTTATTTCAAACCTATCTTATCGCATTGTTGCTAAACTGCTTTTTGCGTGAGCAAACGGTACTGAGGGTTATCATTTCTAACTGCTCTAAACCGTGAAACCCTAGGTCTTTCATTAGCATCCAAACGATGCCATGCCAACGTGAAAAATCATAAATCCTTTGGGATGCATACACCGTTACCAAACTAGTGTACGCAACTCCGTTAGCCTGCAGCAGTATAGCACAAATCCACCGCGAGCCTATTTTTACTTAGAATGTGGAGTAGGTGCCATTGACTGCTCAAATGAAACTTCATCCACGCTTCACTTACACAGACGTAACCAGTCCATTATCTATTGTCTTCATATATCATCATAACCCACAGCTGGAACCACGTCCAGACTGCAACCCCCCTTTATTTCAGGTCTGTTGTCTCCCTTTATCGCAGTCACCAAACCGGATAACCAAGGACGCCACTTTGACTCGTACGGACAGAGACTCAAGTAGAACCTACCATAGAAACTGGGACCGAAATCAAACCACCCGACAGGGAATACTCCCAATTGCTTATCAGATCATTCAGCTTTTTCTAAAACAACCAACACACATTCCAGTTCATGCGCATCTTGCTAATATACCACCACACTCAGCCGATTGGCCGACACATACTTTGCCCTGCTAGACGAAACATACCCATATGATGTCGTACGTTACCAGAACGACGCTGAATATCACTGAAGGCAAGTGCGTCAACATATATATATATATATATATATATATATATATATGTTAGTAAAACGGCATATTAACGCTCAAGTCCATGCGGAGATTTCACATTTTATTATCCGTTACCACAGTCCACCTTTCCTCCGAACCGTAGCCGGTTGGAAATTGACTCTCCACTCCTCGAGGACCTTCCAGTTGCGTTTTCTTATTTCTGAATGGTACATGTTACTGATCCTGAATCTAAACTCACTTTTTTATGGACTGCTGTTTCTCCCACATCCATCAGTGTTCACTTTCACGAAATTGGTCTCGGCACCGTTTCGAAACTCATTCCATTTATTGAACTCCGGCAAAAACCGACATTCAGGGTCTGCATCGTCTTCATGGATCACTATCCTCACCGCATGTACCGATTTTCCCGAGAACACTTCTTTACATTTTTTTCTTCCTTTTCTTCTTGTTCAAAATTTACTCCATCTGTAGAACCTTAGCAGGCCTCCGTTTCCCAGCTTGCATCATCCTCATTCATAATGCCTCCTTTACACTGCGCCAACGGTTTTTCGATATCTCCACCGCCCAGCCCGGAATCGAAACCGGTTTGAAACTGCCGCGCAAACCATTAGTAAAGTGATCCATTCAAACTGTTGCTGGCTATGTCTATCTATCGCTGATACCCTCGACTTTCATACTTTGAGTTTGTGAATATTCTACCTTATCGAGTAACGTGTCACACCATGATCATGCGCTAGCGCGTGCGTCTCGACCATGGCTGAGAAATATACCATTATCATCAATAATGGTCTGTAAAAGAGAAAAAGTAGAAGAGCGCAGTTTGGGATGCTCCCGGCCGAAGATAAACGGGAATCGATACAATGAGGCAACAATAATAAACAGTGACTCTCTGGGACTAGTTTTCTGATGGCAGAAGGCAGAAAAACTAAGAATGTTTTTTCGGTTGCATCTTTCATAGACCGTCAGTGTTTGCACGATTCAAAAGCCTAGACCCTTTTCATAGGCTTGTTCATCGGGTATGTCTACATTTAGGAGCTGTAAGTTTTAAATAACGGTGAGGAATTTATCCAAAGCACTTCTAAACCGATGGCTGGAAGTAGAACCGCGTAATTCTAAAGGTAATTTATTCCGTGAGTTAGAGTACACCGTGATGAAGAAGTTTGAAAGTAAGCTAGTGTTGGAAATAGAGGTTGAAGAGGTAAGAATTCTAAAACGTCGTGGATAGCTGGAAACAGGCGCTAAGTGCAGTGGGTTAGAAGTATATGTCCGGCTGTAAATGATGTTATACGAAAAGATAAGGTACATTTTCATACGGCGAAGCCACAAAGGGTCTAGTTTAAAAAATAAAAAGCTTTCTTTATAAGTGAGAAGGGAGCTCCACTCAATCAGTGGCTTAGTAAATTTACGCTGAACTGATTCGATACTAATTCTGTCTGATTTCCGCATGCTGGAAAAGGTCAGTAAGCAGTATTCTGATAAAGGCCTGGCATGAGGTTTATAAAGGAAAAGAATGCAGTTTTAAAGCCGGAAGGAGCGCAATACTAGCCTCGGGCACTTTCTGACCTTAGCCACTTGGAGGGCTGAATATTCCGGGAAATTAAATGTGCAGGAATAGTTTAAGCCAATGTCCCGAACGATTTGCTTGTTAGCAATGACTGACCCACAAACTGCTAAGGATCCTGGAAGTAGCTTGCATTTATATGTAAAAGCCTCGCATCTGTCAGCCAAAAAACTCATGTGCCAAGTTGAGCACCATCTATTGAGTGCAGGTATGTCTTTAAAGATGTTTAAGATAGCCGAGGTGATGCATTCAGGCTTGAATGAGTAGACAATTTTATTGTCATCAGCATAAAGAAATGGGGTGCCATGGCTTACTGAGTGGAATGTGTTTGTATACATAAGGAACAACAGAGGGCCGAGGACGCTACCCTGTATAACATCGCTTGTAACTGGCTTAGGCCTGGAACAGTGTCCGTTTATTGAAGCAACCTGAAAGCGAGTAAACAAGTCAGAATTCATCCAAGATATTAAAGGGTCAGCGATGCCAAAGAATCGGATTTTGTTCAGAAGATGTGGGTGTGGCTTGCGGTCAAAAGCCTTTGACATATCCGAGTAATGTACTTTAAGGTCCATCCCATTGTCTGCCATTTCAGTGATGAGATTCAAAAAATCGAGTTGTCAGGTTGCGCAAGATCTTGACCAAAGGAAGCCGTGTTGTCGAGGATTATTATTGTCCAATTGAAAGAGGTGCTTATGGATGTGTTCTTTTACGATTTTTCCCTTAGCCTAGAAAGGACAGGTGTTTGGTTAATGGGACGGTAGTTTGTTACCTCACGCAGTGGATCTTCCTTGTGGTGCGTGATTAAGACTGAGCATTTCCAGTTTGTGGACACCAGACCGGAGTTCATTGATAGGATAAATATATTCAGTAGTAGGTGAGGTAAGTCAGGTCCACATTTAACTTTTGCAGGGGCGGTAGGCCGTGAGGTCTTGGGTTAGTTGATGGCTTGAAAGTAGTCAATAATTGGGAGATAACTGAAGCATCAAATTCCACTGCGGACAGAGTTGAAGCGGTAAACGGGGGGAGAGGAGGAGGGGCCACAGTTGAGGCGAAGAATGAATTAAAGGCTTCTGCTATAGAAAGTGGAGTAGGGGCGGATGCATTGTCCATTGAAACAGTGTGCAGAATATCTCCATCAGTATTAGAGGTTCTGGTCCTGTACATTATTGATAGCCGAAGAGAACTATTTTGGTGTCGCAGAGCCCTTATTTCCTGGTTAAGCAGCGTAGTTCCTTCGAGCTTTTAAGTAGTAGAAATGAGGATAAAAAGTTGAATAAGAATTGCAAAGTCGTGTGTAGTTTCATGAATATTTTGAAGCTTGGCATACCTTGATTGCTGAGGAGTGATATGGAACTTTCCATCATTGCTTTGCTGGGGGAAGCAGATAAACATGTATTAGTTATTCTGGCTGTGAGCAACGCGAAGCTAATTCAAAACGAATCCCAAAATCAGAACAAGATTGATTCGTAGTTTCTATGGTACTGGATTAACAAGTTATACGCAAATAAATATGTACAAACCTCAACTGTACGGCCAAAACGCCTAACAACGAGGGCCAGAGTTCAACAGATGCCAATTTCAGATACCACCGTCACGGCAGTCCAAGTTCGAATCGAAATTATGCCACTTTACGTGAGCAAAATATAAACAAATGTTGAAGTGCAGTGACTGATGCATGTTGCACTTGTCCCAGGTTCAATAAAATAAAGAGCATAGTCTCAACAATACAAGTATATAACAATGGGCTAGGTAGGATTTCCACGCATGTACTTTACACCGCCCACCAGATCCTCCCATGAAACGGTCAAAATCCAAGAAGTAGATAGGAGTACTGATTCGCCCTAACCTACTTGGGCCCTAAGTCAGTGCATAAGCAGGTCACCATGGACTTCGTCTATCGTTGGCCAGTAGCAGACATGGTTTTATCTTGATCTGTAGCGTCATCCTCGCCCTCGCCATTTTCACCTTCAAGCAGACATATCTTACGTATATCTCGCAATACGTCTCCTTTGTTCGTTCTCACCACCACCGTACGCACGGGACCATCGATTTCTGTACGGCAGTCCTTGATCACTCCAACCGGACAATCGTTTTTATGTAAGTGGCTCTCCACGAGGATGACCACATCGCCACGTCCGAACGACCTTTGTTTGGAGATCCACTTTTGCCGAAGCTGCAGTGTTGGTAAGTACTCCCTCGTCCATCGTTTCCAGAAAGCCTGTGCCAGGTGATTTGCTTGTTTCAATCCAACGATATACTTTCCAAGTAGGGTTTTCGATGTGATTGTCCCTGCGTTTGACCGGAGTAATAATAAGTCGTTGGGAGTGAGTGCCGGTTCGCCTTCCGGGTCTGGGACGATTGGCACCAGGGGTCTGTTGTTCAATATGCGTTCTACTTCTGTTAGTAAAGTAGTCAGCGTCTCGTCATCGAGGGTTTGTTGTGAGGCCAGGGCTGAGAGTGTTTTCCTAGTCTATCGTGTCAGCCTTTCCCAAACGCCACCACGATGATTGGCATAAGGTGGGTTGAAGTGCCATTCTATCCCCTTTGTTACGGTCTGGTTTTGTATTTTGGTGTGGTCCAGGCGGTTCCACCATTTCTCAAACTCCTTATGAGCCCCAACGAAGTTCGAGCCATTGTCTGAGTATACATTCTTGGGGACGCCGCGCCTCGCGATGAACCTCTGTAAAGCCATTAGAAATGAATCGGTGGTCATATTATGCGCTACTTCAAGATGGACTGCTCTAGATTGTAAACATGGTATCAGGCAGCCATACCTCGTTTGGGTGCTCCTACGCTGTCGTGCAAGTAACGGGCCAAAGCAGTCGATGCCAATTTCCACGAACGGCTGGAAGGGGGGTCATCATTTGTTGGCCTGCTACGGCTCTCCGGCGACGACAAGTAAAGCAGTTGCCTATGACTCGCTTGGCCGTCGCTGGTCCCTTTATCACCCAAAATCGTCGACGTATATTGTTCAATAAGTGGTTCAAACCTATGTGTCCCTCTTTTCGATGTACATGGTCTATAAGGCATCTCGTTATGTAGTGGTCACCAGGGATTATTATGGTGTGTTTTGTTTCGTACTCTAGACTTGAATTCGTCAGCCGCCCTCCAACTCCCAGTAGTCCGTTTGCTCGCATGGGGTTTAGTCTTCGTACATTACTGTGCATTAGCCTTCTTCCTTTGGTGTTATCATCTATCCTGGCTAGCTCGCGGGCCTCGAACAGGAAAGCATCCAGTTGTAGTAGGCGTAGAACGTCGAGTTCGGCTTGATTTAGCTCGCCCGGTAGTACCGTCCCCACGTTCACTGTGCTTTGTGGTCTAGCGCCTTTCATAATCAATAAGAGTAATTTGTATCGTGTCCACCAGACCAGGGCTCTTAACATTTTTATCCAGTTGAGAAATTGGCACAGTTTTTATATTAGGCTTACGCTTCCCGTGACGTTTGTAGCCAGTATCAGTCTTTTGGTCTCGATATTGCCATCATCAGCCTTAGGTATTATTAGCGTTGGCCACATCTCTTTAGTTGCAGTTAAGAAGTCCGGTCTCGTTTTCCACATCCGCAACCTCTCTAGTGTTTTCAGGCCCCTTGAGCAGAAGTTGGCCGGGTTACTGGCGGGTTTTACGTAGTGCCGTTGGTCGGTTTAAGTCGAATCGTGGATTATGGTGAGCCTACTGGCCACGATAGTGTTACAACGAGTGGTAATGTTGTTTATGTAATGAAGTACCGTGACTGAGTCCGCCCAAAAGTTTGGTTCCCAGTTTATCCGGTCAAAGCACCTTCTAGTCAGCGTGGCGGCTTTCACGGCCAGCACTGCTGCCGTCAGTTCCAGCCTCGGAATGGACACCGTGTTCAGTGAAGCCACTCTCGCCTTTGCGAAAAATATTTGGCAGGGCCGCCCACCATTTGCGTCCACCCAGTAGCCGTGAGCCACCATCCCGTAGCCTATTTCTGATGCATCAGAGAAAAGTGGAGTTGGGAGTCTTTTGTGCAATTGATTACTGTAAAGCATTTTTGTATTTTGATCTCACCAAGTTGCCTTAGGCTGTGCAGCCAGTCGCGCCATCGCTAACAGTCATCATCCTGGAGAGGTTCGTCCCAACCCGTCCCCCTCAATTGCAGCAAGCATTTTCCCGGTAACAACCATGGTGAAAAGAAACCTGGGGGATCATAGAGGCTTGAGACTTCTGATAGTATTTCTCTCCGTGTGACTGGTTGTTTGGGTAGATCCAGAGTGAAAATGAATTCGTCACCTCCGGGTTTCCACTGAAGACCAAGCGTGCGCTCAGTTTGTGGAGAGGATCCAAAAGGCTCTCTTGTACACTCCATTTTCTCAGACCTCTGGATAACACTGAGCACCTCTTGGCTGTTTGAAGTCCATTTAGTGAGGTTCAATCCCTCGGCCTTTAGAGTGGCGATCAGTTCGGTCATATAAAGAATAGCGTAATTTCGGTCTTCAAAGGAACGCAGAAAATCGTCCACGTAGAAGTGGTCCATTGCTTTTCCTAGCAAATTGCTGGTGCCGCCGAAACGCTTGAGGGTTTCCCGGAGGGCAAAATTGGCACAGAAGGGGGATGAAACCGTTCCAGAGGGATGAACGGTCAACCTATACTCGTCCGGTGTACGATTTGCGTCGTTTCCAGGCCACCGGAGAAGACGAAAGGCGTCCCTATCTTCAACGGGCATCTTTACTTGCAGAAAAATTTCACGCATGTCCGCAGAGACGGCCACCTTTCCTAGCCGAAAACGGCGTAAAACCTCAACTAGTGGAGTTGTCCAGTCTAGGCCCTGTAGTATATGGTCGTTGAATGACACACCCTGACATTTCGCGGTTTCATAACCGGGTGATGAGGTAGGCACCATCTCAAATTTGCGCTGATAGCCGCTGTATCCACTCTTTCTATATAACCCAAGTCTATGTTATGTTGTATGGCCCGCTTGTATTCTAACCTTTATTGTGGTTCTCGAATTAGCCTGGTTTTGAGGAACCATAATCTTTTCAGAGCCATTTCGCGGCTGTTTGGCATAGGTTCCATGTTGGGTCTCCACGGAACAAAAACCTCGAAGTGATCTATTACGTACTTGGCGTTCTCGGCTACCATTCTCAAAGCCAAAGTATCTTCTCGTGGTGGGGCATCTCTATCAATGGCCAGGTCGGCTAATTCAGTGTTATACAGTTTTTGGAATGCCTGTTCAATGTTTGCCGTTTCCACCGAAGTGCACTTGATTTGGATTTGTTTGCTGCTTCTTCCCTCTGTACTACCATATAAAGTCCAGCCGAATATAGTGCGTAATGCGTAGGGTGATTTGCTTCTTCCTATTCTTTTATCCAGAACCTAATGCGCTTCCAGTACATCACCACCGACCAGCAGGTCAATTTCGTTATTCTGCCACTCCTCGATCGTAACCCCATCGAGATGCGGCCACTGGGTCAGAATCGATTGCACCGACTGGGGTGCCCTCATCGGCGGGTTCTTTATGGTGAATGCTTCTAGAGATTCTGCCCCATCGTTGTTGACCAAGGAAACGAGTTGTAGGTGCAGTTTGGTCGACTGGATGACTTTGGTGCCACTCACTGTGTTCACTGCTAATGAAGATTGATTCCCTCTGATCCCATAACTCTTCTCAAACTCCTTCCTTACTAGAGTGGTATCTGAGCCACTATCTACGAAGGCCAACGCTCTTATAACTCCGGTTGGGGTTTCTACGCCAACTGCTATTGCCCTCAGTTGAATGGGCATTTTAGTAGAGCGAGACACTGAGCAGACTACACTTCGCTTCGGGGTTTCTTTGGCATTCACAATCTGGCATTTGTGTAGTAGGTAATAGTGCTTCCCACGGCATTCATCCTGACTACAACTGGGTTTCTTTCGGCACACCGATGCTCGATGTGACTCTTTGAGACAGACGAAACACGCGCCAAGTCTCTTCGCCATTTCCTGTCGTTCGTCGATGTGTGCTTTGCGGAAGCGAGGGCATTCCACTAGGCGATGAGGCGCCTCACAAACTTTACACACCGGAAGGATTTCACCTTTGCGAGATAATGCGTGCTTGCCCATGGTTGGCTTCTACTTGGTTCCCTGGTCCAGCTTTTTGTCGTCGCAATCCTAGGTATTCTGCTCCTTTCGCGCACAAGTTGACCGAAGTGACTGGTTACTTTTTGGGCATCACGTTCTATAAACTGCGTCAGGTCTTCGAACGTGGTTTATCGCCCAAATCTTCTGATCCCTTCGGCTTCCTCGGCCCATCTGCCCTGCAGTTCTGTGGGTAAAGTGCGCACTATGGTCTCTAATGTGTGCAGTGTGTTTAGGTCCAATCGGTAATCTTGGTGATTCTATGCGATGCTGCAGTTCTGCATTTTTATCACCAGGCTGGCTAGAGAGCCCGACTTGCCCTTGAAATTTGTTTGCTTCTGACAGTACACCATCTATCAAATTCCAGGTGGCCTTAAATTGTTGCCCAAAACAGATCTTTCAGTATTTTACGTGCCGAGTGTAACTCTCTTCACGGTCCAGCATCGAGCACCCGTCGATCGCATCCCTGGCCGTTCCACGACAGTAATGTAGCAGATACAGGAATCTCTGTCCTGGATCGGATACTCTCCTTTCGACAAAGTTCTCGTACTGTTTAACAAACTTACAGTGCTGTTCTGAGCTCCCGTCTAATGGGGACAGTTCCAATCTTGGTAAGTCATTAGAGTAGGTTACACTGGTACGAGTCGACTTCGATCGTTCAACGGAACTGCTAGGCTGACTGGCTGTATGCTCTGTGGTCTCCAAAGTCGCCTTTCGCTCCCGTCTCTGGAGTGGATCCTTTCTAGCAGATTCCGCTTCTCCCCTAGCATTCCTAAGCTGGGTTTCTAATTCAACTATTCTCAATCGATAGATATCATAACCCTTAAATTCCGCACCACTAGCTGGGGTACATGAAATTGCACTGACAGGACTAGCAGACCTAGCAATGTCTAAGGAATCAGTATCATCCAAAAATACCCCAGGGACTTGCCGGGTTACTTCCTTTCCAGTTTGGGTTTGTCCATGTCCTCTTCTCGGCATTTCTGATTGACCTCCTCCTGGTGATTCCAAGTTGAGTACTGTAACGGCTATTCTGGCTGTGAGCAACGCGAAGCTAATTCAAAACGAATCCCAAAATCAGAACAAGATTGATTCGTAGTTTCTATGGTACTGGATTAACAAGTTATACGCAAATAAATATGTACAAACCTCAACTGTACGGCCAAAACGCCTAACAACGAGGGCCAGAGTTCAACAGATGCCAATTTCAGATACCACCGTCACGGCAGTCCAAGTTCGAATCGAAATTATGCCACTTTACGTGAGCAAAATATAAACAAATGTTGAAGTGCAGTGATTGATGCATTTTGCACTTGTTCCGGGGCCAATAAAATAAGAGGCGTGGTCCCAAAAATACAAGTATATGACAACGGCTAGGTAGGATTTTCACGCCTGTACATTACAAATCTTATCAAGACATCTAGAGAACTGTGCACAGAAAATATCAGTGGCCTGTTGTGGATCATGAGAGAGGAAAACTCACTCTAAACAGCTTGTCGAATGGTAGTAGGGAGAACCTTCCAGTAAGGGAGAGGAGAGGGTTTGGTGAGGTACGATTTCAGGGTGGGCTGCAGGTGAGTGAGAATGCGGCAGTTAACCAGATTGTGATCGCTACCGGGAAACGTTTGGGAGGTTGAGACAGCCCGGATATCCTTGCGGTTAAGGTGTTCGATTCATAATCGTTCACCCCGGGTTCGAGTCCCCGTGGGGGCTCGGTGGATGTGCACTGCTGATGATTCCCAACAAGGAAGAAACAACTGCACAGTACTTCCATGGTTTTCAATGGTGAGTTAAGCGTTCAAGCTGCATGGTGAATCATATTATATACAAATATATGAGGGATACCATGGGTGAGAATGAGATCGAAAATGCTGTTTTTCTCGTGGGAGAGCGGATATGCTTTACCCACCCTCCTACAGTAATACTTGTTACAAATGGCAAAAGGTTAATGGGTGCAGATAATGATGACCAAGCTATCTTAGGCAGGTTTAAGTCACCAGTAGTAATATCTTTACTTGAAGGCAGTAAGGATAGGTATTCAAATGCATCAACTAGGCGTGGAAGTCCGGAGAAATTTTCGCTTGGTGGACGGCGCACACATCCAACATGACGTTGAGAGCCAGGAACGTGGACAGTTAGCGAAAGTGAATCGGGAATAGAGTCGAGTAGAGGATGATGATGTGCTGTTGTACTAAAGGTCTGCTTGACAGATGCCAAAAGCCTCTACTGCGTCGAGTCTCCCTATTTACTCTGAAGACATTGTAGCCCACGAAGGAAATCTGGTCCGTTGGAGTGTAATCGGTTAACCAAGTTTCAGTAATCAAAATTATATCATAATTAGAAATAATGGCCAAGTATCGAAAGTGCCGAATTTTGTCAATGATGGATCGGCTAATAAAAAGAACCAAAGAGATACTGTTACTGGTGCTTAGTTTTGGAGAATTCAGTTGGTCAAGTAGGTTGTGTAATGCGGAATAGTCTGGATTCTTGGTCTGACTGGAAGGTCCGTATGTAGGTGGCAAATGAGCGCCATGAATTGGAGGACTTGGTCTGTGAGGTGTTTTGTAGTATAATGCTCTGTTGGAAAAAGAAGGGCTGGTGACGCGATGGTGTCGGGAGGTGCTAGGATCTCACGAAGATGAACCTCTTAAGAAGTGCGGGATGGCTGAAGTGTCTGATATAATGACATTTCAATTTGTTCAAAGAGAGTTGAAGATACGAGACTGCATAACAACGTAGTCCGTTGACGGCCCTGGTGTGGGGTACAGATTTTCACACGAAGGTAGGGTTAATGAGAGGGCAACCGGCAACTTTGACACGTGGCAATGTCAAATGTAGAGCACAAACCGTAGTGGAACGTGCCTAAGGAAACAATGGCCATTAATTGTCGCGCCTTTATCATAGGGATTCAGAGGATTTGTCCATTGGAGAGAGGGTCTGAGGAATGGTGGGGGCATGCCGCACATTTTCTGAGGATGGTTTGGCGTTAGTGGATTCGATAGGGCCTCCAAAGTGAAAGAGACTTGTAGGCTCATATGGGTTGCAGGTGCGTTAGTCAGAGGGAGCTTAGACGAGGCAACCGTGTTGTGGCTGTCGGGCCCGATGTCTGCCTGAACTCCACAACTGGCATCTGGTTACGGAGGACTGTGAAGTTGGGTGACGACCTGGTAGCTGGCTTAGGGGAGGGGTGGCAGCTGTTGATAGTGGCCAGGGGGTCAGTTGGCTGCATGCGTTTTGAGCAGTGCTTTCCGGGCTTGGTCACCATAGCTCCAGGTATATGCGGCGGCAGTACTGTCGCGGTCATATCACGAGGCCTCCAGGTGGACGTATCAGGCTGTAGAGATGATGTCACCGGTAGATCAGTTGCCTTGTAACGAAACAGGGATAGAGAACTTCTGGGTAGATTTATAGAAGACCCTGAAAATGTGGGATTGTGGGTTTGATCAGGATGGGTTTTGCTATTTATTCTAGCGGAAGTGGTAGGTGGGGAGGTAAGGTGCCAACGTTTTCCTGGTGGTTGGGTCGGTAGCACAAACGGCGATATGTCTCAGTCTACGGTCTCTGCTGGCGTCATGTGCACCGATGATAATGCCGACGCATTTCTCACTGCAGATTTGCTGCCTGGGCTTTAGCCACAGGTAAATTTTGGCTGACGGGTTTTACATGAAAGGAGAGGACAGGCTGACAAGTGGTTATTAGAAGGTGGGCATTTGGGATGACAGATTTTGGATAGAGACAACTAGAGAAAGCGAAATTAGGCCGGACCTTAATCCAGGCGGGTGGTGGCAGCCAAAATTACCGGGAAAAGTGAAAAGGTCAAGTAAATTAGGGGACGGCGTAACTCGGTGTCCCAGGGGCTAAAGCCACAAATGTATTCGCTCGAGGGACATCTACAGCTAACGACGTTGGACCGGTTGGCAGTAGAACATGAGTGTTGTCCAGAATTAGGGGAACCGGCAAGCACGACACTAGTTATAGTTACAGAAGTCAGCAATCCGTAGCCACCGTAGTATAGATTATGTGCAGTATAACGTAAAGGAAAATAGTCGCCCCGGCGTTGTCTTTCGGCGGTTCCAGGCTAGCTGACTGCCGGAAGCTTCGTACTGGTTCCAAGAGCGGTTTCTACCTCTGATGGCCTTGGCTGTTGCAGCCTTCCACCACATGGGTTTGCCCTCCCCACTCCTTCGTTTGAAGGGTGCGAACTCTTCCTGTAGGGCAGTCAGGGATCCCTTTATGGCCTGCCAGCGCTCCTCCCCAGTAGCCTCCTCTGGCACGTCCCAGGTCAAACCCATCGCCCTATTACGAAGTCTATCTATGTCCATACTACCGAAATTCCTAATCAGCCTTGAGGGTACCTTCGGTTGCCGCATGAATAGAACTATTTTGACACACACGTGGTCACTCTTTCCCAGTGGTGCACAATAATGCAGTCCAGCCACATCGTTGGGGAAGTTCGTTATAGCTAGATCCAGCAAGGATGGAAAGCATCCAGTCCTATATCTGGTATTCTCCCTAATATGCTGATGCAACGCATTATCATGCAGCCATTCTAAGTAGGTTTGCTACTCCGATCCCGGCACGCAAACCTCAGCCACCCAGTCGATGTGCGGTAGATTGAAGTCACCCACTATGAGGGTCTTTTGTGCGTCCTTAACTAGTTCAGTCAAAGTCCGCAGCAAACAAACGTCCTCTTCGTGGTTTGTGCTTGGTGCCCTGTAGACACAGACGACGTTAACCCTTCTGCCTGGAAGGATGATCGTAACGGCGCACGGCTGGATATTGCGAGTGCACATCTTGGTCTGGGACTCAAGGTGGTTTGCACCTGACCTGACGAGGATGGCTACTCCACCACCACGGCGATCTTGTTCCCGATCCTGCCTGTAGACTGCAAAACTGTTACTTATTAGGCCTGGCACATGGTCTTCTTCAGAAAGCCACGTTTCCGTGACGGCAACTATTGATGCTTTCTGTTCGTCAGCGGTTTTGGCAAGTTCCGCCCATTTGTTTCTAATACTACACGCGTTAGTATATAATACCACCGCGTTTGCTCCGTCGCCTAGGTGTCTTTTGTTATTCATTACTGACTGTTTCTCAGGCGCAACGCCTGAGATGATGACCCGTTTTTTTTTCGGATGTCCCCACTGGGGTGCATGAAGCCGGCTGATGGTCCAGAATTTCCGACGACTCCCAATCCATCTCTATAGGAGTGGCCACAACGTCCAGACTGGCAGGGGTCGCGCTGTCATCTATCTTCGGACAGTACTGCCAATTCTCGTCTTCCAGCGCATCTTCAATTACAACTATTAGCGACCCCGCACGTGGCTTCTTTACCATTGTCGGGGTCGGGGCCTGAGAGCCGAGTACGGCATTCCGCTGAACTTTTAGATTTCTCACCAGCGCCATGGCTGGTCGAGCAAGGTTACCTCCCGGGGCTAGACCACCAGGCCTTACCCTATGCTCGTCCGGCACAATCTGGTATCTGCCCTTGGTAATCTGAGCCACTACCGCTGCCCTCGCCAGTAATCTATCCCGGGTAACCTCATCAGCGAACTCCACCAGTATTGGTCTCGCATGAAGTTCGCCTTTGTTCCCCAGTGGTGACTTCCATGTCCTTACTCTGTGCACCCTTCTTAGAGTAGGAGGGTACGGAACACCTGCGATTCGCAGTATGTCGCAGACCCTCCTCCCGTTAATGTCTCTCCTGGCCTTCGATTCCCTTATAACGGGTTGTTCCTGGTTTAGGATCAGAAGCCTGTGGCTTGAGACCCTGCCCATCGACAAGATCTGCCTCTGCAGGTCCTTCACCTTGTTTTCTAATACCAGAAGAGCAGGGTCATCCACCCTAGTCAACCCATCTTTCGCTCTATTACAGTCTCCCTTCTTTTTGACCTGCCTCGCCCTTCTCGGCTACTGCTCCGTCCAATGGCCCTCGTCGGTCTGCTTCGAAGGAGTTGAGGCAACGACCGCCTGGCAAGCTCTCGGAGCTGGTCCATTCGCTAGGATGATTGTCCTCTCGGGTGTTGATACTATTTCCGCAAACGACTTACTACAACCTGCTTGCGGTGGTTTGGGGCTTACAACCGAGGTACTACTTGGTGGACGTTGATCCTGCCCTTGGGCCTGCGGTTTAAAGGCCAGACTGGCCGCCTCCTTGCAGGGGGCACAGACCAATTCGGCCCATGGGTTCTGTTTATAAAGGACATATATGTCCTTTGCTACCCCTGAACACCTTGGGTGAGCCCACCTCTTGCATATCTCGCACTCTATACCATTTACCACACGTTTCCCGCACTTGGGTGCTAGACACGGGTCGGAAACGCGTGTCATACCGAAAAAACCCCAAAACGAGGGCGAAAACAACTCAAGTGCTCTTTACCCAAACACAGAATGCGCACTCTGACAATAGCAGGTAAATCCCGCTAACACAAAAAACAAAAAAAAAGCAAGATTAGAAGCGAGGCAAGATCGCCTCAAAAAACCCGAACGATACTCGGCAACACTACAAGGAAAATAAAAATATTCTCCGGACAAAGCTCACCTTAAATGCAATTATGATACGCTCAGTATTGTGAATTAAACTGGGTTAATTCACAAAACTATTCAAAAACTCAATTCAAAGACGAGTGCACCATGATTTCAAACCACGCGGCACTTACACCAGTTCAGTTCATAAAGGGTTTGCAAATCATGGCTTTCTCCAACCCATTCAAAAGAATCAGAATATTACCGGATAAAAAGCCTTTCCAAAGAGAGGTTTTCGATCACTAAAAGGTACTTTAGCCTCATCAACGCAACCGGTGGCTGAAATACCAGTCGCCGCGTCGTCTCGCCGCCTGTCGAGCCACCCCGTATCACAGAAGCCCTCAGCTGCCTGCACTACGCTAGTTGACCTAGACCTGGCCACCACCCCATCTCCAGCACATCCTCCTAGTAAACGGCCTCGCCTTCTACCATCAACCTCCGCTCCTACCAATGGCAATTATAACCATGCCAAACCACATGCTATCTCAGGGCCACCAAAGTCCCGTGCATCCGGGCCTGCTGCTGCTTTTGCCAACCTACTGCCCACCGTCTCACCACTGAAAAAGACTCCGGAGAAGTCTGTTGCTAACAGCCTGTCCAGCCCTATTCCATGCCCCACCGTCTTGCGGACACAAATCAGTCATAAAAGCCATGATCTACTATAAGCCAATCGTCCCATCAGCCGACAGAGTTCTGTGTCCCCCCACAGCTTTTAGCTACTCTGGCTACTCCCGTAATCCCCCCGTAAGTCTTCTCAGAGCCCCATTTAGAACCCCCACCAAGCACTCCAAGTATACCCCAAATAATCCATGCTTGTTGGCGGGCAGGACACAACCCTACATCAACCTAAAGCAGCCAACCCCGCCTAGCTGTATTAGGGTGGTACCTCGGCTAATCGACAAGGTCCTCCCAACTCCACTTTACAATACAGTCGAAAACAGCTACCGAGTAAAGCATCATCATGCATCGGGATCAAGCATACCATATTCTCCAAGGATGACGAAACAGTTTTCCAATCATCTGGCTGAGCGCCAGCACTTCCAGCCTAATCTCTACAACCAATTTCCCTCTCCTCCAGTGATACAAATAAAAAAAACCAGTTGAATTTCAACCAAAGGCCTCGATTGTCAAGCTCCACGCTGTTTCCTCAGCACAGGATGGGCCAGCCCAACCAACTACAGTTATTTCGTCGGTCCTGGTCGAGCGATAACTACCCGCCCCCTGAGCATCCCGTTGAACCCAGTCACCACTACTTTCTACCATCTCACTTGCCATTACCCATTACCTCAGCATCCAACCCCCAACTGGTTACTTCAGCCACCCGTGAAATCCTACCTCCGCAAAAGACCAATTTTTCTTGACAGCATTAACCCTCAAACCCAGCCTCACCTGCTTACCAACAACCCCTTATTCACACTGCCGGATCCCTAATTCTAACCCCTGTTTAGACTTAATTGCTTCTATACACGACAATCCTGACGTTACGAGTCCGTTTGGTGATGCTTATCATGTTGGTAGAGTTAGCCACCAACACCCGCCGATGGTTATTCCTACTCCACGCCACGACGATACAGTTGCACTTACCTTGCTCCTCAATAACGCTCGCTAATTACTGAATAAAACCCATACTCTCCGTAATATAGTACTACTTTCCAACATCGACATCATTGTCATAACCGAAACCTGGCTAAATGATCCTGCCCCATTGGACAGAATTTCTATCGTTGGTTACCAAACCTTCATAAAAAATCGTCGTCGTTGTGAAGGAGGCTGTCTAATCCACGTTAGGAACAGCTTGCTACCATTCCTCTCTCTGATCCAACGCTGGACTCCATTCCGGACTCATTATGGGCAACAGTTCCTCCGGCAAAATTTCCACTCCATATCGGCTGCGTTTATCGACCACCCAATTCAAACATCACAGACCTCGCCCACGTAGTCACAGCTTTTGACCACTGTGCAATATTGCCCCTCTCGTCAAAACTCGTTGCTGGCGACTTCAATGGACCTAATATCTGCTGGGACACGATGTCTTCGCCCCAATAATTCATGAGCTTCGTTTCGACCATACGCGCAAGCAGCAACATCAGCCAGGGGAAAAAGCATACTTGATCTGATATTTGCCATTGGCCAATAGGATGCGATAACTACCGCCCCCAACCTCTTCCCAGGCAGTGACCATAGAATGGTATCTTGCAGATTCACAGCCGGACCCATAGGCTCCATATGTAGCTCATCTCACAAGCCCCTGCACAGGATCAACTGGATAAGACCCAAGCCCATGCTTCGATTTCTCAACTGGGATGACTACTTACTACAGCACGGCCCTCAGCTTGCCAGCGAAGCACTCTGCTATAAGCTTCATGGTTGCTTGTCAGCAATCACCACCATCGGGACCAACCACTCTCAAGCCCGAAGCTCTTACCAAACAAGGCTGCAAAATAAACAAGCAAAACTGCAGATCTATAATAAAACCAAAGACTTCTCCATATTATTGCAATTCCACTCTCTCCCTGTAAGCATCAGTCTTCGGATTAATGAACCGCTGAGAAGGCAGAAGCTTTTGGCTTTGAATTCCTTCGACAGATCTTACCGATTGTCCCGACTGCTAAAGAGCAGAAATCAGAGAGTCTTCAGGGATATTCTATTTATTATTGGGAAACAACAAGCAAATTAAATCTGCAGCCGAAATCGCTGAGACGCTCAATACCTTCTTTTCGGTATCCATGACCACTGACGCCACTTCAAATCCGCCACCCATGCCCCTCATCACCGAGCGAGTTTTCTCTGACATTGAATTCAGTTTGAAAGACATGGCCCACCTACTGCTGCATGTTAGACCCTCCTTTCGCCCCGGCTATGATGGCATTCCCCCAGAACTCTTTCATCTTGGTGGAACTGAAGTCGCTGCTATCCTTATGAATCTCTTTAACTTATCCCTTAAACATGGCATTTTCCCACCCCAGTGGAGAACTTCAACCATTATTCCTATCCACAAAAAAAGGTTCAGCGCATGACCCGTCAAGTTATCGTCCTACTAACCATACCCCTTTAGCTGCCAGGATAATGGAGCGTTTGGTTAAACGGCGGATGTCTGATTTCCTCCAGTCCCATAACCTCATTCACAGTAGTCAACATGGCTTCCTAAAGTCACGCCCTTGTACCACATGCCAAATTCATTTCTTCAACCTACTGACCACGGCAGCTGAAAACGGCAAATCTATGATTATCATCTACCTCGATATGACCAAGGCATTTGACCGAATTCCCCACTCCAGGTTGTCAACAAAACTCCGGGCCTACGGTATCCATGACCCACTTTTATCATAGATCACTTCCTGCCTGTCAGACTGAACCCAAGTTGCATATGCTAATAGTCATCTGTCGCGACCGGTGCCTGTCACTAGTGGAGTCATACAAGGAAGTGTACTTGGTCCGCCTTTTTCCTTACTCTGTACTGACGACATCAATTCGGTTGTGCATCACAGCACACTTTTTCCTCTCGCCGATGAACTCAGAATCGTTTATGAGTTCCGCCATCAAGATTTGAGCACAACGCCGTCTGAAATAGAAAACGATCTCGAGAAACTTGATCAATGGTGCACTTCATGGCAGATGTGCTTCTCGACATCTAAAAGCTTCTAGACAACCTATAGATGTCACGTACCCCTCGGAACCCTGTTAGTGAACCAAGTGCCCATCGCCCCAAGCTCATCATTGAGGGATCTTGGGCTTCGACACAATAACAATCTACAATTCTCGGAGCATGTGTCATTTCAGACGGCCAGGGCCAGACAGATAATAGGCCTAGTTCTCAGATCATTTAGAATAAAACATACTTTTATCCTTTCATACCAATCCCGTGCTAGACCCCACCTCGAATATTGCCCTATAATCTCTGGAATGTTTAAATCAGATAGAATACACCTTGAGAAAGTCCAGCGCACCTTCGTCAAGAAGCTAATAGCATATTCTTCTCCATTGAGCTATAAAGAGCAATGCACTCTATTAAAACGTGACCCCGTATGGCTTAGAAATGTTAGGCCTAACTTGTGTTTTTTATATAGAATTATTAATAGCTCTGCATTCACTTCTACCAAGTATAAACATCTTTCGCTACCATCGTCTTACCCTCTGCGTCACAGAAACATTAGTCTGACTATCCCACAGTCCAGGCTGGCAATAAGATCCAACTTCTTCCTCATTGAATATTCAAAGCTTTGGAATAAGCTACCCCCGATTATTCGCAGATGTGCCTCAGTAACCCAGCTTAGCCGTGCTCTAAAATCACAACTTACCGTTAGCCATCTGTGATCTTTGACTAACACCAGCATATCTGAGGATCGAGCCCATGGAGAAGGCATCGAACTTTAGAAACCCAGCTTCCTTCTCCCCTCCCGCTCCCTGCTTTCCCCCAGTTGGCCTTCGAAAACGGGTTCTACTACTAGGATCATAGCACCATACCTTAAAACTACCACTTCCTGCTTAACGACAGATGCTAGGCTTATCATTTACCATCACCTTTTTACGTATATCGCACACAACCCACGTTGCAGTAGGATACCGTATTTGCCGTTTACATCTGTAACTGGCTAGACGCCTGCCGGTTCTCACCAATTATCCACGTTCACCTGCTATCACCTAACCCCTACACGACCCTGCCTTATCCAGTGCACTAGTCAGTCTTTACAACTATGTCTGGACTTTTGCTGCTTCTCTTTGTATAAAGTACTAGGGCAGTCACATAAAACAACCTTCCTCTAGCTCAAGGCTTTTTGCCATTGACGTTTTCTCCTAGCATTAAATGATTCCGTGGTGCTGGATCATAGGACAATAAGTTCCACCGCCCATCAATTTACTTCTTGATTCTTCAGCTTTTCTCTTATTTATTCTGGCTTCCGCTCCCCTCAGCCTCCTTGGCCGACCGTAATTTGCTTTCCTCAATCATCCCGTTTGAAAAACACTTATCCCATACGCCCATCTTCCAATAGCTACCTTTTGGCTTCAATTTCCTCTTGTTCTCCTCGACAGGAAAGGTAGTTAGTTTCGCCAAGATTCCTGAATCTATCACACAACTTAGACTGCTATCCTCTCTCCATGTGTGCATTAACATCTCCCATTGGCGCAGCCAAACCTAACCACACCAGAACGGCCTCTGGCAGTCTTAGGTACGGTCTGGCGCTGTACGAGACTGAAACATGTATGCAGGCGCGTACATCCCAACACTGGTCGTCCCGACCCGTGTGTCTGCTTAGCCCCATTCTGTATTTCTTCGTCCCATGCAGGCGAAACCCCTGATGTTATCGGCACCTTCACCATAGCTGCCTCCGAAAGTGGAGAAAACAGACCACCCCCAGCAGTTGGGAAAATGACATACGTGGAAAATTACAGTCGGGCGGAGGGGCTATGGAAAGTTCCTATATGGGCTCAATCACCATCTGTTAGGAAAAAAGCTGAAAAAGAAGAGGTGGAAAACGAAAATGACCTAGCGGGATCGATTTGGCCTCTAAATACCACTATTATCGGGCTGTGAAGGAAATGGGCAACCTTCAATCAGGGGTGTCCCCATCAGCTCAGACCTGACCCTGCGAAAGGTAAAACCCCACACCGCCCTTGTACGAGTGACAAGCTTTTGGTTCCTACGCACGAGACTGACTCGGGTGGTGGCGAACTGGTCTCTTCACAGATGCTTACCCATCTCTCGCTCTAACTTTCAATCCCTTCCTACCCCCATGCACACCTGGCATGTTTGCTGACGTCAGCTACAAAATCACCGTGGCTTTGGACAACAAATCGATACATCAGACGACAGACTAGTCTCATCAAAGCGCCAATTACATCCATGTAGATATTATTGTATATATAAACATACGTGTAAAACGTAGAGAAAGGAGCCCGTATTTTCCACTCACTTACCTATTTTTCCTCCTTTTGGTAAGAAAGCGGCGTTCTTCTGTACTAGAATCCAGCTCGCTCTCTAGTTGACAGCCTTACCTAACAGCAACCTGCAGCATTAGACCTGTAGATATCCCACTATAGGATTTGTCATATATCCTCTGGATCTATCATATAAACTTGACATTTCTGTTCTCAGTGTGTCTCAGCTGCCCTCTTGTGACCTGCAAAACACCACTGGGGGGTTTGTCATATATTCCCTAGACCTATTACGCAAACTTGCCATTCAGGTTCTTCGTGTTGCCCAGCCGCTTTCTCACGTAGCCCTCAGACCCTATAGTCCAAATGCACCCCCATGGCTTTACTAACTCTGAAAGCTAAGACTCCCTGGTGAACGGACAAATCGGTAATCAATAGCTTTGCCCAGTAGTGCAAGCCCAGTTATCCATCACAAACACCGAATCACATTACCAAGGACTCTTCACTTCACTGAGACCATTGTGCCTGATTTCCAACTTCAGCACTCTCATTTGTTATCTTGCTCACGCTAACCCCCTACTGGAACATCTCCCAGACTGCGATCCTCCCTTATTCAATTTCAGAACTATCCGGCCATCACGTTGCCTGGCTGTAATATATCGTGCATGCAGCTTATCTTTTTCTCTGCCCGTCTGCAACCGCACCAAAGGCCGGCTACCCCGAATACGATATAGCCACTGACTTTCACCAGCGAGAAGCCCTGGTATTGCTGCATATGCCCCTTTGAGGCTTACCGAAGAATTCTCACTACAAGACCCTCTGATGTCGAAGCCACGGTGCAAGGACTCCTTATTAGATATTGATTGGTCCAGGTTCAGCGAAGCCCTCCTCCTTCCCATGATGAAGCAGCGAACAAAAACTGCAGCCAACTGTTGCCCAAAAAGCCCAACACGGACAGATAAAAGCTACAAGGAACTCAACAGAATGATGTGTTCGCCAATTTACCAGCATAGCCCGGTCATTGCACAGGTTTTCGCCCTTGTCTTGCCTTATTTTGTTACTCGTGGACACGGCATTCCGACTGCTAAAAATTCCTTCCTGGAACTTCATCCATCTTCCACCAGCGGCGAACCGCCGACACCAGATGACACTCACTACTTCTCATGGAAATACTCTCTTCTTTTCAGGGGGTACTATTCCTTTTCATATCCACACCTCTATGAAAATTAGTGTTCTTTTGTGAACATTCATGAAATTCTTCCCTGCCTCCTTTATCTGAACACCAATTACCTTTTAAAGTGAATATGAGTATGCATTACTGACGATTTCCTTGCATCATTCTTGTGAATATTGTATTTCCTTCGTCCTAAGCCAATGTCCGTCTTAGCATTCCTACATCCGGCCGATTCAGTACTATTGCCGCAGTTGACTCGAAATCAAGTCGCACTTGCCGTGTATCATCTTGTCGTTTTGCTTCATATAAACTCTCCTCAGCCTGATTCCATTGTTGCTGCGATATGCGAATCCCTCTTTGAAATTTGTGAATTTCCCATCTCATTCAATGATATTGTAAACTCTGATCATGCTTACAAGCTTGCCTCTCGACCACGGTCCAGAAATATACCATTATTATTATTAACATTATTATTGATATCAATATTATTATTATTATTATCATTATTATTATTATTATATTAGTATTATTATTATAAATATCTTCTCTTAAATCAACTCGCTCTGGCTCTCCGAATCTGGTTTTTGACCACGGAAGGCATCCCTTGTTCCTACGCATCAGTGGTTCCTGTAAATTCATCGCATTTGCTGCCTGCCAATACTGGACTGTGGCGCTAAAACGCCGTCCTCTCTGCCTCACTCCGCGTTCAGGTTCTGAGAGCTATCTCTACTGCTTCCGATACTAAATGCTCCATACTTGGTGTTTCGCCCAAACTGTCTTACTCCTCTCATAACGTGCAGCATAATCTACCATACTACACCCCCTATTCCCCGGACGTTTTCATACCTGCCCTCTGCGCACTCCTTCATTCAATACTCGATTCCAGCTGGCCGGTAGTTCTCAACTACTCTAAATCACCCCTGTCCAATATCGACCCATCCAATTCTATAGGATTTACCTTTGCCCCAACATTTCCCCCTCCGTCGATGCCCAGCTGGTTTACCACCCAGCAGTCCCTCACACTGCAACGTTTACTCCTGCTCGGCTAAAAGCCACCTCGTCTGAACCTCCACTGGCCTCTACGTCAATATATTCTACTTTGATCCTGATCTTCACCCCTCCCAATCGCAATAGCTTGTCTCTTTCCAACTTATACTGCCTTCCTGATGTGCCTATACCACCTCTCACAAATGACATCATTAGCCCTATCCCACTCTCGCTCTATTCATGGTAAAACCCTACGCCTGAAAAATCGTGTCCTGAAATAAAATGAAGTTGTTGTCTTGGTAGCGGAATCCTGGCTGTCTAAGACCAATCTCAATGATCAAGTATCTCTGGTGGGGTACAGACTCCTAAGAAACAATAGGCCGAACTGGCGAGTTAGTGGGTGCCTAGCCCATATCGAGAAAACCTACGACACGGCCTTTCTTTTACATACGGCTCTCGATTCTATTCCCCATTATCTTTGGTTCACTGCCAGCCTCAAAATCACTGTTATGGTGCCACCGATGCGAAGCACGGTTACAATGGCAGGCAAATCGCTTATCTGATGAGGTACCGAATTTCATGGCGCCATTTTCTCCGCCTGCTTACACAGCGAGCTGGCCGTTGAGTTCCTCCAATAAGCACATTGTTCCTCTCCGGAGTTTTAAGTTATGCTCTTCTGCGCGCTGCTGAGTATATTCGCCAACTTGTCACTAACCGAGGACCGGAATCTATTGACCCCATACGGGAGCAGGCCCTGACCTAACTTGGGAGAATCATCAACCAGTTCACTCGAACAACAAAATCATTCCAATAAGGACACTCGTAATCCCTGTATTCGCATCTATTCGTCTACACGTGTAACTTTTCCGACACATAAAAGGTTAATCCCGATTTCTGCTACAACAATAGTTTTGTATTCCTCTTACGTCAATATAAGTTTTTAACTTTTTCTGGATTGGTCTTTATATGTCGTTTTACAGTTGATATACTATTACACTTACGGCTAGCAACGACCGCAAGCCTGATCTAGAAGAAACTTTTTGACAGTCTCCCCAGCCGTCCCTGAGTTTTCTGATTGATGACCCTCAACTCTGGTTTCATATGCTAGTGGTAGAGTTTGAGTCAACTAGAACCACAGGCGAGGGTTTCCGTTACTTGTGGACTATCGGTCACCTCCATAGTGACGTTTCTACCCAGAGACGCAACGCGATATTCAATAACTCCCCTCACACAGCCGTGGATTAAGAGAGAATCTCTTGTCTTTTGCCATCGGAGTCGTCCAGGCTGGAACGGCTAATCCAGAGGGCAGAGTAAGGTAGTAGGATGCTCTCTGCCTTACTGAGAGAAAAGCAGCAACTGGCAGGGAAATTTAAGGAGAAAGAGTCCCTAAAGAGTTGTGGGTACAGCGATTACCTCCTAATACTCAAGTGCTGCCTGAGCGTCCTAGACATCTTAAGTTCACAGAAGCGGTTAAACTAGAGGAGGGTTATATGGAACAGCAACATCCTCAAAATACTGTCGTAGCAAACTCGGGCAACCCGCAGGCCACCGCTCCGACTATAGGAGCACTTTCCACGGACAGTCTGATAGCTTCATTCGAGCGGGCTTTCGGAAGTTTTTCCACACCCAGTTGTTTTCACTATGGATACCGTGAATCATATCACAACTCTGACCAACGAGAAAGTCTCAGAAGCCCTTCCCCTGACCGCACCGTCAGCCTATCTCGATCGACGTACTGTCGATATTGGTTTGGGAGAAGGCTCGGCACAGTGAAGCCGGCTGCACCTTCCCAGGTGCCAAACAGGGAAACTAATGTCCCGACGCGTTCCGGCGACTGACGCGGTCGGCAGCTACAACGACTTTTGTCTGTCGCGTGTTCAAGATTTAGTTTTCAATAACCCATTCCTAATTGACACGGGCGTAGCAGTTAGTATCATTTCAAAAGTAGCATGTGATGCAGCGATTTCATCGGTCCACCAACTCCGTGCTGCCTACGGTACTCTTATTGCTACTTGCGGCCGTAATTCACGCACGCTCAAATTAGGCCTACATCGCACCTTCTGCTGGGTGTTTATAGTAGCAGACGTCCCCCATCCCAAATAAGTTATCAACTTCCTTGACCATTTCGACCTCCTGGTTGATGCACGATGCCGGTGAGTGGTCGACCGACAGACTTCTCTTTCCGTAACCGGTTCGTATTCCTCCGTGAATCACACCACGCTACTATGCTTCGAACCTCGAGCTGGAAAACCCAACGCTGACCTTATTTTGACTCACCAGGTGGTGATAAGACAATCCAAGCCCCTTCCGGCGGTGACCATTCATGTCACGCACTATGCTGTCACCAAAGGACCCCAAGCATTTAGCCGACAACGTCGCTTGGCCCTGAACAAGCTCCGCATAGCACGGACTGAGTTCGAACGCAAGCCAAATTTAGGCATGATACGCTCATTCAGGAGCCCTTGGGCCTCGTCCCTGCATATGATTCCTGAAATTAATGGCATCTGGCGCTCCCGCGGCGACTATATGGCCCTCAACCAGGCCACTATCCCAGACAGGTACCTCATTCCACACTTTCAAGATATAAATTCTTCCCTATCTGGTTGTTCTGTTTTCGGCCGAATCGACCTCGCTAGAGCCTGCCACCGAATCATGCAGCTGAGGCTGACACCCCCAAAACCGCTCTCACAACTCCATTTGGATTATTCGGGTTTCCAAGCTTGCGGTTTAAGCTCAAAAATGCAACCCAAAACTTTGGAAGATTTATAGTGAGGCAAAACTCCGTTTGAAGGATATCTGCGTTTACTTAGACGATATGTTGGCTGCGAGTTTTTCCAAAAAAGGGGATATGGCACACCTGTGTGCTCTTTTTGAGAGCCTGGCCAACAAGGTGTAATCATTATTCCAACCAAATGCTAATTTGGTAGGCGATTCGCGACTATCCTGAGCCTCGTTCTTACCGGCATTTGAGCCAATCTTCTGGCTTGGTTACGGCTTGCCACCGAATCACCCCAAACTGGGCCGAAATAATGTTGCCCCTAACAGACCTTTTACGTGGGGGTAAGCGGAAGTTCATCTTTCCTGACACTGCTCGGGCAGCCTGTACTTCGATGAAGGAAACCATCACCAACATAGCATCTCTTTCCCCTCCCGATCCTTCTGCTCCCCTGGCACTTTCACGAAACTGGCCTCATGTCCCCCTGCTTCAAATCTCATTCCGTTTACAGAACTCCGGTAAATTCGTCATTCAGGGTCTGCATTGTCTTCATGGATCGCCATCCTCTTCGCATGCGTCGATTTTCACCCTTTTTCTTCTTGTTCAAAATCTATTCCATCTGCAGAACCTTAGTTGGCCTCTGGTTTCCTGGGCTTGCATTGTTCCTGTTAATAATGCCTCCTTAGCACTGCGCTAACGATTTTCTCGATATCTCCACCGCGCACCACTGCCTGATCCGGATTCGAAACCGGTTTAAAACTGCCGCGCAAACCATTATCAGAATGGTTCATTCAAACTTTTCCTGTCATTGTTTTTTCATCTCTAATACTCTCGACTTTCATACTTAGAATATGTGAACATTTCATCTTATTGAGTAACGTGTACACCATGATCATGCTTTAGCGCGTGCGTCTCGACCATGGCCGAGAAATATACCAATATTTATTTAAATTTAAATAATTTAGACACGGCTGGTAAAGCAGCGTTGCAATAATTCGTCAACAATCCAGGGCACCCGATGGCTTTCTTCTCCAAGCTTCTCCAGCCTGCGGGATCCCGATATAGTACGCTCATCAAAGAACTACCGGCAATCTATCTGGGTAACCGACACCCGGCACACACTCGACGGCCGAACGTTCACAGTGTTCGCAGATCATAAACCACTAAGGTACGTTGTCCAGTCAGCTTCTGATCGATATTCGCCACTCGAGATTCATCACTTAGACCATGTTTTGCAGTCTACTACGGACATACGACACGTCTCTGGGGCACAATCCCGTAGCAGACGCACTTTCACGCGTCCACAATATCGACGACCTACCTCTCATGGGCATAGACCTAAAAGAAATCGCCGCAGCCCAAACAACAGATCCAGAGGTCAAGCAGCTCAGAAACAGCAGCTCCCTGAATCTGGTGCAAGTGCCCCTTCCAACTTCGGGCGTAACTATCGATTGCGATGTTTCACAAGGCCGAGCCCGATTATTAGTTCCCGCTTGTTTTCGCCGGCAAGTTTTCACTAGCTTCCACAACTTATATCCCACTGGTATAACTGCCTCAGTGAAACCAGTCACCGAGCGATTCGCCTGATCTCGTGTCAAACGTGACGTACCTCTTTGGGCCCGAGGTTGTCCTCAATAACAACGCGACAAAATACATCGTCACACTGAATCTACGTTAGGCATATTCTGTAAGCCGGAAGCACGCCTTCACCATGTGCATGTTGATCTTGTGAGGCCCCCTCCACCATCCAACAGCTGCGTTCATATACTGGCTGGCGTTGATCGTTTCGCTCGCTGGCTACAGGCCATTTCTAGTCCCCATCCTACCTCAGAGGAAGCTGCAAGAGCGTTTCCCATTGGCTGGGTAAGTCAGTTCAGTTGCCTTTCTATCGTAACCACTGACCGCGGTTCTCGTTTTGACGGTGCCTTCCACGAGCTACTGAAAACATTCGGTTGCGGGCACAACAAAACGAGGACCTATCATCCTCAGTCTAATGGGATGATGGAGCGACTCCATCGCAAGCTGAAAGCTGTCCTTCGTGCTCGTGTTGATCTTTTATGTGGTGAAGTTTTACCGATCATTCTCTTAGGATGACATAACGCAGTTTAAACCGACATGGGTGTTACGGCGGCTGAACTGGGTAACGGTTGCAGATTACGACTTCCAGGTGAGTTGGTTTCTCCATTACAACCTGAGAATTTCAATTACGGGAATTAGGCGAAACGGTAGTCCCACCAAATGCGGGTGCCAAAGCCCACCCCGACACGAGAACAAACTCCCAGCACATACATACCTGCCACTCCAGGGACCGCCAGACATGTGCCTATTCCAGTGGAAGCAGTGCGACCATCACTACACGAGGCCTAATTTGGCCCATTCTGCGTCGTCCAGTGAAAGGTAAATATATATGTTGTAGACTTTGGAGGCAGGAAAGAGACCATCAGCATAGACCGCCTTAAAGCAGCTTTCGTCGACGTATAACCCACCCAAAGTCCCCACCTGCTCACAACCTTCGGTTAGTAGTCCTGAGTCGGCACCTGTTACTCCCACCAATGACTACCCACTGCCTGTTGCAACCATACTCCACGGAAGATGTAGCTGCGTCCATCAACAGGAGAGATGGATGAGACCGCGAGCCGCGGCAGCCAACGAGGTTTAACGAATCTGTAACAGTTGTATATATTTAAGTCTACTTTTCATACCGCACTTGTACTTAGTGTAGTTACCCATGACTAAGCGACCACTTGGTTGCCACGACAAAGGCAGAGTGTGTTGCTCCGGTATCTTTTTCTCAGCCGAATATACGTCCGAGCCTCGAGGTGCAGCGTCCTTGCGTTTCTTGCCCTCCAGCTTGTCCCCTCGGGCAGGACCACATGGAATTCCAGGACCTCACATAGCTCAAAAGCAACTCTCACTGGATCGACTCTGGACTCATTTGACGCCGGAAGCTGGCTCGTTTACAAAAGCAATAGCAACCACAGGCAAACAGAACCTTGGGACATGCTGACAGCTACAAGCTCCACAAAACAATCACCACTGTCAAGTCGCAAACAAGATGTTCCCAGGTCGGACGCAATGGTAAGGAGGACGCAACTTTGCGATCGACCAGTGCGAGTCATGGAGAGTTGCTTGCGCTAGATTCGTTGTAATGTTCGCTCGGGACGGGAGCCACGGTACGCGTCTGTCACCACGGAAGCCGATGTACTTATTACGGGTAGAAGCCTAAATGCGTCGGCCTTCTAGGAGGGACTCTCGCAATTCTGCCGATACAAAACACGGTTATAAAGGCTGGCAAATTTGTTTATTTGAACAGTTATCAAATTTGTTGGTGCCACTTGTTTCTCCTATGTGCACCTTCTGCAAGCCGTTGCTCTCCTCGAATACATAGGTTGTTCCGCTCTAGCATTTTGAGGTTTGCTCCTTTACGCGTTGCAAAATACATTCTTTAACATGCCATAAACCAAGGACCATGGGTTGAAGACTCTATACGAGAGCAAGTCCTGACTTAACTTAGGAGAATCCTTCAACATTTTTTCTGCATCCTTTTACATAATCATGTGCAACTGTTTATTACTTCCGAATAATTCCATTTCTGAACAAGGTCACATAAATTTGTCTTTTTCAGCTTGACATTTCCAGATTACATATATGTTTTTGAGAGTGACAGCAGACGGATTCTGCTGGGAACGGAGTTGCGATAACCGGCTTATGCTTTGGAAGAAAGCAACAAAAGGCTTTTCAAAACACAGGCTCATTGTTGCTGTCAGGGGTAAGTTGACGAAATTAATTGTCCTCGTCGAAACCCCAGATGCTGTTTGCACCATCCCAAAAATCGTTGAAAGACGTAAATCATTAGTTTATGAAGGCTAGAAATCAAGGCCAAATAAGGCGAGAAAGCAGGTACGTAAATTACCATTTCGTTAGAAATCAATCCCTCGTAACCTTTTCTTTTGGAGTTTTTTTTTTCATTTGATGTATTCCACACCTAGCAAAGTATTCTGGAGATTGGTATCAGTTTGGAGAACATCATAATTACACATGTCCCTCAGATTTCGTTATTAGTTTTTTGATATTTGCCTATTTCGTTGGCTATGGCTGTTTTGACACATAAATTATCACACCTTACTCCTCTTTGTTGAAAACAGTTTTCGATCAAACTACCTTTTTAATCTGCATGCAAAAGTTATGGCTATCCATTTTTTTAATAAGTGCAACTCTTTCCCATTTCTATGGCTTTGAGATTTCAAATCATATGACCACGTAACACAAGAAAGATGAACATCTGACAATCCTAGATAAAGCGGCGCGCGGACTTCAAATTGGTATGGGTTTTCAGCGCACCACTTTTCTAGTGAATTATTTAATTTTCACAATGAAAACCTTTGCGATTGGTGGTGATATAATGTTTTTGTTGGGCGTAGCACAATAGGCTCTTAACAGAACTAGGCAGCGGTGCCCAACATTTATACTGATGCAGTTCATCTCTGGCCCAAAGTCAGTCCGAGATGACGCAACGTGCTCCCGTTCGGAAGGGTGTTGAAAGTGCCACTTGGAAAGTAGTTACCACACTCAAAACAGACATATCCGTTTCAGATGACCTGTGACATATGGGTAACTCTCATCGGTCATCCATTATGGTAAGTAACCGTTGAAATAGACATTTTCCAGTCTCTTTGACAAGTTAAAAAATCAGGTTAGCTTCAATTTACTTCAATTGACCGGTTACTCAAAGCCTGTTTGTTTATTTCAATCTGGTGCCACATTGCAGTGGATCATATTTTTGCCTCTAAATGATTCTGGAACCTTGGCTCAAATTGGCTTATAGGCTCCGGCTGTTATCTCGTTTGCTTTCTGATACCTTGTCAGTCCAATAGGGAAAATAGTATAATTAATAAATACTTGAATGTCTCCCGTTTTTTCTCATTTCATTCCTGGGACGAGAATCGTATCTGAAGAAATGGCTGAAGCATCCAAGATGTATAATTATGACTACGTTGGAGATAGCCTGTTCCAGTTTGACGAAAGCGGAAAGAGCAGTACAAGAGTCGCTAAAGGCTTCACTTTACTGGTAAATTCCTCTGAACACATAACAATTTACAGCGATCGTTCACTAACTTTTTCTGTAAAATAATATTTTCACCCTTTGGCAGCTTTCATATAAACGGTTTTTGTATATGAGTAATGCTACAACACAAGTATTTAAGAAGTCAATTACAAAACTGTGATGTAAGGTGCAACGTACATTTGTAGAAATCCTCCCCAACTTCTGCCACGTGTGCTGCTCGGACTATACGATTCATTTATTGATCCTCGTACATCCTCAAGCAAGCATCACTCAAGACATCTGATTACTTCTTTATACCTTGCCTATATATGTCAAGGCATCTTGTTGGCTTGGCTCCCAACTGGCATGACGATAGTATTTGGCCGCGGATTTCGCTGAATTTGAGTTCTCGTTTGCTAGTCGTTGTGGTCGTGTATTTAAGGTTTGTGTATAATTTTTATGTGAGATTTTGACCAGAAAACTAATCGGAAAAACCAAGAAGAGGATAGAAATTAAGAGAAGCTGGGTAAGAAGTGACTCGACAATGCCTGGGATGTTTTTGGCTGATGCCACTTCATTAGATATTGGTGGGCCTATTAGTTTCGTCAGCGCGTATTCCTGTATATCTGGCAATAGTAGATTTTAGAAATGATGGCGGTCGTACTCTGAAAATGGAACTAGATCATCAACTTAGCCTAGCCAAGCAGAATGCAAGCAACTGACCTTCCCAAAGTAGAGTTGTCTCCGTTCAAAGGGGGTGGGAACAATACTGCAAGTTCATCAAATTATACGAGTTTTATGTAGAAAAGCGAGTATCTGGCTCAAGTCAGAGAGTTTTGTATCTGCAGCCTTAGAGTCTTGAAAATTTCAAGGAGGTGATCGACGTGTGCTCATTGAAGGAACTTAGACACGAACAAGTGCAATCTTGGAGGACCTGTTTGGATAACCATTGAGGGTCACTCGGAATCTGAAAGACGGCCTACTGTCAGAGGCTCAGTGTACCAAAGGCGGCTCCAGTTTCTCAGTCAACCCAGTGATTAAGATGCAAAACTGAAGCACTACTCTGAACCATCCGGACAAATATTCGGACCTCAGTGAGCTGAAGGCCATAGTTCGCAGTTAATCGACGGTACCCTAGGGTAGATGAGCTGAGGATGTCGAAAGAATTATTAGTTTAAGCGATAAATTACGTCTGAGGATCTCATACAGTTCAGAGATCTTCATGCCCAATTAGATAGTCGTCTTTTTGATCGAATTGTGCGGGAAAATAGCGAGCTACCCGGGGCTGCGACGCCATCATGAAACTGGTCTATAGATCCCAGTATAGGTCAAGCGAGGTCAAATACACTTGCCATATCCAGCGAAGGTGAAAACTTACCGGTGAGCCTCTAGCCCCGCGCAACCATTAGAGCAAGCGGAACATGAAAGTGGAACCACTGTTTTTACCAGGGGCTACCCAGCTTAAGCGGCTGATAGCTTCCCAATGAAATGCGAATAACTCTCTCACAGTCGAGAGATACCCCGAACCTTCCAGGCCTACATCCATCTAGAGGGAGTCTTTTAGACCGTCAGGTCACTTCTCCATAGTTATCAATGTCCTCTGCAGGGTAGATCCAGATGCCGCCCGTCAACTGAATAAGAAACTGGATTTCGTCTGGCCTTTTCTCATTGACCTATCGGGCATGATTGTATCTTCGGCTTAAGGAGGCTATTCTGCAAAGCTTACTGGGTCATAGAAGCAAGTTTGGTGACACTACGTTCATTCTTCACAATCTTCATCATCATTGCCACCAAATGTGCAAACTGTTTTATCACTTCGAACCAAACTGTTCCTGGTTCAACCACCAAAATAGCACACGCCCCTGTGAGTCCTCGCTCTATGCTCTTTGCTCTTCAGATTCGCAAAAACACCTGTGGCTCTCGACTTTGGTCTTCTGACTATTAGCGAGGCATCATTTGATTTGTGACCGTAGTCTGCAACGGCATCCGTAAGTCAATCGTTTCGTTAACCCCATGCTGAAATGCAAAGAGAGATCACGTCACATCGTTGGAAGTGACCCACACCAGTTATCATTTAGTATTCTGTTTGATTTTAACCGGACTATATGCACGAAATTCTTCTACCATTTTTCCACGAAATGCTGTCTATACTGGGTTAAAGATAATCACGTTCAACAGACACAACGTCAAAGTTTTGTTCGGTTTTTTGTGAAACAAGTGGGCAGAAAGGTGAAGCGCAGCGATAGAGATTATCGTGAAAAGTATCAGGTTTTTGTCTCAAAGTTCTGCTGCGCTTTGATTAGGAATTTCTAAATTTGCCCTGAAGATGATTTATTTCAATGACTTTAGAGCTTTCGGCCCTTTTGCAACTTTCCAATAGTGAATGAAGCATTGACCTAATGTTCACGGTCAGCACGAGTTCAAAATATTATGAGCTCATCAATTGGTTCATCCCTCAGTAAAAACGCTCTACTCACTACTGGAAACTATGGAAGTAATAGACAGCTATTCGACCCGCGTCAGAAGTAATAAGAAGTGCATAATATGCGAGTCTTAAATGGGAGTCAAACCCAGAGTGAGTGACTGAGAGTCACACACGTTTCCAGGTTGGTTACCATGGATTTTGCTTCACACCCATACTCTAGCTGATTTCTGTCGAAGAAAGATACAGCTGTCTTGCGTGGTCCCGTTTTGTGAACGTTGGCTTTGTGCTTACACAACGTGGCAAATCACTTCACAGATTCCTAATACTCAAACAACACCCAAAAGCAAAAAATACTTGTAAATTTTAACCAGAACATAGGAGCAAATTAAAATCACCAGAGATATGGGGGTTACAATAGAATTAGTTGCAGAACTGTTGTATCTGAATATCCATAATGTTCAAATATGGCATTGAATAGAAGTTTGAAAAATAGTCGAGTAGAAAAATTAGGTATCAAGTTATGTATACTTGCAACAACAATCTGAGTCTGTAATTGTCCGGTTAAAAATCTTCTGTGATCATCCTAAACAAGCAGAGAAGAAAGCCAAACGACAAAAAAGAAAATTGATCCTAAAAGTCTTAGTCGGATTCCTGTTGAAGGACACGGTATCCTTGACGGTGGGGAGTCTGGCTTTGTGGCTTGCATATCACTTGACGGACATTCAGTCTGAAGTTGAAAAATTAATTCCAAGGGGTTATAATCACTGGGGTTTGAATAAAAGATACAGTTTGATCTGCGAAACCTTGCATTTCTGTTTAAGAATCCTAAGGTTACTCTAATCTCCGAAACAGTGAGGTAATACCGACGAAAAAGGACAGCCAATGCCAGACACAAACAATTAATTTACTATCCTCGGTAGCTAAAGTTTCACCCCCGTTTATTTACAATGCCTTAGACCTCATTTAAGCAAACTGGAGAGTTGACTTGATCCCGTGAAAAAATGCATTTCCATGGCCAGAATGCGAAGCTTCTAGCATTCTGCGCCGCCAAATGATCAAAACAGCAAACCTTTCTCCCTGTGCTTGGAAACAATCAGGAATTCAATCTGCCTCTCATTGCCTCCGCCAAAAATTTTGTATGAAATACTAACTCATGAACCACAGGACGACTTTTCTTCTCTTGATCTTACGTAATACATCAAGTAGAAGCTGGCATATTTTGGGTTGGTGATCGAGTAAAGTTAGCTCAGTGCTCTCACCTGGTAACCACTTTTCCCGTGTTATTAACTGAAAAAAGTGAAACCAAAATCTCACTTCTTACAAGCAGCGGGAGAAGCCAAAAATAACAGTCATAGACCCATGAAGACGAAAAACGGGGCTTTCACCTTTGGTCAGTGCAATGTGCTATTCATGGATGTTACTCCCGGTGCCTGTACCTTGATGGAAAATTTCCCCAAGCGGTGCGGTGGTCATTGGAGTGACCAGATTGTGACTCGTTTTGGTCACCTGGTCGAGCTCTACTTGTTTGACCAGCTGTGTTAATTGCCAATAACAGTACTTCATGTTATTATTTTGCAGCTGCATGTACACGTACATCACGACCATGTAGATTACAAGTTCAGTTGTATGTTTATTCAGCTGAGTCCTTAATCCACCGTTGGGGAACATTATTGAGTTCATTGTGAATGGTCCAATCACTCAGGCGTAATTCCTAAATAGTACGCACGCTCGGCCACGCAATAGGCATTGTAGGATGTGTCTCTCCTTGGACCGCTAAAATCCGCAATACAATGATCACTTACTGTTTGGTCAGTAGTCAGAGGGCTGTGGAAACCATGAGGCCAATAAAGAGGTTTATCTAGCCTTATTTCGTTCACTGACCCTTGATTGACCAAAATACGTTCTTTTCTAATCATTCAGTGGTCAGTTTGTGCTCTTTCTGCCGTGAAATATCCGAAACTATAAAATGAACCAATTGTACTTTACGATTTTTGAAACTAGGATTTCCGTTTCATTGCCACAATTTTATTAAAACTATTTATTCGTATTAACATCATCAGCTGGTGTTGAATAAAATAAAACAAAAGTGGAGATCCTTGCTACTTAGGAATCTTTTCTGGACTAAGGCAGCTGTTCTGAGAAATCACGAGTAGACATCAATTTCTAATCATACGTAACGATTCATAGTTAAAGTACGAACACGTATGGTGGGGACATGTCTACTATGAATTTACTGAACTCCATTACCACTAGGATCACACAAACCTCTGTTAGCGATACGAGATGCTGAATCACAGGTGCTTTGGTCAAGTTTGCCGCCCTGATCGATTCTTCAACAGTTACTCAAAGCAATCACGGAGAAAATAAATTGCTTGCGAATAAAAACAAAACAGAATCTCTACTCCTTTGATTTTCTAGTCACCAAAATAGACGAAAACGGAGCAGACGGGGATAAAACTATCTGAGTGTTTTACTACAGCCTTCAGTGTAAACTGATTCTGAAAGAATGCTCGTATCAGTGGGTCTGTGAGAGACTCGGTTTCACTTTGGAATTCGGGTTCAGCAGTGCAAATCAGGTTTCTCCGATCTGAATAGTCTACTCATATAGAATGGACAAAGAAGTTGTCTCAACATTCGTTGGTTGACAATCTTCAACGATGTAGTTTAATATGAATGTAAGGTTAAATCTTATTGCTCAATAACACAGCGTAGTCGAGATCGTTGGTAGGTTGTCGACGTTTCGGTCACCACGGGTAACCTTTTTCAAGACTGGTTTTACAACCGAATGAAACTGTGTTATTGAGCAATAAAATTCTACCACAACATTTCACATGGCGCATTGATTTTTCGATACACTCCGAACCGATTTCGGTTCTGACACATTAGGGTTAAATCATTCAAAAAGACGCTTATGTAGACCGCATATTGCGTTCCCGGGGGAGACTGTCACACTTACTCTACACGCGGTGTTACACGCCGGACACTCCAGTCTGCCTTTGACATAAGCTGTCTTGCCGACTGTATCCACTTGGATTGAACCTCCACGCGCAGGACAAATGTACCGCTTTTGGTCCATCAGAACAACGAGACCAGTACCGTTGACGCATTCAAACTAAGTGGGTAGAACATAATATTGAAATCAGTGGTTTGTAAGAATTATTAGGCGGAGAGCAATCGAGCGAAGTGGTCGATGAAAATTTCAGTTGACGAACCTTGTGACACGAAGCAGTTGTGGGTGAGTAAGATTGAATGGCTTTGCACTGATAGGAGTTCCATGCTTGCGTTTGATCATGGTTGAAACACCTTGCATTGGACCCATATCCCTCGAGAAGGTGATTGTTTTTTCCATCTGAACGAAGAGTTGTAATTACGAATGCATTATTGGTAAAAATAAACTCTCTATAATTTATGTGAACTGGCCAACAAAATGTGTAGTTAGATTCAAGGCGACTAAGTTAGCTAATTTCAATAACTGCTTCTTGACCGTAGGTAGTTATGTGATACAAATTATTGATTAACTTGCGTGGACGGGTCCTCCATCGTCAATGACCCGTTGTGGATAGCACACGCCGCTGACTGATTGCGAACGCTGTTTGCATTAGGAAACCGTCTATATTTCACACTTCAGGCTCAAGATTATCACCTTGCACTTTGAACCTTTGACAAATTCTTGTGGCTTCAGTTTTGTACCTCTGGGCGTGAATTGCGGTGTTTAAGTGATAAAAGTCAATTATAATAGATGGGGTTTTTAGTATTTCAGGTGACGGAAAGAAAGACAAAATAACCGCTCTGTAAAAAGAAGTTATTTAGCTTACTAATTTGGTGGAAAAAATATTCCCAGGAGTTCTGGGTGTTAACAATGAAGAGAAAATATCCAAAATTCCGTCATTTTTGTGGTTTGTAGAGATATTATTCATATTTTAAACCACAAGGTTATGATTTAATGAGGGTATACGCCATCCCAGAAGAACCAGCAGGAGCTTTATACTCTAACTAATCAGCTATTGATTCAGCTGATGCGATGCCATACCAAACCTGATAAAAATGCCTGACGAATTACGAATTAACTAAATAACATCTACCACTACTTACGGGATGGAGCACTATAGATCATTCATGATTAAGTGTGAGAGTTATGGGAATTATGAATTCCAGAGCGAATCGAACTGTGTTGAAGTCACGTGGACAGAGTGAAAAATGCTACAAGGGAAATACGATTATGCTCAATATGGGAGAAAACATCACATTGGCCGCTATATACATATGATGCAAATGAGGTTTTCTATTGGTACCCTGTTAGATTTGTGTTGTTCTGATATTTGATTCTTGTCAAGCAGTTATTTGGCATGGCTGTGAATTCGTGCCACATAATAAACAAGTAGCCAGGCTGCGCATGCTAGTTTTAACAGAAAGCCCTTGTTTTGCTTAGGCCTCTATGAGGAAGACTTTTCACATAAGAGTTAAACCCACTCAAAGACTAGTGACGGAAGGGCAAAACGTCATGCCGAATTGATGCAGAATAAACCTTTGAGATCAAGCCTGAGTATCCTAAGAGCGGGTATTCGATTCACAACCACTCAACACAGGTTGCATCAAAAGAAGAGGCTCTCAAATGTGCAACACAACGATTTCTGCAAGGATGATCTGGTTGGAAATGGCCTCCATGGTTCCAGTTGTACACTGAAATTCAAAACTGGGATGCCGAATCTTTTCGTAATGAATTATTACCCCCCATAATTCACGCTGATTATTTCAACAGATTTCTACTGTAGGAAATTGTTTCAAAATGATAAAGGGAAAAGCTTACTGTTGTGGAGTACTAACGGGAGTACAAAACTGTAATAATGCCTAATATCTTCAACTGTACAATGAATCACTCTGAAAAAACAGAAATTTCTGTCTCTTAAACATTGTGTTCAAATAATCTGACAAACAATTTACAACAAACCTGGGAGTACTTTATTAGAAAACACCACAGTCATCTGTGATAATCAAAAGTGACATGAAACAGACAGCATCACAACGGTTACTACGATTTTATTTCAAACTGATACTATTCCATTCAGAAGATTTATGAAGAGGCGGTTTTCTTGATTCGTTTAGGTGCCAACTGCGCAAGTGAAAAAACGATCGCCGGAGTGCCGCTTGTTTTTGATTCTATCCAAGTTTGCTTAAAGCGAATGCGGAAATTGACACAAATATCATTGAAACATTTCAGGCATAATTCGTGACTGATCATCGACCATTCGCTTGACACTAGTTGCTAGGCGGATGAAGAACAGATAAAAACTGAGAAGGATCTGTAAATAGCCTGGGTCAAAAAGCATGTCGCTCAACACTATAATTTTTTTCCGGGGTTTTTATGCATGTTTTCCATTTTACAGCACAGTGATCTGGCTGGAATTGTTTTAGCACATTTCAATCTCAGTACCAATCAATTCTGCATTGTGCTGACCATGAAAGCCACGAAAATGCGCAGAAAAGATTCGAACAAACTCGTGTAAACGAATTATGAAACTCAGTAAGTGGTAGTTAGAGTAATAAAGCAGAAACTGATATCGTACCTTCTAGGAAACAGTCGCGCGCGTAGTTTGTAAATACGAAGAAAGAAGGTAACAAAGCTTAACGCATGGCACGTAGCAAAATACGTATTTTGTTGGAGAAGTTGACTCTTGTCCAAATAAATAAATGTCCTGCCTGTGTGTGACAGTATTTTAAGGAAAAACTACCGTGCTTGCTTCACAAATGGTATTTTTGATATTTGAATGATTCCGTGGTCTTTGGATTAAATCTAACTCATACGTTGTACTCTGGTGTGTTATTTTGCTTCCTGGATGAAGATTAATAACGTATCCCCCAACCTTGAGGACAAATTTTCAGACACGTCCAAATTTTCCTCCTTAGGAGGAAGTTACAAACGCTGAATCTTTATTGTGTTCGTGTATTGGAGAAACTGATTGGATATGTCCACGATTATAAAATATTCAAACTTATTTGAGACATGACATGTCACATTATTTCAAAGCACGAGAAATTTTCCAGAATAACTTCTCGTCTAACATACTGAGAATGACTGTTGAGCCGAGAGTTAACCTAGTATTCCTTCAATGTGTTATCACTATCTTGGACTGTTTTTGTGAACTTCGGCAAAAAGAACGGCGTCTATCATAATCAGTATTTATGTATCCATGATGAGAGAATCACATGCGGTGAATTGCAGCTAGTTAGTTCTCAAAAATTGTCCTGTTTCATGTTTTGTAGATATTAGACTCCCTGGTTTCAGACAAAATCTTCATAGTGACCAATATTACACAAATTCGAACGCTCTTTCATCAAAGCAGAAAAGCTCAGCAATATCGAATATATATAACTGTTTTTTTACACTTTGTATGACAAGCTGGAAAGTTCATGATGGGGAAAATTTGTTCCGGTGGAACTAAATTTGAATCTGGACAATATCTGTAATTACTGGAAGGTCGTGAAAATAAAACGGCCATGAAAACATGATTAAAATTATTGATTGTTTCAGCGGTCTATTATGCCTTTGGTGGAATGGAAACTTTAAGTACTGGTCCAGTAAATGCAAACCGATAAAGATATTCATGTCGCATTTCACGGCTACAACCATTTCGCACACTTATTTATCAAATATAAGACCTGACTATATTTAATGTAGCCCCGTTCGCTGCGAAGGCATGAAAAGTAAAATTACCTATGAGGCAAAATATGTGCCAAATGAGTACACGAAATCTTATCGAGTTTTATATCCAAAATTTGAAATTGGACAGGTACTGTTATAAAGAATACGAACTAAAGCATTTCCTGTGAACCTAGCGTACTATACATGTCCCTTTTATTGCTCACATAGGCAGAATTGTTCTGGGAGCAACCATTGTATTGTGATCAAATCAATAAATTTTCACTGGTGTTTGTGTCGTTGTTTTCATTATAACAGCTTTTGGTCATCCCTGAGCCAAAACAGAAAATATTATTAACACAAGTGCTCATTCTCAGTTCCAGTCTCAGATCCAAGAAGTACGCTGATTTTTATTGGATTATTTAGTTTCATGGCTTGAAGATTTGGAAGTTCGATGGGTTTTCCGGGCCTGTATAACATGCATCAAGTACAGTAAAAATACAACTGAAAGATGATAGTTCAAAATGTTCCGCCGAACTTAATCACCAAATTCACGGAATCTTGATGAAATTAGTCCAATTCCATAACTTATGCAACAGTAGAACTTTATTCCTCCTCTCCGAGAAACTGCACAGAAAAACTAACTGAATAATAACATTATTTCTTGACAAGTCCAAGACGTCAGATAAATGTTCAGAAATCCTCTCCTGCAGTTATCAAACAATAGATCATCCACACACGATGGCTCAATTTGGAATATTTAATACAAACCAATGTAGACACTCAGAATGAGCAGCTATTCGATTTCAACTTGTGAAAAAACAGACCTTTGGAAAACCGGCTTATACGGTGGCTCCGTAAACTTGAGCCCAAAGGAGCAATTAAAAGGCTGTCCCCCGTTCTTGAATGCCAAACTTCTTTATTTTGAACACGATGACAAACTACTCCGAGAGGGCGGTCTTGAATGCAAACCAGTTATTCAAAATACGGTTGATTCCGTGCTCTAGAAATCAAGGCCATATTTCCAGGTTGGTGGCTGGCTTATTGATGAATTAGTTGTCGAACATTTTGGTTAGGAGTCATTAAATCGTGTTGCATTCCCCTCAAAGAACGTCGATTTTTATCACTTGAGATTTGAATTTAGCAAATATTTCTCCGTCAGCACAGAGAAGATCAGGGCTCAAATGTTATGAACTATTTTCAAACACGCTGCTCCTTATCTGTGTGTACTTCCAAACCAAAGAAACTATCACTTAACGGAAGCATAAAATCACAGATTATTGAAACCAAAGCTTTTTCAATAAGGTTTTAACCTTTATTGTTCGACCCAAAGTGTGCAAGTTATATCGGCTCCGGGTTCTGACTGAAAGACTTGTAAAGGCAGGAGTGACAATTCCATGAAAAAGCACTCGCATACCGACTGTTGCCTGTGTCAAATTTGGCATATTGTAAATCAACCGTGCATGCTTTTATAAAATGGAGCAATGCTACTGAGAAGACAAGAATAGTTTATAAGTTATGGATACCGATTTATTTATATTCCTTCGGAAAATGCTTTTTTTTCCTGAAAATGAACCAACCCGTAAATCAAAGATGTCATTTAAATAATTGCTGTGATAATGTCTAATGCTTACGAAAGACCACTGATTTTTCTGTACTTAAACTAACAAGATTACCCACGCTGGTGTAAAGAATCAACGTGGCGTGGACAGCCAAAGAAACGGAAAAACTAACTTTCAAATTTCGAGTTCTCCGCATGATCACAATAGGTGCTTGGTCCATTTTCGATCAACACCTCGGGCTGTAATAGATAGGAATAGATAAAAACATAACATCAAAAAAAAGTGATCCTAAGATGGCCTCGTGATTAGACTTTAAGACAAACTATCAAATCCAGTCGAAAATCTATCAGTCACTGGGTTTTTGACATTGGTGACCAGATGTATATAAAGCTATACCAGCAAGTACGGGTTATGATAGTTTAGTATCACATTCAGGTCAAATGCATAGGATCAGTAAGGATAGCTTACTAGCGTGGTGAGTGTATATGCCACTTAGTGAGTGGTTGATTGCTGAAAACGGAACTATGGACAGTTATGGATCACCAACCCCCCTATGCCCAAGAGACTAAACGCAGTAAGGTGAACGACGACAGGCGGACCACACGACTGCTCTTCCGTCGGATGGTGATTGTCTTCAAATGAACAGGACAGCGACTTTGCAAGTAAGCATGTTCGTAACACTTGGTTTGTTTTGTTGATGCCCGAACAACAATCCTACTGGGCCAGTTTTGAGGACTACAACACTAATAGCTTCATCTTCAGCGCACCTAGCTGGGATTTCAGTTTCCCCTGGAACTCTGTAGGCGGGCGATGATAGGATCTTTCGTTACTAATTCAACAGAAACAACATGCATCCGAGGCCTTTCAACCCAAAATAGAAAGTGATTACTGCATGGAAGATCGCTTTCTGTCAGGTAGAGCAGATATCATGAAAAAGTTTCATACCCGCAGTCGGTTAAGTTATCTGTTGCGTAAGATACGTATGAGATTACATAGAAAGCAATCTGATTTCTATTTGTCCGCGTTTTGAGGTTGAAAATTACAGTAAAATAACTACTCGATGGTTTATGAAGAAACTCCAAGCACACATGGACTGAGATACTGAAATATTAAATCTAGATATTAGTGAGTGAATCTTAGCGGTACCTTCTTAGGAAACAGGCGATGAATACCAGTTAAATCTGTATGAATCTATAAGAATAATAATCACATTTCAATTCAAGTGCTTATCTATTTCAACGAAATTAATCAGCGTGTTAATCGGTCTACAGAAAGAATAAACAGAGTCTTTTTTCGGCGGAGTAGAATTATCTTTCGACTATTCTCCGATTTGCAGAACATAAACTACATTTCCATGAAACCTGTTTTCCGTCTTATAACTAGAACGTTGTAGTTGTTCCTTGGCAGAGAGAATCTTCTTATGTGGTACACTTTGTCTGCTTTTCATCCAAAACTAGCACTTCGAAGCTACCCTGTATTATCCTGTCTCCAACTCCTGCACCAACCATGGCAATATCCACGTCGCCCATTACTGTAATATTCTCAGAGAAAAATTTTATTCCGGCCTCAAATATATTTTGTGACAGTTCAGCAAATCGCGATCTTGACGACGCTTCTCAAGCTTGGCTTCGTTTGGTTTACCTCAGGTTATTTCTGTTTTTCTCAAATTAGGCCTGATTTTATCTTCTCTCATTCCAAAACGGCCTCTGCTTTTGATTTCTCTAGCAATTCCATCCATTTTCTAGTTTCTACAGAAATCTCAACTGATCTCCGGTATTACGCTGAGGTTTGTTTTTCTAAACCAAGCTAGACTCTGCTTCAATTTGATTATTTTGTTTCCGCAAAACTCATATTCATTCACCACTTGAATACTACCTTTAAGTACGAAACGGAACTTAATTTTTGTCCTCATCTCCCTTCAGCCGCCTTCAACACAACGTCCTTCACTGGAATAAAATCCCACCATTAACCTCTGACCGATCGCTTGGTAATCTCATTGTTGATGCTATCCTGCAGTGATTGTTTAGGTTTTCGTCGCTGCATTCTTAACTGGGGCAGCTTCCTGCCTGATGTCACTCAATGCAAGTTCTGAACACAAACAGCTACCTTCGTATATCTGTTCTCTGTTCCTAAGTGTTGAACCGAATCTTTTTTAATACTTTCTTGCCTCTCTTTATCGTTTCACCCATACGAAGGCTGGTCTTCTCATGAGTTTTCCCATCAAAAGTTCAAAAAACGGTGCTTTAGAACCACGGGATGTATAACGATGAGGATTACAAAAATAGAACAAAAACAATACTTTAGAACTGATGAAAACAACTGTTCCAACACTGCGAGTTACTTACGGCCCAGTACGGACAGAAATCCGCTAATGAATCTTCTCCACCATAAAGGGACAACTCTCGTTCTGGAACTCCTTTAATTGATGCGAAGTACTGATTTTGTTCTGGTAATTTCCGTACTCGCTTGCGTAAATTGCATAGTCCGAAAGCATTTGCGTAGCTCAAACATGATGTTTTATCCAGGCTAGCCTCATTGCACCAAGGTAAAATGGATTGTCCGCTGTAAAATTGGTAAAATGTTGGAGATCGATAAATCTATTTTTGATGGCAAAATTAAATTTCGTTTGAGAGTTTTAACTGTCACAACAAACAGGTTTTCCACTAATCCGAAAGCAGTGATTTCCCTCAAAGTTTGTTCCCCCAATTTCATTTAAATGGATTCACATTTTTCAGAGTAATTCAAAAACTAATAATTCTTCTTTCAAAAAGTTACTACTGGTATTTTCAAGCAAAATACTGTCACACATGTTAGATCACATTGTTCAGCCGATGGACTTGAGAACATACCAGAAACACAAAAATATGGATCTTGCAGCAATAATACTGAGCACACAACCGAAAGCCACGGAAGCATTAAAGGAACGACGGCTTCATCCTCACCAAGAATCATCGAAAAGATACATTGTGAAAGCATTGAGAAATAAGTTTTCTACTGACTTTTTGTTCGCCTGACACGCAGCATTCAATCGCTCGTCCAGAATCGAAAATAACAATGAAACCAGCCAAGCGGATCAGTGGACAAATTAGTGACCAGTTGTTGTCTGAACCGATCGGAACCATATCGGTCAATCCGAGAGCAACCGAACAAATCAGCCACAGCAGCCTTTCTGGCAATATCAGTGAGGTAACACGATTTCGTGCAACAATTCGGTTACGATTGCCACATATTTTATGTAAACATTCCGCTTTGTATCAACACAGTGCGACAGTTCGAAGGCAGAACCCGCTCCTCACTGGAGCTAATGGTTCGAAGTGAGCACATTAACCGAGTATCCCCTACTGGAAATCAAACCCGGAATGCATGTTTCGGAGTCACACACACACACACACACAAACACACCGGTTACCACTATGTTACCCAGGCTGACTCTCTACAGCTTTGGTTTCCTTCAGTATTCTGGGCTTGTTGGTAATGCACCAATGATGGCTTCTCAGGAAGATAAAATGGCTTCTATGATTTTCACTGATAAGTTAAGCGTAGATATTGAATAATAAACTATTTAATCACAATTGTGAAAAGATATTTCCGTGATGTTTTTAGTTTGACTAATTCATTTAACTATGGGGGGGGGTCAAAATAATAGGACCTTCACTGATTTTTTTAGGTTCGTTTACAGGGTTTCTTATTAACTGATGATGGTCGCAGTATCAACCTCTAGCTTGCAGTAGGAAACGCACCGTGGGAACGGACGTACACGAGTATGGCTGAGAACGAATATGATCATACTGAAGAAAGTTAAGGGCGTTGTAATCCTTACAAACGATAGGAGTTTATCAATTCGTTATTAGTAGAACAACAATAATTCATCTGTGTGGCATTAACCGAAGTATTATGATTAGGTGTCACTTTACTTATGGAGATCTCTTCGGACCGGAGCAGGGTTTGGCTTACCACTTGGCGAGAGACCTAGTTTAATTGGTGGCTAAACCTGTTTACAGATAACCTTAACAGTATTAACAGAGAGCATAAATCACTTTGGAAACATTATTGTCCATGTGATTCTTTAGTTCAGCTAGCAGTACCAAAGCAGCACTAAATTTAGTTAGCAGATGCTTTCATCTTGGCAGTTTATTTTATACAAAGTACAAAAAATAATCACTCTTGATGAACCGCGAATCAGGAAGCGGATGAAACCCGAGATCAACCAACCGCTCTGAGAATTCACACCGAATGTCCCAGGCAGCTCATAAATGAAAAACACTGAGTAACAAAACAAATCACATGATATGTGATGTATTCCACTTCGACTGACGTTGACATAACCTCAACAGCCGATTATTCGTGTGCTCCTCAGATACACAGATAGATTTTGTATAAATCGAAAATTGGAATCACTGCATAATTCGTTTATTGGTATTCTATTAGGCTGAGTTATTTTGTCCGCTCTGCACGCAGTCAGTGGTGAACCGGTTTATAAGTGATAATGTGCCTGGATGCCTGACTCTTCATAATTTCACTTCCTTCCTAAATGAACTGATCAGACAGATCCACTTTAGGCAATGCTGCTTTGGATGTAAAAGGTGAATTCGCCCTAGTGGAAGACCAGTCCGTTGAGAAAGTCTCTTAAGCAAAAGAAAGGCTATGTATAAAGTATACAGTGGTATTGCAAAAAGACTCCGTTTGTGATTGTTTCAGTTCCTCGGCAATAATAAGTTTAACCTGAATTAAGCCTTTCCGATTTCCTGTCCCGACTGTAGACCACTGGATATTAAGTGTTGATGATTTAAAAAAAAACAAATATGAAGCATCCCAACTCTCTCCGTCTCACACTCCGTTGCGTTTGTCGATGTTGCACTGGCTCCACGTTGGAAGAGTGTGCTGTGCGCACATAATACAAGAAATACCGTCCGAAAAAGCAGATACGGAATGAGCAGTTAGAAATATGAGGTGAAGAATAAATGATTCATTATGCAATAATAACGCTCGTCCCAGCGTTAGAAACCACGGGAGCGCTGAACAGTTGTTTCAACCTTGGTAACAGCCATCAGCAGTGCACATAAACGGCTTGAACCCAGGGATAATCAACTGTTAGTTAAACACCTGAACGCCGGGCCATCCGAGCAACCTCTTGTGAGGGTATGTGTTAACCTATCGTTGGCGGACAGCCGAGTTGCGTCGGCAGTCAACACTGGTGCGGTACCAAGCCCAGGGCTTCAGACAACGGAATCTTGAGTGACAAGACAAGAGTGAGTTGATAAATGAGACGAGTCCTGTCAGCGTTGTTTAAACCCCAAGGCGGGGTTGCTCACACCAGTCGGACCAATGCGTTGTGTGCAACTAGTGGGCGAATGTGAGAGCAACCGAAATGTTCTTTGATTTGTGCTATCGAACGGACATGATTCTGAAGCAGACCTGAGTTCTCACTAGAGTCAGTGGGACGGAACGAAACACCTCTCGACGGTTTATTTAACTTCAACACTGCATAGAGTTGCGCACTTCCGGCACTGACTTTCCAAGGGTTACAACCACTTGACCGCACTGTTATCAACTTCTGCGGTGAATCATCATGAATCATATGATAATCAACTCAAGTTTCCTACTACTCACAAAAATGAAGTAGGCACTCTAGGGAGGTTTTTGGTAACGGAAACGTTATCATCTCTTAGGCTTCCTAAGGAGTATTCGTTCATCATAGAAGCCGATTACAGTACTGTCAAAAAATTGTTACCCTTGAAAAGTCAGTAACGTAAGGGCGTTATATAATGCCGTGTTCACGCTGAATAAACAGTGGAGAGCCAGCCCGGATAGTCCGGCCTTATGGGATTAAATTCACGGTCATTTACTCCGGGTTCTCACCCCAGTTGGGGCTCAATGGTGCACTTCTGATGGTTTTTCACAAGGATGAAACGGATGTGCAGTGCTTTCAAGTTTCACGATATTGAGATCTGATCATCGTTATTGTTTGCTGCGCCTTCTGATAAAAAATAGGTTCACAAAATGCAAATGAATATCAAGAGCATTTTCAGTCGCTCGAACTGACTTTCATAAGTCAAGTGATTACTTTATGCACCCGGAGGTGACTACTTGGCAAGTAAACAGTCATAAAATGCAGACATAACGAGAGACGAAAACACTGAGCAGGAGAGAAATATTCATCTCAACTGGTTTTTTCGGTTTATTAATAACAGCGTTAGGGTTGGTGAGGAATCTGGATAGATATGGAACAGTTGATAGTTTTCAAATAATGGCAAGGGGCAACAAGTGTTTATAGCTGGACTTGGTGGAGGAAGTAGAAGCGCTTTTACTAAGATCTGGGTGGAGTGTGTGCTTGGTCACCAAGTATCTTTGGAGCAACCTTTTGGCAAGCATGTTGTTGTTTGAATATTATACATTGAGAGAACTGATCACCGGAGATCCCGCTACAACGTGAAGGACTTTTGATAAGTCTGACAATAAACCTAAAGCCTCTCACAAGCAAGCCAGAAAAGATAGCTGGAGAAGCTTAGAGCTAAAGTGATAAAATGCATGTGAATATAAAAGGTTCGGTCAAATAGACTGGATTAAAAAGGACTTCAGACGTAGCAAGTAAAATGGTAAGCTTCTCATTTTTTCGAGAAACCGCTGAAACATGATGGGATCAGGAAAGAGTACGGCTTATAGGGACTTTGAGATGATGTTCTAGTAATGTGCACACCGTTATTGAGTCAATCGGAGTTGGGTGCAAGAAGACCGGAATAGTTGGTGCCGTTGTGAAAACAAAATGAGGTATCAGAGCTGTTGGAAGGGTTCATTTGCAGATTAAGATCAGAGGACAAGTTGGTGAGTTCAGTGACCTTTTGCTGCAAGATTGTTTAGGGAGAGCTAGTGGAATGGAACATGCCAAGGATTACGTCATTAGCACACCTAATGAGCAAACTGTCATCGTACGTGTGTGGGGAAGAGATAAAATTAGAAAAAACGATAGGTGACAGAATGACACCTTGTAAAACACCTACTGTTGAATGAAGAGTTGAAGGGGTTTGCTCCTTAAATCGAGTTAACCGTTGTAAGAGTAAGAGTAGTTAGAAAGCAAATGCCTGTGGGATCCACTGACTCCGCAGTCCTCGAGAAACTGGAGTAGGCTCGACCCGTCGACACAGTTGAATGCATCACCATAGCCTTAAAGGCACACTGATCGTCTGACTTTTGCGGCCTAATGAGAGTAAAATAAGATGGGCCAGTAATGCTAGAGCATCAAAATTCAAGCGGAAGCTTCGGTATGTTAACTGATCGGGATCCTGGACATTGATCTGCTGGGAGGTTCTACACAGAATGAGCTGTTTGCGAACTTGGAGGGTAAATGATGTACTGGCTACTGGAAGTAAATTTTATGATCGTTTTTGGTATCGGAATAATAGAAGCCACTCTTCAGTAGTTAGGAATACACTTTTGAGTTAAAAATCTGCTGAGTAGTTCCTGAATAACTGGAGACAGTTTTCCTGCGTATTCTTTTAGGATTATCGCTGGTAGGCCGTCTGGATCGCATGCTTATTTGGATAAAGTTGTTAGTTTTTTACACTTCTGAGGGAGGAGTTAAATCTGAGATAGGGTTTTGTTGGAAGTCCACAACTGAATTCAATGCTGTTGCTGGCCGTGCCGGAGCGATGCACCATTGGTCACGTTTTTCAGCATATATTTGAGGTGAACTTCAACAAGGTTTTAAACCACTCAAATTTACAATGGTCTTCCTGGTATCACACGAATCTTACTGGAAGTTATGGATCCTGTGTGTAGGAAGTGGATAATTCTAAAACAGATCAACTTTGATAAGCTTGGATAGGTTACTGACTGCAGCATGATCTCTGAACATGAAGGCTCATTCTTTCTTTCGATTTGAATGCTTCATATGGGGAGAAGAGAGTTTTTCGAAAATGATGTATAGCTTTTCTGTGGGACAACATAGCTTGTAGAATAAATCGAATAGCCTGTCAAATATTTACAGGATAAAGGCAGGTTGGATTGAAGAAATACACTTAATTCAGAATTGGTTATCATGTCCTCCAGCCTGGAAAGATTGTCCGGATGACACTATCTCCTTAGCGTCTGTTTAGTTTTACGACAAATCATGGGAGGAACTTTTACTGCGGTGTGGTCAGAACTCCCTGCCGGGTGGCGGCAAGCAGTATGAAGCAAATTGAGAGTGTCCACAAGACATGGTTTAAGGTGAACATCAAGCACGGTGAAAAAAGTAACAATATTGTCCAGGTCCAAGTTGACCAAGAGACTCACGTCGAACCTGTTGAAATCATCGCGTACTATACACGAAGAAGAGTGAAGAGATTTAGCAAATTAGAGGAAATAGTGTCAGAGAGTTCATCCAGTTCAGCCATAGGGCGCCTTATGGAAATGTAGATGTTGACTAATATAACCCATCGATGGTGACTGAGATGTTTGGGCTTACACTTAACAGCGGAAGCACGGAAGTTAGCCGTGGAAAATGCGGATAGGTTGTGGGTAAAAAACCAACACCAACGTTCTTTTACGCATGTTATGACACTATCATCACGTTTTCGATAGACGACTGGACGATCAGCGTGAAATAGTTTGAAGTCATCCATTTTGACAAGTTCATCATCAATATCAGTGTCAGTCCAGCTTCCTTATATAAGAATAGCTCGCAGTAGTTTGTTTTCACGTCTTAGCACAAATTGGTTAATAGTTCCGTATTTCCCGATAAAGAACGTACGCTGAAACAGGTGAAGATGGATAAACACGTTTTTGATAAGGTTTGTATGCGTAAAGCTCACAAACACCCGGCGCCATGTTTCCGAACGCGATCGTTCAACTTCCCTAATGCTCGTTTTACTTTGTTCTGAAAAAATCTTCCAAAAGATCTTTGCCGTCTGGTTCTGTTTTATTCCGGAGATTCTATAAATCTACTCAGATAGGACACATAATTGGGTGTGACTGTTAAGCACGACTTTTCCGTGACAAAGTTGGTGATTGAAAACGAAAACAGGAACAGATAAAATAATCGGCAAGAAAATGTATTCGGCGATGTACCAGTCAGTGCGGCCGAATTCGAAGGCCTCACCAATAGTTAACGACAACCAACTATCACTGCTCGACTGGCTGTCGTCCTGACTCCCCCACTCACCTTCAGACCTCAGACGGTCCAGTCGACTTCGCACTCGGAAGCACCAGACTCCAGTTCCACTCCTTTTAGAGTTTCTCTTCAGCAGTGCATATCATCCGCCGCAGCTAGGGTTTGAACCCGGGCCTTTTCACCTCGACGATGTGTGTGTTACTCCTGTGCCACCTTACTATCGTCCGGGCTGATCCAAATTTCCTAGTTGAATTCGATCAGTCGTGGTCCTTGATGACTGTCTGTAATGCCCGACAACTATAAGGGGAGACACAGTCAACGTCCTGTTAACTCCAAGGGAATGCATGCTACGAAGCCATGTCCTCTTTGCAGCTTTGGCAATTGTACCCATATTTAAACTTTCGTGTTTGATATTTGTATAAATCTCCTAATTGTATCCGAATGGTGTGTGGGACTGACGATACTTTGCATGGCTGACTGTCCTTCGGACTCCACATTTCACTCACAGAACTCAGATCATAGAGGACGACATCCGACCGAACTTACCTCGGAGATGTGGATCAGCCCGGACGAGAGTAAGGTGGCACAGGAGTAACACACACATCGTCGAGGTGAAAAGGCCCGGGTTCAAACCCTAGCTGCGGCGGATGATATGCACTGCTGAAGAGAAACTCTAAAAGGGGTGGAACTGGAGTCTGTTGCTTCCGAGTGCGAAGTTGACTGGACAGTCTAAGGTCTGAAAGTGAAATGTGGAGTCAAGAAGACAGTCAGTCAAAAGAGTATTATCAATCCTGGGAACTACTCGTGAGCAGTTGGGAGATTTTCGCTTTTCCAGTTGTACAACGGAACTTTGGTTTGCGTCATTCGGATTGGCGTGGTCTACCATTAATGGAATGCTTTCGCAGAGTCTCAGTCATACGTGAAGCACATGTGGAACATTCAGTTGCGCAATACATCAAAACCTTGGTTTAAAGAAGCTAAAAGTTCGTACATAAAGAGATGTTCTATTTAAAGAAGTTAGGAACCACTTGTCACACCGAAATGGAGCTAGTAGAAAAGTGACTCGGTAACTTCCGGGTGAACTGACTTCCTATTTATTAGGAATCCATCAGATATGTGCATCCAGTTGATTTAAAACTTCAAAAATGTTTAGACGACACTTACAGTAGGCGAGCTGATTTGAGCACCAATATAAATGACGGTGAGATTCATTATTGATTACTTGCGCCTACCTGAGACCATGAGCTCTACTGGTGTGCAAAAATCTACATTAGTTTCTTGTTATCAGATTAATTTCACTTATTAAATATGTTTCTCTTATATTCCATTCATAAGTTACATAGCTTAACTAAATATATGCAATCTTTTGCACGAAATCTAAGCAAATTAGTAACGAGACGCGAATAGTTTGGTATACCTGACAGAAACGGCACATGATCGGATACTTCTGTTACTCCAATTCAATTTGGTTAGCGATCGCACTGGATAAACAAGAGTTCGAAGACCTCGGTTGATGTCTCTGATCTGTTCCAGCAACATTTTGGTTTAAATGCTTTTACGATGATCAACAAAAAACGGTACTATTTCGTCATCTCACCCTATTCTTATCGATTTATGGCTGTCAACAGTTTCCCTCCTCTAAATTTGGTGATTAATTAGTGATTACGGCAGAATTTACCACGTCTTCTATGACATCAGCTTTTACATAAACGAGAAACTTAGGCACAGTTTTCGTGCGAAAATCACACATGAACTAACTACTATAAAGAATCGGGAACGCTTGAGTTGACGAGTAAGTTCAAATTCCCCTAAGGTCTTTACCTTGTGGTATGCATGAATACGTAGTAATACAGTTCATCTATTGTAAAATGTGCAAATTTGTGTAGCTTTGAGCAAAATCAAGGATCCATCCGGCGAATGCTCATCTACAAGTGGGTCTGTGCAGTTTTATCACCGTGCATAAATTTGGCGTCAACTGACATACATTTCGTTAAAATGATTCCCGAAAAAGCAGTGGTTTATTCTGCATCTACGTTTACTCGTATGAACTCACGCAGCTTGTTTTATTGCCATGTATTCATAGCAACTTTTGAACACGAAGTCACAGCCAGTTCCTTTAGCCCACCGATAATCTTCAGCTTTTGAAATATCTACGTCGTACCACCTAAAATATCAGAATTGGAATTTGGAAATCAGCATTATACCAGTCAGTTCTTCCAGAGATCCCATTATTAGCTAATGGCTAGATTCCAGCATTTGTAACTGCCATATTTGATTGGCTCAGACTCCAACTATTTTATCATCGTGTGGAAAAAGTGATCGTTACTGAGTCATGTAAAACAACCAAATGTGACAGCTAGCTGTGAGATCCAGTTCCGACCTTAAGTCGAAATCGATTATTCTTGACAGCAGGTGCCGTTCAAAGCTTCGAATGTAACTAGAAGAAAGTAAATAACACTGAGGAAAAGAATGATCACTTTGAAATGCTCGAAACAACAAAAGATGATTGCCGGTCAATATTTCTTGTAAAACAACAACACTTCACTACTCGGCAAACTGTGGAAATATAGAATCTCTGATTAAACGAAGGTTGTTGAATGGGTGTTCCAATGGCTTCAAACACTAATGGGTACTACACGAGTGACAGAACACAATGAATTTGAGCAACAGTTAACGCAACTGAGCAGATCAAACTTTTGTACTCTTGATCAGTGAGTTCTATTTGCTGAATAATAATAAACGAGTTGATTTGAGCTTAGTCGAAGATCAACGATGAATAAGTGTCATTCCAGTTTGAAATGCGTAGAAATAAAATTGCTGGTTTTACAGTTGTTTGATAATTCTGTTAAGTTTTAAGTAGCCCATTTAGTTCCTACAGTTTTAAAGCCAGATCTTTCATCTGGTCTTCTCATAAATCAAACAAGAACGCAACCGAATTCATGATTCAGTCTGATAGACAATAACTTTTTATTTTGTGTAATCAAAATGCGGTTGGAATTCGTGGATAACTTCAGTTTGCACTTTACTTTGGTACTATTGAAAATTGGAATCGCATAATGATGTATGACCACTTGAAGGTGTCAAGCGGATTTCCGTCCTAAGTCGGTTGAAAACTGCCACGGTAACAAAATATAATGCCGACGAACTCATTCTTGTTCTGGGACACAACTACTCGCTTCAGACACTTTAGACTAGCCTGAAGATTTCGCTAACGCTAGCTGCATTCATCATCCTCGGCCTACGAGTATATCATAGTATTTAGAAAGAACAGAATGTTGTCTGTCCACTCGAATTACAGAACGCTTGTCCCAGATTCTCACGCTCCATGGTGCAATACTAACCACGAGGTCAATATCAATGGTCAACGTGTCCACCCTGACAAAGCGTTTCGGATGGCTGTGCAGGTTGGCAAGTCAAGATCTTTTGGATTTGCGGGGGATATATTCGTCCGAAACGTTTTACGGGATATGTGTAAACATAAAGAGCTTTTAAGGTTATTGTGGTAACTGTGAGACACCCTCCTACACGAAACCTCTATTTTTCCCGGTTGACCCATCCCACTAATCAAGTGCATAGCTTTTTATTTCTTTTTTGAATGAACTGTAGACTAACGTGTACAAGGTTAAACAAGATTATGCTGTATGTAATTGTTTTGACGCTAAAAGATCATAAGTTGATCTACGGCGGTAATCTCGTCTGAATCGTAAGTATCGCGCATGGACAGAGAATCCATTTTTAGAATCACTGGCTGGTTCTTCTAAGGCATTTTCGTCGGTTAACAATTCAAACCTTCAGAACGGGGACATATGGTCCTAAGTTTGAATTTTTACTGTAAGCAGCACGATATAGCGGCTCTATTTGACAGAATACCACGTACGCATACCTGATGAGAGGAAACAACTGCGAAACCAGTTGTATGCCTCTGCGGAAGTTTTGTCTTGTCATGCAATTAACATGCCATACTACTTATAGCGACGGGAAGTTGACCTACTGGGCCATATTTTACAGTTAAATGTTAACTTTACTCTCTTTCTGGAGGCAAAATCGAGTGAATGCGGCTTTGACGTTTCTCCATGCTCCAGTGATATTCGTTCACGATGCCTATCTGCATCGAACTCGGTGGTGCCTTTTCCTACCAATCACATTTTGCCAGCTGGCGTGAGAATTGTACTGATTAACGGCTTCCATTCGATCGACACAAGTTTGTGCTCGCGCTTACCACTCGCTCATCTAGATTACACATCGGACGGTACCTGTGTGCTTTCTCTGTCCACCGAATTCGTAACACAACGAATGCATCTATGATCCTGAAGTTTGGGACAAGCTTAATAGGTCAACCCAAGTAGATTAAAATATTATGACTTTTCCAGTAAGTATTCTGTTGGTTTGAAATGTGAAACTCAGGTGTTTAACAGCACAACATATTTGGTGTGATTCACTAAATAGTTGAAAGAGTCACAAATGTTTTTCAACTAAATACGATTGAGATAATCTGGAAATAGAGCAAGACGATTTCTAAACTCCAATTCATTAAGGAGCTCTCCTAGCGAAAAACCGAAATCCTAAACAGATCCTCGTCGTTCAACTCACCCAGAATCCTGGAAAAATGCCAAAACAAAGGGTGACATGACGGCATCAAAAGCAATCGATCCTACCATGAGTTCGTTCTGGAATATAAAACGGCACTTACTTTAGGATAGGCCGGAATAGCTCGCAATAGCTAACACGATCACGTAAGTTCCTTATATCAATTGGTCGGTGTCGTCAGATCACTAACTCGGTCGGTAACAGTTTATGACCAACATAAGAAAAGATTAGGGATGTAAACCGGGTAGTAGTGAATCAATTTACATAACGAGAAACACTCAAGTATTGAAACTAAATCGACTGAATAATCAATGAGGGTAGCAAGCCGAAAAATATTAACAGACAACCAAAGAAGTATGCAAATAATCATTTAAGTTAGCTGGAATTGAGTATCTTGGTGCCAAACGTTTATTCATAACATGTGCCGAGTTTATGGACACTAAAGAGCTCAAAATTAGTCAAGCCAGTGGGAAAGTCAAAGTTACCAGACAAACTCGGATCATATCGAGTTGGAAGTTAGAGGCTTGACATGACAACATGAGGCTTATCAAGAATTCCGTTTTCTCGCAAAAGTCAAGCTTTTACAATAGATTACAGTATCGCCTGTAGTTTTGTCCGTTTTTCTTCGCTGAACACTGCCCGGTGTTATGTTGTCTGTCATGCCTGACCAGATGATCATCAGCTTATTTAGTGGTTATCTTATGCTGTTTATTGCCTCACTCCCTGTAAGGTATTTTCGAATCCTACTGGACAACCGTTTACTGGCTCCAGTATGTAGCTATCAGTTGAGCTTGTACGAACAATCCAAATTACTGATCAGCTCAGCTTTGCCGCCTCACAGTAGCAACATTTCTCGATCCGTTATGCGCCCAAAGGCAGTTCGTGCAAGCGCTTAAGCTTTCTTAGCCCATCCCCTACCCCCAGACAAACCATGGATCCGCTGATCAGAATTATGACACCGAAGACACCCACTTACGGCCCAGCGAAGTATCTAGTTCAAGCATGTGAAATTTATACTCCTCTCTCTCACTTTATTTTGACCCATGGCCTTATCTTGATTTCAGTTCTGTTCACTTACCATTCTTCATTTAAAATGTGATGTAATGGTATGGTTATGAACCAGTGAAAACGAGCTTTTTCGTCACCTTGTGTTGTTCTTCTACTTATTTCTTCATTCTGCATCTTTATATCCGCCGATATGGTGTAAGTGCTGAAAATCCACCCAGTCGGGTGCTCAAAGCTAACGTTGACTTGGTAAAATTTTTACTGTTCAATAACACGCCGTAGTCGAAATCGTTGGTAGGTTGTCGACGTTTCGGTCACCACGGGTAACCTTTTTCAAGACTGGTTTCGGTTGTAAAAACAGTCTTGAAAAAGGTTACCCGTGGTGACCGAAACGTCGACAATCTACCAACGATTTCGACTATGGTGTGTTATTGAACACTAGAAATTTTGCCATAACGTTTTACACGGCGCACCATTTTTTTGATACACTCCGAACCGACCTCGGTTCTGACACATTAATTCTAATATTGATTTGACTTTACTTTGATTCCTCAATTTCCGTGGAACGTTAAGCCGACAAATAGGACGTACCAAATAGATTCTCTTTTCAAAATGAGCCGAGGCCGTTCCACTGCCACCTTGATTTTCCAATTCTACTCCATCGAGAGATGGACATCCGAAATGCTTTCTTGCCGTCTCCTGCGCCAGAAGCATAAGGGTGTAGACAGAGTGTGATATTTACTACTGACTGCCAGTTTTGTCACTTCTGTTTATGAACAGTATTTTGAACGAACACACTGAAAAAGACATATTTGTGTGTTGCGATTTTAATTCCGGAATGCAATTAAATTTTCCGCCAAATATTAGTTTCACTTCCGTAACACCTTTGTCATTTCCTTTCACATGAGTTTGGTTACTGTACGATTTCATGCATTTATTGAAGCTGGTTGAATTTCTGATGAAAGATAATTTTTCATCAGATGAAGGAAGCAATTATTTATATTATCATTATACTGACTGCAGCACGTCCTTGCGGTATATTTTAGCCGTCGAGAAAATAAAAAGGAGAGACTTTCTACATGACGGAATGGATTAAAAGTACAGATAAAACTTCATCTTTGTTTGTTAAAATACGGTCAAGGAAAGGAAAGCCAGAATTTTTGTACAGCCATAATCTTAAAGGAACTAGTCCGAACGTGGAATGGGTCAGCGGGTGGGAGTGATTGTATCGTTTATGGGAGCGTATGTATCGAGAAGTTGTCAATCCTTGAGAGGTGCAACACATCAGACAGATTTAAGCCTAGGAGAACAAACTTTGTCTACGCCTCGGAAACATATCATAGTGCTGGAACGGCCAGAAAATATCTTTAGAATTTAATCAATCTTAAGCCAGAAAGTTTGACATTCTATGGCAATGTGGCTAATCGCCAAAGTCGACCTACTTAAATTAATGATGATACTAAGTACAACACTAGAAACGAAATGGGTTATTTTGGAAAGAAAGGCCGAAGTTGCAACATAACACAACTAATGTCCGGGACCATTGGGCTGCATCTCATTTTGGAGCACACTGTAGAGTAACAGTGTTTATACGAGTTAACATAAAATAGTATTGCCCGAAATCAGTATAAAACAAATACAGGGATTAAATTACATCACCACAGTAAAAACAAATCAACAAACAGTACTTTTTCGAAATACTACTGATCTGTCCAGAAGACTGAAATAAGAAGAAAAATGACACTTTTGTTGCGCATGTCACTATTCTGTTTGAGAATTCGTGCGTGTATGCCGATTTTGAGTTGCAGTGAGAAGCCGATTGGGTCCCGTTTTCCTGGACATACTTATGACTGATCTTCAGTTAAAGGAGACACATCCCGGAAGGTTCAAGACTTTAAAATAGATATTTTGGCAATACTCTAATTGTCACAAAATACCTGGAAAAAACTACGTGGATCATGGATGAACTCAGTTGTTTGAGTCCGAGAATACGCCTTACAGTGGAAGCTGAATCAAACAATAGGTTGCACTCCCTGGAAGATGAACGAATAAGAGGAAGGGGGTTGTTGAACACCTGTCAGCTCTGCTTACCGAAAGGGTTATTGAGCAGACCTTTACCCACAGTTCAATGGCTTTGTACCTCAGAAAGATAAACGTGATCTGGTCTCAACACTCGTTCACAGAATACAGCGGATTTGCACAGAAGACACGATAAATAACGAGTTACAGTATCCCAAAGAGAGTTTGGCTGATAAGGCTTATTCTGATGTGTCTTTCGGAGGACACCTCAAACTTATGTTCATCAAACAAACGACTGCACCGGCAGCGAAATTTCTAGCCACACTTTGTCCTGCAAACGAAGATGGTGATGATAATTGTGTGCTCAAACGATAGCTTCCCTATATCCTCCCCTTTTACTCTGATTATTGATTGACTGCCCCTGGGACCCCTGTGCCCAGGATGACTATGGGCTTTTGCGTAATACACACTCTCCACCGGTATCTGCGTTCTTCCAGAGTGTGAGCTGTCGATAAACGGTGTGTTGGAAGTGGGACCTATTTCTGTTTACCAAATAATAACACCGAGTCTATCTTGGACCCATTTCAGGCAGATCGTCACCACGACTAGACGCCCCAATTTGGCTTATCCGCTGCTTATAAAGCTGACTAAGTAATTGTTCACCGAAAGTTTCGGATCGCCAAATCCTCAGTGATACAGTACCAACCTCTGTACACTAATCAGATTTGGTTTGAGATTACCACTGTAGGTGCGGAGCAAACCCTGCAGCCCGAACATAGAAACTATGAGGTAACCTAGTAAACGAACGTACTCCTAATTGTTTCCAACGCTTTGTATCACAATAAGAGTCAAGTGAAACGCGTGAAGCAACATTGAAAACCATGAGATCCCATCGTCGGCCCTCACTCGTTCTCCTCTGGTGACGCAACTTCTAGTTGATGAAAACACTGCATTTCGGGTCATACAGGCGACAGAAATGTTAAACTTATAAACTTCGCCGAGGCTATTACCATACATTGATTTAAATCTCCGTTGCTTCAGCAAAAATAGCTGTTTAAATGATTGTCTGTACCACGGCGATGTATTTCACCCCTCTCCCCGTTATTTGTTCCCCCTAATTCCTGGGTATTATCACTCTATATTAGCCCAAACGAACACTACCGTTCTGCAAAGTGCCTCACGTTGGGCTGCAACCGAAGCATCAAAAAAGTTGATCGTGCTATGTTACGGTTCCGGATTTTTTTTTCGAGATTATCATCGGAAAGGCGTATTTCGATAGGGAAAGTCGCCGGTTCTATTCCGGCTTACGGCTTGAAATTCCCAATGCAAAAGTTGGAAATGGGTTTTCCATTATCTGGGTAAAAATCTGCTGTTTATAAAAGTTACTTAATTGTGCTCAATATACATGTTCAATAAGAAGAAAAAAGAACTAAAGAATGTGAAGTTATCATTAATACTATCATTACGCAATTTTTGGGGCTCACGCATACAAATTCTCTGTCTGGCATGCTCTTCTCATCCAACTTGATGAGTCAACGATAGGAGAAGCTCTCTGAACAAAAGACAAAGTACTTGCTGCTGGTATGTCCAGATTTTACCAGTTATGAGATACACAAATAAACAGAAGTGAATGTAGAACTGTCTTCTCTACAGCGAACAAGTGTGTTTGTAACTGACTTTTCTGACTGAGTAATACTTGGCGAAGAGAGATTTTATTCGACGCAATTCTACAAAACGCGCCATACCATGTTGGTACACGAAACTACTCCACGGCTAAATCACAAAGTTCCACCGTATCCGGGGCACAAAATGCCTATTTTAGTCCCGTGATGTTTCTGGTATTAGGAATTTGAATCCAAAGAGTTTCATAGTTTTTGCTCACTACGCAGTTAGATTGGACTAAATTGATCGATAAGTGGGAGATTTCATTGACATGACACATCAGATGCAACGTGGTTGCCAATTCAATTGCGCGAAGTGAGGTGTAATTTCTCTCCTGAAGATAGCAGCATTTGTTTATATTACTTCTTTAGCATAATCACGTATTCTTTCATCCAATCTGAAAGTCTGACTAGCGCAAAGTCATCGCCTACGAGGTCTGCTTTTATGAAACCTCCGATCTTTGTGATATTCTTTTAGATTAACCGAATGAAAACGTTTATTAGTAATAAACCACCCCATAATTCTAACCAAATTGCGAACTATTCCGCATATATCAACTTACTAATAGTTTTGGAGTTTTAAGCAGCGTCCTCGTTCTGTTGTATGTACCCCGAGCAGATTTCCAAACCATCGTCTTTTCTTCCAAAACATCTTCGCTAAAATAGAGTACAGGATGTTAAATACTGGCCAGCAGACAATCGATAAATTCATATGTTTGCATACCGTGCCCTCTGATCGGACCACTTTGGCAACACTCTGAAAAGGAGTTACCAGAGGGCCTTCATCGTGATGAACTTTTACTTGATACTGGAGCATAGATTATGCTGGTGTTTGGTCAGACACTCACATTTTAGCTTACAGACCAATTCAACACTTGTAACACTGGCCACCTCGTGTGGCACAGTCAGATCTGTTTTAAAAGGCGGCACATGATACTCGATCGTATATCGCACTCACCGGGGATAGTTCTAACTACACCGTGCAGCTTCTGATTCACTTAGTTATCAAGGTTTTCTACCTCAAAGAACAGTGAGAAACACTACTGGATAAGAATCTCTACAAATAAGCAGATTCCCATGACACTCGATTATATTTACCCAAATTGTAGTGATTAAATCAGACAGGAGTTGACGATGTGAAAGCATAGAGGACTATTTCCCTTTCTGAAAATTTCACTGAATTTCTTTCGCTTTCGGTAGCTTAAGTGTAAAGCACTCAAACTAATATTTTCTACCACCAACGGAATTTGAATACGCTCTATCAACCAAAGTTTTCAAATCGGTTCTGAGCCAACTGTTTATATTATTAAGAAAATGAATTTTATCCATCTCATTTTTAGTGTAACCAGTGTTAATTGTTGACAGCAACTAGCAGTCATGTTACCTTGGTATGTATACTCCACTGCTGTGTGTTCCCAGAGTAGGCATTCCGGTCCTATTGTCCCTGGGAGTTCTGGGTTCACCATTTTCGGTTCGCATGAATGCAAACAGCACGTCGTGAAATCCCTGGCAGTGGAAACGTTAAAGATGGAAATGTCCACGTTACTGTGCACTGCTGAAAGCCGCGGTTTCTAGTTTTATCAAAATAACTTTCGATTCAAAACGAAACATTGCATTTTTCATCATGAGCAGACTCAATGGATACCTCACCAAATTGGTTGATTTTAACTTGCCACGCTTTTTGACTTTGTGCATAATTAGGGGAATAACACTCATGGTGTACTGTCAAGATACATGGACACAAAAGTCTGGTGTGGTCTTACCCGTGTCCACATTGGTGACCGGATCAATATAGGATTACCTTTTGATTTCCCAATGACTTCATGCTCATTGGCTGTTACACCAAAGCATCCACTCGCGGTACACCTGACAAAACCACATCAATCATTCAAATTTCACTAGGCACCGAGAGGCTGTGCTTGGTCGTGATAATTTCATGTACAGGCTGGTTTTCTGCAAGTGCTTAAGATGGGTTTCTTACATGGCATTTGATACCATTAATAATATTTGCAAAAATATTATAGAGCTACCGTTTTCTTCCAGAGCTGATTTTAAAGGTTTATTACATAACAAAAAATACTGCCAGTGCGCACCAGCTAGAATAACTTCGATGGTTAACTGTGCTGTCAGATTCCAAAGTTCACATTGCACTTTCGATCGGCTTTATAAATGGTGCTTCCGCTACTAACAACTGTATTGTTCTATATTCTTTATGTTCACTACCCAACTTTATCCGTCTTGGATATTGTGCATTGGTTTCTGGCGTTTCATCGTTTCATTTCAGTCCATTGTTTTCATTACCCAGTGGATCTACTTTTTTATCATTTTTATCAAAACCACAGCGTAATCATTGCATGTATCCTAGCTGACTGTCCAAAAGATTGCTGGCACAAGTACATCCTGGTATGCGGTAGAATGTAAGCCACACCCGGTTTGATATTTCATGGTTTTTAATCAGTTGTTCCACCTGTAAAAAGATTCGACACTCAGAACCCATCACACCCCTGCAATTGTGAGATACTTGTTCCCTATTCAAAATCATCGGAGGTCCAAATTATAAGACAGCTCAGTCGGATAACGTCAAACCCGACACATATACTATAATAATGTCTCGGGCGCACTGCATCACAAAGAGCTGTTTATTATGTATAACCCAGATCGCGTGAACTTCAGTGCAGCTAGATTTAGCACAAATTACAACAAGATAAAAGTTAGCAAAACTGTTCCATTACATTATAAAGCACTTCCTATCCAATTGCTTTTTGTTTCCTATTTGTACCCACAAATAAAAAGCCGACATATTTTGTAAACTCCTAAGAACAGTCGAGGTGTTGTGCCGATGTCAGGATATTCCTTGTGAGGAATTTTCTTCTTCGTAACACTGCTCTGAGGAATTATTATAAAGATGAGCACGACAAGATATGTCGGCATTTATTCAGCGGCACGTGCGTATCATATCCGAATCTCTGTTGTACCGTGTGGTGTTATTTCAGCTGTCCGCATGCACCTCCCTATCTCAAGCCTGTGAACGGACAGTGACGGAGAAAACGTATCATAGGGTCATACATGATAATTCACGTTATATTTTTGCCCAGAAAAATATGTAGAGCAAATACGGTGCCTCTGAGGTGCATCGACAATAGTTGACACCGTAGACATTAGCCCCTTCTGTCCCCGGGTGTGAATCCTCGAGCCACGGCTGGTCACTTCTCCAGTTGGCCTTCGTGAAATATTGCAACAATTTTGTGCAACGAAATCGAAATAAACAAAGGGATCAGAGAATATGCATAAGGATAAGAGTATGGCCGTGTCCCGAATAGAGTTCAAAGCAGAGAGTTTCCAATATTTAAACATAAGTGGCCAGAATATTCTGTGTCTTATCAGCCCTCGCGTCCCATTCGCTGTACTTGTGCTATTGGTTAGCTCAGAAATGTGAACTGAGATTTTTTAGACAGTAGAGAAATCCTCGGAAGTAAGATATATTGAATTTGTAAACTTACAAAGGCATGAGCCATTTCGTGCAACGCTGTATCACGGGAAATCCGCAGGTGAGGAAAATCAAGGCTTATACCTTTGGAACAAAAATTTATATATCCCATCGACGGTCTGGAAGAGATTAGCGAAAATAGCTCACGTAACTTGGGTTGTGAACTTGACATTGATATATCTGTATGAATCAAACATACTATTTATAACTGCTGGAAAGCGGAAACTCCAATCTGTAAATGTTTAAGTAGAACATCGGATACTGATGTAACTGAAACTCTTTTCTGGCCAGTCCGTCAAGTTAGTATTTGTGGACAGAAATTTCCGTGTTTCCTTTTGACGGTCAGTTTTTCGTGCCCACCTTCAATCACTCTAACGTTAAATGAGGCTGGCCTAGCACCATTTACCGGAAAATTGAAAGAAATGTATTTCTGTTCTGGGAGCACTTTCTTCTGAACGCAGATCCTAACTTGATCTACGACTTGCACGCGGAGCTACCTCAAACGGGCGAACACAGAAACAGTTACGTAAACGGATGGCTAAACACAATCCACTCTGGACTTCAGATTTGATAAAGGAACGAAAACATGATGGAAAGTCCCCAACCATGATCTACTGTTGTCATATGCAGTTTGTCATCTTTGGACAAACCGAAAGTGTCTTTTGGATTATCTACGCAAGATGCAAACTTGTTGAGGCACTCCGAAATGAAAGCTTGTTATTAAAGGGAGCCTGTGAAGCATGAGTACTTTGCTAGACTTTCTTAAGCGTAGTGGATTGATTCAGGTGTTGCTATTCTCTAATACATGCTCCTATTTGTGGATCTTGCGAAATGTTTTCTTCTGGAGCCAGCACAAAGTAGATAAATAGCAAAATCGATTTTGTTATTGGATATTCTTCTCGGCAAAATAATAACAATGCCAATGATGATTGTCTAAAACCACCTCCGATGGCTCGGACATGTTTTACGTATGCCGGACTATCGTATACCCTTCCGCGCTTTATTTCATGTGGCTGCGGTGCTGTCAGAACAGGATCTAGAGTAGCCGTACGAAGAAACCAGTATCGGCGTTTGTTTCGTTCGTGCTTCCGGACTTTATAGTCAGGACCCAAGGGATAAAGTTAGGAAGTTTAAATTATATGGCTCAGAATGTTCATCATTGATGCGACCTCCGACGCCTTAAATAAGATTATAGTGCCATATATATTGACGGAGTATACAGATCTGAAGATAAATGCGTAGGGGAGTGCGGCGTATGCACACCTGATAAGCAGCGAAAAACGCAAAACTGGTTGTGTACATCCGGGGAAACTTTTTCTACCCACGTGCTTACTTCTTACTACATATGTGTAAACGGGCATAAGCAGATGTTATTTTTATTGCGTCTTTTAAAGAACAGTGATTATGAAGTTTAAATTATTCTCAAAATAAAGCATATCCATAAAAACTGGAAAGTTGTTTAAAACAATATCAATCAGTTCGAAAGATTTGATTCCGCACGCCCTATGAATCACGACTTTGGTTGAAGTTAGCAACCATACACATACTATTGTGCATCGAAATATGACAGTTAAAGAAGGGGGCTACGGCCAATGAAAGACCGCCAAATGGGGAAGTGAACGGCCCTGGAGGAATCAAAGCCGGGTCGTTATTGTTCAGAGCCCACTGTGATAACCTTTTGACCACGGCCTGTAGGTATTATTAGAAATATTCTACCAGAAACGGATTCCTAAGTTCTCAATTGATTATTCGTAGATAATTGGTAACGGAATGCTCTTTTAAGTGCATGATGTTTTTCCATCGCACCTAAAGAACCATAAATAATGGTGCTTAAACTCTCTATCCTGGCAACGAATTTACCGATAATCCGGTGGTTTGCCACCCGTGTCTTTTAGTGTGGTTGAAGCAGGGGGCTTTAAGTAATGCAAAATCCTAAAGTTTTTGAGGTTTTTGATTTACTGTGGCGTTCACTTCTTTTCCGTAGTAAATAAATGATCAGACTTCTAATTTACTAATGGTCGTGGACTTGAAACTTAGGTAGACATGCATTTTATCAAACACGATCCGGGTTAATTTGAAAAATCTGAAAACTCAGATTGTATTACTCGCCTGTCCAAAGTTGATTCAGTCTGGCAGATAGCCGTGTACGCCAGAGTCCCCTGACGACACACTTCAGTGTCTGTTGCATCCACGAAAAGGACGTAGTCAGTATTGGGTTCGCCGATACCTGGAGCTTCTTCCGTGACTGTGGGTTTGCCGTCAACGATCATTCGGCATTTCTTCGGCGAAAAAAAGTGAAACAGAACGTCATCAAATTTAGTAGGATTCCCGCGTTTCTTCGGCAGTTCTATATACTTTTGTAAGCATTTTGCGTTATACGGAGAAAATTTGCAGCTACAACTTTTGAGGACGGGGTAACTTTTAGGTTTCTCATGAATTTCACTAGAAGCATCCGGCCTTGATTCAAGCATGGATCACTATTGTTTTCTTTCCTGTTTACGTCTTCGGTAATCTCTATCACTCTCTATTTGTCCAGTTGGTCCAATCCCTTAACTTGTCGTAATATATTTTGATGTATTGGCATGAGTATGAACCACTAAAAATGAGCTTGTTCGCCAACCTGTGTTCTCATAATGTGCTTGCTGGGAATAATCAGACAAGCAAGTGTTTTCTAGAGTTATTCGTTCTCTTACAGCGTTACAAATGCCAGCTTTCCGTTTCGAATCCTTCCGAAGATTTTCCTCTTTCTGTTTTCTGTGGTAATGGATAGTTTTGAATTACTGTGTATAATCCTCGGAATAAGTGATTTGTGCGGAAGCTAATAACATAATTATTCAAGTGTGCTACCAAAATCCCCGATTATCAAACAAAAACATTCTCTTGCTTTGAACTGCATGCCAAGGTAGCTGGATTGTTCAATTTATTTCAGTAAGCATACCACTGTGGACGTCTTCAGTTGGCAGCACTGATGTTCCTCACAGTCCTGTTAGTAGTTTGAACAAACAAGTTGTCACGGAGACCTCAGATCTCAATTATTTATGAGTAAGAGACGTGCTTCGTTCCTGTTAAGTCAATTCGTTCAGGCAAACGAATAAATTCGTGAATGGCACTTCTCCAATGGACAAAATCGAAAGGCCTGCTATCAGTAAATTACCATCTGTCCACAATTAACGATAATGCTCAGAACCTCTGTTCTGTTAATATACTGTCCATCAAACTGAGTGGTATTCGACTTTTTGTTTGGTGTATTTCTCCCAAATTACCTGATGCTTGATAATGTCTAAGACAAATTCGTTTAAAAGTTTTGAGCATCTTGATGTGGTAAGTGCTTGAATGCTCGCGGAACAAAATGGATACCTCATACCTGAACAAAGTCACTATCCAGACGGCATTAGGACCAAGCGTGTCATAGAAACCGCTTTTTATGCCCTAGATTTTCTGATTTATAGGAGGATCATTGAGCCACTTTATGATTTTCTCGAACACAACTAATTTTTGTTTGTTTCCTTTGTCTCGTACTGTATTCATTTTAAACCTACCGTGCTTTTTATGGGACGTCAGTTTTTTCAGACGATTTTCTATGCATAATGTCATGTTGTTCACAGACAGTTTCTACGTGTTACTTGAAACTTCATTAGGGAATAAAACGTGCGATAAAAATATGGGGAATAATCGTTTCCAGCAGAAGCTTTCGCCCAAAAGACTTTATCAAAGACTAAACATCATTGATTTTTTATGCTTTTTATGTGTCAAATATATAAACTTTTCTATCAAGAAGCGCCACCGGGTTTGTGATAAAATTACTCAATAATTCAGAACGTTCAGGGCCATTTGATGCGTTTCAGTTGCACTAGTCACGGAATGAGATGCAAAACTTGGGAAAGCAGCTTAAGATAGCTCGTAGAGTTAATAGATGGTCTTACATCCATCAGATATCGTGGAATTCTTGCTGCAAAACAGTCGGTTGCTCGCTGACAACCAGTTAGACAATATTCATAAATTTGTCCATCCGAATCTTGATGAAGTTCATACCGATTATTAATGCATCCCCTGTAATTGATTGAATAAAAGAAAACAAAATAATTGAACAACAACCTTTTATATCCAGTGAAAACACACTAGAACAAAACCTTCTTCGGAATCGACATATGTTTATGCGAAAAAAAACTAAGTGGAATGTGGAAAGTTTTATTTAACAAACCACTGTTTTGGAGTTCAATCCAGGCTAATGGTTATTCCTTTTGTTCAAAGTAAAACCTGTCGTAATCATATGTTCAGCACCTCATGTTTTGTATGCGGCTGTTGTTTTTATGATCGTTCTTTGGGCTCTCTCCCTTCACGTAAATGTTTATTGTTACAACTTTTAGCTTGCGGTCTTCGGTTTTGCTTGGGAAAACATCTAAACATGGGCTGATTTGTCATTTCCTACACTATGTAGGGGAAATTGCAGCCAATTAAGTAGCAAATAACTGAAACCGATAATTATGTTTTAGATTTTCAGTGTCTTTCCGCGTCTGACACCAGATTTCTCCTAAGAATTGCTCGCGTCTGGTAGAAACATCAAGTGAGGAATGACGAGGTTCGCCTTCGTATGTTCGTTGCGAACAGCCGCATTCTTAACGGCGTGATCGCTCTACACCGCCTTCGGTATCTCAGCCATGTTTTACAAATGCCTGCCCATGGTTTACCTTTCCGTGCTCTATTCTCATGGGATGCGCAAGACTGGAAGAAGCGACGTGGTGGTCAGGCATGGAAGTATAAAAAATCTAACATCGTCATTGGCATATATATATATATATATATATATATATATATATATATAATAATCAGCAATAAATAGTGATTCCTAGTTATCTAACTGGAGATGAATAAATATTTGAAATACAGTCTTGACCTCCTTTATTCATAAATATATTTGCATTCCCTGAAATTTCATTGCTTAAACGAATGTTGCTCTGGCTAACATTTGAACAGAAAGGCATAAGACCTGAATATCTACTTTTCATCCACCCCAAAAGTTTTCTAATAATCACATGAATAGTTGCACATTAACTTTTCTGTCCTTCTTATCAGATATCACTAATCTTTAGTTAAGAAAACATATGCTCTGTTGCATTCTCATGAGGAATTTCTGAGTGCTCGAGATTAGGATAAATTTCTCCTTTATTTGTTGAAACCTAGTTTTTAATGTTAACTCGCCTAATAATGACCAGTAGCAAGGATTTTTCAGGATTCTCAAGATTCAATATCAATGAGACTTTCTAGTTTTGAAACTGAGGCATCTGATAATACACGTGAATAAACTTTGCGCGTTATGCTTTTCCAAAAACTAAGCTGCAAATGACTTCCACAGTAGACTCACTCGGATTCATATTTTGGCACCTATATTGTTATGCTTTGCTTATCATTTTCACAAAATTTCGTGATTGCATTTGGCCTTTTTAATTTAGCCTGATTCAGTATTTGTCTACCCGTAAGTCGCTTACGAAGTCGTCCAAACATGGCAAAATTGTTTGTGCGCACGTTGATTCATTGATTTTACTTTATATGTAAATCGTAAGCAGAGATTTACATAATCCTTATTCAAGGACCATAGAATAAAATCGACGGAACTGCACTCGCGCTATTACAGACACAATCAAGTAATTAGGGAAAATTACAATCTTAAACAATCTTCTGATTGCCCACTGTTCGGTTTCCTGATGAATTTACTCTGTAACAAATGAACCTGATAATTGTTCCTTCTATTCCAGCTCTTGGATTTCATGAGCTCTGTTTAGAATATGAAAATAGCACAGGTACCATCGTCACCATAGAATTTGATGTACTGGAGATGAATACCTTTTACGGACGAATATGATTTCTAAAAATGTTGAACAAGGTAACAAATATTCTAAAATAGGAGGAAAAAACCGACGGAAAACATTTTAAAAAATTAAGCTTGCCTTGCAGCTCTGAAAGTTCCTTGGAATGGCTTTTTGGGCTTCATCACACTGGACCAATGACTTATTGCGAATTCGACTATTTCCTTCTAAAACCACGAAAAGACAAATAAATTGTAAATTCACATGACTGAGAATTATGATAAGCACAAGAACGTTTAAATCAATAACTCAAAGTAAAAAAATCAGTACTTTTCGCCGATCCAAACAGATGAAGTTTCCATAAATAGCTCTTCTAAACACGGTGAATGCAATCTAAATTTTTTTTTATTAGTTTTGTAAGTTCACCGCTAAACAATCAACCATCACCAGATGAATGCTTAGCCTTTTGACTGAACTATCCACAGAGTTGTGTGACAGGATTGCGTCTGTGCCATGTGCAGGAAAATTTGAAAGAACGGATTTTCCATTAGCTGGTCAGTTATCGCCAACAATCGCAAAGTTAATTAGTCTTTTGGGAATTTTAGGCTTGACAAATCCATATATATATATATATATATATATATATATATATATATAATCACAATCGCCTCATTTCAGACTGTGGGGATGTAAGGGTTAACAAATTCAGATTCTACGACTTGCTTGTGATCTCAATATTGCCAGGTTTTCCAGGCCAAATCAGGTGCTTTTCTTAGGGCCCCACAACCAGGGCCCTTTTTTATCTTGAGCTTTACCTGCAAGGCAGCGGAAGGAAACGTGAGGTCCGTGCTCCACAGCTGACTGGTGACTGATAGCTAAGTTAATATATCTTTCCGACTAGGCCGGACATCTTGGACGCCCGGTACACTGGTCTGCCACAGCTGCTGGTGAGTATAATGCTACAGAATTCGTACGCCTTCGGTGGTTGACATAGAAGCAGTGAATCTGGTAGATAGCATTGGGCCTTCACCTTCCTCATCACAGTTTGGTAAAAAGATCTCCACGCAAAGGCTGTGTGCAGGATTTGCTCAACAGAGGGTGCTTGATATGCGAGGTCATTTGGGAGCCTTCTGAGGAGCTCCCAGTGTGAGTAGCAATCTTAGAGTCTGAGACACCCATCTCATGTTGTACCGAGGCCTTTAGAGGCCATCAACTTTTAACATGTCCACTCATAAAATACAAGGAGAAAAGAGACCCGAATTCCGTTCCCTCTAATTATTTTATTCAAAACACACTTTCTTACTTTTATTCTCTCGCTATGCATATTTCTATAAAATCCTTTTGTGTAAATTGTGGTGATTCGAAAATTGCGTTCATTGTTCTTTGTTTCCAGGTTTGGAACTCCTTCGTTTACGTGATACTAACTTTCTGGTAAAATGTAAGACTAATAAAAAACTCACGAGTGTTCGTGCAGGTGGAGTTCGGCAAACATGTGAATAGCCTGCGCTTAGGGGATATAAAATGATGGTTCCAATAAGCATATAATATAACGTTTTCTTAGAATGCACCATACCTGAAAGATAATTTGAAAAAAAACATCTGCAAATTCCTGGTTATTGGATTTGGAATATTTTCAGACGGGCCTAAAAATGGCCAGTTTATGAGGATACTGAGGTAAACATCTCGCTTTATTTCGGGAAACGCTAAAGCAATGTGTACCTTTATTTGCTGTGGTATGGTGTCCTCGATTTTTATACTATTTCGGCAAAAGCCCTGATGCAAATGGTATCGATGTGACAGGTAATTGTAGTGTATTACTTAGCATGTAGATGTACTTGACTCATGAAACTGTTTCTTTGAATTTTGCTTATAAAAACGGGATTAGTACACTGTTTTAAACCGTCCCACTAAATCAAATGAGAAGACATTTCTGCCCACGAATCATTTCAGTTTTTTATCTCAGAACACACTGTTTATATAGAAAGAAACAGTCACTGTCGCCAATCGTTGCAACACGAACTGCCTGGTCTACACCTGCCTCAAGTAGACTGTCTTCTGATTGGTTGACTGGCGGAGTGACCAGCTACTACTCGATGGGGATCCCTTCGCGTCTTCTCATTTTGCTACCTTGTCGTTTGAGGATCCGCTGGCTGACGAAATGACCTGGATTCTGGACAGGATCTGACTGGCTGATTCCTAATAGGACTTGGCCGAATACTGAGCATGAGTCAGTGCATACCCTCACATACAACAAGCCAGCTTATCCTTGTAAATCGAAGGTATTTTTTCACCGTAGTATTTTTAAGCCACATTTTCAGAAATCGCAGAGAGTCACGGGGTCAGTCTATATGCATTTTGTCAAACATCTGACTATTTTCCGCCAATTTCAATAAATGCTTTGTGTTTTATGTTAGTCAGCTGCTGTGTTATTTCATGAATTTTATAACCAGCAAATATGAGATCATCTGAATCAGAGTACTTATCACTGTCCATAAATGACATCATGGAAGGTAGTCAAATTCATTGATAGCCACGTTCGTCACCAAAGACGACAATACATAGCAAATGCTCATAAATTTGGGCTTTTCATTTCATAAATGAAAACAATGAATACCATCCCAGCTTTTCCATTGGAAGGGACTTACTCATTTACCTTCATGATATTTGTCTACATTATGACTGCATCCTGTCTGTTTTTCTTCTAGAACGAGTAGTCCATCGGTGGTTTTAGCCGAACACACTTATTTTTTCATTTTCGTTCGGTAGAGTTTCCTTTTTATATCATGAGGAACATTGAATTCATGGTAAAGAATAAATGAAGTAACTTTTACCCGTCCCATAACAAAATTCTGGAAGGTCACACTTCAGAGATGCTGATTTACTTGAATTCACGATCGGCATTGCTACGCTCCCTGATAAAATATAAACTTCAGCCGAATAGAATACTATGTAGTGGTACTTGAGAGATACTAAAGTAAAAAGGTCCAATAAAATGAAAAAATAGAAAAAATGAAGTATTTTATGGTCAGGTATGCTCGTTTGCAATCAACCTTTCGGCATTCCTTTACTATGATTTTTGGAAGCTTCCTTTATAGAGTAGATAGCGGACACATCACAAACCTAAGAAAGTCAGAATTAACTTATTCGTAATAATTTTCGATAAGCATATTCAGGCTACTTATAAGGTACATGGTTTTAGTCACTCTGTAGTAAAGTTTAGGTTGTTAATGGGCTGGTGGATGCATCAGTTTGCACTGTTCTTCAAAAGAGATGATTTTCCACCGTGCAATCTGCGAAAGTTCCTAACAGCAAAAACCAAAATGACTATTTGTAACCCGAATCAAAAAGATGCACTTATTGCCATATCCTGACATTTTGTTGCGGACTGTCACAGTACGATTTCTGTGTGGTTCACTTTCCTGATAAACGCATTAAATCGTACAATTCTTTCTTCCCTTTTTCATTCACTGCTTTTGTTTATATGCACTCATACGCATATGCATCGCAAGATTCTCGGCTAAAAGTTCCACTCGGAATTTTCAAGGTACTTTTGATAGTCACGTCTGTTTCTTGGTAAACCTTACTGAATAAAAATGTATTCCAGAACTTCACTATATCTAAACATAGAAATCGATGTTTTTTCCAGAAAGCACGGTATCAACACCTTATTTAGTTCCCGCATAAGCCTATCCAGTATCGTCAACGTTTCAATATGATTTATCGAATCAGACCATGCTTATGTATAACTGACCATCAGTATAACTCTACATGTTGTATATGATAGTTGTGTGTGCCATCCAGTCGCTGTCCTATCTAATCTCAATGAAGCCTCCTTGATTGGTGATTTCCGACTCATATGTTGTCTGGCTTCGCCACTCCTAGTCAGGGTTCTAAGTTGCCAGTTTTAAGTCAGTTTTTCGAAGCATTATTAAGTATTCCAAATTTTTTCGGTAAAATTAACTGCAACATGGGAAAAATGCAAGGCCTTAGTGAGCAGCTAAATATTTCACGGTATGGAAGAAGTTGCAGACATTTTATGCCAAATTAGTTGTTTGAGTACCTAAGTAAACTCTAAAGGCAATATTTAAAATTTTTATGACAACTATTTGAATTGACATATTTCTTTCTTTGTCGATGAAGATCTATGATGATTTGGAATAAAACACCTGTGTACCCCTGCCAGTTCCTGACCACACCACCAAGTGATCTTCAGTGAAAAAATGAGAGACCACTCAGAGGTGATCAGAAAGCAACTAAACACATACTCTCACATCGCGTACATTTACTTAAGAGCATAAAATGTAATTAGTAAATAGTTGCTGATCAAAATAATGTGATATCTGTCTGAACAAAACTGCTAGATTGGTGCACTTGGAAGCACATATTTGATCGCCACACAGTAGCCCGTGGCGTTCTAAGCAATGTCAACACATGATACGTAAAAATGAACAAAGCTTTGCACTAGGATGTCGGGCTTGGCTGTGTCAGCATATTAGTTTATCAGCTAACTCATCAGTATATGGATACAGAAGAAAGTAAGTGACTCTAAAACACTTTACTTAGTAACCGTATCAAGCCAGATTTCAAAATTAAAAATTCGGTTCTGAATAAAGCTGAAAAACCAGGACAAAATCATCGTCATCCTGAGTTTTATCTGAATGTTACCGAACCTTCACCTGAACACCACCCGGCCATCACTTGAATTTACCCGTAAAATTACTCATCTTCTTTTGTTCTTCCAACCGATCCCGGTTCAACTAAACCTGGACTGTTAGGCTTGATAACAAACTGACCACGCAAGTTCTTCAAGCATGCTATCGAAGGTAGACACTAACAGTCTTCTCTCTTTCGATCGACTCCTCTTTCCCAAGTGCCGTGGTAAGCGTCGTCCTGTTTGCTGCGTTTTATTGTTAGTAAGAGAAATCAAATGCACACGAAGAAACAAGGGCTAACGAACGCTTCTACCAGGGAAAACATGATAATTCAATCCACACTGAACACCTTTTGAAACAGTATCGGTACTAACAAATGACTGTCATCGGTATATGCAAACAAGCTGAGAGAAATTTTCAAAGCATGGCTGAATCAAATAATAGCTCGTAAAATTATGAGAAATATTGTTCTTTATTCTTTTTTATGATAGAATTGTTTTACATTTCAGAAGCAACTAAAGTTTATGGATTACTTCTTGACAATGATTCCAAATAAAATCACAAATTTGGTTCAAAAATGATGACTTTTGAAATTTTGTTGGATTTTTCTCTCAAGTACCCATCCTTTAATCAGAGTATTACTTCTTCGGGTATATGAAAAAAGTTCTATTTAGTCATTTGGAATAGAGCACTGAGTTTTTCGACAGTCATCTTTACTGTCCCAAATTTAGTCCGTAAAGCTGTTTAAATAGTTCACAAAATGGTCCCATAATTTTCAGGCGTGATCATGAAATTATCCCGTTTGGAATAGTTCTGGGGCCATTTGGGACCATTTTTGAATATACAGAAAGTGCCACATCATAAATTTATTGCTTTTGAAATGTGGTAAACTGTAAGACATTTTTCCACCTAGGGAGGTTAATTTATTTACTTTTGTAAGTTTTCCTTCGACAGAATTATATTAATTGTAAGCATATTGAAACCTTTCATGGCATGGGTCCTGTTATCTTTGCAGCCGAATATCTTCATGAAATTACAGGCATACTCCTCCGTCTAGATCACAACTAACTTAAGTTGCAAATTGTTCCAAATGAAGCTTCGTGATAAAATTGATGCCGAAAATAGTCCCTGAGGGAATCTGTTTAGACTAACAGCTTTCTATTTGTGCTGACTCTGTTTATGAACCTAAGCTTTTTGATAAAGTAAAATAATATTTCCAAGTCTTGGGTCTTCTAGAACCTGAAATCAAGTCAACGTTTATCTGGGGCTGCATCATATGAAATCACCCCTAAGGAAGCATTTTCGGACTGAAAAGCACCCGTGTGCTGGAAAGACGGCAATACTCTGGAAATGTTTTCAAGAGACATTTTATTTCAACATCTTAGAACACATCAATACAAGGTTAGCTTCCGCTCAAAGATTCCCAAGTCTTTGGCTCTTGAAGTAGGTAAAACAAACAGCTATTCTATCATTATTATTAATATATTATTATTATTATTGTTGCTACTATAGTCTCTCTTTCCCAGGCAGCAATGAGAAAACTCAATCGTCTCTGAGTGTCCCTTAAGTTAATACCCGACTTACTCATTCAAAATCTCGGTCACTCTGCATCTTGTATATTTGAAGCACCGTGGTAATACCTGAATTACAAAAGCGAGTAGACGTGAGGCAATATTTAGTTAACCAAGTATAATGTTGCTTGCACAAGAAAGATAGTTTGAGTTTTTTCAACCTACATCAATAAGATGATTTAACCCTGAATCATCTTCATAACGTGATAATTACTAAACTTCGCCGTGAGTCCTTAAGTAACACTCTCTATTTTGTAGTCCATCCAGACAGTACATGCAACAGTTGTGCTTCACCCAAAAGGTCCCTATGGCCACTCTGACCTTACCATCTAGTGACCCAAAAAGATTTACTCAGGAGACGGTCACTGATGAAAGCGGAAAAGATTCTTGGATCATAATGTCACTGCACGAGAGTATAACAAATCTTAAACATACTGCTTTTAAACGGCTGCTAATCATTTTTACCAGTAAATGGCCAAACATAGCAGCCGATATGCCCGAGCTTTGTATAAGTCTTAGATTGATAAATTGGAATATTATCGAGCTAATCTACACTACAACGGATTTTTCCGCTTTGAGCAGCAAAATCATTTGCATTTGTTATGCGGTTATACGACTAGAATACAGTCACAGTGCGTTTTTTGGGTTCACAGCTGGCTGTCCCTTGAGTGAACCTATCCCTATTTCACTGGGATTCATTGAGTATCATGCTCAAAGGGGCATTCAAATGAGGGTTACTTAACGAAAGCTAAAGTTATTTCAGATGACATTAAGGTGACACTCATGCTGACCGTGGGGTGCCGCAGCTTGTTCAATATTCTATATAAATCCTTTAGCGCAGACACACAGTTATCAACTTCCGTTTTTAAGAGACGACTGGTTCGTTTAGAAGCCGTTCTTCGGAAGATCAAAATGAATTGGTAAGAGGGAAACCAACGACCCGAACGTCGTTCTTTTTTATTAAATGACTGATTTCAATGTATCAATTTAAATCCATTTTAATACCTTTTATTATCACCTTGCAGGTCGTTGCGTTTCTATGCACCGTAAAATGAGCAAACGTGGGTGGGCATTACTACTTCATCGTCTGAAAGATAAAACCTGGAAAGGTCAGATGAAATTTAGAGAAAGTGACAGAAGTAAATAGATTATATCTCGTATTTCTCTCAACCGGTTTAGACCGATTGGAAATTGCTCCAAAACGGCTCGAAAACCAATCAGAGCAGTAGCGCAAGCCGGTCGAAAACCGCCCAAGTAGCACACTGCTTAGCGCTGCCCTGGGCTAAAGCTAGACAAAATAAGCTGACGCTTGGTGAACGATGGGCTCTGGTGGGCCAAAGCAGGACGAAACGGGCTAGTGCTGGACAACGCAAAGCTGTAATGGGTTAGAGCCGGGTAGAACATTTTGTTATATTTACTGGAAAAACCTACAACGGACTTCCATGTAGTTTTCGGATCATTACAAGCATGTTTGTAATAATCTAAAATAAAGTAATAAATTATAAAACAGTAATTGGGAAAGTAAAAAGTAGAACAGGAGCACCCATTTTTGAAAAACCTCGCACTATGAGTTCAGTCCATCTGAGGTCCATCGAAGCCTTGGTGCCCGTCGTTTTTCATGGAACTGCCCATCATATGTCCATCATTTGCCGTCTGGGTCCTAGATGGACCCTATTTGGGCGTGCGGCTTTTTACGATCGGATTGAGAACAGTTTTTGAGAGATTTATTACCAGAGGTCATTATATATATATATATATATATATATATATATATATATACGTGCACGTTTGGGTTTGTTTATGGTCTTGGCGTTTTTTCCGCTTGGGACATTCCTCGCGGTCACCGAAAAGCGTTAGAAGGTGATCTTATAGTAAAATGAATTCATTTTACTATAGTAAAATCTGCACATATGCAGAATAATTTGCATAACAAAAAAAGAACTTTGGGTATACAAATAAACGCGATTTTAGGGGAGGGACATATTTTTCTATTTCATTGATGTTTAGAATCCAGCAAATCCAATAAGAAATATGTCAGCGAGAAAGGGTTAACTCGCAAATTTGCACTAACTCGAGAATTCACTCAATTAACCTTTTTTCTGGTCTCACAATCACCGGCGCAATAGAAATAACCTAATGCTGCACCTCCATTATTAGTAGCAGCACAGATTTGAATTTAGAATTTTGCATTTATTCTCTCTTAGCACTGATGACGGGAGAAGTGAATCAGTCTGACTAGACACAATAAGAGAAAGAGTTGAGTAGAATTAAATCGCAGTAGAAAATAAACTCCTATAATACGTTCCATATTTCTGTGTCGAAAACCTTAATTTAGGAGATCCTCATGTAATGACGGACAAATATCTACGTTTCCAAATAATGACCGTTTTGGGTTAACGGGTCTGCCTTGAAGTTTGGTTCAGCTAAACACTCCGACAAGAGTTGAAACCAATCCATTCTTTTTCAGACAGGGCAGGTAAAGCCCACGGAAAGTCAGGTGTCCAGGATTCCTACGGTGGTATGCGCACCAATAGGTGACCACTGTTGAGACAGCTACACTTTCTGTTGTCCTAATGTCTTAGGTCTTGAAGCCCAAAAGGTCCTGGATCTTGTGACTGTCTTGTTATCTGGACGTCACTCGTGGACTGTAAGATAGTTCACTTGACAGTGCAAGGAGGCATTCCGTTTAGTTTAAGTTGAGCAAACTGTTCTGACTTGGGAAATCCTCCATACGTCGACCAGTGTATATCGACAGCTCGCACCTCTCGTGGCCTGGAGGTTGTGGGGTTCCTTTCCACAATGAAAGATGCCAGCGGTAACACAAGATCACTTTACCCTCTCATGCCTTTCGGCAGTAAATGCACTTAGAACTGTGAATGAAACTGGCGCTTAACATCGTGTTTCGCTCGCGGTGTGCGAATGTTCGGTTTCGGGGGTAGTTGTCGTTTAGACTCCATGCATTTATGGGTCTTCACATCCTGAAGTAGTGAAGAAGCACAAGGTTCCGAGGCTCTAAGCCCTATCGTACTTGTTCTCCGCGAAAATATTTTCTTCTGTCAGTGCGAACAAGCAGATCTGCATTGATGGGAGACACGTGGAGGGCGGTGGCAGTGGTTGCAAAAAATCAAGATACGCGTGGCATCAACCCGCTTACCACTGTGTACAATACCTTTGTAGAAATGGGACTGTGGAAATCATATTCAAATGGAGTAATTAGAAATGCGGAAAGGAAAATGCACCTATTATCGTTGCCTTCTCTTTCCAGCGAGAAACAGCTTGGGGCAGGCAAGACTGTGGCGTCATAAGCGACTGAAGGACCTCCACACAGTTGCCTTCTGCATAACTATCATCAGTGACTCGGGGAGCTGACCACTTCCCAGGTAGTGAAATTCGTATTGTTTCATGTAACTTTGTATTCCTCATTGGTCCCTGTGTGAATCATTCCTCTCCTTTTGTTCCGACTCCTACCGTCAACACAACTGGCGCCTCATACCAAAGGCAATCGGCTACCCGATTGGGACGACTCTTCTCTTCCCCTAATCCTAGCACTGATGTCAACCCTGTCTACTTCAATCCTGTACATCGGTTAAAAGCCGCCTAAACATGTGCCCGTCCAAGCCATAAATCCCGCTGTTCCAAGCTGTCACCTACGTAGTGTAAACTGGCTAAGCTGCAACTTACGTTTGCCAGATGTCACTACTTCACAGTTGCACTTGGAGCTGCATCGTAAGGCCGAAAGGCGTCCAAAACCTTGAGAGGCCATTGTAACGACCTTTCGTGGAAAATCCCCCTAAAACCCTTGCGAGTCGGTGTTTTTCTTAACATCACCCACTTGCTTACACTACTGACTTGTCTTTACGAACTGTTTGTTTTTATGGGCCAATTGTTGTTTGTTCGCGCCCAGAGCGCTACTTTGTCATGTCCTTGTTCTGGACCTGCGTGACGCACGCGCTCCTTGCTCGCACGCTGCAATTCGGTTTCTCGTTTGTTGAGTCCTTGTGATCTCATTATTGAGGTTTGTACCTTTTCGGTGTCATTGTTCATTCAATAATCTGTTATCGCAGAATATCACGGATAATCGCCTTTTGATTTCGGGATTAGTTGCGAATTTGGCTACGCATTGCTCAAACGTGTTACAATACCCAATAGATCAATTTGGAGCGAGAAAAACGCAAGCAAAATGACAAGAAAGTGATCGATGTCACTGGAATCTGGACAGGAAGTGACACGGCAAGTCAGTGGGGAGGTTTTGGGTACATTTGATTCTTTATTTAATCTTAGATCGCCCAATCCTGTCAGTGCTAGTTCATGTGTTATTGAGAGCAATATGGATTGTAAGGATGTTGATCTGTATAGACTGAGAATATTGGACCTAGAACGACAGTTGTTATCGGCTAGACAACAGACCCAGGAAGCAGAAAAGAAGTGTATACAGAAAGAGCGTGAGCATGAGACCAGCGACTACGACACTTCCGATAGATCAGGGTGCAATAAGATGGGGAGCTCCACGCCGGTCGCCGACTATAAAACACCATCGATCGATTTGCCAAGAGTGGAGCTAACGATTCTCGACGGGCGATCTGAACACTACTGCAAGTTTGTCAAGCAGTTTGAGACGTTCGTCGAAAACAAGGTAGCCGACCCCGGGCAAAGGCTTCTCTACATTTTTCACTACTGTCGAGGCCGAGCAAGAGAAGCTATCGACGGGTGCACCATGCTCGACTCGGAACAGGGCTTCACCCGAGCAGAGACGATTCTAAAGGACTCGTTTGGCCAACCGTTCAAAGTAGCCCGTAACCTAATAGAGGGCTTGATGGTAGACGCAAAGAGAACCAAGGGCGACGTCTACTCAGTGGCTGACCTGGTGATTAGGATTCAAAACTGCTCACTGGCCCTCGACCATTTAGGTTACAGGGCTGACCCAGATGCCATGGACACTTTGGAAAACATAGTCCGTCATCTCTCTCCAGAACTACAGGGTCGGTGGGCGGAAGAAGCGGGGCGGATAAGCCGAAGCGACAGGGGGGCTAACTTCGAAGACCTGACCGAATACGTGGACAGGCAAACCGAGATAACCTACAGCGAATTTGGCCGACTTATCCGGGACAGCAACCGGGCAGACAAGCCCAGTACTAGCCAGGCTCGAACCCCTGCACGGGAATATCCAAAATACCAACCCTGGACCAATGCGCACGCCATTTCAAGCGATGCCACGGCGCAACCAAATTGCAGATCCTGTGATGCTAGCCATGGACTACCAGAATGCCCCAAATTCGGCAAAGCCACAATAGACGAACGGTGGGGAGTGGCGAGGATGGCAGGAGCGTGTTTTATTTGTCTCGACACCGTGCACCGGGCGGCAGCTTGTAGGACAAGGAACCGATGGGATTACTAGAGCCGTACTGGCAGATGCCATCGATTGAAGCACCAGGCGAGAGTAACCTTACCCGAGGCGAGCACCAAGCCCAGTGTTATTTGGAACACGAGTTGTAGGCTAACATATGTTTTCGGTGATTTCATTCTCAAGCCATTACAATCACATTTATATGAAAACGAATTATTAAGAAGAGTTGGAAAGAGTCTCACTAGGTCAGTGTGGATAATTAGGGTGAGGAGTGATGGAATCCTGTGTGAGTGACCAGATTATGTAACCGGTGCTAATTAGCTTACGTCACCGCTGCGCCCGGTTGTGTAACACCGTTGAGTGTTGGCCATGGGAGTTTTAGTGCTTGGACTTATTTTCGTTGCGCGCAAAGATCAGGCTTCAGATCAGGCGGATGATAATTGCCTCGGCAGTTGCTAGTATCCGGAGCCTAATTGTTCTTGACACATGTTGTGGGACCCGTTAAACGACTTTGAAGCCGGACTGGATGTCGACTGAATGCCCAGTTTCTAACAAGTGCGAGGCGATTGAGCTTGATACTACTCCATTGCCTCCGTGTCTAAGCTATCGTGGGTGATGCTCCTTGATGCGTTTTGATAGCTGTCTTGCAGTTCGACCTATGTAAGTAGCACCACAGGTGCACCTGAATTGATAGATGATCATGGATGAGGTCAACAAGGGCAGCTGATCTTTATTTTCACATCGGATTATTGGTGACGTGAAAAAGACGCATCTGATCTTGGCAGCGTTCAAGATGGACTTAACCGTGGCACTCAAAAGTTTACAGACTCTATCGGCTGTTACCTCTCCCTTGAAGTGGAGTCGGATGAATAATACTTTATTTTCTGCTTGTGTGATTCTCGCTGGTTTTATCCGTTCGGTCCAGTTTCTTTGGATGAATTTCTCAAGATAACCGTTGCTAAGTAGCGTCTTCCTTATGTTTGATAGCTCGGCCTCTAGAGTATCTGCAGTGCAGATATGTTCACCCTGTGTAGAATACAGCGTGTCAGATTACATATGTAACCAAGTGGCACAAAACTGTAAAAGTTTGTGTACTGGCCATTCCAGGTGGCTTTCCGATACACCTTCCTCTGGATCGAGCCATCAGGCCGTCTGTTTAGGTGTACATCAAGAAACGGTTGGCAATTTTCTTCTTCCATCTCTGTGGTGAACCTGATTGCGGAGTGCGTAGTGTTGAATTCGCGAGATATATCATCTAAGTTGGTTTGCGCATCAGCTTTGCAAAATATATCATTCACATATCAGTAGTAGTGGCCCAATCGACTTATTGTTCTGCGCAATGCTTGAGTCTCCAGTTTTGCCATGAAAAGTTCAGCAAGAAGTGGTCTTAGAGGTGACCCCATAGCAACCCCATCTGTTACGACCGTTTGAGCAATGCGTAGCCAAATTCGCAACGGATCCCGAAATCAGAAGGCGATTATCCGTGATAATTCTACGATACTAGATTATTAAAATAAACAATGACGTAAACAATATACAAACCTCAATAATACGATCACAAAGTCTCAACAACGAGAAACCGAATAGCAGCGTGTGAGCAGACAGCACGTGCGTCACGCAGGTCCTGAACAAGGATGTGCCAAAATAGCGCTCTGGGCGCGAACAAACAACAATTGGTCCAGAAAAACAACCAGTTCGTAAAGACAAGTCAATAGTGTATGGAAATGAGTGATGTTGGGAAAAAACACTAAATCGCGAGGGAAAAAGGGGGATTTTCCACGACCGGCTGTTACACCGCCCACCAAAATCCTCCTGGATCCTTAGCAGAGTCAAAGGTTCGGTATAAAGGTACTGATTCTTCCTACCTGCCTAGGCCCTGCTGTCAGTGCGCGCGTCTAATGCTCGTCGTCGACGTTCTACTACTGGTCGCACCTAACCCATTGGCTACATAGACGTGAGGCTAGTCTACATCTTCCACAAGACCAAATGACCGATGGCGGGCGTGAATGGTCACATAGACGTTGTCCTCGTACGGGGCCGTCCGGTCCTGGATGTACGCGCTTGAGTGTGTGTGTGTGTGTGCGTGCGTGTGTGTGTGTGTGTGCCGGGGTTACAATGAAATCACAGTTATGACTACACATCAAAGGAGGACTTTCTGCAATGTCAACAAAAGACCGCGTGGCAAGAAAACGAGTAAATGTAGCATGCATGTGTGACCTGAGCTCCACTACTTCCACATGTGCAAGGGGCATTCGGTAGCGTCAACAAAAGGCAAAAAAGGAACACTGTCACATGTATGATGGGTTTACGGGATGTAGAGTGCGTCGTGCATGTGTGTATGTATCGGGATGTATAATGGAATCGCACTCATCACCACATATCGGAAAGAACCTTCTGTAATGTCAACGAAGGGACCGCGAGCACCTTAACGTGTTTGACGGAGATTGTGTGGTATACATGGTGTTTCTTTATCCACCTCGATTACTGGTGTGAAAAAGGTTTACTAGGCCACAGGGTTATCAGCTCCTCCGTCTTCGCTCTCGAGTAGGTTAATACTGCGTATGTCACGAATGAGCACTCCGTTAGCTGTCTTCACGTTCACCGTTCTTATCATTTCGTCAGTGCTTTTGATGGTTTCCGTAACTACTCCCAAAGACCAAGCGCTGAAATGTGCGCGTTCGTCGGCGATCATAACCACGTCCCCAACCTTGAATGGTCTTGTTTTGGCCAGCCCCACTTCTTCCGCCCTCTTGAGTTCTTGGGCGAAAGCCTCGCGTTGTATCATTCTGAAAATATCGTACTCTGCCGCTTGTAGCTCATCGGGACCTATCGGGCCGACCGGTATCCGACCTGAGGGCCGTAGCCCTTTCATGACTAGTAAACTTATCTTGAACCTGGTTAACCAAACTAGCGAACGAAGCGTCTTCATCCAGGAAGAAAACCTGACCAGTCGCGATAAAATGGGCGACGCTTCGACGACGTTGGTTGCTATCACTACGCCTTTGATCTCCAGTTCCAATTCCGTAAGGGGTTTTAATTCGAACACGGGCCAGTCCTGTTTGGGCAATTGCAGGAAGTTCGGCCCTCTCGTCCACGTGTCCAGTTGCCTGAAGTTGTTCGCACCTCGGGAGCACAGGTCGGCCGGATTATCGCCAGACCTGACATGACTCCACTGGTGCGTGGCCGATTCATCGTGGATAATCGTGAGCCGGTTAGCAACGAAAGTACTAAACCGGCTCCGTACGTTGTTAATGTAGTAAAGTACTATCGTTGAATCCGTCCAGAAGCTCACCGACCAAATGTAGAGATCGAAACATCTCTTCACAGCTTGCACCACCCTGACTGCCAACACGGCTGCGCTGAGTTCAAGGCGTGGGATTGAGACCGACTTCAGTGGAGCAACGCGGGCTTTGGCGAACAGGATCCTCGTGGTATATTGTCCATCTCCTGCGCACCATCGTCCGTAAACCACAGCTCCATAACCGACTTCGGATGCATCGGAAAAGGCATGTAGTTCTCCAGTCCGTGTCGTATGGCCAGGAGTCAAACATCGTGGTATTCTTATGTCCCCTAATTTCTTCAAGGTGTTCAAAAATTCCTCCCAGTCCAGCCGGTCCCCTCGGTCCAGTGACTGGTCCCAATCAACTTTCTTACGGCACAGCCGCTGCAGCAAGATCTTTCCGGGTAGCAGCCATGGTGAGACGAAACCGAGCGGGTCAAACAAACTTGAGACGGCAGATAGTATGCCACGACGGGTTATTGGCAGCTCGGGAACGTTCAGTTCGAAAACAAAATCGTCCGTTTCCGCGTCCCATTGTATCCCTAAAGTGCGCTCGATAGGAAGTGGAGAGCCGTCCAAATCTCTTACCCTTTCGACCTTTTCGTGATACGGGATGACCTTCAGCACTTCCGAAGCGTTCGACATCCATTTAGTTAGATGGAAGCCACCCTCTTCCAGCAATCTCGTCAGACCCCTGAACTGTTCTAGAGCTGATTCCACATCATCGAATGACCCAAGGTAGTCGTCGACGTAGAAGTTCCTGCTGACGCTTTCTACCACCGTCCGATGTACCAGATCGCCATGTTTGTTCGCTGATTCTCGGAGGGCGTAGTTGGCACAAAATGGTGACGATATGGCTCCGAAGGGGTGGACGGTCATTCTATAATTCACAACTGCATTGTCCCGGTCGCTCCCTTCCCACCACAGGAAACGCAAAGCATCTCGTTCTCCTACCGGAATCTTCACCTGATGGAACATTTCCCTAATGTCAGCAGACAAAGCCACTTTACCCACTCTGAAACGGCACAGAACATCGATCAGTGGTGTGGTCCAGTCAGGCCCCTGTAGTAGGCGATCGTTTAACGACTTGCCCTGGAACTTGGCCGCACAGTCGAAAACCACGCGCAGTTTATTGGGTTTCTTGGGGTTGATAACCGGATGGTGAGGCAGATACCAGATACCCCTTTTGCTATCGGTGTTAACAGGCACCCTTTCAACGTAACCGAGGTCCTCGTTTCGCTTCATCAAATCCGCGTATCGTTCCCACAGATTCTGGTCTCGAATGAAGCGTTCTTTTAGTCGTAGTAATCGTTGGAGAACATAATTTCTGTTGTCAGTCCACGGGTCGACCGGTGTGCGCCATGGGAGGGGAACCTCGAACTGTTTTTTGAGGCCTCTAGAGCCTTGCCGCACCGTTTGTAGAGCGAAGTGATCCTCTTGAGACAACGTCGGTCTTTCGTCTCCAATGTCATGAAACTCCTTTTCATACAGCCGTTGCAGATGATACTCTATGCGGTCCGTTTTGACGGATAAGTAATTCACGGAACCGCGTACCCCTACTGGACCGTATAACATCCATCCCAGAGCCGTGCGTACGGCATAAGGTGCCTGGCGGTCGCCCACTCTTTGGTCAAGCACCCAATGCGCCTCTGGCACGTCGCATCCGATGAGGAGATCCACCTCATCATCTTCCCAGTCTACAACGGTTACATCCTGCAGGTGGGGCCACCGAGTCAAGATTGCGTTCACCGACCTTGGTGCTCGCATGGGGAGATCCGCTAACGTGAATGCCTCCGTTGGTTCAATTTCCTCGTTAGTGTCTAGAGAGATGAGTTGCAGCCTCAATCTACCGGCAGTCATTACCTGTGTTCCGCCCACCGTGCTCACTGCTAACGACGTCGCACCTTTAGCCAGTTGGTGTTTGTCGGCAAACCGCTCTTTCACTAAAGTGGTGTCGGATCCACTATCAACGAAAGCCAACGCCTTGGCTATCCCAGTCGGAGTCACTACTCCCACGGCCACTACGCCTAAACGTACCGGTTTACTGGCAGATTGTGAAGTTGAACAAATCACGCTGGGCTTGGCACTCGCCTCGGATATGGTTATTCTCGCCTGATGCAGCAGCCGATGGTGTCTGCCCGTGCAGCCCTCGTAACCACATCGATTCCTTGTTCTACAGGCTGCTGCCCGGTGCGTGGTGTTGAGACAGATGAAACATGCTCCTGCCATCCTCGCCATTCCCCACCGTTCGTCTATTGTGGCATTGCCGAACTTGGGGCATTCTGGTAGGCCATGGCTAGTACCACAGGATCTGCAATTTGGTTTCGCCGTAGCATCTCGTGAAATGACGTGTGTGTTGGTCCAAGGCTGGTACTTTGGATGTTCCCGTACAGGGGTTTGGACTTGGCTAGTACCGGGCTTGTTTGCTCGGTTGCTGTCCCGGATAAGTCGGCCGAATCTGCTGTCAGCTATCTTCGTTTGCCTGTCTAAGTATTCAGTCAGGTCTTCGAAGTTGGCTTCTCTGTCGCCTCGGCTTATCCGTTCAGCTTCTTCCGCCCACCGACCCTGTAGTTCGGGAGAGAGGTGACGGACTATGCCTTCCAAAGTGTGCATGGCGTCTAGGTCAGCTCTGTAACCTAAATGGTCGAGGGCTATTGAGCAGTTCTGCATCTTGATCACCAGGTCGGCCATGGTGTAGACGTCGCCCTTGGTTTTCTTTGCCTCTGCCATCACGCCCTCTATTAGGTTACGGGCTACTTTGAAAGGTTGGCCAAACAAGTCCCTCAGAATCTTTCTTGCCCTTGTGTAGCCTTGTTCTGGATCGAGCATGGTGCATCCGTCGATAGCTTCTCGTGCTCGGCCTCGGCAGTAGTGAGTAAGGTAAAGAAGCCTTTGCCCAGGGTCGTTTACCTTGTTTTCAACGAACGTCTCGAACTGTTTGACAAACTTGCAATATTGCTCAGCTCGCCCGTCGAAAACCGTTAACTCCACTCTAGGCAGATCGATCGATGGTGGTTTATAGTCGGCGACCTGCGTGGGGTTCCCTACCTTATTGCACTCTAACCTATCGGAAGTGTCGAAGTCGCTGGTCCTATACTCTCGCTGTTTCTGTGTACACTTCTCTGCTTCATGCGCCTGTAGTCTAGCCGAAAGTAACTGTTGCTCTAGTTCTATTATTCTCAGCTTATATAAATCAACGTCCTTACGATCAATATTGCTTTCAATAACACATGAGCTAGCACTGACAGGACTAGGCGATCTAGCATTAGCTAAAGAATCATAAGTACCCAAAACCTCCCCAGAGACTTGCCGTATTACTTCCTGTCCGGGTTCGACTGCCTTTGATCCTTTCCTTGGCATTTTGCGTGAATTTTCCTCGTTCCAAATAGATCTATTGAGTATTGTTACGACCGTTTGAGCAATGCGTAGCCAAATTCGCAACGGATCCCGAAATCAGAAGGCGATTATCCGTGATAATTCTACGATACTAGATTATTAAAATAAACAATGACGTAAACAATATACAAACCTCAATAATACGATCACAAAGTCTCAACAACGAGAAACCGAATAGCAGCGTGTGAGCAGACAGCACGTGCGTCACGCAGGTCCTGAACAAGGATGTGCCAAAATAGCGCTCTGGGCGCGAACAAACAACAATTGGTCCAGAAAAACAACCAGTTCGTAAAGACAAGTCAATAGTGTATGGAAATGAGTGATGTTGGGAAAAAACACTGAATCGCGAGGGAAAAAGGGGGATTTTCCACGACCGGCTGTTACACCATCCTTCTGGCGATAATAAGTGTTGTTGAACACAAACTGTACATTCAAAGTGCATTGAAGAATTGGTTCTCTTAGATTGGCCGTTGGAATTCCTACGGATATTACTTCTTCATCAACAAATGAGCAAATAAAGTCTACTGTTTCAATCAAAGGTACATTAGTAAACAAAGAAACCACATCTAAAGAGAACATTTGTTTTCCAGACATGTCACCCCCCCCCCCGTGAAATTCAGGTTGTCTCGTTTTCTTTTTTTTGCTTATACCACTGTGTAGACTTGTAGCTGTGTCCACACTAGTATATACCAACTTATTACCTGAAACCGTGACCTAGTTGTGTAAACAACTGCGGCACACCACCTTGCAGACGCTAGTACTTATCGCGAGTTAGAGTTATAGACTATATTAATTATTCACTGCTCTGAATCCATTTAGTTACATTCTACATGGCTTATCTAGCAAATCTCCCCTGATTCTTGCCACAGTTAGATCAATTTAGCGTTTTTACATCCCACCGCTATAACCCAACTCCTACTTTATTTTCGCTACGCATCCACCAGTGCACTTTTAAAGTTTCTGTCCCACTGTGCCTCCATTCATTTGTTTTTTTTGACATAAGAGCGCACTTTCTTTCCACCCGGTCCACCGACCCCATTCTTAAAATATACTCTCTCGCAAAACCTGCTGTTGTGATCCAAGCAACACCCAAGCAGCACGAGGGGTGGAAAAAACGCCCCCAAACGGTACCTTCCGGGACTGTTTTTCAAAATCCCATTTTTATGATAAATAAGTTGGGCAATTGTACTAATGAGCCCTGAAATTGCCAACTGCGAAGTTTTATCCCCATAAACGTCATGGTTTTGGAGATATACGCACTTTATTGTTTCGCTGCTTTTTATCATTTCCCGGCGATTGTCTTGATTTTTCAAGCATATAAGCACCCAAATGTACCACTACAAATGAGTACCTTTCTTTTTTTCGACAACTCGAGCGTGCTTCTTCATGAAACACCGTCACTGATGTTTTTCACTTTTTTTGTTTTACTGAGGTGCGCCATTCTGTCACGTGATCCGTCGAAGGTTACACGCTAGCAGTAAGTCGTCCTGTACCGAGTCTTCACTTTCGTCAATAACGACGTTTTGTGTCTCGTTTGTGCTGTTATTTCAGTCAGTGAATATCGCCTACATGTTTAATGTCTACTGCAGTGTCCGTCTATTCCTTATTAGCTTATTATTGACTAATTAACGGAATGGCTGTATTCGTTGCCATGTTTGATGGAAGGTACTAAGTTTTTCACGTGACTAGTAGATTTTTGCAATTATTCACGAGATACGCGTTATGTACTGCTATATGCCCTTTAAATTCGAACCATATCTAGTAGCTATCATTGCACAAAATGAGATGACACCACCGTAAGCAAGTGTCACTTCCTGGGTGCCCGAGAACTACCATCTGGCGACGTCAAAAGGCTTCAGTCAGAGCCGCTTATGCCACAGTGGAATCTTTGAATGCCTCGGATATTGACAATTGGTTACACGCTGTAAATGGTAATGATTTCCACGCTTTGTGAACCTTAATGGCCATATAAACCAGATGATTTGGTGGGGATGTCATCATCCGGGGCAATAAATGCGGACTGCGAGGTTGAGCCTAATGCTCTCCATCAGCCGACCGATGTCGGTGCACCGGACATTTGTACAAGCTTTCATGGGTATTCTATTCGAATTATTCTTCTAGTAAGATATTAAGGAACGCTGGAGATGATGCACAAGACTAACAAGCCAGTGAAGACGAGGAGAACTCGTGGTTTGCACATACTTTTCACGCCTCAGGTAACTTGACCGCTTAAAGCATAGACCTTTAATAAAAGACGGCATCCCAGAAGTCCCTGCGGAGAGCACAAATGTGAAGGAAGACGGTTCGTTGTTGTGTCTACTTACTCCACCCATTAATTCAGACTTAATTCCAGGACCTTCGGCACGTTCTGTTGCACGACAGGCAGCCATACAAATGCGTCTCTCAATGGCGAATGTGAGAACCATGCTTCGTGTATTCAGGCAGGTTCTCCCGGATTTGCCGACAGATCCACGAATGTTGTTGGGATCACCACGTCAAACCCCAAAGAAGTCCGTAGGTAACGGTAAATACGTGCAATTTGGGCTCGACGAATGTTTACAGCGTGCAATGGATTCCAGTGCAATGCACACAACCGATGAGATAGCTATTCAGTTGCATGTAGACGGTCTGACTTTGTTTCGTGGGTCATCTCAGCAGCTGTGGCTTATTCTAAGCCGTGTGCTCAAACCGTTGTCACGGGTGTTTATGGTGGGTCTCTACTGTGGGATGACGAAACCTGCAAATGTGATGGAATACTTGGATGACTGCGTTCGAGAACTGAAATCTCTGCTCACTCAGGGCATTTATGTTCGAAGTGCATGCAGACGTTTCCGTGTAGTTTTGTCTAGCGTTATAGCTGATGCCCCAGCTAAAGCCTTGATAAAACAAATAAAGTATCATAGTGGCTATTTCAGTTGCCCACGGTGTACCCAACGAGGCAGTAGCATTGGTAGACGACTGGTGTCCTTAGGCAACCCAGGAAAAGCAAGGACTGACGTTGACTACCGTTGCCGAAGACAACCGGACCACCACACCGGGGATTCGCCCTTCGAGAGTTTGTCAATTGATATGATAAACACGTTCCCAACGGACTACATGCACATGTTATGTATCGGGATAATGAAGCGAACCCTTCTTGTATGGCGTCAGTTTGGCAAACCAAGGAGAGCTCTGTCATCGGCTCAGTCATTGGCACGCCTGAACGAACATTTTCGGATAGTCCAAAAATGTATCCCTTGTGAGTTTCCACGAGTTTGCCGAACGCTGGATGAGCTAGAGTACTGGAAGGCATCCGAGTACAGGCAGTTCTTTTTGTACATCGGACCGGTTGTTATGAAAGATGTGCTGCCTGTTGAGAACTACTCCAACTTTCTCAGCTTCTCGATTTGTGCCTACATACTGTGCAGCGATAAGTGGCGTTCTCACTACATAGACTTTATCCACAATCACTGCTGCTTGATGGTGCAGGACTTCGTGAAGTTGTACGGTGAAACTGAGGCGGTTTTCAATGTTCACGCTTGGGTGCATATATGTGAAGATGTGAGGATTCACGGCTCTTTGGATTCATTCTCGGCGTTTCCCTTCGAGTCATATATGCAAACTATAAGGCAGTGTGTCACCAGTCGAAACATGGTAGCGGAACAAATTTTTCGTAGGACAATGGAACGTTCTACGGAAGCGATAATGCATGCCAACATTCAATTTTGGGATGACACTCTATCTTCTTCTGTCACCAAACGTGGGCTGCATGGGAAGACGTTCCGTCTGCAGAACACGGTTTATGCCTCGGAACCGCCGAACAACTGTGTTCTGATTGACAACCAACCGGCGATAATCGTTGATATCAGTGACAACACTGTGAAGTACCGTTATTTCAGAAGGAATGGAAATTTGTTCACTAATCCCATTTCGTCTGTGAATCTCAACATATACCTTTGTGAACAGCCATCTGAGGAAATTCGCTCCTGTAACTGTAACGACATACGGTATAAAGGGCTATTGATTCCATACCGCGAACACCTGGTATTTTATCCTATTGTGCATAGCTGGCGTTCATAAAGGTAGTAAGTAAAATAGACTGTGACAAACCTTTACATTTTAGATGTTCACAGTAGTGGGGTTTGTGGGAGAAAACACGGTTGCTGTTGTTAATGACCTCTGGATGGTGGGGTCAGAGAACTCTATGTGGCCTTCTGTCGGCGCTTCTCGTGCGGAGCGCTTAGTACGCGATGGTCATCCGCCACCGGTCAACTCAAAGGCATATAAAGTGAAGGTCCATAAAGCCGTCGGTAAGAGAACGTGACTATCATTCAGTTTCCTTTTGTAGATGACTATCAACAGGCTGTGAAGTTGCAGCGAATACTAGAGGAAATGTCCGACTTACCATCCACGGATGCGACGCTGCCCATGAAACGTAATGGGAAACGACCACAGTATGTGTTTAATTGCTAATGGGGATATACTTGCAGTAAACCCGTATTTTTTTCGGAATGTGACAGTGATGATCTGGAGCCGTCAGCACGGGCCAGTAAGAAACTATGGTCTCCCGAGCCACCTTGTTTAGAAGACCAGTCAATTTGCCTTCCGCGTACCCCGTTGAAGTCACTGGACCCAAACCATAATGTGCCAGCAACCATAGCGTAAGTACCATCGCTGTATTCTCACAAATCATGTAGTTGTCCATCCTTCGGGAGACCTTGGACTTCCACCCCAACGGTGAGTCCCACGGCATCAACAAGCCGTACGGCGGAGGAAAGGCCATCCGCTTCCAAATCTCGTGAGAAGCCCAGTCCTCTTAGCAAGGAGGCCAATTACGGTGAGAGCATTATGTGTAATAGCAGCTTCACTAAATACTTATTAACGCACGCCAGCTTTCTTAGCTTCAATCAAGAAAGATACTTCGGAGTTGAAGTGCCAAATCGCCGAATTGCAGAGGCAAAATGCGAATTCGACGTCAAAGATCGTGTCCCATTGGGGGATCCCCGTAGACAGTGTTGATGACCTCGCGTCTCTGAATGAACGCTTGAAAAATGACAGCTACTACGAGCAAGTGGTGAGAGATAGTCCTTTTTTCTATTATTCAGGTCACATTTTTGCAGGATGTTTCCGGTACCAACTTTGGAGATTGCACAAGGGATATGATGCGTCAGCTAATGACGATAAAAGTTCTCGCGCAGGTAAACATGAAGGGTGCACACAGAAGACCTGCCTTGGCGGGAACAAAAGTTTGTTCTCTTGTGATAGGTGAGTATGAGATTTTGAATTCATATTGCTACAGAGGCTGTGTGCCGGAAGAACTATCCTAGAGCCACAACGCAGCTCACCCGAGAGAAAATGCGTCGTTGCTTACAAAGGAGTAGAGCTAGTCATCAAGAGAGTCGGTATGAACTGTATCGCGACGTCGGCACTCAGTGCAATACGTACGACGTGATTGACTTCTATTTACGATATATTTCCTAAGGCTTTTCTTATATCAAGCTATGCATCTATTGCGATATTTTCCATTTCCATACAGCAAGAGATTCCAGTTTCTGCCCCAATGATTTTCATATTCCCAGTAAAAGTATTTCGATTCCTAGTTCATAAAGATGTTAAAGTTTTGCTCATTGCACTTTGTTTTACAATAAGAGATTAATTTGAAGTGTCTTTCTTCCTATTTCAGGCATTGGAAAACAGCAATTCCAGCGAACAGTTCTCATGTGACTAACGAGTACGAACGAAAAAACTCGGTAGATATTGTAAATCCCTTCTACCACTGTACAATTTACCCATCAATACATGTTTCTTGCGTCAAAAGTATGGTCCTTTTTATTCCGAAATCAGTAATGGAAATGCAGCTCGTAGTTACTGGCAAGGAAGTGATTTCGAAAGTGGTAAAGGTACCTTGGGAAGTGAGAAATGAGAGCAATGAAATGGGACGTTTCCGTTTAGTTATTTGACGCACCGGACTAGTATCGTTCGTTCTGGGGTCGTTTGTGTAGTGCTATAAAAATGGGTACGGGAAATTGAGATAATATTGTAATGCAGAAGGTACACAAATATCGGAGGGTTTTTTGCGTGGTCGGCCGAAAAACGCCCCCAAACCGACCCTTTTTTTGTTTCAGTGGGGTCACTTTGGGGTCGTTTTGGGGATCAAACGGGGTCGACCTAGGGACTATTTCGTGACTATTTGGGGACCATTGTGCTGACTGGGCAGCTAAGTACCTACCGTATCCTGTGGAGTTCAACCCGTGCACACCACACAGCAAAAGTTCTTCTATCCCACTATTCCTCATCGCCCTAAGTCTCTAAATCCCAAATGTTTATTTGGCGGGTCATATAGCTCACTGCCCGTACCACATTGCCGCATAGGTCTCATCTAGACCTTTGCGCACATAGCACCCAGGAACACTCCTGGTCTGCTCAGAACTATGGCTTGTCTCTGTCTAGTTGACCGATTTCCTGCCACCTTTTTACCTCCGTCATATATTCCTACTTATCATGCTATCCCGGCCCCCAACCAGTACTCGGAACATCCGCATTACTAAAGCTGGCAAGTCCAGACACACCCAACCCCTCCAAAACCAGGCCGTGCTCTGTCACCCTCGTTAACGTCGACGGTGAAGCTCCTAATAGTCTTAATGGTCTTAAGCAGAGTTTCGTAGAACTTAGTAACAAGGTCAAGCTGATTGGTGAAATCCTTTCAAAGGTTTCACCCCTAGCTACTCTCCTTGACCCTGTAGCCGCTACATCGCTTAAGAACTTGGTTTCGGTGGGACACCTCCTAGACTCCGAGTCTACTGAAATATACCACCGCATTGCCAACTCCAAGAACGCAGTGGTTTTTAATGTTCCAGACCGCTTACCACTTTCCTTGGCGAAACACAACATACTAATTTCGTGCAACATGGCTCACTATAGATGCCATTGCAGGAGGCTGCGTAAAAAGTCCCAGCGACATAGTTGCCCCTTGCTATTCCAATTCTCGGACGACCTAACAGCTACAGAGTTCATTAGCAACAAGTCGACAATTTCTGCCCTTTCGCCGTACAAGGACATCAAGATATTCTCTGATAAAACCCCCCTCCGACGGGAAATACTTCGCTCGCTGAGAAGTAACTCCGCCTTGCCCATGCAGGCTGACCCCACTGTAACCGACAAGAAGGTTACCCAATGCCCCTTTGTCAAGAAGTCAAAGGCGAGCCCAGCGCCTCACCCTGCCTACCTGCAACTGTCGACAGGTTCCGCTTCCACTCAAACGCCCTTTTTTACCATCTCCCCCAGTGGCATCTACTAGCAATAGCTCTCGCTCCCCGACCACAGGCCCAAAGAGGCACTCCACTTCAGTATTAAAGCCGCGCTCCCCTGTCATAGTCTCTGAGCCAAAACAAGACCCTGGTACAACCATCAGCCCCCGCCGTACTACTTCCAATCCGTCCTCCGAGCCGTTGACAAGTGTTGTCACCCGCCGCTCTCGCTCTAACGACTCTACAAACTACCTACCAGCTGCTAGCTCAGCCGCGACACTTCGTTTCTATCCTCATAAGTGCTGCTCTTATCCCCCATAAGCCTACCTGGTACTCCTACCAGGTCTGCACTTGCCCAACTAATCACCCCGCCCATTACCACCCACTCTCAATCGGCTTCTGCTTATAGCGTACTCTCGGATCCTCCAGATGATAACCAACTGGGCCACCATCCGGATTCGTCTAACACCATCGTCCTTTTGAGTAGGGGTGACCTTCAGGGCCTTGCCAGTGCCACTCACCCTTCCATTGCCTCGCACCCCCTTCCACTGTCTTTCCCTCTCTCTGATCGCATGGGTCACACCAACCCTCCATCTCCGTTGCTACCGTATATCCCTCCCTGCCCCCCAGACACCAACCCTCCATACTATAGCCCCAACATGCCTCCGCTGTTCGCCCTGCTCACCTCCACCAAACCTCATCTAACCCTGAAGTACCACGTATATACCCTAGCAGATACTCTAGGTTCGTACCTGTATCCCGCCTCCTCGCCCTACCTCCTCACTTACCGGCTCCCATGCCCCTCATGAGCCTCCAAACCTTTCCAAATTTCGCCACTCCCTTCCCGCCCCCACCCCACACTACGTCCCAGTTACTCTCCCACATGCCTTCACCCCCATACCGACGTACCGGCCTTATACTGACTCTGCCCAACAGGTAGGTTACCTGCAGTCAAGATCTCGTTTTTTTCATGACCGGTGCCCTCCGCACCCGTGGCCATATTGCTAGTAGCCCTATGGACCATATCGATAAACTTTCACAGACACATATCACTGGACGCCACCCACTCGATGTCATGCCACTTAGCACCTTACACCATGCACTCCCCCCTGGCCACCCCGCTTCGACAGATATTCCTAACCTCTCACTTTGCCATATGGTGCCTCCTCCCTCTGCACCGTGTGGCACCCTTCCGGCCCACATCAGCGGTGAGCTGCACACCCACCGTATTGATCACCCACAGCGATCGGCTGCGCCTAATGCTAAAGCTTCTCCTACTTTCCGTCCCCCACCCAACACTGCCTGCCCTCCCCCTTCTACTGACGCTCAATCCCCACTGAGACCCAACTCCTATCGCCACAGCGATCCCAATAGTCTTGCACCTGGCATCCATGCTTTGCGCACACCGACACTGAACTCATTCCTACTAGTTCTTATTAACGCTCGCTCAATAATTAGAAAAGTATCGTACCTGCGATCTTTGGCATTTGCGTCAAACGCTGACATTATACTATTAACTGAATCCTGGCTGTCAGATGATGCTTCGCTTGACCTTGTTCGCATAGCTGGGTATCAATACTTCTCGAACACCCGCCAGTCCAGGCGTAGAGGGGGCTGTTTAGCCTTTGTCAAATGCACTATCCACGCTAGTGTTATCGACCACCCCCCTCTTCTCCTTATTGAGGATTCGTTATGGCTATCCATTCACGCCTCCGGCCAGAACCTCCTCCTTGGCTGCGTCTACGTCCCCCCGGGACTGGAGCCTACAAAAATTGACTCTGCCGTGGATGTCTTTAATGCTGCGCCTGACTACCCTGCCAGTGCAAAAATTATTGCGGATGACTTTAACTTTCCTTCAATTTGCTGGTCCTCCCATACTAGCCCTCCCGCCCTCTCCACCTTCCTTTCTTGCAATCCTCTCTCCCTGTTCTGACTTCCTACCGTTCCTGCAACTGGCCCCCAGTGCCAATGATAATCCGCTCCCTTAGTTGGGACACAATTTTTCTTTCAAACGATACCCTCACTGTTATTAACTCTCTCTACTCCAACCTCCTACATTGCCTAAATACCGCCAACCCATGTGCCGATCCACGCCCCAAATCCAGCAGCTCACGCCTGCCACTTTTACAGCGTAGGCTGTCTAAGCTGCAACTTACCTTCGCTAGATCACACGGCTTTACTATTCTCCTGCGCATAAACCAGCTTCAACTGAGGCTGCGTTGCATGGTCGATTCGCATCTGAGAAGGCAAGAGGCCATCGCCCTAGCACACCAAAACAAAACTGGCTACCCGTTCAACCTGCTTAGTAAAAGGTCAAATCAATCCAATCATATCTCGCCCAAATTCCTCATCTGCGGCTCATCTACCGCCAATGCCCCAGCATCTATTTCTGAGGCCTTCAATGAGCATTTTTCTTCCTCCCTTATAAGCTGTCCTGGTATTCCCCCTCCTACAATCCACCCCTGTACCTCTGCCTCTCTTTCATCGATTCCCTTCACCCATCTAGAAATTGAAAAATCAGTTTTCTCTAATAAACCTTCCTCGAAACCGGGACCAGATGATCTCCCACCGGCCCTCCTCCATTTCGGTGGTCCTGACCTCCCTTTATTGTAACTTAATATGTATACCACCTCCATGCTTCACAGTTTCGTCCCACCTCAATGAAAATCCTCTGTTATAGCTCAACGCTTCAAAAAGGGCGTATTACACGACCCAGATAACTATCGGCCCATTAATCACACCCCAGTAGTCTGCAAAATTATGGAGAGAATTATCAAAAAACACATTGTCCAGTACCTCTTATCTAACAACCTGCTGAACCCTGGTCAGCATGGTTTCTTGAACTCCCGTTCCTGCTCTTCCTGCCAGCTTGACTTTCTCAATGTCCTATCGTCTGCTGCCGACGCCGGCAACTCTGTAATTGTCCTGTACCTCGACATGTCTAAGGCTTTTGACCGTGTACCCCATACTAATATGTTGGCCAAAATCCGATCTCTCGGTATTACTGACCCTCTCCTCTCCTGGCTATCCTCCTATCTCTCTCACAGATCACAAGCCGTGCTCGTCGACGGCCACCTAACTCCCTCAAGACCAATTACTAGCGGCATCATCCAAGGCAGTGTCCTAAGCCCATTACTATTCCTTATTTATATCAATGACATTTTCTCTTCTATTCGACACGGCACTCCTTTCCTCTTTGCCGACGATATAAAAATAGTGTACTCTTTCCTCCCTAGTGACCTATCCGTGATTCTGGGCAACATATCGCATGACTTAATCGTTCTCCAAACTTGGTGCGTCTCGTGGTTCATGAAATTCTCTGCGGAGAAAAGCCTCCTCCTACCATACAAGTGCACGGTACCACCCGGCCAAATTTGTCTGGACGGCCTGCCCATCCCCATCCACTCCATGGTTACCGACCTTGGCGTACGCTACTCTTGTTCCTTTAACTTCTCAGAACAGGCATCATTCCAAATCGCTAAGGCTAAGAGAACCCTAGGCCTGATCAATCGGTGTTTCCTAATACCGGCCAGTCGCCTCTCCATGTATCTCTCACACGTGAGACCGCTCCTAGAATATTGTCCCATTACCTCCATCCTCTGGCCACGTTCCTCTATTGTATCTCTTAAGAACTTTCAGAGTACCTTCACCAAAAGACCGTTGGGCGTATCCCTAGCCCTAACATACCGCCGGCGCTGTGAGCTCCTAAAAATTTAGCCTCTATGGATTCGTCGCATGAGGCTCAACCTGATTTTCCTCTTTAGGCTAATCCATAACCTGGCCTACACCTCTTGTCCCATCTCATTCGCTGCGCCCTGCTCCTACCCCATCCGACGCCGTGCCTTCTCTCTCCCTGTCTCTCATTCTAATCGCTATCTGAAGTCCCGATTCTTTCTATCAGCCTATTCCAAAATCTGGAATAAGCTGCCCCTTAGCTTACGCAGTGCCTCCTCAATGTTCGCTTTTAGGCGCGCACTTTTGTCATACTTAACGGTCCCCAATGCTATATAGCTCACCAATGAGCTCGTCTCCGCCGACCTGGCCTTTTGAAGAGGTCTCACACCGTAACTCTACTACCTCCGCGTCACAGGCCACTAGGTACACTGCGCGAACTAAGGCCATTGCCTTCACTGATCCATAGCGAACCCACCTACCTGCTGCTCAACTACGTTCATCTCTTATCCATCTTATTCACTTTTTTCCCCTCGGTATCCGTTGATTCTCAGCTGGGGCACACCCATACTGCGCTTCTCCATCCCCTTTCCCTTTCCAGCGATCCTCACTGATGGCCAACCACTTCGGGCACTGTACTCACCATCTCCCTGGCAGGTGCACCTGGATATTATTGCTACACGGTCGTCTACCACTCGCTGTTTCCGTTGGCTCTCCTGTCCATGGTCTCACGTCTTGGTCAATTGTTCCTGGTTCACGCAGCTCCATCGCGGTCGTTTTGTCCCCTGTACAATTATCCATGAACACTCGTGCCACTCCCAACAGTGCGGGGCGCGGTCAAATCCACCGCTTTGGCCGGCGCACATCGGGCGTGCAGGCCGTCTGCAACGATGTGCGAGCGCAACTAGACTGGCGGATCACACCTCCTGCGTTCACTTCACGAAGTGTTTTTCAGGTTGGGTGCCCAGCACACGGCCAGTCACATCCACTAGTACCGGTTGCGGATGGCACGCTCTAACTTTTCTTCGACTATCGAATCCAATGCTGTCGGTTGAAAATTGCATGCTCCTCATCCTTTTTCCGCCCTAGCTTGTTCGCCTATAGCTCTTATTATATGTTTCCACTTCCCATTTTTGTCGCCCCACCACGGTATGCACACCTACCCGTTTTGTCATTCCTCCTATCGCCTCTCTCTACATCAACTTTCACTGCATTGAGTCACTATCGTCCTAACCACTCTTCTCTGTCTACGCTCGCCAATAACTCTTTTCCCACCTGCCGTCATTGCTGGCTCCTATCATCTATGCGCTTGGTGTTACGCTTTGCTCAGAACGCCCATTGATAGCATTCTTAAACCTGTCGTTCTGTTAAATCCCTCCTCGTGCCCCATGCCATGATGCACCAATCGCACCCGCACTCATGACCAATCCGCATATTAGAACTTTCCGCTCCAAACTTCGCATCTTTTACAGTAGAATTTATTATCTAATCACCACTACCAAATCTTCCTCACTTGGCTCCGCGATTCCTCTGTGGTTCTTTCCAGTGTCCTGATTAGTATCCACCTGTGCAAGTGTCTGCCGGCACACAGCTCCATCGCCCCAACTCCGTTGCGCATTCATTTTTTGTGGCCTTTTTGTTCTATTACTGGTTCACTTACCTCGGGGCTTCCTGCTTCCTTGTCCGCCTCCTTCGTGTTTCATCTGCAGTAAAATGATCTGATTGGTGATTTCTTACCTGTGTCTCCTCGGTCATTGCTTTCATCCCTTGATCCGTTTGTTGCTCGCTACAGGCATTTTTCTGTACCTTCCAGTGTGGTCCGCTTTTCCATGTACCACCATTGTAATGACAACGTTACGTCACGGTATTCTTTTACAGTTCCAAATTGTTTGACCTGTCACTACCCGATTCCTCTGGTCCGTCACTACATTTCGCACCTCCATTGATCAAATAATTAGACCAATTCTTACCCGTTTTCCTTGATCCTGTCTTTATTTTCACTCTTCCATGAACTGCTCCTCACAGTCTTCCTCACTTCTGTGCTTCCGCATTCTATTTTTCTCTCCGTTGGGCTGCCATGTGCACTTGTCATGAAGTTAATTCACCATGACATTCCAAAGTTAATTCTACAACCAATTGATTTAACATTACCTACTCCTCCTAATGACTGATAATTTCTTTCTAGGACCCCAATGTGATTGCTCCTGCTTCTCTTATACCTATATATATATATATATATATATATATATATATATATATAAACTTACGCATATATATCCATGTGCACGCACTCTGCACCTTGCAGTTCCTCACCGGCCATTTCTCTCGCTATCATACCAACGACCGTCATCATAGGCATCCATCGACTCTACATCTGTGCCTCACATCTACCGTATCCAATCCTTCTAAATCGTTTGTGCCATTTGATCATCCCTCTACGTCTTGCATTGCTCGGTGCCTGCTTTACGGTGAGTTTTGTGTCCTGTCCGCCGACAATCCACTGCAAAGTACCAATGCTTCATTGATATCTAATCCACTGCAGTGCACCTCACCTTTTTCTCCATCGTTCCTCGCTACTGCAGTTCCTTATATCGATTTCCAGCCTTTCTCATGTTCACCAGTCGGCCTCCATATGTAATTGCCCGGGACCAGCCGTCCAGTCCATCTGACCTTGACTTTCAAACTCACCGGTCGTCCATTCAATTCCGCTCTTGAGCTCATTTAAATTCCACACAATCTCTATTGTGTGCATACGTTTATCCTATTTTCATCCTAACTTATTCCCCATTCTGAGCCTTTTTATCCAATATTTTCATGAGAGTCTCCATATTTCCATGAATTATATCTGTCCGTTCCATCACCTGCATCAACATGATCATGCACATGGCATGCTCTGGGCGCTTCCGAAATAAACCATTATTATTATTATTATGTTCACATCTTTAGTAACTTTAATAAAGTGAAACGTGTCACGGAGTGTATGTTTTGCAAGTTTCTGTAGTACGAGTTTCAAAAGACGAACAATCCATTGGGCTGTCGTGTGGTACGCTGAGTTTGTCATGGAAACGATGGGGCGTAGGGGTAGTCCAGGTTTATGAACTTTTGGAGGGCCATATAGTCGAGGTACGGTGGAGCCTACTGGTTTAGGGCTTTCAAAGAGGCTAGGTGAAATGTAGCCTTGGTCTCTGAGACGTTTCAATGTGTTGGAAATTCAATTTTTCCTCCTTTTCTTTTTTGGTTTTTTGTGATGCGGCACGAGTGAACTTAGAGTGATCACACAAGAGATCTAACACCTTTGTCACGTATGAGGCGCGGTCCATCACAACAATACCGGATCCCTTGTCAGGTCTGCATGGGAGAATTTGAGGGTTTCGTTGTAGATCCCCAAGTTCGTCAATGTTTTTTTGTTAAAGGACCTTTATTACGGACTTTATATCGCCGATACTGGTAACATGCCGTGACTAACGACGACTTGAAACGTTCTAAATCCTCTGCCGACTTTGGTTTGAGGTCAACAGTTTGTCCTACCAAGTCCTCGAAAGGTATTGAAAGTCTACCTGGCTTTCTTTTTGACGTGGACAACAAAACTTTGAACCGAGAGATAAGGCTTCGATCAGAACACGATCAAGTTCAAACCGGAGAAGTTATGTACATACCGTTTGGGTTCTTTTGGGAATTGAGCTTGAGGTATCAGTTGGCTCAGTGTGCTCTTCAATGACGACACTTTCTTTTCATAGCGGTTGTTGATAATCTTATGAACGTATTCCAGGAACTGGCGTCTGTCATTCTCTTCTAGTACTTCCGTGTGCATTGGGAAACTTTCTTTTCTAACACAATTATCGAAGGTTTAATAGTATCCAGTTGATTAAGAGCATGACGTTTTAATGTCACTGTTAGGATAAATCCGGCAACGATGCAAGTGCTTCCAGTACTTGGTGGGATATTGGTTGCTAGAAACACATTCCTCGATGAAATCAACGGCACAGTTAGCCTCACAAAGTCTGGTGGAAAACTTCAGAAACCAATTTGGTTCACGTATCACCGTGGGCGAATAGGATTGTTTTAGACTGCGGAATAAGCCCATCATAGTACTCAGAACACGAGTTGTAGGCTAACATATGTTTTCGGTGATTTCATTCTCAAGCCATTGCAATCACATTTATATGAAAACGAATTATTAAGAGAAGTTGGAAAAAGTCTCACTGGATCAGTGTGGATAATTAAGGGTGAGGAGTGATGGAATCCTGTGTGAGTGACCAGTGAGTGACCCAGTGTTATTTGTTCAACGTCGCGGTCTGACAGTAAACCGGTACGTTTAGGCTTAGTTGTCGTGGGAGTAGTGACCCAAACTCCGGTTGCTAAAGCGTTGGCCTTCATAGATAGTGGCTCGGATACCAGGCTGGTAGGGGAGGAGTTCGCAGAGAGATATGGGATCAGAGGGAATCAATCTTCACTAGCAGTGAGCACAGTGAGTGGCACCCGAGTCATCCACTCGACCAAACTGCACCTACAACTCGTTTCCTTGGCCATCAACAATAGGGCAGGAATTCTAAAAGCATTCACCATAAAGGACCTGCCGATGAAAGCACCTCAGTCAGTGCAGTCGATTCTGACTCAGTGGCCGCATCTTGACGGGGTTACGATAGAGGGGTGGTTGAATAGCGAAGTTGATCTACTGATCGGTTGTGATGTACATGAAGCGCACTGGGTCCTGAATCAAAGAATAGGAAGCAGCATGGCATCCTTTGCAGTACGCACTACATTCGGCTGGACTTTATATGGTAGTACAGATGGAAGATGCGGCAAACAAATCCAAATCAACTGCAATTCGGTGGAAACGACGAACATCAAGCAGGCATTCCGACAATTGTATAACACCGAATTTGCCGACCTGGCCATGGACAGAGATGTCCCATCACGAGAAGATAGTGCGGCTTTGAAAATGGTAGCCGAGAAAGTAATAGGTCGTTTGGAGGTTCCTATCCCGTGGAGACCCAACATGAAACCTATGCCAGACAGCCGAGAAATGGCTCTGAAAAGATTACGCTTTCTTGAAACCAGGCTAATTCGAGAACCACAATGAAGGATAGAGTACAAGCGAGCCATGCAACATAACATAAAATTGGGTTATATAAAAAGAGTGGATACAGCGGTAATCAGCGCAAACTTGAGGTGGTACCTACACCATCACTCGGTCGTGAACTCAAAGAAACCCGGGAAGACCAGAGTGGTTTTCGATTGTGCCGCGAAATGTCAGGGTGTGTCACTCAACGACCATACACTACAGGACCCAGACTGGACAACTCCACTAGTCGAGGTTTTATGTCGTTTTGGGCTGGGAAAGGTGGCCGTCTCTGCGGACATATGTGAAATGTTTCTACAAGTGAAGATGCCAGTTGAAGTTAGGGACGCCTTTCGTCTTGTCTGATGGCCTGAAAACGATGCCAATCGAGCACTCGACGAGTAGAGGTTAACCGTTCATCCCTTTGGGACGGTACCAATTTTGCCCTCCGGGAAACCCTCAAGCGTTTCGGCGGCACCAGCAATTTTCTAGGAAGAGCAATGGACCACTTCTACGTGGACAATTTTCTGCGTTCCTTTGATGACCGAAATACTGCTATTCTTTATATGACCGAACTGATCGCCACTCTAAAGGCCGAGGGATTCAACCTCACTAAATGGACTTCAAATAGCCAAGAGGTGCTCAATGTTTCCCGAGGTCTGAGAAAATGAAGTGTACAGGAGAGCCTTTTGGATCCTCTTCACAAACTGAACGCACTCTTGGTCGTCAGTGGAAACCCAGAGGTGACGAATTCATTTTAACTCTGGAACTACCCAAACAACCAGTCACATGGAGAGAAATCGTGTCGTCTGTCTCAAGCCTCTATGATCCCCTAGGTTTCGTTTCGCCATGGTTGTTACCGGGAAAATGCTTGCCGCAATCGCCGTGACAGAGAGGGACGGGTTGGGACGAACCTCTCTTCGATCAAAAGCAGGAGCAATCACACCGAAAACCCTACGTGGAACGTACATCATGGGATGGAAACAAGTGAACCATCTGGCACGGGCTTTCTGGAAATGTTGGACGAGAGAGTATTTACCGACACTGCAGCTCCGGCAAAAGTGGATCTCCAAACAAACGTCTTTTAGATGTGGCGACGTGGTCATCCCCGTGGAGAGCCACTTTCACAAAGACGAATGGCCAACTGGATTGATCAAGGACTGCCGTACAGAAATCGATGGGCTAGTTCGCACGGTGATGGTGAGAACGAACAAGGGAGACGTATTGCAAGATATGCGTAAGATATGTTTGCGTGAAGGTGACAGTGAAGTGGGCGAGGCCGACGCCACAAACCAAGCTATATCCATGTCTGCTGATACCAACTGAAGCTGAATTCATTTATTTATCCTTCATGCCTTCTCCCGTAAGACCCAACCATTCACACCGTCTTCGAAGTATGTTTGTGTTTAATTTCATACGGTGTTTACGATTTACTATGGAGTTGTCCAAACCTTTGTTTATCACACGAGACGACATTGCATGTAGAAGAAGCGGAGCTTAGGTCAATCACACATGCCTACATATTACTCGTTTATGCCAGACAGTCCCCGTCAAACAAGTTACAGTGCTCACAGTCTTTCGCTGACGTTGCAGAAAGTCCTCCTTTGATGTGTAGTGATACTTGTGATTCCTTTATACACTCATACACATACACACATACCCGATGCACACTATGTCCCGCAACCCGTATCAAACATGTGACGATGTTCGCACTTTGCTTTTGTTTACGTTACTGAAGTGTCTTTTGCATATGTGGAGGTAGCGGCGATTACGTCATATCCACACACACACTCATGCAAGTACATACATCCAGGGCAGGACGGCCTTTCCACGGACAGCATCTATGTGCTCCCTTCACGCCCGACATCGGTCAGTTGTTCTCGTGGAAGTTGTAGAATAGCCTCGCGTCTATGTGGCCAACGGATTAGGTGCTACCTTGAATAGAACGTTGACGACAATCATTAGGCGCGCGCACTGACAGCGGGGCCTAGGTAGGTAGGAAGAATCAGTACCCTTATACCAAGCCTTTGACTATGCTAAGGATTCGGGAGGATTTTGGTGGGCGGTTTAACGACCGGTCGTGGAAAATCCCCCTAAAACCCTTGCGAGTCGGTGTTTTTCTTAACATCACCCACTTGCTTACACTACTGACTTGTCTTTACGAACTGTTTGTTTTTATGGGCCAATTGTTGTTTGTTCGCGCCCAGAGCGCTACTTTGTCATGTCCTTGTTCTGGACCTGCGTGACGCACGCGCTCCTTGCTCGCACGCTGCAATTCGGTTTCTCGTTTGTTGAGTCCTTGTGATCTCATTATTGAGGTTTGTACCTTTTCGGTGTCATTGTTCATTCAATAATCTGTTATCGCAGAATATCACGGATAATCGCCTTTTGATTTCGGGATTAGTTGCGAATTTGGCTACGCATTGCTGAAAAGTGTGTTACTGCCATCTCTACGGACAGCCCCAGCAAAGCTAGCCGCCCGTCAAACTTGCTCGGTGTAGGGTTCATCCTCCCCATTCCTACCTCACTCGATTCCCTAATTTGTGGCTCATCTCCAGCTTTTACCCAGCCTCCAGTTTTGAGACCCTCAACCATCAGTTCTGTTCTTCGCCCGTCAGTTTCCTGGGTGTTCCTTCCCCCTCCTACCCGCCTCAGCTCCTCAGCATCCATTTCATAGATTCCCTTCACCCACCTTGAAGTCGAAAAACTAGTCCCTTTCCTTAAGCCTTTCCCATGACTGGGCCCGAATGACCTTCCTCCGACTCCTCTCCGCTTAGGCGGTTCCGACCTGCGCGTTTTGTTACCCAATGCGTACACAACCCCTGTGCATCGCAGCTCCACTCTCCTTCAATAGGATACTTTTGTTTTTACCCAGAGTTTCAAAGAAGGCCCTTGACAAGACCTGGATAGCCACCGACCAAATGACCATGCTCTAGCGGCCTGAAAAATCATGAAACGAATTATGAAAAGAGCAGTGCTTACTATCTCTCACCCAACGGCCCACTGAACGCTGGTCAGCGTGGTTTTCCGAAATCCCGCTGCAGATCCCCCAGCCAGCCGGACTTTCCTAATGTTTTATCATCTAGCAGTGACGCCGGCAACTCCGTGGTTGTCATGCATCTTGACAGGTCTAAGACCTTAACTCACGTCCACCCTTTTTCACCTGATGGTGAAAATTCGTCATCTTGGCATTTCGGACCCTCTCATCTCCTGGCTGTTGTCATATCCCTTCCACAGATCACAAGCTGTGTTGGTCGACAGCCACGTGCCTTCTGCCGAACCAATCACTAGTGATATCATCCGAGGTGGTCACTTGGGCCCATTAAGTTTCCTTATTTATGTTAGCGACATATTCTCGGCTATTCACCAACCGTCTTTGCTGATGATATGAAAATATTTTACTCCTTCAAATCCAGCGGGTCATCTATGACCCTACGGAACACGTAGTCTTGCTCACGCACTCTCCGCAGTTAGGGCACCTAGAGGCTCATAAAATATATACCACCGGTGTATTCTCCGAACGGGTCGAGAGGTATACATGGGTGCAAGATCAGTGGTGAAAGTTCACATGCAATCTGCTACTTCAACACTCCCCAACTTTTATCACCTTCATCCTTCACAACTCGCCAGATCCGGCTGGTTTCATAACACATGCCATTTGCCCAGCCAGGTAAGCCAAGCCCACGGGATAATGCACATTGCCAATGACAGTTGATCCCCGACTATTCGAAGATCTGTTGTGGGAAAACCCGAAATCTCATCCAGAACACGGAAAGAAATTTGTTGCTGAGAGAATTTCAGTGCACCATCAGAAAACGGGTTCACTTATCTCCCTACTTTATGCCTCACAGCACCAAAGCTGAAGAACTGACACTCAATGAGACAGTATATTTGCCAGTGTTACAGCAAAATAACGACCGGGCCCACACAGAAATATTCCCTTGGAGCTTTAGCAGGATTTCGTCCTTCCGTCGTTCAATATCGCAGTTGAAGTAATTTCTTCAGAGACCCAGGTCCTTCCAGATGTTCTTACTCCTCTTTGCAGGATGAGGGTTGTCAACACCAGAATAAAGCTCGCTATTGCATGAAATGCCGCCAATTTTCATATTCACCAAGGATCCGTTGAGCACTTTCAAACATTTTCCCCAATGCCTGCCAAGTCATTACTTCTGGCTGACGTTGTAGCATGGGTGCAAAAGAGAGTATCCACCACGGGATCCTTGGTGGGCTGAGTTATATAATCTAGGTGACGGGTTGCCCCGAGTGAATACTGGTCTGAGTTTGATGAAGCAACAAAGACGATTGATTCGCAGCCCGTGGGGAAGCTGAAATTCCCGCCTCCCGACAAATGCTGAAAATGAAGAGCGGCCAAATAGACTGCAGGAAGACCCCGCAAAGCGTATAATAATGGGCTCGCTTCAATAAAGTAAATGTTGCAACTTGTCATTTTTTGCCAACGCTATTTTCAATACTCCCATGGATTGTAATTGCTAAAACTTAACTTTAAACCGACTCGTATATGCCGGGCAAACCATTGTCATTTTGATCCATTCAAACTCTTGCGCCACTCGCTGTTCTGCCGACAACTCCTCAGATTTGTGCACATAGTATTCCACGTATTGAACAATTTTGTACACCCGAGTCGTAAGCTTACGCATTTGCCCTGAATAGGATCGAGATGGGTACTATTCATATTGTCGTCACAAGTGGGCGCAACAACGAACACAGCATGAATAAACCAAATCACTGAGTGTGAGCTAAAATGGTGATAACCGCTTGGCAATGGCGTCGAGAAGCCTTAAAGTGCACTGAAAGAACTCCAATTTTCACACGGATTACAACCCAAATAAACGGCAATGGCGGAGGAAAGATGAGAAAGTCAAAATTTGAACGGTGAGGCAGGCGATTGAAACACACTGCAGAAAATCGGAACTGTTTGACATCAGAGACCGAATATGACTATGAATTTTGCAAGAGACCAATGCGCATGAACTAAAAGCTTCGGGAGGATGAAGGGATGCAACTTGTACGAGGCTCAAACTAAATCAAAACAGCTGGATTATCAACGAATGTCAGACGTGCTGATGAGAAAGTCTGCATGGTGTAACTGGGAGTATAAGGCCTGAGGAAATGTGTAAAAATGTAATCAACATATATGGCGGATTATTGGTGAAAGCAGTGGGGGCAGAAACCAAGTGATAGTTGGTAGAATACACGATGAATACGATAGAATGAAACACCAACAACCAAGTTTCTGGCCAACCCAAAAGGTTTTCCAGACAAATCTCTCAGGATTCTGTGTGCCCCGGTGTATCTCATTGCTGAATCAAGCGTCGCGCAGACTGTGATAGCAGCTGAGGCTTCCCCACAACAGCGGGGCATTTATTGCAAAACCTTTGCCCATGATCGGCAACCTTGGACTGAACGAAATTCTCAAGTTGTTCCATGAATATACAGTATTGCGCGGGATGCCCATCAAAAGGGGCCAGCTCCACTCTTGGAAGGTCGAGTGCCGAAACCAAGGTGGTTTTGGGCGGTCTCAAGAGCTTGTGTTCGCCTGTTACGCCACCACATTGGTGCTGATATCGTAAACTACACGTCTTCCTCCTGACCCGTTGAGGTAAGTTACTTGTTTGCAGGGCTTTGTTGTTCCCGCCCAACCGCAAATAACTCTCCAATTCTATCACTTTCTGTCTATAAATATTAACGTCTTCAAACTCTTCGTGATTAGAAATGCATGATCTGGCACTGACGGAAATAGTGGACTTAACCCTATCTAGACAATCAACAATAACCAAGCTACCCTAGGAGACTTGCTGGGTTAATTCTTGTTGTCTCATAAGGTCTTTGTTTCTTGTCAAGGTTCCGCTTGGGTGCTCTAAGTTTTATTATTCGCAAACCGAGCAATGTGTAACGAATTCAGACGAATCCCGAAACCAAGTAAAAGATTGATTCATAATTTCTGCAGAACCAAATCGAAAATCGCAAAAGGTACAAATATACACAGACCTCAAGTATACAGCCAAATAGATTCAACAGTAAAACCCAAAGTTTCAAGGTCCCGTTGTCCAAACACGGCAGTCGGAGACGGTTCAAGGTCAAATCCAAAAGTCTCACGCAAAAAATTAAACGTGCGATAGTGCTGTGTATGGACGAGCTTGGTGAAGTACCGTCAAGTATGGTCACATTCACAGAGCAAGCAGAAGATTTGGAAAGATTTTCAATGTACTTAAGACATTGTGAACAATGGTGGAAGTGGTGGGGATACGAACTAAGTCATCATTGGCGGAATATACGACAAGTATGATGGAATATGTGAGGCATAAGCACATTATCCTGGAAATCCAGAGTGGGACCCAAGAAGAATGGTTGCGACGTTCTTTGTCTCGGTGGGAGGGGTTAGTAACTATTGCCAGGAGCGCCAAGGCATACTATGGCCGACTATGAAGGGGAAAGCTGAAGAGAGCAGTCGGATGTAGATGGTTGAGTCAGTATTTAATCGCGGGGTTGCTGGCGGGCGCTGCAGTGTTGATAAACAAGTTGATTGCCCGGTGGAATACCACAATTGAGGGCCACTGTGGGTGGGGGCTAGTTTTGTTGACGGGAGCACTCGGGTGATGGCAGATGGCTACGGTTTTCGGTACTGTGTAGCGTGATTTCGGTATCGGAGAGGTCTTGCTGCCAGAAGTTCCCAGTAAACCTCAGAGAAACGCGTGAGGCAATATTATTACTACCTGCGGGTGGAACTCCGTAACGGGGTCGCATTCAAGCAGTCAACAATGGGCGTGGTTGTAAAGGGATAGAATAGAACATGGGCTTTCAGCGTGGTATATTACAGGTAAGCCACATGATGACTGGCCGATGCCGAGACTGGAACAAAAGGGAGAAGTCAACGGAATTGAAGATAGTCCAATGATACCGAAATCCATTGTGTGCTGCAAATCGACGTTGGATATTTCGAGTTTGTACGGTATTAAGAGCCCAGAGCCCTGGTGAACTGGTGAGCCAACTGCAAATATAAGTTGTAGTACGTCGGAGAGCGATCGTGCTGGTACGTTGGTAGGGTAAAATAGCCCACGAAGCTCATAATGGAAATCCTGGTGGCGGTCCGTGGTGTCTGGAGCCACGATTACTGGGGATAGCAATGATCCTATTGAGGGAGCGCTTTTTGTTGAGACGTTGCTGGTCACATCCACAAGACGGAAGCCTGGAAGATCAATCATGAGGTTGAGACATCGAACAAATGAAATACCGATGGTCGAGTGGGGAAGGGCAACAACAATAAATGCCCACCGTAGATTACTGAGTTAACCGAGGTTCGGTGCAAGTGAAAGCCCACCTTAAGTCTTCATCAGTGTCATACTAGCCGCAACCAACTCGACGTTTGATTGATCGAGGGGGTCTGTGAAGTGGGGTTGAATGGTAGCTACCTGTAAACACGCTTCTACCAATAATCGCGCTTCAGGTTGCTGTTGGTTGTGAAAAATAGGCGTCTCTGAATGGAAAGGCCCAACACGGCTGTCGCCTAAACGGTCGACTGGCACATTTTGCTGGAACTCAGATGGATACATGCAAGGCTTGATACATATTTTTGCTTTCTTTGTTTTGGTTGTGAGAACAGGATGAAAAACAAGTACCGTGCGCCTTTAAAAAGCTGAACAAAATAACTCACCACATTTGCCTAATTGAATCTCGCACTCCTCGCCCTACAGCCAGAATTCACAAGCTGATATTGACAGAAAGTATTGTTTTTATATCTTCACCGTGAATCGTTGAAACAGTCAACAATTTCTTTGTTTTTGCCACCGTAACGGATCACGACCTTCCAACCCGCGATCCCATTCTATCTACTACTAATACCTTGCCCACCATATCATTCTCAGCTATTGAGGTCAGAAAGATGACAAATACCACACCGACCCTAGTATGGTCCCAACCTTATAGAATCTGCAAATGAGTAGTAGGAGATTAGATTTGTATATAATATGATTCATCATGCGGCTTGAACGCTAAACTCACCATTGAAAACCATGGAAGCACTGTACAGCTGTTTCATCCTTGTTGGGAATCATCAGCAGTGCACATCCACCGAGCCCCCACGGGGGGGGGGCTCTGCATTGTCTCAGCAGTTCCGATATTGGGTATAATTTTTCGAGCTCACAAAACCCCTCAAGACCACAAGGCATCTTCACGTCGCAACCAAAATCACCCGTCATAACTCCCCTCCACAAAAGTGCGACCTTACACGACCCTTTTAACTGCCGCTTCATGGATCACACTTCTACTGTATTCAAGATGATAAAGCGAGTAGTAGAAGGTAAGCCAGCCCTTCTTCTTCCCACCCATCGGTTAACAAGTAAAACCAACATGGCTTCTTAAATCCCAGGTTGTCTGACCCACCATCTTGATTTCCTCAATCTAATTGCAACTTTGTCTGACCCTGGCAAGATATTATTCGGTATCATCCTTGGCATGGCGACGGCCTTTTACCGCCTGCTTCACACAACTGCTAAGCCAAGTAAAATCCTAAGGCCTTGCCGACCCACTTTCCCCTCGGTTGCCATCCTGTCTCAGTATATCCAAATGGACGAACATTAAAAGATACCTCCCACCGCCCAAGAAATTCACAAGCGGTGCTACACAGAGTAACGCTTTGGGCCCATCTGTTTTATTCCTTCGCATCAGTGATATTTGTCCCGGTTTTGCCGATTGTAAGTAACGCGTAGCCTAATTGACGAATCTGAAAGTCAGAACGAAACTGATTCGCTTATTCTAAGGTGTTGGATGAACAAATTATTCGCATATACATATGTACGAACCTCAACTGTACAGCTGCAATGTCTAGAAACGAGGACTAGAGCTCAAAAGAAGGTCAATGTCAGGTACCACCGTCACGGCAGTCCAAGGTCGAATCGAAAACTACGCCACGGCACATGAGCAAAATATAAACAGATGTTGAAGTGAAGTGATTGATGCATGCTATACTTGGTCGAGGGTCAATGAGATAAAGGGAATAGCCTCAACAATACAAGTATGTGACAACCGCTGTGGAGGACTTACACGCATGTACGTCAAAATATATTAAAGCAAAACGCCGTAGCACCGTACTTCCAGTCGGCGATGATTTCAAAACTTTTCATTCCTTCGAATCTCACAACTTGACTTTAACCCCCACTAGAACCGCCGACGCTCTTAGCACTCTCGTCTTGTGCTGTACTTGGAAGATGTGATCTTTTACTACTGAGGGCGCGAGGTCCACGTATAAAAGTTGCATTTCATTCGAATCCATCGCCCAGAACTGATCGTACATTCCCACCAATCCGCTTTTGTGAGTTCTTAGCTTTCAGTATCCCTGTGCCTTCCTGGTACTTGCAACTCAAGGTCACTTTGACACCGAAATCAGGTTGTCTCATCTGTTCGCTATTTTGTTCGTTTGCACTCGGTGTAGTCACGTTTTTGGCGTTTTTGTCAGATATTTTTATTTGGCAATTTGGCATTCTCATTACTTGCGCCCCAACGAAGCGAGGCTTTGACCAAATTTCACGGAAGCTAAAAAAGCGCTTCTAGGAACCTTTTAACCCAAAGCCTTCAAAATTCATCCTGCATGACTTTACTTAGTGGACCTCACGGGACCTTTGGCTTGATCGCGTCCCTGCAAAATTTCTTGATGTCACCAAGTCGATGCAACCTCCACATACTTGCGCCAAGTAGGGCCAAGTTATTGGGGGCAATCTAGATTGGTAGTAGGTGGGTTGAGCATGGCCCCGGTTGCATTCCCTGCAATGTGGGCAACAACTACCCCACATGTCCCATCAATCCTCGCCATACTAGAATCCAGCATAATCATTATCGACAATGAAGCTGCGTTGAAGAAATTGTTCTCTTTTCGTGCAGTCTGTCTCATCCTCTTACCTGTATTCGCCATGTTGAGTTCGTCTAACTCGCTCTAAACCGGCTCCCTCTTCTGGTATTCCGACTGAGACCCCATTCCACCGGCCAGCATTCTTTTGCAACTCAGCATTATCCAAACACATTGTTTCCTCAACATTTCCGAATTCATTCTTCTGGAGTAGGCTGTGGCTTCCTTTCTCACGAAACCGGTCACGGCTTCTAAATAGCCAATTTTTTCTTCTCATCACTGATCGTTGACACTTATTTGGGAGCAGCCAAATCTTCGTTTCATTGTTTGCTCGTATTCACAGTCATCGATTCACACACGTCTTTCCTTCAATGACTTCTGTTGCTTCGGCGACATTGCCGGAAAGCGACACAGCCTATGCCTTTGGGTAACAATTCGATATTTGCCCCCATTCCATTGGCTCCTCATTGTTCTTGCTACCCAAAATCCCTGGAAACCTGTTTACTGGCTTCTGGACTGCCAGGTCTCTGCAGCCACTTGGACTAGCCAGCATAACTCACGCTAATCCATGAGTATATATATATTCGGCTCGCTTTTGCTCTGGGTAAAATATCAACCTTTATCTTGGCCGCCAACCTGTTATATACTCCCCAACCGATGAATGTCTCCCTTGGCCTCGGCCCCCAGGTTCCTTTGCAAACTTGCCGGTCGACCATAGAATACATCATTTCCTCCTCAATGTCGTGCATCACTTGCACTCAACAGCTTTTACTCGGGACCATCAAAACAATGTGGGACGCGATCAGATCCACCGTCCGCTGGGTGTGCAAGAAGTCTGCAACAATGAGAGGGTGAAACAAGAATGGTGGATCACACCTTCTGTCACTGAAAAGGGTTTTCATGTTGAGCGCATAGAGCGTGTTCAGAGCAGTTTACTAGTACTGGTTATGGATTAAAAATGCTACCTTTATGCTTGCATGACATTTGCGCTCTCTTCTTCAAACATCTTTGCTCTCCCACCAAGCGCGCTGTCCATTTTACCACAATAACTTTTCTCCTACGACTTTATTACTCAACAGCTTCATCTATGAAAATAACCTTCCAACACTCTCACCTCTGGCAATTCGTCGCTTTTCTTCGCACAAAGTAATTTTCTTATAAATATTCCTGAATATTTTGAGCTTATTTCCTACTGCATGCATTCATTCAGACTTGAGCCCAATTGGTCACTAATCCCGCCGGTAATCATAGGCATACTCCAGGATAAAACTGGCCGTCAATATCAGTGTTTGTTCGTTTTCAGATTTACTTTTGCCGTTCTCTTTCCACCCAAGGTAACCGAACATCCCTCTCTGATTCAGTGCATTATCCTAATCCTGCAGCGTGCCGTATCTTCTCCGTAATTGCATACAACATTTATATTCAGTGCGCCACTTCGCAGCTCTGTCTTTATCTCCCCGTACATCTGTCGAAATGGACAACAACTGATGTGCATTTACCTTGAACGTACTCCGTCCACCCTTTGCTACCATCGGCGTTTTCAGTCGCCGGAGCTGCAAATCCCTCAATTGCTCCCACCCTCCTGGCATTCTCTCTCTATGCCCTCTCCATGTCCGTAGTCAAATGTCGAATTTTGACTTAACTGCTACCATGATCTTGGGAAAACTCATCTACCTCTCCATCGGCCTATTATCAAACCAAAACTTCTTTCCCTCACCTTCCGTTGAAACAAGTCCTGTCACTCCTAAAGCGCTCCGCCACACTGTGAATTATCAACTTGCAGCCGTTTATGTACGATCAAAACTGTGGCTTATCCCCGTCAACTCCTCCCCCCAGCTCCTGCCATCAACACTCGGCTCCAAAGTTCCGTCCATGGTAGGAAGCATGTGCCACCGACCGTCAAAATGTGGCTCCACTCTTGCCGTGATAATGTACCTAGCTATACATATATTGCCTCCATCTGGTATCAAGTCCGGATCGCTGATCTCCCCACAAATTCCAGGCTTCGATTGTTCCCCTAGAATTGTAATCGTTGGATTTCTATTGATACGGTTTTCATAAACCCCATCTGGAACATCCTCTTGACTGCCACATCTCCGGTCTCCTTCCAGATCATACCGGTTGCTTGAGTAGCCATCGGTGCACCAGGCCATAATCTCGGAGTACCGCCGGGGCTTAATTAATCAGACTGGTGGAATGGACTATCTTTCACGCTGAACGACTATCGTCCAAACTTAAACTCACACTGGCCAGTGTTAGTTGGATCCTCCTAAGTTGCACGTCACTGCAATTACAATGGGGCGACCTGGGTTACAATCCACCGTGACAGTTTCACAGGGCCACAGGAGCGGATTCCCGACATCGCGCACTGGCCCAACAATTACCCCCAGTACGTCTCCTTATCGGTCGTTGTGGTCCCCAAATCATGACCAAAATCCTACTACCGTCGCTGCTTTTTCAACCTACTCTCTCCGTTCCACCAACCCACCTATCTTAGTTCATTTTGCATTTCGCTTAGAGCATTTTGCTCATGGATAGCCAGTGGCTCCCGGTGGGCCTGTTCATGCTCGGGCATTAGTTCTTTACTCTCCGTCGGTGACAAACCGGAACTCCATTAAATAAAATAGCAGTCACCGGCTTTTTGCTGAAACTTGTCTTTATATTTTTTGCAGTTTGTCCTTGCTTCCAACAAAATCCGTTGTCACTTCAGGTCCATCCCCCTGCAAATCACTGCCAAGGGACTTGAGTACCCACATTTCATCTCTTCATCCTTGCTTTGAAGCATCTGCTCCTTCTCCTTGTTCCAGCCGACCGCTTCCACAAGGAACTATTTTTGAAGTCCCCAGCTAAGCAGCCTACCACCACTCATACTGCTTCGACAAGACATTGCATTCCCCGTGAAGTAATTGTCTCGATTTCCACTATCAAATTTGGCGTAGTTCCGCCATCTCGCCACGGAACTACTCAAAAGGAAAAGGAGGAAAACTAAACCAAACTGATTTCATCTTACAAACTCACTCCTTCTTTGGGTTTCCAAACCACTGTTCACCTGCTCTGAGGTTTGACCTAAAGACATCAGTGGAATACCGCTTAATATGCCGCTAACAGTGCCGACCGATGATTTGACGTTGGCGTTACTCCCCACGGTGTCCGAATACTCATTGGTGGAAATCTCCCTCTGGTTCTTCGATATCGATCTTTCTGACAATCAGCCTGGCGGCCATGTATTCCTTTCTTTATTCCCCGATTTTTCTTTGATCTCCCGATGAACCGTTGTTGGAACCGTTTTTGAGTATAATGCATCTGCCTCACACTTCACTAACGCTCTAACCGGCAGCTCCCAGTTTGGCTAACTCCCCACAAAAATCTGCTTCCGAAAGCGGAACCGCTTTGCGGTTTCCGCGTCAACCGTTCCCACTTCAGTTAAGTTAAACGCCGTTTAGTACTGTGATAGTATTGCCGGGGTGTACACAGCCGACTCTTTAAATCTGTGAATATTTTCTACTGCTGTATTAAGCTGTACTCCGTGATCACGCCTTGTGCATGTGTCCTCATCCCAGTCGAGAAATATTCAAACGCCTTTACTATTCTTTGCCCTGTATATTAGTGCATGAACATGCTGGTTACCTGGCTAGTTATTGGCCGACTGGACTTTACTCCCGGATTACCTCAAGGACTAAATTATTTGGTCGGTCGGATTGGCCATGGTTTAGGCCTATAAGCACGCCTGCTGACGCTATATGGGCGCACCTTACATGTCTGGCCAGTGAACACAATCCCGTAACCAGGGTCAAAACCCATCACGATAGTCTCACTGGATCGCAGGGTGGATGCCTGAACCGACCATCAATCCATACACCCTCAATACGTACTTCCCGTGCTCCATACACACAATTCAATTCTTTCTGCGTTGCAATACCGGAAAAAACGACGGGACTCTAGCCCCGACCTTTACTTTCTAACCTACTTTCCCCGTTTTGTCAACCAACATCAACCTAGTCCCTCGCTGCCTGCTATCCTCATCGTTCTCTACCCACCATCAACAGAAACCAAATTCTTCATGGAACAAAATATCGACTACATCTAGCCAATCAAAAACTCGTTATTCTTTCTTTATTCACCTTTAGAGAAAGTTTCATCATTACACTCTTCCAACTTCTGATATCGATTCGGGTCTGGCCTCCTTTCAGTCACTGCCGTTTCGCTCCTCTTTATCTCCTCTGCATACTTGTTTGGTCACATCTGCAGCCTCTTCTGTCTCCGGTAGATTGGTTCTTCAACGACTCTTCTCTGGAATTATGTTTCACATTTCCGTTCACCATTCATGCTCTTCAAAGCTGCTCTGCAATCCCGTTGAAGTTTTTGCCTTCAAGTGAACTTCCAGTTGACATTGAAGTTGTTTATACAGGAAGGATAAATCTTGTCATCACATCCGACTTCCCTCCATTCACGTCACAGGATTCCTCCACAACTAGAAGTCTAATGTTGGATCAATCGCCTCTATACCCCCGTGGCATCTCTAAATGCTTTTTGAAAATCCCATGTGGGCTTTATTTTATAATCGCTTCTTGCGGTTATACTCCCACTCGGTTTCTCGATATTGATCCTTTATATATCCAGTTGGTGCACCCGCGGGTCACTTTCTACACGTCCTGACCTTCCTTTGAATCTTGCTTTCAGCCCCCCACTCCCTCTATTTTCAAGCTAATCGAATGCACATCAAGCCCAGCAAATCAGTGAGACCCATTCTCGGACACTGGATCCGTGGCAGCCAGTATTCGACACCCCAATAGGCACACTGTGTTATTACTGCCTCGCTTTCCTGTCCATTTTCTTATATCCGACTCCTGCTGTCTCACCGTTTCTTGCAAACACTGCACTCTTAGTATCCCTCACATCCGCTTTTATTTGGTATTCCACGTTTGGCTAGTTATCCACAGAGTCCGCCGCCGAGTTCGAAACTGCTATTCCGTTCAGCGTGAAAGATAGTCCAGTCCGACCAGTCTGATTAATTTAGCCCCGGCGGTACTCCGAGATTATGGCCTGGTGCACCGATGGCTACTCAAGCAACCGGTATGATCTGGAAGGAGACCGGAGATGTGGCAGTCAAGAGGATGTTCCAGATGGGGTTTATGAAAACCGTATCAATAGAAATCCAACGATTACAATTCTAGGGGAACAATCGAAGCCTGGAATTTGTGGGGAGATCAGCGATCCGGACTTGATACCAGATGGAGGCAATATATGTATAGCTAGGTACATTATCACGGCAAGAGTGGAGCCACATTTTGACGGTCGGTGGCACATGCTTCCTACCATGGACGGAACTTTGGAGCCGAGTGTTGATGGCAGGAGCTGGGGGGAGGAGTTGACGGGGATAAGCCACAGTTTTGATCGTACATAAACGGCTGCAAGTTGATAATTCACAGTGTGGCGGAGCGCTTTAGGAGTGACAGGACTTGTTTCAACGGAAGGTGAGGGAAAGAAGTTTTGGTTTGATAATAGGCCGATGGAGAGGTAGATGAGTTTTCCCAAGATCATGGTAGCAGTTAAGTCAAAATTCGACATTTGACTACGGACATGGAGAGGGCATAGAGAGAGAATGCCAGGAGGGTGGGAGCAATTGAGGGATTTGCAGCTCCGGCGACTGAAAACGCCGATGGTAGCAAAGGGTGGACGGAGTACGTTCAAGGTAAATGCACATCAGTTGTTGTCCATTTCGACAGATGTACGGGGAGATAAAGACAGAGCTGCGAAGTGGCGCACTGAATATAAATGTTGTATGCAATTACGGAGAAGATACGGCACGCTGCAGGATCAGGATAATGCACTGAATCAGAGAGGGATGTTCGGTTACCTTGGGTGGAAAGAGAACGGCAAAAGTAAATCTGAAAACGAACAAACACTGATATTGACGGCCAGTTTTATCCTGGAGTATGCCTATGATTACCGGCGGGATTAGTGACCAATTGGGCTCAAGTCTGAATGAATGCATGCAGTAGGAAATAAGCTCAAAATATTCAGGAATATTTATAAGAAAATTACTTTGTGCGAAGAAAAGCGACGAATTGCCAGAGGTGAGAGTGTTGGAAGGTTATTTTCATAGATGAAGCTGTTGAGTAATAAAGTCGTAGGAGAAAAGTTATTGTGGTAAAATGGACAACGCGCTTGGTGGGAGAGCAAAGATGTTTGAAGAAGAGAGCGCAAATGTCATGCAAGCATAAAGGTAGCATTTTTAATCCATAACCAGTACTAGTAAACTGCTCTGAACACGCTCTATGCGCTCAACATGAAAACCCTTTTCAGTGACAGAAGGTGTGATCCACCATTCTTGTTTCACCCTCTCATTGTTGCAGACTTCTTGCACACCCAGCGGACGGTGGATCTGATCGCGTCCCACATTGTTTTGATGGTCCCGAGTAAAAGCTGTTGAGTGCAAGTGATGCACGACATTGAGGAGGAAATGATGTATTCTATGGTCGACCGGCAAGTTTGCAAAGGAACCTGGGGGCCGAGGCCAAGGGAGACATTCATCGGTTGGGGAGTATATAACAGGTTGGCGGCCAAGATAAAGGTTGATATTTTACCCAGAGCAAAAGCGAGCCGAATATATATATACTCATGGATTAGCGTGAGTTATGCTGGCTAGTCCAAGTGGCTGCAGAGACCTGGCAGTCCAGAAGCCAGTAAACAGGTTTCCAGGGATTTTGGGTAGCAAGAACAATGAGGAGCCAATGGAATGGGGGCAAATATCGAATTGTTACCCAAAGGCATAGGCTGTGTCGCTTTCCGGCAATGTCGCCGAAGCAACAGAAGTCATTGAAGGAAAGACGTGTGTGAATCGATGACTGTGAATACGAGCAAACAATGAAACGAAGATTTGGCTGCTCCCAAATAAGTGTCAACGATCAGTGATGAGAAGAAAAAATTGGCTATTTAGAAGCCGTGACCGGTTTCGTGAGAAAGGAAGCCACAGCCTACTCCAGAAGAATGAATTCGGAAATGTTGAGGAAACAATGTGTTTGGATAATGCTGAGTTGCAAAAGAATGCTGGCCGGTGGAATGGGGTCTCAGTCGGAATACCAGAAGAGGGAGCCGGTTTAGAGCGAGTTAGACGAACTCAACATGGCGAATACAGGTAAGAGGATGAGACAGACTGCACGAAAAGAGAACAATTTCTTCAACGCAGCTTCATTGTCGATAATGATTATGCTGGATTCTAGTATGGCGAGGATTGATGGGACATGTGGGGTAGTTGTTGCCCACATTGCAGGGAATGCAACCGGGGCCATGCTCAACCCACCTACTACCAATCTAGATTGCCCCCAATAACTTGGCCCTACTTGGCGCAAGTATGTGGAGGTTGCATCGACTTGGTGACATCAAGAAATTTTGCAGGGACGCGATCAAGCCAAAGGTCCCGTGAGGTCCACTAAGTAAAGTCATGCAGGATGAATTTTGAAGGCTTTGGGTTAAAAGGTTCCTAGAAGCGCTTTTTTAGCTTCCGTGAAATTTGGTCAAAGCCTCGCTTCGTTGGGGCGCAAGTAATGAGAATGCCAAATTGCCAAATAAAAATATCTGACAAAAACGCCAAAAACGTGACTACACCGAGTGCAAACGAACAAAATAGCGAACAGATGAGACAACCTGATTTCGGTGTCAAAGTGACCTTGAGTTGCAAGTACCAGGAAGGCACAGGGATACTGAAAGCTAAGAACTCACAAAAGCGGATTGGTGGGAATGTACGATCAGTTCTGGGCGATGGATTCGAATGAAATGCAACTTTTATACGTGGACCTCGCGCCCTCAGTAGTAAAAGATCACATCTTCCAAGTACAGCACAAGACGAGAGTGCTAAGAGCGTCGGCGGTTCTAGTGGGGGTTAAAGTCAAGTTGTGAGATTCGAAGGAATGAAAAGTTTTGAAATCATCGCCGACTGGAAGTACGGTGCTACGGCGTTTTGCTTTAATATATTTTGACGTACATGCGTGTAAGTCCTCCACAGCGGTTGTCACATACTTGTATTGTTGAGGCTATTCCCTTTATCTCATTGACCCTCGACCAAGTATAGCATGCATCAATCACTTCACTTCAACATCTGTTTATATTTTGCTCATGTGCCGTGGCGTAGTTTTCGATTCGACCTTGGACTGCCGTGACGGTGGTACCTGACATTGACCTTCTTTTGAGCTCTAGTCCTCGTTTCTAGACATTGCAGCTGTACAGTTGAGGTTCGTACATATGTATATGCGAATAATTTGTTCATCCAACACCTTAGAATAAGCGAATCAGTTTCGTTCTGACTTTCAGATTCGTCAATTAGGCTACGCGTTACTTACAATCGGCAAAACCGGGACAAATATCACTGATGCGAAGGAATAAAACAGATGGGCCCAAAGCGTTACTCTGTGTAGCACCGCTTGTGAATTTCTTGGGCGGTGGGAGGTATCTTTTAATGTTCGTCCATTTGGATATACTGAGACAGGATGGCAACCGAGGGGAAAGTGGGTCGGCAAGGCCTTAGGATTTTACTTGGCTTAGCAGTTGTGTGAAGCAGGCGGTAAAAGGCCGTCGCCATGCCAAGGATGATACCGAATAATATCTTGCCAGGGTCAGACAAAGTTGCAATTAGATTGAGGAAATCAAGATGGTGGGTCAGACAACCTGGGATTTAAGAAGCCATGTTGGTTTTACTTGTTAACCGATGGGTGGGAAGAAGAAGGGCTGGCTTACCTTCTACTACTCGCTTTATCATCTTGAATACAGTAGAAGTGTGATCCATGAAGCGGCGGTTAAAAGGGTCGTGTAAGGTCGCACTTTTGTGGAGGGGAGTTATGACGGGTGATTTTGGTTGCGACGTGAAGATGCCTTGTGGTCTTGAGGGGTTTTGTGAGCTCGAAAAATTATACCCGATATCGGAACTGCTGAGACAATGCAGAGCCCCCCCCCCGTGGGGGCTCGGTGGATGTGCACTGCTGATGATTCCCAACAAGGATGAAACAGCTGTACAGTGCTTCCATGGTTTTCAATGGTGAGTTTAGCGTTCAAGCCGCATGATGAATCATATTATATACAAATCTAATCTCCTACTACTCATTTGCAGATTCTATAAGGTTGGGACCATACTAGGGTCGGTGTGGTATTTGTCATCTTTCTGACCTCAATAGCTGAGAATGATATGGTGGGCAAGGTATTAGTAGTAGATAGAATGGGATCGCGGGTTGGAAGGTCGTGATCCGTTACGGTGGCAAAAACAAAGAAATTGTTGACTGTTTCAACGATTCACGGTGAAGATATAAAAACAATACTTTCTGTCAATATCAGCTTGTGAATTCTGGCTGTAGGGCGAGGAGTGCGAGATTCAATTAGGCAAATGTGGTGAGTTATTTTGTTCAGCTTTTTAAAGGCGCACGGTACTTGTTTTTCATCCTGTTCTCACAACCAAAACAAAGAAAGCAAAAATATGTATCAAGCCTTGCATGTATCCATCTGAGTTCCAGCAAAATGTGCCAGTCGACCGTTTAGGCGACAGCCGTGTTGGGCCTTTCCATTCAGAGACGCCTATTTTTCACAACCAACAGCAACCTGAAGCGCGATTATTGGTAGAAGCGTGTTTACAGGTAGCTACCATTCAACCCCACTTCACAGACCCCCTCGATCAATCAAACGTCGAGTTGGTTGCGGCTAGTATGACACTGATGAAGACTTAAGGTGGGCTTTCACTTGCACCGAACCTCGGTTAACTCAGTAATCTACGGTGGGCATTTATTGTTGTTGCCCTTCCCCACTCGACCATCGGTATTTCATTTGTTCGATGTCTCAACCTCATGATTGATCTTCCAGGCTTCCGTCTTGTGGATGTGACCAGCAACGTCTCAACAAAAAGCGCTCCCTCAATAGGATCATTGCTATCCCCAGTAATCGTGGCTCCAGACACCACGGACCGCCACCAGGATTTCCATTATGAGCTTCGTGGGCTATTTTACCCTACCAACGTACCAGCACGATCGCTCTCCGACGTACTACAACTTATATTTGCAGTTGGCTCACCAGTTCACCAGGGCTCTGGGCTCTTAATACCGTACAAACTCGAAATATCCAACGTCGATTTGCAGCACACAATGGATTTCGGTATCATTGGACTATCTTCAATTCCGTTGACTTCTCCCTTTTGTTCCAGTCTCGGCATCGGCCAGTCATCATGTGGCTTACCTGTAATATACCACGCTGAAAGCCCATGTTCTATTCTATCCCTTTACAACCACGCCCATTGTTGACTGCTTGAATGCGACCCCGTTACGGAGTTCCACCCGCAGGTAGTAATAATATTGCCTCACGCGTTTCTCTGAGGTTTACTGGGAACTTCTGGCAGCAAGACCTCTCCGATACCGAAATCACGCTACACAGTACCGAAAACCGTAGCCATCTGCCATCACCCGAGTGCTCCCGTCAACAAAACTAGCCCCCACCCACAGTGGCCCTCAATTGTGGTATTCCACCGGGCAATCAACTTGTTTATCAACACTGCAGCGCCCGCCAGCAACCCCGCGATTAAATACTGACTCAACCATCTACATCCGACTGCTCTCTTCAGCTTTCCCCTTCATAGTCGGCCATAGTATGCCTTGGCGCTCCTAGCAATAGTTACTAACCCCTCCCACCGAGACAAAGAACGTCGCAACCATTCTTCTTGGGTCCCACTCTGGATTTCCAGGATAATGTGCTTATGCCTCACATATTCCATCATACTTGTCGTATATTCCGCCAATGATGACTTAGTTCGTATCCCCACCACTTCCACCATTGTTCACAATGTCTTAAGTACATTGAAAATCTTTCCAAATCTTCTGCTTGCTCTGTGAATGTGACCATACTTGACGGTACTTCACCAAGCTCGTCCATACACAGCACTATCGCACGTTTAATTTTTTGCGTGAGACTTTTGGATTTGACCTTGAACCGTCTCCGACTGCCGTGTTTGGACAACGGGACCTTGAAACTTTGGGTTTTACTGTTGAATCTATTTGGCTGTATACTTGAGGTCTGTGTATATTTGTACCTTTTGCGATTTTCGATTTGGTTCTGCAGAAATTATGAATCAATCTTTTACTTGGTTTCGGGATTCGTCTGAATTCGTTACACATTGCTCGGTTTGCGAATAATAAAACTTAGAGCACCCAAGCGGAACCTTGACAAGAAACAAAGACCTTATGAGACAACAAGAATTAACCCAGCAAGTCTCCTAGGGTAGCTTGGTTATTGTTGATTGTCTAGATAGGGTTAAGTCCACTATTTCCGTCAGTGCCAGATCATGCATTTCTAATCACGAAGAGTTTGAAGACGTTAATATTTATAGACAGAAAGTGATAGAATTGGAGAGTTATTTGCGGTTGGGCGGGAACAACAAAGCCCTGCAAACAAGTAACTTACCTCAACGGGTCAGGAGGAAGACGTGTAGTTTACGATATCAGCACCAATGTGGTGGCGTAACAGGCGAACACAAGCTCTTGAGACCGCCCAAAACCACCTTGGTTTCGGCACTCGACCTTCCAAGAGTGGAGCTGGCCCCTTTTGATGGGCATCCCGCGCAATACTGTATATTCATGGAACAACTTGAGAATTTCGTTCAGTCCAAGGTTGCCGATCATGGGCAAAGGTTTTGCAATAAATGCCCCGCTGTTGTGGGGAAGCCTCAGCTGCTATCACAGTCTGCGCGACGCTTGATTCAGCAATGAGATACACCGGGGCACACAGAATCCTGAGAGATTTGTCTGGAAAACCTTTTGGGTTGGCCAGAAACTTGGTTGTTGGTGTTTCATTCTATCGTATTCATCGTGTATTCTACCAACTATCACTTGGTTTCTGCCCCCACTGCTTTCACCAATAATCCGCCATATATGTTGATTACATTTTTACACATTTCCTCAGGCCTTATACTCCCAGTTACACCATGCAGACTTTCTCATCAGCACGTCTGACATTCGTTGATAATCCAGCTGTTTTGATTTAGTTTGAGCCTCGTACAAGTTGCATCCCTTCATCCTCCCGAAGCTTTTAGTTCATGCGCATTGGTCTCTTGCAAAATTCATAGTCATATTCGGTCTCTGATGTCAAACAGTTCCGAATTTCTGCAGTGTGTTTCAATCGCCTGCATCACCGTTCAAATTTTGACTTTTTCATCTTTCCTCCGCCATTGCCGTTTATTTGGGTTGTAATCCGTGTGAAAATTGGAGTTCTTTCAGTGCACTTTAAGGCTTCTCGACGCCATTGCCAAGCGGTTATCACCATTTTAGCTCACACTCAGTGATTTGGTTTATTCATGCTGTGTTCGTTGTTGCGCCCACTTGTGACGACAATATGAATAGTACCCATCTCGATCCTATTCAGGGCAAATGCGTAAGCTTACGACTCGGGTGTACAAAATTGTTCAATACGTGGAATACTATGTGCACAAATCTGAGGAGTTGTCGGCAGAACAGCGAGTGGCGCAAGAGTTTGAATGGATCAAAATGACAATGGTTTGCCCGGCATATACGAGTCGGTTTAAAGTTAAGTTTTAGCAATTACAATCCATGGGAGTATTGAACCAGTATTCACTCGGGGCAACCCGTCACCTAGATTATATAACTCAGCCCACCAAGGATCCCGTGGTGGATACTCTCTTTTGCACCCATGCTACAACGTCAGCCAGAAGTAATGACTTGGCAGCCATTGTTTCAGCGCTAGCTCATTGCGTAGAATCCTCCTATCTTCAGAAGAGCTGCGCCCTCCAGCTCCAAAACAGTACCATTTACCTTGGCAAAGGGCACAATTTTGTGAGACTAGCTCGAAGAACTCTCGTTTTTCGTTAACGTTTGCCTCAGCAAGGGATCATTTGGACACCACACGGAATATCACACCCCGGCTTACTAGCTTCAGTTAAACTCGTGACTGAACTCGTCGTCCGGCTAAATACAGACTGAGTTAAACGGGCAATGGTTTGTTTCAATTGTCGGAGACATAACGTTTACTGAAAGAAGAACTCCTTTCGGAAGGTTCGCGGCGCCAGACACGCGTTTACTCCAATTGTCAGTCGATTTAGAACACCTATAGTGACCAGATGGTTGAGCTTCAGTGTGTGAGTTTGTAAAACATTCACTTTAGATGAAGCATAAATAGTTAATACTTAGCTGTGTACAGTTCTTATGTTGTTTCATGCCACTGAACTGTTCTTTGTTTGTCTGCCTGCTTTGGGGCACTTAGTTTCAGCCAAATGAAAAAAGCACCTTCGATCGCTCTGCTCTCGGGTGATTGAACCTGTTGCTTTCTTTAGATAGTATGATGTCTAGTTTAGCCTTTTTGAGTAAATAAGATCAACGTCTTACCTGTACAAACCGTCCTATGCATTTCCCACTGGCTTATAACGTGTTTGACAGCTGTCGGGGCTTTCGGGTTGTTGCCTGTTTCTTGGGCCATCTCTGGGATATACCAAGTACCTCATACCCTGAGTACTAAATGCCCTCTGCATCCACACACAAGATTCGCTTTTATTCACGTTTACCGACGGTTTTCTGAGGTGAGCTGAGACGAGATCACCAGAAGATTGACCCTGCGAAAGAACGGTACTTGCTATTGTTAAACAATAGATAGCCCCTTCTGGATCCCTCGCCTTTGTGACGACGGGTCGAGCAGTCCACCTTGAAGATTCATTTGCTTCCACAATGAATGCAAAGAAATGATGTTGAGCAAGATTTACGACCTACCACGCAGCCACTGAAGGCTTGTTAGAAAGCTTCCGCAAACAATTCAAAGAGCCTCATTAGCACTTATTTAAACTGCGTAGTAACTGATCTTTCTTTTTGTACTGTCAGAATTCTCGGCATGAGTAAGGCCCAAAAACAATAAACGATAGAACGGGTTACCATTTTGGTGTTCCCCTCGGTTGCCGGGGGAACTGGTTGCTTCAGGATCTCATAGCATTTTCGTTATTCGGACTTGTAGGTACTTGTATATTTCCGATTTTTTTCATGATTTTCAACCTCCCTTGGTGCGACACTCCTTTGTTGTACCGACGTTTTAATGTAAAACACACACACCTTTTGGTCGTCAACACCGCGCAATACAAAAAGGCTGTAAATAAATCTTTCATTCTGGCACGGTCTCATCTGGTTTGGAGTGTCTTGGAATTATATCGGTCGGAACTAACTGTGTAAAACAAAACAGTTTAGAAGTTTCAACGGCGTCTCTTGGCACTTCGCTCAATACTGTATTGTTCCCTTCAACGGATGGCTATCAGACCGAACTGAACTGAAGACATTGGCAGATATTGGCTCTTTGACGCTCATTTTCTGATCAAAAGAACACTGAAGAACTCTGAGTTTGTGTCACATCTTTTGTTTCATTTTAATTCTTAACGTACATACCCTTTTGGCCTTTTTATCACCGCACGCTCCTCCGCCCATCTTAGTTTGCTAGTGTCGTCTTAGATATTGTTGAAGATAATTTAGTGTACTTCACAGGCGAAGTGGTACGCTACAGACTACATCCATTTCCTAACTCAGCATATGGCTCACCTTCACAGAGCGTCGGCTAGAGTACAGAGCAATCTAGCGTGCACTGCTAAAGAGCTCTCTAACTGCACACACGTCTTCTTGCACAAAGAGGGTACACGGCAATCCTTTCATTTTCCTTGTTCAGGTCTACACCGAGTTCACGAAAGGAAATAAAAGTGCCTCTTATAGATTTTATGTCAGAAATGAGAATGAATTTCCGAAGGTGGACTAGAACTGGTTTGGCTGGAAGTGGAGAATTCACTTGATCCAATGCAAGAACAAGCACAGATACAATAAACCCAGAACCCCTGGTTTAGTGGAACTTTAGCGATCGGGTCGTGCTGAAACTCCTCATACTTAGCAGACAATATTTCCTTCATATCAAACCGTGAGTTAGATTTCATAACTTTTTTCTTGAAACAGGAATCAAACCAGTTTCACAGTTTAATCGGTTTCCGGTGCACATAGAATCGATCGGGATGACGGCTGCTGCGTTTTCCTTTTCCCCTCCAGTTCTTTTGAGTTTCTATTGAGATAACTATCATTGTCAACAATCCCACAGCCTGCTTTAAACGGCAGTGTTTGGAGAATAAAGATCACTCTTATCACACATTCCGCATGCACTCAAGTGTTTTGGCCTGCCAAGCGCATTCTAGGCAGCCCCGACCAGTTTTCTTTGGAAGGCAACTGCCTAATACGGCTCTGCATGCCTGATTCAAGTAGAACAAATTTAAGCGGAGCGAATATATGGGGAATTTTCAAAGCACAAAGCCATCCTTCTTACTAACAAATATGCCATTCCGAACTTTTTCCCTTCATCCGCAGCACACGATAAGCTAGTCGTTATCTACTTCTTGCTTGTTGTTGCTGTTGCCAATTATCTATATTTTTCTAGACTTGCAAATCCTTACTCATTAAAGACAAAAACAGTCAAAATTAAACATCTCGAAGATACTTCCATCAGTTTTCTTAGTGGGAGGTCATGTGGACTCTGCCTTCATTTCTAGCAACCGTCATTCTTATTGCCGCCCCGTAATCAAAGCTTGTTCTATCGCTCCGAGTTCAGCTTTTTCCCGGTCTGGCGGAAAATATAGTACGTGCTGTTGCTAGTTCTCATTGATTGTTCCTCGCTCAGTGCGCTCCACTCCATAAGTTTGCATAAGCATCTATATGTGGCTTGCATCTTTGATTTTCTGACCACTGGAGAAGCATCATTCGATTCGTGACTTTCTTTAGCAGGCCTGTCTGTGCGCCATTCTAATCAGAAGCCCTTTACTCCAGCAGCCTAACCGCTCGTGGTATTAGAAAATAAGGTGGGTAAACGCCGCATACATGAAGTTATCGTCGGAGAAATGGCCGAGGATCAAAACGAGTCCTTCGAGCTAGACATAACAAAGACTCCGTAAGCGATCGGCCGCTGCTTGAATCCCACTACATCACCCATGGAAGTAATCTTCATAGAACCCATTGAATTAAACCTGGCAATAAGTTTGGTAAAGAAAAATGAGGCTGCCGGGCCAGGTAGGATTCACCTCGCTCCCCCACACGTTGTGCCAGACAATGTCCGGGGCGGTAGCGTATCTGTACGGCCGGTCTCTGATAACGGGCAAGTTGCCCTCTGACTTGTTTAAACAGATGGTGTCCATCCACCAGAGAGGCAAGAGGGGAACCACATCGGACCAAAGGCCGGCAAGCTTATTTTGGTGTCACTCAAGATTCCGAAGGATATCTTCACGGGTAGGATAACAAGACACGCTGAAGTCTACAGGTTAGTTCCCGGAAAGGAAGAATGATTTTAGAGGTGGAGATCACTTCTGACGGACCTCCTGTCTTCTGCGCCTTGTGACCGACACACTCGACCCAGGTGAAGGAGTTGAAGTGTGTTACGTAGATCCGCAAAAGGCGTTTGACTTCATAAACTACGGGTTGCTTAAGCACAAACTGCGGGCGTGCGGTTGGCGGTAGCGTGGCTAAACTGAATAAGAGGAAACTTCGTAATACAAATTTCTGGGCTTGAGTTAGACAAGCAGCTTCTCGCGCATTTACAGCGCGCCACGGGATGCCACATGTTCTGCGCTGGGGCCTCTGTGGTTATTTATCTATTGAGTCACCCGATGGACACCTCGAGGTTCCTGGTCTCCTGATCTCAGGTGACCTTAGAATGGGAGGGGAAAATCCTTTTTCTGATCATAGAGGGACTATTTAAGATTAAGTAGGCGGGCGAAAAGTGGGAACCTCTTTCAAAAAAGAAAGATCAATCAAATGCTCGAGAACAGGGAGGTAGGAGAAACTGGGAATTTCGATGACTAGTAACTGAAGGTGGTCGAGACAGCTGGGGTCATAAAATATATGGGCTTCCCAGTGCCGGAATCCGTCAGTTCTAACAAAGAGCCCCCTACCGCAGCAGTCATATACGGTAGGTCTATATTCCAGCTGTGTTGAGCTCTCGGGCCCTGGAATACCATTGGAAAACTTCCGTTTTACGGAAAACATGTAAATTACTGAAAGCTGAATTGCCTTCTTTTATGAGCACCAAAAACAGCTACCGGTAAGCTTTCAGACGTGGTTCACAGAAGTAATCATCGGCCTGAAGGATGAGACAAAGAATGGCTCGGAAGCCCGATGGGGACGGTCAAACAGCTCAGTGGTTCTTAGAAAACCGAAAGCCGATTACTAGTTTCAAGTGTCCAGCCACCAGGGGATAAAAACAAACCGATGAAATCTAGAGGCATCAGAAGAAATCGAGGTCATCTTTTCTTCCCCTGCGTGATGATCCACTGGAAAAATCTACCAACCAATGTGACGGAAGTAGATAGCATCAACACTTTTAAAAGGCGGCCGGATGACTGCTGAGACGAGGTTTACCGGGTGGCAACAGGCCAAACAAACATTCCCTCATCCTTCTCCCCTAAATCACCTAATTTTCTCAAGGCTTTCCTCCTTTCCTGGGCTCTACACATCTGGTCATCAGCCACTTAATAAAAAGCCGCCCATGGCTTTCTGTTTTTAGTTATTCTGATAAATCCATGGTTGATTCATGGACTTGGGAGTGACATCTAGCGCAGACGAGAGAAATGGTTCCCTTAAAGCTACTTCCGGATCTTCCAGAGTGAATCCGCTCCCCACTTTTCTCCATGCAGCCCCTCACTCGAAATCAATAGAAGTTAGATCACGTGTCAGTCTACGCAGCAGCTCACGGGCGCAACTACTAGCACTTCCACTTGCCAAAACCGACAGCTCCGTGATGATCTGATCAGCTTCGAGCCGAAGGGGGAATCCTGCTCTGCCACCCCCGGTAACATAAGCCACCCTCATTTGAGCGACTCCACCGATCACAAAAAGTGTTTCACTAGAGATGACAACGATATCAAGCCGTTTGATGAAGCCCATTTAAAACTCTTCTCCAGGCTTCCCCCTTGTCACTCACACCTCCAAATCTTCTCAAAACGTAGTTTTGAATTCTTTCGACTGGAACCTACCCCGGCCCCAAGCTTTCCGAAAAGGTTGTGGCTTTTATTGTTTTCAAACATTTTTCTACTGATTGTCAACTAGGTTACACTCATCGCCCATAATAGGGCTCACCTTAGATGTCAATGTATCCGAAGGTATAAAACGACAACCTCATAGCTGCCTCCTAATATTTCAGTTTACTGACGACCCAGCTTTTGGAAGGTTAGCTCGTACTACTTTGTCATGTCATAGAATACGCCCATCGATTCATGAAAAACTTGTAACACAAAGAACTTCCTTTTCGATATATCACTTTAGGCATTGACATATATAGTACTGGGTAAAACAGGGTATATGTGCAGCTAAAGATAGCAGAGAGTGAGTAAATATGCAACAAATCCGGTAACTCGACAACATGCTTCAACTTGATGAATCTTGTTCGTTGTGTGAACGACAATAAGTGTGAAATGTGTAACCAAACGGCGTGAAAAGGCAGGTGTGAAAAACAAAGGTGTGAAAAAGAGGTGTGGGGCTGGGGAGAATAGGTACAAGGGAACCACAAGAAAATCACGTGTTACGGCCACGGCAACAAGAACTGTTGCACGAGGTTACTTTGCTCACACAAATCCGACTTCAATGGTCGAATTGCTATGGCTTCTGACGTCATCAGCAACCGCCTGCGTAATCCTTTCGCATGAAAACTCTCAGTACTATATATGTCAATGCCTAAAGTGATATATCAAAAGAAATTTCTTCGTGTTACTTTGTAATATATCATCCCTTTTTCTGAAAAGGCTTCAAGATGTCCTCTGAAAAAGCCTCTATAAAGGAAGATGAAACTTGCCCTCAGAAGAGGCATTGCTGTCTCCTTACTTGCCGACATCGTTGATCTGGTTATGAAGAAGAGTTGCCGTTATGCTAGCACGATGCTGCACATGGGACCAATACATTGAGTTAGCAAACTGAAGACCGTTCAACTGGACCTGACAGCCTCCACACAGCTTACGGACATCGCATGCGAAAGCCACTACCTAGCTTCACCTCCAGCGCCTTCCTCATCTGGTAGACTTAGTCACTCTATTGCGCGCACGAGATGATGTACTTCTGTAGCCTCGACCTCGAAGTTCCTGTTGCCGGCTCCTGAGCCAAATCTTGTTATTTTGGTTCTGTTACAAGCCTCCTTCTGATCTGGTTCTTACCAGCCGGACCAGCGTTCAAACAGTGCGGTCGGCCACCGCTCACACGCAAACGAAAATAAAAGCCACCCGTCAAACGCTTTCCTTGATTTGCATAGGCCTTTGGTCCTAACAGTATCATACTTTCCAGGAGCTCACAAGAAACAACCTTTTGGTCGTTAATCAGCCAAGTACGTACCTCACATAAATGCCCAGTTTTCCGGGCCACGCCCCATGAGGGCCTACTCTTTGCTCCAATGGTAATAATCAAGCCGCACCATCCCTCTTCTTTATCGGATTACTTCAATCTTATACTTTAGACAGCTGCCATGTATATGACAGCTCTGCTAAATTCCTTATACCCCATTCGTCACAATATCTTCTTCCTGCCTCTCAGCTGCCTGCATTTCCACTTAACGGCTTCTCCCACTACTAACGTCCTTTCTTTCATAGCTGTCAATAACCTACGTATATCAGCTTCAGCTCGTCAAAACAGCTTTCTCTAGCTCATTTTAATCCAACCTCGCTCATTCCTGAGACACCTTCCGCTTTCACCAACGATATCATCAGGCTCAGGTTTGAGTCTCTCTAACCCCGGCTCCACCTCCTTTCCATCGTTCTGCCCGCCAACTCCTTTTAAACCTCCAACTTGTACGCATCTTCGAAACTTTTCTCGTCTAACTCCTTTCAACTTCTCATGGTATACCAACCGCGCCCACCGTAATGCCCATGGTGATTGACAAATTCCTCTTCTGCTCACATTCCTATACTCTATGACCAATTTTGGACAGCCGTCTGAAACCTAACTCTTGCTGACACTGTTTTGTGGTCAACAATTATTCTACGCTAGGTGCTTTTACTTCTTGTTTTCATGGTTGTGCTTTCTTACTGAGATTACTTTGAGGGCAGTTGGTACGGCAGCGAGATGCACTGATTCAACACAGTTTTGTTTTATTACTCCTCGGTTTCGCTATCTCGCTCACGTCGACTGATCGTAGATGTTCAGCTCGCTTACGCTGATTTTTGGCTGCCACTCCCAGAAAATTGTCCTTTGGGCCTCGTTGGGCGAGGAGAACCTGTTCCATTCGTTTGCACCTCAGGACAGATGCTTAATATTATGTCTTTGGCCAGCTGCTCTTTTTTCTTTACAGAATTCTGCTCTATTTTTGACTACCTTTTCGGATGGATATTGACTGTGGCTCACTGTCAAAGGTATGATCGTACTTGTACTTATATTTTTATTCGCTAATAGTACCGTAGAATTTGCAGAGCCATCGTGTTCTTGATTTGAGTTCTGCATCGATTTAGGCTACCCGTTGCTTTGAGGCCCCAAGGTGCTATCCAGAACAAGTGCAGCTTATTAGCCGGCAAATTGATAATTACGTCGTTGGTCAGGCTTCATCCGGACCAGGATTGAGCATTTAGGTCGTTACACCTTCTTATACCGAAGCCGTCTTAACTGCCTCTCTGTAACTCCTACTCAAATCCAAGTAGTCCGCAGCCTAGATTCCACTTTTCCTCAGTAAGACCCACCACATTTCTGGCTTTACGGCCCGTTGAATAATAAGATGGTTATGTTCCATTTACTGAGTCAGTCTAGTCTTAATCAGAGTGACGTCCGACTTTTTATGTTTATATTTGTCTAAACAGCCAGTTTTACTTTACGCTCTCTCGAAGATTCGGCCATTCATTGTCTGTTTTCTTTGCTTGCCGTTGTTATTCTTTGTTCGCCGCCGGTAGCCTTGTAAGGAATACTGCCGATTGTGCCATGTACTTATTTATGATGACAGTAATAGTGGTTTATTTCGGAAAATCCCGAGGCATATCAAAGGCCATGAACAAATGGTACAAGTGATGGCACTGCCACAACTCTCAGGAGGAAAAGATTAACATGTACAAGCGGTACGGAGTACGAGAAAGTTTAAAGCTGGCACATTATAGTAGTCCCCGGAAGTGGTAAACCCACTGTCAGGAGGTATATCCGATGAAGTCCAAATGCAGCTCAACAGAAACAGATGAAATTGCAGAAACACTGGGAAAAGAGCTGGAAATAGAGACATACACAGGATTACCAGGGACTTTGTAAATGTTTGGACGAAAGCCAGTATTCTATGGGAGAAATAATTAAGCTGTAGCAAGCTGCAATGCATGAGAAAGGTTTCGACTGAAAATTGGACGGCGAATAATGATGTGGTGTCGGTGCCACGCCAAATAAATTAACTTACGAAAGCGGTTTTAAGTTTTGGTGCTTGGATGTCGGTGAAGACAGTATTATACCAAAAGCAAGCGGCTGAAGAGAAAAGGGTAAACGTTGAGCCACCTTTTTATCTTACGGTAAGTAAATCATGATGAATAAGTGCGAAATTGTGGATTGTAATACCACTACAATAGCACCGAACTTAGCTCATTTCAGGTAAAGCACTGACTGAGTACAGATTTCCATTTTTTGTTCTATAATAAACCTTGGTCCCCTGCTGACGCCTTCAGGTTAGAATCTCGGTTCACCTCCTCAAGAAAATGTCCGGCCTTATCGGTAGCCGTTCGCGTGCACACTTGTAACCCAATACAACGCTCGCTCGGCAGTGTTTTGAAAGTCCACTTGAGGCACATCGTGCTGGAATTTGTGACCTTATCCGGATTTCCCATTGTTTCACTTCGGGACAAATCGAGAATCGCAAGCTGAATTCTGCGTATTTTTGGACCCTCAGGCTCTATTTTGTTTACTTGAGCTTGATGTAATTTTGACCTTTGCCTTCATTGTTTTGGAGTCAACATGATGTTAATTTTTACACTTCACCATCGCTTGTAATTGCTCCAGTTATGTGCAGCTGGAATGAGGAGGCTCTCAACCAGAGATGGAGGCAGCTGACGTCATCAGAAAAGTTGCTGAGAATAAGCTTGACGCGGCGGCTATTTTGAAATTCGCAAACCCAGGGGTGGCGGGCAGCGTGGCAGCGAAGGTAGATGAAGGCGTTTAATCAAGACTGCCCTTTATGGGAGGCCGGGATTTGTTCGATAAGCTCAAACAGCCCCAAGTTCAATCAAGTCGAAAGTATTTAGTAGAAAATTTATTCTCGATAAAGATATGGATAGGTCAGACAATCTCATTATTTGAATGAAGTTAACGAAGTGCGAACCGTGCTACGTGACGGTTCATCAAGCAGTCAAATCGTTTTTGTCCCTCGTTCCAGAAGTTCAAAAGATATATGCATTATTGGCAGAGATTTACTTACTTCCATCGTTATTTTTGGAGTAAGACTAACGAGGCCATGGAGCGGTGTTTTTCTTTTATTCCGCGGAAAGGAGTTATAGACAGGCTAGGAAGGCTCCTGAAGAGCTTTCGGGCACTCATTATTTTGCTGAACTGTCTGCTTCCCGCCACTTTACAAGCCTGTCAGTAAACCTTCCCAATTTAAGCCTTTTTTCCTTCATGCAAATCGGTTAATTGGAGCAGTTGAAGAGTCCCACTTTTGAATGTTATCGGAACCTTTGGGAGGGTTCGAATAAGCTACCGCAATTCACAGCCGTGGAGAGGGCCGAGTACTCTGAAAAATTATTTGAGGGCGGTGAAGGACCTCATTTTTGAGGTATTTTTGTATCCATGAGCTTCAAAGCCAGATTGAAAAGAAATGGGCATGACTGAGTACTAGAAAACACAGGCCAGGTGTAGGAGGTCCGAAAAAGGAACTAAAGCCTAATGCCATTCGCCGGGTTATCTCTGTTGATGACAATGTGTGTGGGAAAAGCAGAACTAGGCTCTCTATTGGAAATCATATGAGCTTTCAATTTCCTAATTTTCAACAATGTTCGGTTTTATTCGGGAATGTGATTCTGTTTTTGCTTTCTGGGCATCATGGTGATAAGTGCCACCACCGGGAACCGCAAGCAGAAAAGCTCACTGTCTTCATCATCGAGTTTTACATCAAGGTGCCTGTTCAAAGTTCATAATTGCTTCTCGCCAAAAGTTCTCAAACAATCGTGGCGTATGCTGGAGTATGGGGTCTATAAAGTTCGAGGAACTTGAAGGATCAGTTGTGAATATCGCGCTGTTTGGCACTGGGATCGCTGCTCCTTTTATCAGAGCCGAGATAGCTGGGTGCGCTTGATTAAAAAGCTCAAGAAAGATAAGTGTAGGTACTCCGATGAAATTTTGATTTCGAAACAGCAATCGTGCAAAGTCACTTTTGCGTTCGTGGATGGCACTGAGATAACTTGGGTGACAGCACCTCAAAAGAACCCTTTCTACCTTCGATGTTCTGATCCTTCCAAAGGACAACAACACCGTCCACGAAGGAAAACGTACAGTATTTCATTCAACGCTCCTCCCCGCTCGAGGGCTATTGTACTACTGGGCCCAGAAAAGAAGCTTTACTGGTTACGGAAACTAAGATAAGGCCAAGAAGGCGACGCACACTGTATCGTGCTCCATTCGGTTGGGTTTCACTGGGCACGTCAGATAACCGTTTTGGATGTGGTGATTAAGCTTTCGCCCTAAGTGTTACGCTGCAACAGATGAATGAAAAGCTCAGTTCTGGGACCTGGATATCACGGACAATTTTTCGCCTGTGAGCAGGTCGACATTCGAGGTAGAAAGATCCGCAGCTGTTATCGAGAGGTATCTGGAGGCAAAAACGGGCCTCATGTAAGTCAGCTTACCGCGGAAAGGTGGATACGTCATAAGGGAGTGCAATCTTATTTGAGCTGAGAATTATTCGAAGTCCTGACGGAGAGGCCTTGCCGAGAGGCTAATCTTAAATACGAGCAGTTGACAGTCACAAACCAGTTTCCGGAGGAATGTTATGCGATTCCGAGTTCAGAATGTTCACAAAAAAATCTTGCGCTGACACCTTCCCCATCGTTCGCTGATAAGTTCGGAGGGGTCAGAAAGTTTCCGCGTGGTTTTGATTAGGCTACTGAGTTCAACGTAAACCATCGAATGACCATCTGTTACCTCGACCAACTTTGGTCGTTCATTCCGCTGATATACCCTTAATTTTTCTGCGGGGCCTGGTTGCTCTGTCTGCCGATATCGGAGACCATTTTTACAAGAGTGGGTGAAAGAAAGAGACCAAGAAGCTCTCCGTTTCTTGTGGTACCCCAACTGTGGTCTCATCACCATTCATGGGGGGTCAGGATCACAGTAAGCCGTTTTGGTGCTGTATCGTCTAATTTTTTGTGGGCTTCTCGCTGCCGAGGATGGAAAGCTAGCTCGTACATGATGTCCAATTGAGAGTCGCACGCGCAATTTCATACAGCTATTACGTAGATGGTTTACACATACATGGCTGAGGAATCCGAGGCGGTCGATGAAGTCAACAAGATGTGTAAACTACTAAAACTCATAGGCTCAACAGTGTAAAAAGGCTAATCAATCGCTCTCTGGTCTAAGACAGTATTCCTTGGGCCACCCGCAGCTTGCTTGGCGAAAGTCTGGAGGTCAATAAGAGGTGTTTAGGGCCGTTACTGGAGGGAGAACAAGATACCTCCAGGTTCCAAAGTGACATTTAGACCCAGGTACCACTCGGAGGACGACGGTGTTTCAATTGTCATCTGCTTATTTTGCTTTGGGATGGGCATAACCACCTCTTTACCAATGGACATTTTGTTTCAGCGCATGAGTAGGCAAGGCCTATGATGAGATCAGTCTCTGCAATGAGAAGCCCTACAGGAATAGAAATGATGAAATAAAGTTCTCAACGAAGTAGAAACTTTCCCTTCCGTGAGATAGTGCTCTCAGGATGTAACGGATCCTAATGTAAAGCTCGGACTGCAGATGCTTCTTGAAACAACCGTAGTAGGGAACTCTGCCGTGGCACACCCTCCGTAAGTATCTGAACCAAGAAAAACCCATCTGCACCCTGGGTTTTCCAACCTGCGAGTAGCTGCCTTAAAGACGGATTCTTTTCATTGACTAAAGTTGACTGCCGCAACTTCAGCGTTTGAAGTAGCCGCAACTATGAGGAGGGAACGTGGGAACAGTTTAGGCAATACTTTCTTTTAGACAGATTCAGTAGCCCTTTTGTAACACACACTAGACGAGAAATTCATCTTCTTCACCTACTTGGCCGTTCATTTTTCTAAGGAAATAGCTCTGTCACGGATAAAACAGTGGAGAATCATTGCGGGTAAAGACGGCCTTGTCAGTTTGGCGACCCAAAGAGAGGGCCAAGAATTTATGGCCATTCTGAAAGGAGTTTTTAGGCACTCAGATCTATTGATTTGACTGTCGGGATCTTTTTGAACTTGCCCGCTGCGTACGGCGTCCTCTGTCGCCAACTTTGTCATATTTCTTCTATAAATTAAGTGACTTTTTTACTGGGTTGCTTTTAGGGAAGGGTTCCTTGGATTCAGAAAAAGGACTAATATCTTTCAGTGTTCTGAAAAAGTAGTTGTGGGATGGCAGCAAGGTTGGGCCATTTATCAGTTACCGAGCTTCGACTTGGGTGAAAGGCAACTGGTAATTTGGTACCCGTCAAAAGTTTTTTTCTTGAAACAGGCTCAATAAAGCTAGCAAAGGGCTAGCGGAACTGCCTTGTAAACATCCATGTGCAAAACTCGAGTCTCATTTAAGTGATGGACTACCATGCATGAGATGGAAAATCGTTTGGTCAATGTTCCGGAGGGAGCCGAACACAAATCATTCTAATAGAAGTGCACAGGCTAATAATTTCGTTAAACAACGTTGACCTGAGACGTATGATCACGTCGGCTGTTGGCAAATTCTAGCGATTATTCTTCAGCGCTCTTGGACCATAGAGGGGAGGTTGCTGTTAGGCTCATTCTAAGGAAGTGCCGACACTCTCCCATAATATCTGCACCTTCTCGTAAGCAACAAGAGGTACCTCCACAGTATTAACAGATCCTAAATACTGACAGTCTTTGCATGCACAGAAACACTTCATTTTGGACCATATTTTGCTAAACGTGATTGAATTGAGGGGGAAGAACATGGCTGCTGCTTCAGAAGTGTGAACCTAAGAACGATGCACATCAGAGGCGAGCAAACGTTGTCCAAGAATTGTCTCTTACAGACAATTCTGGGCTTTATCGTCGGAAGAGGTTAGGCTCAGGTTGTTTTCAGCATTAGAAGAAAGCTTTCGGAGATCTTGGCTAAAAATCGTGGTTTCATTCAACGGTCATCTCGAGAGGAATTATATTGCTTCCTATCGTACCTAGGTGTGAAATGGTGAGTCTGACCGCCAGAAGCTAGTCACTGGATTACGGTATAGAAACTCGTACTGCTCTCGGCATGGAACATGCCGTATTTAGCTGAAAGTGACGGCCAAACTTCACGTGACATTCACGTTGAAATAAGAAAGGACCATCAACGATGGCCCTCTCTCGAAAGTAATAGATGGTTACAAGGATCTTGAATTACTCACTCCGATCAAATTTCGGAAACTTCGCAATTAGCAAACTGCCTTTGGTATTGCAGAAGACCGCATTCGCTTTTAGACTCATTTCTCAACCTTTAGGAGACCCAGTATGTAAGTAGGTTGCGAGGTAGGCAAATTTGTCTGAAAAAAAATTAAGGTCCGAAACCGGGGAATTAAGTTATACCGGTGAGCTATATTTGTCACGGGATTCAAGGAAGCCAGCCTTTATTAGCTAACTGCGATCTGGATATGATCAACTGGTTGAAAAGAGTTTGAACACCACTTTCCGTGAGATTTTTTGGCTTGACGTACGCAAGTTGTGTTTGTTGGAGTCTGCGGGCGGTTAGTTTCATTCTATTTGGTACTTCTTCGTTTGTGAATATTTATCATGACTAGCGAGGTGGTGACAGTTTTTTAGTGTGACTGTTGAGGTGAATAGCTCCCATATACTTAGCCGATGAAACTCCGTGTATCGGATAAACTTCAGATTGAGCGAAGTAGATAGTTTGATTAGGTCGGGAATATGAATAAAGGCTCTATTGCTATCTGGCCCGCAGTTAAGTTCATTTCTCCGGTATGTTTGTTCCGATGAAAGCGATGTCACTTACTTCGGGTCGCGATGTCGTAAGTCTGTCACATCGACTCTTCAAAGTGAATGCAACAGTATCGGGTTGTTTTTCGATGATGGAAACGGAGTCCACTTTGCCTTTGCCATTTATTTTGTGTCCTTCTGCACCGTTGCATTTGGTCCACTTCTGAGGGCATTTGTGGTGCCACTTGACATCTGGTTCAGTAAGTCCTCCTTAGGGCACTTGGCGCATGCGGCCTTCGTCTTGGTTGCATTCTAAGGGTATGTGACTGCTTACTCATTGGCAACTCCGAAGTTTGAAGTTCCGCCCACACTATAGGTGGCAGAAACCAAAGAGTACCACCAAGTTGGATCCCGTCTTTGATAGCTTTAATTCAGTAATGAAAAGAAGGGCGGAAGCATCCGGAAGTACCTGCAATCGTCACCCTGTTGGTTTGCTTGAATTTTTTCATGTATCGGTTAGTGATGGTGCGCTACAAAGCAGACCAGGAGAATCACGGCCGCTAAAACATTAGGTATGTTCTTATCCCTAAAACAATGTGACCGGACCTTGACACTCCTTCTTTGCACTGCAGGATGCTTGTTCTTGTTCTAGCGGTCCGTGTGCGAACCTCACTTCTGTGATGTTTTGCTAGTAGAACTCGGTAGCGTTTTACGAATGAAACAGTGTTGGCCCTCTGAATGATTGTCATCTTCCGGTCAGAAAAACTTGCAAACTCATGAAGCAATTGGACTTTGCCTAAACAGCCACTTAGCTTCAATGCGCTGAATAGGGTTTCCTTTTAATATGGACACGCGTAAACGGCGAACTGAGTCCCACCAAAAGAAGGGGGCGGTAAGCATCAAATGGAATGAAAATCAGGGGACGGTTCTCGGGGGAGCGTAGCGACTAATACGGCGTCGTAGGATGGCTACGGCTCATATTTTTTGAGTGAATTTAACCCCAACCAGAGTGGCTTCTTCGTTATTTATATTCATATTTGCTTCGATAGTTCTGTTCACCTCAAGCTCTTCCAAAGATTCCGTCACTAGTTGTCCGTTTCCTCCGTTTGCCGCTGCTATTTTGTGTTCTTTGCTGCCATCGTGGACCTGAGCAGCGCCAACTATGGGCTGCACAAACCTGGCTTATCACTTTGCTCCATCCAGACAAAGCACCGGTTGAATATAATGTTTCGTTTACTGCTGTTCATTGAATTTTGATCATTGGCTAATATTCCCGAGTTTAAGCCTTGAATTCTTTAAGTTAGCGATCGTTCTTCTTTATCAACACCGGTAAGTTTGTGCTTTGGAGTCCAGTAACTTATTCCCCCCTATACCACCAACGGCCCTGCTGACCATACTGACAAGCTCTTCAAAGCCTGTTGAAATGGTCATCCTGGGCGATCATAGGCGAACCCTGTGATTGCCATGACCATTCACTTCTCCCCTCCCACAGTAGTCTCCTCCATCCCTGATGGCAGAACGCCCCAAAAATAACTATTCCTAACCGCCGTACCACTAATAAGGGCCACTCAATCGGCCCTGATACTCCTCCTGCCTAGACACAAAATTCAATGCTAAAAACGTTTATTATTGCCGGGTCCCTCACGGGGAATGCCCCACTTCCGCGAAACTTGGCTTTAATTCCTAAACCGACGAAATGATTTTCACCGAAACAGTGCTCGTTGAACAGTCCTCAATAAACCCCATGTGTGCAGTTAAATATCATTCCTTCTCAAGAGCTAGCCAAAGCAGGCCTAGTAGTGGCTCTTCTGTGAAAGACAAACGCACCTTGAAAGCTACTGTCATTGACGGCGGCTTTTTTGACCTCAGTGCGGACTCGTTATCGTTAGCTGTGTGCTTCCTTGGGTCGCACCAACGTGCTCGTCCAAAATAAACGCCATCGTGGATGTTTATTCCCAACCTGGACTTTCTTGCCAGTGCAAAGTGTTTGTGGACAGTGCCAACCTCGACGTGACTTGCCGCCCTTCAAATATAAACCCGTCAGCCTTCCCTAACTTCCCCCCACATATCCACCTCGAAGGGTGGATGCAACGTCTTGACCGCCTTGCGAGGACGGAAATCATGTCGTGCATTCTTTTCCCCACCAATATACATGCTAACGTCACCTGAGTCATTGATCAGCTCTCTAGTAGGGACCACTATGTGGTTTTGTGTGAATTCCGCGGCCTCTCTCCTAACCAGACCTCTTTCTTAGTTCCTATTCGCCACCCTTCCAGCAAATGGTTCCCAGCACCAACGATAATCAGTTGTTTTCATTGGGGCACCCTCGCTGACCCCCGCATCTTCAAGTAGCATGCAGCCCCGCGTGCTCCAGTCTCCTTCAGTGCACAAATATCCTCAAGCTGGTTGTTGATTCATGCCACAAATCCCGCAGTCCCACTTGTCCCTATCACAGCCTGGGCTGGCCAAGTTATGAATCCCCATAAACCGGGTCAAGCGACTCATCTGACCTTCTGGTTGTCAGTCAGTTGGACTTGCGACTTTGTCACGGGGCCAAATAGTGCCAAAGGTGATGAAAGGCCGCTGCCTAAAAGCACCCCGAAAAACAGTCCACCTGTTCAACTTGCTGATATTAACTTTCAGCCCACTACTCCTGCCTCGTCCGAACTCTTGCTCTTCCGCCGACCTACCCCAAGTTCTGGAGGCTTCGCTTTTCGCTTTTCTTCATCGCCCATCATCTACCCTGGTGTCCCTTCACCCTTCACCCATTTCATCACATAGGCCTTACTTTTATCCATTCATTCCACCCAATTTGTTATTGACTACCTTGCCTCTTCGGGTAAACCTTCGAGATTAGCGTGTCCAGGCGACTTACTGCTGGTTCTTTTCTGTCCGAGCCATTCTGAAGCACCTTAAACGTGCTTGACCACTACAAAATTTTCATGCATCGCTGACTTGTTTTATCGCAAAGGGATAATTTTGCTCTCATTCTTCGCTTCACAAATGAACTTGACAAGGACCGGATAACTTCCGGCCCACTAGTCACACCCATATGACCCACAGATTCCTACAAGGGATATTTTAGAAACACACAGCTCATTAATAATAAGCAACAACTTGGTAAACCCTGGCCAACATGAATTTCTAAAGTTTCGCTTATGCTCCTCTTTCCAACCGGACTTCCATGATCTCCCAATGTCTGCAACTGAAGCCGGAAACTCTGAAGCAGTCCTATATTCAAACTTGTCCACAGCCCCGTAGCGTGTTCTCCACATGAACCTGATAAATGAGGGTTGACGTCATCGTCCTTCAGATCCTCCCTTGAAGGTCCGAGACAAGGCTGGCAGAAGCTCAGTTAACTTCCGCCGAAATTACCGCTAATAGAGTTAGCCAGATTATTATCATGGGCACTCATCTACATCGATGCACTATTCTGCGCTTTCAGCGAAAGCGCCCCATTCCTCTTTCCCGATGTTACCTAATTAGTGCATTCTTCCCACCCTAGGAAAGTGCTCACCATCCTTAGCAACGTAATGGTCGGCTTGTCTTCTCTCTAAACCGGGTGAACTCGGTTTTTTGTACCACTTTGGGTCCATTATAGCTTCCCTCTATCCTCATGGTGCACTGCTTTGCCCGTTAAAATTGCCATTTACAAAATGTCACTTCCCACTACACCCACCATTTATGACACTGGCATAGGCTAACACTTTTCCTCAGACGCCTCGGAACAGGAATCGTTCCAAAACTCTAAAGCAGGGCGGAAACTGGGCCTTAGAAACTGATACACCTTATTAACCGCCGGCGGTCATTACGCCTGCCTTTGACATATAAGACCACTCCAGCAATATTTCCTGGCCATTTCCATTTGCTGGCAGCTTTCCACTAGTATAGCTCCGGAAAATGTCCGGCTTGCCTTCATTAAAATGACCCTTGGTCTGTCTACACATTTAACCTGCTTTTACCGCTACGGAACCCCACACTTCGAGCCCGTGTAGGTTTTTTACTTCAAACTCAGCCAGCTCCCCACTCAGGTTAACTTATAAAGAAGAGCATACTTCCGAAAATTCGCTTTCCTTTGCCTTTGTTCCATTCGACACCTCGCCTATTCTTTCCATGTACCTTTACCCAATCTCGCCGTGAATTCCTGATTATTCCTGCCTGCCTAATCAATGTCTAGAACAGACCACCACCCGATAACCATAACTTTCTTCGACAGTTGGCTTTTGGGCGAAGGCTTCTTGTTCCTTTAAATGTTCCCAAAGCTATACAGCCAGATCATAAATGTATCTCCATTAGTCTGGCCATAGAATGGCACATAACCTTCTGACTTCCTTTCCTTTTCCCCACAAGCAAAACATGGCATTCTTGTCCTCTCCAATATCAGCATCTTTGTACCCAGCAGTGTGACCATTTCCACTATGGAAGCATTGCGAATAAATCTTCTGCTTCAAAAGCCATAACTCTATTCCCGAAAAATCTCACCCCAATGGTTTGCTGGCTCCAACGTAACTTCTTTTGCCCAATCAACATGGGGTGAAAAGGCATTCAGCCTCCTTTGTATGTTATCCACTCTGCCTCACTACTGTTCGACACCCTCCCAATATCACCATTAGGCTTTGAAACGTGGGCCGGCGGATTTCTACGGTATTCAATACATGCGAATCGTTATTCCTTGCTAGGGTAATGCGTAGCCGAATGAACGAACCCCAAAGAGAATTAAGATTGCAACTTTCATTCCATTCTTGAATAACGCGTGGCCCAATTAACAAATCCCAAAGTCAGAAAAAGATTGATTAGCTGATTCTCTGGTGTAGGATTAACAAAGTTTACGCATATACATATGTACGAACCTCAACTGTACTGCTGCGATGTCTACAAAAGAGGACCAGAGCTCAACAAAAGGCCAATGTCAGGTACCACCGTCACGGAAGCCCAAGTTCAAATCAAATCATGCCACTTCACGTGAGCAAAATGTAAACAAACGCTGAAGTGTAGTGATTGATCCTGCTGTACTTGTTCGAGGTTCAATGAGATAAAGAGCATAGTCTTAACAATACTAGTGTGGCAATGGCTAGTGAGGATTTCCACTCATGCAAGTTAGAAAGGTTGATCCGAATATTCAACGATACTAGACAAATCAAGTGTAAGCAGAAAATATATGCAAGCTTCAACTGTGTCCAAGATTACTAGCAAGCGGGAGCCACACTTTATCAGTGCTGAAGGCCAAATGCAATAACAACGGCGGGGTCAGCCGAAGAATTCAGTATAAGTCACGGTCCACAAACCACTAAATAAACAAAAAAACTCAGATGGTTTTATTGGTGTGTTGTAAGCTGCGCAAAACAATATTGCAAAACTGATGACTATAAGGAATTGACTCGCATGTGGAAACAATTCGCAGGAATCTTCTACATACATACTGTGCCGTCCGCCACCACCTTCCTGCGGTCATCGGCGTCTTAGATTTGGGTGAATGCTGGGATTCCTGCCTTATTTACCAAATCTCACTGTCAGTAAGAGTGGTCTATTGCTGCTTTGGTGACGTCTCCTACTGGCTGTAGATGTCGTGGTTCACCTTAGTTTGGGATTTCCTAGCCTAATTTTACAGGGGGCATTATTAGTCACAAAACTTTCCAGAAGAAAACATGAATCGAGTTTGAGAAGGATCCTTTTCTCACCCAATGAACACAATTGTGGGGCTTGGAAAAGTCAACATCCCTCCGCATCCGCCGTTATTCTCACGAACGCCTCCACAGATCCTTTATTTGAGGCCACAGGTGGGGGAGCATCACCAAAGCTGCCATCCGTAAGTGATATCCAGATGTTGAATATAAAGGGCCAAACGAATATGCATATGAAATTTTATAAACCAGATGGGAGTCACTAGGAGCAAGTTAGTCGACAGCGGAGGATTATGGGTTCCTGCCAAGCGAAAAAGGAAGGTGGAGGAAGAGCTTAGCGACATCGTCGCAACTGGAGTCATACAAAAACTGAGGAGTGAGATGACGACGGAAACAGCCAATAAATACTGGCAATGTTTGACTCTGAATAAACTAACATGTTTTATTTTCCATAAATTGTGTGCTTGCTACCGTATTCACGGTCATATTTTACCAGGCTGATACTAATACTTGTTTAATTGGGATGCTAATGCCCTCATGTTTCTTCAGCTCGGTCTACCTCTCCGGACCCTTACAGCAGCCAGGTGCCTGAATATCCTTTTTTTTCTACGACCAACACAACGGTTTGCAGCCATTTGGCTCTCCAGTTTTATCCCACTCGCCCTGCTGAGTGCATATTTCTTCTCACTTTTCCTTAAGGGGATTTTTTTCCAGTAGCCTCTACTTTTGCCAGTCGGTAAATGATTCTTCGGCGGTGAAATGATTTGATCGGTTAACCATGACCTGTACTTTGATCAACGCCTTGAAGCTTCTCCACAATGTTCACCTCACCAGCCATCTTCCTTCTGCCTCTCAAGCTGTTTTCCCCCTGCTGCTCTACCTTTGCTGGTTCGTCAAAATAAAGTTATTATAAAGAAGACTCCGTCAGGGATTTCCTGCGTAATGTTAAACCATCCGGGCTACCCTTACCTAGTATCACCTCTGTCTCTCACTATTAGCCATTTCTACTGCTATATTTCGGCACCCCAGTTCGTTCTTCTCTCGAACTCCTTTCTCCCACTGTTATTATGAGTTACAGTTTAGGAATGAAAACTACATTTGCCCCATGCTCTCCAGCTTTCAGCTGGCCACTTCCTTCTTCCTCACCCCGCTGCATGTCTCCTAATATGCTTCTATTTGCAGTAAATCAGCATCTTCCAACTGCTCCGAGCTAAATTTTTCAAATACTCATGGTAACTGATACGCCTTTCTCCGTTGTTCAAGCTTGTTTCCTGTTTCGCAACAAACTTCATACCCTGATCCGCATCGTCTGTCGCACCCGCGCTACTGCTTCATATTTTTCCATCACCAAACTGATCCTTATATATGTACAAAATTTATTCCTCTTTATCACTTGTAATCCCAGGTGCATCAGGATACGTTCCGTCTGTCGCCTTGGGTGCATATACTTATTGTACAGTTGTTCACGCCGAAAATGAATATCTGATCATGTTACCTTCAGCATCGTTCGACCAACCACATAGCAAGCTCCTGTCTCCCCTGAAATAAACCCTTTTTTATTGTAGTCTCCAGTTTAACGTGTATCAGAAGAGAAAATATAGAGGCAACCTGGCAGTGAAACATACAGATTGATTTCCTATTGCTGTTACTGAAGTGATCAGAAATGAACGATTCCCTGCCATCGAAGCAAGGCCATGGGAGACTGGCTCGCTGAAGAAAAAGTCTGTGCCAGAAATAAAACTATGTGCTTAACGAATTTAAGCATTTTTATGGGAAAAGGAGGAAGGCATACCTGTGTCCCACAATTTGTCAAAGAGTGGAGAGGTGATCGATCAAACCTCGACGAGGTTCAAACTCGGATGCATTCTAGCCGGAGCAACTTTCGCGAGAGCGAGATAAGTGGTAGAGGATAATCCCTGCGAGTGCTTTGAATGTGATGCAAGCCAGACTCATTCCTTTGAAGTGTTTCACAGAGGAATGTGTCTCTGTTTTTATGAATTCTTGCAACCTTACAAACTCTTTGGAATCCGTTTCTTCTCGCATGTCAAATTGGGGAGCTTTGACAACTCCGGGCAAAATGCTGAGGTGCTATCTTTGAAAACAGACAGAAACTACTTTTCCGGCCCAGTGGTCCAATTTTGCTCAGGGTGGCGTACCTCGCGAAGAACCTCCGCTTTTGACGAAAGACCAGTGTTCACCGCCAAAGCTGTAGCCATTGCACTAGTTGACAAACCCGTCGTGGATAAAGGTCAACCAAACTGCCTCTTAAAGTTCCCTGCCCAAAGAGCTAGATGAAGCTTCTAGGTTTCAGTCAGTGAGCCTTCTGCCTCTTCGTCCAACTCGATATCTGCTGGTTCTCGTGAATTGGATGGAAAAGTTCGCTGCTGTTTTCGATCGCCGTAGTTTTCCCTATCTCCCGACTCCTCGAGAACCACCATTGCTCATTGCCGTATCTCAGGCTTCAGATCAGTTTGCATTTAAAGCACCTCCGTGCTCGTTCGCATCTGGAATCAGCAGGACTTGACCCGCAGTAATCTAACAATGTAACTGACGATTCACATATCCATCGTTTCTGTACAGGTCTGGCTGCTGGACCTTGGGCAGAATTAGCCGCCTCAAACATGGTCCGCCTGATCTATGCCCATTGCAGTTTTGGACCTTAGGCATTTGACGGCCTCAATAACCGAGCGGACGATCCTGTTTCAGGGAAGTTTTGCTTTGGCTTTGGCTCGCCCACTGATGAGGCGGATGCTGAAGCGCGCGGACAAGGGCATGATCAGTGTCTACAGACGTAGACCAAAATTACCGACAAACTTGAATTTATCAACACCGGTAGTAACTCACAACGATACGGTCGATCTAAGTCCATCGCTGTGAAGGATCGGGAGGACGTCAGGTTACTGGGTGCTGCATTTTTTGCAAGACATTCGTACTTACTAGGAAAAGTCCATGGCCGCAAAGTAGTTTGGATAATCAGCCACCGTTATCGGTTTTGTCGGCAGGAATACTAAATTGGCGTCCCTTATCTCTCTCTGTCTAGTCTAGGCTTCCAACTCGTGCACTGAAATCACCAGCAAAATCCATGATGTCCGCAAAACGCATGCTTTGGAGCAGTCGAGACGAACTCTGGTTTAATTCGTCCTTAGTCTCATGAGAGTTGCAGTCAATGAGTGCATACAAAGAAACGTTAAACTGACGTCGGTGCTTTGGTCTAGAGCTGTTGATATGCACAGAACCATAGGACCGAACTGCACAAACGGCGGCTGGCTGGGATCCAGTCGATCATTGCAAGCTCAGCCTTCACACTCAGAGGGATGCCAACACCAGCCTAATCACAAGCATTAGACACCGAATTCCTCGACAAGTGAACAGAGACCTAGGAGATCAGTTTGCAGATGTTGCCCCGCTTGTTAAGGTGTGCAGATTCTAAGTGCGGCAAGTGGGACAGAAAGGTTACGTCGCAGGATCTACTATCTTTCTTTTCTGTCTCCAATTTGATACTCTTGCCGACAGCTGCAAGTTTATGACCACCGGTATTTGAGACGTCTTTTATTCACTTAGAATTGGGATGCATATGACGGAGATCAGAGAGCCGAGCGACGTTTACCAAATTCGATAGCTGAACAACAATCAGAGGCTTTTGGATGTAAAGTGCTGGGCCAAATTAGAAGCTGGTAAATGAATTATTGTGCTTTAACGAAGAAGTAAGTGAATTTGAACACACCTGGTGCGCTCAATGGAACCTAATGCGGAAAATAACAGAAAAACGGAAGCTCTAATTGATAACACTCATCAACGGCCAATAATAGACTGTGTAATGGAACGGGCAAGGATTCAGGGTTCTAATGGACAATAAAAGTGACTCATATTCAAAACATTGAGTGCGCGTGTGTGTGCCACCATTTGTGATCAAAGATGGTCTAGCACGGAGAGCGATAACGTGATTGCGAGCAGAATTAAACTTCCCTTTCTTTCGACGAATGTGAGGTGGCCTTTGCTGTTCCCGTATCATAGCTCCGGTTGAGTTCGACTTGGCTTTTGGGACATGCAGATCTGGGGAATAAGATTTCTGCAAGGAATTTAATGTCTGCTTTGATGGTTGTTAGTCCGGAGTTGAAAGTAATTTAGATGTGAGGTCCCTATCTTCTGGCACGGGAGCTAGATGAAAAGCCGGTACTGACCCTTCCTGTTCGCCGGGAAGAATCACGCTAGCGAAATGTGGACTGTATTCGACCGACCAAGTGGCTTCGCTTGGATGGTCGATCGTAAAGTCTGCACAGTATGCTGTCAGAGTGCACCAGACGGCGAGGCAACTAGGTATCTGATACAGCTTCCCTGGTATTCCGAAATATTTCTTCGTGAGGTGTCTCGTTAGGTGCCGTAAGTAGAAAAGACCGAGGAACCATAAACGTCGATGGTAACCACTCCCAGGGGAGGGGCGTCCAATCCTCTGGATTTTACTGCGAGTGAGGCGGTTCTCTATAAGTAACCTGCTTAGGCCTTCATCTGGGCCACTAAATTGTTGACTGCAGACCGTAGTTTGACTGGTCGCGAAACTACTGGTGTGAAAATAATTTTGAATTCCTATGACATGAAGGATGAGCCGCCGTCGGAGTGAATTTGGGCTGGCTCTGCAAAAACAGAAGGGTTGCTATAAAAGTTCCATCTTCGACATAGAAGGCACCTCCCAACAGGGGAATGCGAAGGGATAACGGGTGTATTCACCAAGAATAAGAAGATAGGCAACAGCATTTTGAAGTCAGTGCTCAAGCTTTTGAAATGTCACGTTGCTTTCATTAGTGGTCATTCCAGAGATTTGAAAAATCCGCGCTTGACCTCCATGCAAAAATTACACCGTCAAATAGCTCGCCGCACTTCACCCATGGAATGTGGCAGGCTTTGAGAACGGACGAGATGAAACATACGAGCTATCACGCTACGACAGAATGATCCTTGCAAAAGTCTCAAAATGGTGGGATCGGGTTCTGCTGCACAACAGCCTTGTGAGAGTGCTTCAGTCGTTTGGTTTTCAACAACAATCCAAACGTTCCGCCCAGCAACATCCAAAGCCAGCTGGATATTTTCGGTCACATAAAACTTTTCGGCTGTTCGCACTGCGGAATTGGTTCTCCTTTAGAGACCCCGACGGCAGTTCTTCACTCAGAAGCTTGGCATCCAAGGCAGTGAGACGTTGATTCAGTGCAGGAAGGTGACCGATTGACCCGTGAAGAAATTTCCGGTGTCTCAGGAGAGACACGATTGTTGCTGGTATGATTTTCCTTCGTCGTAGATCCTTTGCTATCGGTCCGTTTTTTGGATCCAGTCCTCAACCCTATGCAACAAACAGACTTATTGGAATGCTGGAAGCATCTTTTGAGCTGAGAGTAGCCAAACTTAGGCAGACAATAACTGCCCAAAGAAGTGCGATTAATTTTCTCATCGTCGACTGAACTCCCATCTAATCCATTTTTACGTCCATCTAGGTGAGTTTTCAGATCATTAAAATGCCTGGCTCTGTGTTCATACACTGGAGCGCCCTCTTCAGGGCCATAGTGGATGAAATCACATCTTGCCCATCAGCTGGTTCAGAGGCAGGGGCTCGTCGGTTTTTACGGACTGAATTGTCGGACACTACTGATTCTCCGTCCTTAGGAAAAAATCTTGCATAGCTCTTTGGGTCATCGGGGCAAGCAAGCCATCGCGCCCCCTCAAGGTGCTGTTTTGTCCTGATGGGAATGGTGGTCATATCAGTGAGAAAGGCAGTGAGGCTTGCGGCCAATTATTTCAAAGCCGTACCAGTGGCTATAGATAGAAGAAACCATGTGATGTTGTCTATTGTTTTTAGTATTGTTTTTCATCTTCTCTTGACTCTTACACAAGAATTGCGCTCTGAATATCGATTGAGTTTTTGATCTTGGCCTTGTGTTTTCACTACTGAATCTTGCTGTTTTTTTTTGTCCGTAACAGTTTTTCCATCGTAAAACCATAACTGACGGGAAGAACTTTTTGACTGGAAGAGTCCGAGGTAGAACAGAAGGCACAGGATGCTGACAAGCAGTTAGTTCACTCGTACTGGACATAAGCGGTGCTTCACAGTCTGCTGAACCGGCAGATCCCAATAAACTGGGCCTAACAATTTTGTATATTTCTCCGGCGAGTTATGGGCCCACCGTGGATGACGACAAACGGTAATCACATGGAAGCAACATCGGGCTTGTATGTTCCTCCTGGAAATGAAGTTCTATGAGCCTCGCCCCAGCAATTGCAGAAAAAGAAGGCTGCGAGTCTCCTTTGGTAGTTAGTTAGAGGCTGCAGTTTCAGGTCAGCCTCGAAAGGGGAGAACATTGACAATGCTATCCGCGACAACTTAATCACTGGAATAAGGTTAAGTCACATCAGGCAACACTTCTTAAATTGAACGTCAAATTTTCGAACCAAATCGGAACAACCTCGAGCTTTGGAAATGGTTGAAAAATAATCACTATCTCCGCAAATTTTGTCAACTCCGCCTCAGGCTGCAGCTTCTCCTAGTGCTCTTCCTCCAAGAGCCATGTTAGAAGCCACAATTCGTGCGTAGTTATCTTAACTTGCGCCAAAGGCCTTTACCCTGGTTGTAACAGGCATCCAGGGTGGAAATTCCCGGCAAGAAATGTCATACTCTAGGCTCGCAAAAAAGGTCATTTCCGTAAGGTGTGCTTGAATAAAAATATTTAAGTCAGTATTTTCACTTCTTTGACTGTCGTTTGGACTCACTTTTCACGTACTAACTTCAGGCCATTCGACCAATCCTGCACTTGGAAGAGCCGCGCCCGAATTTCGCTCCTCTTAGAAGTCGTTGGCAGCGCATATCTTCCGCGGCACTCATTGTTTACAGCCGGGGTCATTTCACCAAGACGGCGTTCCTTACCAATGCACCACCTAGGCCTTATCCGGACCGGTCATAATCATCAAGTTAAGCTTGCTTATTTGTCGTCCTCCAGGCAGCCAGAAATGTCCGACAGCTTCAAATGAAGGCATGTTACCTGCCCCGTTAACTCCAGCAGAACGCCCTCCGCGAAATCAAGTCTTCTTCACTGGATCGGTAGAGTAAAGAGGTGGTTGGATGACTTAAGTTTTGTGCGTGAAATGTGGAGTGAAAATAACGGTAAACCAAACGTGCATTCACTAATCGCACACACACATTCTAGAGAAGTGCGTGATACGTATGAAAACTACCTCTTCTTCAGCCTGTCCACCTTTCTTCCATCGTCCCTTGAACTGCTCCGGAATGCCTTTTCAAACCTTGATTACCGATGAAGTGAACAGTATTCCTCGTCGTGCTTACGAGGATGCGGGAAGTACAGCCAGCTACTTATCGGGGAGTTTGGTGAGAGGCATCAAATGGATAGTGCATCCTTCTCAAGGAAAGCTGACGATGACTTCCATCGCTCCACCTAACGCCAAGGAAAGACAACACTTTGTGGCAATCGAGCTCAAAACGATCGGTTTGCACTATTCGTCCAAATTAACCTCCGAGCAGACACTCTGGTCGAACTAGGTCATTTTGGTTTTACCAAAGGTATCAACAGATTTTTGGTGGCCAAACGTATCCATTTACTGTCTGAGTATCAAAACCGGCTTCTGTCATAGCCCAATCATTCTTTACAAACACACCCTCTGGCAGCAAACCTATATCTACCAAGTCGCGTCGGCACAACCGAGAAGATGACTTATTAGGCGTGAATTGCAGCGACTGTCTCCGGCGGCGTCAATGAACACCCTCAATCCACCTGGGGAACCAAGGTCTCGGTTGTGGCTAATGAAAGTCACGAACAAAGCATAGCGACAGATTGCAGCCAAACCGTAGATAGGTTCACGAAACCGTATGCTTGTCCGTTACCAAAAATAGATCAAGTGATTCAGGAGGTTGCTCTGTACGGCAAACTTACTACTTTGGACCCTAAAAGCCCCCACTACCAAAAGCTCATCCCAGCTGAAAGGAAGACATCCACTGCTTTCGGAGCTCTTGCTCGGCTGTTATAATTCTGTCTCATCTTCCATGAAGTAACCAGTGGAGTGCCGCTTTTCCAGAGGGGGGACTGACCAAATCACTCCCACCGAGAGATTTAAAAATAATTAAACACATGCTGACATTAAAACCATTTGTGGGAACACCGCTTGTGAGGTCAATTTGAACAGCCGGAGACTATCAGATGTGACCAAGAAATACTGCTTATTCTTTACCAAAACAGAAAAAAGCTTTTGGAGCTAAAGAAATCAGGCGGCTTTGCCCCGGGGTCTCGAAAAGCAGCATCGGACCGGATCCTATTTGGTTGAAACTGCTGTTGGAGCCACAGGCTCTAAAAGGCTCCAAACGCCAAAGGTAAGTTGTGGGCTTTCTTGCCTTCTATTCGCCCCGAATTCCCATTTTTCCCGATATATTTACCCATTCGTGCAAAACCAGGTGTTTTCGCTGTCAAACCTATCAAGCAGTGCTTTTCTGTTATCAAGCAGTGTCTAGCAAAGGCAAGTCTGGTCACTGTTCGTTCGAACCCACAATTTGTTGTAGCGGTTGATGCCTCTGACAGCACCATCCCTGCCAAGCTCAACCGGAATAGGCCCTCGGCTTTGCCTGTACCCAGGTTTTTGAATCCAAGGGAACGGTATTGCTCGGCGGTTGAAAAATAGGCTCGCGCTGTTATGGAGACGGTACGGAAGTGGGAGTATCTGCTGCCTGGACGTAGTTTTAAGCTTGCCACCGACGAACAATCTGTTTCTCTCGTATACGGACATCCAGAGCACTGTTAGGTTCAACACGAAAGAACATTACGACGGCAGAGAGCTATCCCTCTGCTGTTTCGGAGCTGTCTGCAGGCCTGGGAAATGAAACTTCAATGCAGGCGTCCCCAGCAGATCTTGCTAAGGAGCCGCTTCTTCAGGACTGCACCTCAAGCGTTTGCTAAGCACTATATTTCATCCTAGAGCCTTACATTTGGCTGATTTTGTGGAAGCCCGAAAGTAAAATTTCTATTCGAAGAAACATAGAAAAAGATTTCCAATTCTGTAATCTGTTCCAAGGCAAAGCCTTATTTTGAGGGTGCATCGATCGGCCACTTCTTCAAGACGACGCAGCCCCTGAGGGATTGTCAAACGATTTCTACAGTCGTTTTTTATCCTAAGTCGGGACCAGCATTTGCTGACAGCCGATGACGAATACCCCAGACTTCCATTGACGTTTGCTTGTTCCGACTTGAGTTGTGTGACTGTGACTACTGCCTGTGTTAGCTGTTCTTGTTGTTTGGAACACCGGAATATATAAATTCAAGCAGGTGATTTTTTTAAGCCTAATGAAGTTAAACGTCTGCTCCTCTAAAAAAGGGTCGCCTGAAGCCACACCTTTTCATGAAATCCAGAGAGGCATTGACAAGTTGTGCGTCTGGATAGGATCTTGTGGAAAATTATTCTGTGAGGATTGAAGTCGAAGCAGCCCCTTGTCGAGAATCAATGGTTTCTGCCTAATCGACGCCTTACATGCAGTTCGATCATCGTTACACTCTGCTCACATCGAAGTACCCCAAGAAGGTTTGTTGTGTTAAAGCCGAAGGCGCACAAAAAGATATAAATCTCTACCCGGATTTTTACTCTTAAAAAGGTCCTCTTGAAGAAGAACAACACAAAGACCAAATATGATCTCTCGTATGTGAGGTTGAAGTTTTTCTTTTTATTCCGTACTACGCTTGTTTTTGGGTTCCGGATGGAAAAGGGGATACCAATTATTACGCCACTTGGTTCCCAGAGCTCACTGGAAACAAACTTTAGCACATCGCAGTAGACCAGGACAAAAAAGACGACTGACTTGCCTAGATACTAGGATCTAGTGAGAGGAACAGTGGGCCACCCGCACAAAACCAATGATCAGTATTGTGACCGGCATGACAGACACATCACTCTCGACACATTAACCTGACAACAAAAATGTGTTCACCTTAATCATTTGAGAAATAGAGAAAACTGACAGTGGCAAAACGGACTATTATTATGGCTGCTCTTTTCAAGCCGGTACTATTCACACAAAAACCTGGAGTTTCAAAACGCACCGAAGAAAACATTTATTGTTTACCGCTTCCTTAGTGCTGTTTTCCCCCTTCTTCAAAACTCTCAGACGGGAAGTGAACAATGAATGAAACCCGGATTGTAAATCTCACTTGTGTCGTCTTCAATATCAAATTATGCTCCTGTTCTCATCTATAGCACAAATGCACGGATCACTTTGTGCGGGGGCGGTTTTCATGAAACAGTCCACCGTCGAAGCCAGCTTGTTTACTGATACTTCGTCTATAATGAGCTCGAGGACAAAATGCACCTGTTCAGGCAGCCGCCGCATCCACAACTGTTGCAACTCCATAACCTGGGCTAGCTGTAGCGCTGTCTACGCGGGAGTTGTGCAGGCAGCTGCCTTCCCAGAAAGTGACTCCATGAAACTTGACCTGACTGTTTGAAGCAAAACTTCGATGCTTTTGAGGAAGATCAGGAGAAGCGCAAAGTAAGGCTTGTCTGTGAGTAGGTTGGAGGCCACACCCTGAGAGACTTCAAGGACATTTAAAAAAAATTCAGCAGCAAGTCGTCCACAGTTCTGCCGCCGAAGAATCATTCTGGAAGCACCAAACCGTGCCTTCGGATAGGGACACCGAGGGTAGGGGCTGTTCGAAATAAGCGGTGTTGCTTTTAATGGTCGGGTGACTGAAAACCTTGCATACACCACGAGGCTGAGCACAATCAATTATAATTCGGCCATAACTAAAATAAAGCAATACAGAATATATAACGATAAATTAAAATCTCTAGAGCTGGAACTAAATAACTAAATATATATGCGACGAATGCCAAAAAGCAAACGCTAAGGAATGGAAAAATCTTTCGTGCCTTAAAATGGAAGTGAAAAAGAGGACTGACGTTAAAAGATTTGATTACTAATTGACGGTCCTGCTGAATTGGCCGGAGGATGGATAAGCAACTGGCTGGAGCACATAAGCCAAGGTGTGGCAGGTCTCCAGAACCGCTTCGGGGAAAAGGGCAATGGGCAAAAGCAGCAGTGCAACAATGTGGGTTTACCGATCAGGGCTTAGACAATAACTCAGTTGAAGGGGTTCGTGCTAAATTGATTTCCGAACCTACCTAAAAAACTGGCAAACGTTTGGCTGACCATTTACATACCATAGGAGATGGCAAAGGCGCGTCACTCATATGTCAATTGTTTTACGAAATAAATCTCTCAATCCTTGAAGTGATTAGGAATTCTGAGGTTTATATGCGCTCGACTCTGAGCCACTTCATATATTTAGAGAAAGTTAAGGTGTAAAACTACCCAAAGCCAGTGGAAGATTTGAAGTGCGGTTAGCACCCCAAAATAATACCAAACTACAGATCCCCAGGCATAAGCGAGGCGCTTTCAAGCTCTAGGATGCCGATTCCATTTTAAACGAGCTTGGCGTTTTAGTGGCAGAGAGGGTCACTAGAATCACTTAAGACTTCGGTGTACTCAGCCAACGGTTCCGTCAGCCCTCGCGACATCTTTACCGTAGTGCTGACTGTGATATTGGTAAATGCCATCACAAATGCTGAGCATTGCACTTACCAGGCAGGAGTTGGCGTGTTATCAACCCAAAGACCCAAGTGGAAAATTACCTGGCGCAGAGTAAGGAAATGAAGGCAAATGCTAGGCTGTAACGAGAAAAAGATGGGGAAAAGAGACCAAGGCCTGGCGAGCTCTGAGACTTCGTGGGCTAAAGCTCGGCAAAGTGGGATGGTGCTTGCCGGAACATTTTGTTGAATTTGCTCATAATTCCTTCGTAGGTCGTCACACCACTGTGAGATTAGTACACATACGTTCCCCTAGTGGTACAAATCTATTCAAATTTAATAAAGTGCTAAAACTGACAATATGTCTATCGTATTGTCCTTTATCAGTAAATTTTGCTTACATATGTCGTCGGTGGACCACTGGATCAGCCTACGTAGTGGAGATGGTGGCAGACTGAAGTAAGAGAATTCCGGAACCGGAACGGGGCAAAAATAGAGAAGGGACACCGACTTACGGAAAATATTGGATGATTTTTTGCCCCATTTGGGCCCCGATAACGGTGTGCACTGTTTTAGATGGAACTGCGCGCTGGCCCAACTACAGAGAGACACTGAACCACACTCTCCGCGTCTTCCTGAGGAAGCCCAATTTAATTCTCCCTCGTGACACTGAGTTTACCTCCAGTATGCTCTGGAGAAAGTCTTTATGCCCTAAGCATCAGATGAAGGTCATGATTTGTACTGGGGCAGGTTACAACAATATCCACGACCTCCAGCCAGCATCCTTATATCCCACGAGTAATCCACGTTTCTTATCCAGGTTACGAACCATCAACTTATTGATACGAGGGAAGCACCTGGGTTACAGCCCTGAAGGAGGCAGGCTCTAATTTGCTTGATGTTACTCCACGTCAATTTTCTGTCCCATTCATTGGCTATTTATCTCTCTCTCGTATTTCCCAGTCCCAGTCACCAGTATCCATCAGCAGTGATGCGCTTGTTAGCAACATTTCACGGCATCAGTCTTTGTAAATTAGATTACAAACCCCCGATCTCCTTCCAATCTAACGCTCCCATCCAATGCTGCCCGTAATCCGTCCCACCAATCAACCCAGGTACCTGGCTCATCAGAAGTGATCACCCAGCCTGTTCACCTTCCACGACGAATCGTATTCTTTGATCCATGTCATTGAATACTCTGCCTCAAGCAAAAATGATTAAGTTATTCGATCCACCCTCGGCGAAAGCACTACTGGGAAATTATGAAATCCATAAAGTTACTTTAGATTCCACTAAACAGCTCTCACTTTTCAAGCCGAATGCAGGCTCAATACTAAACAAGTTGCGAATGTAGCATTCGTCAAAGCTCACGTCTGATTACCACCATATTTTATTTGCCAAACCCGGTTGAGAGATGACAATCCAAAAGAAGGTGTGACTATCACCGAGTACCATTCTTTTGGGGGAAAACAGAATAACGGCGAGGGAGGAGCTGTCTTGTTTACTGCAAACCACAAGGGCAGAGATATATCGGCACCCCGTACTGGATAAATTAAGGGATTCTTTTTGGCCACAGGTCTCTAGAGAATGTTCTGACTATATTATTAGCTGCTTCCATCGCCCCGCTGTAATAATCGAAACGACTCTTTGTCAGTCATAGAAGCTTTAAACATTGATGTGGACATACCGGGTCCCAAACCGGTGGCCTGCTATTTCCCAGCATGGGACATCCCCTAGTTCCCTTCGAATGCCTCAAAATACCTTAAAAATCTATATTGAACTTTCTTTGGAGTATTCTGTACGCTTTCTGAGTCTGACCATGTTTTACGTTACTTTATCAAGCTTGTCTTCACACAATGCTGCAAGTTAGTTTGTTTTGTATGGAACATTTAAATTTGGCCTTCAACCGTTTCGTACGGTCTTGCTTGCAAAATGGGACTCTGAACCTTTGGGTCGCAGTATTGAGTCTAATTAGTCGCATACACGCGCATTGTGGAAACTGCGAGTCATTCTTGTTCTGGTTTTGGATTCGTTTGAATTGGCTACGAGGTGCTCCATTTGAGATAATTGTGACTTACTTCACCCACCCCACTCCTCGGCTAGCATCCGCTTAGAAGGGTGGGCGTAACGTGTATTGTGCCCAGCCATGTGCAGTGACACTCTTGACCTCGTTTTTGCAGTGGGATTTTCTCGAGTACACACCTCAGATGAGAACAGCAACGTGGGACGCAACCGTTTGCCGGTAATATGAGTTGTCAGTGCTATCATGAATCTTCCACACACCAACCGCCAAAAGACCGCCTCACCGAGCTAGCTGGAATAACTTGACCTCACCTATTTACACTCAGAAAGGGATGCATTCTTTTTATCTGACGATTTGCATACCGTTTTAGATCATCTTTGCTCCACAATAAATACATGCCTTGACCTATTCGCCTCACACCGAGGACTACCGTGATGTGACAAACCAAATAGAGTCTGCCAGGTCGAAAAGAACTCCTATGCTATGGCGAAGATTCTTTAGGTTGTGAGGTTTTTTAGCGTTCTCACAAATGAACCATTTATCTCACGTGACTCATTAGACTAAAACTTCCTCCAATAAAAAACAGAGATGAAGGGCCCTGCTTCACCCTAGCGGGCCAAAGTCTTAGCCAAGTTGATGAAACTGAGAAAGTTACAGTGCCGCTCTTCTATCTATCCTTCTATCTATTATATACAACAGCAATTAGACAACAAACTGTAAGAGACTCCGAGGTCTTTCAGTGCCTTTTTGCTTTGTCTCTGACGACTGATGGTTCCTCAGGCCTACACTCCTTTCAACCGCTGAAACCTAAACAGTTCTCAGCAGTTTTATTCCATACAAATGACTTGGCAGCACAGATCACTAAAACTGAACGGTCCTACCGCCCCGAACTAGAAACCGCTCCACCGGCCGCTTCCAGTTATGGGGAAACTGATACCCCAATCTTTGTTGGATGATTTCGATTTATATACGTGTAGTATCACCTTTTCTCTCTTTGAAAAAGGTCAGTTATTATCCCAATTCCTAAGAGGAGTGCACGACAAGGCCCAACCAACCATCGCCCAGTGAATCGCATCCCTACATTTTCCCGAGTTACGGAGGGATTGATGAAAAAAATAAGCCTACTACTCACTCACTGAAAAATAACCCAAATAAATCTGTTCAACAGGGTTTTCCCTAAATAGATCTCGTGCCATCTCTATTAGTGTTTTTCTCAACTTGAAAATCATGGCTAAAAACAATGGTAATTCAGTGACCGCAACTCCGCTTGAGGTGACCAAGGCTTTTCATCGAGTATCCTCCATTCAGCTAATGGCCAGGATGAAAATATATGGACTTTTTAACCAACTTCTGAGGCGGTTTTTGATAAATCGAACACTCTGAAAGCGGGTGGTGGGAGGTGACCGTAGTATATCATCACCCCTACCAGTAACTCGTTCAGTTATTCAGAGTGAAGTAATACTTTCCTTACTTTTCCTTGAGTACTTAAAAGACATCGCAAATGTCATTAAACAGGGGGCTGTATTATTTTGCAGACTACAGTAAAATTATATGCTCTTTTGACCCAGCGCTTTAGCTTCTACCGCTGCTGACACAACAAGCGCCTTACAGCCGCCAGATTCTTGGAGCAACAGGGGGTTTATGGAATCCTCTGCCGCCAAAGGTTGCACCCTATTGCGTGGACTCTAGGTTCCCGCAGGAACAAAAAAGGTTATTGATCAGTTCCCTTCCCCCCCCCTAAAAGTCCGGAAACAAGGGACTTGGGATTATAATATTCGTGCAAATTCTATTTCTCCGAACACTCAGCCGCGCGGGTCACTAAATCTAGACGGATAATGGTCCCATTTTTGGAAACTTCGGTATTTCTGAGAGCAGGTTGAGTATTTTTAGAACTCAAGTCAATCCACTTTTGGAATACTGCACAGTCGTCTTTCTTAACGTGTGGCAGATTGATGGATTAGCAAAAAAGAATATGCCACTTTGATTTGCCAAACAAGCCCTAGGATCCTTATCATCCCTTAATAATATGGGACGGTGTGGAGGGCACCCAAGGCCATGTCGTCCAAGAAAGAAACTTCCTTCTTTCTGCATTATTATAAATCTTACATAAAGCACTTCAGCCCTATAGGTAAAACCACTTTTCAACTATCATTTACAAAGCAGAGACACTTCAGCCTTGATTCCGCTCGGTGGGACGGCAGCGCGATCTAATTTGTTCACCCCTTATTGTTCTTCCTTTTGGAGCAAGCCTCTACAGCAAATAAGCTGACTAATTTCAGCCTCTTTAGCACTCAAAAACTAAGTAAGTATCTGACTGCACAAGAAACCACCCTCACGCGTGATTTCCACATGTCTATTACTGGAGCCTACGACCTTGGCCGGGGATACTAGTGGGTAACTTACCAACCTTTGTCCAGTAGAGAGTGGGCACTGATGGATCCTTGGGAGCATACGTAACCATTCCATAGTGCGGAGAGAGGAGAAAAGTAGTCAAGTCCGAACCCCTTGCTTGTCAGTAAAGCATCCGTTGTGTCTGTTTACTCACATCTCATTTTCAACACTCCTAACTGCGAAGCCTTAACACCCGCCATTGCCCTGCCGATTCACCGGTTCACGCCGTCTATTTTTACCGTAGTCGGCAACACCCTTTCTCATCTGCCGCCATCAAATTTTAGAATATCGCTAATGCTGGAAAATAGGCAGCGACATAAATGGTGTTGCCTTTGAGATACCAGCCTTATCCACGCCCAAACTATTCACCCGGCAACACCACACTCTACCGTGTAAGGTTGCGGACTTCGCTCTCACGAAAAGACCGTCACAGTTGGAGTGTTTTTCCACGCATCATTCATCAAAATACACACATTCGCTCCAGATAATGCTCCTTCTTACCTCCTCGTCCCAATGGTAATTCACGTTAAGCCTCAGTAATGTTTGTTGCTGGAATTGTTTTATGGTACCTCCCGTTCGTCGTTTAAACCCTAAAGCTAGCTCTCAAACTTACGACAGCTCGTTTCTGTTATGATTAGTTCCTTGGCAAGATGTTGTACTTCTTTGTCTCCCCCTGAAGGCATGGCTGGAGAATGTCAGACTGAAGTCCCTACAATCCTTTTTCCGAAGTTTGCCCTCACTCTTTGAGGGTGATTATCCCCCGCTCCAACTCATGAATAATAGCCTAGGACCTTTCGCGCTGGATAGAATAACGGAAATTTTCACGAGGTTTGATTTTCGGCCATCATCCTACCACCTTCCTATAAGCTGCGCCCCCCCCCCCCTCAGGATCCGAAAACCAGGCCTTTTGAACCTGAACTACTGGATTGCACCAAGTTTATGCAACTCACTCCAATCCCAAAGGTGCGGGAAGCGGTCAGATCCCCCGCTTTGTCCGGCTCGCACCAGGAGTGCAGGAGGCCCTCGACGATGGGCGGAAGCAACTAGATTGGAAGATGTCACTTCCCGCTTCCAGAGACGGATTTCAGGCTAGGCGTCTAGCGCACCGTCAAACCCGTCTACCAACACCACCTGTGGATCACTAGATTCCATTTTAATATTTGCTGTGCTTCGGCAAACAATTCATTTGCTCTATTCCTCTCCAATTATCTCCGGCTTCCCTTCGAGCCTTCTCTCGATTTCTACGCTACAAGTTATTAGTTATAGTTATAGTTATAGTATATTTCTTGACCGTGGTCAATACACATGCACAAGGCAAGATCAGAGTATACAGCAATACATGTCAATGTGAGGTATTCACAAATTCTAAATTTATAAATCACAGCAACCGAAATACAACAGTAAAGTCATGTAGTGTTTGAGTAAACAAAAGTGGTAATGGTTGAGGCGGGAATTTCGAATCGGTTTCGAAATCGCTGGGGGGCGGTGTGGATAGCTGGACAGTCGTGGAATTGCTGATATAAGCAACAAATGGACGGTCACTAACAACTAACCGGGCGTAAGAGATGCAAAAGAACATTGTTAGAAGTAAAGCAGGCGTGGGGCTTTCAAAGTGCAGTTAGAGATACCAGCGGGATATTGGACACTGATCCAGCATTGGGTAACTAATTGTGGAGGAAGCATGTGAAATAAAGGCAAGTGAGTCAAAGGTGATAATAAAACGGACCTTTTGTGCAGGTGATTACAGTGTCATATGGAAATTCAAATGAAGGCGAAAAGCTTCGCAGGGACTTCAGTGAACTTTTGAAGAGCATGAATGGTGTATGGACATATAACGGACTATTAAAGAAAAGAAAAGCCGTCAATGAAACGGATTAGTGGAGACAAACGTCAATGGTTCGGCTAGGCAGGATTTGGAAGAGTGTAAACTGTTTTTTTTGTATTTGATAGAAAATTGGTAATCAAATTATGGTTGGCTGCAGATGGCTGGTATTCTGTTCCGTAAAGACCTTGGTTGCAGGCAGAATGTTGTGGGAAGCAGGTAAAAAAGGGCTGGTTTGACGAAGTTGACAGCTGCGAAGGCTGGGTTCCGGCCATTGATTTCGTACTACAACGCGGGAAGAATTGAACTGTCGGGTTGGATTATTTGGGAATAGACGTTGAGCGGATGTGTTGATGGTTGCTGTCAGGAATCACCTCTGCGATCCGGTGAGACTTTCATGAGGTTTTGTTAATCCATGTACGGTGCCCCATGTAACGTCAGCAGGCGAGAGTATAGGTTTAAACCATTGATCAAATCGTCCAGTCCTTACGGTAATCCGGAATAAACGTCGATTTAGCCGATGGATACCCAAGTAACCAATGCAATCTGGAAGAGATCAGGAATGCGGCAGTCTGGAGAGTGTTCCAGCTGTGGGTTATGATTATCGTTTATATGGAAGCAAGAAAATGAACATTTTGATATCCGAACAGTTAGTTATCGTTTGGCTAGTGGACAGGTCTATTAGGGATCCCTAGATGGAGACTGATAGCTTTCTAGGGTAGTTGGGTGATAGTAGAGATTTGGGGCGATATCAGGTAGGCAGTGGATGAGGAGAGGGTGTCCGTTTGGGAACCAGGAATAAAACAATAGTAGATGGTATGGTCTGGACGAAGAATGAGAAAATAAGAAGAAAACAGTCTGGTTAGTTCACCAGCTGTGGTAAAGGACGGCAAACATTAAAAAGGGGGGAAAACACAGTGTTAAAATGAGGATTTTTCATGTGGGGACAAACGTGCTGGTATTCGGCAGGGGCATACGGATTCCGGTTGGAATGGGGTCTTAACTTACCATGAGCATATGCGTAGAGAAGTGGAGCCTAGTTACTAAGGAATGGTAATCCGTGTGGCAAGTACGAGAAAGGCACAAAAAAAGCAGGATGGGACGGCTGAGTTCTAGCCTGAGCCAGGAATTAACTGAGAGCGAGCACTCATCGCTAAAGGACGGAACGGTTTTATTTATATATACGCAAATTGTGTGTAGTAAAATGGCACAATCTAGTTAGGAAGGGGGACAAGTGAGTGGAGCATACCCAAGGTATATATGTATATATATATATATATATATATATATATATATATATATATATATATATAGATGTATACGTGGGTGCGATCATCGGACGCAAAAGACTACGGAAAGAAAAGTGAGATAGAGTGACGCAGCCGAGGATCAACGGTTAACGGAAAGAACAAAAGTTAAGCACGGGCTCATCGGTGCGGCGGATCCCAAAGGCACATTGAGGCCATGAAACGTGAGACTAAAGTGGAAACGCCTAAGTGTGGCTAGAACTTTCAATGGGAAAGTTAGTATTTCGCCTAGAGTGGTCATTGAGCAGGAGTAAAGACCAAGTTCTGCATGAAATTACAGAAGAACCTTAGCTGGGGGATAGGGTTGGAGCAGAAATGGTAACGTCATAACTGGGTGTTGAGTTCAGTTAGTGAGTCACGCTAAGTGCGATGAATCAGACTGGATTTTCCAGTTCGAAATCGCAGAGGTGGTGAGCGAAGTATGAGTGGTGGGACCTGGTGCGGAAGAGAGGCATTATAAGCTAAGAGATATCGAGGACCGTTGAGTTACTCACCATGATTTTGTTAATAATTATAAGACAGTAGTGAGTATATATATATATATATATATATATATATATATATTGTATATAAAAATGTTATATATTTACACATATATATGTATATATATGAATAGGTATATATATATATATATATATATATATATATATGCATATATATGTTTATATATATATGTGCATATATATATATATATATATATATATAAATCCAACCAGGGGTTGGATACTAAAGCAGTTTTTATGGCAATGTTGAGGTTGGTTTCAGGGCCGCATACGCAATATAACTAAATAAAGTTAATAAATCGTGGAGCGAGTGAGAGATATTGACAACCTGTGGGGAGTAATACGGTGGTCTCTATAAATGCGAGCGCATCTGAAAGGATTTGTTTCAAAGTTGAATTAGCAGGATCCTATAAGTTGGTATGGATAAACAGTTAGTGGACGCAGACATGCTTACATATGTCGATGGCGAAGGCTAGGAGAAGCGGTCAAACAAAGCAATCGGAATTTTTAAAGCGGTGAGGTTATTTTGGAAGGTAAGGTAAAGAGAGAAAGCAGAGCAATGGCTTAAAAGTCAAGGCCTATCTCGTAAGCTTGACGTTCGGTTACGTGAACGTTGAATAAGCGCAAAACAGTTGGGACAGTAAGGAATTTATCAATAGCATGCACGAATGCATACTTTGACCGAGAAGATCTGATGTGCAAGGGAAGTTTATTCCAGATTCTGGAGTACGCGAAGAGAAAGAACTTAGAGCGTAGAACAGTCCTCGCGGAGGGTGTGGTAATAGTATACTGTCTATTCCGGAGTGAATGTCCAGTATCCGGGGAGAAGCACAACTGGTTGGAGGAATAGGACTGCTTAGTCAATAGCTTATACAGAAATATCAAATTTAGCTTGATGCGACGAAGCCATAGTGGTTCGATTTTGAGAGATAAGCATCGTTCCCTGTAGTTTAAGTTGGACGACCAACCGATAAGCTGTTTTGTAAATCTTCTTTGAACACATTCGATAATAATCCTGTCGGATTTTCTCATGCTAGTGAAGATTAGGGGACAATATTCGAGAAGGGGCCTGGCATGTACTTTGTACATGTAGAGAATGCTCTGCCTAAGCTGAAAGGATCTGAATAGAAGACCAAGACACTTTCTAGCCTTCGCCGTTTGGAGGACAGCATGTTCCGAGAAGTTGAAAGAGCAAGAATAACTTAAGCCAAGGTCTCTTACTAAAGGCTGGCTGTCGATGGGTGAACCGCCAATGCATAAAGAACCAGGAGGAACCTGGCATTTGTAAGTGAGGAAAATACATTTGTCGGCGGAGAATTTCATCGCCCAGGTTGAGCACCATTCATCAAGAGCGGCTAAATCAGCAGAGATTTTAGGGATAGTAGTACTGAGGTTGCCAGGCGAGAAAGTGTAGACTATCTTAATGTCGTCCGCGAACAAAAACGGCGTGCCATTAAGTATTGTCGGAAACATATCATTTATATATAGGAGGAAAAGCAGGGGTCCCAAAACACTGCCCTGAATAACACCGCTAGTAACAGGCTTAGGATTAGAGGTGTGCCCGTTAATTAAGACAACCTGTGAACGATGAGATAAGTAAGACGAGAACCAAGAAAGAAGTGGATCGACAATCCCAAATGACCGTAGCTTTGTTAAAAGGTGGGGGTGAGGGACACGATCAAATGCCTTGGATAAATCAAGATAAAGAACAACAAGAGATTTCCCACTTTCAGCAGAGCCGGTGACGAGATTCAGAAAATCATACTGACAAGTCATGCAGGAACGTGAACGGAGGAATCCATGTTGGTTATGATTAATAAGACTGAGGCTTAATAAATAGTTAATAATATTATCTTTAACTATTTTTTCCATTATTCTGGATAAGATGGGGGTATGGTTTATAGGGCGATAATTGGATACCTCATGTAAAGGTCCTTTTTATGAATGGGAACGATTACCGAGCGCTTCCAATTAGCAGGTACGGTGCTACCATTAAGTGAAAGAGTGAAAAGGTTAAGCAACAACAGGGGGAGATCCGGTCCACCATTGACGAGTGCAATTGGTGGTAAGCCATCGGGGCCTAATCGAGGAGAGGGTTTGCTATTGGATAGTAGCTTGGAAATACTCCTGGCATCAAGGGGTATCGTAGAAAGGACAGAGTCGGTAAGTGGTGAAGATGGGGGCGGGGCAATGACAGTAGCTGGAGCCATGGCTGAAGCAAAGAATGCATTGAAGGCTTCGGCTATACAAGGTGGGGAGGTGATAGATGAGTTATTATCCAGAATTAGAAGTTGGAAGTCGGCCTTAACATCAGCGTTTCTAGACTTATGCAACATAGAAAGAAGTTGCGACCTGTTAGGATGACTCAAAGCCTTAGCTTCTTGGTCACGAAGTCGCGTATTATCTTGTCGTTGAATAAGTGTGGAGAGGCGGTTTAGACGAATAAAAAGTGAAAAGTCGTTGGAATTATGTAGTTGTTTGAGAAGTTTATGGTACTTCTTATGGAGTGGCGAGACAGACGACCTCTTTTTAGGTACAGCCTGGGCAGTATTGGACAATTTATCCAGACAATCGGAAAAGAAGGAGTAGAAAGTATCCGCAGCATGCTGAGGGTCCTGGGTGAGGAAATAATCACCCCAGTCTTTCTGCCGAAGAAGCGTGACTAGCAAGGCCCAATTTCTGCTTAGGAATGTATTGTTGGGGGGGCGTGCGGGACTAGGTGGGCCACTAAGGGGCAGATGGCAGATAACCATTTTATGGTCACTACCGGGGAAGTTCCGTATTACGGTCACGTCGATGAGAGGCATGTTATGAGTAAATACCAGATCTAGTATGTTCCCATTTCTGGTAGGTTCGACAACATGTTGTGTCCAGCCGCCAAGATGAATGCTAGTGATCAGGTCCATAAGGTTGGGAGGAGCCGAGAGGGTGGGCCAACAGATGTGAGGGAGATTAAAGTCCCCCGCAATAAGCTTGGTTCCAGAAGGAAGCAAAGAGAGGTATTCGAAAGACCTAATGAGAAGTGGAAACAATGAACTGGGGGAATTTGGTGATCGATACACGCAGCCAATGTGAAGAACAGTGGTTTGGAGGTTCATAGTGAACCAGAGAGAATCGGGAATAGAATCGAGTGCCGTATGTAAAAGAGGGGTCGTGGTGTAGGCTTCCTTGACGTAGGCTAGGCACCCACCACCACGCCGGTTCGGTCTATCGGTCCTTAGAAGACAGTACCCTACCAAAGATACTTGATCATTGGAAGTGCTCTCAGAAAGCCAGGATTCCGTTATTAAGATAATGTCGTAATTATTTGTAAGGACAAGTTTTTTAAGGTGCGGGAGTTTGTCAAGAATAGAACGCGAGTTGAATAAGGCTAGAGATATACCATTTGTGGGAGGTGGTATAGGCACATCAGAGGGTGGTGTAATTTGGAAGGAGGCAGGCTATCGCGATTGGAAGGAGCGGAGGTTAGGGTCAACGGGGAATATGTTGATGTTGGGGCTAGTGGAGGTTCAGATGGGGTGGCTTCCAGCCAAGCTGGATTAAATGTTGCAGTGAGAGGGACTGCTGAGGGGTAGAGAGATTGGGCATCAACGGAGGGGGAAACATCGGAGCAAAGGGAAAAACCTGTGGGGTTTGGCGGGTCGATATCAGACAGGGGTGATCAAGAGCTGTCGAGAAATACCGGCCAGTCGGAATCGAGTAATGGCTGAGGGGGGGTGCAGAGGGCAGGGTTGAAAATGTGTGAGGAATAGGGGTGTAGGGTGGTAGGTTAAGGTGCACATTGTGGTAGGGGTAACTCAAGTTGGGTGGAACACCAAATATGGAGCAGTTAGAAGCGGGAGCAGTGGAGATAGTTTTTGGGTGAGAAGTACGACGTGTGGCAGATTGGACGGCATGTGGAGGCCGTATTTTGGTATTGACAGGCAGTGAGCACGGTGAATTTGTAGGGATCACCGATGCATTGGAGCAAGGGGTATTTTTTAAGGTCGAAACCTTATTCCGTGAGTTAAAGGGAGTTGATTTAAGAGGAGACAGTTGAATGAGGGAGGGGCTTGTGAGAAGAATGGGAAGACTGTTAGACCTATTCCTCTGGACGGCGAGTAGTTTATCCCCGGAGGGAACAGATGGCGAGTTAGAGTTCGGGGTGTATCCAACAGGCGATGAGGTGGGAGAGCGAGGCAATAATTGGCGTCTCTTACTGGGTGGCAGTAAAAGGGGAGAAGCGGAAATGTCAAGATCAACAGAAATGGGATTAGATTTTAAAGAGTACAGTACGGGAGCAGATGAGGAGGCAGTGGGCGGTTGTGAAGAGGCGGGAGACGCGTGTAAAGGTAAAGCAGTGGGGACTTGAGAAGGAGCTGTGGAGCGACCAGCCGTCTGTGTTGAAGGCTCAGAACTATCAGGCGTCGTTCTAGTGGGGAAAGTCGAAGGAGATCTGGTAATTTCCCTTTGAAGTGGGGTTTTATCTTCGGCTATTTTTATGTTTTTATAAGAAGAATTAGAAGCTTTAGTGGAACGCATTTTTATGAACTCTTTGGCAGACAGATCATCTGCAAATCGCATAAGGATTGGACAGTTGAAGCGCTGAACGCGCTTACGCAGCCTTGTTATTTGACAAGGAAGGTGGGCCTTACCACATGCATTCAACAGTGTGTGCTTGACATGCTCCAGAGGTATTCTCTCTGGGACATTAAACACGACTGCATTACGAGAGTTCCTCACTCTTATGAGAACTTCGGATGCAACAGAGTCGATAAAGCGGCCCGCAGCTGTCAGGTTTTGTAAGGTGGAATTTTCGATACGTTCAGTGATGCACAGTAAGGGGGCGAGTTTAGATATCGTATCTTCCAAATTCAGAAGCTGAGACTTTATATCTGAAATACTTCGGTCTAGAACAGCTGTTCTTTCCGTCGCCAAGCCTACAAAGTCACAGAGGTCAACCGAACATTGTTTTAAGGCCACGGGAGTTTGAAGAAGCCTATTTTTCCTAGTGACCGGGGTATGAGTGGACGGGGTAGTATTGGAAGTCTTCTTTGCTACACGTGGCATTTTGGAATATCAAAAATATGCTGTGAATGAGGTGGAAGAGTAACGGAAACTAGAGCTGGGTTGGAATTTACCACTGAGGAAAAAAATACCTGAATTTCTGTGGGTTAACGGAATACTCTAAGAAAATATAATTTAGTATTTAGTATTTCCTAAGACAGATGAATGAAAACTATATCGATAACAGCACGCAAAACGACCTGGTGTAGCGCAAGAAGAGAACCCTTGCACGGTGGTTTATTCTTTTCACTCCTGGCACTATTCACCACCCTATCTATGTGCTGGATAGTAAATGGTTTCCACCCATATCTCTCATCCCCGTTATCCTCAGCACACGGCGATTGCTTATACGAATACCCGTCGATCATGGAACGTACTCAATTTCCTATCTTCCCTGAAATGCACGTCCGTTTACTCGTCTAACTCATTCTATTCTCCGATGTTAGGATTCGCCCTTACTATTCAGTCATTGGCACACTTATCACCACTGTTCATTTCTTGACCACGATTACCAAACGAAGCCCCCTGACTTATATCCCATGGCCCTTCATTAGTCAGTAAGGTGAACGGTGATTACATTCACTCTTCATCAGTCAATTCAGTCGCCTCCAAAGTGCAGTTCTGCTGATTTTTTCCGATTTTTCAGACCACCGTATTTTCTCCATGTTTGGAAGCCTCTGATATACTTCTCATACAGCTTCGCCACCCAGTCGCAATCAAACATCAAGCTAGTCGAAGGGGTGGACAGAGGTGGCAAACTTACCGCCCACCTACTATGTCATTACCCTTCCTACATTCTCACTCCTGCAGTCTCTCCCTCCCTCCCGATTTTCCACTCCTATGCTATACAGCAGAAACCAACCCTGTATCCGACCTTCTAATTGTACCGCTATATTTTTGTACCGCGACCGCTAACCGACGTGCTTCCATGTAGATACCTCTGGAAGTACCTGTTATAAAGTGAACAATTCGCCGAACGCTGTTCTCCAGTAAGTTCATGTTTCCCATCTATACACCTCGCATATTCCGCTGCCTGAAAATGACCCTTTAGACTTGCACTGCTTATTTCCTTTTTTATAAACGTCAACAACATACTCTCCGAATGTGTCCAAATTTCCAACAGTACTTATGTACACCAGACTTTTAGATGACCTCACTGGAAGGTAGCCGAACTGAGCATATGACCCTGAGTTTTCGTTTCTTCGGGCTCCAGTATAATTCTAGCCCATTTCAACTGTCTCCTTTAATCCTCAATGTGAACCATTAGTAAAATGATCCATTCAAACTGTTGTTGGCTATGTCTATCTATCGCTGATACTCTCGACTTTCATACTTTGAATTTGTGAATATTCCACCTTATTGAGTAACGTGTCACACCATGATCATGCGCTAGCGCGTGCGTCTCGACCATGGCCGAGAAATATACCATTATCATCATCAACTCAGTCTATCCTACTGTAAACTCAGGTTCAGCTATCTCTAGTATTACTTAAACCTATATCGCAGCTTTAGTCGAGACCATCTGAGATACAACATTTTCACTATTCATATTATAATCAATAATAATAATATTACTATTGTCTCCCCCGTCGCAAAACTGTGCCACCCAAGAATGCACCTAGCGGACGGTCATCAGCGAACCCTGGGAAACACGTAGTCATCAAATATTTTGAAAAACCTAACTCTTATTAGCAACCTCTGCAAAAACAGCGTGCCGAAGCCTGTGTGCAACAAGCAGGCAACACAGAACGTGTGACCTGGCCTGACATTCCCTTTGAGGTTTCCTTTAGAGACACCTGAGTTACATATTCCAGGTGAATACAAACCACAGAAGCCGAGGGACTTAAATCGAAAACCGCCAGGCATTTAGGAAAAACTCCATTCATTTTTGCGGTTGTTTGGCGGTAGGCCCCTGAATGTTCCATCCTTTGTTTCGTCTGCAGTCGTGCAGTTCTTCGGTTGAACAAACGCCCCGAAAAAACACTCAAGTGAAGGTCAAGAAAACACCAGCTCTGCTTGGGTCCGGGGACCCAGATGGCCCCATTCAGTGCACACCATGGGAGCCATGCCATCTCATTTTCGATCAGATCTGTGAACATAACCAGCAAGATAATTCTCCAGTGGTCCGAATTTTTGCACTATGGGCTCCCCGGATCTTCCGTTGCTCCGACGATGGATAAGCTGAACATGGGCTATTGCATCATCAGAATATGGGGAAATCCCTGAGTTTCACCAAGGTCTGCAGGGAGACAACCAAAGCTGGGAATGAAAGAGCTTACTTCCGATTCATGATTTGGCAGCCTGAAACGAAAATATCATATCCGAAAATACAATGGGTCAACGGTAGAACGCACTATCCAATGTAGAGCATAACGATCCTGCAGTTCATTTAGGTTTAGTTTGTACACAACAGGTAGTGGCCGCCCCCATTGGGCGCTCGGAGTTTTTTCTGTGGTAGGCACACAAATCAGCACTCAACACTGCTCCCTGTATTTTAGTGAATCATCGCCAAAAATAGAGGGAAGGTGTAGAAATTTATCGCCTATCAAATGCGAGAGACATTATGCATTGTGAGCTTCCAGAGACAGTATGTCACGAACGAGAATTTCATTTACAATACACACCGGAGGAACAGCTGTGCAATATTTCAACAAACTGGTGAACATATTCAGAGCGCACTACCAGGGATAATCCTGTTCAACTTACGGTCTTGGGTCCCCTTGAATGACTGGACGGTCTACAGGTCTGTCATTCTACTGAGCAGAATGTTCCAATTGTTCGCTACCCAGCTGCTAAAGAAAAGTAAGCTGGGTTTCACCTTATTCGATCTTTCTTTACCCACCTCTTATGTCCTCCGGTCTGGAATCTAAAACAGTTCAAAATAGACTATTTTGGAAAAAATCCAAAACTTTTTATTACCTTAGGTTTACCTACGAGACTTTAAAATGCTTCAGACGTCTATTTACGAAAGCTTCTTCCATGAGGTAAAGCAGTGATTTGCAGGGAAATCTTCTCTAGCGAGCTAATGGAAGAGATTCGAGTAGGTGAACAGGTGCGCGAACGTATTTTATGAATTTTGGTAACGAAACAGTAACGATGCTAGGAATACACGAGTGCGAACAAAAGCCACTGTGGAGCCGAAGGAAAACCGAATGCGTGCATGGTCGGCTTGAAACCCAAGGTAAAAGTGATTCAAAATTAAGTTCAACAGAAATCTCGGGCAGGGTTTAGGGGAATGGATGAAGCCAAACGAAACGGTAGAATGCGAATCAGACGCAGCGGAAAATCGTAAGATAAAATAAATCCACAGTGACTTCCGGAAGAGGGTCATTTGCTCGGCCCGATGGTGATTACCGTGACAGCCTCAAGACAGAAAGCCCAGAAAATTTTCAAAATGCTTCGGAGAGTTGAAGACACACAAATCATACTCTTGTGCTTGAGGGCGTGCGAAATAAAAGAAGGTAGCTGAGATGTGAGACTCTAGAAATCAGAATCCGTGGAATTCAGGAAAGGCAGTTTGCCTGTCGGTGGTTGAAAATATTCCCTACCGACGACACAGATTGCTCGAATCTTCATCCAGGTATGCCACAATGAGGACGTTCATCTCCGGGTAATGGTTATCCAGAATGATGTTTAAAAGCTGAATCCGGGGGTTTGTCATTGACAAGAAACGGAAGTTGTAGAGCCACATGAGAACGCGAAAGATGATGCGCCATTCTACTGGATTAGCGGCACAAAGCCAAGCTTACGTGAAAAGAAAGGAAAGGGACACCGTTGTAGCAACCGCTGTGAACGTTCCAGGTACACAGAAAGACCAGTCATCGTCATCATCACTAGCATTACCATCATCACAAAGATTAATCATTCTGATTCGAATGAGTGTGACAATAAAGCCGCTGCTTCGCCCTTCAGTGTCTCTAGCCAACCGGTTTGAGGGTCTTTTGGACCCAAACCACGAAGATTTGAGGCACCTACCTTTCATAGGTTTGCTGTACATTTTCTCATTCCTCGTTATCTTTCGTCCAATGACCTTCACATGGTTCGTTTCACTCCCGAGGAGGAAAGGAAAACAAGACACGACATGGTAGGCGTGTTTGCCGTGAGCCACATGTGTCGCAGCCAACGACGTCTACTGAACGGGACATGCCCTGGAAGAATATTCTCTGAAATAATTCCCAGTAATCTATTTCTTCCCTCGGCTTTGCTTACTTGGTCATCCTACCCAGTCTTAGCGATACTACGCTAACATTGATGGTCGGAAAATCGAGCACGGTGAATATCTTCCGCAGGCGGGTCCCTAATCTCCCAGCTACAGGATAAACTGAAGGCACCGGGGCACAGTACAAACGACATAGCAACTTAATCAAACCGTCAGGTTGCCGACATAAAAGTTTCTTTCCAGAGTACCTTTGCAGCATGTCAAATCTTGTGGAAAGGATCAAAACGAAATGTTTTGCTCCAACTTACGGTGGTGAACATCTTGCTTGACCCAGTTGCAAAGATGTGCAGGGAAAGAGATCCCCCGGCCGTAGAGTCGAAGAGAAGCCTCAGTCACGGACGGGTTTATAAGTGTCCGCCGCTGGTCTGAAAGTCAGATTCTATTTCCGTCCGTAGCCATAGTAGTGCCGACCGGTTTGCTGTCCCGAAATTTGGTTGACGCCCTAATTCGAACCCGTAGCATACAAGACAAACTGCAGGCCCTGGCGCGACATGAAAGCACCGTGAACGGGCAGTGCAGGGCTAACTTTGAATCTCCTGACAGCGACGATAGACTATCATAACGTATGCTGCTTCGAGACCAACGACGCTAATATTGCTGGAACCGGTGAGCCGATCAAACCTGAAGTCTTATATTGACGAGGAACCTCGCGAGATGAACATCTGTAAGACTGTTGTGATGGTTAATTTACCGAATCAACACGACTGATTACATGCAAGGACGTTTTGAGCTTGATCAGGACGAAAACCTGCCGTTGCTGCACTCGAGTCCGCAACGAGGCGAGATGTCGCTAGCACTTGGGTAAATGATGTGCGTAGATTTGTAAGACAAGAGATTTGTGTACTTCGTGGAGTAGAGAATTTCTCCGACATCTGTTATTTCGGGCCATGGTCAAGTTCCACTGTATAACATTGTGTATCTGCATTTAAGTGGGTTTTTATACCGACTGAAAGTAGCTCTATCCTTTCGTACCATTTGGGGCTCTCGCATACTTCCAGAGCCTTGTTAAGATGGAGGTGGAAAAGTTCCATCCGGTGCTTGATGGTGCGCCGTCGAGCTAGTGTGTTCCGTTCCCGGCATGTAACTTAATGAAAAGAGCAGATCAGACGCAAGTTTTTCCCTCGTTAGCCGTGGTTGTAGGACAGTCATGTAAAGCTTTTCATCATTCTATCGGGCGCCGAGCCACTGATTTGACCGTGACGATAGAGATGAAAATAGCCTAGGGCTACCTCGTAAATCTATGGACACAATAATAAATAGGTATTCTCGCGTGAAGTGGTCAGTGAACCCAAAAGGCCTACGTTATTATGACCGGAACAATCAACAAGCAAAGCACAATTACCGAAAGACGAGTCTGTCCGGCAATGAACTTTAAATCACTGACAGTTTAAATACTGTTTTTCCCACGTGCAAAAACCTTAATTCATGAAAGGCCAGCTGTGTCTCGCTGCAATGAGCCAGGGACTGGCTACAATGCCTGAATGAGAAAACCCATGTTGAGTATCGGAGGAGAGACAATGTTGTTAAGGGGCTATGATTATTCGAGGTAGGCCGGTGGACATGTCGCGGTCCGGAGCGTCGGCAATAGTGGCCAGTGGCACGGGCTGACACAGCAGCGACTATAACTGAACAGCTTCCCTGCAGGACTTGTCGAGCGCCTCAGTCGTAGTAGGGACTACCAACACAGAAGATTTAGTAGCTTTGGTTGTAGTACACGAGAAACCACCGGCAATACAGCTCCATTCACCTTTATAGTGTCGTAGGTCAGCCATGAACCAAGGTATATGGCCGAAGAGTCTGATCTCCTGCGGGGAATAACCGCCAGACTTCGTGCGCAATGCACACTCCAGAGGCTTCTAGTCTATGAAGCGGATAAAATAGCGACTCCCGACTGTTTCGTGGAAATGCTTGACGGCTTCACTTGCGACCAGCATTTTCCGGCCGAAAGCCTTTCACTTTGCTTCCGTGGGATCGAGTCGTAGAGGGCAAATTTCTAGTGGCTGCATGTACCGGAAACCGACTGTTGCTTGATAGCTCCAAAGGCAAATTCATGTGCATCCAACACTAAACTAAGCGCTGGAGATGAAAATGGGTGTGCTGGGTGTGTGGTCTGCGCTAATATCAAGCTGACCCCCGGGAACGCCACTCATGAGGCATCTGCAATTTGCAGCTTACTTGAATTACCATGAAGTAGGTTGGTTAATGCAGGGAAAGGTTCGGCAGAAAGGGGTATGAAAAGAAGACAGAGTTTAACTAACTCAATGCTGTAAGCTTTCTGAATAAAGACGGTACGGATTAGTTTGGAATAGCAGGCTCTTTATCCTCTCAGGGTTTATTATCCTGTTTAGTGGTCCAGAAGCAGAGCTCATATCAATACGGTTTGACTTCAACTCAGTGTTCCGAAAAAGTTGAAGTAACAGCTTCAAATGTTAGAAACGTTCATGTGCACTTGGCGATGTGAATAACAGGCCATCGATATAGGCGTGAAGGAATTCTGACCCACGCATAACACTAATGATAAGCCTCCAAAACGTCTGATCAATATTCTGCAAACGAAAATAATACTTTGGAACTCACGTGGACCAAAGGTGGTCGTAACAGTGGTTTTCTTGACATCTTCAGCGGCAACTGGGACCTGGTTATGAGCTCATACCAAGTTAGTCAAGGGAATCCCGGTCCTACCGAGAAGTTATGCCGCCATTCCGTGTATTCGGAGTATTGGATAGCTATCAAAACCGGTAGCCGATTTTAGTACGCGATGGTGGCCACATGGTCACCAGCTAACGTCATCATTTTTGATATCACCTGAACTGAAGATGCCCGTACACAATGAGGGCAACGAACAATGTATTGAGCATTTATATAGTCGTACTCATGTTCAGCAAGGTTTTGTTTGCCGAGCACCATTTGGCGAGGCAGTGGCGTGACTGGTGGTCCAGTAGTGGCAATGCGGCTTACCACGTAATAGGTCACTGCGTCTATCTCCTCAAATGGTTCAGTGAGAATGAGGAATTTGATAAATGAAGGGTAGAAGTCGTGAGGAATGCACGAAAACAATTCTAAGATTCAGTGTACATCTGACCGAGCCACGAGACCCGTAAATTTATTGTACAGCGAATGACCGGTAAGCTTCAGCTTTCTAGAATTCACCAGTAATTAATGGTGCTGAAGAAAACCGAATACCGGTAAGCATGTGGGGAAGCCTGGAAAGGCGAATGGCCACAGATACCTTTCGTCGTGTAACCAGGTTTATCCCAAGCAGTCTCACGCCGTATACAAAGTGGACAAACGACTAGCAGCCGACAGCCCAAGCAGAGAAGTTCATGGCCTGCCCATTCCAACCGTATTTGAGAGGGAAAATTGGGTGAAACAACAGCGGTAGCGTAAGAAGACGTAGAATAAACGAATTTTCTCGAAAAAGTATTAGGCAGCGATAGGGCAAAACTACCGTGCGTAACATTGTCGGTGACAGGGCACGAAAGGTAGAGCAAAGTAGTAGGGACTGAAAAGATACCTATGGATAACAGTGTACGAAAACGAAAATGGGACAATAGGCAAGTGAAGACGAATAAGTTAGGTTCATCGCAAGTGAAGCATGACGAACGTCGAGAAGAGGTGGCTTTCGGACGGGTACGAACTGCGGTGGGAAAATAGGCACGGGAAATATGTGCAGCGAAGTTGGGGCGATAAAGCTGGGGAGCTACGTGCTAGAATACTGTTGCACAAATGGGGTGAGCCAAGAGATGCCAATCAAGGCACCGGCTCATAAAAAGATCGCAGATGCTTGCAGAGGTGAGCAAAGCCAACGGGGTTGTGATGAATGGGTGACATATATGGCTGCAAAAGGTGTGAAAGTGGAAAAAGCAAGTTCTAAAGGGATTCAGCACGGAAAAGCGGAAGGCTGCTGGGGTTTAATGTTAGGCGTGCGAAGGAAATACAAAAAAGGCTGTGACAAAAAATAAGGCATTGTGGTATAAGATCCGAGAGAATCAAACCGGCAGGTGAAGTGAGATTCAACTAAAGGGTTTTCAGGATAATCAGTGCATGAAAAGAGCAGAACACAAATTAACGACGAGGCGCACGGAAGAGATGAAATTCGCTGAGCTTATGGAGTCACGTAGGTGTAGTGCGTAGTTGAAACTGTCAGGACACAATGATGATCGCATGACCGGATTTGCCGTCGGAAGTCTGACAACAAAATTTAAGGAGAAAACTAAAAGACCGATAGCCTGGAATACAGGCGATTTGTTCCCTGCAAAAGGTCAGACAAATTGTCTTCATAATGTTATTCGGCGTAGAGGCCCATTCGTAGATGATTGATTGAAAAAGTTGCAGTAAGTCAAAAGTGGGTAAATGGTGTTTACCTATTTTTTAACGCGGGGTGTGTCCAAGACTGGGGTATCAGGAACACAGATTTATAACTAAGCTGGCATAACAGTAGCTCTTATTTTGGACATTCGGTGGAATCACACAGGAGTAAAGCATAGCTGAAGCCCTCATGAAGCACGAATGATGGAGTGACTGGGTACGTGACGGTTATTCCGATAGTGAATTGTGCGTAGCCCAATTAACGAATCACAAGGTCAGAATAGGATTACCTCTCTGATCCTACGGCAATTAGTTAACGTATCACACGCGTACAAAATTGTGTTTCGACTGCAACTGCAAGGCCACAACGTTTAACAACGAAGACCAGAGTTCGGCAAAGGTCCGTTTCGGGCATAACCGTCATGGCTGCCTCTGTCCAAATCAAAGACCTGCCACAACACAAGCAAAATGTAAACAAATGTTCAGATGTAGTGGCTGACGTGTGCTGTACTTGTTCGAGGATTATTAAAATAAATATTGTATTCTCAAGATCCGAATTATGTGGCAACAACTGGGGGATTGCCACACATGTGCATTACAGGGTATGTTGAGGAATGTCCAAACTGAAAGATCGGGGAAACCAAACTGGAAAGCACCTCATGAAGTGAAAACAGGTTTAATCCAACAGTCTAATGGCGCCCGTACACCGATGCAGACTACCTGCGTGCCCGATGTGCGCCGGCCAAGATGGTAGATATGACCTCGCCCACACCTTTGGGATGAATATGGATTTTATCGATAAGACCTAAAGGTCTTCGATATCAGGTAGTCCACGATCGGGCGACCAGACACCAGAGAGTCCCGAGATGTAAGCAACGCAGCATCAGTTGGGTAATGTGCGAATAGCCGGTCTACATCTGGATGCATTGGCCAGGTTAGTGACCAGCATATTCTCCGTGGTATAAGTAGTTACCGAGAGAAAGGTACCCTCGGATGGTCTGAAGGTATAGTGGTGCAAGGCAGCCTCGGATGCCCCAGCTGAGGAGCAACAGCGATCGATGTAGAAAGCAGCTTTTGTAGACACTTATTCTCTGGGACCGTTGTTTGATGGTAGAAGGGAAAAGTAGACTGAGAGCTTTTTCCCCAGTTTTATTTGTCACCGACTAGAGGTGTTCGCATCATTCAACTATCTAGACACTTTTCATTGATTTGGTCATTGAGCACGTTTGGTATAGGGAATAAAAGTGCTTGATCAGCCATGAGAAACTCATTCAGAGCATTTCTAGATCGATGGCTCGGAGTGAAACTGCGTACTTCCAACAATAGTTTGTGCCTCGAATCACAGTGCACCTTCATAAAAAAGTGGCAACGTAAGCTAGTGTTGGTAAGAGGGGTTAAAGCGGTGGGAGCCCCAAGAGGTATTGCGTAGATACAAACAGTGTGCACTATAATTGTTTAGAAGCACCTGCCGGCTTTTCTTGTTTCTTCACCCTACTATGTAATTTGTCACTAATGGTGATCCGTGATGGATTGCAAATGGTGTAACAGCCGGTCGTGGAAAATCCCCCTTTTTCCCTCGCGATTCAGTGTTTTTTCCCAACATCACTCATTTCCATACACTATTGACTTGTCTTTACGAACTGGTTGTTTTTCTGGACCAATTGTTGTTTGTTCGCGCCCAGAGCGCTATTTTGGCACATCCTTGTTCAGGACCTGCGTGACGCACGTGCTGTCTGCTCACACGCTGCTATTCGGTTTCTCGTTGTTGAGACTTTGTGATCGTATTATTGAGGTTTGTATATTGTTTACGTCATTGTTTATTTTAATAATCTAGTATCGTAGAATTATCACGGATAATCGCCTTCTGATTTCGGGATCCGTTGCGAAGTTGGCTACGCATTGCTCAAACGTTCGTAACAATACTCAATAGATCTATTTGGAACGAGGGAAATTCACGCAAAATGCCAAGGAAAGGATCAAAAGCAGTCGAACCCGGACAGGAAGTAATACGGCAAGTCTCTGGGGAGGTTTTGGGTACATATGATTCTTTAGTTAATGCTAGGTCGCCTAGTCCTGTCAGTGCTAGCTCATGTGTTATTGAAAGCAATATTGATCGTAAGGATGTTGATTTATATAAGCTGAGAATAATAGAACTAGAGCAACAGTTACTTTCGGCTAGACTACAGGCGCATGAAGCAGAGAAGTGTACACAGAAACAGCGAGAGTATAGGACCAGTGACTTCGACACTTCCGATAGGTTAGAGTGCAACAAGGTAGGGAACCCCACGCAGGTCGCCGACTACAAACCACCATTGATCGATCTGCCTAGAGTGGAGTTAACGGTTTTCGACGGACGAGCTGAGCAATATTGCAAGTTCGTCAAAAAGTTCGAGACGTTCGTTGAAAACAAGGTAACCGACCCTGGGCAAAGGCTTCTTTACCTTACTCACTACTGCCGAGGCCGAGCGCGAGAAGCTATCGACGGATGCACCATGCTCGATCCAGAACAAGGCTACACAAGGGCAAGAAAGATTCTGAGGGACTTGTTTGGCCAACCTTTCAAAGTAGCCCGTAACCTAATAGAGGGCGTGATGGCAGAGGCAAAGAAAACCAAGGGCGACGTCTACACCATGGCCGACCTGGTGATCAAGATGCAGAACCGCTCAATAGCCCTCGACCATTTAGGTTACAGAGCTGACCTAGACGCCATGCACACTTTGGAAGGCATAGTCCGTCACCTCTCTTCCGAACTACAGGGTCGGTGGGCGGAAGAAGCTGAACGGATAAGCCGAGGCGACAGAGAAGCCAACTTCGAAGACCTGACTGAATACTTAGACAGGCAAACGAAGATAGCTGACAGCAGATTCGGCCGACTCATCCGGGGCAGCAACCGAGCAAACAAGCCCAGTACTAGCCAAGTCCAAACCCCTGTACGGGAACATCCAAAGTACCAGCCTTGGACCAACACACACGTCATTTCACGAGATGCTACGGCGAAACCAAATTGCAGATCCTGTGGTACTAGCCATAGCCTACCAGAATGCCCCAAGTTCGGCAATGCCACAATAGACGAACGGTGGGGAATGGCGAGGATGGCAGGAGCATGTTTCATCTGTCTCAACACCACGCACCGGGCAGCAGCCTGTAGAACAAGGAATCGATGTGGTTACGAGGGCTGCACGGGCAGACACCATCGGCTGCTGCATCAGGCGAGAATAACCATATCCGAGGCGAGTGCCAAGCCCAGCGTGATTTGTTCAACTTCACAATCTGCCAGTAAACCGGTACGTTTAGGCGTAGTGGCCGTGGGAGTAGTGACTCCGACTGGGATAGTCAAGGCGTTGGCTTTCGTTGATAGTGGATCCGACACCACTTTAGTGAAAGAGCGGTTTGCCGACAAACACCAACTGGCTAAAGGTGCGACGTCGTTAGCAGTGAGCACGGTGGGCGGAACACAGGTAATGACTGCCGGTAGATTAAGGCTGCAACTCATCTCTCTAGACACTAACGAGGAAATTGAACCAACGGAGGCATTCACGTTAGCGGATCTCCCCATGCGAGCACCAAGGTCGGTGAACGCAATCTTGACTCGATGGCCCCACCTGCAGGATGTAACCGTTGTAGACTGGGAAGATGATAAGGTGGATCTCCTCATCGGATGCGACGTGCCAGAGGCGCATTGGGTGCTTGACCAAAGAGTGGGCGACCGCCAGGCACCTTATGCCGTACGCACGGCTCTGGGATGGATGTTATACGGTCCAGTAGGGGTACGCGGTTCCGTGAATTACTTATCCGCCGAAACGGACCGCATAGAGTATCATCTGCAACGGCTTTATGAAAAGGAGTTTCATGACATTGGGGACGAAAGGCCGACGTTGTCTCAAGAGGATCACTTCGCTCTACAAACGGTGCGGCAAGGCTCTAGAGGCCTCAAAAAACAGTTCGAGGTTCCCCTCCCATGGCGCACACCGGTCGATCCGTGGACTGACAACAGAAATTATGTTCTCCAACGATTACTACGACTAAAAGAACGCTTCATTCGAGACCAGAATCTGTGGGAACGATACGCGGATTTGATGAAGCGAAACGAGGACCTCGGTTACGTCGAAAAGGTGCCTGTCAACACCGACAGCAAAAGGGGTATCTGGTATCTGCCTCACCATCCGGTTATCAACCCCAAGAAACCCAATAAACTGCGCGTGGTTTTCGACTGTGCGGCCAAGTTCCAGGGCAAGTCGTTAAACGATCGCCTACTACAGGGGCCTGACTGGACCACACCACTGATCGATGTTCTGTGCCGTTTCAGAGTGGGTAAAGTGGCTTTGTCTGCTGACATTAGGGAAATGTTCCATCAGGTGAAGATTCCGGTAGGAGAACGAGATGCTTTGCGTTTCCTGTGGTGGGAAGGGAGCGACCGGGACAATGCAGTGGTGAATTATAGGATGACCGTCCACCCCTTCGGAGCCATATCGTCACCATTTTGTGCAAACTACGCCCTCCGAGAATCAGCGAACAAACATGGCGATCTGGTACATCGGACGGTGGTAGAAAGCGTCAGCAGGAACTTCTACGTCGACGACTACCTTGGGTCATTCGATGATGTGGAATCAGCTCTAGAGCAGTTCAGGGGTCTGACGAGATTGCTGGAAGAGGGTGGCTTCCATCTAACTAAATGGATGTCGAACGCTTCGGAAGTGCTGAAGGTCATCCCGTATCACGAAAAGGTCGAAAGGGTAAGAGATTTGGACGGCTCTCCACTTCCTATCGAGCGCACTTTAGGGATACAATGGGACGCGGAAACGGACGATTTTGTTTTCGAACTGAACGTTCCCGAGCTGCCAATAACCCGTCGTGGCATACTATCTGCGCTCTCAAGTTTGTTCGACCCGCTCGGTTTCGTCTCACTATGGCTGCTACCCGGAAAGATCTTGCTGCAGCGGCTGTGCCGTAAGAAAGTTGATTGGGACCAGTCACTGGACCGAGGGGACCGGCTGGACTGGGAGGAATTTTTGAACACCTTGAAGAAATTAGGGGACATAAGAATACCACGATGTTTGACCCCTGGCCATACGACACGGACTGGAGAACTACATGCCTTTTCCGATGCATCCGAAGTCGGTTATGGAGCTGTGGTGTACGGACAATGGTGCGCAGGAGATGGACAATATACCACGAGGATCCTGTTCGCCAAAGCCCGCGTTGCTCCACTGAAGTCGGTCTCAATCCCACGCCTCGAACTCAGCGCAGCCGTGTTGGCAGTCAGGGTGGTGCAAGCTGTGAAGAGATGTTTCGATCTCTACATTTGGTCGGTGAGCTTCTGGACGGATTCAACGATAGTACTTTACTACATTAACAACGTACGGAGCCGGTTTAGTACTTTCGTTGCTAACCGGCTCACGATTATCCACGATGAATCGGCCACGCACCAGTGGAGTCATATCAGGTCTGGCGATAATCCGCCCGACCTGTGCTCCCGAGGTGCGAACAACTTCAGGCAACTGGACACGTGGACGAGAGGGCCGAACTTCCTGCAATTGCCCAAACAGGACTGGCCCGTGTTCGAATTAAAACCCCCTACGGAATTGGAACTGGAGATCAAAGGCGTAGTGATAGCAACCAACGTCGTCGAAGCGTCGCCCATTTTATCGCGACTGGTCAGGTTTTCTTCCTGGATGAAGACGCTTCGTTCGCTAGTTTGGTTAACCAGGTTCAAGATAAGTTTACTAGTCATGAAAGGGCTACGGCCCTCAGGTCGGATACCGGTCGGCCCGATAGGTCCCGATGAGCTACAAGCGGCAGAGTACGATATTTTCAGAATGATACAACGCGAGGCTTTCGCCCGTGAACTCAAGAGGGCGGAAGAAATGGGGCTGACCAATGAAGACATGCCATCTCCAAGAGGCGAGCTGAAGCGTTTAAACCCCAAAATCATCAACGGACTGCTGCGGGTGGATGGTAGGCTGACCAACGCCCACCTGAACTTCGACACAAAGTATCCTATACTGCTGCCTGCGAGACAACCCGTAGTAGAGCTAATGATTCAACACGTCCACGCCGTAGAGGGACATGCCGGGGAAAGTCACGTGACGAGCGTCATCCGAAAGCGTCTTTGGTTGTTGAGAGGACGAGAGACTGTAAAACGCGTGATCCGACGGTGTGTGCAATGCAGGAGACGCAATGCCACAGCAGGCAAACAACACATGGCCCCGCTACCAGAATGCAGGGTAACTACGGGCTGGTGGCCGTTCAGTGACACCGGGTTGGACTATTTCGGGCCCTTGTGGATCAAGTGCGGGAAAAGATTAGAAAAGCGATACGGATGTATCATGACGTGCATGAAATCACGTGCGGTGCACCTAGAAGTCGCACATTCGATGACGACCGATTCGTTTCTACGGGCCTTGCAAAGATTTATCAACCGAAGAGGCGTACCGGCCGACATATACTCAGATAATGGATCGAACTTTGTGGGCGCTCAACGGGAATTGCAGCGTTGGCACAAGAACATAAACAGGGACGAACTGCAGAATCGAACCGTGGCCTACGGCATACGCTGGCATTTCAACCCCCCACAGGCCAGTCACCGAGGCGGCATATGGGAACGCATGATCCGGTCCGCCAGACGGATATTGCTGTCAATCATGGAGCAGCAGCCGCCAGACGACGAGACCCTGAACACCGTCATGACTGAGGTGGAGCGAATCCTGAACAACCGCCCCCTGGTTCCAGTATTGAACGGCGACCCCACCCACCTGGCGCTCACCCCGAACGACTTATTGACGTTAAGGTCGAACGAGGGTTTCCAAAGGCCGGTAAACCTTCGTGGGAGCTACCTCCACGGGTGGAAGCAAGCGAACTATCTGGCCAAGGTCTTCTGGAGGCGATGGCTACGGGAGTACCTACCGGCTTTGCAGACTCGACAGAAGTGGCTGGCCAAAACAAGACCATTCAAAGTTGGGGACGTGGTTATGATCGCCGACGAACGCGCACATTTCAGCGCTTGGTCTTTGGGAGTAGTTACGGAAACCATCAAAAGCACCGACGAAATGATAAGAACGGTGAAGTTGAAGACAGCTAACGGAGTGCTCATTCGTGACATACGCAGTATTAACCTACTCGAGAGCGAAGACGGAGGAGCTGATAACCCTGTGGCCTAGTAAACCTTTTTCACACCAGTAATCGAGGTGGATAAAGAAACACCATATATACCACACAATCTCCGTCAAACACGTTAAGGTGCTCGCGGTCCCTTCGTTGACATTACAGAAGGTTCTTTCCGATATGTGGTGATGAGTGCGATTCCATTATACATCCCGATACATACGCGCATGCACGACGCACTCTTCATCCCGTAAACCCATCATACATGTGACAGTGTTCTTTGTTCGCCTTTTGTTGACGCTACCGAATGCCCCTTGCACATGTGGAAGTAGTGGAGCTCAGGTCACACATGCATGCTACATTTACTCGTTTTCTTGCCACGCGGTCTTTTGTTGACATTGCAGAAAGTCCTCCTTTGATGTGTAGTCATAACTGTGATTTCATTGTAACCCCGGCACACACACACACACGCACGCACACACACACACACACTCAAGCGCGTACATCCAGGACCGGACGGCCCCTTACGAGGACAACGTCTATGTGACCATTCACGCCCGCCATCGGTCATTTGGTCTTTTGGAAGATGTAGACTAGCCTCACGTCTATGTAGCCAATGGGTTAGGTGCGACCAGTAGTAGAACGTCGACGACGAGCATTAGACGCGCGCACTGACAGCAGGGCCTAGGCAGGTAGGAAGAATCAGTACCTTTATACCGAACCTTTGACTCTGCTAAGGATCCAGGAGGATTTTGGTGGGCGGTGTAACAACCGGTCGTGGAAAATCCCCCTTTTTCCCTCGCGATTCAGTGTTTTTCCCAACATCACTCATTTCCATACACTAATGACTTGTCTTTACGAACTGGTTGTTTTTCTGGACCAATTGTTGTTTGTTCGCGCCCAGAGCGCTATTTTGGCACATCCTTGTTCAGGACCTGCGTGACGCACGTGCTGTCTGCTCACACGCTGCTATTCGGTTTCTCGTTGTTGAGACTTTGTGATCGTATTATTGAGGTTTGTATATTGTTTACGTCATTGTTTATTTTAATAATCTAGTATCGTAGAATTATCACGGATAATCGCCTTCTGATTTCGGGATCCGTTGCGAAGTTGGCTACGCATTGCTCAAACGTTCGTAACAAATGGAGCAGAAAGCTTTGAAATCCATCGTGAGGCCGTGGTTGGGGGATGAGTAAATAATTCGTACAAAGTCGATGAATAAAATTACCATGATTCGACCAGGTGACCTTCAAATAAAGTGTCTCCCTATTATTCCGTATGAAAATCAATCGCCATCTAGTTCTTCATTTTACATAGTTGTCAGGGTCCGTCGTTCAAGGGTATGCAGCCATGACGGAGAAAAAATCATCATTGTTTAGCCCTAGCTGATACGGGATCTTATCATCAGTTGGGGTGGCAATCACTTTAGTGTTGGGTTTTTCTTTAATCGGGTAAATGCAACTCATTTGGGTTGGTGAGGTGTACTCAAGATAGACAAAACGATTAGAATTGGTATTACCCAAATTAACGATCGCAAAACACAACACCCCCATCGTTGCATTTTAAACACACTTGGATATTTATTCAGAAGGGAGTGTGTTGTATACTGGAGTTCATTGGCACGATACCGTTCGTTCACTTTTTCAGGTGAGAAGGATGCCCAAAAGCCTAGAACATATTTATTCCGCAGACTTTATAGAATAAGTGTGTTTTTGAATTTGTCAGTGCCGGTTGAACATCTCTTATTCTCGGGCAAATATTTCACTCCGTTGTTTATCTCTGATTAGATTACATAACCCTGCAGCATTATCGATAATTTCGCCCAAAAGCAGCGGATGGGCGATAGTATTCCATGTTGAATCGATCGCGGCCAATAAAGCCGGCAAAATTACTATCATCTAAAGGGCTGAAACACTTACGAAAAATGGTTTTGGTATTCCAGTCATACCATGAATAATAGTGCATGAATCATGCTATGGAGACTTTTGTTCAACGGAGTCATAAGATGTCATCGTTTTCCTCAAAAGGACACTTCCCGTTCTTTGGTTGCGGGAAGAGAAGAAGGTCAAGTGTTACGTCTTAGCAACAAGTGTCTTGTTCTAGGATAAAACTCTTACGGTAAACATCTTAATTTTTGCCTTTTGAGAACATTCGACGAATAGACAAAAATACCGGAAAATGGGGCTTACAAACGGATTACTTTTATTTGAAACAGTTCAAAAGGGGCTTTGAAAAGTACGGTTGATCCATCAAGGGCAATGCAAATTTCGCCTTCAAATTTCATCCGGCCAATCATAACAAATAATAAATAACACAGGTTTTCAATGCTGCACTTTTGGGACGTTTTAGTCCACGACAGTTTGACACCAGGAATAAAACTGAAGCAAAGGGATAACGTATGAGTTCATGGTGTTGACGGAAACCAGAAGAAAGCACGTCTTTCCTCAAACGTTCTCAGTAAGTTGCGGCTTGCTCCCAATTTACACTCCAAAATAATAACTGCGCATAGAGTTCCGTAAAAGCCATGGTTGTGCGAGCTTTTCACTAGATGGCACACCCAGGAAAAGTGCCGTCCACAAGAAAGACAACGTCAAATCACCTAACACAGTGTTGAAAAGGTTTTCCAACGACCTGATCTTTGTCTGATTTTCAGATACAACTTACAAGACCGCCGCTTTTCAGTTAGTAGCTAGAGAAAACATCTTGAACGTGTGAATTAACTTAGGGCTCTCAGAAGAACAACAAGAAATTATTTGTTAGTAAATAATATTTTTCTTAGTTGTTTCACCAGTGGCCCTAATGGCCTACATAGTGGCTCGGTCTTCATGGACGGACACCTCCCAGTACCCCGATTCAGGCGGATCTACCCCACCCTTAATCTCTCACGTCGAGCGCATGTTTCACTCTTGTAACTTGCCAAATATTTCTACCTCAATTGTTCAGCTTATTGGCCAAATGATTCTAAAAAGCTTCTCTTCCTGAAGCGAAAGTAAAATTTTGTCAGTGGGTCACCGTTTTTTGTTCCGGTAACAGTAAAGCAAAGTCCACTGTGTCGCTGCTGTTCTGCTGTCCCAGTCCACGAACCGGAAGCGCGAGTTGGAAATGCTGTCAAATTCCCGAATTTTGACCAGGTCAGCGTCTGAATGTCACTGCTGTTTTTTCGTTTAAGCCATTTAATGGGTTCATATTTTTTCCCAAGAGAACGATTTGTGGCAAACCTACTAGTGTCAATGTTTACACGAACGGGATGGCAGCCGGCTTGGGGCTTAGTTCATGACAAACCGGCTTACATTAGGTGAACCCGAATTTTTTTATGCATCGGCCACTCTGGCTGTGACGTGGGCGGTCAGTAAACATTAGTTCAATCAACGTGAGCGGTTCGTGAGAACAACAACCAGCGGTGAGTGATAAGCCCTGGAAGATGCTTGACAAACTGAGGATTTGGATTCAATAGCTTCAGCTAAAATGTGTGAAGGAGATTCGGTCCCGGTAAACAATATTTCCTCCGCGAAGAAATGTGTCAGACCTCAAATCTGATTTCAAACGGAGACATTTTATAACTGGTAGACCAGGGCAAGTATTCCACTACCGACACTTTCCGAAGAATAAATTCATTGGTATTTATAAGATGGCGAATTCGAGATAGCATATCAGGAAAAATAATGAACAATTTCAAGCTTTTGTGAAGTAGACTTCTGAGAAAGCTTCATTCCAGGGGATAAAATGGAGGTTAGGAGCCTGTGCTCATTATGAAGAAGGACTTGTGGATATCTCATAATAATAGTCTGAAGTGACATTTACAATGAAGAATAAAAGTTTATCGCTCTCTGGTAGTTAAGTTTCAACCAACAGCCTGTACCTAGGTGAAACTTCATTGTTCCTCGACGATGGTATCTTGGATTATCTTCTACCCTTAATTGTGTCTGCTAAAGGTCCCTCATTGGCCGAAAACTCTCAAGGCTCATTTATTATTTCCATTCGGGATTAAAGCTTTCTCTCATGATAATGAACAAAATCCGCCTTTTAGCAAACGGACCAGGGTTCTGTAATATCTTCCATTATTAAAGTAAATCTGAGTGGAATACCGGAGACCAACTTGTTCTGCATCGTTCTCAACTACTAGCTGACTGAATCAGATAACAGGGCTTCGTTTCTCAACGATATTCCAGTTACACGGATATCGGTGGTGCTCAACTCATGCTGTTGGGTCTACCGTTTAACGTGGTAACGTGATGCCATTAATGACCTCCAAAAAAGGCATCATATTCTATGGATGAGAAAACAGAAGAAGGTTAGCTTTGACGCCTCATGAAGTTATTTCTCATAGTCGGCTTCTGAGAACAGCGGTTCACGGAAATAGCCGCGATGGACACAAACAGAAATACATTATTCCTGCGCCAATATTAAGAAAACCGGAGTAAAGAGGTGTCATCGAGTTGCATACTGCTTAGAAAAGTATGATTTCCTAAGAACCGGCTGGTTTTATTGGGGTGAAGATAAAGAAAGTAGGTGTAACTTCCCTAGGCTGTGTATTAAGCGGAAGCTTTCCGTTGATAAAGGTGGGAGGCTTTACGTCAAATCCACGCTCTGCCCACAATGGGATTATTCAGTGAACCGTAGTTTACCAACAATGGCATATTTTTAAGGGGAGACTCGTTTTTGTTTAGAGCACAGTAACTAAGAACACAAGAAAAATATTGAATTATCGGGACCACAAATGAAAACCTAACAAATTTGGACTGTATTGGTGACATTCCCAGATTACCCAGACCCGAATTCTCGTAGTTTAAGTCTTATCGTCAGAGAGTCCAACATCACTTTTTTCTGTGATCTCTAGTTAGCAAAAAATTATCAATATTTTACTGATGAAAGATTTTTAGTCAACTGAGATGTCCTTTACATTCCTCTTTGTCCCTTGTTTACGAAATATTTCAGAGACTGACAATCTAGTACAACTGCCTTCAAGCAACAGCAAGATCAGTCTGTTACCAGCTAAAGGTAAAGCACTCATAACTACCTGAAAAGACGGAGAAATTATCCAAGGGCCCACTGGTTAGGTAAGTTGTCAGTTGACCAGTATACATTACAGCTAGTGGTAAGGAACAGGGAGATATACTGGAAGGTTGAACAATTATTTATGCTGCTGAGATTGGGGAAATTTGGATGATTATCTTTTCAATGCTGAACGGAGCTATGAATTCTCGTGCATTACTAAGAAGGAAGGTTAGGATAGCGTTGCAAGACTTGGGTAGCTGGGACGTTGAACAAGAGAGGTGATTGGGTCAACCAGGTGTTTGTAGGAGTACTAGATATAGAAGATAGGCACAAACAGATTTAGTTCCTCCCTCATTGTGACAGTGTTTCGTTCCCAAGTACTTAAGCTTTCTGAATTATTTGGCTACTTATTATATCAAGTGTTCATGGGCCCTTCGTGGTAAAGCACTCGTAATTTCGCCAATATTAGATTCAGGAACAAGTGGGAACCCAGTGAAGTTGACGGAAAATATAGGAAGTGACTTCAGTAAAATGAAATTTCTGACATATTTTGATTGGGATAAAGTTCACTGGTCCTCCTACCCGTCGCGCAAGCTTGACGGTAACTCGTACCCAAACAGACATTTTTACGTCTAAGATGTTGATCTAAGGAAAAAGGTGGTCAAGTATGCTTAGTGAGCTTCACGGGACATGTTGTGTACTTATAATTATAACTCCTGATTTGCCTATGGCAACTTCCCAGCCACCAATATTGCCTTTGTTTTTGCCAAGCTAAATTCCTATATTCAAAGGATTAGCATGCAGTTAAATCCGTTGCTTGTAGCTTTAAGTTATGAAGTCATTCGAACAATTCAGCGGAAAAAGGGTAGTTTGTCAGCTTTTGGAAAATGCTGTGTTTTTGACATATGCCATACCCTCAACTTTTTAAAGAAGTCTTCATTATCGACAGTTTACTCCTTCTGGTGTTGCACAGGCCAAAAATGAATTGATGACAGAACCTCATTTGGTATGCTGGTTGTGTAGTTTTGGAGCACTAAAAGGAGATGAATGTTGTGTACATGCTAATGTATCAAAGTTGAACACTATTTTACGGCCTACTTTCAGCGGTTTGTTCATTTACAGCAATGTTTTGATATCTCTTGGATACCAACCACATACATCCAAAACAGTCGTAGGATAGGCTACCTTACTAACTGAAAACATAGTCAATAAATATTTCGAAAAGTGAAAAAATTCCGTAGCTCAGCTTGTTAATAAGCGAGTTTTTTCTTTCAAAACGCCATGTGCCTACAAGCCAAATTTATCGCTTTCTTAAATACAACTACGGTTGCACGTTTGTAAATGAAAGACTTTGCATGCTCTCGAAATTATGGGGACCGCTAAGCTTAGACCTATTGCCCGTCTTCTCATCGCGGTCCCTTGGACACGGGGTCAACTATTCGTGCTGTGTCCACTTGCTAATGCGAAATGCATCGGCGCGTTGCACGAGAGCAAAAATCTTTTCACGTGCGCAGCACGCCACCGGTCGTACCGGCTGCCGGCACATCAGTGTTGTTTTCTCACACCTGAACAACAAACCAATTCGCCGTGTGGTATTTTCGGATGTAATTCCATCGCCTTCTCGAGCTTAGTGGCTGCTGCAGCATTCCACCACACAGGTTTGCCCTCCCCACTCCCTCGTTTCAGGGGTGCGAACTCTTTTTGGAGGGCAATCAGGGATCCATTTATGCCCTGCCAGCGCCCCCGAGAGTAGCATCCTCCACCGTGCCTCACGTCAACCCCATCGCCCCATTGCGAAGCTCATCTAAGTCCGTATTACCAAAATTCGTACTCAGCCTTGAGGGTACTTTGGGTTGCCGCAAACATGGGGTGATTTTGACACACGCGTGGTCATTCTTGCCTAGCGGTGCACAGTGAGGCAGTCCAGATACATCGCTGGGGAGATTTGTTATCGCTCAATCCAGCAAGGGTGGAATGCCTTCAGCCCACTATCTGGTATTTTCCGTAATACGCTGGTGCAAAGCATTATCATTAAGCCATCCTTAGTAGGCTTCTTCGTTCGATCCCGGCACACAAACTTCATCCACCCACTCAGTGTGCGAAGGATTGAGCTCATCCACTATGGGGGCCTTTTGTGTGTCCTTAACTAGTTCAGTCAGGGTTCACCGTAAGCAAACATCCTCGTCGAGGTTCGAACTTGGTGCCCTTTAGACACAGACAACGTTTACCCTTTTGCCTGGAAGGATGGTTAGAATTCACATCTCTTACAAGCCCTCCCAAAATTACCCTCGGCAGCCTCCGTTGCAAGATCGCCGAACTCCAAAACTCACCGGTGAACTGCTCAGACTCCGTGATAGATATACTTGGACACGCCAATAGACAAACTACGGAACCGAGCAAGAATCCATACAGTCTTTCCTCTGTAACTCACTCCGCCGATCTGATTATTGGTCAACTGATGCATTCAGCGTTCTTGCTTGATGCAGCAGCGCACCGTACCCCAAACAACTTAATACTGGCTACGGAGTTTCGGAACAGTTGCCTCGGAAGCCTTCAGATGGATAAAAAAAAGCGAACTTTGCAATCGTGTTTAACATTTTGCACCAAATACCCCTCTCAGCAGCTAAAAGTATGATATTAAGTGCTTGCAACATTGGCTCACAGCGGTGCCATTGTGTTAGACTCCGTAAAACGTCTCATCTCAATACATGTCCACTGCTGTTCCAGTTTACAAATGAAGTTGTCGCCAGGGCTCTTTGTGGCCGGCAATCTTTAGTCGTAGCCAAAACTGGCTTCAAGTGTCCCAAGGTATTTCCTGACAAACCTCCACTGCAAAGAGGGTTGCACAAGGGCCAACTCTAGAATGATAACCCCTGTGTAACGCCAACCAACAAGTCACCCCGAAACTCTGGTGCACCTATCAGTGGCCGTCAAGCGATGTGGACGTCTATTGTAGATCGCGATTCAACCATAGAATTAGACGCGCGCAAATTACCTCGCCAAAGGAACCACCTGGCAAAAACCCTAATATTCAGAACAGCCAGTGAAAATCCCTAAGCTGAAACAGGTGCCTCAGAGTCCACAAGGCAGTTGAAGGTTAACCCGACTCATCCACTGGCGGGCGCATGTTCCCCACAAGTCTAGATGGCTCCACTCCTTCTACCAGCTCCATGTTTGGTTATTCAATCACACCTACAACTCACTGCACTACCCCCTGCCTTCATCTACGCCCATGCATCATGATACCCCCAACACTCTTGGTAAGGCAACCAGGCCCCCAGGCTCATCCGTTGCACTCGCCAATTCGCCACCGGAATGTATATGGTGACCACCCATGCCACCACCGCTGATTGGCCCGCCAGCACAGATTCACCCTCAGAAATTAACACTTCGTCGTCCAAAGAGCAAGATCTATCAAGAAAATGCAAACCGTGAGAAAATGGCTCAGTCGCGCGGAATTTTACCGACCTGTAGTGTGGCTGGGAAACCTGCTTTTCGATTTCAGCTAAATTCCTCTTCAGTTCCACTCTACTTTGATCCAACCTATCCTCTTCCCATCACCTCTCCATATATTTCTTTCCGCCGCACCAATCAATGTATAACTCACCCGTCACTCAGTCACTCTCAGGAAGTCATTTCTGTGCCCCGCCTAACTTCCCACTCCCACAAGACTCACCCACGTTTTCTGTTTCAGTATTCATATCCATCCGCGGTCGCTTTTTTCCTGCCGGCCCCATCCAAGAATATTCATTGCACTCTAACTACCCTCTCAACCAGCAACTCCCCATCCCTTATTCCTCACATGCTCCCCTCCAGGCTTCAACTAACCCACTTCTTGGAACAACTGAGGTCTCTCTCCAATCCTTGCCGTATTCTTCACTGGAATAACCACACTCATCATCACTACCAAACCCTCTATCATCCTCACCATTACCATCACCACCAGGGCCTGCATCATCTTTTTCAACCGTGCTCATAAATCCCCTTTCAATCCTGAACAAAACCAGAGCCATCCGTAGCACAGATCAGACCTCCGGCTTTGTTATTATCGTTGTAACTGAAAGTTTGCCGACGGATTCCGTCCCTTCAGATCGAGTCTCTGTAGTTGGTTACCAGATGTCCCTAAGGAAAAGACCCTGTTGTGGGAAAAGCTATTTAATCCATGTCAAAAAGCCCCGCCGGCTTTTACAATCTCATACACAACTCTGGACGCCATTCAGGATTCTCCGTGGTTATTACTTCCCCTACCTAGCTCCCACCTTTATATTGGTTGCACCTAGCGGCCGCCCGACTCCAACGCTATGGATCTTACCAAGATTATTGATGCATACAACTGTCTCTCATTGCTGTCCTGCTCCTCCAAACTCATTGCGGGGGACTTCATTGCACCAAGCATTTGCTGGAATACCTTATCTGCACCAAACGACTTATTAGACTTCATGTCATGCATCCGTGCAGGGAGCTGGATCGAACATATAACAGTCCCAACCAGAGGAAACAACATCCTTGATCTGTTGTTCACTAATGATTTATCAGATGTTTCAGCCAGTACGCTTGACCTCTTCTCAGGAGGTAACCACAGGATGGTGTCCTACACCTTCGTGGTTCCACAAGCTTTTGATGAGTCCCATCCACCCAATTATCTCTTTTCAACATTCAACTGGGTCAATATCATCTACACGCTTCGGTCATTAGACTGGGATGACTTCTTCTTCCAAAGGGATCTTCAGTTGGCCACTGATATACTATATTCTAGCTTATCCAACTTGCTGTCCGCAATCACTACAACTGGTATCATATCAAACCGAGTCCATAGTTCAGTCCTGACCGGCATACAAAACAAATGTCCAGGGCTCCAGAGGTTGTGTCACACCAATAGTGGCTTGTCTTCAATTTTGCAACTCCGGTTTCTCTCTGTAGCGATCAGAATCAAAGCTGACAATATGCTCAAACAAAAGAAGTATCTGCCCTGGAGTGCCATGATACTTCCCTAAATATTGGTACAATTACTAAAGAACAGAAATCAGCGCAAGCCCGGAATTTTTCCACACCTTGGCCATGATGGTGTTCCATGTTGTTCCAAGGGAGAAAGACACGGAACTCAAACAGGCACCGGAACACGTGGGAGCAGTAGCAAACTTATTACTGATTGTTGGGGATTTCACCCCGCCAGGAGTGGAATGGGACATGGAAAGCTGTGTTTGCCGTGGGTCGGAGGACTATTGCTATCGGGTGGCCCCACGGGCGAATCTTGGTTCAGCGCGTAACTGAAAACATTAGATACAGAACGGGAAATCAACCATCCCCACTTGGACCTGGTGGTTACGAACCATGAAAGAGACATAGACGGGATCAGTAATCACCCACCTTTGTGGGAGGGAAATCGCTTTTTTATAAAGCTCACTCTCCGCCCCATGCACCCGAGGGTCACAGAGAAACGGCGGAGAAACTTCGATGCGCTGAAAGCTGCCGAATTAAGTACATAAGCTGTCAAACTGAACTGGGGTTTAGATGAGAAAAGCACTGCGATAGACGAAAAGAGGCAGATATTTAGGCGAAACCTACCGGCTCTGCAGGATAAGTCTGTCCCACTGCGAGGAAACAAGCTCAAGAACAGGCCTGAATAATGGTTAGAAAATCTATCCGATAAAGTGGTAGAAGTTGGCAGAAGCTAGACGCAGTCGGAAATGACAGAGCCCGTGCCCTGAAAACCGAAAACCGAAACTCGGCCGTCAAGACTAAAGCAGAGCAAAGAGAAACTTTGAGCTAGCATTGGCAAAAGCAGCTGAGCCAAACCCCAAGAAATTTTGGGTGGACTAAATCGAAAGGTGCCCCTGGAAAAGAAGTCGGAACAATAATATTAAGTGATGGGAGAGAAGTTTGCTAGGGTCAGGGCAAGGCCGGGGAGCTCAGTAAAAACCTCGAAGGTGAGTAACGAATGGAAAAGAGATATCGGGGGACCCCAGAATACCAATAAGAAGCACCTGTAATGCCAATTATATCTAGGTAGACGCAGAAGACGAGAGCGGCACTAGAAAGGCCGAAAGTTAACAAGTCAGTGGGGCCAAATGGCATAAATCCATCCATCACAAAACCACCGGCAGGTGAAATAACTGGGCATTTCTGATAGCTGTTTCGTGCAAAAGTCATTCAAGGTGTGCTGCCAACTGGCTGAGAGGCAGCGGCAGTAGTGGCTACCCACCAAGGCAGACCGCCCGCACATGAGCAAAACTACAGGTCAGTAAGCCTCACTCGTACCTTTTGCAAATAATAATAATAATAATTGTATATTTTAGTTGCGCACGAAGCGTGTTAGAAAGCATGATCAGATGATTATAGTGATGCTGGAATGAGAATTTACGAAAGGGTACAACACGTGTATGCAGAGTATCAAAGAGAGTGTTACAGTGGACTAAAAAGTAGTAATCCCCGGCAAATTTGAACGTCAGAGTCGAATGATGTCGGCTGAAGGACTGGAGTACAGACATAAGTGGTATAGGTAATAATTACCACTGGTGGAAACTCGAACATATTCGAAGGATATTCTTGGCGGAAACTGTCAAGAGAACACTTGTTCAGGCACTTGGCGGAACACAAGCTGCTGAGCAAAACACAGTATGCTCTTCCAGAGGGAGGATCATGTCTGTCGAACCCTCTCGGGTTCTTGGACGAGGTAATGACACGACTGGATAAAGAAGAAATAGTGAAAGTCTGTTATCTAGACTTCAGAAAGGCCTTCGACTCAGTGAAACACCGGCTGCTGCTTCAGACTTATGAGATAAAATGACAGCTATGTAGATGGACAGAGGACCTCCTGACTAACAGGGCTCCCTATTTTGGGGTTGCAGATGCAAATTTTCATCCAGTGCAAGTGACAAGTGGTGCGCTTCATGGACCAGTCCTAGGAAAACTTTTATTCCTTCTCCACATGAATGAGTTGGCTAAAGCACTGAAGCTTCCGTGTTCCATATCTGCAGATGACGTGAAGGTTGTGGGATCAGGTCAGCGGGAGTTACTAGCTTGGGCGCCTTCCCTTAGAATGAAAAGCAGCACGTCTCGAAAAGGTCCAGCTGCTAATCACTAGAAAGGTGGAGGGTCAGCGAGGAAAGGCCTGCTGCCAGAGACAGTAGAACACGGGGCTTTTTCTTCCGAAAATAAGAATAGGAGGAGACCTCTTGGGGTCCTTAGAATTCTGAAAGGTTTGACAGGAGTAAAAGCCGAGGATATGTTTCTGATGTCCCCCGACAAAAGGACAGCAGGGAGTGGTGTAAAACTACGAAGGGTGCGCTGAAGAGTAAATGCGAGGGCGAACGTCCTTCACAGTAGGGTGGTTGGGTGGTGGGACATGCTGACCGAAGGGCAGATGGGTTTGAAAGGTGTGGAATCTTTCAAAAAAAGGCCAGACAGTAATTGGGGGAGGGAGATATTCCAGGAGGAACTGTATGAGGGTCGAGGGGGAACACCGGGAGTGGAACCTTGACAAACTTCCTGCAGACCAAAGCAAGAAGTGCGGTTTATGAAGGAACGCTCACGTGAAAGCTGCCTCTCGCCCGGAAGTTGAGACTTTTTCAATCTTTTCTTTTTTAGAGTAACTGGTTCAGTAGACGATTCTACCAGAACTCAACAGACAGTAAGAACTTACCAAGCTCGCAGTGTTGAGTGATGACCCAAGTGCATACCGCCGAAAAAAACCTGGGTGTTCGGTAGGCGTCGGCCACTATCGGTACTGTGCAAACCGGACTGAACTGCTCCGATGTGGGAGCATGGACCCAGAGTCCCCTGGCCGAGTTCTACCGCAGGTGGTGTAGAGCGTCTAAGTGACCGCCAACAACCCTTTATTTTCTTTGAGCCATTCCAGAGGCCCTAACAATGGCCGAGTCCGAAGATCTTGATAGGGCACGGGAAGGGTGGCCAAACCCAGAGAACAACCCTCTTCTGTTTGAACCGATTGCTGTACACAGCTGTGAGACCGTGAGCAAGTGCCTTTATGGTGAAAACTATCATACATACGTTTTCACACACAACTGAGTAACAATATATTATCTATGTTTTCGTACGCGCTATCCCTTTCCGAATAAAAGCTCTGTCGGTCTCCGCGTCAACTGTGCGGTCATCATTGAGGAAAGTTATCATTTCATCTGTGTAAACGCTGGGGTTGACTGAGTGAGTTACTTTCGTGCCAGGGGCAAAGGTTGAACATTCTTGGCCGTTTCGGCGGTGCTTGCTTCAAAAGTCCCACTTTTACGAGGAAGTAGGTGTCGTGTAAATTCTGCGTTGTGTGCCATTGTGTTTCTTACAGCGTCACATCATGCCTTCGGGCTCGCGTCATTTGCACTTGGTTTGGAAGGCCTGGCCTTAGGCTGGAGGGTCTATTGCATTTAAGACGGGTTTTATCAGGGGCGAATATCTTTTATTCTCCTCTTGGTATTACCAAGTGGTATTCGGTGTTTCCGTGAAAGGATCCTTTCTGGCTTGGATTTTTTTGGCTTTGGCTTTTGCTTTCGAGGGCTTTACTGGCAAGTGTCAAAGTTGATTATTTTGCTTTCTGTTGAAGGGCACTCGAACTACTTTCTCTACTTTTTGTTTTTTTGGAATGCCTCGCGTTTCTTACCTGAGTTTCTCATCTTAGTGTTAAAAATTTGTGGTAAAAGGTAGACTGCGATGAGTGCAAGAGGTGGGCTCACCATAAGTGTTGGATAGTGGCAAGGGACACGTTTATCCTTTGTTAACAGAACGGCTGAGCTGAGAGGGCCTGTGCTCCCTGCAAGAAGGCTGCCGGTCTGACCTCCAAAGTGCAGGCCCAAGCACAGGACCACTGCCCACAAGGAAGTACCGCAGACAAGAACCCCAAAACATAGCGCTCAAGTAGCAAGAAGCCTTTCGCAAAAGTAGTGGCCGAGCCTGAGAGGACAGTTGTTAGAGCCAGTGGGCGAGATCCGAGAGTTTGCCATTCGGTCGTTGTCTCAACTCCCTTGAAGCAGAGGGATGGCACTCAGTGGGCTAGGCAGAAGCTCAGAAATCAAAGCAGCTCAAAAAATAGTGCGAATGTAATATAGTGTAGGATGGGCCGGCTGGGGCGGATGATCCTGCGCCCCTGATAATAGAGGACAAGCTGAAGGATCTGCAAAGGCAGATCTTGTCGGTGGGCGGGGTCTCGAGCCGCAGTCTTCTCATCATAAATCAGGATGAACCTTTCTTAAGAGAGTGGAAGGCTAGGCGGAGCAAAGATAGGAGGAGGCTCTATAACACTGCGAATTGCAGGTGTTCGGTACCTTACTGTTCTGTGAAGGGTGCACGGAGAAGTGACATGGAGGTCAACACTTGCGAACAAATGCAAAAATCGTGCGAGACCAATGCTAGTAGAGTTTGTTGATGAAGCCAACCGAGACAGGCTGCTGATAAGGGCAGTAGTGGGGGCTCACTCCACCAAGGGTATACGTCAAACTGCTCCAGACGAGTACTCACCAAGGCCTGGTGATCTAGCACCGGGTGGTCACCCGGCTGGACCATTCTGGGTACCGGCGAGAGAGCACCAATTAGAGCAGAATGCATTACTTGGCTCTCAGGCCTCGGCTCTGACTGCAGTAAAGAAGCCGCGTGCGGCGTCGGAAATGGCTGTAATTGAAGTCATGGTGGGGGGGGAATTGGCAGCGCTGTCCGAAGGTGGAGGACAGAGCAACCCCTGCCAGCCTGGATGTTATGGAAACTCCGATAGAGGTCGATTGGCAGCTGTTGGAAATCCTAGCCCATCAGCCGGCGTCATGCATACCAGTGGGGGCGACCGATGCAAAACTTGCTACCTTCTCGGGCTTTGCACCGGAGAACCAGAGAGCGGTAAACAATGAGACAACTAAGCAACAGAAAAACGCGGTGGTGTTATATGCTAACGCCAGTAGTATTAGGAACAAATGGATGGAACTCGTCAAAACCGCCGTGGAGCACAAGGCACCGATTACCGCCGCTACGGAAATATGGCTAAAGAAGACCATGTGCCAGGACTAACAAGAAATGGTTTTGCAATCTGCTGGTATGATAGAGAGTATGATCGCCCTAAGGGAGGGGTAACCATCCTCATGAAGTCACGTACAGACCTTCCTTCCAGGCAGAAGGGTAAACGTTGTCTGTGTCTAAAGGGCACCAAGTTCGAACCTCGACGAGGATGTTTGCTTACGGTGAACCCTGACTGAACTAGTTAAGGACACACAAAAGGCCCCCATAGTGGATGAGCTCAATCCTTCGCACACTGAGTGGGTGGATGAAGTTTGTGTGCCGGGATCGAACGAAGAAGCCTACTAAGGATGGCTTAATGATAATGCTTTGCACCAGCGTATTACGGAAAATACCAGATAGTGGGCTGAAGGCATTCCACCCTTGCTGGATTGAGCGATAATAATAATATTAATAATTGTATATTTCGGATGCGCCCGAAGCATGCTAGAATGCATGATCAGATGATTATAGTGATGCCGGAATGACAATTCACAAAAGGGTACAACAAGTGCATGCAGAGTATCAGAGAGAGTGTTACAGTGAACTAAAACTGTAGTAATGCCCGGCAAATTTGAAGGTCAAGGTCGAGTGATGTCAGTTGGGTTGGAGTACATGCATAAGTGGTATATGAAATAATTACACTAGTGGAAATTCGAACATATTGAAAGGAAATGTTTTTGGTGCGCTACAGAATATGAGAGGCATATGGATAAAAATCTCGTCGAAGCGTTCGGTGAATTATTCACTTTACTACAGGCATGTCAGGAAGTATTAACATGGAAATATTTCAGTCTGAAAAGATGGTAGTATATAAAGTGGTGGCTGTATACTGGAGGAATCATATATGTTGCAAACAATTGCGTATTTCTTGGGAGGGATACTACCAGAGTGATGGTGGCAGGGAACGGCCGCAGTAAAACAGGTGAGCGTGCGGCAAGTTATAAACTTTATGTAGGGTTGGTATGAAATGTCAAAGCGGAAGTGGAAGACTAATCAATATTGACGGTGTGGTTACATCCATTATACAGGTGTTCAGTTCTGCGAGAGGAAAGGTAAAGTAATCCACAGATAAGTGTACGTCAATAGATGAATGCTGTGTGGTATGTACCATGCAAAAATGACAGATCAATAAAACTGCACAGGTATATCGCGGGAAGCGGCCGTGGATCAACGAATATAGAAATAAAATGTATCGGCCGGTGCAGATAGTGGTGTGATTTAGAGGCTGCATACGGGGTCAGTTTCGGTAATATAACACGAATGCAACATCTGGAAAATCAAAGGTCTCGATAACGGTGATGGTATAGCAAGTAGACGGTGAGTGTCACATTTCTAATGACCAATTTGACAGGTGTAACAAATGATGGGAACGGAGCGGCGATGCAGCATGGGAAGTGTATCGAAGACGTTCAATCGTGGAGGGAACGCAGTGATCTACAGAGCCCGAACACTCGATGCATCAGCATTGCGGATGCGATCGGATGGACCGATGAAGAGTGCAGGTAGTTACTAATTACTTCGCTGCCCACTGGATGACTACTGAAAGATATGTCAGCGCCGGACGTTTTTTTTGGTGACCGATGAAGCAATGAACAGTGACAATAAAGGTGCCAGTGTTTGAACAGTATTAGCGAGTTCTAACACGGAACGGGCATAATGACATATGGGATTAAAATGAGTTGTATGAATGCAGTGAGATCGAGTAGTCCAGGTTCAATAAGTCTGGTGGCAATCTTGGGGAAAGCGATCGTGAGACGGGCGAAAATGAAGTTGTGTGTAAATCTCGTTTGTCCTGTCCAGCAAGAGAGGGTCCAAGTTATTCCTGGGAAGTGGACGGCGACAATCGTCCTTAGGGTACAGGTTCTGAAAACAAAACGGAGAGGGCTGCAGTCTGGCAATTCTACCAGCTGTGGGTTAGGGGAGAAAGACGGAACACCAATATCATGCCAGTAACAGAAATGGGTGGTCGCGACGTTGAGGTCTTGTTTTTTGGATTAAACAACATACGGAAAGCGGAGAAGACCGGTACTAGCGACTAATTCTTGTGAGGCTTAGTGAGAGTTACCAATGCTCCTTACCATCCGTTGGTACTGAACAAAGTTGTTAAGCTTTTGGTTAGTATCCCAGGCCCAGTTCGTAGGCTCGGGTAATAGACATGTAGGGATCATGCATACGGATCAGTTTTTGGACAGTTAGATGTTTATTTATTTCTTTTTTGAATAATAAAGAGGCCGATAACAAATCTCCCCAGCGATGTATCTGGACTGCCTCACTGTGCACCGCTAGGCAAGAATGACCACGCGTGTGTCAAAATCACCCCATGTTTGCGGCAACCCAAAGTACCCTCAAGGCTGAGTACGAATTTTGGTAATACGGACTTAGATGAGCTTCGCAATGGCGCGATGGGGTTGACGTGAGGCACGGTGGAGGATGCTACTCTCGGGGGCGCTGGCAGGGCATAAATGGATCCCTGATTGCCCTCCAAAAAGAGTTCGCACCCCTGAAACGAGGGAGTGGGGAGGGCAAACCTGTGTGGTGGAATGCTGCAGCAGCCAAAGCCATCAAACATAGAAGCTGCAGTTGGGACCAGTGCAAAGCTCCCAGCAGTCAGCGAACCTGAACCTATTATACGAAGCTTTTAATGGAAGCCGTGAGCCTTCGAGGAACTTCCAACAGAGAGTATGAGCTTGGATGAGCTGCGGGCCTATATTAGCAACCAACCAAATTCTATCTATGTGCAGTCGAATGCTCAACAAATGGTGCCATACCCCTTCTATCCAAATAGGACCGCGGTATTTCCATTGATGACCGGGGCCAAGCTGACGTCCTGTGGGAATATTTTGGTAGCGTACTTATGGTAGATAGTGGGCTACGAGTCGATCTGGCTCTGTTACGTCCTTCTCCGCAATTAAGCGAGCCAGATCTGTCAGAGGAAGTCGTGCGTAAGTATCCACAGGAACTAAACAGCCACAAGTCAGTGGGTCAAGATGGCATCCACACAGCTGTCATCAGGCAGTTGGCGGATATCATAGCTCCATCGGCATGTAGGCTGCACAAGTCAGCTTTGGATCAGTGTAAGCTGCCTCAAGACTGGAAATTTTCGGCTGTCTTGGCGGTAAATAAGCCTACATCTAAGTCGCTAAGCATAGCTACCGGCCAGTAAGCCTAACAAGAGTCCCATATAAAGTCTTTGAGACGAACATCTGTGCCCACATCTCTCAACACCCACTGAAACTCTCTATACTAACTCCGGCCCAGAGTGGAGTCCTAAAATATAGACCTTGTCTGACCAATGGTTTGTGCCCGTTAGATGAAGTATCTCGAAAACAGGACGAAGGTATGCAAGCTGGGGTGTGCTACCTCAACTAGAGCGAAGGGCTGAACTTCTCTAATCATCGTTCGTTGCTGTGTAAGACGGAGACTTTAGGCACAGGCGGGTCATTGTGTGGGTAGCTGGCGGAAGTCTCCTCCCAAAGCGCGTCCTACATCTAAGCAGGGAATAGGTGTTCGAGCTTGGTGAACCTCACCAGTGGTGTACCTCAGAGACCCGTCCTGGGCCCGGTGCCATTCTTGTTGTATAATAAAAACCTGATATCCTGCTTTCAGTCGCCCAGCTTTTTATTTTTCGAATGACATGAAGCTTTTTGGATTTGAGGGTAGGGTGGAATTGGGCAGAGATACAGGAAACACTGCATTGCGATAATGGAGACCTTTACACCAAAGTGCAGCCACGGAGCCGCTACCCACCAAGAAATACTGCGCCTCCCGGATGGACAGGAATGATGGCAGGGTAGAGGGAGAAACGTTGCTGTTATTCGACAAAAGCCCTGAACAGCAAGCTTAAGAAGCCGTGTACGCCCCATTTATACAAGATTCAACGTGCCACCCACTACCTCCAGGATCTCATATGGATGCAGTATGCGTATACCGCAGCCCAAATGCTAATCCAGAAGAGGACCTCTTAGTGTTCGGATATCTAACAATGATTACCTTGCACTCATCCCGTATTCTGATAATGGGGATTGCAACTCCCCGAAAAATGTTAGGAGAGCCCATCTTTTCCGACTAATACCCATGGTGGTAGTAATTTAATCGAGCTGGTGGACTGCATCCCACTCGTTTGGCAAGCCAGCTGGCCGAACAGGTTGAGGGACGGGCAAGCTCCGAGTGTATATGATCTGGCGTTCACCAGGTGCCCGGAGAAAGTAAACAGACTAGAGTTCACCGCCCCGCTTGGGAGAAGCGAACATAAGGTTATCGCATTTCGGATCCATGGGGGCTTCCCCCGAATGCCAAATAGAATGCAAAGGGCACCTAAGGAGTCTGGACGTCATCGCAATCAATGAAGCAGCAGGTGGAGTTGACTGGTACGTGCTTGAGCACGCAAGCTCCAAACCCGCCGAACGGTGCACCTCAGCAGCGGTCGAAGCAAACAGGGTGCTTTTCAACCTAAGAAGAACGTTGGTGTCTTGGAAGGCCGGAGTACTTCTTTCTATATAAAAGGTGACCCTAAGGCATCACTTGGAAACTAGCTCAAGCATAGGCACTGAGCTCAGTGGATTACAAAAGTATTGGAAGACGTTTAGACGAGGTTTACTCTAATGCTGAATGGGATGCAGGGGGAGTCGTACCATGAAAGTCCAAAAGCCCTAAGCCTATTCTCCCTCGATCGTCATAGGCTGAGGAGTGATCTGATAGATTGTTATAACTTATATAAGGGAATCACTACGACCGACAGACCGTTACTGGCCCGTTGTCACAACCTTGCACTCAAGGGGCCTGCAGCAGTATAGCTCAAATCCACTGCGAGTCTATTTTACCCATGCCCCACTCACATAGACCTAACCAATCCATTGTTTATTGTCTTCATATATTATCATAACCCACAGCTGGAACCACGTCCAGACTGAAATCTCCCTTTATTTCAGGTTCGTTGTCTCTCACCATCTCAGCCGCCAAATTGGCTAACCAAGGATGCCGCTCTGACTCGCACGGATAGAGACTCAAGTGGAACCTACCATAGCAACTGAGACTGAAATCAAACCACACAACAGGAGATACCCCGAATTGCTTATCAGATCGTTCAGCGTTTTCTAACGCAACGAACACGAATTCCAGTTCACGCGCATGCCGATAATATACAGCCACACTCGGCTGATCGACCGATACATACCGTGCCCTGCCAGAAGAAACTTACGCATTCAAAGCCGTACATTGCCAGAAATGACGCTAAATAACACTGAAGGCAAATGCATCAACACATACATATATTTGTCAGTGAAACAGCATAATAACGCGGAAGTCCATGCGAAGATTTTCCCACTTTATTATCCGTTACCACAGGTTATCCTTCCTCCGAACCGTAGCCGGCTGGAAATTGACTCTCCACTTCTCGAGATCCTTCCAGTTGCGCCTTCTTATTTCTAAATAGTACATGTTATTGGCCATGAATCTAAACTCACCTTTTTATGGACTGCTGTTTCTCCCACACCCACCAGTTCACTTTCACGAAATTGGCCTCATGTCCCCTTGATTCTAAGCTCATTCCGTTTCTCAAACTCCGGTAAATCCGTCATTCAGGGTCTTCATGGATCGCTATCCTCTTCGCATGCGTCGATTTTCCCCCCTCTTTTTCTTGTTAAAAATTTACTCCATCTGCAGAACCTTAGTTGGCCTCCGGTTTCCTCGGCCTGCATCATTCTTGTTCATAATGCCCCCTTAGCACTGCGTAACGATTTCTTCGACATCTCCACCGCGCACCACTGCCTAGCCCGGATTCGAAACTGGTTCAAAACTGCCGCGCAAACCATTATCAGAATGATCCATTCAAACTGTTGCTGTCTATGTCTTTCCATTTCTGATACTCTCGACTTTCATACTTAGAATTCTGTGAATATTTCACCATTTTGAGTAACATGTTACACCATGATCATGCGTTAGCGCGTGCCTCTCGACCATGGCCGAGAAATATACCAATATTATTATTATTATTATTATAAAACCAAGAGCAAGTAAGATCACGAAGGCGCTTCTTTTCCCGCCGTATCATAAACAAGTGGAACAAATTGCCTCTACACGTGGCGACATTGACGTCGGTTGTTTCCTCTAGGAGCAAACTGGATGCGTGCTTGGTGGAGGCGTTTCCAGACTATTACTAACCATCCCAGAAAGCTTTCACTTTTACTCTTATTGTCCGTCCTTTTCCCCCTTCCAGATTAACCATCTTATCCTGCATCCCAATACTCTAGTGTTTCCTTTCGGTACTTACTTTTGTCACGGCCCCCATATCACCCTACTCATCATTCCGTAATAACATCTTTACATTATTTGAGGACCCGGGGCGTCTCACATGGGAACGGCAGTGAGTTGTGGTGACGAACATATATTGGTGTAAGTTTGCTGTTCCCGAGGGCGAGCCTGTTTCTTTCCCTTCCCCCTCAGCTACTACCAATGTCAATTTATATTGGATACCTGGAATTCGTAGCACGGCGGGAGCTCCTTAGGCTCAAAGTGCAAGAAATTGGACGTTTACCGGCCTAAGCCGCAACTTCTATGACCTGACCCGACCTTAGCTGAATAATAATGGTATATTTCTCGACCATGGTCGAGACGCACGCGCAAACGCATTATCACGGTGTACAACAATACTCAAAACAATGAACTATACAAGAATTTCAAGAAAGCTAGTCAAAATCGTCAGAGGCAAAGCAGCACAGCTAGAGCTAGTTTTAATCGACCGAAATTATAAAGGTTCGCGCGGCAAATATGGTTTGGTTTCGAATCCGGGTTGGTTGGTGGTGGCCCGTGGGAATGCAAAATATGTCGTGGAAATATAGCGCTAGGGATGCGTTATAAGCCAAAATAGTGCAAGCTGTGGATTACGGAGGCCTATTGGGGTTCCATGAACGGAATAAGTTGTGAACATGAACAGATAAGGAATGAATGGGGGTACACTCGTGAACTTTGGTGAATATGAGGAGAACGGCTCACTATGAAGACGACGACGACCCGGAATGACGGATATTCCCGGTCTCAATAAACGGAGTGCATCGTGAAAAGGGGAGACATGAACAAACTGCGTGTAAGTGGACTAGGAAGCGTTGAGGAATGTGAAGGAAACAGCAATCCATATAAAAGGTGAGTTTAGGTTTAGGATCAATAACCCGTATTATTCAGAAAAAAGGGAGCGCAACTTGAAGGCCCTGAATTGGTGAAGAATCCATTTCAAGCCGGGTAACGATCAAAAGAAAAATTAAATCTTGCAAAAGAAAACTGAGTGAAAAACCCCGGCGTAGGCTCGCGCATTATTGTTCTGTTAGGCTGACAAAAATATATTGACCTATTGATTCTCAGTGATATTCGGCGTCATCATCGAGAACCACGGATGGGGAGGGGGATAAGTGGACTTGCTTTCGGATGGCGTATCGAAATTTAATGAGTAAAAATTCCTGTGTTGCGTATTCTGGCTCTGTCATTGGATTGTTTCATATGAGACCAATGTGATGTGCAGCATCCCGTGGGTATATATCATCAGGCGGGGTAAAGGACGTGTCAGTCAATCAGTAGAAGGTAGCTTGTGAACTGTTATTTGTGAAGACTCCAGTGGTGACATCAGTAGCAGAGGTGTTACGTCAGAAGACGCCTGTCAATCTACTGGTAAGCAGTTGGGAGTGTTTTAGGTCGTGTGGTTCGATTGCAATCCCGTTTGGTATAAAAGCTTCCGTTTAGGTCTCTGTCAGTACGGGTCGAGTTGTGGACCTTGGTCACCGAAAGTGGAGCCCGAGAGAGTGGACGACGACAGACCTGAAATAAATGATGTTAGCAGTCTGGACGTGGTTCCATCTTAGTGATAATAATAAATGGCGACAGTTAATAATGAACTGGTTGGGTTTATCTGAACGATCAGTGGCACATTTCATATTTTGGTCTGGGTTTAAATTCGAGAGTTTAAATAACGTGGGGTTGATAAGTACTTCTTCAGGCTTGCAAGATAGCGTAAACCGGGTGGGCTGCTGCGTCTGCATTTCAAAGGATAAATGGTTTGCACGCAATTAGTAGTTCTGAAGAGCAATTAAGTAAGAATGCAGAAAGAACCACTAGGGCATCGGTGGTGATGCACTAGAGAAAATTGTTATCATGCACAGAAACGTGGACGTATGTTGTTCTGTGCTCCTACTCGGTAGTGCCGGCCTACTAAGAATTAATTTGAATGTGAACAGGGAAATCTCATGACTTGGTGGTTGCTTGAATATCGTATTTGTTATAGGAGTGAGGAGAGATAGTAAGTAGGGAATGGAAAAATATGAACAGTTCTCCGTGTTCATTTTTTGTAGACTCAAGTGAGGCAGGTGTTGGTCATTTGTTGCCTCCATATGTTATTCATGTCAGTGGGCTTAAAGTCCAGGCTGCGGTAGTGATTGTAGTTGGCAGGAGGCTGTGGTTACTTTTAGGTAGGGTTGTAAACCTAAACGTGGCTTGGATGCTAGGACATCGAGAAGGCCGCTTTCTGAGAAAGATGACGGAAGATGGGGGGGTATGGATGGAAAAGGTGACCGGTTTCCACTATGTTCTTTTCTCAATTTCTCCTTTTCCGGGCTTCACCGTGGCTGCCGTTATTCGTCAGGTACGTCTACACGCTGTCCAGGTCAATGGGTTGAAAGTCAGGGCTATGGTAGCAATTGTATTTGACGTCAACATGCATGCTAGGTGCGCTTAGGGAGGGTATGGGGTGGTTGAAACTTAGAGCAGAGGTGGGTAAACTTATGTGAAGAGTCCAGTGCACTGTCACCCCAGTCAGTCTCGTGCGTGAAAACCAAAAGCTTGTCGAGCGAACAAGGGCGATGTGGGGTTTCCCCTTTCGCAGGATCAGGTCTGAGCTGATGGGAGACGTGCCCATAGATGAAGGTTGCCCAGTTCCTTCACAGCCCGATGTCAGTGGTATTTGGAGATCGAATCGATCCCACGAGGACTTTTTCTGTTTCCACTGTTCATTTTTCGCTGTGTTTTTTTGTTTCCTAATAAAGGGATGGTTGAGCCCATATAGGAACTTTCCATATGCCCTCCACCCGGTCGTAATTTTATGCGTAATTGCCTTTTTTTGCAACTTCTGAAGGAGTGGTCTGTTTTTCCCACTTCCGGACGACGCTATGGTATGGGTGCTGTTGACATCAGGGGTTTCGCTAGCATGGGCTGGGAAAATGCAGAGTGGGACTATGCAAACACACGGAGTAGGACAACGAATGTTGTAAAGCACAAGCTGGCCTACATGTATCAGTCTCATACAGCGCCAGACCATGCCTAAGACCACCAGAGACCATTCCGGGCTGGCTGGTATAGATGAGTCTAGCTCAGCTGATGGGAAATAGTGTGGTGTATAAGAGAGAATACGATAGTGGTTGGTGGATAGTAGATACAGAGATGAGACGAGATGACAGGCCACCAAGTAGGTACTAGCAGGTGGGCTTCTGGAATAGGAGATTCTGAAATGAGATGATTAAGAAAGGCGAAATGAGGCCGGACATAAAACCCGGGCGGGTGATTGCAGCCAAAATGAACGGGAAAGGAGTAAAGGATCAAGTAAGGTGGTAGACGGCGGAACTCAGTGTCCTAGGATCCAAAGCCACATACCTATTTGCTGCAGAGACATCTAAGGCTAAGGAACTTTGGTTGGCAATAGAACACGAACATTGTCTAAAATTAGGAGAACCGGCAGGCATTAAACTGGGTATAGTTACAAAAGTCAGCAAACGGTGGCTACAGTAGTATAGATTGTGTGCAATATAACGTAAGAGGAAATAGTTGCACTGGCGTTTGTCATCGGGCGAGAAATGAAAGTTCTGGTGCAATAATCTTAGTAATCAAACCCGTTTTCGTAGGCCACCTCTTCGGTGACGGTCTGGCCGGTAAGAAGGATCACATTGGGAACAGTCAAGAAGTGATTCAGCGAGCCTCTGAACTGGGCAATCGAGACACTCTCGCGGATGTTTAGCGGGAGTTTATTCCATAACTTTGAGTATTTTATAAGGAAGAAATTAGATCTTAACGCTAATTTTGATCTAGGAATAGAGAACTGCAATGACCAATGGCGTAGGGCATAATTCGTGAAGGGAGTGAGACTAATGGGTTCAGTACACGAAAAGGCCGTACGGTGGTACAGCTTAAACAGGAAGCATAATTTGAGCTTCATGCGACGCAGCCATAGAGGGTCAAGACTGAGTAGGATGCATCGATCCTTGTAACACAAACTGGAGGAAAATCCCACTAATTGTTTGGTGAACTGACGTTGCACGGACTCCAGAGAAATGCGGTCGGATTTCGTCATGTCGGTGAAGATAATAGGACAGTATTCAAGGAGAGGCCTGGCGTGAGACTTGTAAGTGAGCAGTTTTCAATCATTTAGCCGAAAAGTTCTAGAGATGAGACCTATGGTTCTTCTCGTCTTTGCAATCTGGAGCGGAACATACTCAGAAAACCTAAAGCTGCAAGAATAATGAAGACCAAGGTATCGAACTAAAGGGCTGTTCGAGATGGGTAGGTCGTGGATAAGCAGGGTTCCGGAGGCCACTTGACATCTGAATGTTGTGTAGCAGCTCTTCGAGGTCGAGAAGTCCATACTCCATGAATTGCACCAATCCCCGAGTGGCTTTAGGTCACTAGGAATTTCATCTAGCATAATGTTGAGTTTCTGACGAGGAAACTCATAGACAATCTTAACGTCATCAGCGAAGAGGAATAGGGTGCCATGGTGCAAGATGGGGAATATATCATTTATGTAGATGAGAAAAAAGTAAAGGACCGAGTACACCGCCTTGTATACCTCCACTAGTGACTGGAGCAGGCTGTGAGAAACACCCATCAATGGAAACCACTTGTGAACGATTCGATAGGTATGATGTTAACCACGTTAAAAGCGAACCGGAAAGGCCGTGAGCTTTGAGTTTGGTTAGTAATAAAGCGTGAGGGACGCGGTCGAACGCTTTTATCATATCAAGGTATATAATGATGATGGATTTACTGTGGTCGGCGGCCGCCGTTATGAGGTTAAAAAAGTCGTATTGGCAAATGATGCATGAACGTGACATTAAGAAGCCATGCTATAGATGATGTTATGGGACAATAGGAAGTCGGACACCCGCTGTTTGATTAGGCGTTCCATCAACCTAGAAGCGATTGCAGTGTGGTTGATAGGGCGGTAATCGGAGGGGTCATGTATTGGTCCTTTCTTATGGATTGGGATGATGACCGCAGTCTTTCATTGTGAAGGAAATATGCCAAACTTGATGGATAGATTGTAGACCTTCAATAGTAGGGCTGGGACATCAGTTCCTCCAATACGTAGAAGTGTCGGTGAAACACCATCATGGCCAAGGTGTGAGGACTTCCGGACACGAATAAGCTGGTTGGTCACCTCTTTTAGAGTAAATTCTAAATCAGACAGTAAGTGCTCGGTGAAAGGGTCTATGCATGGGAGTAAAGTAAAGGGGTCCGTAGTCATGGATGCAGCAAAGTAGGAATTAAGAGCCTGGGCTATCTCTAAAGATGAGTTAATGTGATCATTATTTTCCAAAATGAGAGAAGGGATACCTGCCGGTTTGCCTTGATTTCTGTTCTTCATTGGGCGTGCCAACTTTGAGGAAGAATCATGGCATTGCAATGCCGATACTTCTTGTTTTTTTGAGCATATGGCCAGACTTAATTCTGATTGCTAACGAGAGACTTTGGGGCTGCAAGAATGACGATAATTCACTACTTTTGTGATATACCTTCTGGAGCTTCAGATATTTGTTTTTCATTCGGTTCAGGACTGAACTACGGACTCGGTTTGATATGATACGAGTTGTAGTAATTTTGGACAGCAAGTATGAAAGGTTAGAATATAGTAAATCAGCAGCCAGCTGGGGGTCGCTTTTCAGGAAGAAGTCGTCCTAGTCTAACGAACGAAGCGTGCAGATAAGATTGTCCCAGTTGACTGCTGAAGAGAAACTATTGGGTGGGTGGGATTTATCGAAAGCTTGCGGAACCGCAAAGACGCAGGACACCATCCTGTGGTCACTTCCTGGAAAGAGGTCGAGCGTACTGGCTGAAACATCAGATAAACCCGTCGTGAACAACAAATCAAGGATGTTGTTACCTCTAGTTGGGACTGTTACATGTTGGATCCAGCGCCCTACGCGGGTGCATGACATGAAATCTAATAAGTTGTTTGGGGCAGATAGAGTATTCCAACAGATGCTCGGTGCATTGAAGTCTCCCGCGATGAGCTTGTAGGAACAGGGCAGCAATGAAAGGAAGTTTAATGCGTCAATAATCATGGTAAGGTCCATAGCGTTGGAATCATGTGGCCGATAGATTCAACCAATATAAAGATAGGAGTCAGGTAGGAGAATCGTTAACCACAGAGAATCCTGAACGGCGTCGAGCGTTGTGTGTGAGAGTGGAATGGCCTGCAGAGTGTTTTTGACATAAATTAGACAGCCTCCCCCACGACGAGGCCTATTCCTTCGGAACATCTGGTAGCCAACTGGAAAGACTCGATCTGACGGGACGGAATCCGTTAGCCAAGTTTCAGTTACAATGATAATATCAAAGTTCGAGGGCTGAGCGATGCCGCGGATGGCTTTAGTTTGCTTCAGTAATGAACGGGCATTTACAAGTATGACTGAGAGAGATGATACAGGCCTCGATGGTGGTGGATGTGGTGGGGGGTTCGGTAGTGGTGATGAAGGTGGTAATTCCAGTGGAGAATAGGGCAAGGATGGAGGGAGGAACTCAGTTGTTCCACGGATTTGATGAGTTGTAACCTGGTGGGGGGGGTAGTTTAAGGAAAGAGGGATGGGGAGGTGCTGTTTAGGAGAGTAGTTTGAATGCGGGGAATATTCCCGGAGGGGGCCGGCAGGAAAAAAGCGGCCACGTATGGATGGCCGTGCAAGGCTAAGAGACGTGGATGGGTCTTGTGGGAGTGGGAAGCTAAGTGAGGCACGGAGATGGTTCCCAGGGAGTGACTGGGTAGCAGTAGAGGTATAGAGCAGTTGGTGTGGCGGATAGTAATGTAATGGAGCGGTGATTGGGGCGTGATAAGGTGGGTAAAAGTAGGGTGGAAATGATAGGGCAGTTAGCCGAGATGGAAAAGTAGGATTCACGGCCACACAAGAGGCTGGTAAACTTTCGCTCGACTGAGCATTTTTATTATGGTTTGCATGTGCATTATGTTGATGGGTCTTGTTCTTTTGGCGACGAAGTGTTAACTTCTGAGGGTCAGTCTGCACTGACGGGCTAACCAGCGGTGGCGGCCTAGGTGGTAACCAGATACATTCTGGTGGCGAATGGGTGAGTGCAGCAGGTGAGCTTAGGGGCCTGGTTGGGTCATCAAAAATGCCAGAGGTAACAGGATGCATGGGTGTAGAAGGAGGTGGGTTGATGATGCGGTGATTTTTAGGTAAGGTTGCATAACAGGACATGGAGCTAGTAGAAGGAATGGGGTCGTCTAGACTTGTGGAGAACATGAGCTCGCGGGTGGATGAGTCGGAAGAACGTTCATCAGTTTTGTGAATGCTGGGGCGCTTGTTCCAGTCTATAGATTTGCTTCGGCTATTCTGAACATTGGGGCTTTTGCCAGGTGGCTCATTGGGTGAGGAAATTGGCGTACTGTCTAAATCTACAGTTGCATTGTGATCTGCAATGGATGGTAATATCGGGTGATGGCCAGTGATAGGTGCACCGGAGTTTCGGGGTGAATTGTTAGTTGCACTATCACGGGGGTTACTTTTCTGGGCGTGACTCTTGTGCACCTCTCTTTGGACTGGGGTCTTGTCCGGAAGTATCTTGGCGCACTTGAAGCCGGTTTTGGCCACGACTAACGATTGCCGGCTGCTAAAGATCTTGGCGGCAACTTCATTTGTAAACTGGAAAAGCAGTGGACATGTGGTGCGCAGGGAACTTTTGTGGAGTCTAACACAGTGGCACGGTTGTGAGCCAAGGTTGTAAGCACTTAATATCATATTTTTAGCAGCTGAGAGAGGTATTCGGTCTGTAATGTTAAACACAATCGCGTTGTTTGCCTTTTTATCCGTCTGAAGATTTCCGAGGCAATTGTGTCCACAAACTTCGTGGCCAGTAGTAGATTGGTTGGGGTATGGTGTGTGGTTGGATCAAGCAAGAACGCTATAGGCATCAGTTGACCGATAATCAGATCAGCGGAGTCAAGTCGGGAGGGAAGACTGCTCAGAGTTTTGCTCATTTCCGAAGTTTGTCTCTTGGCATTTCCAAGTATATCTACCAGAGAGACTGAGCAGTTATCCGGTGAGTTTTGGAATTTAGTGGTCTTGCGACGGCGAGTGCTGACAGTGATTTTGGGTCGGCTTGGAGGAGATGTAGACAAATCTATGGTGTTAAAGATGTGGATGGCCAGTCGGACAAGATGTGGCAATATGCGGGGTTAGAGAGCTATACGGAAGCAGGGGATTAAGTGCAGAGTATTGCCAATATATGTTAACCTTAGGGGAGAGTGCTCACCACAGGAGGTCAATATCAGCGGAACTAATTATGTATCAGCTGTTCAGCTAAAAACTGCAAGCAGTTTCTGCGTATGTTGCGGTTTGAAAGTTTCCGGATGTATTACGCAAGTCAAGACGGCTTTAGTCTCTTTACGAAGGTGATTCCCCCGAGTGGTATCTTGTAGTCTGCTAGTGTTGTTTGACTGAGACTGATATTTCGCTTAGCTCCTACCCTACGATCACTTTTGTATGTATATTATACCACCGAGTGGTCCCAGGGAATAGTATTCAGAAAAAATTGCGTGGTTCTTTCTGGGCCGGACAAAAAGCCTTAGAGCTATAGTTTTAGGTATTATCCTAGATATCTTAATAAAAACTATACCGATGACAGATAATACTACGCTCCTTGGGCTCGCAGTGCAAGAAATTGGACGTTTACTGGCCTAAGCCGCAAGTTCTGTAACCTGACCCGACCTTAGCTGAGTAGTCGGAACAGTCTACCTGACGGACTGGTAGACCTGCAGACGGTCCGGTATTTCGAGGGTATCCTAGGTCGTAAGTGGTAAGAGATACTTCCTTGTAGTAGGCTTTGATTATGTTCACTAGATGGATGAAGGGTAGCACTATGGTACATCTGGGATGTGTTGTGATTAACGTCTTCTTTTAGTAGGTATTGTCTCAGTTAACGCTCACGATGCTCAAGGTCTCGCGCAGCTGATGTGTGATGAGGCTTTCCTTTTCCCTCTCATTTTTAGCGGGGACTCGAGGAAATACACTGCGCAGTGTTGAATGCGTAAGTGGTGTGCATGCCATCGAACGACACACGCAGCACCAGTGTCCCTTTCACCATCTCCTGACCTTGCCATTGAGCAACCCCCAATGAAACAAAAGAGGGGCCTTTAAGGGAAGTCCAGGAAAGTGACGAGATCAGGTACTCCTTTTAAAATCGTCCGCTTGTACACACTAATTTACCGTTCCTTTTACAAAATTACTCATAATCTGACATAAACCCCACAGATGACAATAACTGGTTGTGGCTATTTCCTGTCCTGTGCAAACTGAACAGAACAGAACTGAAATAGATTCCCGGACAAGTGACACGCGAAAAGAAGCTGACAAAATTTCGAGCTTGGATGATGACCAGCTCTCTCATTCTCAGCGGAAAGACCACTACAGACGACAAGATGCTTCGAGAGCCGGGAACGTTTGGGCTCCACCTTCGAACCCCCGTACCATGTCAAGAATTCAAGACTAGGTCGCACTGAAATGGGTAAACCAATAAAGTGTAGAAACTGCAGTTGGTCTCTCTTTCAATTTTCCGGGAGCCTCTCGGCGTGGACTCGATATACCAAGCGTAGGAGTGGGATAGTAGACCTCCTGCGATCTGCTGAGCGCATGTATGCATTGGAGTTGGCCCGGTATGTCAAAAAGCATTCAAAGAAGCACTGAAGCTGCATGCAGTCTGCGGGTTCGTTGAGAGACGCAGCAAGACCACTGACGGCCTATGATCGTGGAGTGGTGGCAGACCACCAGAGCAAAGCACATGCTCCGGGTGATCATTTCAGTACCGTGCACGGAATGGATAACGGCATAAAGATAAGTTTTGGGGGGGTGACTCTCCCAACAGGCAAAACAGACTTGATTCTTTCACAGAGTAAGATATCCATAAGTCCGCCCGGCCACATGATATCCAACCTGTTACGGTTAAGCCGTCGTCTGATAACCTATCCTTTTAAGCATACAAGTTATATGAGGCCACCCTGGACCATAGAAGGCGGCCGCAGAGCTGGACAAACGCGGCAGAGGTAGATATACATAAAGGGGATCCCGCTGTCAAATTGGAAGCTACAGACCCTACAGCCTAGCTTGCATTCTATGCAAAGTGTTAGAGAAGATCATCCGGGAGCACGTCTGCAAAAACCTGATAAGTAATTCTGTGCTTTTCCCAGCTGAGCACGGAGTTTTAAGAAAGAGATTTTGCTTGACCAGTTTCTTGAGCTTCCTAGAGGAAGTCGTTGGAAGAGTGGATGAAGGTGAACAGGTGGAAGTATGTCATCTCGGCTTTAGCGAGACATTTGACTCGGAGACCCATCTGATTCTACTAATCAAATTGAGCTTATTTTGTGTAAATGAGTAGACTCACGAATGGTTATGGATCTCCTTACTGGTGTAACGCCTTACGCGGGAGTTGGCGACAATAACTCTAAGCTGGGGTACGTCACCTGTGGAGTACTGCAGGGTTCAGTACTAGGCCCACTAAAACTTGTTCTAATTAATAATAATTTAGCCTCCGTCCTACAGCGACTGAACTTCTTCTTCGCAGATGATGTGAAGTTGGTGGGAACTCAGGGGGGAAGTGAGCTGAACAGAGGCGTACTTGCCGTTATTAGCCGGGCACAGAAGTAGGACTTACCTCTCAGCCCTGGGAAGAGCCACTTGTCGTCACGGACAGCGACGAGCCTGGCGGTTTCACACGACCAAGGCCCATTTATCATAGAGGCGGTGAACAGGGTAGAAGACCTTGGGATTGCTGTGACTTTTGGTCCCAAGTGGTCGAAACAGTGGGAAGCAGCTGCAAAAAGGTACTCGGTGGGTTCTTCGGGTTGATATAAGCCTTTTCTTGCAGACAGCCAAGGTTTTCACGCCATTATACGAGTCTATAGTCAGACCTCCTTTGGAAAACTGTGCTCAGGCAAGGCCACCCTTCTACAGAATGATGCTACCTGTTTGGAGAACGTAAAGCATCTTGCAATGAGTACGGTGGAGAGTCAGAGGGAAAGGAGTATGAGCAGAGACTTCAAAACCTCAGACTTTTCTCCACGGAAAGGAGAAGACTACGCGGGGATCTCATGGTCGTTTAAGATAATCGAAGGCCATTCTGGGCCTCGACCGAAGAGTCCATTCCATATGGCGGCAGATTCCAGATGAAGGGGTCATGGGAAGAATCTGGCAAAAGTTCGACCTAGGCTGATGCCTAGATCTCACTTTTTAGCAATAGAATGGTTAACAACTGGAATAGACTACCGGAAGCGGTAATAGAACTGGAGAGCGTCCAGGCATCCGAGAGTTTCCTAGGCTTTCAATGGAATGAGATCATCTCTGACAGGGAAGTTTGAGCATGTCACTAGACAGAGGATGGGATGAGCTTAATTACTGAACGTTTCCATTTGCCACATGATAGTTGGTGAAAGCTCCGACCAAAACTGGCTTCCCCGCACTGATTGAGGACAATTCACCCGTCGAGGCGGATGGGGGCGAGACGGACATTTTGGCCAGACACCGTGCATCTACTTACGCACCGGAAAGTACGCAGCTTCCGAAGGTGCTAAGCTGCGCTCCTGTCACCTATTTTCTGTAGTTCGTCGAAAAAGGGATAGCTGAAGGGCTGCTATCAGCTAAACCTCATCCGTCTCCAGAACCAGATGGCATCTATCCCCTGGTTTTAAAAGAAATGGCTGGAATGCTGGCCCAGTCAATCACAAGACTCGTCAATTCTGGCTGAAGGACTACCAAGGCAGTGGAAACAGGCCATCTATGTCCCCTTGCTCAAAGGCAGTTCAAAGGCGGCGGCCAATAATTATGGTCCCGTTCGCTTGACATCCGTAGTTGGAAAGACATTGGAACATCTAGTTTCTTTTTGTCTCTGAACGTATTAGGAGTAGCCTGCTACTCTGCTAGCAGCAGCACTGATTTGGACGGAAGCTTCCGTGTATATCCAACCTGCTGCTTGCCCGTGAAAACTGGTCGGAAGCCAAGGCTGTGGGGCTTTCCGCGGAAGCAATCTTCGTCGATTTCAGCAAAGCATTCGATAAGGTGCCTTACGGACGCCTGTTGTTGAATCTGGGGGCCCTTGGTGTTGAGGCTCCAGTAATTCATTAGATTGGGAATTTCCTAAACGAAAGAGTTTTTGTGGTGAGAGCCACGTGGTGGCTTTCACTTTCTTTCAGTGCCTCCAGTGGGGTCCTACAGGGTTCAGTTTAGGGGTCACCACTTTCCTTGTTGTATGTGAAAGATCTGCCATCGGCTTTCCAATCACCTTGCCTCATTCACGTGGATGACCCTAAAATTCGTAGAACGGTCCAGTCAGATGCCGATCGAAAGGTTCTGCAGGATGGCTTGGCCGCATTGGAGCACTGATTCGAGACACGACAACCCCCTATCAATGTTGGAAAGTGTGCATAGATGGGTGCAGAGAGGGCGGAGAGCGGCGCTTTCCACAACTTACACGAAAGCCCATCTGCACATCGGTTTGTGGGAGGGATATTGGGATAGCTCTTGCATCAAATATGAAGACCAAAGTCGACAAGGATGAGGCATGTGCTTCTGGCCGGTGTACGTAAGGAGCGGTACGTCTGTCTTTTGGACAACTATCTTCAAAGTGTTGTTTGCCTCCCATATTCGTCAGCGACTTGAATACGGTGGACCTGCCACTTCCCTCTGCACGGCCACGGAAGTTGCGAAGTTTGAACGTGCACAGCAGGCTGCTACTAGCCTCGTCGTTGGGTTACGCGGGCTCAGTTATGGAGGTCGTCCTCAAGTCACCGGACTGGTCCTAGAGGCATATCGTAGAGTCCGTGGTGGGCTTATCTACACCAGACGAATTCTTCGTGGAGACTTAGGTCCAGAGTTGAGGGCTTACTTTTCTTTGTGGGTTTACAACCCTACCCGGGGTCCTTCGCCGAAACTTATCGAAAGGCAGTCAATTGGTCTTCAACCGGTAAACCGCCTCTCAAGGAGGGTGACTAGTCTATGGATGCATTGCCAGCAGAGGTGGAGGAAGAGGAGAAGGGCCACAAATTCAAGCAACGTCTGAGCGTATTTCTGATGAAGTGGTGACAGGGCACGTGTATCAAAATTTAGGCTCCAGCGTTGAGGTGAAGAGGCTTATACGGGAGACCGTCCCACTGCCTCCAATTTTGACACCAGCGATGCTGTTGCCCACCTTGGTGAGTGTGGCCACTTTTGGAATTTTAAGAACACACAGACCGTCCCCCTCCCCATTAGGGCCAGTCTTTATCTGTACTGACTTGATCCGGAATACCGTCAACTCCACCCACCAGTGATATAACCACTTCCTCGGACGAGGCTGCTTTCCTCATGAGGCACCAAGATTCCCCCTCTGTGGCCGATGTCTCGTTCCTCAACCCGGACGAGACGGTTCTTCATATTGCGCTGGCAACGGATGCACTAAAATAAGCATTCCGAAGCCAGACTGCAGAGATAGTTGGGCTAGAAGCCACTGTCTTCACCCTTAAGGAAGAGTTGACCAGCCTGGGGAGCTTGGTTATCAAATTCCTCCCGGTGTCCGAGGCAGCCGATCAGGTGTGCAGTGTCTGAGCAGCAAACTCTTGACGCCGCTGAGATTTAACAAGACACCGAGAATTTCTCCAATCGTAACATCCTTTGGGGTCGCTTTCTCAACTCTGATCACCCTCAAGAAACCTTTTCACGGCGGTTGAACCTCCTTAAGCTCCCCCTCTCCCTCTCCCTCTCACTTAGCTGGTGACCAAGCGCACCATTCAGTTACGCGGCATTTTAATGGAAGTGGGCTCCACAAAGGCAGCGAGACGAATTGTTCCTCAGCTGCAAAGCTCAAGGAGGAACTAAAAGGGCTTAAGGGAGCATCCGTTGACAAGCCACTTCATCTAAGGCCCCGCAGTGGGAAGGCTAAGCTGGGAACCCCATAAAAAGCCGAACCCGGGCCCAGAGTTCTGCTGGTCGTGCAAGTAACTCTCATTGAGGATCAAGCTCCATGTCCACCATCCGTTGCTTCCCTACTCATACCATCCCTCGTCGCGGAAAGTACCCCCAGTAGTAGATCTAGTGCTTCTAAACATCTGACACCCACAAAAACCGTCCCAGACCCCAACATTGTTGATAAGACTGAATTAACAGATGAGAGTCGCCACCCTCGGGCCCAGACACGAACCTCTAACCCGCTCCCGCTGAAAGCTGCAGCGAGAAGTGTAATGCACCAGAAAAGGTCTCTAGTGCGGTCATGCAAAACAGGATCACGAACAAGAAAACCCAGAGCTGTGAATCGTGGATTACGCACAAAGGTTAACTGTAAAAAGCAGTTCACCTCTTTCGGAGACTGAAGGATGTAGGCCGTCCGCCTGGTATGGTGCCTCCCAGTTTACCAGAGGTCAAAACATACCAGCCCCCTCCCAACAGACCGTTTACCCTCTAGCCCCCCAAAATCCTTAGCTTCCGACTCTCCCGGGACCTCATTTCTAATCCCAACTCCCCCTCTTTCTCCTCCTCCAACCCAAAGCCGGTTGCCTCTGGTGACCTTGCAACAACTCTTCAGCATGGGCTGAAGTTTTTTTACAGCAATTGCCTGAGTGTACTGAATAAGATCCCGGATCCTCGGCAGCTTGCATTGGATAAGGGGCTTCACATCATAGCCCTCACAGAAACCTGACTCATCCTTGATATACCTCATGGCAAAATATCCATTGCAGGATAAATCACAGTAGGGTGGGACTCTAGCAGAGGTCGTGCCGGCGGAGCTATCATATACAACGATAGTTTTATCTCTTCTCCAACCATAATAACAACTCCTACCTTTGCATGTATTGATCGTTTGTGGGCTGTGTTACCCTCTCTAGGATAGACACCCTACCGCTTGGAGTAGCCTATTGCCTCCCCACCCCGTATGCAATTCAACTGATAGCCTAGGTCTCATAGACTTACTAGGCTCCGTGGGAAGCTACACAGACTTCACCTGTCTGTTAGTCACTGTTAACTGCGAATCACCCAGTACAGACTGGCTAAGAGCGGATGCCTTTGATATCACGTCTGACAAAACCCCTCCTAGATCTCGTACTCAAGAACTCATGGATGCAGAACGTAGGAGATCCGGCCACATATGGCATAGGACTTGCCCCGTCCCTAATAGACCTGGTCATCACCAACGAATTGCTCCAAGTAGATGTGGAGCACTAATTGCCGCCTCTCGGCAAGGGTGATCAAATTCTCGTTGGGTTTGATTATATTGTGAAATGGCCTCCTCTTCCCTAAGGAATCAGAATTTTGAGATCCTTCAAAAGGACCAATTTTGACCAAGTCAGTGAATTTATTCGCTCCCAGCTAAATCCAGATGACTTAGGTAAATCTGCCAGTGAAATGGCAGAGAACGTCAAGGATTTGACTTCCTTATCTGATAGGCTATTTGTCCCCAGAATCCGTCTTACAGAGGTCGGTAAGCGGCCCTTCCCTCGCCCTATAAGAGGCATTTTAGACGAACACGCAAGCCTTTTTGCAAGAAATAGAGCCACAGGTCCTGCCCGCGATGCAGAAGATTTCGGGATTATTCGCAGCATATACAAAGACAAGATTAGGTTCCATCAGAATGCAGTCCAGCGATCTGTACTTGCTCGGGCACGGAGTAATAAGACATTTTTCTTTCAGTACATGAGCCATCTAAGGGGCACAAATCCGAGGCTACTTGCTCTCAAAGATCGTTTCGGATCCCCAATCACTTCCCACAGACAAGCAGCCGAGGCCTTCAGCTCCTACTTTCGTACATTATTTAGCTCCTTACTCATATCATCCCACTCTGTCATGCACCCGATATCTCTGGTCACTAAGCTTAACCATATCACTACTGCCATTGCTACAGTAGCACAGGGTTCCCGGTGGCTCAACCAAAACTGCTATATAGGCCCTCACTTAATCCACCTCCGCATTCTCAGGGAAGCAGCGGACAAATTAGCCGTAACGGTTATTCCGACTGTGAGTGAAGCGTAGCCGATTCAGAAAGAAACCCAAGACCGGAATAAATCGATTCGTGGTTTCTACGGTATTGGATTAACAAATTATGTGTATATAAATATGTACGAACCTCAAATGTACGGCCATCACGTCTAGCAATTAGGACCAGATTTCAACAAAGGTCAATGTCAGGTGCCACCGCCACAGCAGTTCAAGTTAGAACTAAAATTATGTCACTTCCCGTGAGCAAAATATAAACAAATGATGAGGTGGAAAAAAGTGCTGCCCTACACCGTGCTTCTATTCTTCCTAGGTTGTTTGGTTTTTATGTTTATAAAGACTATAATCGTCTGTGATTTGGCTAGAAAGGCTTAGAAAGAATACCCAAATCTTTCTACGTAGCCTTAAACTCTCGAAACATTCGACTTACTGACCCATAATCTTTCCGCCTTCTTCCCATTGTCTCCCGAACTACTTATGGAAGCTCCAAAGGTCCTCCGTAAACATGCCAAGGTCCCGGGTGCAAATCAGGCAATTCATACTGTCGGGCTCAGAAAAACCGGGAGCACTCAACCTCATTCTGCACTCAATTCATGCTCAGTAGCTCTTGTTGATGCTTACGTCTTTGTCAACAAGAAGGTTAATGAAGCAGATCAAATAATGATGGACCTGCATAACCAGGTCGATGATATTCTATCAAAGATATCCCCTATTTCTAGCATAATGGAAACCGTCCCTGTAACTAAGCGCCAAAGCCTAGCCATGGCGGGTCGTTTCTTGGACTCAATCGCTGCAGGAATTCACAAGCGCATAGCCAACGCCAAAAACTCCATAGTTTTCAACATCCCTAACCGACTGTCACTGCCGTCAACCAAACTCACTACAGTGAATGCTTGCAACATGGCACACCACAGGTATTATTGCACTCGGCTGCGCAAAAACTCGAAACGCAACGGCTGTCCTTTGACGTTCAAAGTCGCTGACGAAATAACAGCAAGGAAATTCATGACCAGTTGGCAAAACATTGCTAACGCTACCTCATTCAGAAGACCCGGAATATTACCGGATAAAACGTCCCTCCAAAGAGGGGTTCTTCGGTCACTTAAAAATACCTCAGCTTCACAAACACAACCTCTGGCTGATATGCCAGTCGCCGCGTCATCTCACCGCCTGTCGAGCCATCCCGCAACACAAAAGCCCTCAGTTGCCTGCACTACGCCAGTTGACCTGGACCTGACCACCACCTCAGCTCCAGCACATCCTCCTAGTAAACGGCCCTGCCTTCTACCGTCGACCTCCGCTCCCACAAATGGCAGTGATATCCCTGCCAAACCCACTATTAGCCTAAGGCCACCAGAGTCCCTTGCATCCAGAGCTGCTGCTGCTTATGTCAACCTATTGCCCACAGTCCCACCACCGAAAATGACTCCAGGAAGTCTGTTGCTAACAGCCCGTCCTGCCCCAACTCATGCCCTACCGTCTTGCGGAAACAAATCGTTCACATAATCCATGATCTACTGTATAGCCAATCGGCCCATCAACCAACAGAATGCTGTGTCCTCCCACAGCTTCTGGCTACTCCGGCTACCCCCGAAATCTCCCCGTAAGTCTTCTCAGAGCCCCATTTAGAACCCCCATCAAGCACCCCATGTATACCCCAAATAATTCATGCCTCCTGGAAAGCAGGACACAAACGTGCATCACCCTAAAGCAGACTATTAGAGTGGTACCTTGGCTAATCGAAAAGTTCCTTCCAACTTCACTTTACAATACAGTCGAAAACGGCCACTAATTGAAGCATCATCATGTATCGGGACCAAAGATACCATATTCTCCAAGTATGCCGAAACAGTTTTCCAATCATCTGGCTGAGCGCCAACAACCTCGCCGAACTTCTGAAACCAATTTCACTATCCCCCAATGATACAAATAACTAACCCTCAGTTGAATTGTAATCAACGGCCTCGATTGTCAAGCTCCACGCTCTTTCCTGAGCACAGGATGGGCCAGCCCAACCAACTGCACTTATTTCGTCGGTCCTGGTCGAGCGATAACCACCCACCCCCTGAGCATCCCGTTGAACCCAGGCACCGCTACTTTCTACCGTCTCACTTGCCATTACCCATTACCTCAGCATCCAAACCCCACCTGGTTACATCAACCACTCCCAAAATCCCACCTCCGCAAAAGACCAATTTTTTCTTGACAGCATCGCCCCTCAAACCCAGCCTCACCTGCTTACCAAAAACCCCTATTCACGCTGCCGACTCCCCACTTCTAACTCCTGTTTAGAGCCCATCGCTCCTATGCATGACAACCCTGACTTTATGTGTCCACATATTGATGCTTACCATCTTGGTAGTGTTAGCCACCAACACCGGCCGATGGTTGTTCCTAACCCACGCCAAGACGATACAATTGAATTTGCCTTGCTCTTCATTATTTCCCGATCGTTACTGAATAAAACCCATACTCTCCATAATATAGCACTATTTTCCGACTTCGACATCACTGTCATAACCGAAGCCTGGCTAAATGATTCTGTCCCATCTGACCAAATTTCTATTGCTGGTTAACAAACCTTCATAAAACGTCGCCGCTGTGGAGGAGGCTGTGCAATCCACGTTGAAAACAGCTTGCCTACCAGTCCTCTCTCTGATCCAACACTGGATGCGATACAGGACGCAATACGGGTCAAGGCCCTTCTAGCCAACTCTCCACCTCATATCGGCTGCGTTTATCGACCACCCAATTCAAACATCACGGACCTCGCCCACATAGTCAACGCCTCTGACCACTTTGCACTTTTACCCTCTTCGACAAAATTCATTGCTGGCGATTTCAATGCACCTAATATCTGCTGGCACACCAAGTCATTACGAGCTTCGTTTTGACCACACGCGCGAGGCGCTGGGTCCAGCACGTATTGACACCAAGCAGAGGAAATGGAATACTTGACCTGATATTTACCATTGGCCTATCGGATGTGATAACTACCGCCCTCAACCTCATCCCAGGCAGTGACCATAGAGTGGTATCTCGCAGATTCACACCCGGACCCATAGGCCCCATATGTACCTCATCTCAACGGCCCCTGCACAGGATCAACTGGATAAGACCCAAGCACATGCTTCGATTCCTCAACTGGGATGACTACTTACTACAGCACGGCCCCCAGCTCGCTAGCGAGGCACTCTACTATAAGCTTCATAGTTGCTTGTCAGCGATCACCACCATCGGGACCAACCACTCTCACGCCCGCAGCTCTTGCCAAACGGGGCTGCAAAATAAACACGCAAAGCTGCATAAGGTCCATGATAAAACCAGAGGCTTCTCCATATTATTGCAACTTCACTCTCTTCCCGTAACCATCAGTCTTCGGACTAATGAACTGCTGAGAGAGCAGGAGCCTTTTGCTTTGAATTCCTTCGACAGACCTTATCGATTGTCCCGACTGTTAAAGAGCAGAAATAAGGGAGTCTTCGAGGATACCCTATTTAATTTGGGAAAACAACATGCAAATTAAATCTGCAGCCGAAATCTCTAAGACGCTCAATAACTTCTTTTCAGAATCCATGACCGCTGACGCCACTTCAAATCCGCCACCCGTGCCCCTCATCACCGAGCGAGTTCTCTCTGACATTGAATTCAGTTTGAACGACGTGTCCCACCCACTGCTGCATGTTAGACCCTCCTCCCGCCCTGGCTATGACGGAATCCCCCCAGCACTCTTTAATCTTGGTGGAACTGAAATCGCTGCTGTTCTTAGAATCTCTTTAACTTATCGCGCAAACATGGCCTTTTCCCACCCCAGTGGAGAACTTCAACCATTATTCCTATCAACAAAATGGTCTAGTGCATGGCCCCTTAAATTATCGTCCTATCAATCATACCTCTTTAGCTGCCAGAATAATGGAGCGTTTGATTAAACAGCGGATGTCTGGTTTGCACCAGTCCCATAACCTCATTCACAGTGGTCAACATGGCTTCCTGAAATCACGTCCTTGTACCACATGCCACATTCATTTCTTCAACCTACTGACCACGGCAGCTGACGACGGTAAATCTATAATTATCATCTACCCCGACATGACGAAGGCATGTGACCGAGTTCCTCACTCCCGGTTGTTACCAAAATACCGGGCCTACGGTATCCCTGACCCGCTTTTATCATGGATAACTTCCTACCTGTCGGGCCGAACCCAGGTTGTATATGCTAAAGGTCATCTATGGCAACCAGTGCTTGTCACTAGCGGAGTTATACGAGGAGGTGTACTTGGTCCGCTATTTTTCTTACTCTACATTGACGACGGTTTTCGGCTGTGCAGCACGGCACTCCTTTCCCCTTCGCCGACGACTTCAAAATCGTCTATGAGTTCCGACATCGAGATTTGAACACAGCGCTGTCTGGAATAGATAATGATCTTGAGAAACTTAATCGATGGGGCACTTCATGGCAGATGTGCTTCTCGACATCTAAAAGCTTCTAGACAACCTATAGATGTCACGCCCCTCTCGGAACCCTGTTACTGAACCAAGTGCCCATCGCCCCAAGCTCATCAGTAGAGGATCTTGGGCTTCGATACAATAACAATCTACAATTCTCGGAACATGTCTCATTCCAGACGGCCAGGGCCGGATAGATGAGAGGCCCAGTTCTCAGATCGTTTAAAATGAAACATAGTATTATCCTTACTTACCAATCCCATGCAAGACCCCACCTCGAATGTTGCCCTATAATCTTCTCTGGAATGTCTAAATCGGATAGAATATGCCTTGAGAAAGTCCAGCGCACTTTCACTAAGAAACTAATAGGATACTCTTCTCCACTGAGCCATAAAGAGCGATGCACTCTACTAAAACTTGACCCCGTATGGCTTAGACATGTTAGGCTTAACTTGTGTTTTCTATTTAGACTTATTAATCGTTCTGCTTTCACCTCTACCAACTCTATACAGTTTTCACTACCCTCATCTTACCCTCTGCGCCACGGAGACTCTAGTCTGACCATCCCACATTCCAGGCTGGCAATATGATCCAACCTCTTTCCTAATAAATACTCAAAGCTTTGGAATAAGCTACCCCTGATTATTCGCAGACGTGCGTCAATAATCCAGTTTAGCCGTGCCCTAAGATCACAACTTACCGATAGCCATCTGTGATCTTAGACTAACACCAGCATATCTAAGGATCGAGCCCATAAAGAAGGCATCGAACTTTAGAACCCAAGCTTCCGTCTCCCCTCCCGCTCCCGGCTATCCGCCGAGCTGGCCTTCGAAAACGGGTTCCACTACTAGGATCATAGCACCATGCCCCAAAACTACCACTTCCTGCTTAACGACAGATGCTAGGCTTATCATTTACCATCATTTTTTTACGTATATCGCACACAACCCACATTGCAGTAGGATACCGTATTTGCCGTTTACATCTGTAACTGGCTAGACGCCTGCCGGTTCTCACCAATTGTCCACGTTCACCTACTATCACCTAACCCCTATACGACCCTGCCTTATCCAGTGCACTAGTCAGTCTTTACAACTATGTCTGGACTTTTGCTGCCTCTCTTGCTATAAAGTACTAGGGCAGTCACATAAAACAACCTTCCTCTAGCTCAAGGCTTTTGGCCATTGACGTTTTCTCCTGGTTCGGTGGTGCTGGATCATAAGACAATGAGTTCCACCGCCCACCAATTTACTTTTTGATTCTTCAGCTTTTCTCTTATTTATTCTAGCTTCCGCTACCCTCAGCCTCCTTGGCCGACCGTAATTTGCTTTCCTCAATCATCCCGTTTGAAAAACTCTTATCCCATACGCCCACCTTCCAATAGCTACCTGTTGGCCTCAATTTCCTCCTCCTAAATCCATCACATAACTTAGACTAATATCCTCTCTCCATGTGTTCATTACCATCTCCCATTAGTGCAGCCAACCCTGACCACTCCAGAACGGGCCTCGGTCAGTCTTAGACACGGTCTGGCGCTGTACGAGACTGAAACAAGTATGCAGGCGAGTATATCTGAACACTCGTCGTCTCACCCCGTGTGTCTGCTTAGCCCCATTCTGCATTTTCTCGTCCCATGCAGGCGAAACCCCTGTTGTCAGCGGCACCTTCACCGTAGCTACGTCCGGATGTGGGGAAAAGAGATCGCCCCCAGCAGATGGAAAAAATGACATATACGCGGAAAATTAAGGTCTGGCCGAGGGGTTATTGAAGGTTCTTATATGGGTTTAATCACCCCTCTGTTAGGAAAAAAGCTAAAAATGAAAAAGTGGAAAACGAAAGTGACCTAGCGGGATCGATTTGGACTCTAAGTACCACTAACATCGGGCTGTGAAGGAAGTGGACAACCCTCATTCATGGGTGTCTCCCACCAGCTCAGACCTGACACTGCGAAAGTGGAAATCCCACACCTCCCTTATCCGCCTGACATGCTTTTGGTTCCTACACATGAGACTGACTGGGGCGATAACGAACTGGTCTCCCCAAGTAAGCTTATCCACCTCCCGCTCTAATTTTCAATCACCTCGTACCCCCATGCACACCTGGTACGTTTGTTGACTTCAGCCACAAAACCACCGTGGCTGTGGACAACAAATCGATACATCAGACGGCAAACACGTCTCATCAAAGCACTAATCATATACACGTAGATAATAATGTATATATATACATACATCTAAGAACGTAGAGAAAAGCTCCCGTATTTTTCGCCCACTTATCTATTTTTCCTCCTTTTCACAAGAAAGCGGCGTTATTCTTGTCCTATAATCCAGCCCACTCTCCAGTTTACAGCTTAACCTAACAGCAACCTGCATCATTAGACCTGTAGGTACCCCACTATAGGATTCGTCATATATCCTCTGAGTCTACCATACAAAATTGACATTTGGGTTTTTAGTTTGTCCCAGCTGCTTCCTTGTGGCCTGTGAAAGCCCCCGTGGGATTTGTCATATATCCCCCAGGAACTGTTATGCAAACTTCCCATTCAGGTTCTTTATTTGCCTAGCTGCCTCCTCACGTAGCCTTTAGACCCCATAGTCCAAATGCACCTCCACGGCTTTAGTAATCCCGAAAGATAAAAATTCCCGGTTAACGGCCGAAGTGGTAATGAATAACTTTGCCTAACAGTGCAAGCGCAGTTAGCCCCCATGAACACCGGATTACAATACCAACGACTGCCCATTTCACTAAGAACATTGTGCCTCACTTCCAACCTCCTTACTCCCATCCGTTATTTTGCTCACGCTCACCCTCAGCTGGAACATCTCCTAGACTGCGTTCCTCCCTTTTTCAATTTCAAAACCACCAGGTCATCACGTTGCCTGGCAGTAATGTATTGCGCAGACAGCTTATCATTTTCTCCGCCCGTCTACAACCGCAAAAAGGCCGGCTACCGTGAGTGCGATCTAGCCACCGGGTTTCACCCAACAGAAGTCCTGGTATGGCTGCATATGGCCCTCTAAAGCTCACTGAAGTATTCTCACTACAAGACCCTCCCGATGCCGAAGCAGTTTAAACCACCTTACGAGGACTCTTAATCGAATACCGATGGGTCCAGATTCGGCGATTCCCTCCTCCTTCCAATGATGAAACAGCGAACACAAACGGTAGCCAATCCTTGCCCTAAAGGCCTAACACAGACAAAGGAAAGCCACAGGAAACTCAATAGAACAATGTATTCGTCAACTTACCAGCACAACCTGGCCTATTGCAGAGGTTTTCACCCTTATCCTATCTTATCTTGTTCCTCGTGGACACGGCTTTCCGGTTGCTGGTAAGTCCCTCCTGGTACTTCCTCCATCTTCCACCAGCGGTGAACTGTCGACACCAGATGACACTCACTACTTCTCATGGAAATTGTCTCATCTTTTCAGTGGTACTATTCCTTTTCATATCCACAAATCTATGAAAATTAGTATTCCTCTGCGAACCTTCGTGAAATTCTTCCTTGCCTCCTTTGTCTCAACACCAATTACGCTTTTAAGTGAACATGAGTATGCAATGCTGACCATTTTCTTGCATCATTTTTGTGAATATTGTATTTCCTGAATCCTAAGCCGAAGTTCGTCTGAACATCCCTACATCCGGCCGATGTTGTTCGGTGTGCGTTCTACTTCTGTTAGTAAAGTGGTCAGCGTTTCGTCATCAAGGTTTTGTTGTGAGGTCAGGGCCGTGAATATTTTCCTGGTCGATCGTATCAGCCTTTCCCAAAAGCAGCCGCAAGGACTGGCATAAGGTGGGCTGAAGTGCCATTCTATCCCCTTCACTACGGTCTTGTTTTGTACTTTGACGTGGTCCAGGCGGTTCCACCATTTCTCTAACTCTTTATGAGCCCCAACTAAGTTCGAGCCACTGCCTGAGTATACATTCTTGGGGACGCCGAGCCTCGCGACGAATATTTGAAAGACCATGAGAAATGAATCGAGGGCCATATTAGGCACTATATCAAGATGGACCTCTCTGGGATTTAAACCTTATCAGGAAGCCATACCTCTTTTGCTTTCCCCTTTGCTGTCATACAAGTAAAGAGTCAAAGTAATCGAAGCCAATTTTCACGAACTGGCACTATCCCGGTTGAACTCGTACGGCTGGAAGAGGGACCATCATTTGTTAGCCTGCTACCCCCCTCCGGCGAAAAATGTGATGCAGTTGCCTATGACTAGCCTGACCGTCGCTGGTCCTTTTTTCACCCAAAATCGTCGACGTATTCTGTTCAATAGGTTTTTCAAGCCTGCATGTCCCTATTCTCGATGTACATAGTCTATCAGGCATTTCGTTATGAAGTGGGGTGTTTTGTTTCGTAACCTAGATTTTAATTCGTCAGCAGCCCTCTAACTCTCAGTAGTTCCTTGGCTCGCGTAGGGTTCAGTATTCCGACACTGCTGTGAAACAGCCTGCTTCCTTTGTTATCATCTATCCTGGCTAGCTCGCGAGCCTCGAAAGGGGAAAGCATTTAGTTGTAGTAGGCGTAGAACTTCGAGTTCGACTTGGTTCCCCCCCCCGGTAGTATCGTTCCCACATTTAATGTGTTTTGTGGTCGTGTGCCTTTCAAAATCAATAGGAGTTCTTTATATCGCGTCCACCAGACCACGGCTCTCAACGTTTTTATCCAGTCGGGGATGTGGCGCAGTTTTCTATTAGACTTACCCTTCCCGCGGAGTTTGTGGCCAGTATCGGTCTTTTGGTCTCAATATCGCCATCATCAGTCTTAGATATTAGTAGCGTTGGCCACACCTCTTTAGATGAAGTTAGGAAGTCCGGCCCAGTTTTCCACATCCGCAGCCTTTCTAGTGGTTTTAGGCCCCTTGAGCAGAATTCGGCCAGGTTACTGGCGGATAGTACATAATGTTACTGACCGGTCTTAGCCGACCCATGGATTATAGTGAGTCAGTTGGCCACGAAGGTGTTGAAGCGAGTGGTAATGTTGTTTATGTATGGTAGTACCGTGGCTGTGTCCATCCAAAAGTTTGGTTCCCAGTTTATCCGATCAAAGCATCTTCTAATCAGGTTCGCGGCTTTCACGGCCAGTACTGCTGCAGTCAATTCCAGCCCCGGAATGGACATTGTCTTCGGTGGAGCCACTCTTCTCTTTGCGAATGATATCCGACTGTGCCGCCCAACATTTTCGTCTACCCAGCAGCCGTAAGCCACTATCCCGTAGCTTATTTGTGATGCATCTGAAAACAAGTGGAGCTGGGCATCATTTGTACACCTGGTTCCCGTCACGCATCTCTGCATCTTTATCTCACCAAATTGATCTAGGTTATGCATCGAGCCAAGCCATTGCTTGTAGTCTTCATCCTGGGGAGGTTCTTCCCAACCCGTCCCTCTCTGGCACAGCGATTGCAGCAAGCACTTGCCCAGCAACAATCATGGCGTAACGAAACCTGGGGAATCACGGAGGCTTGATACTTATGATGGGATTGTTCTCCGTGTGGCTGATCGTTTGGGTAGGTCCAGAGTGAATATAAATTCGTCTCCTTCGGGTTTCCATTGAACTGCAAGGGTGCACCCTAGTTGTGAAGATGATCCCACAAGCTCTCGCTCACTCTATTTTCTTGGGCTTCTGGATAACATTGAGTACCTCGTGGATGTTTGGAGTCCATTTAGCGAGGGTGAATCCTTCATCCCTTAGGGTGGCGGTCAGTTCAATCATATACAGGATAGCGGTACTTGGGTCGTCAAAGGAACACAGAAAGTCGTCCACGTAGAAGTGGTCCACTGCTCTTCTTACCAGATTGCTAGTGACGCCGGAAGGTTTAAGGGTTTCCCGGAGGGCAAAATAAGCACAGAAGGGGGATGATACCGTCCCAGAGGGATGCACGGTCAGCCTGCACTCGTCCGGTGAACGATTTGCGCAGCATTCAGGCCACCAGAGAAGACGGAGTGAGGCCCTATCTTCAACGGGCATCTTCACTTGTAGAAACATTTCAAGTAAGTCAGCAGAGACAGCCGCTTTTCTTAGCAGGAAACGACATAAAACCCCGACTAGTGGTGTTGTCCAGTCTGGGCCATATAGTTAATGGTCGTTGAGTGAAACACGCTGACATTTTGCGGCACAGTCGAAAACCACCATGACCTTCCCCGGTTTCTTTGGGTTCACGACCTGGTGATGAAATAGGTGCCACCTCAAATTTGTGCTGATTACCGCTGTATCCACTCTTTTTATATAACCCAAGTCTATGTTATATCCCACGGCTCGCGTGTACTCTATCCATAATTGTGGTTCTCGAATTAGCCTGGTTTTGAGGAAGCGTAATCTTTTCAGAGCCATTTCTTGGCTGTCTGGCATAGGTTTCATGTCGGGTCTCCACGGGATAGGAACCTCCAAACGACCTATTACTTTCTCGGCTACCATTTTTAAAGCCGCACTATCTTCTCGTGATGGGACATCTCTGTCGATGGCCAGGTCGGCAAATTCGGTGTTATACAATAGTCGGAATGCCTGTTTGATGTTCGTCGTTTCCACCGAAGTGCGTTTGATTTGGATTTGTTTGCCGCATCTTCCATCTGTATTACCATATGAAGTCCAGCCGAATATAGTGCGTACTGCAAAGGGTGCCATGCTGCTTCCCATTCTTTGATTCAGGACCCAGTGCGCTTCAGGTACATCATAACCGATCAGCAGATCAATTTCTTTATCCTGCCACTCCTCGATCGTAACCTCAGCGAGATGCGGCCAGTGAATTGGAATCGATTGCACTGACTGAGGTGATCTCATCAGCAGATCCTTTATGATGAACGCTTCTAGAGTTTCTGCATTTGACCGAGAAAACGAGTTGTAAGTGCAGTCTGGTCGACCGGATGACCCGGGTGCCACTCACTTTGCTCACCGTAAATGAAGACTGATTCCCTCTGATCCCATATCTCTCTGCAAACTCCTTCTTTACCAGAGTGGTATCCGGGCCACTCTCTACGAAGGCCAACGCTCTTATAACCCTCAACTGGGCTTTCTACGCCGGCTGTTATCACGCTCAGGCCAATGGGCTTGTTAGTGGATCGAGACATTTTGCAGGCCACATTTGGCTTTGGAATTTCTTTGGCATTCAATTTCTTGAGTTTGTGCAGTAGTTAATGGTGTTTCCCATGGCATCCGTCCGGACTACAACTGGGTTTCTTTCGGCACGCCGATGCTCGATATGAATCGTTGAGACAGACGAAGCACGCGCCCAGTCTCTTAGCCATTTCCCGTCGTTCGTCGACGTCTACGTTGCGGAAGCGAGGGCATTCCACTAGGCGGTGAGGCGCCCCACAAACCATACATACCGGCAAGTTTTCACCTTCGCGAGACAATGCATGTGTTTGCTCATGGTTAGCTTCTACTTGGTTCCTTGGTCTAGGTTTGCGTCGTCGTAATCCTAGGTAATTTGCTCGTCTCGCTCACAAGTTGACCGCGACGACCGTTTTCTATTCGGGCATGACGGTCTATAAACTGCGTCTGGTCTTTAAACGTGGTTTCCCGCCCAAATCTACTGATCTCTTCGGCTTCCTCGACCCATCTACCCTGTAGCTCTGTGAGTAAAGAGCGCACTATGGTCTCTAATGTGTGCAGTACGTTCAGGTCCGATCGGTAATCTAGGTGATTCAATGCGATGCTGCAGTTCTGCATTTTTATCACCAGGCTGGCTAGAGAGCCCGACTTGCCTTTGGAATTTTTTTGCTTCTGACAGTACACCATCTATCAAATTCCGGGTGACCTTGAATGGTTGCCCAAAACAGGTCTTTCAGGATTTTATGTGCCGAGTCTAACTCTCTTCACGGTCCAGCACCGGGCACCCGTCGATCGCACCCCTGACCCTTCCACGACAGTAATGTAGCAGATACAGGAATATCTTTCCTGGATCGGACACTCCCCTTTCCACAAAGTCCTCGTATTGTTTGATGAACTTGCATTACTGTTCTGCACTCCGCCGAAGGGGGACCGTTCTATTTTTGGTAAGTCAATGGCGTGTGCTACACTGGCACAAGTCGGCTTCAATCGTTCCACGGAATCGCTAAGCTTAATGGCCGCATACTCCGTGGTCTCCAAGCTCACCTCTCTCTCCCGCCTTCGGAGTTGTTCTTTCCTGGCTGATTCGGCCTCTTCCTTAGCCTGCCTAGGCTGGGTTTATAATTCTGCTATTCTCAGTCTATAGATATCATCACCTTTAACTTCTATACCATTGGCTGAAGTACATGAAATTGCACTGACAGGACCAGCAGACCTAGAAATATTCAAGGAATCAGCATCACCCCAAAATACCCCAGGGACTTGCTGGGTTACTTCCTGTCCAGCTATGGTTTGCCTTTGTCCTCTTCATGGCCTTTATGACTGATTTCCTCCTGGAGTTTCCAGGTTCGGTAAGATAAGATAAGATGAGGGCTTTTTTCGGATAACCCCGGGGCATGCTGTAAAGCAAGATCAAACGGTACAATTGAACTTAGAGTCCGAATTCCAGGAGAACGATTCAAGCATATGCCCTCCATATTGTACAGGAGAAAGTATTTAAGTCACTCTTTAGGGCGCCGCCCGGCACATTTGAAATCAACGTCGGGTGGCCAACCCGGCCAATTCAGGTTGCAGGTGGTCGGAGGTAGTAGACTCTTCCTGAAAAAGTACAAAAAGAGGGGCTATGAAACGAGAGAATGAAACAGAATTGACGAAAGTTTTGTTCACCTTGAGAAAAAAGAAGTTTTTAGGGAAGATATGAACCAACTATAGCGCTCCGCGGAGTATGGCACGGCTTTGGATTGAAATCAGACGATAAAAGGAGTGAATTTTCAGACAAAGAACAATCAAAATCTTTCGAAGGTTTTCCGTGTGACGTTCACCGATCAAATATCGGCCGAGTCCGTTAAATATCCAGTGAAGCGCTCCTTTGTAGAGGGATTGCCTAGGTGATGGTGAAAGAAGTTGCCAGAATTGAACATGTAATCGTTGCGCACATTGTTAACTTCCATAAAGGCGGAATGTGATGCACCAAAATAGAAATGGGAACTGGGCGACAAATCAATTTTTGATGCCTATCCATGGTAGTCGCAGATACACGGTTTGCACAGATGAGTACTTAAATGACAGGTGAGTATTTACGTTTGATTATCGTTATCTAAGGGCTAAACATGAAGACCAAAGAGATACAAGAATCAAAATTGTCCAAGACGATAAACCAAGCTGGAATACCGGATATGAAAAAGCATCAAACAACCGATGAATACGTTTGCGTAGTTGGGTGGTGAGGTGGTTGACAGGTAAAATAATATCTGCTGGTATTCTTTTAAGAGGTGGATCCTGTGATGGCGAAAGATCAAAACGCTGCGATGCAGATGTCTCTCAGAAGTCAATATATGGGGATGGTGTGAAACTTTGCAAGGTGAGGAAATTGCATTCTACAGCTGTGTGGGCGAACAGAAGGACTGATAGGGAGAGCAATTTATCACAATATCGCCGACTGTTGGGATGCTCTGGAGACAAATGTTCCCCAGTGAAATGTACTGATTGGACATTGTGATATGGACGTGGATGGCAACAATAAATGTGACTTTTGCAAATATATCGATAACTGTGATAAAATAAGAGCGAGTTTTATCTCGGGGATTGGTTAAGTTTGCGAATGGGACAAGCGGGTGGTTTGGCACGAATCATCGGGAAAAAGGATCATGAGCGGTAAGCCGAGTACGGAAGTGGTCTTTCAACCCCGCGATAATTATGTGCTAGGAAAAAAAGATTTTTCCGGGAGTAAGAAGCGGTAAGTTAAGGTGGCGAAGATGGAGACAAGTACGACGAAAAATAGGCGATAACTGGGGGAGATAGTTCCATATTTTCAGCATCTCGGGTGGATAAATGTTTTTTTGCGGCAACCGGTGCTGGTGGATGGGGCTGACTGTGCACGGGACACCCAACCTGGAAACCATTTTTGGTGACAGGAGGTGCGATCCGCCATCCTAGCTGCGCCCGCACATCGTTGCAGACGTCCTGCACGCCCGATGTGCTCCGGCCAAAGTGGTGGATCTGACAGCGCCCCGCGCCGGCGGGCTCCGCTTGAGTGATGTTGGCGTTGTCACGTAGAGGTCGAATAATCCAGGAGCTTGCTACCAGGTTGCGAGAGGTCCTGGAGAACATGACCTCTGTGGTTGTGATGAAATGTCGGGCAGGTATCGAGTTTTCAGCGGGAAATGTGGGCCAGGTATTATGCCGAGCCATCGAAGGGAAGGCACCATCAGTGGTTATATGGAAAGGTAAAAATAAAAGAACGCAGTCTGGGGTGCTCCCAGCTGAGGATCAACGGTCAGTAGTAGAGAAAAACCCCTAGTATCTAGACATTGGAACTACTCCGTGAATGGTTCGACTTTACAAAACACTAGGTTGTACACGAAAGATCAATAAAACTCGAGTGGTATATACGGCGACTTGTGTGGTACGTAGGTCTCATGGCCCCTGACTCAGACCCACCTGTCAGTAACCCAAACCAACTTCGTACGCTCGCTTTTCCAAAGTGCATGGATCACTGTATGATACGAGTGTCAGGACATCAAGCCGTTTGTTTAATTCCTCTTTAAATCTCGGACATTTGGTGGAAGTTTATTCCACATTTGTGAATATTTACCAATAAAAAAATTGGACCGCAGGCTGGCTCTCGAGGACGGCGCAGTGACCAAACGACTGCTGTGTCGTAACGAATACCTTAGGCTTAATGGGTCTCGTACCACAGAGGAGGCTTTGCAGGATCCATATTTTAATAGTGAGTGGAAAAATGGCAAGTTGTACTTTATCCGTCGGAGCCAAAGTGGTTCGTGTTGTAGCAGGTCGCAGCGCTGTTTATAATTGAGACTGACGAATAACCAACTATTTATTTAGTAAAGGTGCGCTGAACATTTTCGATGGCGATCCTATCAATCTGGCGCATGTTGGAGCCAACTATTGAGCTATACTTTAACAATGGTCTAACGTGTGTTGTGTAGACATTGAGCTTACTTTCACGCAAACGGAATGTTTTGTGGACAAGTCCTATTAACCTGCGGGACCTAGCAATTTGAGTGTCTGTTTGCTCCGAGAAGTTGAACGAACAGGAGTAGTATACGCCTAGGTCAAGTATTGATGATTTGTTGGGGACCAGATGACCACCTATACTAAACCTTTCGGGAGGGACATGACACTTGCATGTGGGAATGCAGCTTTTGTCCGCCGAAAACTTCATTACCCAATCGGTGCACCACGAACTGAGCATCCGTAAGTCCTCCGATATTTTTGCTATAGTATTACCCAAAGAATTATCGTTGAAGGTGTACAGGAACTTTACATCATCAGCGAATAAAAACGGAGTTCCATGGCGAACCACGGTAAGTACATCATTTATGTACATAAGAAACAACAATGCGCCCAGTGCACTACCTTGGATCACACTGCTGGTTACAGGGCTGGGTGTGGAAATTTTACCATCAACGTTTACCACTTGGCTGCGCGAGGACAAGTACGGTTCCAGCCAGGCATATAGTGGGTCAGCAATGCCGTATGTCTTGGCCTTTAACAACAAACTAACGTGAGACACCCGGTCGAAGGCCTTAGACAAGTCTAAAAAGACTGAGATCACCGCCTTACCATCACTGGCAGCTATCGTAATGAGGTTCAGAAAGTCTGTCATTCAAGTTGCGCAGGATCGATGGTTTAGGAAACAGTGCTGACCTTCACTTATAAGGTGGTTTTTAAGGAGGTGATCTGTTAGTTTAACTTTTATTAATCTTTCCATAATCCTCGATACTACTTGGGTATGATTCACAGGCCGGTAGTTGGCCGGGTCCTCCCGTGTTCCCTTCCAATGAATTGGAATAATAACCGACGTTTTCCACTGTACAGGATACCAACTAAAGCACATAGACATACTGAATAAATTCGATAAAAGAATTTAAATATCTAAGCCACTCAATTTAAAGATGGCCGATGGTAACGAGTCCGGTCCGGGGTGGAAAGACATTTTGATATTTGAAATGAAAGGCTCAATTTCGGAGGGCAGGAATGTTACAAAAGAAAGTGGCTCATATGATGGTACTAGTGGATTGTAGAAAAATGGTGCTGTGTCACTAATTAAGGAGGAAGCAAAAAACGCGTTCAGCGCTTCTGCAATGTCCGGCGGTTTGTCGGGGCACGTGTTATTCAAAGAGGTAGAAGAGATAGATGAAGTTGTTTTGGGGTTCCTCGACTTCATCGGTTTTGCTAGAATCTCGACTTTCTTGGAATTACGTAAGGCCCTGAGTTCCTCCTGTATAATTTCACCCTCGGAGTACAGTTTTATCGTTTCAGCCAAACGATTCAACTGTATGAACAGCGAAAAGTCCCGTGTTTTAAGATAAACGCTTTGGAGTCTACTTAACTTCAAGTTAAGACGAGACGGTTTATTGTCTTTAAGGCGGACTGACGACCCTTGTGACGGGGTTATTCGGTTGAGGCTTTGTTCAAAGATGGACTGAAGTTGATCTGCCACCGGCTGGGGATCTGCACTTAAGAAGAAGGTGTCCCAATTTTGACTGCGAACCAGAGAAGGTAGTATATTCCAGTTAGCCTTATGATATGGTTTATGCTGGGGTGTCGGCTGTTTATCCTTTATGGGCACCATGAAGCAGCATTGGACAGTTGCGTGATCACTCCCGGATAGGTTATTTTGAACTTCTGTTATAATTTGGGTTTATCCTATCGACAAGATTAAGTCAAGAGTGTGGTAGCGTCTGTTTGGGGACGTGACGTGCTGCTTCCATCCTCCTAGGTGAATTGCATTCAAAAACTGTAGTAAATGGCTTGATGCTGTGAGCAATGTCCAGCATATTTCTGGTGCAATAAAGTCACCAGCTATCAATTTTTGGCTGCTTTAAGATCACTAATCAAGTTGAGTGCCTCTATAGTTTGCAGGAGGCTATCAGCATTAGATCTAGGAGGACGATATACGCGACCTAGTACCAGTTCTTGACGTTCGACTTCAACTTTCGGCCATACAGAGCCGACAATGCCGTCTAGGATAGGGTGCTGAAAGCTTGTCGCCCTGAGAGTTTCCTTTACATACACTAGACAGCCTCCACCACGTTGATGTGTTCTGCCTTTGCTGAAGGATTTGTAGCCGAGTACCTCAATATCCTCTACTAGATAGGAGTCCGATAACCAAGATTCCGTCACTAAAATGAAGTTATAGTCATTTGTTAGTGCAGCTGATCTTATGTATTGGATTTTGTTCCTAATAGATCGTGCATTGACCAATAGCAATGTGAAAAGTTCAGTGCTTCTGACGTCATCATTGATATTAGTACTTACCGTTTGTTGACTGCTGCGTTTAACCTGGAAAGAATCATCAGCGCAGGATACAAGCCCGCTTAAGTTGTCATTCGCAAAGGGAGGACTTGGGTCTGCATGTAGAATATTAAATGACAGGGTATAAGGTATTACACTACTATTCGGCTGATTAGAACGGTTCATAATAGGCATATCTAGGTTATGGGACCATGTTGTGCCCACGGTACTTATGGAAAAAATAGGCACTTTGGTTGGATATGGAGTACTCGGTAATAGATGGGAGGATATGCGATGCGTTCGGATAGTTTAACGGGGAGGAGGTAGGAAAGATGGAAATAATGGGAGATTAGGCTGATGGGAAGGTTCCATTAGTCCGCAGTTATGTATGAATGCAGTTCGATCATCAAACCATCTGTTTTTATTACGGGTATGGTCCAATTGTTGTTGTGTCATCATCTTGGAAGTGCTATTTTGTTTCATATGCTGAGAGATGCGAGGGTATTCCAAATGAGAGAAGTCGGTCGGTGCCGAATTTGGTCTAGAGAAAGGACGATCATTGTCATTGTTCATGCATCCCAGTACAGTTTGCCCGCACGGAGACTTACCCTGGCAACTAAACTCTCATTGATCCGCTCTTCTGGACGGTTATTTATTGTCAGCGACATACGTGACATCATCATCATCTTTTGAACAAGAACCTATGGGGAAATATATTAGTGCTGCAGGTTTTATTTCATTGGGAACGAAGTCCCGTGAAAAGGTCGACCGGAGCTGGAGGCCTAATGTGAGCACCCTCCTAGGATGAGCCCGTAGGTGTTGTCGTTTTGGCTGGGGTAGCTGTGGGGAGGTGGGGAAAGATTCGTCTAGATCAACTAACAGTGTGGATCTCCTAGGGATAGAAGGGTGGGGGTTTTGCTGATCCTTGGTAAAGTGTTTGAGGAAGAGGGTGACTTCTAGATCTTAACGCCAACGTGATTAGAATTTATAGCGGCACATCTTATCACTTCTCTTTGTAGTGGCGTTCTACAGCTTGTATCTTGATTGATTTAAACTGTGAAGCAGTTGCGACTATACGCTGTTTAATGATGATTTCTTTAGCGATTTTTTCATCAGGAAATTGGAATAGAAGGGGACAAGAGTGCTTCCGTGACCTTTTTCTTAGTCTTCTGCAGTGACATGGAAAGTGGGCCATGCCCGCGGATTGAAGGATAGTAGGTTTAACCAATGTGATGTCTAGCCGATCAGGGATGTTGAAGACAACTGCCTTTTTTGCATTCTGCAGCCGTCGCAGGATTTCCGATGCCACTGAGTCGGGAAACTGACTAGCTGCTGTTAGGTTCTGGGGACCAGGGAGTGCCAAGGGCTCAAGAAGGTAGGTTAGTGGTTTTGGTTTGGATAATATGTTGTCAGCCGATGCACTATGGGTAGACATACTTGCCAAGTTACTTTCAATGGCACTGGCCCCTCTACTGGCTTCCCCAGATATTTCTATCATATTGGGGGTATCGTTTTGTTCAGGTCGTTTGGGTTTCTGATTTGCTGTAGAGGGAGAAGCCATTGGCTGAGACCGTTTTCTCGTTGACCTGGCCATTTATTTTTAGAGAATATTGGTGGTAGGCGACATGATCTATGATGATGACTAGCGCATAGACAACCCAAGGGTGGGTAAGAATAGATACTGCTGTTTTACTTTTGTAGCCAACTCTGAGTCGATCACACGAACTACGAGGGACTAGTAGTCTGGATAAGCAGTGGATTTCTTACATATGGTAATGGTGAAACGTTTAATATAGGTCGCTGGTGAAATATTCCTCGACATGGAGTAGCCCAGTGCTTCCTTCCTCGATCGTAACCCCGTCGAAATGCGGCCAGTGAATTGGAATCGATTGCACTGACTGAGGTGATCTCATCAGCAGATCCTTTGTGATGAACGCTTCTAGAGTTTCTGCTCTATTGCTTTTGACCGAGAAAACGAGTTGCAAGTGCAGTCTGGTCGACCGGATGACCTGGGTGCCACTCACTTTGCTCACCGTAAATGAAAACTGATTCCCTCTGATCCCATATCTCTCTGCAAACTCCTTCTTTACCAGAGTGGTATCCGGGCCACTCTCTATAACACAAGTTTGAACGATGCGTAGCATAATTCGCAACTGATCCCGAAATCAAAAGGCGATTGTCCGTGATATTCTACGATACTAGATTATTGCATGAACAATGATACCAAAAAGATAAAAATCTCAAAAATGCGATCACAAGGACTCAACAAACGAGAAACCGAATAGCAGCGTGTGAGCAAGGAGCACGTGCGTCACGCAGGTCCAGAACAAGGATGTGGCAAAGTAGCGCTGTGGGCGCGAACAAACAACGATTGGTCCATGAAAACAAACAGGTCGTAAAGACAAGTCAATAGAGCAAGCAAATGAGTGATGTGGAGGAAAACACTGAATCGCGAGGGTTTTAGGGGGATTTTCCCCGACCGGTCGTTTCCCCGCCCACCAAAATCCTCCCGAATCCTTAGCAGCATCAAAGGTTTGGTATAAATGTACTGATCCTTCCTACCTACCTAGGCCCTGCTTTCAGTGCGTGCGCCCAAGGCTCATCGTCAATTTTCTACTCATGGTCGCACCTAATCCGTTGGCTACGCAGACGCGAGGCTAGTCTGCATCTTCTACGAGAACAAATGACCGATGTCGGGCGTGAAGGGGGCACATAGATGCTGTCCTTGGAAAGACCGTCCTACCCTGGCCGTATGTGCTTGCATGAGTGTGTGTGTGTATGATGTAATCACAAGCATGACCACGCTTCAAAGGAGGACTTTCTGCAATGTCAACGAAAGACTATGAGCACTGTAACTTGTTTGACGGGGACTGTGTGGCATAAACGAGTAAAATGTAGGTATGTGTGCTTGACCTAAGCTCCGCTACTTCTATTTACGCGAAAAGCATTTGGTAACGTCAACAGAAAACAAACGACGAACACTGTCACATGTTTGATAGAAGTTGCGGGGTGTAGAGTTCATCAGGTATGTGTGTATGTGTCTGGATGTACAATGGAATCGCATTTATCACCACATATCGGAAAAACCTCCAGTAATGTCAACGAAAGACTGTGAGCACTGTAACGGGTTTGACGGAGACCATGTGGTATAGCGAGTAAGATGTAGGTGAGTGTGCGTCGGGGTGTATGATGGTTCGATACGTAAGTGTGTTGGGATTGCCTCCATACATGGTGTCTCCTTACCCACCTCGATGACTAGTGCCTCAGCGTTATCAGCTTCTCCGCCTTCACTCTCGAGTAGGTTAATACTGCGAATGTCACGAATGAGCACTCCGCTAGCTGTCTTCAACTTCACCGTTCTTATCATTCCGTTAGTGCTTTCGATGGTTTCCATAACTACTCCAGAGGACCAGGTGCTGAAATATGCGTGTTCGTCTGCGATCATCACATCTGCAACCTTGAATGGTCTTGTTTTGGCCAGCCACTTCTGTCGAGTCTGCAGTGCCGGTAGGTACTCCCGCAGCCATCGCCTCCAGAAGACCTTGGCAAGATAGTTCGCCTGCTTCCATCCGTGGAGGTAGCTCCCACGAAGGTTTACCGGCCCTTGGAAACCCTCGTTCGACCTTCACGTCAATAAGTCGTTCGGGGTGAGAGCCAGGTTGGTTGGGTCGCCGTTTATTACTGGAACTAGGGGGCGGTTGTTCAGGATTCGCTCCACCTCAGTCATGACGGTGTTCAGCGTCTCGTCGTCGGGCGGCTGCTGCTCCATGATTGACAGCAATATCCGCCTGACGGACCGGATCATGCGTTCCCATACGCCGCCGCGGTGGCTGGCCTGTGGGGGGTTGAAATGCCATCGTATGCCGTAGGTCACTGTTCGATCCTGCAGTTCGTCCCTATTTATGTTCTCGTGCTGACGCTGCAATTCCCGGTGGGCGCCCACAAAGCTCGACTCATTATCTGAGTATATATCGGCCGGTACGCCTCTTTGGTTGATAAATCTTTGCAAGGCCTGTAGGAAAGAATCGGTCGTCATCGAATGTGCGACTTCTAGGTGTAATGCACGTGACTTCATGCACGTCATGATACATCCATATCGCTTTTCTAATCTTTTCCCGCACTTGATCCACAAGGGCCCGAAATAGTCCAATCCGTTGTCACTGAACGGCCACCAGCCCGCAGTCACCCTGCATTCTGGTGGTGGGGCCATGTGTTGTTTGCCCGCCGTGGCATTGCGTCTCCTACATTGCACACAACGTCGGCTTATGCGTTTTACAGTCCCTCGTTCTCTCAGCAACCAAAAGCGCTTTCGGATGACGCTCGTCACGTGACTTTCCCCAGCATGACCCTCCACGGCGTGGACGTGTTGGATCATTAGCTCTATAGGTTTTCTCGCCGGCAGCATTATAGGATACATTGTGTCGAAGCTCAGGTGGGCGTTGATCAGTCTACCATCCACTCGCAGCAGTCCATCAATGAGGTTGGGGTTTAGGCTCTTTAATTCGCCTCTTGCGGATGATATTTCTTTGTTGATTGGTCCCACTTCTTCCGCCCTCGGGAGCTCTCGGGCGAAAGCTTCGCGTTGTATCGACCTGAAAATATCGTATACTGCAGCCTGTAACTCATCGGGACTTATCGGGCCGACCCGTATCCGACCTGGGGGGGGGGCGTAGCCCTTTCATGACTAGTAAGTTTCTTTTGAACCTGAATAACCAACTAACGCACGAAGTGTCTTCATCCAGTAAGAAAACCTGACCAATCACGATAAAGTTGATGTCGCTTCGACGACGGTGGCCGCTATCACTACGCCTTTGATCTCCAGTTCTACTTCCGCAGGAGGTTTTAATTCGAACACGGGCCAGTCTTGTTTAGGCACTTGCAGGAAGTTTGGACCTCTCGTCCACGTGTCTAGTTGCCTGAAGTTGGTCGCACCTCGGGAGCACAGATCGGCTGGATTATCGCCAGACCTGACATCATTCCACTGGTCCATGGCTGATTCATCGTGGATAATCGTTAGTCGGCTGGCAACGAAAGTACTAAACCGGCTCCGGGCGTTTTTAATATAGTAAAGTATTACCGTTGAGTCCGTCCAAAAGCTAGCCGACCAGATGTAGAAGTCGAAACATCTCTTCACCGCTTTTACAGCCCTGACCGCTATGACGGCTGCGCTGAGTTCACGAAGTGGGATCGAGACCGACTTCAGTGGAGCAACGCGGGATTTAGTGAATAAGATCCTTGTAGTATATTGTCCATCTCCTGTGCACCATCGTCCGTACACCACAGCTCCATAACCGACTTCGGATGCATTGGAAAAGGCATGTAGTTCTCCCGTCAGCGTCGTATGGCCGGGAGTCAAACATCGTGGAATCCTTATGTCCCCTAATTTCTTCAAGATTTTCAAAAATTTCCCCAGTCCAGCCGGTCCTGTCGGTCCAGTGACTGGTCTCAAACAACTTTCTTACGGCACAGCCGCTGCAGCAAGATCTTTCCGGGTAGCAGCCATGGTGAGACGAAACCGAGCGGGTCGAACAAACTTGAGACGGCAGATAGTATGCCACGACGGGTTATTGGCAGCTCGGGAATGTTTAGCTCGAAAACAAAGTCGTCCGTTTCCGCGTCCCATCGTATTCCTGAAGTGCGTTCGATAGGAAGTGGAGAGCCGTCCAAATCTCTCACCCTTTCGGCTTTTTCGTGGTACGGAATGACCTTCAGCACTTCTGAAGCGTTCGACATCCATTTAGTTAGATGGAAGCCCCCTATTAGAGCAATCTCGTCAGGCCCCTGAACTGCTCTAGAGCTGATTCCACATCATGGAATGACCCAGATAGTCGTCGATGTAGAAATTCCTGCTGACGCTATCTACCCCCGTCCGATGTCTTGATCTCCTTGTTTGTTCGCCGATTCTCGGAGGGCGTAGTTCGCACAGAAAGGTGATGGTATGGCTCAAAAAGGATGGATGGTCATCCTATAATTCACCACTGCGTTGTCCCGGTCGCTCCCTTCCCACCACAGGAAACGCAAAGCATCTCGTTCTCCTACCGGAATCTTCACCTGATGAAACATTTCCCCAATGTCGGCAGACAAGGCCACTTTACTCAGTCTGAAACGGCACAAAACGTCGATCAGTGGCGTGGTCCAGTCAGGCCCTTGTAGTAAGCGATCGTTTAACGACTTGCCCTGGAACTTGGCCGCACAGTCGAAAATCACCCGCAGGTTTTTGGGTTTCTTGGGGTTGATGACCGGGTGGTGAGGCAAATACCAGATACCTTTTTTGCCGTCGGTGTCGGCAGGCACCTTTTCAACGTAACCGAGGTCTTCGTTTCGCTTCATTAATTCCACGTATCGTTCCCACAGATTCTGGTCTCGAGTGAGGCGTTCTTTTAGTCGTAGTAATCGTTGGAGAACATAATTTCTGTTGTCAGTCCACGGGTCGGCAGATATGCGCCATGGGAGCGGAACCTCGAACTGTTTTTGAGGCCTCTAGTGCCTTGCCGCACCGTTTGTAAGGCTAAGTGATCCTCGTGAGACAACGATGATCGTTCGTCTCCAATGTCATGAAACTTCTTTTCATACAGCCGCTGCAGATGGTATTCTATGCGGTCCGTTTCGGCGGATAAGTAATCCACGGAGCCACGTCTCTCTGCTGAACCGCATAACATCCATCCCAAAACCGTGCGTACGACATAAGTTGCCTGGCGGTCGCCCACTCTTTGGTCAAGCACCCAATGCGCCTCTGGCACGTCGCAGCCGATGAGGAGATCCACCTCATCATCTTCCCAGTCTACAACGTTGACATCCTGCAGGTGGGGCCACCTAGTCAAGATTGCGTTGACAGACCTTGGTGCTCGCATGGGGAGATCCGCTAACGTGAATGCCTCCGTTGGTTCAATTTCCTCGTTAGTGTCTAGAGAGATGAGTTGCAGCCTCAACCTACCGGGAGTCATTGCCTGTGTTCCGCCCACCGTGCTCACTGCCAACGACGTAGCACCCTTGGAGAGTCGGCGTTTGTCGGCAAACCGCTCTTTCAGTAGAGTAGTTTCGGATCCATTATCGACGAAAGCCAAAGCTTTGACCACCCCCGTTGGGGTCACTTCTCCCACGGCCACTAAGCCTAAAAGTACCGGTTTACTGGCAGACCGCGACGTTGAACAAATAACACCGGGCTTGGTACTCGCCTCGGATAAGGTTACTCTCGCCTGGTGCAGCAGTCGATGGTGTCTGCCCGTTCAGCCCTCGTAACCACATCGGTTCCTTGTCCTAAAGTTGCAGCCCGGTGCATGGTGTCGAGACAAATTATACACTCTCCTGCCATCCTCGCCACTCCTCACCGTTCGTCTATTGTGGTTTTGCCGAACTTGGGGCATTCTGGTTATCCATGGCTAGCACCACAGAATCTGCAATTCAGTTGCGCCGTGGCATCGCGTGAAACGGCGTGCGCATTGGTCCAGGGTTGGTATTTTGGATATTCCCGTGCAGGGGTTCGAGCCTGGCTAGTACTGGGCTTGTTTTCCCGGTTGCTGTCCCGGATAAGTCGGCCAAATTCGCTGTAGGTTATCTCGGTTTGCCTGTCCAAGTAATCGGTCAGGTCTTCGAAGTTAGCCCCCCTGTCGCTTCGGCTTATCCGTTCTTCTTCTTCTGCCCACCGACCCTGTAGTTCTGGAGAGAGATGACGGACTATGTTTTCCAAAGTGTGCATGGCATCTAGGTCGGCCCTGTAACCTAAATGGTCGAGGGCTATTGAGCAGTTTTGCATCCTAATCACCAGGTCAGCCACTGATTAGACGTCGCCCTTGGTTCTGTTTGCCTATACCATCACGCCCTCTATTAGGTTACGGGCTACTTTGAACGGTTGGCCAAACAAGCACCTTAGAATCTTCCTTACTCTTGTGTAGCCTTGTTCCGGGTCGAGCATGGTACACCCGTCGATAGCTCCCCTTGCTCGGCCTCGACAGTAATGAGTAAGGTAGAGCAGCCTTTGCCCGGGGTCGGTTACCTTATTTTCGACGAAATTCTCGAACTGCTTGACAAACTTGCAGTAGCGTTCAGACCGCCCGTCGAGAATCGTTAGTTCCACTCTAGGCAGATCGATTGATGGTGGTTTGTAGTCGGCGACCGGCGTGGAGCTCCCTATCTTATTGCACCCTGATCTATCGGAAGTGTCGTAGTCGCTGCTTTCATACTCACGCTCTTTCTGTATACACTTCTTTTCTGCTTCCTGGGCCTGTTGTCTAGCCGATAACAACTGGCGTTCTAGGTTCAATATTCTCAGTCTATACAGATCAACATCCTTACAATCCATATAGCCCTCATTAACACATGAACTATCACTGACAGGTTTAGGCGATCTAAGATTAACTAAAGAATCAAATGTACCCAAAACCTCCCCGTTGACTTGCCGTGTTACTTCCTGTCCAGAGTCCAATGATCTCGATCATTTCCTTGGCATTTTACGTGTTTTTTCTCGATCCAAATTGATCTACTGAGTATTGTAACACGATTGAGCAATGCGTAGCGTAATTCGCAACTAATCCCGAAATCAAAAGGCGATTGTCCGTGATATTCTACGATACAAAAAAGATAAAAATCTCAAAAATGCGATCACAAGGACTCAACAAACGAGAAACCGAATAGCAGCGTGTGAGCAAGGAGCACGTGCGTCACGCAGGTCCAGAACAAGGATGTGGCAAAGTAGCGCTGTGGGCGCGAACAAACAACAATTGGTCCATGAAAACAAACAGGTCGTAAAGACAAGTCAATAGAGCAAGCAAATGAGTGATGTGGAGGAAAACACGACCGGTCGTCAAAATCTCTACGAAGGCCAAAGCTCTTATAACCCTCAACTGGGCTTTCTACGCCGGCTGCTATCACGCTCAGGCCAATGGGCTTGTTAGTGGATCGAGACATTTTGCAGGCCACATTTGGCTTTGGAATTTCTTCGGCATTCAATTTCTTGAGTTTGTGCAGTAGTTAATGGTGTTTCCCATGGCATCCGTCCGGACTACAACTGGGTTTCTTTCGGCACGCCGATGCTCGATATGAATCGTTGAGACAGACGAAGCACGCGCCCAGTCTCTTAGCCATTTCCCGTCGTTCGTCGACGTCTACGTTGCGGAAGCGAGGGCATTCCACTAGGCGGTGAGGCGCCCCACAAACCATACATACCGGCAAGTTTTCACCTTCGCGAGACAATGCATGTGTTTGCTCATGGTTAGCTTCTACTTGGTTCCTTGGTCTAGGTTTGCGTCGTCGTAATCCTAGGTAATTTGCTCGTCTCGCTCACAAGTTGACCGCGACGACCGTTTTCTATTCGGGCATGACGGTCTATAAACTGCGTCTGGTCTTTAAACGTGGTTTCCCGCCCAAATCTACTGATCTCTTCGGCTTCCTCGACCCATCTACCCTGTAGCTCTGTGAGTAAAGAGCGCACTATGGTCTCTAATGTGTGCAGTACGTTCAGGTCCGATCGGTAATCTAGGTGATTCAATGCGATGCTGCAGTTCTGCATTTTTATCACCAGGCTGGCTAGAGGACCCGACTTGCCTTTGGAATTTTTTTGCTTCTGACAGTACACCATCTATCAAATTCCGGGTGACCTTGAATGGTTGCCCAAAACAGGTCTTTCAGGATTTTATGTGCCGAGTCTAACTCTCTTCACGGTCCAGCACCGGGCACCCGTCGATCGCACCCCTGACCCTTCCACGACAGTAATGTAGCAGATACAGGAATATCTTTCCTGGATCGGACACTCCCCTTTCCACAAAGTCCTCGTATTGTTTGATGAACTTGCATTACTGTTCTGCACTCCGCCGAAGGGGGACCGTTCTATTTTTGGTAAGTCAATGGCGTGTGCTACACTGGCACAAGTCGGCTTCAATCGTTCCACGGAATCGCTAAGCTTAATGGCCGCATACTCCGTGGTCTCCAAGCTCACCTCTCTCTCCCGCCTTCGGAGTTGTTCTTTCCTGGCTGATTCGGCCTCTTCCTTAGCCTGCCTAGGCTGGGTTTATAATTCTGCTATTCTCAGTCTATAGATATCATCACCTTTAACTTCTATACCATTGGCTGAAGTACATGAAATTGCACTGACAGGACCAGCAGACCTAGAAATATTCAAGGAATCAGCATCACCCCAAAATACCCCAGGGACTTGCTGGGTTACTTCCTGTCCAGCTATGGTTTGCCTTTGTCCTCTTCATGGCCTTTATGACTGATTTCCTCCTGGAGTTTCCGGGTTCAGTACTATAAAGTTTATTCCGACGGTGAGTAACGCGTAGCCGATCCAGAACTAATCCCAGAACCGGAACAACATTGAGTCGTAGCTTCTACGGTACTGGATTAACATGTTTTACGCATATAATTATGTACAAACTTCAACTGTACGTCCACAACGTCTAGCAACGAGGACCAGAGTTTATCAAAGTCAACGTCAGGTACCACCGTCACAGCAGTCCAAGGTCGAATGAAAAATTATGCCACTTCGCATGAACAAAATATAAACAAATGTTGAAGTGTAGTGATTGATGCATGCTGCACTTGTTCGATGGTCAATGAAATAAAGAGCATAGCCTGAACAATACAATTTGAACGCTCAACTCACCATTGAAAACCATGAAAGCACCGTACAGCTGTTTCATCCTTGTTGGGAATCATCAGCAGTGCACATCCACCGAGCCCCCACGGAGACTCGAACCCGGGGTGAACAATTGTGAATCGAACACCTTAACCACAAGGATATCCGGGCTGGCTCTCAATGGTAGATGTTCAACAAAACCGTCGAGAGCCAGCCCGGATAGACTTGTGGTTAAGGTGTTCGATTCACAATTGTTCACCCCGGGTTCGAGTCTCAATGGGGCTCGGTGGATGTGCACTGCTGATGATTCCCAACAAGGATGAAACAGCTGTACGGTGCTTTCATGGTTTTCAATGGTGAGCTGAGCGTTCAAGCTGCATGATGAATCATACTATACAAATCTAATCTCCTACAACTAAATTGCGAACAATACACTTATGTGACAATGGTTAGGGAGGATTTCAACATTTGTACGTTACATTGGCTGCTCCTTTCGCTCCTCTATTTTGGCGACGTGTTTTTGATGGAGTTTTCCCCCATCAGCTGGAAAAAGCAGTCATCGCACCCATCTGTAATAAGGGCAGAAGACATCTTGCTTCTAATCACAGACTCATAAGTGTAGCTAGCATCACCAGCAAAATTTTCAAGCGAATTCTTAAGAGTGCGATTCTTTCCCGTCTGCCTAGAAATGGGATACAACCCCCGTCTCAACATGGGTTTCTTCCTGTCAGATCATGCATCACCAATATGCTGACTGTCATGAATAGTCTGACGAAGGCCTACAATGATGGTCAGCTATCACACGATTCATTCATCGGTTTTGCCAAGGCCTTCGACAAGTTCCCTCATGCCCCTTTTTTTATAAGCCGCAAACATACGGGATTACAGGCTCCGTGTTGACCATCCAACGCAGCTTCCTTGCCGACCACACATTTGTGGTGAGAGTGGGGATTGTTCTGTCTCAACCCTCCCCAGTAACAACTGGGATCCCCCAAGATTCGGCCTTAGGTCCCCTTCTTTTCTTGATCTAGCTAAACGATCTTCCGACGGCCCTTCCTGCGAAAATTGCCTTGTACGCAGACGATGTAACCCTCAGGATTTCGAGCGTTGAAAACCTGCAAATTGCAGTTGATGAAACAAAACGCTGGTCTGAGGATTGTAATCTCCCAGGTAATGATGACAAATGTGTGAGCATGTCTTTCGGCAGAGACTGGTCACACGTTTTCCATTAACGGAGCAACCTCACTGCCTAGGGTTGACCGACACAAGGTGCTCGGTTTATGGTTAGAAATTAACTTGTCCTTCTCATCATCACCAACCTGTGAGCAAGTCTGCCTTTCAAGTCACAAATATGACTCGAAGGTCCTTCCCACACATCACTAGGGATGATTTCCTCATAATCTTTGCCAAGTATGTCACACCTCTGCTGCACTACGGCAGTCAGTTAATGCACTGTGGTCTTGCTCGAAACCGTGAGATTCTAAGAGAGGTTCAGAGGGCCTCCACCAAAGCAGTGTGGGGTCTTTCCCACCTACCTGATCCAGTCCGCCTCACTCCTTAATCTCTATCACCTTGACTTCAGACGCGTGAGAGGTGATCTGTTTTTGTTGTTTCATCCTCTTGACTCAGGTCCGTCTGTCCAGCCTCTTCTCCCCGTGGTCACAGCAGAAAAGCTTTTAAACCGAGACCACGCACTTCACTACGAATTAACACTTTTACTATAAGGTTGTTACTCTGTGGAATGCACTTCCGGCAGATATTGTTCTCTCGAAGACCAAAACTGTCTTCAAAAAAAGTTACACCTCTACCTGGGTATCTCCCAGTAATTCCTTGTCCAAAAAAGTGGAATACGAGTCTTTTATTGCATTTCCGTTCCGTTATGTGTTGGTGAATGTCAAACCCCATCCCGCTTAAGGCTTTGTCCATAGCGAGACATTGCATAAAGCTATGTTTATTTTGTTTTTTTCCGCCCCGCCCCGCCCCCGCTTCTTTTTGACCCTGTTTCAGCTCGGTGAAGCCGACAGACGGTCAAAAGCGGGCTTAAAGCATTCAACCCTAGTAGTACTCCAAGACTTCAAGGCTCAGGATTTAAGATTCAAGAATGACACTCGCAGTTGATGCGCCATGAGGTTTTACATTTCTCTTCTATTTTCAGCGGGGACTTGGAGGAATGAACTGCGCAGTGATAGGTGCCTACCTAGTGGGCATACCATCGAAAGAATTCTAGCTGCTCGATAGGCAATGGCCATTTTCTGTCCTGTGAAAACTGAACTGGGCAAAGCAGACGCCCTGGGGGAATACTTTGGTAGTGTACATAGGATAGATAGTGGGGTACTAGTAGATCTGGTGCTGATACATCCTCCTCAGTTAAACGAGCTAGATCTTTCAGAGGAATGCATGCGTAAGTACCTACAGGAGTTAAACAGCCACAAGTCAGCGGGCCCAGATGGCATTCATCCAGCTATCATCAAGCCGTTGGCGGATATCATAGCTCCATCGGTATGCAGATTGTATAGATCCACGTTGGACCAGGGAAAGCTGCCTCAGGACTGGAAAGTCGCGGCAGTCGTGGCAATACATAAGAGTGGGCCTAAGTCGGATGTGCAGAACTACAGGCCGGTAAGCCTAACTAGCATTCTCTGTAAAGTTCTCGAGAAGATCATCCGTGCCCATATCTGCCAGCACTTACTGCAGCACTCCATGCTAAGTCCGGCGCAGCATGGATTCCTGAAAAATAGATCTTGTCTGACCAATCTCTTGTGCTTCTTAGATGAAGTAACTCGACGACTGGACGAAGGTAAGCATGTTGAGGTATGTTACCTCGACTTTAGCAAGGCGTTCGACTCCGTTAACCATCGTCTTTTGCTATGCAAGATGGAGACTTTCGGGATAGGTGGGCCAGTATATAGGTGGCTGGAGGACTTCCTCTCCCACAGGACGCTTTATGTCAAAGTGGGGGACAGGTGCTCCAGTTTGGTGAACGTCACCAGTGGTGTACCTCAGGGATCCGTCCTAGGCCCGGTCCTATTCTTGTTATTTATTAATGACCTAGCATCCACTCTTCAATCGCCCAGCTTTATTTTTGCGGATGATGTGAAGATTGTTGGATCTAAGGGTAGGGCGGACTTGGCCAGGGAAATAGGCACCGTCCTAAACTGGGCATACAAATGGGACTTACCTCTAAACGCTCAAAAAAGCCATTTGTTGTCAAGGGCAACAGAGAGCCTAACTGTCGCTCATGATCAAGGGCTGTTCACCGTAGAGGCAGCCAGTAGGGTTAAAGACCTGGGGATCATCATGAAAAGTGACTTCAAATGGTCGGAGCAGTGCAACGCACCTATTTACATGGCTATAGTACGACCTCACTTAGAAGGTAGTGTGCAGGCTTGGTCACCCTTCTACAAAAAGGACGCCGCCTGCCTAGAGAAAGTCCAACGTCTCGCCACGCGGATGGTTGAAGGGCAGAGGGGTAAGACTTACGAGCAGAGACTCTGCGACCTGAATCTTTTCTTGTTGGAAAGGAGGAGACGTCGAGGGAATCTCATAGAAACATTCAAGGTAATGGAGGGCTTTTCTGACCTTAGACCAGATAGTCTATTCCAAGTGGCCGTAGACTCCAGAACAAGGGGACACGAAAAGAAGTTGATAAAAGCCCGATCTAGGTTGATAGCTAGATCGCACTTCTTCAGCAACAGGGTTGTGAACAGTTGGAACGGTCTGCCTGTTGAAATGGTAGATCTGCAGACAGTCCAATCCTTCAAATGTGCCCTTGATCGCAAGTGGTACGAGATCTTTCCTTGTAGTGAGCCTTAAGAATATCAACTAGATGGATGACGGGTAGCACTGTGGTCCTTCTGGAGTATGTTTTAGCAGACTTTTTCCCTCATTGCATACTGTCTCAGTGAACGCTCACGATGCATAATGTCTCTCGCAGTTGATGTGCGATGAGGTTTTCCGTTTCCCTCTCATTTTTAGCGGGGATTCGACGAAATACACTCGGCAGTGGTGGATGCATAACTGGTGTGCATACCATCGAAGGAATTCTGGACGCTCGATTGGCCGTGGCCATTACCTGTCCTGTGCAGACTGAACTGACTGAACTGAACTGAACTGAACTGAACTGAACAGACCTGCGCTACACCGTGACAAGGGGTTGTGCGGGACTCGGGTTTTTCTCGGAAAGTGACATCACTAGATAAACCAACTGATACTGGGCTGGAAAACCTTGTGACAAGGTTCTCAATTGAAATTCAGACGGAAATTCAGGTGAACAGTTTACGAGATTTGAATTAGGGTTGGCGCAACGGAGCTCTGCAACCAGTGATCGTATCTACAAGGTAAGCCGTTGTATGATTTGTCTCTGTGTCTTCATCGCTGGGGCGAATCCAGAGACTGACTATTTTCCCCTTCTCTTGAAGCGTCGAAAGGACTCATCTTAGAACTTCAACTTCGATAACCCTAAGGATGTACAGTCGTACTTCAGCGGGAATGCCTATGTCCTTGTGCGGCATCCCAAAGTGTCATAAGGAAGTAAACAAGAACGGAATTTGTTGCGACATATGCGAACAGTGGTACCATCGGTCCAAAAGATCCGTCTACCAGTTGGCTGGAGACACTGAGGGATATGGCTGCAAACCGCGAACAGTGGCGATCGTGTTGTCACTCTGTTGAATCAGAATGACTGATCGGTGTGCGTTTGTACAGTTAGACTGTGTATTCCGTGTGTTGGCTACTAGGGCATTCTTTCTTTTTTCCCCCATGTAGGTCCAGTCCCTGTCCATCTTGTATATTCCTACTTTCTAATTCAACGTGCAACATGGTGAGAAAGGCAGTGGTCAGTGGGGCTTGCCCTACTGTTTAACGCTGTACGATGATGATGCTGTACAATGATGATGATGATGATGATGATGACGACAAATGTCTTCCTTGCAGATTTTGTTTGCTCTATTAATCAAGCAACGTACTAGATTTCTTTTCACTTTGAGTGGTACGAAACTGAAAATGAATGTATTGGCCGTTCCGGGTTGCTTTCCTGTGCACTGACAACTGAACGGAACCATCACTTGGACGGCCTACACAAACATATAAGTACGGCAGGCTGTTTTCCTTTTCTTGTTCCAAAGTGAATCGAACATTTGGATGGGCTGTGTTAAATTTGTTAAGTAGTATATCTGGATCAACCTTGTTATCTGCTAGACATACGATATCGTCCACACACCGTTTGTACAGGGCGCAACCTTCGATTGTTGACTTGAGTTGGTTATTTTCAAGTTTTGCCATGAAAATATTAACAAATAAGGGCCCCAAAGGTGACCCCATTGCCACCCAGTTCTTCTGACGATATATTTCACCGTTGAACCGAAACTGGATATTATGAGTGCAGACAAATAGTCACTGTTTCAGTTAATACAACGAGATGCCCGGATCAATACTGTTCTCGTTCATGTAATCACATAGATAGTTGATTGTTTCAGCGGCCGGTGAATAGTGAGGCAACGTCTAGCGGGATCATTTGCTTGCCATCCAAGTTTAGATTTCTCATAGTGAACAACACAAGGTGGCGAACAAGCTCGTTTTCAGTGATTCGTAATCATCCCATTACATCACATTTTATATGAACAGTGTTAGGTGAACAGAACAGAAATCAATATAGGTGAGGAGGAGAGGATCAAATATCACATGCGTGACCTCGATCCGTCTCTGGACCGTGAATGGGTGTCTGCGGTGTCATTAGTCGGATCAACAGATCTGTGGTTAGTTTGTGGGTAGGGGGTGGGCCAAGGAAGCCTTAACGCTTGCACGAACTGTTTTTGGGCGCACAACGGGGGATTGTAGAGACGAATGCATACCGCTTCCGCTGTGGCTAGAACTCGGCACTTCACCAGTCGTGATTGCCCACTTCGGACTTTGTAGATCGGCCGGAATACTTTGGTCACATTCACTGAGTGGTTAGACTGAACAAGGTGTGAACATACAGCGCTCGTAATTACTTTGATTCCTCCAGTGTTCAGCCAAGCTGGATGGTGTTCACGGACTCGTTCGGATAAGTGTCTGGTCGTACGGCCAATGTACGTTGTCCCACAGGAACAAGTAAAGGAGTACACACAGAATGAGGCCATAGAATCTGACACCTTATCCTTGAATCGTAAATACACACACGGCTTTGATGTAGATACAATATGGAGCTTTGCCGCGTAAAATGTTTTGTCGACGGCTCCTGATAATCTGCGACGTAAAATATCCGCTGGGATATCACCTTTGAATGGCAGGCGGATGTATACTGCATTTTTTGGGACAACTGTGGTTTTCGCTCTTTCTTCCACTTGTCGCATTGTCTTATCAATGAAACGATCCGGATATCGGTTTTTCAGGAACACATTGTGCAGAGAACGAAGTTCGTTGTCCAGTGTGTCCTCAGTACAAATTTTGCGCGCTCTATTAATCAGGCAACGGATTAAGTTGCGCTTAAATTGGAGTGGCATGAAACTTTCGAAGCGAATGTACTGCCCATTCCACGTTGCTTTCCTGTGCACTGATCGTTGAGCTGAGCCATCCCCTAGCCGGCTTAGGCGCACATCTAGAAAGGCTATTTCATTGTTTGCCTCTTTTTCCATCGTAAACTGGATGTTAGGATGGGCTGTGTTGAGCGTGTTTAACATAAAGTTTATGTCCATGGTGTAGTCTGCCACACACATTATATCATCCACATAACCTTTATAAAGCACACATTGCCTGATGGTGCACTGCAATTGATTCTTCTCAATTTTCGCCATGAAAACATCGGCGAACAGTGGTTCCAAGGGTGACCCCATTGCTACTCCGTCTTCTTGACGATAGATTTCGTCGTTGAATTTAAACTGCACGTTAAACATGCAAACAAAGAGGAGTTGCTTCAGTTCGTCCACCGGGAGGCCCACGTCGATGTGGTTTTCTTGAATATAGTCGCACTGATCGATATACTAGTAAACAATGAAGTGACGTCAAATGTGAACATCTGTTTTTCTCTCAGGCTTATATTTCGGACATTATCCACGAAGTTGAGAGTGTCTCGTAAACTATGTTTTGCGATTGTAGCTCTCACTGGCTCCAGTAAGTCAGTTTGCCACCTGGCTACTGCATGGTAGGGAGAGTTACACATGTCTAAAATGGGTCTTAACAGTACGCCTTCCTTATGGACTTTTGGTAAGCCGTACAGCCTGGGAATTATCGTCCCGGTTGGTCGTATCCGTTCGAATGTGGTCGCATCTATGATCCCTTTCTGCTGCGGTGATCGTAATCTCTTGGAGATAGACTTTTCTATTTGGATCGTTCTATTCTTCTCATTGAAGGCTTGGGTGAATTTGGACGAGTCGCTCAATATTGTTTTCATCTTTTCTATGTAGGTCAGTTTATCAAGAATCACGATACCTGCGCCTTTATCGGGTCTTGATAAAATAATATCTTTATTTGCCTGTAAACCGTTTAGGAACCTCAAATGCTCTGTCGTCAATATGCTCTTTGTTGACGGTTTGCTGTCCCGGTATTGGTAGCAAGCGTTAACGAGAGTGGACTTCAGCTTCTCCATCTCTTGTAATGATGATGGGTTCAGGTCTGTGAGTTGAGCAAAAAGATTCTCAAATTCGACTTCCATATCCATTTGTTTCCCTTTATTTCTAGGGCAGCAAAACTTAGGTCCTAGTGATAATACTTCGAGCAACGCTTTTTTCCAAACCTACTGATGAAAAGTTGTGGATGAATTTCATTGGGTCAGAGGGAAACTCACCAACTGGTTTCATTGGATTGATAAGTTTTCCCAGTGAAGCGAGTTATCGCCGAGTCTGTTTGTCAACTATTGTTTCAACGTACGGGTCGAATGACTGCTTTTCTTGCGATGTTAGTTTGTCCAACACATGCGTGGATTTCGTAACATTACGTTCCAAATCACTCATTTGGTTGGATACAGCATCTCGCTCCTTAGGAGCATGGCGGCGTAGTGACACACGGGTGATATTAGTACGATTCCTTCTCAACACTGTCCAATATTGTTTAGGATATTCTGATTTCATAATACAATCGTCAATGAACTGAACTCGAGTATATGCCACTGCCAATTTCGTACGGAACTTAATGTAACTGTTAAGTTCACGAAGTACGCCTGGGTCTTTGGCTTGCTTTATTTGTCCGAATATTCCCACAGGGCACATGGAGAACAACACAAGGTGGCGAACAAGCTCGTTTTCAGTGATTCGTAATCATGCCATTACATCACATTTTATATGAACAGTGCTAGGTGAACAGAACAGAAAACTTATCAATCCAATGAAACCAGTTGGTGAGTTTCCCTCTGACCCAATGAAATTCATCCACAACTTTTCATCAGTAGGTTTGGAAAAAAGCGTTGCTCGAAGTATTATCACTAGGACCTAAGTTTTGCTGCCCTAGAAATAAAGGGAAACAAATGGATATGGAAGTCGAATTTGAGAATCTTTTTGCTCAACTCACAGACCTGAACCCATCATCATTACAAGAGATGGAGAAGCTGAAGTCCACTCTCGTTAACGCTTGCTACCAATACCGGGACAGCAAACCGTCAACAAAGAGCATATTGACGACAGAGCATTTGAGGTTCCTAAACGGTTTACAGGCAAATAAAGATATTATTTTATCAAGACCCGATAAAGGCGCAGGTATCGTGATTCTTGATAAATTGACCTACATAGAAAAGATGAAAACAATATTGAGCGACTCGTCCAAATTCACCCAAGCCTCCAATGAGAAGAATAGAACGATCCAAATAGAAAAGTCTATCTCCAAGAGATTACGATCACCGCAGCAGAAAGGGATCATAGATGCGACCACATTCGAACGGATACGACCAACCGGGACGATAATTCCCAGGCTGTACGGCTTACCAAAAGTCCATAAGGAAGGCGTACTGTTAAGACCCATTTTAGACATGTGTAACTCTCCCTACCATGCAGTAGCCAGGTGGCAAACTGACTTACTGGAGCCAGTGAGAGCTACAATCGCAAAACATAGTTTACGAGACACTCTCAACTTCGTGGATAATGTCCGAAATATAAGCCTGAGAGAAAAACAGATGTTCACATTTGACGTCACTTCATTGTTTACTAGTATATCGATCAGTGCGACTATATTCAAGAAAACCACATCGACGTAGGCCTCCCGGTGGACGAACTGAAGCAACTCCTCTTTGTTTGCATGTTTAACGTGCAGTTTAAATTCAACGACGAAATCTATCGTCAAGAAGACGGAGTAGCAATGGGGTCACCCTTGGAACCACTGTTCGCCGATGTTTTCATGGCGAAAATTGAGAAGAATCAATTGCAGTGCACCATCAGGCAATGTGTGCTTTATAAAGGTTATGTGGATGATATAATGTGTGTGGCAGACTACACCATGGACATAAACTTTATGTTAAACACGCTCAACACAGCCCATCCTAACATCCAGTTTACGATGGAAAAAGAGGCAAACAATGAAATAGCCTTTCTAGATGTGCGCCTAAGCCGGCTAGGGGATGGCTCAGCTCAACGATCAGTGCACAGGAAAGCAACGTGGAATGGGCAGTACATTCGCTTCGAAAGTTTCATGCCACTCCAATTTAAGCGCAACTTAATCCGTTGCCTGATTAATAGAGCGCGCAAAATTTGTACTGAGGACACACTGGACAACGAACTTCGTTCTCTGCACAATGTGTTCCTGAAAAACCGATATCCGGATCGTTTCATTGATAAGACAATGCGACAAGTGGAAGAAAGAGCGAAAACCACAGTTGTCCCAAAAAATGCAGTATACATCCGCCTGCCATTCAAAGGTGATATCCCAGCGGATATTTTACGTCGCAGATTATCAGGAGCCGTCGACAAAACATTTTACGCGACAAAGCTCCATATTGTATCTACATCAAAGCCGTGTGTGTATTTACGATTCAAGGATAAGGTGTCAGATTCTATGGCCTCATTCTGTGTGTACTCCTTTACTTGTTCCTGTGGGACAACGTACATTGGCCGTACGACCAGACACTTATCCGAACGAGTCCGTGAACACCATCCAGCTTGGCTGAACACTGGAGGAATCAAAGTAATTACGAGCGCTGTATGTTCACACCTTGTTCAGTCTAACCACTCAGTGAATGTGACCAAAGTATTCCGGCCGATCTACAAAGTCCGAAGTGGGCAATCACGACTGGTGAAGTGCCGAGTTCTAGCCACAGCGGAAGCGGTATGCATTCGTCTCTACAATCCCCCGTTGTGCGCCCAAAAACAGTTCGTGCAAGCGTTAAGGCTTCCTTGGCCCACCCCCTACCCACAAACTAACCACAGATCTGTTGATCCGACTAATGACACCGCAGACACCCATTCACGGTCCAGAGACGGATCGAGGTCACGCATGTGATATTTGATCCTCTCCTCCTCACCTAAATTTTGACTCATCGCCTTATCTTGATTTCTGTTCTGTTCACCTAACACTGTTCATATAAAATGTGATGTAATGGGATGATTACGAATCACTGGAAACGAGCTTGTTCGCCACCTTGTGTTGTTCTCCATGTGCCCTGTGGGAATATTCGGACAGTTTCTTAAAGTCTCTGCAAAATGAAATGTGTCTCGTAGGCTGTATCTGGAAATCATGACTCCTACTGGTTCTAGCAATGTAGCCAACCACTTCGCTACTGAGTGATACGGCGAGTTGTACATATCCAAAATCGGTCTCAAACGGACACCTTCTTTGTGTACCTTTCGGTAGGCCGTCCAACCTAGGAATCGTCATTCCAGTTGGTCGTGTCCTTTCAGTGGTTACCGCGTCTATCATATTTTTCTGTTTCAATGATTTCACCCTCGTCGAAATTGACTTTTCTATCGGCATCGTCCTGTCCTTTTCAGTTGGGGTCTTTGTAAACTTGGAAACGTCATTCGTTATCATTTTCATCTTTATATAATCCGATTTATTAAGGATTACAAAACCCACTCCTTTATCTGGTCTTGACAGCATTATTTCTCTGTTAGGTTGCAATTCTTTGAGACGGTTCAGGGGTTCTAACATCAATAATCCTTCGTCGAAGGTCTGTTTTCACGATATTGAAAACACGCGTTCACAAGTATGGATTTGAGCTTCTCTAACTCCTGTGAGGAGGACGGAACGAGACGGGATAGTTGGTCAAATAGGCTCTCAAACTCAACCTCCATATCCAGTTGTTTAGTTTTACTGGTTGGACAGCAAAATTTCGGTCCTAACGACAGCACTTCAAGTAATGTCTTATCCAGACTTACAGACGACAAGTTATGGATAAATCCTTTCGGATCTGAAGGGAACTCACCAGCCGGTTTGGTAGGGTTAACGCGTTTCCGTAATTAAAGCATGTCCTGAGGGCGAATTCAGACGGGCTACGATGATGGGGTCCTGGGTGCGGATCTCTTATAATTAGCAGACGCCAATGGCCTGGGTCTCGTATGTACATGCTAAAGCTGCTTGTTGGCCTATTTGCAATGGACTGCGTACATTAAATGCTGCACTTTTCAGTGGCACATGTGGTCTCCGTAGCGGTTCTGATGAGCTGCACACAGCTGAAGGAGGATTCTCATCTGTATGTCTAGCGTGTTCGTCAATGGCAACCTGAGAAGTACACGGTATAGTATTAATATTGTTGTGTTTAAAAGAGTGGATGAAAACGGGTGGTGTGGTAGTTGGTTTTGTCCGACCGCCAGCACCTCGGTTATATTCTGTGTAGCTTGAGTGAGTGAATAAAGTTAAGCGCGAGAACGAGTGATCATATATGTAGGGATTTCATGAAAGCATGTGGGCTGGATACTACCCGGTTGCTCAGACCGAAGTAGAGGCTGACCTAGCGTGGGTATGTTGACTCAGCATGGTGTGCAGAAGAGGCGAGATATTTGAGAGTTACACTGTCCTGCCGGCCATCATCGTAACATGCATATCCATAGTTGGGATTACATTCCATGAGTTCTACCTCTTCCACCGCAGGATCGAATTTAGATTGAGTCTTCGAACAAGTATGCGACCGAACGTCAACAGCTAACTGGGGAGTGACGTATTCGTGGTAGATGTTCGGTTGCATTGGAAGAGACTCTCGTGAGGCGTGGCATTGGTGGCCGTACAGAGAAGAGAATAGATGGAATGAAGTGTGTCTGGATGTACAGCTTTTCACTGTGTAACGTGACTAGTGCGTGTGCATTAGATTTCCGTGGGTACTGTTGAGGCGTTCAACTTGACCGGTTCATTGCAAATTGTATGCCGTCGTGCAGCTGGTTGTGATACCTGAGCTATAAAGGAAATGCTTGAAGTTCTTCCGACATAAACAACGGCCCGCGATCGGATTGTATGGAGCTAGACCTGCCGAAAGTAGAAGTTAGTCAAGCATCTAATAATTGTCGAAGCAGATATTCCAAAACAAGCACATGTGGATGGGAATCGTGAAAATTCATCAGTAATGATAACCATAAATCGATTCCGGGTGACGCTTGACGAGGGTCCTTTGAAGTCGAAACTGAGACTCTCGAACGGTTGCGTTCCCTTGATGAGGTGCACTTCTGGTATCCGGTAGAATCTGAATTTGATCTCCGCACACATCTGACACTGAGAGACGGCAGTCTTCACGTCATCAACGGTACAAGGTAGGCTTCGTGATCGTACATACGTTTACTCCTTGCTCACGTTTTACCCCGTGATGGTACGAGGAGTTATGCGGAGCATTCAAGTGTAAAAGAGTCCGTGATCCGCATAATCCTTAAGAAAGTACGTCAGCCACGTGATTTTTCGGACCAGGACAACGTGTTGTCCGATCGGAGATTCCGTTAGAGTCTTCCAAACTGGCCAGGCGATCGCCATTCTCGCAGCGTTGATGAAGGACAAATTTCCCCAGGACACGCCAGGTTGACTAATCCAAGGGACCTCTGCTAGCGTTCCAGTCTCCGGTGCTGAACAGAATGTCATGTCCCTGGATCCCATTAGAAGATGCCGTAGAATTCATATTTTGAATATTGAGGAAATATGATCCCAAGCGATCATTGCACTGATCGATGTTGCTACCTTGCGCGGTGATCGGGTTGGCGTGCCATCTTGACCCTAAGGGCTATGCGGATTGGAGCGCGAAGCGCTCCTTCAGAGTCACTTATATCGGACAGGCCGAGGGCAAGTAGCCAGACAAATACAATGCGGCGTTGTTGAAGGGCGTTGTGGGTTTTTCACCTGGCAGCGAACTCTACATAAAAGCAACGGAAGCCCACAGATAGCAACGTGACGTGTGCGAGTGTGATCTGCAACTAAATAACGCCATTACCTTTTGCGTCTTACTCAGTTATCATCATCGTAGAGCGTTAAACAGTAGGGCAAGCCCCACTGACCACTGCCTTTCTCACCATGTTGCACGTTGAATTAGAAAGTAGGAATATACAAGATGGACAGGGAGTGGACCTACACGGGTGGGAAAAGGGAAGAATGCCCTAGTAGCCAACACACGGAATACACAGTCTAACTGTACAAACGCACATCGATCAGTCATTCTGATTTGATAGAAAGTGACAACACGATCGCCACTGTTCACGGTTCGCTGCCATATCCTTCACTGTCTCCAGGCAACTGGTAGACAGATCTTTTGGATCCCAACCACGAAGACGTGAAGCACCTACTTTTCCTAAGTCTGCTGTACATTTCCTCATTCCTCGCTGCCACGTCATCTGTTGACCTCCACGTGGTTTTTTCCACTCCTAGGGAGGGGCGGAGAATAGGACACGGTACGGCAGACGTGTATTTGCCATACGTAACGCGTGTCCCAACCAACAAAATCCACTAAGTTAGATACGCTGTGACAGAACGTTCTCCGAATTAGTACCGAATACTCGCTTTCTGACCTCATCGTTGCTTACTCGGCTATTCCACCCAATCCTAGCGATACTACGTAAACACCGGTGGTCGAAAACCTCAAAACGACGAACATCTTCCACACGCAGACTCCAAGTTTCGCAACCCTACAACAAAACTGAACGCACTGCAGCACAGTATGCACGACCTTTCAACTTCAGTGAAATGTCAGGTCGGCGCCACAAGTGCTTCAGTCCAGCGTACGCCGCTCGAGCCTTGGATATCCGCGTACTCACCTCTACCACTGTGCTCCCATCCGTCGTCACGCAGCTACCGAGGTAGGTGAAGTGGTCGACAACTGCCAGCACCTCCCCATCGAGCATCAATCTCGGAATTGTTGACGTCCAGTCTTGTAACATCACCTTGCACTTTGAAGGTGCAGAGTGCATGCCGAATGGAGCTACAGCTCTTGCGAGATTATCTAGTGCATGCTGAGCATGTTCCGTGGATTCGAACAAGCAGACAACGTCGTCCGCGTAATCTAGGTCACATAGCTTTTCACTATTTCCTAGTTCGACTCCTACATCCTGAAGATTTTGCAGCGCACTCTCCATTATTTCGTCCATGACGAAGTTGAACAGGAATGGAGACAAAAGGCATCCCTGCCGAACACCACTGGTCGTTTCGAACCGACCGGATAGTTCACCGTAAATCCTAACGCGGCCAGAAGTATAAGAATACAATGATCTCATTAGGTTCACGAACTTCTGGGGCATACCTTTTCGATGAAGAACACTGAAAAGCGATGTTCGATCAACTGAATCGAAGGCGCCTTTCAAGTCTAAGGAAATCATTATTGTCGGTCGGCGGTGCATGTGACGCGTTTCAAGTAGTCGGCGAAGAGTAAAAATCTGGTCGATGCATCCTCGACCTGGGCGGAATCCTGCCTGCTGTTCGCGGACATTCCTCTCAGTTATCCTGAGTGAGGGAAGGTTCACTAGGGTGCGTTGGACATCCTCAACTGGGCGACCGCCATCCAAAAAGTTTATGAACCGCTCGTTCGGTCACCGGCTCCCAACACAAACCTCAGTTGGCCTTTTTTGTTCGAGGATGTACCTCTGACTTAGCATGCTCAAGTGCGACGTGGTTGCAGCGGGGTTCCAGATGAGTCGGGGGCATGTTATGCGACTCATTCGCTTCTTCCGGAATACCGGATCGGGTAGTTTGGACAGTTTTCTTTTGTAGCCGTTGACTCAGCAGTTCTCTTGCGCCCATTCAGGAGTATCTGTCTTCGCATGCCGAACACCATGTCGCCGAGGTTTTTAGACCTTGGTTATTCTCGACCTGGTTTAGCCCGCCTGTCGACCGGTTTGCCGGGGTGTGGCCGCTGCTGCATACTTCAGCATCGTGGAGCCACAGGTGAGAGCTGGATAACTGATGGAGACCAAGAAGATGAATGCTTAAGGGACAAGACAGTCTACCAACTCCGAGTTACTACCTCTGTTAGAAACCCCATACACCGGATTCCGCCTAGGTCGAGGAAGCATCAACCAGATTTTTCCCCCGCCGGTTACTTGAAACGCGTCGCACACACCGTCGACCGACAATAATGGTTTTCATCGACGCCGTGGATTCAGCTGACCAAACAATGCTCCTAATCGTAAAAGTGTGCCACAAAAGTTTGTGAATCTGCTGACATCGTTATACTCTCATATTTCTTTCCGCGTAAGTGCTTACGGTAAACTAGCCAGTCCCTTCGAAACGACTAGCGGTGTTCTTCAAAGGTGTCCCGTTTTGCCATCCCTGTTTAGCTTCATCAGGGAAAGATGAGGGAGAATGCCGTGCAGAGATGTGGGCACCAAATTTGCAAATGGTGGAAAGCTGTGACCCGGCTAAGGTTGTTGATTTTGTCTGCTTGTTCGGACTTACGGAAAATGCGCGGCGTGAACTAGACAGATTCACTAACTGTAGCTCCATTCGGCATGCGCTTAACACATTTAGAGTGTAAAGTGGTGTTAGAAGACCGGATGTCAACGGTTCCGAACTTGATGCTCGATAGGGAGGAACTGGCAGTTGTCGACCACTACTTACGTCGGGAGAGTCCCTTGGACCCCACCCACGAAGTCCAACATGCTCTACATGGCCAAGTCCACTGGTTAAGCTTTCATACCTTTCTTCCATGTCATGGACTGACCACCCTTACTCGTCTTCCAACCGGTACTCGCCTCAGTAAACATAGCACGCCGAAGAATCTTGTCAGGGGATATGCGTAATTCATATCCCAACCATCTTAGCATGATGAGCTTAAGTGTTTCATCTAATAATTTGACCCTTGAACCTAAGACTTTCCGCCGAACCTCAGTATTGCTCACACGGTGTTCCCACCAGATTCGAGCAATACTACGAAGACATCGGTGTTCAAATACCAAAAATATTCGTATGTCCTCCACCCATAATGACCATGTCTCCGAACCATACAGAAGCACGGACCTGACTGCTCCAATGTACACTCGGCCTTTGATAGGTAAACGGATGTTATGTCGACGCCACAAAGACACCTCATCCGATATCCAACCTCCGGGTGAAATGTAGCTCCCCAGATAACACAACTTGTCTACCACTTTTATAGTCTCCTCAGACACTGAAAGGTTTGGCGTTGGACCAACCCAGTCCTGCAACAGCATCATGCACTCTGAAGGTGCAAAACGCATACCAAACATTGTTACGCAATCAGTCAAGCTGTCTAGAGAAGCTTGCAAATTACCTGGATCTTCACCTACAAGAACTATATCGTCAGCATACTCAAGGCCTGTAACTTTCCACCCAGGAAAAGTTTAATGCCGCTATCCTCACCTGACAAGAGTGCGGTCTCTAGGACCATATCAGTCATAAAATTAGCGAGAAAAACAGAGGGGGCAACCCTGAGGTACACTTTTCTTTGTGGTGAACTCTGATGAAAGATCACCGTAAGCCCAAACTCGACCTTGGCTGTACATGTTAAGGGACTTAATGATGAGATAGAATTCAATGGGCAGCGGCACAGAACCGTGCGGTCGACTGAGTCGAAGACCGCTTTAAGATCAAGGAAAGTTGAGACGGCCTACGGAAGGTGTGCCTATGTTCTGAAATTTGTCGAGGAGTGAAGATGTGATCGACACAACCTCGACCAGGTCTAAACCCAGCTTGATTCTCGCGTGAGCACTGGTTGCGAGAGTTAGATAAAAGGTGGAGAATAATATCAGCTAGCATCTTGGATGCGATACTAATCAGACTTATTCCCCTGTGGTTTTTACATGAGGACCTGTCGCCTTTCCCGTAAATTGGTACGATCACCGATTCACACCAACTTTTTGGAACTCGTTCCTTTTCCCATATCAATCCGAGGAGTTTCATCAGCTCCAGTTGAAGTGTTCAGCCACGATCTTTGTAACTAGACGGAGACAACCCATCCGGTCCTGCAGCCTAATGTCGTTTAAGGTAGCCTACCTCACGGAGAACCTCCGCTTCTGACGGAGGACTGGTATCGATAACAAAAGCTGAACCCATTGCGCTAGAGAGCAAGCACGAAGGGCTTAAAGGCCAATTAAATTGCATATCGAAATGCTCCGCACAGTGAATAAGACGCTCTCGAGTTTGAATCAGTGAGCCGTTCGCTTCTTTGATCAAATCGCTAACGCCTGGTTTACGTGGACGGGTTTGTCTAATCAGACGGGAAAGGTTACGGCTGTTGCCAATCGGCGCAGCTTTTTCATCTCCCTACACTTCGCACTCCACCACTGCTCACGGTCGTTTCTCAGCCTCCAAATCAGTTGGCGTTTAAGGCATCATCGTGCGTTATCGTATCTGGTATCCGGAGGAATGGATCTGCGTACATCTAGTAGTGCAACTGAGGATGCAGATATCCATCGTTTCTGTGTGTGTCTAGACGTTAGACCTTGGGCAGCATCAGCAGCCGCACGTAGAGCCCACTGGATTTTAGTCCATCGCTCTTCTGAATCCTGGGCATTTGACTGTATCGATAACCCGGTGGATAATTCTGTTCGGAAAGCAGATCGTTGGTTATCGTCCAGTAGCAGCTGCAGGGGACGGTTCACTTTGAGGTTGTTTTTGGCCACCGACGAGGCGCAAGCTGAAGCACGCGCGGACAAGAGTGGGATCAGTGTCTACAGACGTGGACCATGGTCGGAACATAGTTGGATGTGTAGGTCACCGTTATCAGTTCGATCGGCTGGAACGTAATATCGGCCTTCCACATCCCTGTCCGTCTCGTCTAGGCTTCCGTCTTGAGCACAGAAATCACCAGCAACAACCATGATGTCCGTAAAGCGCACGCTGCGGAGCAGTTGAGACAAAGCTTGGTAGAATTCGTCCTTAACCTCGGGAGAGCTACAGTCAGTTGGGGCATACAAAGAAACGACAAACAGGCATCGGCGCTTCAGTCTAGTACTGTTGACATGCACAGAACCATTCAACCGAACTGCACACAGACGGCTGCTGACTGGGATCTAGTCGAGCAGTGCACGCTCAGGGCTATGCCAACGCCAGTCTTACCACGAGCACTAGACACCGAATCATCCGAAACGCGAAGAGTAAAACGAGAAGCCGAGTTTAAATCTGTGGAATGAAATATTAACACTAAAGTTGGGTCTTGTATGCGTGTTTTGGAGGGACAACATATATCTCTGTTGAAGTTTTCAATAATTCTAGGTAAGACAGCCTGTTGCCCCGTTTAGCAAATTGTGCGGATGTTGAAAGCAGCTGATTGAAGAGAATGCTGAGGTCGGAGAATGTGTTCTCTTTTTACTCTGTGTAATTTGCAACCGTTTCCGAGAGCAACATGTTCACGGTCACGAATCATTGTGGCTACTCGTACGCATTTAGAACTGGAACGTAAAGGACGAAGAGCAGAGAGATGAGTAATGTTTCCCGACTGACTGCTGCAGATTTCTAGGCACATCGCACTTCGCGGTTGACCACACCGCTGAAGGAGTTTTTCTTTGGGAACCCTAACCGGAGCCCTTGACCCAAAAGTCTAACTCACAGGACAATGGGGCGTCAACCCAGCATGGGAATGTGACCGAAGAGCCCGTGAAAGAACTCCTTCTTGACTGTCACGTGGGACCTGAATATTGCACGCTTTTTGTCTTGTCTTCACTGGTGCTTTGTTATCGACCCGCTTTTCGGATTCAGTCCTCAGCCCCATGTACCCAATAGAGCAAGTGGAACGTAGATGGAGCAGCACCCTTTGGGCTGAGGGCTGTCCAGCTAAGGCGGGCAATAGCTGTCCAATGAAGTGCGATGTCTTCTTCCACTGTCGAGACAACTATCAGGTACTCCGCTTCTACGTCCACATGCTGTGGGTTTTTATTTCAGTAAACTGTTCCTCTCCGTGTTTGTTCACTGGGTCTTAGTGATCAGAACCAGATGTTACCCATCAACTGGTTCTGAAACTGGACTTCGTCTAGCCTCTACCTGTCGACCTGTCAGTCATGACTGCATCTCCGGCTCAAGAAAGCCATCCTGCATAGCTCTTTGGGTCATGGACGCATGCAATCCATCACACCGCGTCGAGGTGCAGTGTCATCGTGATGGGCGTTAAATGCCGCGGTGAGCTTTGTACGTTTTCTCATCCCATATGTTCCATTCTCAGTTTTTCTAGTAGCTCTCTGATTCAGTTGTATGATCTGATTCCAGACCGATTAAAGCCTATAAACGCCATTCCGAATTCCCCATTCATCTCGCGTGTGCGTTTGTGTGTACACGTCCAGGACAGGGAATGCCTTCTTTTACCTGCTCTTTTTGAAAATGACCCTCACTGTTCAGACGCACCGGACAACCGGATTAATTGGAAGAAAACTCGGTAGCTTCTCTGTTTTTGATCCACGTTGACAAACTGACCATATATATATATATATATATATATATATATATATATATATATATATATATATATATATATATATATATATATATATATATATATATATAATGCTTCTGTGCGGCGCGAGCTGTGTCGGGAATTCGTATTAGACAAGAATAACCCATTGTCTACACAAAAGTAGATAAAACTATTCCTGTTACCTGTTTGCTGAACGGGTAAGGTAGTAACCCACTTTCGTCCGGCTCGTTACCACATCTGACCTATTGGGACCTTATGTAGTTTTCCACCCCAAGTCTCAGGGTCTGGTTGCCGGTTATCCCTAATAGGGTAGCGGGCCTCTGTGGCTATGCGGTATACTTCTTCCAGTGCACTCATGTGCAAGAATGTATTAAAAACAGTAAGTTTCTGACGCTCTAAGTTTGCCAGCTTGTGCTAGCATTACAATGTCAGAGCCTTTGCTCATGCGAACGAGAATGGTAATTTCACCATAGAACTCATTCTTCTGCATGTCTGAGCTGTAGTCTGTTGGAGTGTATGCGGAGATTACAAACAAAATGCGCTTAATACAGCTATCCTTTCGAACGCCAACTGACCCCTGAAGTCTCATAGTATATAATCGACTAATAACTGGAACCTAAAGTAAATGGGCAACTTCAGTCTTGTCAGTCCGACTGTTCCTGCACCACGTCGATCCGCAGTTCCATCTGCTTCGTCTCTTAAAGTGCGCAGGAAATACCTTGATAAGATACCAGGAGCAGTTAGTTGATTCACATTGATTGAATCTTGGATACGCGTTTTACAGACGTAGCACCCAACAGTTGCCAAACAGTCCATTGTGAGCGCTGGGCATGTTTACTGAACGGTCTGCATGAGTGTACACACGTTAAAGGAGCCCGGGTTCAGTGGCCGACAAGGCTTGAGAAAATGTGAGTTTCAAGTGAAAGGTTCATTTACGACACCACTTCACAATGAACCGTTGCGAGTACCGGGCGTGTTATCAGTGGGAGCATTATGAGTGGGTAGAGGGGGCAAAGAGAGGTGTTTGGGGATAAAAGCCAAAGGTGGAACAAAAGAGATAGAACTCTGAGCAGTGGCTCTCTTATGACTAACCACCCCGCTCGATGCAGTGGGTTTCGCGGTCCTGATTATCCTGCGCGACGACTGAGGCAGTGTGTAGTTTATGATATCCGTGCAGTTTATAAGAGATGGTGGATGGTTACTACTAGGCAGTCCAGCAGGATTACGTTTAGGGTTCTCAGCCAAAGCCTTTAGTTGTAACAGGAACCTGTCCTCAAAGTAGTGGGGTGGCTGAGTAAAAACGCATCTGTTTGGACCAACTATTTTACCGCTAGTTTTTTCCATATCAAATCGACCCCCAACCAGGAGACGGCTTCATTAGGCCTCTACCCATTAATCTCCCAGGTGATTGAATCTTTGGCTTGAGATGAGCCATCCTGTATAGCTCGTTGTGTCTCTGAAGCGAGCAAGCAGTCACACCACGTCAAAGCGCAGTTTGTTTGTGAACGAACGAAAGACAGCGAAGGAATGGAATCACGATCAGACGGACAGATGAACTTACGAACAAACAAATGACCCATCGACCGACCAAAGGAAACAACAAATGAGCGAAGGGACAAATAAAATAACAAGCAAACGAATGACCAAATGAACGATCTAAAGACAGAACCTGGGAATGAAGGGATGAACACCGTTCTACCGAGGTTTTTGGACCTCGATTATTCAACCTGAATTAGCCCGCCTGTCAAGCGGTTTGCCGGGGTGCGGCCGTTGATGCATGCTTCAGCTCCATGTAGCTACAGGTTAGAGCTGAGTTCCTGGTGAAGATTAAAGAGGTGAACGATGCCCCAAGGAACACGACATTCTACCAACTGAGAGGTTCTGATCTTCCCAAATACTCCATACAGCCACACACGGGTCTCATCCAGAACCCTAACTACCTTCAGTGGATTCGGAGAGAAGCCGAAAGTCTACGCAAGGGTTTACCAGCCTTAATTACTGTTTAAGACCGACTGCACTCAGCCTCTATCCCTCGGATGTGAGAAGTATAAAGGATATTTTCTTGATTTTTCACCTTTTCACTTCTGGTCTATTTGATTGCTTCTTCACGCGACGACATTAAATACTATTAGAGGACATACTAAGAAACTCTTAGCCTCGCCCCCGGACATTCTTACGGCAACATTTTTTCGCGTCAAGGATGACTCCTGCGTGGAACCAACCCCCGCAAGAGGTAGTGGACAGCTCAACAAAGGAGGGTTTCAAGGCACTGGTAGGCATGCACGTGGAACTTTCACTTACACCATCTTCAAACTTAGCCATAATATTACTGTAAGTGTTACTATTATCGTTTTTACTATAGGTCCACTCCCTACCCACCTTGTATATTCATTTTTTCTACAGCTACGTGCAACATAGTGGGAAAGGCAGTGATCAGTGGGACTTGCTCTGATGTTTGACGCTGTACGTTGATGATGTTGATTGTAGTTTTTACTAAAATTAGGTTTCACGCTATCTGCTGCACCTAACATACCCTTTCGATAACGAGTCTAATGCGCCCTCTGTTTTTCAGAACAGAACAAAAAATGTCATATTCAGGCACCATTGGGCTTAAACCTCGAACCCGTTAATCACTTCAAGAATCTCGTATGTATGTATTTCACGCCCGTCTGGTTCCAGACTGTGTGGTGTTATTGCTCGTATGCTACTACAAAAAGATTTTCCTGGTCAGGTCCGGTCACAGGACTTGCGGTATGAGCCACTAAATGCCCAGTTTCTTGCACTCCAAGCTCCAGTGGTTCCTGCTTTGCTGCGACCTGTGGACCAGCGATCTCTTCAAATCAGCGTCACTAAAAGATCATAAGAAAACACACAAAACCGGGGAACAATGAGGCTTCAGTCTTGCAACCGTGTACCACTTTAATTAGCTCAAGAAATCACCCAAAACGTTGAGTGAAAAACTGACGTTCAATTCGTAGCATGACGATTGTCAGTGGCTATTAATTGATCGCTATGGGCTACTAAGCGATCGCCACTAGCTAGTAAACCACACGAAAACCTGTAGTAACCTTTCAGCAAGGCACCATCTGAGAATAAGGTGGTCAACTGGATCGACAATCGATTTCAGATCAAGAAACATCCATCGTTTGGAAGGTACTCAGTTCGAAGTCTACCTGCTGTCGACCGAGTCGATACAACACCTGTCCTATTAGGGCTGTGTATGGTTCTTCACTTTCCTTCTTAGGCTCACGGTAGCCAGTCTTCCCTGACCGCAGTGAATCTTTACGAATACTGACGTTTCCGTGCATTCGTGCAGAAACACTGAAAAAAATAAACAAGGCTCTTCAGTATTCCGATCACACATCACTCGCAACAGTAAAAACTGTCGTGTTTATCTTGAATAAACCAAACCGAATGGGTCTAGGAACAAGTGGTTGAAATTTCCAGTTCTGCTTCGTTCGAAATTAATTTATTGTTCGCCATATTTCAGACTCAATGTCGGAGTCCGAATCAAACAGCCACGATGACTACAGTAATGGGTGCGCGTGTGTCAAAAGCCAGTATGCAACCATTTAATCAAATAGCGAATTTATTCAGCTACCTGAAGGCCCAAACAACCGGGAATGATTTGTCGAAGTCGCGTCAACCAACTGGTTGTGATTCTCAGGAGAGGTCTTCAAAACAAAGAAGAAAACAAGAAAAAATTGCCACCAAGAATTTCGGGACTGAAAAAGTTTGTCCTTATGTGATTATCCGTGAGTCTGCTGTTTTCTCTGATTGCATTTTTACTGAAGGTCCGTCACGTATGCCTTGTAATTTCATATTGGTTGAATTTATTCTGTGCGAAGATTTAACCGAACAGCGCTGCTAATTGCGAAATGTAAATAACGTCTCGAAATAACCGCATATTGCGCACATCTTTATCACTAAACCTGTTTTGTCGTAAGTTACAGATGATAGACAAACGTATATTCTGAAATCTGTCTTACCGTCACAAGTGACGTTTTTGCGAAAGACAGTTCTGTTCACGAACTTATGTGAGAGTATTATTCCGGCTTGCTGCAACACTTGCAAGTCACAATAGCGCTTTCCGCTTCGCAGGTTGATTTGACCAAAGCGACGAATAATCATAGAAACGCGTATGATGATCATCTGAATGCGTGCATTTTCTAAAGGTGTTTCATCAGTGGCAAGCAGATGCTAATCGGCAAGTCTATCCACTGACTTGTTTCTCAGTGCCCTTGAATTACCCTGTAAATAAAAAAATCCTTTCTGTTGTATCCAGCCTAGCAATCGCGATTTGAGTGCCTAAACGACTGCAGTCAAATGAGAATTGAATAGCTTAGGTATTTTGTTTTGTGCTATTCTTCTTTTCCACGGATATGTTCTGTTCAGGTTTTTTACCACTTTCCGTATGTCTATCTCACTCAGTTATGTTCCGGGGCTATAATTTCTTCAGGTTCAATTCTCTTCTCTCGGTTCCATCTAGCCAGTTGTGGATCCACTTTATCATTTTTTAATCCCATGTTCACTTGTTAGTGCAGTGAAAGGAATGTGTAACGCAAGAACCAATGGTCTTCTGCCGATGGCGGGGAGTTGTGTGTGTTCAGTTTGCAAAAGCACAAAAAAGAAGAACCTCCATGAGCCGAGGCTCAGTAAGTGCATCAACAGGTACTAACACTTAAATCGATTGAACTACAATATAGCGGCTTACAGTCTGGCCATACCAGATGCACCCCAGGACCTCAGGCCCACTAGGCCATCCGAAAGAATGAGCAGTCTTGACCAACAGTCAAAGCTAGTACTAATGCCTAGCTTCTTCGTACCCCTCCGCCAGTCATGGCCTGACCAAAAATATCCACGTATCGGCGGACGGACAGACTTTCCGTGAAATCCCTTAGTATCCTTCATCTCCGGTTGAGCAACGAGTGTCAGCCAGTAAGGGACCTGGAGGCGACCTCATTAAGACTCCATTCGGCTGATGGCACAGTTTTCCGTTGAAGCTAACCTGAAAATTAAATGTTCATCGTAGCAAAAAGTCCATCAGATTAGTTACGGGAATATCAATATTGATTTCGTTTTCTACGACGTAATCACGTACATAAGTAATCATTTTTTACAGGATAACGCTGGTAAATAATGATGCCACATGTAAGGAGGCTGTCGTTAGTTTTTCAGTATGTTGTTTGCTAATCAGTTCTATGAATTTGGACGTGTCTTTCAGATTGTTTCTGGCGATTCTTCAATGAGCTTGCCCGGGTATATCTGCAAGCTATCAAGCAGCTAAATGATACGTGTTGTGATCCGTCTCAGTGGTCCTAGTAAGAAAAACTCTTCTGCCTTCGAACCATCTCACTTTGTTATACAAAAACAAACAGATTTTGTGGAGTAGTGGGTGACTGCAGCTAAAATCGTGGTACGAATCTCGTTGGCCCAGAACTCTTCCTATAACCGAGTCTTCTGACTGGCACTTTTGGCTACGTCTCCGGTTGACTAATTTTGTTCCAGTCGGTTAAAACAGCTGTTGGCAGTTCACTGGTTGGCTTAATTTCGTCCAGTTAAAACAACTTTTGGCGGCTGACCGCTTGACTCCGCTCGGTTCGGCGAGAGCGACTGTATGCGACTGATTGGATGATTTCGTTCCGCTTCGTCACGAGCTGATTGAGCCATCAACCCACTTTGTTGGCTTCAGATTTGTCATCGATTTTTGGTAGCCAATGACGTGCTGTCTGCTATCGGGACTTCTCCGGCTATCAATGCATCAACCGATATTCACAATGCAGAGATGCACTCATATCGAGCATCGATCTCAGTGATCTTGGTTTATGCACTTTCGGTTGGCCGTAAAATTGATGGATTGTGGTACCATTTGGTCCGAACTGTTTTAATGTTCTGTTGGAAATGAGACAGCTTTTGTAGTGACTTAGCTACAGTGAACGGCCTCTCCAGTGTTTGAGTTCTATCCTTTTAACCTTCTGGTTTCTTGGACTTACTGGAATACTGTATCATATCATCTATTTTGCTGATATAATCTGCACGACCCATAAAGACATCCCCGAAGCGTTTGTCCCATCTGGAGGTGACGATATCTTAGTTAATCCCCACCATTCTCAGTGCTTCCCCGTATTGACCAATTAGGGTAATTCTGCTGTTTCTTTGAGTTTGATGATGCTGATGTGAACATTTACCTAGGGTAGTTCCGAAATCATCAGTCACTTGCTGATAACACCAATGTCAGCCATCACGACGAAACCGCACCTTGACGCGGTGTGATGGATTGCATGCGTCCATGACCCAAAGAGCTATGCAGGATGGCTTTCTTGAGCCGGAGATGCAGTCATGCCTGACAGGTCGACAGGTAGAGGCTAGACGAAGTCCAGTTTCAGAACCAGTTGATGGGTAACATCTGGTTCTGATCACTAAGACCCAGTGAACAAACACGGAGAGGAACAGTTTACTGAAATAAAAACCCACACCATGTGGACGTAGAAGCGGAGTACCCGATAGTTGTCTCGACAGTGGAAGAAGACATCGCACTTCATTGGACAGCTATTGCCCGCCTTAGCTGGACAGCCCTCAGCCCAAAGGGTGCTGCTCCATCTACGTTCCACTTGCTCTATTGGGTACATGGGGCTGAGGACTGAATCCGAAAAGCGGGTCGATAACAAAGCACCAGTGAAGACAAGACAAAAAGCGTGCAATATTCAGGTCCCACGTGACAGTCAAGAAGGAGTTCTTTCACGGGCTCTTCGGTCACATTCCCATGCTGGGTTGACGCCCCATTGTCCTGTTAGACTTTTGGGTCAAGGGCTCCGGTTAGGGTTCCCAAAGAAAAACTCCTTCAGCGGTGTGGTCAACCGCGAAGTGTGATTCGTCTGGGAACCTCAAGCATCTTTCCTGTGAATAGCCTCATTAATTTCTCTCTATATGATCGATGCAAAACGCCACGGGTAACTGCAACTCTGAAGGTGGCAATAGTTCAGGAGTCGCGCGTACACCGAACGCTTTTGCTAGTCTTTCATGTCCGCTTCACTTGGCTATATTCAACGTCCGCACACTGTGCCAGATGGGGCAACGGGCTGCTCTCGCTAGAACTCGTGAAACCTTTCAAACAGATATATGCTTTGGCTCCGAAACACACACAAAGGACCCCACTTATGTGATTACTCTCCGCACTCCACGTAGAACCTCAGTCTCTCGCCTCACTCTTCGCTTGTTGGGTGATTCGGTGTCTAGTGCTCGTGATCAGACCGGCGTTAGGATTGCTTTGAGCTGGAGAGCTGAGTATGAACTGATCGTCTGGATCCCAGTCAATATTCCATTATGTGCAGTTCGGTTGGACGGCTCTGTGCGTGTCAGCAGCAACATATTGAAGCGTCGATGCTCGTTTGTCGTGTCTATGTATGCGCCCACTGATTGCAGTTCCTCTGAGAGCAACGATGAATTCCACGATGAAACGTGTCAACTGCTTCAAAGCGTGCATTCAACAGACGTTAGTCATTGCTGGTGATTTCAGCGCCAAAGTTGACCGTTTGAGGGATTCCGAAAGGTGTATTAGAGGCTGGTTTTCTAGCCCAGTCGGTCGCACTGGCAGCGGTGATCGTCTCATTCAGCTGCGCTCTAACCACAGTTTGTTTCTGGCTTGTACGAATCTCTGCCACAAGGGGTGGCATAGACTAACGTAGCGTCCTCGTGCGTCTTCACTACGTTGGACTTAGATTGACCATATTGCAATTAGTCACCGTTGGTGTGAATTGGTTGGAGGTTTTCGTTCATTTTGGTCTGCGCCCGTGGATTCAAGTCACACTTTGGTACGTGCTCACTTCTGTTTACGTCTTGTCTGTGGTCGCACCCACGCCAAACCCACCCGTCTTGTGCAGATGCTTCTGGACGATTATCACCGGTCTGCTTTCGAGGCAGAACTTTCTTCATGGTCATCGGTGCAGCCGGATGTCCGGAACCCAAATGAACAATGGCAGCAGATAAAAGAAGCCTTGCCCAGCGCTTCCCGTGTCACAAGACTCCAGTTCACGTAGGCCACGCAGATGATGGATAACTTTGACACCAATTGCTCTGTTATATGTCCTCAGATCCATCCCTCAGGATGCCACATTCAATGAGGTACGCAAATCCGTGAGGGGCCAACCAACTAGGAGTTCAAAAAATTACCATGAGTAGTGATGGATTGGGAAACAGGGCAATGGAGAAGGCTGCGTCTGTTGGCAATAGTCGCAACCTTTACTGTTTTTATCATAAGCGGCGGTCCACCGAAGCCCAGTGTAAGTGATATTATCAAGGAATCCGGCGTCTCAGAGACGTCGTTCGGACCTTTAGCGCAGTAGTTCGATGACTTCTACAATGAACCTTCCTCATATACCTGCAAGAGAACTTATACAGAGAGATATCACTCCTCCATAAAATATGGAGGTTAAGTGAAATATGGTTTATTTGCGAAGGTATGAAACTGCTGGACAGGATGGGTTGTCGTCATCTTTTACAAAGATGCCAGTGAAGCTTTGGTATTGTAGTTAACAAAACTCCTCCGGGCAATGTGCGTTTTTGAGCAGATTTCCAATGAATGGTGTGAATCAGTGGTTAATTGGGTGGAGCCAAAGCTTTGGTTTCTGAACTAATAAGACTCCAGGTAATCTGAGGTAATGTACGGATTCCTAGGGAGTGGTGTGCATCGGTGATTATGCCGATCTACATGAAAGGTGACAAATCCTCTTATAAAAACCACAGAAGAATTAACTTGGTAAGTATCACATCTAAGTTGCTGTGCGGAATTATTCCTCACCGATTATCCAACGTCCGGGATAGGTGTACGCGAGAGAATCAAACCGGTTTCAGACCCGGGCGGGATTATATCGACCTTATCGTTAGTCTTCGACATATTTCAACGCACAGACACGCCTTCCGTAGACCCACAATCTCTGTCTTTCTTGATCTGAAAACGGCGTTCTACTCCATCGACCGCACAGTTCTCTGTCGCTGGCTCTCATTGATGGTTAGTTGCCAGAAATTTTTTTTTCCAATCCTTGAGTGCAAACAGCTGAAGTTGTGAGTTCGTGTTGACGACGATCCTTCACCACCGAAAGTGTTGTTCATTAGGGTTGCTTTCAATGGTCCTTCTTTTTTAATTTGGTGATGCAAATGGTTCTCGAGATAATCCTATCCTCGTGGGAGAATGGCAGCATTGATCTGTGCTCAAACAGTAAACTGTCTGACTTTGAATACGTGGACGGTATTTTTCTTCTGAGTGAAAACGCATTTGGGCTGCGATTTTTCCTAGATCGTCTCTACTAGTGTAGTGATGTTTGGGATACGTTTTGCACCATTAAAGTGTAAAATGCTGTTGCAGGACTAGTTTGGCGCTGCATCAAATCTCGTCTTTGAGGGGGAAGCCGTGGCTGAAGTAGATAATTTTTGCCACCCTGACAGTTACGTCTCGACCATTTTTGTCGGCGCGTATACAGAAGATGCTTTTAACATTTTCCAACCTCCGTCATCTGTGGCACTGGCGTGACATCCGGTTATCTATGAAAGGTCGTCAGTACACTGCGTCGGAAACCGGTGGCCATCCATGAGAACAGGTACTGCATTTAAACAGTTTAAGGTCGCCGGAATGTGTTACGCATGCCCATGGATAGACTCCCTTGACGTACGCTGTTGTCCGACTGAGGTAGTGATTGTAAAGTAGGTCGAGGTTAGTCCATGACTTGGAAAAAGGTATGAAAACCTTTACAAATGAACTCGGCGAAGTAGGACGTATGAGATTTCCGGGTCGGAGTTCACGAGAACTGCCTACCAGAGGGTTGGAGACATTTAGTAACATCACTGAGTGTCGCGGCCAGTAGCGTAGTTGCACTCAGGGCCTTTCTTTGGCTTCGTTAGTTCTGCTTGTTTCTTTGTTTTCGACTCTGGCTTAATGCCTTTATTTGTTTTGCCTTCAACTGGACAGTGCTGCGAGGTGACAACCAAAACCAGAGCACAGAAGTTCGAAGTTGATAACTGAACGAACTGAAGTGAAATTGACTGGACGTGCTGTGATGTCGCTATCAGTGAGCTGGTTTAAGGGTACGTTTCTGAGCTGCACCTCTATGTCTAACTGGTTGCTCTGTGAGGTAGAACAAAAGAGACTCAACTCAAGTGATAAGGTATCCAAAATTGGCATATGCATAGATAAACGTGAAAGTTATACACATGTCGTTCTGAATCGTTCGGTAGATTCGTCCTCGGTTTTACCTCTTTTGATGTGTCTTGTGGTCCAGTGCACTTCTTACTGATCTGTTTGGCGATGAAGTTCTTTGCAAAGCGCTCGAATCTGATTTGTAATTCCTTGTTTAGTGAGTCAAAAATGTGTATGCGTGGCGCGCTGTTTTGTTCAATCTGGGATGCAAACATTCTTATGGTGTCGATAGCTTTTCTCAATCCATTTCGTTATACCGTAATGTCAGGTTCCAGTGGCAAACCCCGAGAAGGCCTCGGTCGTCGAGGGTAGCTGAATGCGTCTGAACTCCCGCACAAATACTCAAGCCTTTATGCCGACCCAATACAATACATTGGGTTGTGCATTACACGTAGTAACGTCGCGCGCACTTCCATTATCGGAAATGTCATACGATTTTCCCGCGCTCAACGCTTTCATTCAATGGAAACTGACGGTACCCAGGTAGAGATGTGTCTGACCCACGATGCGAATGCACATTGATAACTTACCGGCATATTGAATAATCTTTCGCAGTGCATGTTGCGGATACACACTTCGGCCACACACTTAACTTCCCTATGGTTCCAGTTAGAGTAAGGCTGACACAGTTGAGACCAGTGACGACGTTCACCCGTTCCTTTAGCTGAGAGTCGGATGTTACGGCGGCGCCACAGGTGTCGCAGTTTCCCGAAAACCCTAGTGCTGGACATTCTTGAGCTGGTCTTCTCGCAAACGCCAGGCTTCTGAAGTACTCAAAGTCTGTTAACTCTAGCAGATCATCCCTTAGGACGAGTGCAAGCCAGGCTTCTGTCAGTTTTGCGAAAGTACTATGTACTTGGAGGGTGATAAGTGCATACCGTATCTGGATACCTCAATCGCCAGGCAATTCAGAGCATGTTGAACTATCTGTGCATTGTCATTCAGCAAGGTGACATCATCGGAATATTTCAGATCGAAAACTCTTCTCAGGCAGGAGTTCAACTCTACCGTTTGGAAGACGAAACAAGGCATTCCATAGAACATTCTCCATAGCAAAATTAAAGAAAAATGAGGATGTAGGACTACTTTGTCGTACTCCACTGAAGACGACAAAGGCGGCGAAAGCTGACCATAGGCTCTAACCTAACCTGAGGTGTTATGACAGTTCTTTAAGTTTTGAGGTGACCGAATATTAGAAGTCGTTGGCCCCGGCGGGATTCGAACCCACGCGTGGTTGCCAACCTCGCTTTAGTACCGCGAATGCTCCACCGGCTGAGCTACGAGGCCACGCCGAAGGACTTTTGACTTTTTGTACATGGATCACCAAGTCTACCCGCCCAAATTACAGTAGCACATGGCATCCACCACGGTGAACTAGCATGTAATCTGACTGCCTTCAGCAGGATTTCCCTCTGTGCTAATCGGAATCCACCAGTTCAATGCATTGGGCATGTTTTGAATGTATTCTTTAAGTATTGAGACGTGCTTCTAGGGTACTCCATTCCTCAGCAAACAATTCCACGGTGCAGTCCTGTCGACGGAGTCGAAGGCCGCGCGAATGTCCATTAACACGATGATCGTTGATCTTTGGTTGGTATGACGTACTCTAACAGCTGTTGGAGGGTTAAGATTAGATCAAAGTTATCGTTGACTTCCTCTGGGTTGCAGTCCGTGGGTGCATACATCGAGACGATAAATCGATTATGTTTATCGGGACGATGACTCCTCACTGCGCACGGACGGCTATCGGCTGGAATCCACTCAGCAGCGCTGCTGCAACTCTTTCGTTGAGAGCAGCGTCAACACCAGTGAGACCAGAAGCCGTAGCCGCAGCGTCCTCAGAAAAACGTAAGTGATAGGGGCTTCAACCAAATGATGGAACTGAAATCTTGAATGCAACACACATCGATGGCAAGGGTTTCAATCGTACGAGCGAAATCTGCCTGTTGTCCTGTGCGCATCAAGGTTCCCACGTTGAACGTGGCTGGTTTGAGTGGGCATCGAGGACGACGGAGGGCATCAGCCAGCGGTAGTGGGTTCGACGATACTTAGGAGCTAGTTGAAGAAATACATGAACAAACATGGTTGAGATGGCACTGCGGCTGGTACGGTTGACAAAAGTTCCCATGGGGTGTGATCATGGAAGAGTGTAGGAAGGAAGTGGTGATAGAAGAACAACTTGTGTACGGTGTAGGAGAGCGATTGTTCGTGTGCATAGAAAAACAATCGATCATGGTTCTAGAATCTGTCATGGTTGTTTGCGTGGCGGGCTGCTGTACTACTCGGTCGCCCAGTTCACAGTGGGCATTTACATTCGAGGACGCATCTCTAACCTATGCACAGCCTAGCGCGTTCTGCATGGCAACGGCATTTGTGCAGATAAGTCGGCAGCCAGTTGTTTATTTCATTCGACTCTTCTGAGAAGCCTTGTCGGGTAAGTGGAGCACAAAAAGGAGCTATGGCCTGATTTGGTGGCGAGCCACACTCGGCCCGTCACAGTGCCTTCAGAAGATTTTTTGGCGTTTCAGGGCAGAGAACGCTAGCCAAGCGAAAATCCCACTACATCTTCGAACACTGCCGCTTATTTGGTTAGTCCATCTTATTCACAGGTAACTACGATTATTGGCCGTCCTATCCGCAACCTGGAGACGCGTTCGGTAGCATATAGTTCTGCCATCCGCAACGGATCCTTCTACTACGGGCTACAAGACCATACGATTCCTGCAGTATGCAACCGATTCAATACCGTTTTCAGTGTCATCTTTCAGGCAACACCAACGTAAAAAACAATCAGACAACTGACGCTGTAGGTTGTGTGAGGAAATGTCACGTATTTTATAGTGTGTTCTGTTGGTGAGGGTATTGTGCCCTTACTCGACTTAAGTCTGCCTCTGATCCTGATGCTTTCTGCCTCTCTTTGTTGTTTCATTCATGTAGCTTTCCCTGAACCGTCAGTCACAGGCACAGAAGATTCAAATAACCCAGCGACCAGTGTTTGTCCTTATATTGAAAAAGGATGTCGATACAGCCATGATATAGGATCCGCACAAGCAGAACAAGCACCAGATATTTTGGGTGTGTGTCCCGTTCTTGTTGCTCGCGGGTCTTGTCCAGCTGGCGTGCTCTGTCGCTGGCGGGGCAGTCACTCCTTGGAAAACGTGCCTTCAACAGCCACGAGTGGTTGCGTCGACGCTTACACCAACAACCTCTCATCGGAAGTTCGTACTAAACTAATGAAAAATAGGTATTGTTTTGATCGAGCTGAGGCTATCATCAAGTCTGAGGGCAGGTCCAAAGGTGCTCCGAATAGTGAATCTACCGAACCCCCGATTGAAACACCATCGAACGGTGCACCTAGTCGACCGTTGGGTCACGTGACCGATGAGGATCAGATTCGGGTGAGAAGATGTGAAAAAAAGAAGGTACGTGCATGTTTAACGGTGGTAATAATTGACCAGTTTAGCGCTAGGTGTCTCATAGACTGTCCTAGACCAAAGATTAGCGTCCGTGATTGAGGTGGTTTTTATTGAGAAACGGACTTTATTGATATGCTAGTTGTTACCAACAAAATTATATATTTAATCTTAATGTTTTATGTGAGAAGCTTAGTCAGGCAGTCTCAAAAAATCCGAGACAAACATAAGCTCATACTAAATGAAAACTTTTTCGGCCGAGCTAGTCAACTGATTAGCTTCCACGCAGCACCTGAAATAAGGTGAAGTTCAACCAGTCTCGTGCGCAGTCACCTTAGCACCTGATTGACCCGGGAAGAATGGAGCACGTGTGGGCATTTTTTGAACGATATCGTATGCACCCTAATTACCGTGTTTTCGATCCAAGAACATCCTTTGCCCGTCGTGCTTTACAGCATGTTAAGCCGGCTGTTCTGTTTCGGTCAGAACTTGGCCACTACGGGTGGTAGATATACAAAGATTGTCGCTATTTAAACATCGATCTTTTGGTTACATTTCTCGAATCTGGTGGAAACATGGTATAAGCAATGGCGAAGTTCGGTGGAGAGTCTTAGATTCACGAAGCAAATCATTAGATGGAGCACTGAAGCTCTCACCAGGCTAGGATGATTAGGAAATGTGTTACTCAAGTCACTAACTAGAATTCCACGGCGCTCACTGTTCGGTGAAGCGGGTAGCGGTTGGGAAGTGAGTAAGGGTAGGCAGTCTATGACGAGAAAAAAAGGTATGAAATGTTTAATCAATGGACTTGACCATGTAGGGCGAGTTAGACTTCCAGGATGGGGTCTAGGCGTTTCTCTCACTCAGTGAGGATATAGCTCGGTGTCGCGATCAGTGGTGCTGTTGCATTTAGAAACTATCTTCACTGACTCGATGGTACCACTTATTGTCCTAGTCCTACTCTTTTCGTGCTCTTGTTTTGATTACTTTCGATCGAGGCTCCCGACGCATCCAGTCTACGGGTAACAGTTTTTTGAGCTGAACTGATTTGATTTTCAACGCGTTCTGGTTTCTCACTGATTATGCTGGTGCAACGAGGATTGCTGATTTCCCGTGAAAAAAAACAATTATTGGAACTACGTCGGTCACCATTTTTTATTGTGTCGAAACTTCTAATTGTTTTGATCCACCCTTATTGACCACTCTAATCAGTGTTCACTTAGGTTCCGAATTGCAGTTTAAACACAGTTTATCCCAACTGAGGTTCGAATTCGGAATGTATGTTTGAGACTTTCAGATCGATGAGAGTCTCTTCAAACAATCAACAAATGTCTCTTTTCCACCCGAAGTCTGAACTTGGTTTGTGAGTCTCCATTTGCGTACAGCCAACGCGTCTGTGTCCATTTGTTCTCGATCACCTCGCCTGTTGTTGTCAAAGTGTTTGACATCTAAGCAATATCGTAGTGGTCATTTTGTGGACGTGTCTACTGTGCACTGAGGGCAATTTTTAGTGCTAGAAACCCTACGCAATTTTTTGATGAACATATCACTCTCTTTCATCATCGGAGGTGGTTGTTCCCCTATATGTGTATATAACTGAAATCATTTCTAACGTGTTTTGATATGAACTATCACTTTCCAATAACTCATCCACTTTCTGCCTTCAGATCGACTTTGCCTCCAAACTATATTTGGCTCCCTTAACGACAGTAAGTCGCCCATCTTCGTAGTTTCGTTTTATCATCTGTAAACAGGCTTCTCATCTGTGTGGTCTGATAGACATTCTTGCGTTTTTCCTTCAAATCATGTGTTTGTTACAAAAAAAAACCGTAGCATGACTCACTGGATATTACAAGCCTAATTGCGATCCACGCCATCACGAACCTCAAAAGCGTAAGGGTTTTATTAGATTCGTTTAAAGTAATCATTAGTATATATTCGGCAGATTCACGCCTGTGATTATCAGTGGAATCTGGAGAGTGAGATCTAGGTTGAAAAATTGCACCTCAGTATTGATGAGCGTAGGCGCAGAGTATTGGGCACACGAACCAAATCGTTAGATGAAACACTAAAGGTCATCAGGCTAAGGCGGTTGAGGCATGTATTGCGCATATCCCCTGACACGATTTTTCGGTGCGCAATGTTCGCTGAGTCGGGTGATGGTTGGCGAATGAGTGGGGGTGGTCAGTGCATAACTTGGATGAGAGGTGTGAAAAGCCTAACTAGTGGAATGTTAGGCTTCCTAGGCAGGGTAAAATGGATTACCTCCACTCACTGGTGAGATACATCGGAGGATATGACTCGAACTCACGACCAGTTGCGCTCTTGTATTCAAGAAATTTCTTCTTCGACTTGAGACTATTTGTAAGTCTCTTTTTACTCTTTTCATGTTTTTTTCGTTATTTCCTATTGAGAGGGAGCAACCAGAGCCACCGCGCACAATGCTTGGCTAATAGTTGTTTGAAGTGAACTGAACTGCACGAATGCAAAAAGGTGAGATCAATTTTATGATAAGTTTTACTTGACTCATTGACTTGGTGTCCATAGTTGCCCGCTGAGTAAGCATCGCCTGCTTGTTCCTTATTTTTTCGCGGAGCTATTTGTTTCTCACTTTCGTTTGCTCTTTTGAGGTGCCCATGTAGACGTAAGTGGTGTGCCAAAGGACACATTTTTCAAAATGCCGTTGAGAAAGTTTATTTTTTGGTTAATTTCTTAAAGAACAATTAATGAAGTCTGTATATTTCCGCTTTGTTTCGTTAGCGCACGATGGTAACGGCGAGTGCTCCAGTTTGACTTCAGTATGACTCACGACTCAACTCGTGGTTGAAGATGGGCCTGATAATCGTGATTCACAGGAACAAACTTGAATGTTTTTGACGTTGAAGCCTGCGAATGACGAGAACAAGTTCGGGATTATTTCGATTCATTTCATGCTTATTTGAATCGGATGTGGAACAAATCAAAGCACAAGGGGTGAATAAATAGAAAAAGACAAATAAAAACCATTTGAACGAAGTCAAACGGTCTAGTGTCTCAACCCATGCATTATGCGAATCTCGTGGACCGCAACATTCCAAGCTTAATTCATCCTACTCCACGAGACCATCTTTTTTAAGTAAATCATATCTTTTCGCTTTGCCATGGACTAAAGTGGGATTACTATCTTTAATCTATTCAGCCCTGAGAAAACCACCTAAGCTCGTGGTCATTTTAAGGACAAATGCACATGTACAAATTTGTGAGATCCAGATTGTTTCATCAAACAGCAGCAATCTTTTCTTCATTCTGTAAAAACAGTCGAAGCTGTTTCATGTTACTTTTTGGGGATTATGGACATTGCACATCCATTCATACGCATTAATACGAAACCCCCAAGTGTGGTATGCGTGACTGATTTGTCCACATCAGTTGTCATATTATTTGAATAAGCTTTATATGATTGACTGCCACGGTGGACTCGTTCCCGGTGTGGCCTTTGATCATCACAAAATCCGTGCAAAGAATCCACGGAATTTAATCACTGGAACTCATCTATCTACATAGTCAGCATTGCGGCTCACATTCAAGAGCGTGTTGTTCACTTCATTTGTTTTAATGTTATGGATATTATCTTCTGAAACTTCTTCAATTCGTCGTTATCATTTGTCAGAGCTTCAGACGACTAGGGTGAATGTAGTTTCGACATAGTCTTGTTGGTGTTCCGATATCAGCCACGGAAGTAGGCTGGAATAGCCCTCTTGTGCTTTGTACCATATGTTCATACTGGTAGGTCGTAACGATGAAACTTGATGATAATAAACACAATCTAATCCGTGCGTTATACGCTTCATAACATACCATCAAATGTGTACAGCATCAGTTCCTTGTTAAACTTTTTTGTTTACGAAACGAACTACTAATAGGTATTCAGTAGACTTTGTTATGACAGATGGCAAGCTTGCATACCGTCACTTCACCGGATCGTGCTATTAGATAAGAAATGGACAAAATCTTATCTTTTTGGTGAGTGGATCTCTTCTGATTGATTACTAAACCATGGAACATTTGCAGGCTGTATTTCCTACATTGATTCATTGTTACTTTGTGCGTTACCCACTTTAAGCTGGGCAACCTACCATTCCGGCGCGTTTGCAAAAGACTTGGTGCGGAAATCACGTGTGGGGAAATGGCCTTGGCCACACAACTTCTTCAAGGCAGGCAAAGCGAATGGGCCCTACTGCGACGTCACTCATCAGAAGACATTTTTGGAATACAAGTCAGTTTCAAAACAAGTGTGCTTGATTTGAATTAAAAGCGGGATATCCTTTCTTTCTATCCATAGATTGTTTCGTTTTCCCATCCCATCTATTTCATACAGTTATTCACGTCGTATTCGCATACGATTTCTCCTGCTGGTAGTCAATTGTAATGTGGTAAAAAGTGTTTTCTGGTTTTCGATTATGAAGAACCACTTGGTGACCGACGGTGTTCGATGACCGTCAAGCGATAAACTGAACCTTCTGCTACCGCTGATGTTGAACAGCTTCATCCTTTTATTTGGAAGCATACGTGGTTCTTCACTCCGAATTCCATGTTTATGGCTGTCGGTTCATTTCCGTTTCTGTCTTTTTCTTGTCACTGGAAAATTGTGCTCCACACCACAGCTTCTGTCCGATCTAACACCGGAAAAAACGTATCGGGGAATGTAAACGTTCCAGTTATCTAAGTATCTAAATTCAGATGGGCTCTGGATTTATTCCATATTGTTTAATGCCGTATTTAGCAATTGGAGATGAAACTTCTAGCATCAATCTACTGCTTTCTCTTTATTTACCTTCCTTTGGTCACCATATCCTCCGCAGTTTGATACTGATAGACCACACTACATTGTAGCGATTGGAGCAAATGAGAGAGCTGACGAACTTGTTAAACGTTTTTAAACCGTTGTGTTGCTGTTTTTATCAGTCTCGACGTATATACATCTCGATTGTCAACTTACATCCTCAAGACGTTTCGTTCTGTTCCATTTTTCCCTGCCTTCTTCCGCGCTGTGACTTTCGATAGCTTGTCTTTCAAAGCTCTGCATTAGTATTTCGTTGTATTGATTTCCCATGTACATGTGACCAGTGTAAATACTCTCCTCACTGCAGATTTGCGGAGCGCATGTGGACACAATGACCAAAGCCGCTCAGCTGATAGACGAAAACTGCGACGTTGACTTCGTCGACGTAAACTGTGCCTGCCCAATTGATTTGATATGGAAAAAAGTAAGTTAGTCGTGCTTAGTCGTTTTTTTATGGTCCAGCTACCATAACGATATTTTAACGGTAGGAAGTAACCCACTGCCGTCCTGCTTGTTACCACGATTGGCCTTTTGGGACGTTATGTGATTCTCTACTCCAGTTTTCAGTGTCTTTGAGGCTTCCACTGTAATCATGCGTAAGCAAGTAATCACAACATCGAAAATTTAATACGTTCAGTTTTCCTGCGGACGGTTAACTCCATGCAGGTTTCATTTTACACCTCTGATTGTGTTGATGAGATCTGCGCTTCTTTTGATTGCCCACATCATGCATTTGTTTTTATGGGAAAATTTTCAATTATCTAACTGTGAGCTTTCCGAATAGATCCCACTGGAGTTCGTTCGATCCAGCTACCCTCTAGCCTTTCTGAGTTAGTTCTCGTTCTTGCACGCTCCATGCTTCTATAACCACTCGGAACGTTTAAGTCACTAAACGTAATATTCGGAGACATAGTTCTGTAATAGTGCGATATCTACTTTTGATGAGACTAATACACAATCAGCTGCTTTCAACCGAGCGAAATTCGACAAGGGGTGGTAAGATAGTCTGTGTAATGTGGAAGACGGTGGAACGGTACCATAACCACATGACAGAACTGTCAAGAAGGATAATTTTCTTGGAGACTTGATCCAGGAGCGCGTAGCTATTTCATTTACGCAAAAAATGGAACTGGATTTTTATACCATATTTGGCTAGTCATCTAAGGCTTTTTATATGGAGGCCTTATGCAAGCAGTATGCCGACATTTCAGTCAAATTGGGACGTCTCATATTATCCATCGAAAATTATTACGATCGTCAGTTGAGTCGCAGGCCATAACGGGCGAAACATTCGTGATATTGATGACCAAGTACGAAAGTAAGAACAAAAGAACGTTAGTAAAGAGTTGCTCTGATCTATAGGTACACTTTGAGCAAGTGAAATTGCTGATTGCGGTGAACCCAGTACCTCATCGAGGTCTTTTGGAACAAACGGATTAGTTCGTGCTTACCGCTGTTGCAGGTCGAGTAGCATTGATCAGGAACGACGGAAGCTCGTAACCGGTGATCTTGTGGCCGTACTCGGCAAGACCCTTGGGAGAGGTGCATTATTCAGGAAATTCGACAGCGCGGAACCAGTTTCATTCGGTTGTAAAACGAGTCTTGAAAAAAGTTACCCGTGGTGACCGAAACGTCGACAACCTACCAACGATTTTGACTACGCTGTATTATTGAGCAATAAAATTCTACCACAGGGGAATAAGTCTGATTTGCATCGCATCCAAGATGCTAGCTGATATTATTCTCCACCTCTTATCTAACTCTCGCAACCAGTGCTCACGCGAGAATCAAGCTGGGTTTAGACCTGGTCGAGGTTGTGTCGATCACATCTTCACTCCTCGACAAATTTCAGAACATAGGCACACCTTCCGTAGGCCCAGTCTCAACTTTTCTTGATCTTAAAGCGGTCTTCGACTCAGTCGATCGCACGATTCTGTGGCGCTGCCTCTTGTTGGAAGGTGTATCAAAGAAATTCATTTTCATTATAAAGTCTCTTTACATGAATAGCCGAAGCCGTACTCGGGTGTACGATGACCTTTCACCCAAGTTCACCACAAAAAGTGGTGTGCGCTAGGGTTGTCCCCTTTCTTCTTTCCCCTTTAATCTCGTGATTGATATGGTCCCAGGGATCGCGCGTCAGTATGGGTAATGGTATTGGACTATTCACGGGTGGAAAAGTGTCCGATTTTGAATACGCGAACGACGTAGTGAAGATCCCGGTAAGTCGCGATTTTTCTAGACAGCTTGAGTACCCGTGTAGCAATGTTTCGTATGAGTTTTGCACCTTCAGAGTGCAAGATGCTAGTGCAGGATTGGATTTGTTCAAAATCAAACCTCTCAGTATCTGAGGCAATTATAGACGTGGTGGACAAGTTGTGTTATCTGAGGAGCTGCATTTCACCCGGAGTTTGGATATCGGACGAAGCGTCTTTGTGTATACAGGAGGGTCCTTTAGCATTTGACAATCTCAGTCATCTGTGGCGTCGACACGATATCCGTTTATCTATCAAGTGCCGAGTGTACACTGCCGCAGTTAAGCCAGCACTTCTGTACGGTTTGGAGACATGGCTACTGTGGGTGGAGGACATACGAAGACTGTCGGCATTTGACAACCGATGTGTTCGTATCATTTCTCGAATCCATTGGGAACACTGTACGCAATGGCGAAGTTCGGTGGAGAGTCTTAGATTCACGAAGCAAATCATTAGATGAAACACTGAAGCTCTCACCAGGCTAGGATGATTAGGAAATGTGTTACTCAAGTCATCAGCTAGAATTCCACGGCGCTCACTGTTCGGTGAGGCGAGTAGCGGTTGAGAGGTGAGTAAGGGTAGGCAGACTATGACGAGAAAAAAAGGTATGAAATGTTTAATCAATGGACTTGGCCATGCAGGGCGTGTCCGACTTCGTGGGTGGGACCCGAAATGCTCTCCCACTCAGTGGTGAAACACGTTAGAGGAAATGGCTAGTTGTCGCAGTTCGTGGGGCTTTTGTATCCACAAACCTTCTGTTTTGAATTGATACTAATTTCTGTACTTTTCCTGTTACTGCTTTCATATTGTTCCTATTATTTCCCATTGAGGTTGCCGCTAAGAAATAGCAGCCAAAGTTACCGTACCCGGTCCTTGGTTTATGGTTGTCCGAACTAGACTGAACGCATTCCACTGATTGTCAGTAGCACTATTTCCATTGCGATGAATGTGGCCTTCTCACCACGTTTTTGGGCGTCGTTTGATGAAGTTTCCAAGTTACACAGTAGTTCCGATGCGTCCAACACATTCCTAGAATCATTATCTGGTGATTCTTTTTATCTTGATCCGAATGGTTTAGGTATAATTAGAATGTAAGCTATCAAACTGCCCGTCAAGTTTGAAAGTGCTAATACAGTAACCGGTGTGATTGTTCTGTTTCTTCAGGGTGCAGGTTCTGGTTTGTTGACTCATCCAAGTCGTCTAGAATCAATAGTGCGCAGTATCGACCAAGTTCTCCAGAAAGCCGTTGTCACAGTGAAAATGCGGTCAGCTATAAAAGAGAACAAGAATTTTGCGCATCAGCTGATTCCAGGAGTTCAGCGGGCTGGAGCTGCGCTTGTCACCGTGAGTGTTTTGTGTAATTTGTGGGATTTGAACTGCAGCATATCATTTCTCGAAGCCATAATCCTGTCACCTTGCAATATTTTGTGCGCCGTTCTTTTTGGGGGTTTCATACACTTATTGTCATAACCCAACACAGATCCATGGCCGAAGCCGCGAGCAACGTTACACAAACTTGGCCGATTGGGATTATCTGAAACAGTGCGCGGAAGTTGCACGTCCCGGGTTATTTTTCGGTAAGTATATACAGTATCCTATTCTGTATCTCAGTTACTTTGTATGGCGAGATTCATTCCGTCATTTAAAACAAAGATTCGCCAATTGGTTTTCACTACCGTCGTTTGCGCGCCATTTTTCCTAGTTGGTGAATACGGTGTCCAAATCACGGCTCGTACACGTGATTCGAGACTGTGCGAGGAGCATGGGTTTTCTAAAACAATCCGTTCGTGATTTTTTAAAGAGTAATCAATCGTAGTCAGTGGTTCTCTCTTCAACCTATGTGGAGGGTCAATAAAGTGGGATAATCATTTTCTCCCATAACTGATCGGTTTTTCTGTGTACACAGCGGTGTTACCGTTATTCACGAATTCTTCCTCCCCGAAAAATGTTTGGACTTTGTGCGCACTTTGATTAATTCTCTACTCATCAACATCTGATAATAAAAGGGTCTGAAATTTAGTGCTAGGTAATCGTATGTTTCAGTTAGCTGAATGTCCGTTGATTATTCATACCGGTCAGGCGAATTTTCCCACAAGTCTCCCCTTTTTGACCAAATGACTGAAAGCCTATCCGCAAGGGAGATAGACACAACCAGAAAGTGGTGTTTATAGGAAGCCGATATTCAGTATGATGCCTCATATATAGTTTTGGGATTGTACTCACTTTTTTATGGTGAACGTTGTGGACTAGTCCCATGCTTGGGTCTGGGTTTCATCGATCAGATAGTTCCGTCAATAACTTCTGTTCGGTCGCATTTCTTTTCTTTAAATGTAATCTAGATGATTTGGGATGAGTAAATGCTGAGGCAACTCGTGATGGCCTAATCTTTTTTTCCGCACAGAATGAAACGCGTGCGTATTTAGCTGACCCGTGATGTTGTGCATTTTCAGGACAAACGCTTGTCATGTGTAATGACACCACAGCCATAGACACGATGGGCTGATTGCCTGTGGTCTGCACCCATTCCTTAGTCGATCATTCACCTTATCGTCACTTCTTTTTCTCTTCTCAAACTGGGAAGATGCCTGGTAACATACGACTCCGCCGCGTTTCATATAGTTGAATGTTATTGAAGAAGTCTTTCTGTTTCCGGTATTCAGGTGATTTGCTAATGTGTCGGCTAGCCGTGTGTTTCATTTACCTGTCGCCTAGCTGATAGCAATTTTCGTGAGATATCCGGATAGAGTTTTATCGCACCATGTTCTTCTCGGTCTCGTAGATCACAAATGGGCATAACACCTATCATTTTCGTTTTTCCCACCAGGCAATGGGGATGTTTTGACTTACGATGATTACGTAAGTAAAAAAGAAGCTTCCGGTGTTTCCGGTATCATGATTGCACGGTAAGTCTTCACGAAACTGCTCGTTGCTCGTTCTTCACCACTCGTACACTTTTCCATAGTCACCTGGCATGCCACATACTAACCCGTTCCATCTGGTATGTTTATAGCGGTGCGCTCATCAAGCCGTGGATTTTCACGGAGATCCGTGAAGGACGAACCTGGGACATATCTGCATCGGAGCGGTTGGACATATTGCGCGAATTTACGAATTACGGTCTGGAACTATGGGGCTCAGATACCCGAGGCGTGGAAACAACACGTAGATTTCTCCTGGAATGGCTCTCCTTCTTGCATAGGTAAGTACCGTGGACTGCAAGTTGTTCGTTTTCCTACATTTGTGCTTGTATCCTGGTTAAACTATCTACCCGTACGGCTGTTCTTTTGAGCCACTTTTGTCTGCTATACTGTTCACGTGCCTTGACACGATCACAGTTGACTCATGTTATGAACGCCCTTTTCTCTCAGCAACATAGCGACATCTCATATTACCGTCAAAAATCGTTTGGTTTCGGGTCGTGTTTTTGGCGCCCAGTTAAGTATGATAAAGTGTAAGCAGTGACAATTGTGTCCTTTCTACACCACTATTCAAATACATCCTCCTGAAGCATCCCACGTACTAGTATTTTTGACCATGAGATTGGATTGCATAAGACATCTAATAAGGAGATAGAAATAACAGGTTTCGTGACCAGGTGCCACGACCTTTGATGCATTCACCCCCACAATTTTTCGTTGAACTCGTGCTTCAGCAGGCTTTGTGAATGCACGATGCATAAATGCTTTGAATTCCGCTGGCCTGATGACTTGTCTTCTGTTTCGTCACGCCGTAAGACCCTGGATTTCGACCTAACCTTCGCGCTTTATCGACCTAGTCCGGTCAATCGTGGCTGTCAGCATCTAGAATGAAATACGGCTCTTACCGGGACGCAAGTCCTCTTAGGGACCAGGAAATCTGGTGGTCGCAACGCGCATCAAAAGTGGTACATGGTGTCACAATAGGAAACTCCCACAAACTGTTCTTTTACATCCGAGTTACTGGTAGGAAGACACTTGGTGCGAGTGAAACGCTCTATGAAGCGGATGGTTCGCCCATTCACAGTCACGGCTTCTCGAATGCTGAGTGGAGCTGTTTAAGATACGATTTAGATGTCCCCAAGCGTCAGCTTCCCCACTAACTCTTCCGACACACGTTCCGTGATCTGTTTCGACAGATCCCCCAACTGAGGGGATTCAGAGGGAAATTCAAGTCTTAAGACCTCACAAAGCGACAGGCTCCGTTAGTCTTCTTTCAGGTGCTGGAGAACGGCTTGTTACAGAACCTCGTGTTCTGTTCCCAAATGTTTGGATTTCAGAGCAGGTCCTCTACGTGTGGGGGGAAACGATAGTGGTTCCCATCTTCAGTGATTGCACCAGCCATAGGGATATAAGCATTGTCCCAATTGCGTCGAAGCCGCTCACATCTGTCATCTATCATAGGTTGTGCCAAAAGCGGTTCTCGACCAGGTTGTGGATGCATCGCGCAAGTCTTCACCTTCCAACAGCTGTTAGAGCAGGATTATACCTTCCAAATACCAGTGGTTATCGTTTTCCTAGACATTCGCACGACCTTCGACGCTGATTATAGGACAGTACTGTAGAACCGTTTATTGATAAATGGAGTACTTGTCAAGTGTGTGCCGGTGCTCAGAAAGTCGTATCGTCATGCCTCAGATCGGGTTAGGGCCTGCGATCCGCTTTCCCACTCTTTTGTGGGCGCCAGTGGAGTTCGACAAGGTTGCCCATTATCCTCATTTCTCTCCAGCCTCGCCGAAAAGGATGATTTACAAAATACCTTCTCTGATCTTCAGAAGGATGGAGTTAAACTCCTCTTAGGGAACAGTTTTTAGCTTGAAATATACCGACGATGTCGCCTTACTGGGTGACATTGCACAGACTGCTCAACATGCCCAGCGACCAAGATATCCCCATATTGTATGCACTTTGCGCCTTCCAGCTGCGAAGTACTTTTGTAAGACTGACAGGATCCTGTATCTGCACTCAAATAGAGTAAATCGATAACTTTAAGTACCTCGAGAGCTTCATTACAGTTGGAGTTAATATTTGGAAGCAGACCACATTAGGAATAGCGGAAGCGAGAGTAGCTTTGGCCAACCTGTGACGCCGCTGTATCATCCGGCCCTCTCTCACCGGACAACGCCGTAGTTCCTGGTGTTTTATTTTACAGATGAAAGACCTGGTCACTCCGCGTTGAAAATACTCGGCTTTTTGTGTTTAACCACCGATGTCTCCAAAACAGTGCTCGCCTGTGGTGGAAACATCGAGTTACACTAGACGTAGCATGGGCCTAGTATGACATGGAGATAAGGGCGTTGGATACCGAGAAGACAGCATTCGTGGTCCCATCCGGTCTGTTTGAATTGACTGAATCACCTGCCTTAGTTTATGACAAATTAACTGCTGTTGTCCGTCTATCTGTAGAGCTAAGGTTTTAGAAGTATTTGTGCATGGAGGGCTGAGGACTTTTTCTGTTTGAATTCTAGTGAGCGATAGAAATTGTTCCTATTTGGAAGTGACACATTGGGAACTGGAGTAATTTATTCCGGGCTCATTCATTCTTCAGAACTAATGCAAACTGGCCACTGATACCTTGTATGGATTCGATCGGTGGAACGAATCATTTGGGCAACTTTAATTTAGAAATCCGAAGAGTTCCATAGTTTGCTACCCGAATGTAACCATTGTATTTCATTCATTCATCTTGTTCCGAATCCCATCAGATATATCCCTTACGGTATATTGGAACGTGTACCGCAACGCATAAACGAACGTCCGCCGCCGTACTTCGGAAGGAGCGATCTGGAAACAATAATGGCTAGTGAAAGTGCTACGGATTGGATTCGCATTAGGTTGGTATTTTGAATTCCCAATTACGTTTTGGATTTAGTCCCTTCACTTCTCTTGATCCATACGTAACCCTTGTCTATATTACAATCTGCGTGTGAATATTTTAACGTTAATTCTCATGAAATATTTTATTGCTCAATAACAACGCAGTCGAAATCAATTTCGACTACACTGCGTTATTCAACAATTTCGACATGGCGCATCGAATTTTCCATGCGCTTCGAACCGTTCTCGATTCTTTCACAGTAATTATCATGTATGTACTGCCACGTTGTTGCAATTCGCCTGACGCTTATCATGACTACATCACACAAAAGCTTATCAAATCTGTTTCTACAAGAGCTGTAACGAAGACCTCAAACATTTATATCCTAAACTTTGATACAAAAAAAGTGATCTACTCTCTCGCTCTTTCTCTCGTTTACGTTGCCCTGTGAGGTTTGGCACAATTCAGTTTTTTTTACTTAAAGGCAGCGAAAAATCTCTTGACAGCTTGGGTAATGGGGCGTGAAGATTCTTCTGAAGGGTCACTGTCGACAGTTAAACATCAACTTGGCTAGGGCCCGTACTTTTGAAAGTTGGTTTTTTAAGAACATATTATGGAGTCGTTCACTAAGTTTTCTAAACCGTAAGGCAGTGTGCCTTCTGTTAGATCTGTTCATGTTATGGGTTATGGTGGGTTACAGATGAGACGCTACTTCATTCGAGTTTGAAGTACAGAGGTTATCATTTAAAATCAAGTTGTTAATCGCACCGTTCATCAAACAAATTTACGTTTTTAGTGGCAGTCACTTCTGTAACCTGGTCAATGAATTCTCTGTCTCTTCATTTTTATTACATGTTTGCGTATGAGTGTGCTGCCCCATAGCATAAGAGGCCCGCTGCACCATTAGGAATGGCAGACAGCCGGACCCAGAGACTTAGGGTGGAACACCACATGGGCCTCATGTGGTCAGATGTGATGACGAACCGGACGACAGTGTATTACTTTCTACCACCAAAGTGTCCGGCGTGGCAATGTTCGAATCTCTGACCTCTAAGGCGGCAAACAAACGCTCTTGCCCACCAGTGCTCATGGTGCTAACCTCAGATAAGGATGAGGCGACCTATAGGTTGAGGGACAGTTCGTATTGACTGTTTGCTTTGAGCAATGCAGTAAATACGACCGTTGGACCAATCGACCGATCTTTCGCTTCTCTAAGGTATAACGTGGTGACTGAGTTTACTCCGTATCTCAAGAACAAAAGATTGAAAAGATCAGAACAGTGTTTACTTACCTCTTACATCAAAACGCCACCAAAAAAAACACTAATTCTTGTAGGTAAAATCCAGTTTACTCTATGGACGAAGGAGCAAATAAGCCAACATAACGTCTGTTAGTGTATGTGTGGCTCAGCAAAACTAATGAATAAAAATTTCGCCGCATTTTGAAATAAAATCAGAGACTCGCTGGAGTGCAGTGTAGCAAGGTAGGTTCGGTCATTGAGTGGACGACTATGCAAATAGCCACCTGGGTGGACGCCACAGACTCAAGGTTATCAGAAACGCCCGGATAAAATTTCGGAGAGAAATTCATAGGCGGAATCTATAGAACAGAGAAGCTGGAGTCTTCAGCTTCAGTTAGTTCGTTGGAATACGATGACATATCGAGATGGGATCATAAATAAATGCGTAATGCTGTCGACAGGACGTGGTGAGTGCCTTCCCAAAATATAGTCGTAATAGATGTCTCGAGGTTTGTCAGTGACGAAATTCGTACTCTCACGTTTATCAGTTCACTCGTAGTCGTTCAACACGGTCCTAACTTTGGTCTAGGTTCTATGTCAATCAGAACAAGCTGATCCAGTACGGCAAATCTCAGACTCTACTGTAATTGACTTGTGTTTGAATTCGTATCATGTATTTCAGGAAGGTTCTTAGTTCGGTCGGATCTGCTTCTATATATTGTCTAATGTCGATCCTCGTTTGGTAACACAATGGCGGTGTGCAGATGAGAACTCGGAGCGCTCGTGCTGTAGGAATGCAAGGGCGTACGAGCATTCTACACAGGCAGGGCAAGTGTCGACACAGTATTCCGTTTTTGTTCAGCAAAACAAAAATTGTTCGTTTGTTTGTGTGTATAGCGGGAAAGTCAGCTCTATGTCTCTGTGAGAATTCTTCTATAGAATATTGCGGTTAGGTCCTCGCAGTAACACCAACTGATGTAAGAGATTTGGATCGGCCGCTTACAGCTCAATCCTCTCTGAAAGAAAAAATCGGTGGTTGTTTTTCCAGTTTAGAACTAAGTTTATTTTACGATGACTTATTTTGCAGCCAATTTCTATAATTTCTGCAATTAGATGTTCACCGATCATCCGAAACCGAGACATTGTGCATCTTTTTTTACTTCATCATGAATAAAAGGTAAATAACTAATCAGTGGAACAGCAAGTTTCCAGCTTCTACTATACAGTTGAATTTAAACGATTAGTAATCTGTCCCTAACATTTCAATCTTTGCCATTTCAGCGAAATGCTACTTGGTCCCGTCCCGGATGGGTTTCAGTTCACCCCGAAACACAAGGCTAATGCTTTTTAGCATCGAAAACGATTGTGGAATCTCACATAATCGACGTGTCTCTTCGCTATCGTCTTGCGGAGAAGGTACAATTGTCATGTTTTGTTTCAAAGGTGCGCAGATGATTTATGGACAACCATCCGTATCGATATTGACAAACAATCATGGGTAGAAATATACTTTTATCCTGACATGAGGACTGCATTGCAAAGCGCTTTCAAAAATCACTTTTCCATCCGGTTGATTGTGAGTGTCGGTGGAATTCTGTCGCGTTTCCGTGCGTTCTTTTTTGGAAAGTACCAACAGCGCTGTTTCTAGGCTGGTACCGTGCCACCAATGAAATTAGACGGAATGAGTTTTCGTATTTTCCATTAACGAAAACCACCAATTGGCGCTGCTACGAAACAGTTTATTCACTTGTATTTCCCGCTCGAGGTGATCAGTACTGAGAGAGGGGGAAATTGTCGGTTATAATTTGGAGGACTAATAGTGGCGTTCGGTATTCTTAAACTTGCCGCTGAATTGCACGAATTTTTCTATTTCAACCATGTCCATGTCACATGGTAATGTTGAAATCCCCTAGATGCTACTTAGTTGCTTGTTAGTAGGCAATTTATCAGTAAAACCTAGAACGTATCGATACGCTGTCAGGTGCATTTTGACGCAGTCGCACTCGTGAAACTTAGAACACTGATCAAGCCTAATAGTGAACTCACTGGAAAATTCACAGAAGTTCATGATTATCCGGGGTAAAACAAGTTGTTTCTCCGAGAATAAAATCCAACCTTGTACTCTTATTCGCCTCAAAAACTGCATTTGGGTTTATTTTCTAGGAGGGGGGTGGGTCTTATTTCCCCGATATAAAAGTCAGCATTTCTGCGCGTACAAAATTCTACGTTTATCCAAATACAGCCATGTTATCTTTCTGAGGTGTCGTCATAAATTTCCAAGTACTGAATTTCTTTCGACTCCATTTCCTGCAGAACTACTGGTCCCAGTCTCATGTCAAGCAATGAAGCTTTCCCTAAATAATCATTCATTGTTCATGTAGCCTGCTCGTAGTGCATTGATAACAAAACCGCCAGTGATTTTGTCCAATGGATTCTTCACCTTATTCAAGGCCCCTTCCAAACTACGTCCCAAGCTGATTTCTCTCCACTCCACTTCCAATTTGGTTGTTGATTTTTATGTGCAGACCGTTCTCAAAGTTTTTTACAATGATATCAGAAGCCTGGAGATATGAATTCATTCCTGCGGGGATCAATATTCGATCGATTCTCCCCTGTGCGAAGAAGTTCTTCATGTCCTAAACCCGGTGGATGCTGGCTGAATCGCAGACTAGCCGACCTCATTGATCCCGTCGCTAAAGAGGCATCATTAGATCGAGTAACTTTCTTAGAACTGCCTCTGTGCACTGGGCTTTCTCAGTTGCCAGAGCATAAATACCTGGAGCACGTTAACTCTTGTCTTTCTTGCTGTTAGCGATGAATAGAAGTTAGGCTTTGCTTTCATATAGATAAATTGCCAATATACAGATAACCGGTGGACGAAATTTAGATGGACGAGGCACCCGTCTGAATAATTATTTTAGATCATGGGCCCATAGACACTGCAGTTTCACTCAAAGCGAACATGTTGGAGATTTTGGTATTTGAAAACGTCTGTTCCACCAACAAAGTTCGTGAATGCAAATGAACGTTTAGTAAGTTCAGCGTCTTCCAGCTTGAACATTGTCGTCGATCTTCTTTGAGACAGTTCATATCGCCGAAGAAAGCTATCCAGCTAGTGTTGTGATACTTTGAATTTTCTTGGCGTTGTTTCAAAATGTGTTGCCATTTGAAGAGCGAATGCTTAAATATCAACACCGCGCACAACCAGTCTTTGCTCTTTCGTCACATATGATATCTTCCAGTTCAGAAATAATGGTTGCCAGCCTGATCCACACTCGCACTTCTTATCATTTTCATCTTCTACCTGTTGGCTGGGTTTGTCATAATGTGTCCTCCGTTTTTGGACCATTCGAGGACCAAGCATTTTTTCTTTACACAGCGCCGTAAGATTCTTGCTCCGGGAATCTTCAACAATGCCTTTTTTGTAATCGACGGAATTGCTCTTCGTTTTTGCGTTCATCTTGACTTGATGGTAAAAACAAAGACAAAGTGAATCTGATGGGGCCAGAATTCTACTTTCTTATTTCACCCTTTTGTAGCCCATTGAATTATGGCCCACATCCTCTCATTTTGAAGTGCGCACCAACGGCATCTGTGCTGCCACTGGTCGGTGTACAATCTAGTGCGCCAGACCTAAATGTTCGCCCGGCGTAAACAGTTTACGGATAGTACTTGTTACGAACTGGATCTAACAGACGATGATAAAACGCGTTTTGTCTGGCTGAACACTAGATCATCTTCTTTTAGGCCCATCTTGAAAGTGTACCTTGTGAATTGTTTACGCCGAGCGAACATTCAGGTCTGGCGTACTCGGTCAACAAGATGACCCAAAAAAGTCAGTTGAGCCCTACTGCCATTGATGCGCGGATACATCGGTAAACGAAAAGCCTTACTCTGTGCTAGTATGCTTTTCCGTTCGATTAGGTTTCAAAGACTCTAACTGCGATTGCCCTACAATCGAACTGTTTTGACCGTTGTGACCTTACAATACTCGTCAGCGTGCTTCCCCCTTATCGAATCACTCTGTATCTGGCAGTTTCAATTGGGGCTTATTTTCGGGGTAAGGCTTATACTATCGGAGAAGCACGGTACTGTCAATAAGCGAATAAACAATATTTTGCAAATTTCGACATCCTCCGGCTGTCTGCGTATTTGTTAAACAGTGTGTGCAACGTCCTAGTTTCGTTGGGAACATGGTGGTTAAGTCGTCCGAAATGAAGTTCGTTTAAGGAAACTGACTTTCCGTGTCGACGCGGTGTACTGCTCTACTGTTCACAAATAAATTTTGAACTTGTTTGTGTAATTGTATTACAGTTTACTCATACTTCAACAGTCTGCAGTCCGAATTCGACCCCTTATTTCGTGTTCTGTTTCTCAGACGATTTTCAGTTCTGTGTTGAAGATGTTTTGCGTGCTTCTAGTGTATTGCGTAATCGCAACGTTGTTCCGACAAATAGCAACTGGCGTCGCAGTCATTTGGGCCATTTTGTAATCTGGAATCGAATAATCGTTCTAATGGGTGAGAAGTTGAGGGCTATCTAGGACGATCCGAAATGTGATTCCTCATATGGGAGGGAATGGATTCGGAGAAGAAAACTGCAAATTTTCCAACGGTTATCGGAGGAAGCGTCTAAAAAACTGGCTTTCCTGAAAACCCTCATGTTTTGTAAAACGATTTGTTGCAAGATTTGATTTTTGTGCGTTTTCTACCTGTAAACTTTGAGGTGGCTGAAAGAGTTCAGTTTCATTCTTTGATGCGGGGAATCAACCAACCTATTCCGAAGTTTATTTGACAGTTACAAGTGCGCTTTCGGGTGAAACGTTGGTGATCAACTTCAAGTGCAACTGTGTAAGGGATAAATGGCTCCAAACTGCACCAGCGCCCACTCTTCCACGAATGCACGTTTTAGTTGGTCATATCAGTTTGCAAGAATTACCAGGATCTGCGATACGCCGTCCGTCATGAACTACAAGTGCTTTTCAACATTAGAAATCCTCAATCGGTTACTACTCAAACGAGACAGTCAGCTTATTGCATTGTCTTCGGTACCAAATCCACTCGCATTTCTCAATGAAACGCTGAACAGTGGAATGCATGTTACTCTTGCGGCCAAAGATTTCAAATTAGTTTGCCGATTTCGCGATGCTGTGTCATAAATGTAGCAAAATTGAACACATCCTTTCTGTATCTATGGGTGATTAAACCCGTTTAGTACAACATTCCTTGACAATACATCTATGCCCTCCGATTTTCATTCCCTCGCGTTAGTCAATTCTATTTCTCATCTCTGCCGTCAGATTTTCCATACGTTTCTGGTGAAAAACTGACACGGTTTTTCATCGTCTTGATCCCCTGTACAGCTCCACCCTGTAGTGATTGTTGTGAAAGGTATGACTGGGCATAGTCCACCCTTACTAAGATCGTGTGGATTAGACCTCATCTCTTCACATACTCGTTTGTTGTGATTGATTCTGGCATTTTCCCCATCGATGTATACTCTGAATCATATGCGTGCGTCCTTACCTCAGAATCCCATCAGTCTCGCCTTCGGCACCTGATGCTCAATTGTTCAGAAGCCTCTAGTGACATTAAAATGACTCCAGTAAATATTGGAGCAACTGATGGCTCTGGTTTTATGCACACCTGTGTCGTTCCCATGGAATTGTAGGAACCAGTAAGGAACGCGTTGGACGATCTGGTCTCCAAGGCTATTACACCCACGAGCTCTTCAGACTGGACTACTCCGGTTGTAACCTCACTGGAAATGAATAAAAAGAGCCCTAGATTTTGTGGTGACCACTCTATCACCCTGAGCAAACTTCTCAAACGGCTAACTTGTTTGTCTCTCGAGCCAGAGAATGTTTTCCATCATTTTTATGGTTTCAACTTCTCGAAATTTGATTTGAACGATACACTGTTTCAAATTCCACTTCATGGGACCGAGTTGTTCCGGTCCATTTTTTAATTTCTGACCTGGGCGTTTCACCCGCCGTTTTTCAAAGGACCTCTAATTCCCCAGTTTCAGATTTAAAGGGTTTGCCAGTATATCAAGATGACATTGTCGTACATGCTCCCACTGAAGAGTTACACGACGGACGTTTACTTTCTTCACTTGATAGATTGCATATATATTGCATTCTTGTCAGTCCTGATTAGTGTGTATTCTTTGGTTTAGGTTACTTGGTTGATGTACATCATGTCTTTCTCGACCCCAAATGTTTCTTCATCTAATATGATGTAGAGGTACATATGCTCCTCAGAAATCTTTTGCTGAATTTCGTTCACTTTCGAGTTCTTTCCAGTATTATTACAAATTTATTCCCAATTTCCCAACCAATTCTGCCCTATTACTCGAAGTTTTCACTCAACGTATTTCATTGTGATTTACAAGAGTGGCTCATTCTTCTTTACGCCGTTGTGTTCTTTGTTTTATACCAAATATTTGTACATGAAATAATCCCATGTGTATGAATTATTTGATGAGTTTTATACTGATGTAGAGTTAATGATTTTTTCGAGATTTCCGTGCTGGATGCGTTCAACTCAGTTCATTCGATATTACATTCAGTGTTGCGAAGAGGGATACAACCATAATCGCTTGTGAAATGGAAATTGTTATTGCCTGTGGTGAAGTTGGTAGCGTTGAAGTTGTCTATAGAAATATTCATGTATGTCGATTGACGATTCCGTCATCGGGGGACACTTCTCAGCTCGACAACAGTTTTTCAACATCTGGACTAACTTTTGCCAGAGGAAGTTCGACAGGTTACCCAAGCATTGTCTATGAACAGGAGTATACTCGTGAAGGTAACAAACGTACATTAGGGGTGTAAGGTCAGTCATTTCACGACAAGCTCGAGGTTGTTTTTTCCCCTCTTGCCAAAATTAATCCAACGAAATTGTCTGCTCCAGATGTTGCTGAGCACACTCCCACTTGCTGGTCATTGTGTTGTCCCAGTTAATTTGCGTAATTCCGATTCTGTCAACTGTGGAACTTTGGTCTCCGATCCAGAACCTCCCGTTTCTGATTTGTAAATTTTTCGTACATTGCGCATTACCAGGGAATGCAACCGATGTCTACATCAGACCCATTTAAAACTGTCAGAGTGAATTCCTCCGCTAATGTCATGCGAGGGTAGGCGACAGGAAAATGCAGACTATCGCGGACTCTTCTTGGCCATATACTATACCCTTGTTGTCACCGACGCGTTTTCCCGCCGGCCAGCCATATACTGAACAAATTCACCCGGACTGTTTTCAGAAAAAACGTTCAGCGGACTATAAGTCCCGTTTTTACTTTTTACTGACAATGGTCCGCCTTTCATTGCTAAATCCTTGGATGAGAGGTTAAAAAGGGGTTGGTTGTAAACACGTGCATACTGTTTTTTGAGTCGTGAGATAACTTTGGGGACTTGTCTAATCCCATTTAAATTAGATTCCGCACCGGGCTACTTTTATGCTTTTCAGTACGCAAATTATCCAATAAACCCACCTAAAGTATGTTAGTCCGGCCTAATCGCATAGACCTTAAGCCTTCTATACTGGCACAATTCTCTCCCATAAAACTTGCCGTGAGACCAAGATTATCGACGGATAAATATCAGCATGTTTTTGATTCCTCGGAAGTCGAGTTTAAAGGTTATGAAGTCAGCCGTCCAGATTACTTTCCGACAGCCTTAGTGCATGTGTTAACCGGTTACAGTTATCAGTACCAATTCCGTCTGAAAATATCCGACAGGTGAAAAGCTGGATCTGCCGCGCCAGTGAAAGAGTGGAAAATGCTATCCGTATGGTGCATGTAAAATGCCTTGAAGGTAGTTAATATCTTATTGCACAAGATCTCTGATGTGAACCATCATCAGTACTACCACTCATGCAGCAAATCAGATATTGTGGTTTCTAACGCCGTACATTTTTTCTATCACTCATCGGGAACTGTAAAAGTGTAATTTAATGAATTGAAGGTTTCAGTCGTGCTATTAAGAAAACTTGCTACATATTCCAACGACTAGCGGTACCCCATCGTCAACTAGAAACGAGCTAACCAACTGCTTTACAGCACGTTGCTTTCCAAACTGCCTGTTGTCGCCTCCACCAACAATGAGTTATTCAGTTTCCGCGTTTATGTTTCAGTTGTGGGTTATCCATCATCCTGATCACTACATGAAATGCGCCGCTACATACAGTAACACCTCCGTCGTGTCTGATTTGCAAAACGGTCATCTAAAATGTTCACCTGACACGCTGTTTATCATTTAGTTATGCGTAGAAAAAGGTTCCGCGTCATCAGCCTTCTCGGCACCTATGACCGCCTAAAATCTTGATGCAACAGGCAAAGGGATCAACATCGTCTACAAATTTGACACCTACCGTTGGCGTTCCGCTCAGATTGACCTTTTAATAACTAACCAAATCAATTTCACTCCGACTACGTGTTGAATAAATATATTCTGTTCGGTCTCATGATCAAAATAATTTCATTCAGAAGGTTTTATCGTGCCGTCAAACAAGAATAGACTATAGTCGTTGCACATACGTCAGTTCTCCCAACCGCCCTGGATCGATTAAGTTGAAAAACAAGAACTTAGTAAAGAATATCAAGGTTAATCAGGTTATGTGGGTCTTTAAAAAGACCGACTGTTTGTTCTCCAGCTCTGAAAAAAGCTAATGGTATTCTCAAGCGGTTGATATCAGTGGATTTTAATTTTGATTTCTTCGGGTACTTTGATTAAATCATCCGGGCATTCCGCAATAGCCCGGCACATGTTCGTCTTTATTCCTAGAGTTCGGGTAAGACTCTTCGGATCATCTCCATTTCCAGTACACTGGATGAGTTTTCTGTCTTCGTTAGACACTGCTTAAGACAACCAGTTCAATTTTGGTATCACTATTCATCGTCGTGGTGAACTACCGCAATGACCCTCGGTGATAAATTCACGCATGTTATCAGGTAGCAAACCACCAAGAAAGTCCGGGTAACGGTTTGCTATCTCACCTATCAATCCGACCACGTAAAAAGACCAAATGAACTGTGAACTTGTCCAACGGTTGCCAAGTCCTGAACGATCGAAAAGACGGAACATTGCACAAGTAGGCAGTGCACCCCCATTTCAAAAATCTAAATGTATCGGTTTCTGACCTGATAAAAGGTCAGACCCGGTGATATTTGTTATGCTAATCAGTAAGCAGCTTGGGAACATTGCGTTTTTTTCACACCCGCCTGGTTCCAGATTGTGTGCCAAACAAAACATGGTACAATCGGGGGGAAGGGGTAGGTAGTCCGAGTCCACAATTTTTGTGTGGGTACAATACAGCCAGGTTGCCCAAGCCAAAGCAGTTGGTTTTATTGCGAATCCACAACCGGAGCCTTCAGCTATCCAAGGCAACGGGATGAAACGTGGGGTCCGTGACTGATTGCTCAGTTCATATGCCCTTCGGATGAGGCCAGAAACCCTGGGTGCCCAGAATACCTCTCCGCGACAGATGCCGGTGAGCATACCGTTGTACGCCTCATACGCCAGCCGCGGTTGCTTTGGAATCAGGATTTAGCCATCTCCCCCAGACTGACTATTAGTCAGCCAACCAGGTGGAGAGCGCGGGGCATTCGCTTTCGTCTTTTCACTCTAGTGAGAACACCTCCACAAGAAGCCGGTGAGAAGGACTTCCTTAGCAGAGACTGTGTTAGACGCACGGTCATTTGGGAGCATTTCGAGAGATGTTCAGGACTGGTAGCGATCTCGGAGTCTGAAGCACCCACCTGTGGCCATAGTGAGGCATTTGGAGGCTTTACCACGCATATATTTAGACGAATGAATGTGAGCAGTAGCTCATTTGACTACATGCTTAACTCCCTATTCGTGTCCAAATATGTTGCACGTATTTTTATACCCCGTACTTTTGCCGATAAGCTCGAATTAAAATAAACGAAATGATGTTGTCACTCAGAAATCTAGGCGACTACGCGGTTCATTGGAACTGCTTGCTTTTGATGCGAGTTGATCACAACTATTTTCCGTTGTCAATATAAGTCAAATTGTGGTGTTGCTGCAAGGTTGGTGACTCGAAGGAAACTGAAAGGTGCTAGACACCTCCGGATTGTGATTTCTTTAAGGGGCCTTCGCAAAAGGAGAAAAATCTTTAAACAAAAACCCGGCAAAAATGATAAGGGACAAATAAAGTCAACAGAAGTTGTCAACTTGCCTGAGATTCTCCAAAGTCTTGTGATATCCTACCTTAACATAACAATCTTACATGCAAGCTTGCCTCGGGGTCTATCCGAAATGAATTATTAATATTAGTTTCATCTGCCTCCCACGAAGGCGGGAGAAAATAATTTGACAAAAGGATGAGATGTTCCTACGGACACGTTTCCACATAACTCTGAAAGGAAGTGCTCCACACAAACCAGTCTGACCGCATTCGTAAGCAAATAATGTGGTATCTTCGAAGACATCGATGCTGTCAGTTCGAGAGACGAGCGAGGATTAACGGGGTAAATCACACTCTTAGCGTGCGTACGAAATTCATTGTAAGACCACTAGACTATGAGTGATGGGGAGCCGAGTATACTGCTCCTAGCCTAGTGGTCTTACAGGGAATTTTGTGCGCACACTTAGGAGTGCGATTCATTCCACTAATCCCCTATTCATTTCTCGAACTTAATCGTCCTGTCGGTAGTTTTCTCACGTAATACCGTAAAGCTTCATGTACTGTTTCCGGTAAAAACCTCTCTCAATTATTTAAATGCAGTAGTCTGACAAACAGTCTTGAATGCTAATGCTAGTTGTTTCGGAGGCAGTGATCTTCGGCCGGAAAAATGGAATCGTCATTTCGCGTAACGGAAACCGGATGGTCGGTGTTCTGATTTGTCCAATCACAGACGTCATGTGGACCAGGTGCAGTTCAACGAGAAAGATCTGTTTGGTGTTTGTACAACCAACTGATAATTCGGTTTTAGACTCATTTTGATCCGAGAATCACACAAAGCAACCAACCTTCAGAATATCTACTTCACTTTGTCAACGAATGCTGTTCGTTCTCGACAAGTGAGCTCTGCTAAACCTGGATATTCCTAAGCCCAACTTGAAGCATTATTTATGTTTTGGGCTGTTACTCACATGTAAGAATACTTGTTTGGTATCCGTTTCACTATTATGACAGAACATGAAGCATTGAAATCCTTTTACGATCTACGTCGTTCTTTAAAAATATCGTTAACAACAGTAGAGCTTCGCTTTGTCTGTGTATTCATACGATACATAAAAACAATCGATTCCGCATATCGACTACTTGCCCCGTTAAGCTCATTCAAAGGAGGATCCACTATCGATTAGTCGATTGGACCTAGATCGTGACACCAAAGAATACGACCATGCATTCTTCCGTTTTGTTCGAGGGGTTGATGAGTCGATGCTAAATGCGATTTTCCGGAGTTCCACAAATTTTGTGAGAAGATTTCTCTCACAGCGACGACATTGTGCATCTGAAAAACATAGTCATTGTGTGTTCTTGGAAAATCCACAATCATTATGCTTGCACCACTGCCCTCAGCAGTCTTGGAAGACTCTGTAGTGACCTCGATCGTTTTGAGAAAATGTCTATTTTATGGACACCATTTTGGATCTATTTTCTCCACGATCTTTTCTGACGTTTGACATTTACCTCAGTGTTCTCCGGTTGCCTACGTTTTACTGGACTGACTTTTCCGAGGTTTCCGTCGACCTCGTTTCAAATCACTTTTCACTTTCGGTCGTTCGCTCGCGGTTCGCTCTCTGCACAGCCGTCGCGTTTCGTTCCTTTTTCCGTTCGGTATATCTCTCGTATCGGTACTGTTTCGGTGCCACGATATATAGAATACACCTCGCATCTGTAAACCGATTTGCGTCTTCTCTATTCGTCCGATAGAGGGGATATCGTTGGTATTCGCTGCTAGACCCGATAGGAGACACGTTCGCCAGCCGCACTCGAACGTCTTCTATAACTCTCATTCTGGACACTCACGTATAGCCAAGACGAAGTTGTTTCCTCGACTCACTTCTTTGCAGTCGGATTTGTACTGTGATCAGTGTCATATCGCTAGATCACGCGGTAATTGCACGCACAAAGTTCAATCAAAACCATCAAAGTTGACTCCATGGCCGATGCCCTTGGAACACTGACAACGTTTTCACCCCGACCACTAGTCCTTCTTCAGCAATTATTAGTCATTGATCATTATTCATTACTTATTCGTACTGTTTGACTATCCCGATGTTTAAGGATGTGAATTTTGTAGAAACTTTGTGTCCCCAGCTTCACGCACGATATGGGCAGAATACGCTTACGGGCGGTAGAACAAATCCCAACCGAATAACCCTGTTTATCAATAATTCGTGGTTCTAAGCAATGCAATAAGCATAAATGTACAGTAAGTAAAAGTATTACAGCCAAGTGAGAAACCAAGAACAATGGGCAGTAACCTCCCGAAAATCCAGACAGCGCAGAAAATAAAAACGGTCCACTTAGCAAGCAGATGAACGAAGCTGTAGCGTGGTTCGGTTGCGGTACAATCAGGAAACTTTTACCGTCACGAATTAATAAATCAATTACAAAGGCGTGAATTAGACTATAGTTGCAATACTAAAGAGAGTGAATAATAAATAAGTTAAATCTAGGGGGCAAACGAGAGCACGTGCCAACATGAATGGACGAAGCCGGTGTAGCGGCTTCGCAGACACCAAACTCAATAAAATGCAATCGCGAGCTAAGAGCTTGGGCGCGCCTCTTTTAAGTCCACCTGGTTCCGAAAAAAGACTAGCGCTTTGAAAAAAGAGCCTTTCGACACGCCACGTAACAAAACGGCAAGGCGCGCTCCAGCTCATCAGCTCTGGCCATTAGCTCGATCAGTCTCCCTTATCCTGTACTTTATACAGGACATCAATATAATTACAAAAAAACCATCAATCGCTGTCGTTCTGCGTTTTCATTCGCTGGACGGGAAACGTTTCCGCCAATCGTGCTTGCGACCAAATTGGTGAGCCCGTTCCAAGTTATTATTAATTTTTTTAAATTCTCATATCGTCCGTGCCCTTCAACGTTCCTCTCGTTTTCGTTGTGCACATGCGTACTGAGCTTTTACTGGTGTTTGATTTCGGTCTGTCATCGTATATTTATTTTGCTGTTTATTTGATATGGATGATGCTAAGTTAACTATGTCCGACCCTGCGGTGCCTGAAACGCTCTCTATTGTGCGCACAGTGAAGGCGTTACCGTTCATTCCGGGTAATCCCTCGCTTTGGCTGTCTCATCTGGAAGCACAGTTTCCTGCTTCCAGAATCACCTCCCAGCACCAGAAGTATGTGCATCTCACTGCCGAACTTCCTTTAAATATTCTTGAGGCTGTCGAGGATATCATCTCTAACCCATCCACGGACAAGCCTTATGATGTGCTGCGCCAGACTATCTTAGAACGCATCGGGGTCTCCGACTCAAACCGTTTTCATCAGCTGCTCAGTGGCATTTCCCTCGGCGACCAGAAGCCTTCACAGCTTCTGCGTCGTATGCGACAACTGGCTAAGGGCATCGAAGTTGGTGACATGATGTTGCGAGAATTGTGGATGCAGCAGCTACCCCAACAAGCACAATGCACTCTGGCCCTTCTCGTAGATGAAGTATCACTAGACAGACTGGCTTTGGCGGCGGACCGTTTTACGGAAACCGCCTCCGACCAAATTAGTCAGCGTGTTCGTTCTTCCACGGCCACTACGGAGGTGACTCTCACGGATATAGCTGCACAACTCAGTGCTCTTCGGGCGGATGTGACAGCTATTCACTCTTCACGTTCGGCAATTCAAAGCCGCTCCCCAACTCGCACTCGCAGGCCTATTGCCGCTCGCAGTCCTCCCATGCCAGCCTCTCCCGATGCGCGCACTTGGACATGGTGTTGGTATCACCGCCAGTATCGTGCCAGCGCCCGCAAGTGTACACCCCCGTGCACGTTCCACGACGACCAGAGAAACTCGTCGGCCAACGAGTAGGTACGGCAGCGCTCGTTGGCCTCCCGACGCCCTGCCGTCCTCTATTTATCAGGGACCTCATCTCCCACCGTCAGTTTCTGATTGACACTGGCGCACAGATCAGTGTCGTCCCCCCTAACCCTTCTGATCGTCAGCACCGACACACTTTAGAGCTTCAGGCTGCCAAAGGGTCTCGTATATCCACTTTTGGTACTAGGCTTCTCAAATTAGACCTGGGCTTGCGTCGTTTTTTTCAGCGGACTTTTGTCATTGCTGACGTTTCGCAGCCCATCTTGGGAGTTGATTTTCTGCATCATTTCAACCTGTAGTTACATCCCGCTTCTCGTAAATTAACCGACCATGTGACTCATCGTGCTGTTGTTGGATCTGTCTGCTTGGTCAACGTTGTTCGACCGTCCGTAGCTTCTGTCGCCAACGACGCCTTCGCCAGAATCTTAGCTGAGTTTCCGTCTCTAACGGGGCCGGGGAACCACCTACCCGCGGTGCGCTCGGCGGTTGTACATCACATTAGTATCACGGGACCTCCGGTTTTTGCCCGTCCTCGTCGCCTAGCCCCGGACAAACTGGCCATCGCTCGTCTTGAATTCAAGAAAATGATGGACGTAGGCATCAACCGTCCTTCGAACAGCCCATGGGCTCCTCCATTGCATATGGTGCCGAAGAAAACTTCGGGCGATTGGCGTCCGTGTGGTGACTATCGTCGCCTCAATCAGGTCACAACGCCAGATCGATATCCTATACCTCACATTCATGATATCACGTCTGCTCTGGCTGGATCCACCATCTTCAGCAAAATCCACCTGGTCCGGGCCTATCATCAAATTCCGGTCGCCGACAAGGACGTTGCAAAAACCGCTGTTACCACTCCGTTTGGTCTATTCGAGTTTCTCCGTATGCCATTTGGCTTGCGCAACGCGTCCCAAACGTTCCAGCGGTTTATTGATGGTGTTACCTGCGGGCTACCCTTTGTTCACCCTTACATCGATGATATTCTTGTCGCTAGCCCCGGCATCGACGAACATCAGCTTCATCTTCGACAGCTCTTCCAGCGGTTAACGGAGCACGATGTTACCATCAATGCGGCCAAGACCGAATTAGGGAAGCCATCATTGGTCTTCCTCGGTCACATCATTGACGCCAACGGCATTCGTCCGGATGAAACCAAGGTCAGTGATATTGCAGAATTTCCACTACAACAGTCCTTCAAACAGCTCAAACGTTTTAACGTCTTTGTCAATTATTACCGCGGGTTCATTCCACACTGCGCCACTCTAATGCAATCGCTCACCGACCTTGTGCGGGGCAAACAACGAACCCTCATCTGGACCGATCAAACCAAGGAGGCCCTTTCTCAGCTCAAACAGGCTTTGTCGTCTGCGGTTCTTCTCCGGCATCCGGATCCCCACGCTCTCGGCAGTATCGCCGTTGATGCCTCCGATGTCGCACTTGGCTGTGTCCTCCAGCAGGCCGTGGACGGCGCTTGGGAGCCTCTGGCCTTTCACCCACGCCGGCTGTCTTCCGCAGAATCGAAATACAGCGCGTTTGGTCGTGGGTTACTTGCCGTCACTTTCGCCACGCCCTGGAAGGACGGGAATTCATCATTTTCACGGATCACAAGCCACTACTGTATGCTCTTCGCAACGCATCTGATCGTCATTCTCCACGAGAAATTCACCAGCTGGATTTCATATCACAATTTTCTACTGACATTCGTCATATCTCCGGGTCAGCTAACGTGGCGGCAGATACTCTTTCCAGGATCCACAGTCTCGGAGCGCCCGCTGTTCCCGGTATCAATCTCGAGGACCTGGCACGAAGCCAGCAGGATCCTGAGTTTCAACAATCCATTCACGATACAAGTCTCCTAGTGCGGGCTTTGCCTCTTCCATCATCCGCTGGCACTATCCTCTACGACACCACCTTGGATCACCCAAGGCCAATCGTACCACTTTCACATCGCCGTCATGTTTTCGATGTGTTGCATGGCCTATTCCATCCGGGTATCAAGGCCATATGCAAACTGGTCAGTGCCCGATTCGTTTGGCCAAACATGGATCGCGACATTCGTCAGTGGGCACGTAACTGCATTGCTTGTCAGAGAGCCAAAATTCAGCGACATACTACCAGTCCGGTCGGATCTTTCGAGACTCCAGATGCCCGCTTTGCTCACGTGCATGTCGACATTGTGGGACCCTTGCCACCATCCCGAGGTATGATCTATCTACCCACGTGTATTGATCGTTTCACTCGTTGGCCCGAGGCCATACCCACTCCTGATGTATCCAGTGAAACCGTCGCCCGTGCTTTCATGGAACACTGGATTTCCCGTTTTGGTTGTCCTACCACGGTAACCACCGATCGAGGAGCTCAGTTTGAATCTGCCACTTTCGACAATCTCCTTCAACTGACTGGCACTGGGCGTATTCGCACTACAGCTTATCATCCCCAGGCAAATGGCTTGGTCGAACGTTTTCACCGGCGCCTCAAAACTTCGCTCAGTGCCCACAAAAATCCTCAGTGGACGGAAGTCTTACCACTGGTGTTATTGGGCATTCGCAATACGCTGCGCAGCAACACTCCCTGCACACCTGCGTCCATGACATTCGGCACCATAGCTCGTCTCCCCGGTGAACTTGTTGCACCCAAGGTGAACGCACCTGTTCCCAACCTTGGAGACTACACTCAACGTCTCATGATCTACATGCGTCAGAAGATTGGTATTCCTGTCCGTTCGGCAGACCGGCCGTCGTTTATTCTTAGTCACCTAAATACGTGCACGCACGATTTTCTGCGTACGCCGAGCCGCCGCCCGTTGACTCCAGCATATTCTGGTCCGCACAAAGTCATTCGGCTTTTAGAGAAAACGTTCATCATCGATCTCAATGGTCGTCAAGAAACCGTCAGCATCGACAGCCTTAAGCCAGCGTTCGTTGACCCGGAAACCCAGCCTTCGCCGTTGCCCGCCGATGGTAAAAGCACGGACGTTTGCCCTACTCCAACAACATCTAGCTCCAGCACGTGTGAGTCACAGGTCGACCCCCCATCACATTCCACTGGGTCTGGTAGGCATGTTCGTTTCCCTGCACGATTCGTTGACTTTATTGTTCTTACATAGACTTCCCTTTTGATTGCATACTATATACAGTTTTTCCGATCTCTTCCAGGATCAGTCGTTTTTTTTACCTGGGAAGGATCTGGCACACCACTAACAATGGACTTGTGTCACTTTATGGACATTACCATTTTGTTGTTTTTGTTGTTAACGTGCCTTGTACAGGATTTGGCACGTCCCTGTCCCCACGTAAGGTTTCTAGATAGAGACCGCGGGGAGAGGATACCCTACCAGTTCACGCGTGAGTAACCTTCTCTGCGGCTATATACGGCCCAGCGGTCTTTAGATCACCTTAGAGGTGCTGAGCACAAACCTTTTCCAGCTGGAACTATTCAGCTGGATTTGGCTCAACGCACGCCGCTCTCTGAGGTCGAAGTTCTCCTACTCGGTCGTCCTTCTGGAGGGGGACTGATGTAGCGGCTTCGCAGACACCAAACTCAATAAAATGCAATCGCGAGCTTAGAGCTTGGGCGCGCCTCTTTTAAGTCCACCTGGTTCCGAAAAATGACTAGCGCTTTGAAAAAAGAGCCTTTCGACACGCCACGCAACAAAACGGCAAGGCGCGCTCCAGCTCATCAGCTCTGGCCATTAGCTCGATCAGTCTCCCTTATCCTGTACTTTATACAGGACATCAATATAATTACAAAAAAACCATCCATCGCTGTCGTTCTGCGTTTTCATTCGCTGGACGGGAAACGTTTCCGCCAATCGCGCTTGCGACCAAACCGGCACTAGATCTTGTAATGCTGCTGACGTGTGATAGCCAATGATGAAATGCAGTGACAGAAAACCTAACGCTGAGTTCGAGCCTCCGCTCGGTACCACAAATGAAACACTCGGAAAGACTATAAGACAGTAGAAATATGGACCTTTGGATACGTGGTTTTTTCCATGAAATAAGCACAGTAAAGCTCGAGTATAAACCAGAATGATACCTCAGAAAATGAGAAGATCCGTTACGAGTATTCAAGGTTCCCGATGTACGTACTCACTACTCATGAGTAACTAAGTACGAAGGAGAAGGACAAACTCTAATTATGAGTGGTAATTAACACATACTTTCATTGGTCGAAAACTTATTTCAATACTTCTCCAGTCAGCGATTTTACTATTACGGTTCACAGCAAGGCTTTCAGTAGGGAAAGAATTCCATGTACAGTTGTGGGAAAACGACGTCGTTTATTCGTTCAACACATTACTTAACAGAATGTTGACTGCCAATCGCGGTTGCTATTTGACCTTTGCTCTCGCTAATAAACGTTAACCACTTTCGCTCTCGATTGACGTCCATCATTCACGGGTCATGGAAAACATTGCCCTGGTGATAGTACTCGTACAGTGTTGTAATCCACACGATGTGCTGGGTGAACGGACTCTTCATTGGAAATCTCTAGTTTGAACATCAAAACCAATCACATGTACCAACAATGCTTATTTGCATGACAGCGGTCCAGTCTACTTGAAGATGGTCGTAATCCAATCGGAGGATGCAATCCGGTAGTTTGTGTGTTTTTATTCATCTTATAGTGTCCAGTCCATGTGACGCGATCACATTCGTTGTCGCGCCATGATTGTCTGTAATTGCTCTTCAAGTAAGTAACCGTTCACTAGTTCAGTGAGTAGTGTGCACACAGAACAACTGTACCTAATATTGGGGTGATGCACAGTTGGTTCGTAGGTAGCGCAAAGGACTGACCAACGCGTTTATTAGGGAAAAGATGTGGTAAGACAACCCACTTTGACTTTGGCTACCCTGACGTAATTCCATGTAGTGCCACTTTCCTTGTTTTCCATCGTTTTACGTAGCGTCTGCGTCTTAGCGCAGTTCGTTATTTTTCGTACGTTTTCTAAGCGTTTTACCTTTTCATATATAAATTTGTACACCTTATCGTGATCTTATTCGGAATTCATTGTCTCTGGCGACATTACTTACTAGGGTTATCGTAATTTTCTTGAAATTTTGACAAATTATTCACAAGAGCAGTGTCTGCTGAGCAAAAGTCATCAGCGGTCCTCACCGACGTGGCCATCATGCATAACAAACCGGGATATATGCTCGATGACACCACAACCCTATTTGACGTTGGTCGAATTAGAATTCGAAAAATCCCGATAACCAGAGAAACTAGCCGTTACCCGTGGGTAGCGGTCCTCCTCTAATCTGAAATGGCAATGCTACTTAGGGATACTATGAAAAGATTTTTCGTTGTCATCCTGTAATTTATCACACATTCAAAATTGAATTGTAAGAATAAAAAACTGTGATTTGTATTCTAAATTGCTTTGAGTTCTATACTCTATCCAGATTTGAGAGAGCCACCTCTGTACGTACATTGCGCTAATATTCTACATTTAGCGTCTCGCTAGAGGATTTCTGTAACGCGATCCTGTAATCTAGACTTTGTTGGTTTCACTTCCGTTGTGTTCGAGGTATTGCAATGTGGTGCCCCGCATGTGGTCGAATTTCAGGGGAGCAAAGAACTGCGACTTTCCTGTGTGTCGTGGACAAATCAGCCTAATCAGTCATTAAAATCCGGCGTTTCCTGAATTACGAAGGAATCAGGAAATTAGTGTTTGATTATGTTCTGTTTGTGAATTTTTATTTGCCCAAAGAGCAAACCTCATCACGTTTATTGCAATGATTCACAGGATATTCATGCATTTATTCTTCAGCTGCAGACGCGGTCTGCTGAATGGAAATTCGGGGACCAGCTTAAAAAGCAAAACTCACCTTTCCCCGTTGCAGCAAAGGCCTATCGAAGACGTTCGACAGCGGCTGGTAAACGTGTCTCCTGTTGGGTCTAGCAGCGAAATACCAACTGTACGTTTCGTACGAACTAAACGTTTTTCTTACTGGCTACTAACAGCTTGTCAGTAGTCACATTCTACATGTGAATATCTTCCAAGTCATTCTCCTGTGTTGTTGGCACAAAGTTGGTCATTTTACTGAACTCAGTCCCGATCCCTGATTGGTCCTTAATCCAATCTGACGGTAGCGTAACAATATGGTTTTATTTAATTCACATGGATTTGATCTTACTCTTTCATGTGATTTGAACAGTCTTATCCGTTTCCCTCTTTCTGACATTGACTTGCATTTGTTTGAATGAACATGTGACGCTCCCGCCTGGTTTAACAGTAAATTTGACTATCCACGATCTGTGTCTCGTTCGGTTCAAAATTTGGCTGTATGCTTTGTCTATTCATTGTTCATTAACGTTGGACTGATTATAGAACCGTGTTTCGGATTAATACGTCTATCAGTTGAAGTCTTTTGAAATTTGTTCGAGACGCGAAGTAAGCCACACCGAGAAGGAGCACCTTAGAAGGGCTTGAAGCAGCTAGGTCGTACGAATCTGAGTGGAATTCAATCGAAACGGCCAAAGTTGACGGTAGAAAGGATTTCGCTTACACCAACGTTATCCCGTCTATCGGACGAATAGAGAAGACTCAAGTCGAATTATAGATGCAAGGTGTATTCTATCTATCGTGGCACCGAAACAGTACCGATGCGAGAGATACGCCGAATGGAAAACGAAACGCAACGGCTGTGCAGAACGCGAACCGCGAGCGCGTACAATCGGCGAACGACCGAAAGCGAAAGTGATTCAAAACGAGGTGGACGGAAACCTCGGAAAAGTCAGTCCAGTAAAACGTACGCAACCGGACAACACTATGAGGTCGATGTCAAACGTCGGAAAAGACCGTAGGGAAAATAGATCCAAAATGGTGTCCAGAAAATAGTCATTTTCTCAAAATGATTGAGGTCACTACAGGCTTCTGTTGTCAAAATATGCCCCGCAAAATGTGTCTGACGTATGTGTGGAATATCATGATGTGAGTAACCTTACGTAGGCTATTGCTTGATTGATGCATGGTTTGTTTAAGAAGTAATCCGACTTGCGGTCGTTATCTCGAAAGTTCAGTGTGAATTCGAACACTCATTTCCGTTTTGCAGAACCCTGCTCGCACCTGATCTTCCCTGAACGATTCGTTCAGCGAATGCTATCCTTGTGGTAAACTTAGTTTCCGCTCGGTCTGTCACTTTTGTAGAGTTAAACGCTCCGAAACGTTGTAATGACTGTCTAAGTCTGTCATCATGAGCTGCTGCCGACTTACTACTGCCCGAACGTAAAGCAAGACATCATCAGTCTAGTGGTTTGTCATATGACTTCACAAATATCTGTCTGGATTTAAATTTACCTTCACTTCTGACCACGAAGCACTCCGTTATATGTATCGTCCATACAAATTACTACGTAAATGTACTACACCAGTGGTTCGGTGATGGTGTATAGCTTTTTCTACATATGAGTATGACATGCAACACCGTAGTGGTGGGTGACTTCTACACGTGTGATGAACGAATTATTTGAAATGAAAACAGAAGACACGAGAAATAGCACTGGAATGTGTTTCTTCTCTAGCCTACAAAATGCATAACTTTTATAGGCCTTTTAGGAAAATATTCACACGGTGAGTAACCTTTGAAAAACGTTACTGGTAAACACAGACTTGCTAAACATTATCACGTTATATGGAGGCGGAGCATGAGCACAAGATAATCAAATCCAAAGTTTTCGCTAAGATTAGTCTTTCACGCATGATGTATTTGCTCGCGTGTGGAAGGGCATGGATGATGATGGTGGGAGTGTACACGTGGCAGATGACCACTGATTGGTTATGATGGAATCAGTCATGTTTCATGCGAGTAGAACACAGAATCACTATGCATTTCCCCACTTTCGAGGACCGTGAAGCTGTTGACTTGAACCGTCTGCACAGGGTTGTGACGAGGTGATCTGAGCAATACAACTGGCACGTCAACTCTTAGGTTGCGTTCCAACTCATCCTTTTGTTCTTCTACTGGATTTCCTACACATACCTGATTGATATGTCTTCTATGAAAGGTGCGATCTTGTCACTCCATAATCTTCACAATTCTCGATCTGTCTAGCAATGATTTCTGTAGATGGTCGAAGCCGGTTACCTCGTAATAGGAAACAACTGTTGAGTCCGAGAATTGCAAAACCCTCGCAGTTTTATTGCCCTGAGTGGAACCGCTGGAGGATCTAACGATCTTATTGCAATTTTCAGTATTTCGACAGAGTGCTCCAGATTGTGATTTGAGCACATGCCTAGATGTTGTACACAACTTTAGCCTTTTTAGCAGGCGATCCTGTCGTAGAGTACACAAATCCATGCTCGTCAAACGCAGCAATAGGTCCCGGGTTTACAGTGCGAATCGATATTTACTGCAAGCGGAGAGCCAATCAGCAATCAGAAGGGAGGCAAACATACAAAGGTGAGGCTAAAGCGTGGTGGCAGTCAAGAGAGAATGTTGAGAACAGGGGTGGAGGGTCAAGGCCAACGACCAGCTTTCAGGCTGACAAAGCAATTGGAAAAAAGCGGTAGAATAGTGCAGTCAGTCACGGGTAGTACCGAGATGGACCTAGGTCGAAGGAAAGTGCGAGAAAAATACACGGACGCTATCGCCTGGATAGTGCAAGCAATGATGGTGGCAAAAGAGGCAACGAAAGTGGAGATGACTAAGGGAACGAAAGGCGAATGTCATTAGGATATGGAAACTAAAAGGGGTAATCACGTTAGCATGGTATGGAAAAGGTGCCAAAACAATGAGAGCATGAAGGAGGAAAGGCGGACCACACTTCTGTAGCGGGTTCTCAGTGGGAGTATAAACAATCACAAAAAGAGGCTTTTACATTTACCAACACCCCGTCTAGTATCATTCAAACTGCAAGCCTTCCACCGACACTTTTATATGACCCGGCTCACCGCAGGTGCGACGGATAGAATGTAGAACCCACTATACAACATGCACTTGTTGGTGGGTTTGACGTCCTTTCTAGTGTTGGGTTGTCTCATTGCCATGTCTGGGCTTGGCTGTCATGGCTTGAGCTGGCGACTAAACTTTGAGGTCTAAACGCCGCTGGCAGGATTCAAATCCCATTCTACCAATCCACACCAATGGTCGTCTATCCTGTTGCTCGTGTCTTAATGGGCTCGCTACTGCGCGAGTGCTAATGCGGTCTCGGGCTGTGAGGCCAAGCCGTCAATCGAGCGGTTTGTCAGACCATACTTCACAGCCTCTGGAGTACACCAAGTCAACTTCAAAACAAGGATGGTTCAAGCAATCGGAAAAAGTTAGCGAAGCGTGGTCCGATTGATAGACAGAAAGTGTCTGTAACCACGGTGGATGAGGGGACAAATTCGATGGTATGTACTCGCATCGGATAGTCTATGGATCTTCCTTCCGACCAACCTAATTATTACTTCCGCAGATTTTGACGTTCAACGAGTTCTCTCTGGGTAACCTTCACAACAGCCGACCGAGATATTTTAGCATTGAAAGTGCTGGAGCATTGACGTTTTTCTTAGAATCAAAAAATAACACACACGCGACACGGAAATGTCAACCAAATAGAATATTGTTATGTATCATACCCAACCGTTCTAGCCATAAATTACGAAACAGTTCCGTTAAATTCATTAGGTGCATATTTTGTTGGATTGGCTTTCAAGTAGCCAGGATTCCTCATTATTGAATCCTGTGTTCTTCAAGTTGCTGCGCTTCCGCCCTTTTCCCTAAATCCAAGTTATCAACCTCCCGTCCGGCTCCTCTGGAACTGTAACTTACTATGCTGATATCGTAACTATTTGTCATACTGCATCAACAGGAGAATTTATTAACTTATCTGATAATCTTCAAAACATTGTGAGTTATTATGGACCGATTAATTTTTCCCTTAATCCTGAAAGCATCTTTACCCCATCTCGACCATATTCCCCGAGTGACCAGTATAATCCGCGCTATTCTATTGCACGGACTTGAATATATTAGGTACCTTGGAATGGCGTTAAACACAGATCTTCTCATGTTGTCAGTTGTGAGCTCAAAATGCGCTGACTTATGCTTCAAATTCCAATTATCAATACACACTGTCTGTCGTGACACCGACGGTACTGTAAAAATGTGGACAATTCGCCATGATTACCGATTTCCCAGTTTTTTCTTCTATTATCGTAATTTAAATTCCCATAAAAAGTACTGTGTTTAGCCATTTGTGAAGCTCCGGAAACAATCTTGTACTGTATTGAGTGTTCTGATGCCTCGACCGGGTATTTTTTAATTAATTCTGCGTCAAATCTACATTCACTTTTTCCTGTGTTTCTCAGCGCATGTGACAAAACGTCCTCTCCTTCCTCGTAATATTTTCCATGTTATCAATACAGGACTTGAGGTATTCATGTAGTCAGTTTTATGTCTTCAAAACCGTTTTTGAACTCATCAACAAGATATTTGTTTTATACGTTATTGCACGCAAACCTTCTTGGTTCAGCATGGAGTTTCGTTTGATACGCTTGAAAAGAGAGCGGCTCAATTTCAGATTAAAATGGTATGGTTACGCTCATCTTGTCATGCTGCATTTTTCAGTCCTCTGCCTCAAGAGGAATAACAGCAAGTTCTAACATCACCACTCCCATCTAGCAACGTCAGATGGACCAAGGCACCTCCAATATTAGCGAGTAACGCCGCCCATTTCACACCGGTCTTGACTTCGCGATGCACCGTTTACCCTACAACCGCGCTAGCATTAACGATACACTCGAGTAACGATACCGGACCACTCCACGTGTTTTATAGTGATACACTCACGCGCCGCGAGGACATGCTAGCTGGGTTCATGCGGGTACCCCTTGTGTGTACCATCAGCCCGTGTTTTGTAGTCAGCATATGCACACTCACACATTCCCATATATACACTACATTTTCGCCCAATGGAATATCAGTGGATTGCTGAAGCACCATTTGAGCTAGGACTGTGTAATATCGAATGGATTGAATGGGCCTAACCCAGCACAGAACTACCGAGAATCAAGAACACCAACACTGAATATGATGTAGCGTAATATTTCGTATGCGCGGTATCACCTACTGCACAAGTGTGTATCATAACGGAGAGGATACAGTAAAGCAAAACAGAAAGAGTCAATCTTGAATATCACAGACTGTCACTTTTGGCAAGCGCCTGTGATTCCATCCAGACTTCGGCAAACACCACAGCAACAGTGAAGATGTGTGCATGCTACTGCATGAACGTTGATTATAGCACACTGACAAGCGAAATGCTCTATACCATATTAGAAATGATTTGAGAAGCTAATACACAGATTTGGAAGACTATGAATTTAATTTGAGAACCGAAAACAGTGGTCGCTTTTCGCATCGGTAAAGTGCATTTCAATGGTCAACTGCCCAGCCAACACAACAGCGGTCATTACCGCGATTCTGTTCCTGTTTTTTCTAGCAGAAAAGGGGACCCAAAGAAGAGTCTTTGTCTACTGATTGACCACTGTTTTGTTCCGCATTTTGCAAGCAATCAGCGCGAAGGGGGTGCGCGCAAGAGTGATTCTCTATAACGCCCACTCTCTACCCCCCAGACCAATCAGATTCGTTACCGGTGTCACCAGTATACTCCGCCCTCAGTACTGACCAATCACATATTAGCGATTTTTGGGGTCATTACCACTGTGGATTGAAACAAGGGTCACCTGAATCAGGGTAAAATTACAAAAACAGGGGCCATTGCCCCTTTCGCAATGAGCAGTCCGTACTGCCTTGGAGCACTTATTTTCAACCTAATAACGAATGATTAGCTACCCGATTACTACTGCACTGAAAAGCCCATAAAACAAATGTGCTCATTAGAGATTTAAATCCTAGTTCTTGTTATTACATTTATTATCATACGGTGTACAGTACAAATAGCACCTGGCCGCCGACTCGTCGACATCGAGATGTATAGGACCCTAATCGTCACTGGCGAACTGAAAGGAAGGTTGGTGAATAATGTTTGATTAGGAAAGTCAGACACAGTACTGTTCGACCTGTAATTCTTCGCAGTGCCCAGTATCCCTCCACGAACCGCCCTGTTCACTTCTTCACCCTGGGGATCGTTTAGCGGAAAAGTTTTTATTGCGGCTGCGCATTAGATTGTATCTTGTAACTTACCCAACAAAAGATCATGCACTTTTGATCTTTTGAAGACGTACGTTCCTTGCGCCCCTGAGTAGTTGATACAGGTTGACAACGCGTTCGCTACTATCGGCGACATTACGGTGCGATGAACGCGTTGACACTCGAAGCCCTTGAGTCAGCAAAAGTCTGCTCCTATGATAGTGAGAATATTGTTGTCAAAACTGCAATAAATAAGCGTCCCCTTACCAATTCCGCTCGAACTTGGGTGTTTGAAATGTCAGCGTCTACCTCTCGCAACTGTTCCCGCGAAACCATTGGAAACATATGAGTTGTTGCTGGCGGCACATGTCTCATTAGCTTTTGGAGCTTCCGCAATAACACAGTATCCCTGGACTCAATAGAATGCGCCAGTTTATTGAGCGAGTCGATCGTTTGATGGGACAGACCGATCCGTTTTTCCATTCCATGTTCTACAGAGCATCTTCTGGTGGAAGTGCAGGGTGCTGAAAGCGGTTTTGAAGTACTGCAATCGAAAGTGATGTCATTGTACTTACACGATACATCTGTTTTTGGACTTGGTATACTGACCGTCGGTGAAAACAGATCTGCTTTCCATTCTGTTTTGTAAGTAATATAAATCGCTGAATTAAGTAACAGAACCCGTGGTTACCCGATCAACTGAATGATTAAGCCTATTTTGTACCACAGATTTGGGCATGCTCGGCACTTCAGAACATGAATTATACAATGTGTTCCTTGCTCGGCTTTTTTTCTGTCGCCTTTTCCTTGGTCTCATCCCCACCCTCGGAGTACAGGCAACGTGGACGCTTCCAACAAATAATCATTAACTGTTACTGACAAAAAGTAACTTACTGCATTCGCTTCCAGGGTAAACCTATGGTTATAGTGACGTCATTGGATGGCAGTGTGTCATCCAGATATTGAAGCTGTACGTCCCATGCCAAGTAGAAGATGGCTGAAATGAGTTCTGTTCAGTCAACTGAAGCTAACCAGTATGAGTTGTGACTTGAACTGAACGCGATTTGGCATTTACTGGCACAGGCTGGTGATTTCGTACCATCCGGTGAAATTTGTTGCCGGAGACGTGTAGTACATATGCACTTTTGTAATCAAGTAACAACCACGACTTAGAGATGAAGCATGCATCTTCATTGCTGTCCTCTGTGAGGATAATGACAGTAAAGAGTGAAGCCATTCGAAAAAGAAGAGATGAATGGATTAAATAAGCTCGTGTACTAAACAGTGAGTGGGAGAGAGAATCAGGGAGTGGATCAATCTTTTACTTTGTCACAAAATGGTATAAAACAATAAATACAATCGGATACCACAAGCACAACACGTTTACAGTCCACCTCATAGTAATAGCAGATAGAGACTTGCTCGAAAAAGTTTCACAACGGGAAATGCATCTGTTTCTAAAGGGAAAAGGAAGTCAAAGAAACTGCGCACATTCCTGAACATGCAATATACAATTAAGTAACTTTTTCCTTCCACTTCCTGGATCCACTGAATTAATCCCTGTTCTCCCATTGCAATAATAGCATTGTCTGGGCGCACTTATAAAACCGTTTATTGTCTCATAAACAGCAGGGTTTTGTCTCTACGGAATTCCACACCAGGTCCACTTGTTGGTTGTACCGCTGTTCCAGAGAGCGGTGCCTCGGAGAATCGCCGATGTGATCGAGAATAGACGTTTGTCCTTCCTTTTATGCTTGTTTTTACCTGATGTAAAAAACTCAAAACGAAATGCACTAAAATCATCTAATTTACCATGCATGCGAACATCTGTTGAATGTATAAGTGAATGAAAATTCATGGTCACCTCTTGAACAACATACATCTGACGATGTGTCAACACAAAATGACGCAGCATTTGTTCCGCTGCACTTACCGTCTTTTCATCGCTATTTGAAACTACCACCAGCTGCCATTTATGGGGTAAGACAATGTTTATATTGAGAACATGGAAGTTCTGCTTTAAGCACGGCAACCCCTAAGTATAACGGTCTAAATTCTGTAGCTTTCCACGTTTTGTGCTCTTCTAAGCCGCGACATTTTCTATGAAATTCATAAGGAAGTTGTGGCTGTAGTCGCAGGATGCTGAGATTCAACCTTTGTATGGCTTTCTTGCTGATACGGATATCCATACAACTTTGCCCCTCAATCGATATTCGAATTAGACGACGAACGACTCCTAGACAAACGCAATGAAAAGGAATCTATGGGGAACAAATTTATCATGTCATGAGATAAACACTGAAAAGGTGGTTTACTGTAATCTGCTAATTTATCCTGTCTGTAATCGATGAACTATCTATATCAGGGAAACAAACCTTATGTTGAAAATGAACTCCCTGCTGTGTGCACCTATCGCAACTCCCGTATCCAGAGTGGGTTTTCTCCCGCTTGACGAAGGCCTGAGCGGGATGATCGCAAACCACGACAGCCAATTCAAGTAGCCTGCGATCTTCGGCACCGGCCAGTTTCGCCCCGTGTCTAAGAAGGGACCTGATTTCTGTCTCCGTGGGCTGCAGATAATCGTTGACGTTTTCTGGTTGTCTCGTTCCGGAAGAAACACCTATGAGGAACGGTGTTGACTCCGTGCGTTTTACCAGTCTACACAGAACCGTCCATATTCGGGTGCTGGAAGATGCGAACGGATCCATTCCGTCAACGTGCAGTTGAATGGTAACTTCCTGCTCGGTTGCCAGACTGAGGTTTTGAGTGAGTTTCATCAGAACAATCTCCAGTCCAAGATGACTATATTTGCCTGGAGACATGTGCAGTATGTTTGTAGTCCTAGGAGCGCCGGACCAGGTCCTCGCATCCATAGGTAATTGCAGCAGTATTCTGATAAGTCTGTTGACGTCTGCCAGGTCACGTTTTGATAGTATGCAGTACTCACGTAGTGATTGTTCAGTTGCCTCTTCGTTATCATCGCTTGTTGCTAAACTTGACAGCGTTGGAAATAGCAAAAGTGCTCGGATGAATGTTAAAAAGGACAAAACGAGGTCTCATTTCCTCAAGTAAAATGAAATAATTTCAAATAGAAGCTCTTTTATAGTAATGAATGTTTTAATAATCTCTTAACTGCATTTAGTCAAATCCAACCATTTCGTCCTTTTCTGTGATGTCTTCCAAAATTATGAAACTCCGAAATTCATACTACATTTCTTGCAAGTTCATTTCTTGGAGAAACACTTGCCGCAGTCTCATTTTTAGCAATATATCTTCCCCCCAAATGAACACTTTTTGAGTAAGTACCCCCCTCGTAGTGCATCGACAACGCAACTGTCAGTAGTCTTAACGAATTGTTCATCATGTAGCAACAAAACTTAACACCAATTCCATGCTTTTCGATAGTAATCAAGGCCTTTTTACTGCACGGTGAATCCTTTGTTAATCCTTAAGCGGCGTGTGCGCGAAAGATATATTTTTGATGGTTCGGAAACCGTGGCAAATTAAGTTCCCCTAACTACGAAGACCAAAGAAATGGGTCATATTGGGACGTGAGGTCTCATCCTGAATAACAGGCACAGGTTCTCTGGCTTAGATCACGTGACACCACTAATTCACGGGATTGACATCCGTCCGTGAGCTTGACAAGCGGCACGACTGACGTCTGTGCCATTTTTGCACAAGAAGAGCCTGGTAAGACAGGCGGTAGTAACGGACAATGGTCGACCAGAAATTCTTGGTACCAGTTAACCAATGAAATGCACCTTACCGATGCGAAAACCAATCACTGCTTTCGGTTCTCAAACTAAACTCATAGTTTTCCAAGTCTATGTGGTGGCTTCGCGGTTCTATGTGATAACTTCGCAAATCTATGTGTTAGTTTCTCAGGTGGACCTAATATATTTGAGAGATACCTGGCCGAACCGAAATAACATGTGGCCACATGTGGATTGCTGTAAGAAGACATTTGGTCTGTTCCAGTATCGTTAGCCTTGACTGCACCCTTAACCCTAGCCTGATTGTCGTGTAACCAGTGCACGGTGAGGACAGGAAAGGTATAAAATCTGTAGTGTGGCTTACGAATGTTTGAGGTGTCTTGGATCGATAATAAACCTCGGTGCATTTCGTTTTCGATCCTAGGAATTGCATGCTTGTGCACGCACACGGGTAGCACTTAATCGGCCACTCATTTTTCAATGGGGACTTGTCTGATTCGTGGTCCTTATGATTGTCAGATCTTTAGACCCCGCGAACCGTAGTCCGATTCCAATTACAGCTGAGCTCTTAGTCTGTGGTTTGTCTCAGTTACCCACTGCGTTACGTCCTCTACCTGACATGTTTACGGCCTGTGAGGAATGACCTTTCGAGAGTTACTTATGCGTTAGACTGTACAGTGTGTTCCTCCGGCAGCGTATCAGTCTCTTTGGGACTGAAGTTCCATATATGCTACTGGAAACATTGGCAGTAGTTAGAATTATACACACTGCGAAAAAATATGTTAGAAAGTCAGCTTGAGATGACCATCACCGATATACATATTTGCAGATTGGAGCTTCAGAAGACACCATTTTACCGCAAAATGATCGAACAAAGCTACCAACACAAGCCTGTGGCACTGTTAGTTGTATATCAACCAATATGGATACGTCTATCATGACTAGACAGGCCACGTTAATCAATTTCACAGGGCCTTACGTGGAAAACCAGAGTAAAATCGCGATTTAAGTACTATTCTGTCGGTGGTATATCATCCGTTGGTACGGCATTTATCACCAACCTGCTTTTCGTTCGTGTTCCTTTGAGTTAAGAGGCTTCAACATATGTGAGTCAGTTTTGGCAACCACTACCGATTCACTGACAGTAACAATTCACCGAGTCATACTTCTCAACAACAACCAAAATGGGATATGAAAGCAATCACCATGATTATTAAGTACGAAGATGAAAAATAAGAGATTAAGTTCGATTGCTAAGTTGTGCAAATACAGGTGTAGCTTTTCATTTTCCGTACCCATGCCTTTCTGCCTATGATCAGTGATTTTATTGATCTCGTGGTCGTGTAACCCACTGTGGAATCCCGATCCATCCTAAATGGTCAAGTCCATTGTTCCGGCATCAGCAATTAGTCATCATCACCAACAGGTGGGCAAACAATGACAAAGCTTATTTACATTAGTTATTATTTATAGTTTTTATTGCCCATTGTCGGATAGCAGTTGTTGAATGACTCATTTCGTGTTTTTGCCTTTAGTTTTATGAGAACTTTCAAATTATCATTTAATGACGACTGCATTGACCACATTGTGCACTAGTAAAGGCTCAGCGAAGTTTTGCGGGATATATCTTGTAATTTATTGCTAGTGACGTATGCTTCCAGGTATGATAATGATATTGAAACAGGGAGATGATGTGGAGAACACGCGGTCGGTTAGGAAGCAAAAAGAGAATACTAATGGAAAACAATAAAGATCCACTGATTGCTAGTTCTCTATAGCAATGTTTCTAGAGAATCAAAACACTTATCAGTGTGGCAGGGTAGAAGAACTACGAATAACACTGTAAATCCAATTAGTAAGTTGTTTTGATACAGGGACTTCAATTGTCCTAGTGATAAGTCATATATATCCGCCTATAATCACTGGTTGGATGGGATTCGTCGAAGACAGACAGCCTGTGAATGGTCACGCGCACTGGTTCGGCTTTAAATATCTTTTTTCTGTGTTATGGACTGACCACTTAAAGGCGTTTATTCCATCAAGGTCGATATATTATTTGATAAGTGGTGTAATATTTATTATCCAGGTCAAGATCATCAATCTGTCTAATGGCTAAATCCGTATGTTGTGACTGATCTCGTAACTCTAGTAAGTTCCCCCGAAACGCTTTACTGCGCTGATCAACAGAGATGGCTGACAACCGCTTTCTTGTTTTGATGGAATACACGGTAGCCACTGTTATTGCACGCACAATCATTCCCAAGCAGAAAAATACCCAACGCAGTTGGGTGAAGGTTGGACTAAAGTTGGGAATAAAACGACTGGTAACATGTGCCTCGGAAAGTTGCACAGATGTTCGTGAACCTTTACATGAAATACAATAATAAAAGCATCCCAATATTTATAATTATATATCTTCTTCACAAAATTAGCAAATTTTGTTTCACTGGGTTCCCGTGGGTCCAGGTGCCGAACCACCCGAGGCGTTACACTCTGTTCTTCGTCGGCAGGTTTCTCTATCCGGTTTCTTCTGTAGTGAAACCTGATGGGTCTATAAGTAATGGAGCATTGGTTATCATTAGTTATCTCGATATAAATAAAGCGCGTTTTTAAGTTTACTTCCACTCTAGAGTATCGTTACTCCTCTTTATCTATAATTCCATATGTGTTTATGTATGCATACAAGCATAACCTTGGAGAGTGTGTTTCATCCCCTGCCACTAGCTCTAATGTAAACTCAGACTGGCTCCAGAATCATTTTCAGTTGATTAGCGTAAAACAAAGGATATATAAGTTGGTCTCATACTCACCCACTCGTTGCGCACAATGCATTGGTCCGACCGGTGTGGGAGACCACGCCTCGAGGCTCGAATGACGCTGGAATAATTCGTCTAGCGTATCGATTCACGCCACCGATTGTCTGTCCTGACAATCGTGGTTTCGTGGGCTCTGTAGGGACCGGTGCTAACGCACTGCCTGCCAGTGAGATTAAGGCGACCCTCGAACAATGTGTCAGACCATACCTTCACAGTAAGTTAATGGTCTCGCAATGTTTTTGTGAAGTATAGACGATAGTGAATACCAGTTGCCAGGCTACGTTGTTCGTTCATCTTCAGATTTTGAGAACCAGAATACATTGCTACTTCTACGGTGACTAAATGGAATAGGTACTGGAGGCGCAAGCAGATCCTCAGTGCGAAGAGATTCCGCATTCGTGACGAAGTAAAGTTGTGAAAACACCGAAGATCGCGTGTTGAATTTAAGTCGGTGGATACGCTAGGAAAACCGAAAATTGTCAAGCACTTCTTTAAGCTTAACGCATAATAGATACGGTTAATTCTTTTGCACAAGCTAATGTTACAATGCCATAAGAGTTACTGCCGGTAGCGGAATTGAGGTCCGTAGATTTTTAAGCGCGGATCTACCCCAATTAGCCTATCAAAGTCGATCATCCATACAGTTTAGTCCATTTGTGAATAGTTTTAATTTTTATGTTAGCTCAACGCTAGCCCAAGGTCAGCCCATTGTAAGCCCAACGTTAATTGAATGCTAACCGAACGTTAAGGCGACGCTAGCCCAATTTTAACCGAACTTGGCTCAAAAACAATCAAAATGTAGCCGAATTTTAACCCAAAGCTAGCCCAACGCTGGGTCAATGTTAGCCAAACGCTAGTCCAACATTAGCCAAATATTAATTCACCTCTAGCCAAACATCAGCCCAAAAGTGACCCAACGCTGGCCCAACATCTGCCCACCGTTTAGCCAACGCTGGCACAACGTTAGCCCAACACTAGCTCAACGCCAGCTCAAGGTCAGCCCATTGTAAGCCGAACTTCAACTGAATGATAACCGAATGTTAAGGCAACGCTAGCCCAAAGTTAACCAAACTTGGCCCAACGTGGCTCAGCGCGAGCTCAGTTGTGTGCATGTAGCGCCGCCCAAAGTTAACCTAACACCAGTCCAACGTCAGCCCAACGCTAACCCAAAGCTAGCCCAACATCAGTTCAAAGGTAACCCAACGCTAGCCTAAATTCAACCCAACGCAAGCACAACTCTAACCCAAAGTCAGCAGAACTTTTCCTCATCGTTACCCAAAAGCTAGAAAGAAGTCAGCCCAACGGTAGTCGAACGATAACCCAACGCCAGCCCAACGTATCCCAAAGCGCGCTCAATTGGGGTCAAGTAGCGACGCCTAATATTAGCCCAATGCTAACAAAGGGCAAGCCCAAAGTAAGCCCAACGCTAGAAAAACGTCAGCCCAACATACACAGCGCCAGCCCAAAGTTAGCCCAACGGTAACCCAAGGTCAGCCCGAAGTAAGCCCAACGGGAACCGAAAGCTAACCCAACGTTAACCGAAAACTAGCTCAACATTAACCCAACACTAGCCCAAAGCTAGGCGAAAGTCAGCCGAATGCCAGACCATCGTTAGCCCAATATCGGCCCAAAGGTAGACCAAGGCTAGCTCAAGGTCAGTCCAACGTAAGCCTAACGGGGACCGAATATTAACCCAACACTAGTCCTACGTTAACCCAAAGCTAGCCCAACGTTAGCCGATGGTCAGCCTGAAGTAAACCCAACGGGAACCGAATATGCGCCCAAAGTTAACTCAGTGCTAGCCAAATGTTAACCCAACCCTAGCCTAACGTTAGTCCAAAGCTAGCACAAGGTCACCCCAACGGGAACCGAATGCTAAACTAACGGTAACCCAACGCCAGCCCAACGTGACTCAACGCGAGCTCAATTGAGTGCGTGTGGTGCCGCCCAACGTTAACCTAAAGCTGGTCCGGAATTAGCTCAGCGTTAATCCAACGCTAGCCCAACATCAGCCCAAAGGTAACCGAATGCTAACCCAACGTTAGCGCAGCGTTAATCCAAAGCTAGCACAATGTCAACCCAAAGCAAGCCCAGCGTTGGCCCAACGTCAGCCGAAAGTTCCCTCAACATTAGCCCAAGCCCAGCCCTATGGGAACCGAATGCTTACCCAGCGTTAACCCAACGCTAGAAAAACTTCAGCCCAACGTTACCCAAACGACATCTTAACGTTACCGCAAAGCTAGCCTAACCTTAGCCCAACAGTAGCCCAACGCCAGCCCAAGGTTAGCCCAAAGTAAGAGACGGTAACCCAACCTTTCCTCAAAGCCAGACCAAGGTTAGCCCATCGTGGCTCAAGGCGGGCTCGATGGCCGATGGTAGCGCCTCCCAACGTTAACCGGACGCAAGCCCAACGCTAGTTAAAGACCAGCACAAAAGTAACCCGATGCTGGCACAACATCCGTCCACCGGTAATTCAAAGCAAGGCTAAAGTTAGTCCAACGCTAGCCCATGGTCAGCGCAACGTAAGCCCATTGTTAACCGGATGCTAACCGCAAGTTAAGGCGACACTAGCCCAACGCTAGCCCAATATGGGCTTAACTTTAGCCCAACGCTAGCCCAATATCGGCCCAAAGTCAGCCCAAAGCCAACCCATCGTTAGCCCAAAGTGAGCGCAACGGGAACCGAATGCTAACTCAAAGTTAGCGCAAAGCTAGACCAAAGTTGGCCCAATGTCAAGCCAATTTTAACCCAAGGCAAGACCAACGTCAGTCCACCGTTAGCCATACGCCAGAGAGACGTCAGCCCATAGTTTGCCCAGTGCTAGACGAACTTCAGCCCAAAGTTAGCCCAACCCCAGCCCAAAGTAAGCCCAATGTTATCCCAAAGCTACACCAACACTTGTCCAAAGCTAGCCCAAAATTGGACCAAAGTTAATCCAACGCTAGCCAAACATCACTCCAAAGGTAAACCAACGTTAGCCCAACGGGAACCGAGTGTTAAACTACAGTGAACCCATCGTTAGGCCAATGTTAAACCAACTTGGCCCAATGGTAACCAAAGAGTAGCCGAACTTTAGCCCAAAGCTAGCCCAACTTCATCCCAATGCTAGACCAACGTGAGCCCAACGGCATTCCAACGCTAGCCCAATAAAGGCCCAACGTTAACCAAACGCTGGCCCAAAGTGTCTTAACGCGCTCGAATCGGCGCGGGTAGAGCCACTCAACGTTAACACAACGCTAGCCCAACGGTAATCCAATGTTAGACCAAAGTTATTCAAAAGCCAGCCGAATATCGGGTTAAAGTTAACCCAAAGCTAGCCCAAAGTCAGGCTAGAGTTATCTCAACGCCAGCCCAACCTCCATCCAAAGCTAGCCAAACTTTAACTGAACGTTCCATCAACGTGAACCAAACGCCTAAAGGTAGTCGAACGATAACCCAACGCTAGCCCAACGTAGCTCAACGCGCTCAATTAGGCGCAGGTGGCGCAGCCCAATGTCAGCCAAACGTTACCACAAATCTAGCCCAATGTGGCTGAAGGCGTATTCAATCTCGCGGAGGTAGTGCCGACCGATGTTACCCCAACGCTAGCCCACCGTTACGGCAACGCTTTAATAATAATAATGGTATATTTCTCGACCATGGTCGAGACGCATGCGCAAGCGCATGATCATGGTGTACAACGTTACTCAAAACAATGAACTCTACACGAATTTCAAGAAAGCGAGTGGAGTCGTCAGAAGCAAAACAATATAGCTAGAGATAGTTTGAGTCGACTGAAATTATAAAGGTTTGCGCGGCAAATACGGTTTGGTTTCGGATTCGACTGGTTGGTGGTGGTCCGTGAAAATACAAAATATATCGTGAAAATATAGCGCTAGGAATGCGTTATACGTCATAATAATGCAAGATGTGGGTAACTGAGGCCTATTGCTGGTTCTATGCACGGAGTAAGTTATGGACATGGAGAGGTTAAAGAAATGAATGGGAGTACAACCGTGAACTTTGGTGAATATGAAGAGAGCGGCTCTCCATGGAGATGAAGTTGGCCCGGAATGATGGATATTCCCGATTCTAATAGAGGGAGTTCATCATGAAACGAGGGGACATGAGGAAACTTTGTGGAAATGGACAGGCAACGTTGATGAATGTGGAGGAAACAGCAATCCATATATAAGGTGAGTTTAGGTTCGGGATCAATAACCCTTATCATTCAGAAAAAAAGGCAGCGCAACTTGAAGGCCTTTAACTGGTGAAGAGTCAATTTCAAGCTGGATACCGATCGAAAGAAAAATGAAATCTTGGAAGAGAAAACGGAGCGAAAAATCTCCTTGTAGGCTTGCGCCTTATTGTTCTGTTATGCTGACAAATATATTGACTTATTGATTCTCAGTGATCTTCGGCATCATTGTTGGGAACCAAGGATGTGAGGGACAAGTGGACTCGCGTTCGGATAACGTATCGAATTTTAATGAGAAAAAATTCCTGTGTTGCGTATTCTGGCTCTGTTATTGGATTGTTTCACATGAGACCAAGGTGATGTGCAGCATCCCGTGGGTATGGTTCATCAGGCGGGGTAAGGGACGTGTCAATCAATCAATAGAAGGTTGCTTGCGAACTGTTATTTCTGAAGCCTCCAACAGTGACATCAGTAGTAGAGGTGTTGCGTTAGGAGACGTCTATCAATCTGCTTGGAAGCATTTGGGGGTGTTCTAGGTCGTGTGGCCCGATTGCAATCCCGTTTGGTATAAAAGATGCCATTAAGGTCTCCGTCGGTACAGGTCAAAGTGTGGACATTGGTCACCGAAAGTGGTGCCCGAGAGAGTGGGCGACGACAAACCTGAAATAAATGGTGATAGCAGTCTGGACGTGGTTCCAGCTGTTGGTTATGATAATAAATAGCGACAATTAATAAAGAACTGGCTGGGTTTATGTGGACTGTCAGTGTTACATTTCGTACTTTGATCTGGGTTTTAAATAGAGAGCTTAAGTAACGTAGTGTTGCAAGGGGTTGATAAGTACTACTACAGGCTAGCAAAAATAGCGTAAACCCGGTGGTATGCTGCGTCCGCATTTCAGAGATTTAACTTAATTGTGAGCAGGCTGCGGTAGTGATTGTAGTTGGCAGGAGGCAGTGGTTACTGTTAGGTAGGGTTGTAAACCTAAGCGTGGCTTGGATGCTAGGACATCGAGAAGACCGCTTTCTAAAAAAGATGACGGAAGATAGAAGGGTATAGAAGGAAAAGGTGACCGGTTTCCACTATGTTCTTATCTCTTTTTTTTCGGGCTTCATCGAGGTTGCCGTTATTCGTCAGGTACGTCGATACTCTGTCCAGGTCAATGGGTTGAAGGTCAGGGCTGTGGTAGCGATTGTATTTGACGTCGACGTGCATGCTAGGTGCGCTTATGGTGGGTATGGGGTGGTTGAAACTTAGAGCGGGGGGTGGGAAAGCGTATGTGGAGAGTCCAGTGCGCTGTCACCCCAGTCAGTCTCGAGCGTGAAGACCAAAGCTTGTCGAGCGAACAAGGGCGATGTGGGGTTTCCCCTTTCGCAGGATCAGGTCTGAGCTGATGGGATACTTTCCCATAGATGAAGGTTGCCCAATTCCTTCACAGCCCGATGTCAGTGGTATTTGGAGATCGAATCGATCCCACGAGGTCTTTTTCGTTTCCACTGTTCCCTTTTTTCAGTTTTATTATTATTTTTTTTTGTTCCTAACAGAGGGGTGGTTGAGCCCATATAGGAACTTTCCATAGCCCCTCCGCCCGATCGTAATTTTATGCGTATTTGTCTTTTTTCGCAACTGCTGGGGGTGGTCTGTTTTCCCCACGTTCCAACGACGCAATGGTATGGGTGCCGTTGACATCAGGGGTTTCGCTAGCATGGGCTGGGAAAATGCAGGATGGGATTATGCAACACACGGAGTAGGACAACGAACGTTGTAAAGCACAAGCTAGCATACGTGTGTCAGTCTCGTACAGCGCCAGGCCATGCCTAAGACCATCAGAGTCCATTCCGGGCTAGCTGGTGCAGATGAGTTTAGCTCTGCTGATGGGAAATGGTGTGGTGCATAAGAGAGAATATGATAGTAGTTGGTGGATGGTAGATACAGAGGTGAGACGAGAGGAAAAGCCACCAAGTAAGTACTAGCAGGTGGGCTTCTGGAATAATCGATTCTGGAATGAGGTGATTAGGAAAGGCGAATTGAGGCCGGGCATAAAACCCAGGTGAGTGGTGGTAGCCAAGATGAACGGGAGAGGAGTGAAAGGATCGAGTAAAGTGGTAGACGGCGGAACTCAGTGTCCTAGGGTCCGAAGCCACGTACTTATTTGCTGTGGAGACATCTAAGACTAAGAAACTTAGACTGGTTGGCAATAGAACAGGAACATTGTCTAAAATTAGGAGAACCGGCAAGCATTAAACTAGGTATAGTTATAAAAGTCAGCAAACTGTGGCTACAGTAGTATAGATTGTAAGCAATATAACGTAAAAGAGAATAGTTGCCCTGGCGTTTGTCATCGGGTGAGAAATGTAAGTTCTAGTGCAGTAATCCTAGTAATCAAACCCGTTTTCGTAGGCCACCTCTTCGGTGACGGTCAGGCCGGTAAGAAGGATCACATTGGGAACAGTCAAGAACTGATCCAGCGAGCCTCTGAACTGGGAAATTGAGAGACTCTCGCGGATGTTTAGCGGGAGTTTATTCCATAACTTTGAGTATTTTATAAGGAAAAAGTTGGATCTCAACGCTAGTTTTGATCTAGGAATAGAGAGCTGCAATGACCGATGGCGTAGAGCATAATTCGTGGAGGGAGTGAGACGAATGGGTTCGGTACACGAAAAGCCGTACGGTGGTACAGCTTAAACAGGAAGCACAAATTGAGCTTCATGCGACGCAACCATAGAGGGTCAAGATTGAGTAGGATGCATCGATCCTTGTAACACAGACTGGAGGAAAAGCCTACTAATTGTTTGGTGAATTGGCGTTGCACGGACTCCAGAGAAATGCGGTCGGATTTCGTCATGTTGGTGAAGATAATGGGACAGTATTCAAGGAGAGGCCTGGCGTGAGACTTGTAAATGAGCAGTTTGCAATCATTTAGCCGAAAAGTTCTGGAGATGAGACCAGTGGTTCTTCTGGTCTTTGCAATCTGGAGTGGAACATACTCAGAAAACCTAAAGCTACAAGAATAATGGAGACCAAGGTCTCGAACTAAAGGGCTGTACGAAATGGGTAGGTCGTGGATAAGCAGGGTTTTGGGGGTCACTTGACATCTGAATGTTGTGAAGCAGCTCTTCGAGGTCGAAAAGTCCATATTCCATAAATTGCACCAATCCCCTAGTCGCTTTAGGTCACTAGAGATATCATCCAGCATGATGTTGAGGTTTTGACGAGGAAACTCATAGACAATCTTAACGTCATCAGCGAAAAGGAATGGGGTACCATGGTGCAAGATGGGAAATATGTCGTTTATGTAGATGAGAAATAGTAAAGGACCGAGTACACTGCCTTGTATAACTCCACTGGTGACTGGAGCAGGTTGTGAGAAACACCCATCAATGGAAACCACTTGTGAACGGTCCGATAAATAAGATGTTAACCAAGATAAAAGCGAACCGGAAAAGCCATGAGCTTTGAGTTTGGTTAGTAACAAAGCGTGAGGGACGCGGTCGAAAGCCTTTGTCATATCCCTAATAGCACACCGGATCTGGACCGGTTCCGGTAATGTGCCGGTACAGTTCCGGTGATTTTCCGGTAAAATGCCGGTGACCTTCCGGAAACGCTACCGGTACCGGCACGGTACCGGTACGGTAAACGGTGGGCAAGCGAAAAAATCGACGTGCATACCCTCTCTCCAGGTACCTCCAGATTCCAAATCCCAGTCGCAATGAGGAACACCTACGGCTAGCCCTGATATGATACGGAAGTGTCGTCCACAGGCAGTGCATAGTTAATATCGAGTCTCATTCCGGACCGGTTCCGGTAATGTGCCGGTAGAGTTCCGGTAATATGCCGTTGATCTTCCGGCAAACGGTGGGCAAGCGAAAAATCGACGTGCTCTGACCCATAATCCATCTCCACGTACCTCCAGATTTCAAAACTCATTCCTACGATAAAAACGTTTCGTTAGCCGCTATCCAAGGGTGCCCACAATCACTGCCAAGAAACTACATTAGCTAAACGCATTAAATTTCCCGTTTTCCTAATAACGGTTTTATCGACGGTCCACGTACATTACCAACCTCTCACGTATGTGGTTTTTAAAGCGCTCCATCGCGATCGGAAGCAAACACATTTAAAAGCGCCAATGAGTAGAAAATGCAGAAGTAACTGTAAGTGACAAATTTTTATAAAAATCACTGTACAAGAGAAGGTTGAACATATTCTTCCAACGTCATGTTGTGTGCCGGCGAGATCTGGAAGGGAAAATGAAAATGAAACAATGGTTCGGCGATGTGAACAATCGTATATATATATATATATATATATATATATATATATACATATATATACATAGGGGAAAATTCCCAATGAACACATTTAGAGAACACAGTTTGGCGAACAAGCTCGTTCTCAGTGATTCCAAATCATGCCATTACATCACAATATATTACGGCAAGTCAAAGGTTTGAACTAATTAGATAAATAAGAAGTGATAAAATTAATAATGGAGGGGGTGTGGGAGGGGAAGAAGGCAATTTTAATCCGGGCTTAAATCAAAACCGGATGTGTATTTGTTTTTCTCGTGTGCTTTCAGTTTTCATCTGGTCTATTGCCTGTTGTAAGGTGGACGGAGGGCCAGGGAAGCTTAACGGCACATACAAATTGTTCTTGGGCACATTGAGAGGGATTGTGAAGGTTCAAAAACAATTTGTATGTGCCCTTATGGTTCCCTGGCCCTCCGTCCACAGGCCATAGACCAGATGAAAACTGAAAACACATACCTAACATACCTTGCAACGTAAACGAAGAACGTGGCATTATTGAATCGTGCTACACAAACAAGGTATAACTTTTTCAGGTGTATTTCACAAGGGAATTTGAGCTCACCTGGCAATCCGACGACCGAAACCCCGAACCCGGGTATCAGTAAACCACCTTTTCATGATGCGCTCGATATCCAAAGGTGGTACCTCTTGGAACCGAGTAGTTGTTTTGACGGCTTCTGCGAAATTAATTGTGTTGATGAAACAGCTTTACCTATCACAGCGTAGGGAAATTGATAATTTCCGTTTGGAATGTTTCCGAGCGTTTCGGTCCAAGTACACCGGAGTGCCAGATCTTTTCCAACTAACGAAGACAACATTCTTCGCACATTTGATCCCAGATCGGTGCCAGCGTGGCGCTGCAGGGCGTTCACCTTAATTTGTAAGCCTAACGAAATATGCAACTCACTGTGCAGTTAAAATTTCTGTTGACTTTCAGGTCACTTTCCAACCTGACCTGCTGGTTTCACCGATAAACTTTCTTTCGAAATCCATTGCATCCTTCAGGTTATCTGACAGCATAAGAGTATACTCTGAATTTACCTGAGTGATATACCTCATGGAATTCGTAATTTGGAACACTATCCTCTAATTTCGAACCTTCCAACAGCAATCTCTGATATACCTGGAAGGTTGACGACTTGGGCCAACGTACTCTTTTATCATCAACCAGCCAGTTACTGTGGACGATGGCCACAGATTTATCACATACGAAAACAACTACTGATACATCTAAAAAAGTTAGCAATTGGCATTACGCGGAGTTGTTATTCATTATAAAGTACCAGACATATCAAAAAGTGAAATATCAATAGTTAAAAGTGTGTAATATGGGTAAGATTACACGAAGAATGCCAACGGTAATGGGAAAGCACTTACGCACAATGCTACTAACCGGAAGTTTTACGACATCATCGTGCAAACCGTCAACGGAATAAATGTACAGGCGGTTAGACCGCATGGGTTTGCTGAAAAATTGACACGGGTTTTTAAAATACCTCACACTAACCGATGCCTCACATATGTCGTAACAAGACAGCGAATACTCTCACCTGGCAAATCCAACTTTGGGCAACGCACGCGGTGCTCCCACAGTGTGGCTTCTCCACAAACAGCACACTTCACTGAGCTAAGTTCTTTCTTCTTCATACGATATCTCTTCCACTTAATTATTTCAGACATTGCAACTGATTTATATAAAGCAGTTTCCAAAATGACGCGTCCGACAAGGCAAAACCGCCTCGAGATTTGAATTTGGCCTTCACTTGACTAAAACAAAGACCCACAATTGCACCGCAATTCACGGACATAAATATGAGTAAAAATCGCATATTATTACGTGCAAGGCCATTTGAAGAATAGTTATGTGATTACTTTCATAAATTGTCCACTATTTCTCTGCCCACTTGTTACCGGCAAGTTACCGGAATGTTGCGGTGGGCAACGTGCTACATGGGATCAAGGTATATGATGATGATAGATTTAGCGTTGTCGGCGGCCGCCGTTATGAGGTTAAAAAAGTCGTACTGACAGGTGGTGCATGAACGTGATTTTAGGAAGCCATGCTGCCCACTATGGATGATGTTATGGGACAACAGGAAGTCGGACATCCGCTGTTTGATGAGGCGTTCCATCAACCTAGAAGCAATTGGAGTGTGGTTGATAGGGCGGTAATTTGAGGGGTCATGTATTGGTCCCTTCTTATGGATTGGGATGATGACCGCAGTCTTCCACTGTGAGGGAAATATGCCAAACTTGATGGATAGATTGTAGACCTTCAATAGTAAGGCTGCGACATCAGTTCCTCCAAGACGTAGAAGTGTCGGCGGAACACCATCATGGCCAAGGTGTGAGGACTTCCGGACACGGGTAATCTGGTTGGTCACCTCTTTTAAAGTAAATTCTAGTAAATTCTAAAGTCATCCCAATGTTAACCCACCCGTAGCCCAACGGAAACCCAAAGTTAGGCCAACGGGAACCGAATGCTACACGAGAGTTAACCCAAAGCTAGCCCAATATCGGCCCATCGGTAGTCCAAAGCTAGCCCAACGTGTGCCCAACGGCAACCGACGGCTAACCCAATGGTAATCTAACACTAGCAAAACGCCGGCCCAACGCTAGCCCAAGGTCAGCCCAACGGGAACGGAATGATAAACTAATGATAAGCCAACAACAGCCAAACGTTAACACAACGGTAGACCAAAGCTAGCCGGACGTTAATCCAACATTAGCCCAGCGGTAGCCCAAGGTCAGCCCAAATTAAGCCCAACGGGAACCGATTGCTAACCAAACGTTATCCCAACACTAGTCCAACGTTAACGCAATGCTAGCCCAACGTCATTACAAAGTACGCCAAACATAACCGAACGAAAGGCAAGCGGTGACCCAAACTTTGCTCAAAGCTAGACCAAAGTTACCCCAACGCCAGTCCATCTTGACTCGACGCGCGCTTGGTTGGCCGACGGTAGGGCCGCCCAACAAAACCCCAGCGCTTGTCCAAAATTAGCCCAACCTTCACCCAGCGCTAGCCCAAAGTCCACCCAATTTGATCCAACGGGGTGTCGTCAGAGCAGAGATCGCATGATTTAACTATTCAGACCGTATATTGACTACTGCATTAAACATCAGCAAGCTGTTCAAGTATTTTGCAAGGGACCCAAAAGGGCTGAGCTGAGTAAGGCGAGATCGGCAAGCATATGTGGAGAGCTCGAACGGCGTGCTGTCACCCCGCACTGGTCTAGGAACTGCAGGTTAACTTGAAAGCCTGGGGTTTCCCAAATGCAGGGTTGGGCCTAGGCTGTTATCAGAAATCCGTCTGTAATGAAGGGGGCAAAGAGCATTAGCCCAAGATCTTCCCAGCCTGAGGTGAATTTTTTCGCCTTTTTTTGGGGAGTGGGAGAGCGAATTTACGCCTTAGGGTAAACCTCCCTTTTCTCCTTGACCCGCCTTTCTTTACACCTGGCTCATTGTGTCCGAGACTGATGGGGATGGCTGTTTCCCCTTACTGTAAGACGGCTACAGACCAGATGTCATAATCTTCAGGGGTGTTGCTGCCACAAACAGAGAAAGAAAAAGATAGGGTGGAGCATTCACACAGATAATGGCAGCATTCCTGGGGCTATCACTTAACAGCTTTCTCTTGCCAATAACAGAGTCGGACGGATTCCAGTATATATGCGAGCCATCTGGTGAACGGACTGCCGATTTCGATATGCAAGGTAACTTCACGGGCACGACGAAGTTGGTGGAAAGGTATCACCACTGGCTTTGCAGAGGTTGACCGCTAGCTAGTGCAGTGGCAATGGGTGATTAGGACAGATGAGCCAACGATTTTAGGCCGAAAGTCGCACGCTGTGGGTGAGAACTGATGAACTCTAAAGATCACAGGATTCAGTATACCGAAAACTGATCAATAAGGGAAAGAATGGTTTCGGTAGAAAATTGGTTGTAGGTCCGGATGAAACAACATCTTGATCAGTCGCAGGTGAGTGTTGATTAGAAAAATAAGGTCTGGTATTTGGAGCAGATTGAAGATGGAGAGCTACCTCAAAACCCTGAGCCTCAAGGGTAAAAGTGAGTCAAATTAGGGTGACGTCTGGCGAGTAAGTATTGTCTTGATTGGAGCTTTGAACTGGGTTCATAATTGCGGGCTAGGTACCCGTATGCAAATTAAAGTGTAATGTGGCAAGGTCTGATAAGAGGGGCATAAGGGTGGGTAGATGAATGTCAAGAAGCAAGTTATCAATAGCCATGCCGTGGCAATGGGAAAAAAGATGAGAGATGGGGGGAACCGAAAAATTATTTAACGCCAGATGTAGTTAAATAGATGAAGGTGGAGCAGAATTACCCGACTGAAGATAAAAACCATTCTGTAGGAAATCGTAGAACAAAAGAAGCTAAAAGTTACAGAATGGAGAGAGAGGTGAAGAAAAAGAAAGAAAATGCTGCCATAACTGCGGCTCGAGTCCAGTTAGTGCGGTACTCCAGAGAAAGTTCAACGACTGTGTCTGTCAGACTTTGTCGAGGGAGAATTAAAAACGCAAATGGCAGGATTAGATGTGGAACATAAGCAAATCGAATGGGTGAGTAACACGAGTGGAGGAATCAAGCGCGGCTATGGCCCAAAAGACGATGGGATCCACAAAAAAGGGAGTTCGAAAACTATTAGAAACCTAATCCAACTTTAAAAGCCCTCTCCTCACTTATGTACGGATCTATAAGTTGGATTGCAGTTTGCACTGTGAGGTATTTGCTTATGCGGGCCTTAAACGTCTTAGATGGCCTTATAGAACGTATATCATGGGGTATTTGTTCCATAAAGCTGCATACTCAACCAGGAAAAGTTGGATCTAAGTGCAGTTCTAGAAATGGCAACAGTAACCGTGTTGTCTCTCAGTCTTGAAGAATATTGCGAGTCCGTTAGGTTTCTGAACTGCGGTGTTGATTCGATGATGCGTCTAAGCCACAGTGGATCTAGTTTCAAATGTTCGCAGCGTTGGCTGTAATTGAGTTGATTGGTAAAGCCAATTAACTCCTTTGTAATTGGCCGTTGAACCTTTTCAATAGCCGCTCTATCCCACTGGTGTGTTAAGGTAGATTATGGAACAGCATTCCAGAAGTGGTCTAAGGTGTATCTTATACGTGCTGAATCTGCTTTCTGTAAGGCGGAACGTCCTATGAAGCAGGCCTACAAGTCTTCTAGCCCTAGCGATTTGAGTGGTAGTATGTTCGGAGAAGGCGAAGGTGGCTGAATATTGCAAACCTAAATCTCGTACTAACGGGCTGATGGAAATCGGGTGACCGTCAATACTGAATACGCCTGGGGGGACATTGCATTTGAAAATAAGAATGTTGCCTTTTTCCTCGGAAAATTTCATTAATGGTGGTGCATCAAGAACTAAGAGCTTCTAAATCTTGTCGTATATAACTGATAACTGTACTCAGCTGACAAGAATCAAAACTATGCAAGATTTTGGTGTCGTCCGCGAAGAGATGGAGGCTGTCCTGGCGAACGACATTGAAAACGTCATTTATGAGGAAGAGTAGTGGGCCCAGAATGCTGCCGTGTACGACACCACTGGTGGCAGGTTTGGGTTTTGAGAAGGACCCATTCATCTGAACCGACGGGTGACGGTCGGAGAAATAAGAATCTGACCAACCGAAAAATGGGTCCTTGATGCCATAAGACTTGGTCTCTGATAAGAGCCGGTTGTGTGAGACTCGGTCGAAAGCCTTCTTCGTATCAAGCAGGATAATAATCATGGACGTACCCCTGTCAGCTGCCTCCAAGACTGGGTTCAAGAGGTAAACTCGACAAGTGGAGCACGAACGGTTTTTCAAGAAACCGTGTTGGCCCTCTTTGATCAAGTTATTTGTTAGGAGGTGGGCCATTATCTTATTCCCAATGAGCTTCACCAGGATGCTGGAGATAATCGGTGTATGATTGATAGGAAGATAGTTCTCGAGAACATGAACAGAGCCTTTTTTGTGCAAGGGGATAATTGTAGAGGTTTTCCAATGATTAAGGAACGAGCTGAATTTCATAGACAGGTTAAATAAATTAGATAGAGCGATATGAATGTCTGGACCCCCCAGAGTAAAAGCAGCCGGCGGAATGCCGTCCGGACCTGGGCGGCAAGATGGTTTCATAGAGACTGGAAGTGGAGAAATATCACTGGGGTGGAGTGAAACTGTAGAAAAAGTCTCACGGGGTAGGCACACAGAGTGTACTCCAGGATTGGGCACACTGGCCGTTAGGGCTGAAGTGAAAAATGAGTTGAAAACTTCAGCAATTTTTTCCGGTTTACCCAATGGGAGCTTCCTGCCGGCCCCCTTCGAGAATATTCCCCGCATTCAAACTACTCTCCCAAACAGCACCTCCCCATCCCTCTCCCCTCACACTATCCCCCTCCAGGCTTCAACTCATCCAATCCGTGGAACAACTGAGGTCCTCCCCCCATCCTTGCCCTATTCTTCACTGGAATTACCACCCTCATCACCACTACCGAACCCCCCACCATATCCACCACTACTGAGGCCTGTATCATCTCTCTCAGTCATACTTGTAAATGCCCGTTCATTACTGCACAAAACTAAAGCCATCCGCAGCATCGCTGAGCCCTCTGACTTTGATATTATCATTGTAACTGAAACATGGCTAACAGATTCCGTCCCGTCAGATCGAGTCTGTCTAGTTGGCTACCAGATGTTCCGAAGGAATAGGCCTTGTCGTGGGGGAGGCTGTCTAATTTATGTCAAAAACACTCTGCTGGCCATTCCACTGTCACACACAACTCTGGACGCCATTCAGGATTCACTGTGGTTAACAATTCCCTTACTTAATTCCTATCTTCATATTGGTTGCATCTATAGGCCACCTGATTCCAACGCTATGGATCTTACCAAGATTATTGACGCTTTCGACTATCTTTCATTGCTGCCCTGTTCCTCCAAACTCATAGCGGGGGACTTCAATGCACCGAGCATTTGTTGGAATACTCTATCCGCCCCAAACAACTTACTAGATTTTATGTCATGCATCCGCGTTGGGCGCTGGATCCAACACGTAACAGTCCCAACCAGAGGTAACAACATCCTTGATTTGTTGTTTACCATTGGTTTATCAGATGTTTCAGCCAGTACGCTCGACCTCTTTCCAGGAAGCGACCACAGAATGGTGTCCTGCACCTTCGTGGTTCCGCAATCATTTGACAAATCCCACCCACCCAATCATTACTCTTCAGCAGTCAACTGGGTCAATCTTATCTGCACGCTTCGATCGCTAGACTGGGACGACTTTTTCCTGCAAAGCGACCCTCAGCTGGCTGCTAATTTACTATATTCTAACCTATCAGACTTGCTGTCCAAAATCACTACTACTCGTATCACATCAAACCGAGTCCGTAGTTCAATCCTGAGCCGAATGCAAAACAAGTATCTGAAGCTCCAGAAGGTGTATCAAACCAATAATGACTTATCGTCATTCTTGCAGCTCCAACGTCTCTCGGTAGCAATCAGAATGAAGACTGATGATATGCTCAAAAAACAAGAAGTATCTGCCTTGCAATGCCATGATACTTCCTCCAAGTTGGCATACCTAATGAAGAATAGAAATCAGAGCAAACCAGTAAGTATCCCCTCTCTAATCTTAGAAAATAACGACCACATTACCTCACCTGTAGCGATAGCCGAGGCGCTTAACTCCTACTTTGCTGCATCCATGACTACGAACCCCCTTACTTTATCCCCATGCATAGACCCTGTCACCGAGCACTCACTGTCTGATTTAGAATTTACTTTAAAAGAGGTGACCAACCAGATTACCCGTGTCCGGAAGTCCTCACGCCTTGGCCATGATGGTGTTCCGCCGACACTTCTACGTCTTGGAGGAACTGATGTCGCAGCCTTACTATTGAAGGTCTACAATCTATCCATCAAGTTTGGCATATTTCCCTCACAGTGGAAGACTGCGGTCATCATCCCAATCCATAAGAAGGGACCAATACATGACCCCTCAAATTACCGCCCTATCAACCACACTCCAATTGCTTCTAGGTTGATGGAACGCCTCATCAAACAGCGGATGTCCGACTTCCTGTTGTCCCATAACATCATCCATAGTGGGCAGCATGGCTTCCTAAAATCACGTTCATGCACCACCTGTCAGTACGACTTTTTTAACCTCATAACGGCGGCCGCCGACAACGCTAAATCTATCATCATCATATACCTTGATATGACAAAGGCTTTCGACCGCGTCCCTCACGCTTTGTTACTAACCAAACTCAAAGCTCATGGCTTTTCCGGTTCGCTTTTATCTTGGTTAACATCTTATTTATCGGACCGTTCACAAGTGGTTTCCATTGATGGTTGTTTCTCACAACCTGCTCCAGTCACCAGTGGAGTTATACAAGGCAGTGTACTCGGTCCTTTACTATTTCTCATCTACATAAACGACATATTTCCCATCTTGCACCATGGTACCCCATTCCTTTTCGCTGATGACGTTAAGATTGTCTATGAGTTTCCTCGTCAAAACCTCAACATCATGCTGGATGATATCTCTAGTGACCTAAAGCGACTAGGGGATTGGTGCAATTTATGGAATATGGACTTTTCGACCTCGAAGAGCTGCTTCACAACATTCAGATGTCAAGTGACCCCCAAAACCCTGCTTATCCACGACCTACCCATTTCGTACAGCCCTTTAGTTCGAGACCTTGGTCTCCATTATTCTTGTAGCTTTAGGTTTTCTGAGTATGTTCCACTCCAGATTGCAAAGACCAGAAGAACCACTGGTCTCATCTCCAGAACTTTTCGGCTAAATGATTGCAAACTGCTCATTTACAAGTCTCACGCCAGGCCTCTCCTTGAATACTGTCCCATTATCTTCACCAACATGACGAAATCCGACCGCATTTCTCTGGAGTCCGTGCAACGCCAATTCACCAAACAATTAGTAGGCTTTTCCTCCAGTCTGTGTTACAAGGATCGATGCATCCTACTCAATCTTGACCCTCTATGGTTGCGTCGCATGAAGCTCAATTTGTGCTTCCTGTTTAAGCTGTACCACCGTACGGCTTTTCGTGTACCGAACCCATTCGTCTCACTCCCTCCACGAATTATGCTCTACGCCATCGGTCATTGCAGCTCTCTATTCCTAGATCAAAACTAGCGTTGAGATCCAACTTTTTCCTTATAAAATACTCAAAGTTATGGAATAAACTCCCGCTAAACATCCGCGAGAGTCTCTCAATTTCCCAGTTCAGAGGCTCGCTGGATCAGTTCTTGACTGTTCCCAATGTGATCCTTCTTACCGGCCTGACCGTCACCGAAGAGGTGGCCTACGAAAACGGGTTTGATTACTAGGATTACTGCACTAGAACTTACATTTCTCACCCGATGACAAACGCCAGGGCAACTATTCTCTTTTACGTTATATTGCTTACAATCTATACTACTGTAGCCACAGTTTGCTGACTTTTATAACTATACCTAGTTTAATGCTTGCCGGTTCTCCTAATTTTAGACAATGTTCCTGTTCTATTGCCAACCAGTCTAAGTTTCTTAGTCTTAGATGTCTCCACAGCAAATAAGTACGTGGCTTCGGACCCTAGGACACTGAGTTCCGCCGTCTACCACTTTACTCGATCCTTTCACTCCTCTCCCGTTCATCTTGGCTACCACCACTCACCTGGGTTTTATGCCCGGCCTCAATTCGCCTTTCCTAATCACCTCATTCCAGAATCGATTATTCCAGAAGCCCACCTGCTAGTACTTACTTGGTGGCTTTTCCTCTCGTCTCACCTCTGTATCTACCATCCACCAACTACTATCATATTCTCTCTTATGCACCACACCATTTCCCATCAGCAGAGCTAAACTCATCTGCACCAGCTAGCCCGGAATGGACTCTGATGGTCTTAGGCATGGCCTGGCGCTGTACGAGACTGACACACGTATGCTAGCTTGTGCTTTACAACGTTCGTTGTCCTACTCCGTGTGTTGCATAATCCCATCCTGCATTTTCCCAGCCCATGCTAGCGAAACCCCTGATGTCAACGGCACCCATACCATTGCGTCGTTGGAACGTGGGGAAAACAGACCACCCCCAGCAGTTGCGAAAAAAGACAAATACGCATAAAATTACGATCGGGCGGAGGGGCTATGGAAAGTTCCTATATGGGCTCAACCACCCCTCTGTTAGGAACAAAAAAAAATAATAATAAAACTGAAAAAAGGGAACAGTGGAAACGAAAAAGACCTCGTGGGATCGATTCGATCTCCAAATACCACTGACATCGGGCTGTGAAGGAATTGGGCAACCTTCATCTATGGGAAAGTATCCCATCAGCTCAGACCTGATCCTGCGAAAGGGGAAACCCCACATCGCCCTTGTTCGCTCGACAAGCTTTGGTCTTCACGCTCGAGACTGACTGGGGTGACAGCGCACTGGACTCTCCACATACGCTTTCCCACCCCCCGCTCTAAGTTTCAACCACCCCATACCCACCATAAGCGCACCTAGCATGCACGTCGACGTCAAATACAATCGCTACCACAGCCCTGACCTTCAACCCATTGACCTGGACAGAGTATCGACGTACCTGACGAATAACGGCAACCTCGATGAAGCCCGAAAAAAAAGAGATAAGAACATAGTGGAAACCGGTCACCTTTTCCTTCTATACCCTTCTATCTTCCGTCATCTTTTTTAGAAAGCGGTCTTCTCGATGTCCTAGCATCCAAGCCACGCTTAGGTTTACAACCCTACCTAACAGTAACCACTGCCTCCTGCCAACTACAATCACTACCGCAGCCTGCTCACAATTAAGTTAAATCTCTGAAATGCGGACGCAGCATACCACCGGGTTTACGCTATTTTTGCTAGCCTGTAGTAGTACTTATCAACCCCTTGCAACACTACGTTACTTAAGCTCTCTATTTAAAACCCAGATCAAAGTACGAAATGTAACACTGACAGTCCACATAAACCCAGCCAGTTCTTTATTAATTGTCGCTATTTATTATCATAACCAACAGCTGGAACCACGTCCAGACTGCTATCACCATTTATTTCAGGTTTGTCGTCGCCCACTCTCTCGGGCACCACTTTCGGTGACCAATGTCCACACTTTGACCTGTACCGACGGAGACCTTAATGGCATCTTTTATACCAAACGGGATTGCAATCGGGCCACACGACCTAGAACACCCCCAAATGCTTCCAAGCAGATTGATAGACGTCTCCTAACGCAACACCTCTACTACTGATGTCACTGTTGGAGGCTTCAGAAATAACAGTTCGCAAGCAACCTTCTATTGATTGATTGACACGTCCCTTACCCCGCCTGATGAACCATACCCACGGGATGCTGCACATCACCTTGGTCTCATGTGAAACAATCCAATAACAGAGCCAGAATACGCAACACAGGAATTTTTTCTCATTAAAATTCGATACGTTATCCGAACGCGAGTCCACTTGTCCCTCACATCCTTGGTTCCCAACAATGATGCCGAAGATCACTGAGAATCAATAAGTCAATATATTTGTCAGCATAACAGAACAATAAGGCGCAAGCCTACAAGGAGATTTTTCGCTCCGTTTTCTCTTCCAAGATTTCATTTTTCTTTCGATCGGTATCCAGCTTGAAATTGACTCTTCACCAGTTAAAGGCCTTCAAGTTGCGCTGCCTTTTTTTCTGAATGATAAGGGTTATTGATCCCGAACCTAAACTCACCTTATATATGGATTGCTGTTTCCTCCACATTCATCAACGTTGCCTGTCCATTTCCACAAAGTTTCCTCATGTCCCCTCGTTTCATGATGAACTCCCTCTATTAGAATCGGGAATATCCATCATTCCGGGCCAACTTCATCTCCATGGAGAGCCGCTCTCTTCATATTCACCAAAGTTCACGGTTGTACTCCCATTCATTTCTTTAACCTCTCCATGTCCATAACTTACTCCGTGCATAGAACCAGCAATAGGCCTCAGTTACCCACATCTTGCATTATTATGACGTATAACGCATTCCTAGCGCTATATTTTCACGATATATTTTGTATTTTCACGGACCACCACCAACCAGTCGAATCCGAAACCAAACCGTATTTGCCGCGCAAACCTTTATAATTTCAGTCGACTCAAACTATCTCTAGCTATATTGTTTTGCTTCTGACGACTCCACTCGCTTTCTTGAAATTCGTGTAGAGTTCATTGTTTTGAGTAACGTTGTACACCATGATCATGCGCTTGCGCATGCGTCTCGACCATGGTCGAGAAATATACCATTATTATTATTATTATTATAATCTTGCGGGGTTGGGGGTTTCTTGTTCTCATCAACTTACCCAGGATTTCTGTCTTTTGGGGTGGCACAAAGCTTTTGATTCTCGCTGAGTAAACATGAGTTCGGTTTGTGATTCGATTTTTGCGGACAGTCGGTCCATTTGGAAATATACCGATAGCCCCCGGGCTTTGAGTGTAAGTCGTTGAAGTTTGTAGAGCCTAGATTTCATCCGCGTGAGTCTGTTTGTTCTAGAATTCGTCAGTGGTGGCACAGTTGGGGTGCAGGTGTTTAAAGACCGGTTGAGAATAGAATATCGCTGATTCGCTACCACCTGAGGGCCGGGCGAAAAAAAGATGCATCCCAGTTTTGAGATCTGATTATGTTTGGAAGGCTGCTCCAGTGAGCTAAGTGATATGGTCTGGCAGACGGTACCGAGGAAATAACGATTTTTGGTACAGAGAACGCGCACGAGACAGCCCTGTGGTCACATCTGGGGAAGCTATCTCTTAACGAGACGGCTACCTTAATAAGCCCTTGAGAAAACAAAAGACCTATAGTGTCATTTCTTCCAGCAGGTGATTGAAAGTGTTTAGTCCAACCACCAAGATGCGCACAGGTAACGAAACCCTGATAAAGTGGTGGGCCAGAGTGCATCGGCCAACAAACTCCTGGAGCGTTGAAATCACCTGCGATCAACTTGTGATCGATGGGGTAAGCGGAGGCAAAGTGGAAGGCGCCAAAAATAGGTACAATGATATCCCCGGTTGATTCAGGGGATCGATAAATGCATCCAAGCAAGAGTTCTTGTGACTGAAGTTTAACTGTCACTCAGACTGAGCCATCAACCGCGTCGAGGACTGGGTTTGGCATTAAAGAAACAGGAAAAGATTCTCTGCAGTATATCGGGCAACCCCCTCCCCGACAATGTATTCTAGAGTTGCTGAAAGCCTTGTAACCAGATATTGTGAAGTCTAAGTTGGGAGTGTTTGCGTTAAGCCACGTTTCCGTGATAAGGATGAAGTCGTAATCAGACACAAGGACCCGGGTATGCAGAAGGTGAATTTTTGCTGGAAGTGAGCGAATATTGATGACAAAAACAGATTTCCGTGTTGTGCTTCTTTGTACTGTCACAATGGGGCATTGTGCGAGCGTTGAGGCTTGAAGAGATAGAGGTAGTGGCGTTGCTAGTCCGAGTATTGATGAGATAATAATAATAATAATAGTGGTTTATTTCTGAGACCCCCGATGCATGCCAGGTTCATGATCAACTGTTTTCAAGTGATGGAATAAACAGATGAAACCCTTGAAAATGTAGAAATTTACCCGAAAGAACTTTAAAGAAAGAGGCTTAGAAGGGGAAGTAACGTGGGATGAAAGTATGGCAAAAATGTGCACACTAAAGAAAAAGTACTGAGCCTAAATGGACCCATGGACAGATTCAAATTGATGCCCGGTGAGTTTGAAAAGTCAAGGTCAGGTGGCGGACCCGGCTTTCCAGTGTAGGGACACCTGAAACCTGAGTGATATACATGAGAAGGGCTAGAAGTGGGCACAGGAGAATGTAGTAGCGGGAGAAGATGGAGAAAATGTGAGAGTCACTTCAAAGGACCAGATGGCAACGAGGCATTAGTATTCTGCATTAGATGGCCGGCAAACAGAGCACAAAATTCATTATAAAACGGGGAGCGAGCAAATCAAGACGTAAGGAGTGGATCAGGCAAAAATAATAGTTCATAGGAATTGGACACAGTAAATGTGGGTTATAGATGTAGAAGGGATGGATGCATATCATGGCGGTCGGCGGGATGATAGCAAGAGAGATGGCCTGTGAGGAACTACAGGATACAGAGCGAATGCATATATGCATATGTGTTCTTATATATATATATATATATATATATATATATATATATATATATATAAGGGAGAAGCCGGATGAATAGCAATGGAGTCCTAGAAGGAAATTATTAGTTGTTGGGAGGGGCAGGTTAGGTTAGGTCGAATGTTTGTAAAATTAACTTTGGAATATCGTGGTGAATTATCTTCATGAAAGGTGAACTTGGCGGATCAATAGATAGAGTGGAGAACGCGGAAGCACAGAAAAGTCGACGACTGAGGAGCAGTTCAAAAAAGGGGAGATGAAGGAAAGTATCGAAGAGAACAGGTAAGAAAGGATCTAATAATCTGATTGATGTAGGTGAGACATATGGCGTCGGTCAAGAATGGGAGAAGCAACAATAAATGGGCTTACATTGTTCAGCAGGAAGATGGTGGCGATGAAGATGGCTAAGCAGCGCAGAGCGATTGTGCATAAAAAGTGGGGAGTTGAAGCTGTCCGTGGCGCAAGAAGCAGCAGATGTGACGGCAAACAGCTAGGGAGAGAAATGAGCGAAAGGGGTACCAGAGGGCAATAGCAGATCAAACGGACTGAAGCTGTGAATGAGGACCATGACGAAACAGTGATTTTACATTAGGTGGCAAGTAAAAAAGCAGAACGGTCTGAAAGACAAGCATAAAATGCCTGTGGCAAACAGTAGACGAGACGAGAGATGGAAGCACGGGCCGAAAAAGACAGGTGAGACATAACCAGTAAGCTCACCTCATTGCAGGTGGAACAGGAAAAATCAGAGAGGAAAGAAGCACCGAGACAGGTAAACCGATGGACTAGCATAAAGCATGAACAATGGATACGCTTCGGAGTCGGGGACATGGAAATGGGGAGCTGCATGCATGCAGGCAATCGTACAAGTGGATGTAACCGGACGATACTAATCGAGGCAATGCCAAGTGGAAGGATCCACAGAGGAATTCCGGAGCCAGGCAAGATAAATTGAGTGATGATGACTGAATATTAAATGTGGCCGTGAGAGGTGCGGAGTTTGTAACGGCAGTTCTAATACGAGAATTGGTCATGGGTGCGGGTGGGGCTGGTGTGTAGTGGTATTAAGCATAAGAAGGGAGAACTAGGGAGGGTTTGACAGAGCGGTAGACAGTGAGGCGTAACAACGTGACCAATGAGATTTATAGACCAAGGTTGATACCAAATGAATAGATACAACAAGCCGGCAACGCCGATATTGGTGAAGAAAAGAAATATTTGCGGTCGTCGGCAGAGAAAATTGGTTAGACGATAGTGATGTGCAGTGAGAGGTAACACAGTGAGAGTCGATTGGAGCAGAGACAGAATGAGTAGGTGTGCATACCATAGGAGAATTAAAAAAATGGATGTGATAAGAGTGATGACAAAAGTGATAGGTGGGATTACAGTGGCGAACAAGGATGGTTGGAGCATGCGGTCTGCAGTTGACAGCGTTAGAGAGTGCGATCCGCAACCGGTGCTAGTGGGTGGGACTGGCCGTGCTCTGGACACAACCTGAAAAACATTTCAAAGTGAACACAGGAGGTCTGATCCACCAGCCTACTTGCGCTCGCACATCGTTGCAGACGACCTGCACGCCCGATGTGCGACGGTCAAAGCGGCGGATCTGACCGCGCCCCTCACCGTTGGGAATGACACTAGTGTTCACTGATGGTTATGCAAGTAGGGAGTAGTTCAACCATGAAAGTATGAGATATTAGTTCGGCGATCGGATGGCCGGGTTGCGAGGGGTTCCGGAAGACGGAGCCAGCGATTATTAATAGACCAAACAACGGAGTTATCCAGGCGCGTATACCAACTTTGAGGGTGAAATGCACTTAAGGGGAAAACCGGAGAACGAGAGCAGAAAAAAAGTGCAGTCAGGGTGTGCTCCTGCTGTGGATCAACGGTTATTAAAGGCATATAAAAACCAGTAAAGGACGGGGGAAAAGAGTAGAGGAGACTATGGTGAAGGTGGAAGCAAAGTGGATGAAAATAGTGGCATTTCACTTGGTTTGACTCATTAAGGAAATAGAAGTAGCTAGTTTAACGTTGAGAGCTCAGTCAGATAGATGAAACTGTCTATTGTTGATTGAGTCCTTAATTGAAGGTAGCGGAGTCGGCGAAGGAGTTGGTCTTAGAAGTCGAGGCCCCTCTCGTAAGCTATATCTTCTGCAGTGCCGGTATTGGATAACACGAGTGCACGGGTGACGCCGAAATATGCGATGAGTGCCGACAGAAATTAGGACTTGGTTTGTGAGGCTCGAAAGGTGATGGGCAAATTGCTCCAGACTTTGGAGTGGACAGGAAGGAAAAAACTTGATCGTATGGCCGACTAAGCTATACTAGAGGGGACAATAAAAGACACGTGCCGAAGTGAGTAAGGTATTTCACGGGAGAAGCTTACTGGGTTAAAGGAAGAAGACCGATTGTGGAGCAGGTTACACAAGAAGACTAAGTTGAGTCTTAAGCGGTGGAGCCAGGGTGGGTCAGGATTCAGATTCTGGCACCGTTCGCTAGAGCTTAAAGACGTAGACCAGCCGAGTAGTTGTTTAGTAAAACGCCTTTGTATGCTTTCAATCGCAACTTTGTCGAATTTTGTCTTGTTAGAAAATATTATTGGGCAGTATTCAAGCAAGGTTCTGATGTGGAATTAGTAGATGCTGATGATACTGTCCCGGAGACGAAGGGAGCGTAAGAGAACGGCCACGTTTCTTCTAGCCTTGGCCGCTTGGATGGCGGCGTGCTCAGAAAAGTTGAGGGAGCAGGGATAGTTGAGGCCCAAATCGCGGATGGTAGGTCGACTGGCTATTGGGGACCCACCAAGAGTTAAGGATCCAGGGGGCAATTGGAACTTGCAGGTTAGGACCTCGCACTTATCAGTGGAAAAGCTCATCTTTCAGGTGTGGCGCCAGCGGTTAAGTGCAGAAACCTCAGTGGAAATGTTGCAAACAGTAGGGATAGCATCATTAGAATTGGAAGGGTAGACTATTTTTATATCGTCCGCAAACAAGAATGGCGTGCCATCCAATGCGTCAATAATGTACATCAGAAATAGGAGAAGAGCCAGTGCTCTGCCCTGTATAACGCCATTTGTAACAGGTTTCGGTTTAGAAGTATGTCCTTTGGTGAGGACCACTTGCAAACTATGGGCGAGATATGATTTCAGCCAAAAAAGCAGCGGGTCACCAATGCCGAATGAACGCAGTTTGGAGGTACGATGCGGGTGTGTAACATGGTCAAAAACCTTTGATCGATCTAGGTAGACACGTACTAACGCGTGCCAGCTATCAATAGCATTAGTGACTAGGTTGAAGAAGTCAAACTGACATGTGGTGCACGATCGCGCTTTGAGAAACCCGTGCTGCCTATCGCTAAGAAGGTTTGAAACGAGAAGATGGGTAGTGATGCCATCTTCCATAATCGTTTCCATTATTCTGGAAATGATAGGTGTATAGTTGATGGAACGGCAACTGGCGAGTTCGTGTAAAGGTCCTTTTTTGTGCCGCGGAATGGTGACTAAAAGCTTCCAGTTCGACGGTACCAAACTAAGTTTCAGCGACAAGGTGGATAGGTTCAGTAATAAAAGTGGAATGTCCGATCCACCGTTAATGGTTGCAGCTGGGTCAACCAGTCTGGTCCGGGATGGGCAGACGCCTTGTAGCGTGAAATGAGCCTGGAAATAACGGTTATTTAAAATGTTAGAGTAGATAAGGAAGAGTTGGTAGTAGCCAGAGGATTTGGAGGGCTGTATCTGAAACGAGGGCGATGGAATTGGCGAAGTAATGGTTGAAACCCTCAGATATATCAGAAGGGGAGGTGGCCGAAGTTTTATTCGGTAACACAACATGTCGGATCACAGTATCTGTTGCCGAATTCCTGGATTTTTGTAAGGGTGAGAGTTTCAGTGCTTTATTGAAATGCCTTAGGGCTTTGGCCTCTTGGTTGCTGAGCTGATTTCCTTTAGGTCCCAGATAATATCAGTAAGACGTGCTAGTCTCATGAGAAGAGAGGTCGTGGTTTTGGAGGTAAAGTCTTTGCATCTTGAGGTACTTTCTTTGGAGGGATGCAAGCTTGGACTTCCTAAGGGAGGAGTTTTGGGATATTGGGCTACGTTTCAGGGGGCAGTTTCCCATGTTAAAGTAAAAGTGATTTGCCGCTTGTTGGGGGTCAGCCGTTTGAAAAAACTGCTCCAATATTGGTTACGGATGAGATTGGGCAGAGGGTTCCAATTTAAACGGACGGGATTGTTGACTGGGGTCAGATAGTCTGATGGATAAGGATGGAATGAGAGATTACCGGCCACTATCTTATGGTAGCTACCCGGAAATTTATTCAGAACGGAAACCGAAAGATGGGAAACGCTGTGGGTGAATATAATATCTAGTATGTTGGCGTTTCTAGTAGGGGTTTTAACGTGTTGCACCCAGCCCCCAATGTGAGTATGGGACACAAAGTCTATTAAGTTGGGAGGTGCCGTGAGGTTTCTCCAGGGTATTTTAGGCCGGTTAAAATCACCGGCTATGATTTTCGCTGCCGAAGGTAGTAGTGGAAGGTAATCAAAGGCTTCAATTAAGGGAGTTAAGTCTGCAATAGTAGATGAAGGCGGGCGATAGACACAGCCAATGTGCATGACTACCGTTGAGAACCGAATTGTGAGCCATAGATAATCCGGAATTGAGTCGACTGTGGCATGTCTGGTGGGGACTACTGAAAGGGCATGCTGTACGTACACAAGGCACCCACCTCCGCGTCTGTCGATCCTATATAACCTAAAAACCTCGTACCCTTCAAGCATAATTTCGCTTGTGATGATGTGTTCTGTGAACCAGGTTTCAGTAACAAAGATGATGTCAGGACTGGATGTTATGACATGGTGTTTTAAGCGATGAAGCTTATTTAAGATGGACCGCAAGTTAAATGAAATGAATGCTAACCCACCCATGTGGAAGTGAGTATGAGGGTAAGGTAAAGTATGGGAGTTGTTGGTCGTAGAAAGTGCACGGTGAGAGGGGTGAGTTGGAGCTATCACCGAAGAGGAGGAAAAGTGAGCGTTGAATGCCTCCGCGATGGCTTCGGAAGAATCAGCCGCGGACGAACAGGAAGTAATCGATTTTGGGTTGTTACTAGGCGAACGAGAGGACCTTAGACGAAGTAGTCCTGCTACTTGTCCTGATTCGTTGGGATCGTTTGATGCTCCAGTGCAGTGACAGAATACGGGTTATGGAAGGTATTGGCTTTCCCACGTGACAACCTTGGTATTGGTTGGTGCTGTGTGGTAAGAGTGGGCCTCAGAATGTGAGGACCAAAAGAGCTTGAGGCGGCTTCACCGCCCATCGTTGCGGCTTACCCGGGTGGGGAAGGATAGGAATCGGCGGTTGGCAGAGGGGGTATATTGAGGTTATTTTCGAAAAAGGTAGTGGTAATACGCAGTGTTGCGTAGTTGGCCTGCGGAGTTCGGTGTGCTACCGAAGGTATGAACTACTGGCAGGGTGCCGGTATTGAAAAAGGGTTCATTAGTGCCAGAAGAGATGAAAAAGATTGTGGGACTGTATGCCACAGGATGGGGAAAATTTACTTGAAGGGGGTTTTGTGGATGTATCCTGCGCGTAAAACGACTGCGGTGGGATAGGCAATGGTGGGGCAAAACGAAAATTTTGGTATGGTAAAGGGACTAACGGGATGAAAGGTGGGAGCACGGAACGGCTAGGAAATTGTGATCTAGGCAGATGCAGCTTTGAACAATAGCTGTGAGATGGTTTGCGAGCATCGTCCGTATAAATGCGCTTAGAGCTGGGATTTCGCTGGGAGGAATTACGGCTTGAGAAAATGCTTATTCTGGGAACAGAAAATGTAGATCCCGGCATTAGTGACATCTTACTAGGGTATCTGATGGCTTCTAATCTTTCTATGATCTTCGGGGTGTAGCCTGGTAATATAAGGCTGTCGTTGCCTAGTGAACTAAACGTTGAGGCCTTCAGCAGGGGACGGAGTGTGGGTCGCGAATTCTGGAGTTGCGGCCATGGGTTACCGTTGGTATCGACACTCTGCATTGGGGGCTGGGTGTAGATCGTTACAAACCTTCGGCTCATTGGCGATAAGTTATATTGCATCAGTGCGGTTGTGTCCTCAGGTATGCTCCTTCTTGGGAGCTTGTTTGCGGGAGTATGCTCTGGAGGCTGACGGGTTGGATTTGAGCGAGAATGACCTGGCAATGGTTTGGTGCTGTCCGGCGGATGGATTTTAGTCGTGGCTATATGGTGTGGACAAGAACGACCATACTTTGATCTATGTGTCGCCTTGTGAGAGTGATGCAAAGTTGTTAAGTTAGGGAGGCTACCCGACCAAGGTAGCTGCTTCTGATTCACAGAGCTAATCTGTCTGGCAGGACTCGGTGGTTTCGAGTCCCAGGCATCGGCTACACTATTGACGAGCCTAGGGCTCTTGGAGACTGGTGGATTTGGAGAAGGCCCAGGTGCTGCGTCAAGGTCTACATCAGACAGTTGTTGGCTGACAGACATTGGTTGCATAGAGTAGGTTAGAGGAATGACGGGGTTAGGTGTCTTTTGGGCGGATTCCTGCCTTGGATGTTTGCTAGAATTCAACTTTCTCAGCACTTCTCGTTGTAGTGGCTTTTTGTCGGGAGCTGTTCGAATGATTTTGTATGGCGAGTTAATAGCAATAACCGTTTGTTTATGAATAAAATCACTGGCTGTCAGTGAGCCCGGAAATCGGAAAAGTAGGGGACATTGTTGTCGTTGTTTGTTTTCATAGTCTGCTGCTACGACATATCACACTTTCCATGTTAGAGGCCTTTAGCAAGGTTCTGCTGACTATGTTGAGTGGGGCCCTATCGGGAATGTTAAATACAACGGAATGATTCGAGTTTCGTATTTGTTTTGAAACCTCTGCAGATATGTTGTCAATAAAGTGACAACTAAGTTACCGTCCGTATTTACCACAGAGGGCTCGAGAAGTTAAGCCAGTGGTGTCAAAATTCCGATGGCTCTGTCAAGAGCTTCTATCCGCGACTCGAGTGAGCTCACATGTTGTAAGAGGCTGTCAATCTTGCTATTTGCGTCACCATGGATGTTCGGTAATGAGACGGAGCATAGTGTAGTGATTGGCAGATGTACGGCCACACGTGGTAAAACCTTACTGCCCGGTCTACTTCCTTTGGAATTGCGCATTGTGAATGTAGGCTTCGGATAATCAACTAATTTTATTGAACATTTAGCTACTGCAAAAGGCCTAGATAAAGAAATGAACTGAAATTTTATAGGAAGTCACCTATAGTGTTTGCAAACAGAGTTGGCCAGGTGGTTTCGCCGTTTGGACGAAGGGAGGTTAGAGTTTTAGCCAAGGAGGAAATGATACTAAAAGGGTTAATTTAGCAAACAATTGCCAAGTATTTTATAGATGGGCCCACAAAGGGTGATTTGTGGTAGGCGTCGATCTACATTACCTAGTAAAGGGTTGTGTTGATTAATCGCGGTAATAAGTTATGGACCCATGGTTGAGTGTCTCAGTTATTGCCACGGACAACTTGATGCTTAAGAGTAGATAACTATTGCTACTAGGTGCTACGTGATAACAGGCCCGAAAGATGGAGAAAGGATAAAGTCGGACAACCTGATAAACACGTTGTAACTGCCGGTCGTGGAAAATCCCCCTTTTTCCCTCGCGATTCAGTGTTTTTCCCAACATCACTCATTTCCATACACTATTGACTTGTCTTTACGAACTGGTTGTTTTTCTGGACCAATTGTCGTTTGTTCGCGCCCAGAGCGCTACTTTGGCACATCCTTGTTCAGGACCTGCGTGACGCACGTGCTGTCTGCTCACACGCTGCTATTCGGTTTCTCGTTGTTGAGTCCTTGTGATCGTATTATTGAGGTTTGTATATTGTTTATGTCATTGTTTACTTTAATAATCTAGTATCGTAGAATACCACGGATAATCGTCTTCTGATTTCGGGATCCGTTGCGAATTTGACTACGCATTGCTCAAACGTTCGTAACAATACTCAATAGATCTATTTAGAACGAGGAAACATCACGCAAAATGCCAAGAAAAGGATCAAAAGCAGTCGAATCCGGACGAGAAGTAATATGGCAAGTCTCTGGGGAGGTTTTGGGTACATATGATTCTTTAGTTAATGCTAGATCGCCTAGTCCTGTCAGTGCTAGCTCATGTGTTATTGAAAGCAATATTGATCGTAAGGATGTCGATTTATATAAGCTGAGAATACTACAACAAGAGCAACAGTTACTTTCGGCCAGACTACAGGCGCATGAAGCAGAGAAGTGTACACAGAAACAGCGAGAGCATGAGACCAGTGACTTCGACACTTCCGATAGGTTAGAGTGCAATAAGGTAGGGAACCCCACGCCGGTCGCCGATTACAAACCACCATCGATCGATCTGCCTAGAGTAGAGTTAACGGTTTTCGACGGGCGAGCTGAGCAATACTGCAAGTTTGTCAAACAGTTCGAGACGTTCGTTGAAAACAAGGTAACCGACCCTGGGCAAAGGCTTCTTTACCTTACCCACTACTGCCGAGGCCGAGCGCGAGAAGCTATCGACGTGTGCACCATGCTCGATCCAGAACAAGGCTACACAAGGGCAAGAAAGATTCTGAGGGACTTGTTTGGCCAACCTTTCAAAGTAGCCCGTAACCTAATAGAGGGCGTGATGGCAGAGGCAAAGAGAACCAAGGGCGACGTCTACACCATGGCCGACCTGGTGATCAAGATGCAGAACTGCTCAATAGCCCTCGACCATTTAGGTTACAGGGCTGACCTAGACGCCATGCACACTTTGGAAGGCGTAGTCCGTCACCTCTCTCCCGAACTACAGGGTCGGTGGGCGGAAGAAGCTGAACGGATAAGCCGAAGCGACAGAGAAGCCAACTTCGAAGACCTGGCTGAATACTTAGACAGGCAAACGAAGATAGCTGACAGCAGATTCGGCCGACTCGTCCGGGACAGCAACCGAGCAAACAAGCCCGGTACTAGCCAAGTCCAAACCCCTGTACGGGAACATACAAAGTACCAGCCTTGGACCAACACACACGTCATTTCACGAGATGCTACGGCGAAACCAAATTGCAGATCCTGTGGTACTAGCCATGGCCTACCAGAATGCCCCAAGTTCGGCAACGCCACAATAGACGAACGGTGGGGAATGGCGAGGATGGCAGGAGCATGTTTCATCTGTCTCAACACCACGCACCGGGCAGCAGCCTGTAGAACAAGGAATCGATGTGGTTACGAGGGCTGCACGGGCAGACACCATTGGCTGCTGCATCAGGCGAGAGTAACCATATCCGAGGCGAGTGCCAAGCCCAGTGTGATTTGTTCAACTTCACAATCTGCCAGTAAACCGGTACGTTTAGGCGTAGTGGCCGTGGGAGTAGTGACTCCGACTGGGATAGTCAAGGCGTTGGCTTTCGTTGATAGTGGATCCGACACCACTTTAGTGAAAGAGCGGTTTGCCGACAAACACCAACTGGATAAAGGTGCGACGTCGTTAGCAGTGAGCACGGTGGGCGGAACACAGGTAATGACTGCCGGTAGATTAAGGCTGCAACTCATCTCTCTAGACACTAACGGGGAAATTGAACCAACGGAGGCATTCACGTTAGCGGATCTCCCCATGCGAGCACCAAGGTCGGTGAACGCAATCTTGACTCGGTGGCCCCACCTGCAGGATATAACCGTTGTAGACTGGGAAGATGATGAGGTGGATCTCCTCATCGGATGCGACGTGCCAGAGGCGCATTGGGTGTGACCGCCAGGCACCTTATGCCGTACGCACGGCTCTGGGATGGATGCTATACGGTCCAGTAGGGGTACGCGGTTCCGTGAATTACTTATCCGCCGAAACGGACCGCATAGAGTATCATCTGCAACGGCTGTATGAAAAGGAGTTTCATGACATTGGAGACGAAAGACCGACGTTGTCTCAAGAGGATCACTTCGCTCTACAAACGGTGCGGCAAGGCACTAGAGGCCTCAAAAAACAGTTCGAGGTTCCCCTCCCATGGCGCACACCGGTCGACCCGTGGACTGACAACAGAAATTATGTTCTCCAACGATTACTACGACTAAAAGAACACTTCATTCGAGCCCAGAATCTGTGGGAACGATACGCGGATTTGATGAAGCGAAAGGAGGCCCTCGGTTACGTCGAAAAGGTGCCTGTCAACACCGACAGCAAAAGGGGTATCTGGTATCTGCCTCACCATCCGGTTATCAACCCCAAGAAACCCAATAAACTGCGGGTGGTTTTCGACTGTGCGGCCAAGTTCCAGGGCAAGTCGGTAAACGATCGCCTACTACAGGGGCCTGACTGGACCACTCCACTGATCGATGTTTTGTGCCGTTTCAGAGTGGGCAAAGTGGCTTTGTCTGCTGACATTAGGGAAATGTTCCATCAGGTAAAGATTCCGGTAGGAGAACGAGATGCTTTGCGTTTCCTGTGGTGGGAAGGGAGCGACCGGGACAACGCAGTGGTGAATTATAAGATGACCGTCCACCCCTTCGGAGCCATATCGTCACCATTTTGTGCAAACTACGCCCTCCGAGAATCAGCGAACAAACATGGCGATCTAGTACGTCGGACGGTGGTAGAAAGCGTCAGCAGGAACTTCTACGTCGACGACTACCTTGGGTCATTCGATGATGTGGAATCAGCTCTAGAGCAGTTCAGGGGTCTGACGAGATTGCTGGAAGAGGACGGCTTCCATCTAACTAAATGGATGTCGAACGCTTCAGAAGTGCTGAAGGTCATCCCGTATCACGAAAAGGCCGAAAGGGTAAGAGATTTGGACGGCTCTCCACTTCCTATCGAGCGCACTTTAGGGATACAATGGGACGCGGAAACGGACGATTTTGTTTTCGAACTGAACGTTCCCGAGCTGCCAATAACCCGTCGTGGCATACTATCTGCCGTCTCAAGTTTGTTCGACCCGCTCGGTTTCGTCTCACCGTGGCTGCTACCCGGAAAGATCTTTCTGCAGCGGCTGTGCCGTAAGAAAGTTGATTGGGACCAGGCACTGGACCGAGGGGACCGGCTGGACTGGGAAGAATTTCTGAACACCTTGAAGAAATTAGGGGACATAAGAATCCCACGATGTTTGACCCCTGGCCATACGACACGGACTGGAGAACTACATGCTTTTTCCGATGCATCCGAAGTCGGTTATGGAGCTGTGGTGTACGGACGATGGTGCGCAGGAGATGGACAATATACCACGAGGATCCTGTTCGCCAAAGCCCGCGTTGCCCCACTGAAGTCGGTCTCAATCCCACGCCTTGAACTCAGCGCAGCCGTGTTGGCAGTCAGGGTGGTGCAAGCTGTGAAGAGATGTTTCGATCTCTACATTTGGTCGGTGAGCTTCTGGACGGATTCAACGATAGTACTTTACTACATTAACAACGTACGGAGCCGGTTTAGTACTTTCGTTGCTAACCGGCTCACGATTATCCACGATGAATCAGCCACGCACCAGTGGAGTCATGTCAGGTCTGGCGATAATCTGGCCGACCTGTGCTCCCGAGGTGCGAACAGCTTCAGGCAACTGGACACGTGGACGAGAGGGCCAAACTTCCTGCAATTGCCCAAACAGGACTGGCCCGTGTTCGAATAAAAACCCCCTACGGAAGTGGAACTGGAGATCAAATTCGTAGTGATAGCAACCAACGTCGTCGAAGCGTCGTCCATTCTATCGCGACTGGTCAGGTTTTCTTCCTGGATGAAGACGCTTCGTTCGCTAGTTTGGTTAACCAGGTTCAAGAGAAATTTACTAGCCGCTCTCTGAGGTCGAAGTTCTCCTACTCGGTCGTCCTTCTGGAGGGGGATTGATGTAGCGGCTTCGCAGACACCAAACTCAATAAAATGCAATCGCGAGCTTAGAGCTTGGGCGCGCCTCTTTTAAGTCCACCTGGTTCCGAAAAATGACTAGCGCTTTGAAAAAAGAGCCTTTCGACACGCCACGCAACAAAACGGCAAGGCGCGCTCCAGCTCATCAGCTCTGGCCATTAGCTCGATCAGTCTCCCTTATCCTGTACTTTATACAGGACATCAATATAATTACAAAAAAACCATCAATCGCTGTCGTTCTGCGTTTTCATTCGCTGGACGGGAAACGTTTCCGCCAATCGCGCTTGCGACCAAACCGGCACTAGATCTTGTAATGCTGCTGACGTGTGATAGCCAATGATGAAATGCAGTGACAGAAAACCTAACGCTGAGTTCGAGCCTCCGCTCGGTACCACAAATGAAACACTCGGAAAGACTATAAGACAGTAGAAATATGGACCTTTGGATACGTGGTTTTTTCCATGAAATAAGCACAGTAAAGCTCGAGTATAAACCAGAATGATACCTCAGAAAATGAGAAGATCCGTTACGAGTATTCAAGGTTCCCGATGTACGTACTCACTACTCATGAGTAACTAAGTACGAAGGAGAAGGACAAACTCTAATTATGAGTGGTAATTAACACATACTTTCATTGGTCGAAAACTTATTTCAATACTTCTCCAGTCAGCGATTTTACTATTACGGTTCACAGCAAGGCTTTCAGTAGGGAAAGAATTCCATGTACAGTTGTGGGAAAACGACGTCGTTTATTCGTTCAACACATTACTTAACAGAATGTTGACTGCCAATCGCGGTTGCTATTTGACCTTTGCTCTCGCTAATAAACGTTAACCACTTTCGCTCTCGATTGACGTCCATCATTCACGGGTCATGGAAAACATTGCCCTGGTGATAGTACTCGTACAGTGTTGTAATCCACACGATGTGCTGGGTGAACGGACTCTTCATTGGAAATCTCTAGTTTGAACATCAAAACCAATCACATGTACCAACAATGCTTATTTGCATGACAGCGGTCCAGTCTACTTGAAGATGGTCGTAATCCAATCGGAGGATGCAATCCGGTAGTTTGTGTGTTTTTATTCATCTTATAGTGTCCAGTCCATGTGACGCGATCACATTCGTTGTCGCGCCATGATTGTCTGTAATTGCTCTTCAAGTAAGTAACCGTTCACTAGTTCAGTGAGTAGTGTGCACACAGAACAACTGTACCTAATATTGGGGTGATGCACAGTTGGTTCGTAGGTAGCGCAAAGGACTGACCAACGCGTTTATTAGGGAAAAGATGTGGTAAGACAACCCACTTTGACTTTGGCTACCCTGACGTAATTCCATGTAGTGCCACTTTCCTTGTTTTCCATCGTTTTACGTAGCGTCTGCGTCTTAGCGCAGTTCGTTATTTTTCGTACGTTTTCTAAGCGTTTTACCTTTTCATATATAAATTTGTACACCTTATCGTGATCTTATTCGGAATTCATTGTCTCTGGCGACATTACTTACTAGGGTTATCGTAATTTTCTTGAAATTTTGACAAATTATTCACAAGAGCAGTGTCTGCTGAGCAAAAGTCATCAGCGGTCCTCACCGACGTGGCCATCATGCATAACAAACCGGGATATATGCTCGATGACACCACAACCCTATTTGACGTTGGTCGAATTAGAATTCGAAAAATCCCGATAACCAGAGAAACTAGCCGTTACCCGTGGGTAGCGGTCCTCCTCTAATCTGAAATGGCAATGCTACTTAGGGATACTATGAAAAGATTTTTCGTTGTCATCCTGTAATTTATCACACATTCAAAATTGAATTGTAAGAATAAAAAACTGTGATTTGTATTCTAAATTGCTTTGAGTTCTATACTCTATCCAGATTTGAGAGAGCCACCTCTGTACGTACATTGCGCTAATATTCTACATTTAGCGTCTCGCTAGAGGATTTCTGTAACGCGATCCTGTAATCTAGACTTTGTTGGTTTCACTTCCGTTGTGTTCGAGGTATTACAATGTGGTGCCCCGCATGTGGTCGAATTTCAGGGGAGCAAAGAACTGCGACTTTCCTGTGTGTCGTGGACAAATCAGCCTAATCAGTCATTAAAATCCGGCGTTTCCTGAATTACGAAGGAATCAGGAAATTAGTGTTTGATTATGTTCTGTTTGTGAATTTTTATTTGCCCAAAGAGCAAACCTCATCACGTTTATTGCAATGATTCACAGGATATTCATGCATTTATTCTTCAGCTGCAGACGCGGTCTGCTGAATGGAAATTCGGGGACCAGCTTAAAAAGCAAAACTCACCTTTCCCCGTTGCAGCAAAGGCCTATCGAAGACGTTCGACAGCGGCTGGTAAACGTGTCTCCTGTTGGGTCTAGCAGCGAAATACCAACTGTACGTTTCGTACGAACTAAACGTTTTTCTTACTGGCTACTAACAGCTTGTCAGTAGTCACATTCTACATGTGAATATCTTCCAAGTCATTCTCCTGTGTTGTTGGCACAAAGTTGGTCATTTTACTGAACTCAGTCCCGATCCCTGATTGGTCCTTAATCCAATCTGACGGTAGCGTAACAATATGGTTTTATTTAATTCACATGGATTTGATCTTACTCTTTCATGTGATTTGAACAGTCTTATCCGTTTCCCTCTTTCTGACATTGACTTGCATTTGTTTGAATGAACATGTGACGCTCCCGCCTGGTTTAACAGTAAATTTGACTATCCACGATCTGTGTCTCGTTCGGTTCAAAATTTGGCTGTATGCTTTGTCTATTCATTGTTCATTAACGTTGGACTGATTATAGAACCGTGTTTCGGATTAATACGTCTATCAGTTGAAGTCTTTTAAAATTTGTTCGAGACGCGAAGTAAGCCACACCGAGAAGGAGCACCTTAGAAGGGCTTGAAGCAGCTAGGTCGTACGAATCTGAGTGGAATTCAATCGAAACGGCCAAAGTTGACGGTAGAAAGGATTTCGCTTACACCAACGTTATCCCGTCTATCGGACGAATAGAGAAGACTCAAGTCGAATTATAGATGCAAGGTGTATTCTATCTATCGTGGCACCGAAACAGTACCAATGCGAGAGATACGCCGAATGGAAAACGAAACGCAACGGCTGTGCAGAACGCGAACCGCGAGCGCGTACAATCGGCGAACGACCGAAAGCGAAAGTGATTCAAAACGAGGTGGACGGAAACCTCGGAAAAGTCAGTCCAGTAAAACGTACGCAACCGGACAACACTATGAGGTCGATGTCAAACGTCGGAAAAGACCGTAGGGAAAATAGATCCAAAATGGTGTCCAGAAAATAGTCATTTTCTCAAAATGATTGAGGTCACTACAGGCTTCTGTTGTCAAAATATGCCCCGCAAAATGTGTCTGACGTATGTGTGGAATATCATGATGTGAGTAACCTTACGTAGGCTATTGCTTGATTGATGCATGGTTTGTTTAAGAAGTAATCCGACTTGCGGTCGTTATCTCGAAAGTTCAGTGTGAATTCGAACACTCATTTCCGTTTTGCAGAACCCTGCTCGCACCTGATCTTCCCTGAACGATTCGTTCAGCGAATGCTATCCTTGTGGTAAACTTAGTTTCCGCTCGGTCTGTCACTTTTGTAGAGTTAAACGCTCCGAAACGTTGTAATGACTGTCTAAGTCTGTCATCATGAGCTGCTGCCGACTTACTACTGCCCGAACGTAAAGCAAGACATCATCAGTCTAGTGGTTTGTCATATGACTTCACAAATATCTGTCTGGATTTAAATTTACCTTCACTTCTGACCACGAAGCACTCCGTTATATGTATCGTCCATACAAATTACTACGTAAATGTACTACACCAGTGGTTCGGTGATGGTGTATAGCTTTTTCTACATATGAGTATGACATGCAACACCGTAGTGGTGGGTGACTTCTACACGTGTGATGAACGAATTATTTGAAATGAAAACAGAAGACACGAGAAATAGCACTGGAATGTGTTTCTTCTCTAGCCTACAAAATGCATAACTTTTATAGGCCTTTTAGGAAAATATTCACACGGTGAGTAACCTTTGAAAAACGTTACTGGTAAACACAGACTTGCTAAACATTATCACGTTATATGGAGGCGGAGCATGAGCACAAGACAATCAAATCCAAAGTTTTCGCTAAGATTAGTCTTTCACGCATGATGTATTTGCTCGCGTGTGGAAGGGCATGGATGATGATGGTGGGAGTGTACACGTGGCAGATGACCACTGATTGGTTATGATGGAATCAGTCATGTTTCATGCGAGTAGAACACAGAATCACTATGCATTTCCCCACTTTCGAGGACCGTGAAGCTGTTGACTTGAACCGTCTGCACAGGGTTGTGACGAGGTGATCTGAGCAATACAACTGGCACGTCAACTCTTAGGTTGCGTTCCAACTCATCCTTTTGTTCTTCTACTGGATTTCCTACACATACCTGATTGATATGTCTTCTATGAAAGGTGCGATCTTGTCACTCCATAATCTTCACAATTCTCGATCTGTCTAGCAATGATTTCTGTAGATGGTCGAAGCCGGTTACCTCGTAATAGGAAACAACTGTTGAGTCCAAGAATTGCAAAACCCTCGCAGTTTTATTGCCCTGAGTGGAACCGCTGGAGGATCTAACGATCTTATTGCAATTTTCAGTATTTCGACAGAGTGCTCCAGATTGTGATTTGAGCACATGCCTAGATGTTGTACACAACTTTAGCCTTTTTAGCAGGCGATCCTGTCGTAGAGTACACAAATCCATGCTCGTCAAACGCAGCAATAGGTCCCGGGTTTACAGTGCGAATCGATATTTACTGCAAGCGGAGAGCCAATCAGCAATCAGAAGGGAGGCAAACATACAAAGGTGAGGCTAAAGCGTGGTGGCAGTCAAGAGAGAATGTTGAGAACAGGGGTGGAGGGTCAAGGCCAACGACCAGCTTTCAGGCTGACAAAGCAATTGGAAAAAAGCGGTAGAATAGTGCAGTCAGTCACGGGTAGTACCGAGATGGACCTAGGTCGAAGGAAAGTGCGAGAAAAATACACGGACGCTATCGCCTGGATAGTGCAAGCAATGATGGTGGCAAAAGAGGCAACGAAAGTGGAGATGACTAAGGGAACGAAAGGCGAATGTCATTAGGATATGGAAACTAAAAGGGGTAATCACGTTAGCATGGTATGGAAAAGGTGCCAAAACAATGAGAGCATGAAGGAGGAAAGGCGGACCACACTTCTGTAGCGGGTTCTCAGTGGGAGTATAAACAATCACAAAAAGAGGCTTTTACATTTACCAACACCCCGTCTAGTATCATTCAAACTGCAAGCCTTCCACCGACACTTTTATATGACCCGGCTCACCGCAGGTGCGACGGATAGAATGTAGAACCCACTATACAACATGCACTTGTTGGTGGGTTTGACGTCCTTTCTAGTGTTGGGTTGTCTCATTGCCATGTCTGGGCTTGGCTGTCATGGCTTGAGCTGGCGACTAAACTTTGAGGTCTAAACGCCGCTGGCAGGATTCAAATCCCATTCTACCAATCCACACCAATGGTCGTCTATCCTGTTGCTCGTGTCTTAATGGGCTCGCTACTGCGCGAGTGCTAATGCGGTCTCGGGCTGTGAGGCCAAGCCGTCAATCGAGCGGTTTGTCAGACCATACTTCACAGCCTCTGGAGTACACCAAGTCAACTTCAAAACAAGGATGGTTCAAGCAATCGGAAAAAGTTAGCGAAGCGTGGTCCGATTGATAGACAGAAAGTGTCTGTAACCACGGTGGATGAGGGGACAAATTCGATGGTATGTACTCGCATCGGATAGTCTATGGATCTTCCTTCCGACCAACCTAATTATTACTTCCGCAGATTTTGACGTTCAACGAGTTCTCTCTGGGTAACCTTCACAACAGCCGACCGAGATATTTTAGCATTGAAAGTGCTGGAGCATTGACGTTTTTCTTAGAATCAAAAAATAACACACACGCGACACGGAAATGTCAACCAAATAGAATATTGTTATGTATCATACCCAACCGTTCTAGCCATAAATTACGAAACAGTTCCGTTAAATTCATTAGGTGCATATTTTGTTGGATTGGCTTTCAAGTAGCCAGGATTCCTCATTATTGAATCCTGTGTTCTTCAAGTTGCTGCGCTTCCGCCCTTTTCCCTAAATCCAAGTTATCAACCTCCCGTCCGGCTCCTCTGGAACTGTAACTTACTATGCTGATATCGTAACTATTTGTCATACTGCATCAACAGGAGAATTTATTAACTTATCTGATAATCTTCAAAACATTGTGAGTTATTATGGACCGATTAATTTTTCCCTTAATCCTGAAAGCATCTTTACCCCATCTCGACCATATTCCCCGAGTGACCAGTATAATCCGCGCTATTCTATTGCACGGACTTGAATATATTAGGTACCTTGGAATGGCGTTAAACACAGATCTTCTCATGTTGTCAGTTGTGAGCTCAAAATGCGCTGACTTATGCTTCAAATTCCAATTATCAATACACACTGTCTGTCGTGACACCGACGGTACTGTAAAAATGTGGACAATTCGCCATGATTACCGATTTCCCAGTTTTTTCTTCTATTATCGTAATTTAAATTCCCATAAAAAGTACTGTGTTTAGCCATTTGTGAAGCTCCGGAAACAATCTTGTACTGTATTGAGTGTTCTGATGCCTCGACCGGGTATTTTTTAATTAATTCTGCGTCAAATCTACATTCACTTTTTCCTGTGTTTCTCAGCGCATGTGACAAAACGTCCTCTCCTTCCTCGTAATATTTTCCATGTTATCAATACAGGACTTGAGGTATTCATGTAGTCAGTTTTATGTCTTCAAAACCGTTTTTGAACTCATCAACAAGATATTTGTTTTATACGTTATTGCACGCAAACCTTCTTGGTTCAGCATGGAGTTTCGTTTGATACGCTTGAAAAGAGAGCGGCTCAATTTCAGATTAAAATGGTATGGTTACGCTCATCTTGTCATGCTGCATTTTTCAGTCCTCTGCCTCAAGAGGAATAACAGCAAGTTCTAACATCACCACTCCCATCTAGCAACGTCAGATGGACCAAGGCACCTCCAATATTAGCGAGTAACGCCGCCCATTTCACACCGGTCTTGACTTCGCGATGCACCGTTTACCCTACAACCGCGCTAGCATTAACGATACACTCGAGTAACGATACCGGACCACTCCACGTGTTTTATAGTGATACACTCACGCGCCGCGAGGACATGCTAGCTGGGTTCATGCGGGTACCCCTTGTGTGTACCATCAGCCTGTGTTTTGTAGTCAGCATATGCACACTCACACATTCCCATATATACACTACATTTTCGCCCAATGGAATATCAGTGGATTGCTGAAGCACCATTTGAGCTAGGACTGTGTAATATCGAATGGATTGAATGGGCCTAACCCAGCACAGAACTACCGAGAATCAAGAACACCAACACTGAATATGATGTAGCGTAATATTTCGTATGCGCGGTATCACCTACTGCACAAGTGTGTATCATAACGGAGAGGATACAGTAAAGCAAAACAGAAAGAGTCAATCTTGAATATCACAGACTGTCACTTTTGGCAAGCGCCTGTGATTCCATCCAGACTTCGGCAAACACCACAGCAACAGTGAAGATGTGTGCATGCTACTGCATGAACGTTGATTATAGCACACTGACAAGCGAAATGCTCTATACCATATTAGAAATGATTTGAGAAGCTAATACACAGATTTGGAAGACTATGAATTTAATTTGAGAACCGAAAACAGTGGTCGCTTTTCGCATCGGTAAAGTGCATTTCAATGGTCAACTGCCCAGCCAACACAACAGCGGTCATTACCGCGATTCTGTTCCTGTTTTTTCTAGCAGAAAAGGGGACCCAAAGAAGAGTCTTTGTCTACTGATTGACCACTGTTTTGTTCCGCATTTTGCAAGCAATCAGCGCGAAGGGGGTGCGCGCAAGAGTGATTCTCTATAACGCCCACTCTCTACCCCCCAGACCAATCAGATTCGTTACCGGTGTCACCAGTATACTCCGCCCTCAGTACTGACCAATCACATATTAGCGATTTTTGGGGTCATTACCACTGTGGATTGAAACAAGGGTCACCTGAATCAGGGTAAAATTACAAAAACAGGGGCCATTGCCCCTTTCGCAATGAGCAGTCCGTACTGCCTTGGAGCACTTATTTTCAACCTAATAACGAATGATTAGCTACCCGATTACTACTGCACTGAAAAGCCCATAAAACAAATGTGCTCATTAGAGATTTAAATCCTAGTTCTTGTTATTACATTTATTATCATACGGTGTACAGTACAAATAGCACCTGGCCGCCGACTCGTCGACATCGAGATGTATAGGACCCTAATCGTCACTGGCGAACTGAAAGGAAGGTTGGTGAATAATGTTTGATTAGGAAAGTCAGACACAGTACTGTTCGACCTGTAATTCTTCGCAGTGCCCAGTATCCCTCCACGAACCGCCCTGTTCACTTCTTCACCCTGGGGATCGTTTAGCGGAAAAGTTTTTATTGCGGCTGCGCATTAGATTGTATCTTGTAACTTACCCAACAAAAGATCATGCACTTTTGATCTTTTGAAGACGTACGTTCCTTGCGCCCCTGAGTAGTTGATACAGGTTGACAACGCGTTCGCTACTATCGGCGACATTACGGTGCGATGAACGCGTTGACACTCGAAGCCCTTGAGTCAGCAAAAGTCTGCTCCTATGATAGTGAGAATATTGTTGTCAAAACTGCAATAAATAAGCGTCCCCTTACCAATTCCGCTCGAACTTGGGTGTTTGAAATGTCAGCGTCTACCTCTCGCAACTGTTCCCGCGAAACCATTGGAAACATATGAGTTGTTGCTGGCGGCACATGTCTCATTAGCTTTTGGAGCTTCCGCAATAACACAGTGTCCCTGGACTCAATAGAATGCGCCAGTTTATTGAGCGAGTCGATCGTTTGATGGGACAGACCGATCCGTTTTTCCATTCCATGTTCTACAGAGCATCTTCTGGTGGAAGTGCAGGGTGCTGAAAGCGGTTTTGAAGTACTGCAATCGAAAGTGATGTCATTGTACTTACACGATACATCTGTTTTTGGACTTGGTATACTGACCGTCGGTGAAAACAGATCTGCTTTCCATTCTGTTTTGTAAGTAATATAAATCGCTGAATTAAGTAACAGAACCCGTGGTTACCCGATCAACTGAATGATTAAGCCTATTTTGTACCACAGATTTGGGCATGCTCGGCACTTCAGAACATGAATTATACAATGTGTTCCTTGCTCGGCTTTTTTTCTGTCGCCTTTTCCTTGGTCTCATCCCCACCCTCGGAGTACAGGCAACGTGGACGCTTCCAACAAATAATCATTAACTGTTACTGACAAAAAGTAACTTACTGCATTCGCTTCCAGGGTAAACCTATGGTTATAGTGACGTCATTGGATGGCAGTGTGTCATCCAGATATTGAAGCTGTACGTCCCATGCCAAGTAGAAGATGGCTGAAATGAGTTCTGTTCAGTCAATTGAAGCTAACCAGTATGAGTTGTGACTTGAACTGAACGCGATTTGGCATTTACTGGCACAGGCTGGTGATTTCGTACCATCCGGTGAAATTTGTTGCCGGAGACGTGTGGTACATATGCACTTTTGTAATCAAGTAACAACCACGACTTAGAGATGAAGCATGCATCTTCATTGCTGTCCTCTGTGAGGATAATGACAGTAAAGAGTGAAGCCATTCGAAAAAGAAGAGATGAATGGATTAAATAAGCTCGTGTACTAAACAGTGAGTGGGAGAGAGAATCAGGGAGTGGATCAATCTTTTACTTTGTCACAAAATGGTATAAAACAATAAATACAATCGGATACCACAAGCACAACCCGTTTACAGTCCACCTCATAGTAATAGCAGATAGAGACTTACTCGAAAAAGTTTCACAACGGGAAATGCATCTGTTTCTAAAGGGAAAAGGAAGTCAAAGAAACTGCGCACATTCCTGAACATGCAATATACAATTAAGTAACTTTTTCCTTCCACTTCCTGGATCCACTGAATTAATCCCTGTTCTCCCATTGCAATAATAGCATTGTCTGGGCGCACTTATAAAACCGTTTATTGTCTCATAAACAGCAGGGTTTTGTCCCTACGGAATTCCACACCAGGTCCACTTGTTGGTTGTACCGCTGTTCCAGAGAGCGGTGCCTCGGAGAATCGCCGATGTGATCGAGAATAGACGTTTGTCCTTCCTTTTATGCTTGTTTTTACCTGATGTAAAAAACTCAAAACGAAATGCACTAAAATCATCTAATTTACCATGCATGCGAACATCTGTTGAATGTATAAGTGAATGAAAATTCATGGTCACCTCTTGAACAACATACATCTGACGATGTGTCAACACAAAATGACGCAGCATTTGTTCCGCTGCACTTACCGTCTTTTCATCGCTATTTGAAACTACCACCAGCTGCCATTTATGGGGTAAGACAATGTTTATATTGAGAACATGGAAGTTCTGCTTTAAGCACGGCAACCCCTAAGTATAACGGTCTAAATTCTGTAGCTTTCCACGTTTTGTGCTCTTCTAAGCCGCGACATTTTCTATGAAATTCATAAGGAAGTTGTGGCTGTAGTCGCAGGATGCTGAGATTCAACCTTTGTATGGCTTTCTTGCTGATACGGATATCCATACAACTTTGCCCCTCAATCGATATTCGAATTAGACGACGAACGACTCCTAGACAAACGCAATGAAAAGGAATCTATGGGGAACAAATTTATCATGTCATGAGATAAACACTGAAAAGGTGGTTTACTGTAATCTGCTAATTTATCCTGTCTGTAATCGATGAACTATCTATATCAGGGAAACAAACCTTATGTTGAAAATGAACTCCCTGCTGTGTGCACCTATCGCAACTCCCGTATCCAGAGTGGGTTTTCTCCCGCTTGACGAAGGCCTGAGCGGGATGATCGCAAACCACGACAGCCAATTCAAGTAGCCTGCGATCTTCGGCACCGGCCAGTTTCGCCCCGTGTCTAAGAAGGGACCTGATTTCTGTCTCCGTGGGCTGCAGATAATCGTTGACGTTTTCTGGTTGTCTCGTTCCGGAAGAAACACCTATGAGGAACGGTGTTGACTCCGTGCGTTTTACCAGTCTACACAGAACCGTCCATATTCGGGTGCTGGAAGATGCGAACGGATCCATTCCGTCAACGTGCAGTTGAATGGTAACTTCCTGCTCGGTTGCCAGACTGAGGTTTTGAGTGAGTTTCATCAGAACAATCTCCAGTCCAAGATGACTATATTTGCTTGGAGACATGTGCAGTATGTTTGTAGTCCTAGGAGCGCCGGACCAGGTCCTCGCATCCATAGGTAATTGCAGCAGTATTCTGATAAGTCTGTTGACGTCTGCCAGGTCACGTTTTGATAGTATGCAGTACTCACGTAGTGATTGTTCAGTTGCCTCTTCGTTATCATCGCTTGTTGCTAAACTTGACAGCGTTGGAAATAGCAAAAGTGCTCGGATGAATGTTAAAAAGGACAAAACGAGGTCTCATTTCCTCAAGTAAAATGAAATAATTTCAAATAGAAGCTCTTTTATAGTAATGAATGTTTTAATAATCTCTTAACTGCATTTAGTCAAATCCAACCATTTCGTCCTTTTCTGTGATGTCTTCCAAAATTATGAAACTCCGAAATTCATACTACATTTCTTGCAAGTTCATTTCTTGGAGAAACACTTGCCGCAGTCTCATTTTTAGCAATATATCTTCCCCCCAAATGAACACTTTTTGAGTAAGTACCCCCCTCGTAGTGCATCGACAACGCAACTGTCAGTAGTCTTAACGAATTGTTCATCATGTAGCAACAAAACTTAACACCAATTCCATGCTTTTCGATAGTAATCAAGGCCTTTTTACTGCATGGTGAATCCTTTGTTAATCGTTAAGCGGCGTGTGCGCGAAAGATATATTTTAGATGGTTCGGAAACCGTGGCAAATTAAGTTCCCCTAACTACGAAGACCGAAGAAATGGGTCATATTGGGACGTGAGGTCTCATCCTGGATAACAGGCACAGGTTCTCTGGCTTAGATCACGTGACACCACTAATTCACGGGATTGACATCCGTCCGTGAGCTTGACAAGCGGCACGACTGACGTCTGTGCCATTTTTGCACAAGAAGAGCCTGGTAAGACAGGCGGTAGTAACGGACAATGGTCGACCAGAAATTCTTGGTACCAGTTAACCAATGAAATGCACCTTACCGATGCGAAAACCAATCACTGCTTTCGGTTCTCAAACTGAACTCATAGTTTTCCAAGTCTATGTGGTGGTTTCGCGGTTCTATGTGATAGCTTCGCAAATGTATGTGTTAGTTTCTCAAGTGAACTTAATATATTTGAGAGATACCTGGCCGAACCGAAATAACGTGTGACCACATGTGGATTGCTGTAAGAAGACATTTGGTCTGTTCCAGTATCGTTAGCCTTGACTGCACCCCCAACCCTAGCCTGATTGCCGTGTAACCGGTGCACGGTGAGGACAGGAACGGTATGAAATCTGTAGTGTGGCTTACGAATGTTTGAGGTGTCTTGGATCGATAATAAACCTCGGTGCATTTCGTTTTCGATCCTAGGAATTGCATGCTTGTGCACGCACACGGACGCACTTAATCGGCCACTCATTTTTCAATGGGAACCTGTCTGCTTCTTGGTCCTTATGATTGTCAGATCTTTAGACCCCGCGAACTGTAGTCAGATTCCAATTACAGCTGAGCTCTTAGTCTGTGGTTTGTCTCAGTTACCCACTGCGTTACGTCCTCTACCTGACATGTTTACGGCCTGTGAGGAATGACCTTTCGGGAGTTGCTTATGCGTTAGACTGTACAGTGTGTTCCTCCGGTAGCGTATCAGTCCCTTTGGGACTGAAGTTTTATATATGCTACTGGAAACATTGGCAGTAGTTAGAATTCTACACACTGCGAAAAAAATATGTTAGAAAGTCAGCTTGAGATGACCATCTTCGATATACATATTTGCAGATTGGAGCTTCAGAAGACACCATTTTACCGCAAAATGATCGCACAAAGCTACCAACACAAGCCTGTGGCACTGTTAGTTGTATATCAACCAATATGGATACGTCTATCATGACTAGACAGGCCACGTTAATCAATTTCACATGGCCTTACGTGGAAAACCAGAGTAAAATCGCGATTTAAGTACTATTCGGTCGGTGGTATATCATCCGTTGGCACGGCATTTATCACCAAACTGCTTTTCGTTCGTGTTCCTTTGAGTTAAGAGGCTTCAACATATTTTAGTCAGTTTTGGCAACCACTAACAGTTCACTGACAGTAACAATTCACCGAGTCATACTTCTCAACAACAACCAAAATGGGATATGAAAGCAATCACCATGATTATTAAGTACGAAAATGAAAAATAAGAGATTAAGCTCGATTGCTAAGTTGTGCAAATACAGCTGTAGCTTTTCGTTTTCCGTACCCATGCCTTTCTGCCTATGATCAGTGATTTTATTGATCTCGTGGTCGTGTAACCCACTGTGGAATCCCGATCCATCCTAAATGGTCAAGTCCATTGTTCCGGCATCAGCAATTAGTCATCATCACCAACAGGTGGGCAAACAATGACAAAGCTCATTTACATTAGTTATTATTTATAGTTTTTATTGCCCATTGTCGGATAGCAGTTGTTGAATGACTCATTTCGTGTTTTTGCCTTTAGTTTTATGAGAACTTTCAAATTATCATTTAATGACGACTGCATTGACCACATTGTGCACTAGTAAAGGCTCAGCGAAGTTTTGCGGGATATATCTTGTAATTTATTGCTAGTGACGTATGCTTCCAGGTATGATAATGATATTGAAACAGGGAGATGATGTGGAGAACACGCGGTCGGTTAGGAAGCAAAAAGAGAATACTAATGGAAAACAATAAAGATCCACTGATTGCTAGTTCTCTATAGCAATGTTTCTAGAGAATCAAAACACTCATCAGTGTGGCAGGGCAGAAAGAACTACGAATAACACTGTAAATCCAATTAGTAAGTTGTTTTGATACAGGGACTTCAATTGTCCTAGTGATAAGTCATATATATCCACCTATAATCACCGGTTGGATGGGATTCGTCGAAGACAGACAGCCTGTGAATGGTCACACGCACTGGTTCGGCTTTAAATATCTTTTTTCTGTGTTATGGACTGACCACTTAAAGGCGTTTATTCCATAAAGGTTGATATATTATTTGATAAGTGGTGTAATATTTATTATCCAGGTCAAGATCATCAATCTGTCTAATGGCTAAATCCGTATGTTTTGACTGATCTCGTAACTCTAGTAATTTCCCCCTGAACGCTTTACTGCGCTGTGCAACAGAGATGGCTGACAACCGCTTTCTTGTTTTGAGGGAATACACGGTAGCCACTGTTATTGCACGCACAATCATTCCCAAGCAGAAAAATACCCAACGCAGTTGGGTGAAGGTTGGACTAAAGTTGGGAATAAAACGACTGGTAACATGTGCCTCGGAAAGTTGCACAGATGTTCGTGAACCTTTACATGAAATACAATAATAAAAGCATCCCAATATTTATAATTATATATCTTCTTTACAAAATTAGCAAATTTTGTTTCACTGGGTTCCCGTGGGTCCAGGTGCCGAACCACCCGGGGCGTTACACTCTGTTCTTCGTCGGCAGGTTTCTCCATCCGGTTTCTTCTGTAGTGGGTCTATAAGTAATGGAGAATTGGTTATCATTAGTTATCTCGATATAAATAAAGCGCGTTTTTAAGTTTACTTCCACTCTAGAGTATCGTTACTCCTCTTTATCTATAATTCCATATGTGTTTATGTATGCATACAAGCATAACCTTGGAGAGTGTGTTTCATCCCCTGCCACTAGCTCTAATGTAAACTCAGACTGGCTCCAGAATCATTTTCAGTTGATTAGCGTAAAACAAAGGATATATAAGTTGGTCTCATACTCACCCACTCGTTGCGCACAATGCATTGGTCCGACCGGTGTGGGAGACCACGCCTCGAGGCTCGAATGACGCTGGAATAATTCGTCTAGCGTATCGATTCACGCCACCGATTGTCTGTCCTGACAATCGTGGTTTCGTGGGCTCTGTAGGGACCGGTGCTAACGCACTGCCTGCCAGTGAGATTAAGGCGACCCTCGAACAATGTGTCAGACCATACCTTCACAGTAAGTTAATGGTCTCGCAATGTTTTTGTGAAGTATAGACGATAGTGAATACCAGTTGCCAGGCTACGTTGTTCGTTCATCTTCAGATTTTGAGAACCAGAATACATTGCTACTTCTACGGTGACTAAATGGAATAGGTACTGGAGGCGCAAGCAGATCCTCAGTGCGAAGAGATTCCGCATTCGTGACGAAGTAAAGTTGTGAAAACACCGAAGATCGCGTGTTGAATTTAAGTCGGTGGATACGCTAGGAAAACCGAAAATTGTCAAGCACTTCTTTAAGCTTAACGCATAATAGATACGGTTAATTCTTTTGCACAAGCTAATGTTACAATGCCATAAGAGTTACTGCCGGTAGCGGAATTGAGGTCCGTAGATTTTTAAGCGCGGATCTACCCCAATTAGCCTATCAAAGTCGATCATCCATACAGTTTAGTCCATTTGTGAATAGTTTTAATTTTTATGTTAGCTCAACGCTAGCCCAAGGTCAGCCCATTGTAAGCCCAACGTTAATTGAATGCTAACCGAACGTTAAGGCGACGCTAGCCCAATTTTAACCGAACTTGGCTCAAAAACAATCAAAATGTAGCCGAATTTTAACCCAAAGCTAGCCCAACGCTGGGTCAATGTTAGCCAAACGCTAGTCCAACATTAGCCAAATATTAATTCACCTCTAGCCAAACATCAGCCCAAAAGTGACCCAACGCTGGCCCAACATCTGCCCACCGTTTAGCCAACGCTGGCACAACGTTAGCCCAACACTAGCTCAACGCCAGCTCAAGGTCAGCCCATTGTAAGCCGAACTTCAACTGAATGATAACCGAATGTTAAGGCAACGCTAGCCCAAAGTTAACCAAACTTGGCCCAACGTGGCTCAGCGCGAGCTCAGTTGTGTGCATGTAGCGCCGCCCAAAGTTAACCTAACACCAGTCCAACGTTAGTCCAACGCTAACCCAAAGCTAGCCCAACATCAGTTCAAAGGTAACCCAACGCTAGCCTAACGTCAACCCAACGCAAGCACAACTCTAACCCAAAGTCAGCAGAACGTTCCCTCATCGTTATCCAAAGGCTAGAAAGAAGTCAGTCCAACGGTAGTCGAACAATAACCCAACGCCAGCCCAACGTATCCCAAAGCGCGCTCAATTGGGCGCAAGTAGCGACGCCTAATATTAGCCCAATGCTAACAAAGGGCAAGCCCAAAGTAAGCCCAACGCTAGAAAAACGTCAGCCCAACATACACAGCTCCAGCCCAAAGTTAGCCCAACGGTAACCCAAGGTCAGCCCGAAGTAAGCCCAACGGGAACCGAAAGCTAACCCAACGTTAACCGAAAACTAGCTCAACATTAACCCAACACTAGCCCAAAGCTAGGCGAAAGTCAGCCGAATGCCAGACCATCGTTAGCCCAATATCGGCCAAAAGGTAGACCAAGGCTAGCTCAAGGTCAGTCCAACGTAAGCCTAACGGGGACCGAATATTAACCCAACACTACTCCTACGTTAACCCAAAGCTAGCCCAACGTTAGCCGATGGTCAGCATGAAGTGAACCCAACGGGAACCGAATATGCGCCCAAAGTTAACTCAGTGCTAGCCAAATGTTAACCCAACCCTAGCCTAACGTTAGTCCAAAGCTAGCACAAGGTCACCCCAACGGGAACCGAATGCTAAACTAAAGTTAACCCAACGCCAGCCCAACGTGACTCAACGCGAGCTCAATTGGGTGCGTGTGGTGCCGCCCAACGTTAACCTAAAGCTGGTCCGGAATAAGCTCAGCGTTAATCCAACGCTAGCCCAACATCAGCCCAAAGGGAACCGAACGCTAACCCAACGTTAGCGCAGCGTTAATCCAAAGCTAACACAATGTCAACCCAAAGCAAGCCCAGCGTTGGCCCAACGTCAGCCGAAAGTTCCCCCAACATTAGCCCAAGCTCAGCCCTATGGGAACCGAATGCTTACCCAGCGTTAACCCAACACTAGAAAAACTTCAGCCCCACGTTAGCCCAAAGTCAGCTCAAAGCAAGCCCAACTCTAGAGAAACGTCAGCCGAAGGCCAACACAACGCTAGAAAAACTTCAGCCCAACGTTAATCCAAAGCTTGCCCAACGTTACCCAAACGACATCTTAACGTTACCGCAAAGCTAGCCTAACCTTAGCCCAACGGTAGCCCAACGCCAGCCCAAGGTCAGCCCAAAGTAAGAGACGGTAACTCAACCTTTCCTCAAAGCCAGACCAAGGTTAGCCCATCGTGGCTCAAGGCGGGCTCGATGGCCGATGGTAGCGCCTCCCAACGTCAACCGGACGCAAGCCCAACGCTAGTTAAAGACCAGCACAAAAGTAACCCGATGCTGGCACAACATCTGCCCACCGGTAATTCAAAGCAAGGCCAAAGTTAGTCCAACGCTAGCCCAAGGTCGGCGGAACGTAAGCCCATTGTTAACCGAATGCTAACCGCAAGTTAAGGCGAAACTAGCCCAACGCTAGCCCAATGTTAGCCAAACTCCAGCCCAAAGGTAATCCAACGCTAGCCCAATAACGGCCCAAAGTCAGCCCAACGCCAACCCATCGTTAGCCCAAAGTGAGCGCAACGGGAACCGAATGCTAACTCAAAGTTAGCGCAACGCTAGACCAAAGTTGGCCCAATGTCAAGCCAATTTTAACCCAAGGCAAGCCCAACGTCAGTCCACCGTTAGCCATACGCCAGAGAAACGTCAGCCCATAGTTTGCCCAGTGCTAGACGAACTTCAGCCCAAAGTTAGCCCAGCCCCAGCCCAAAGTAAGCCCAATGTTATCCCAAAGCTACACCAACACTTGTCCAAAGCTAGCCCGAAATTGGACTAAAGTTAATCCAACGATAGTCCAATATTAGCCCAAAGTTAATCCAACGCTAGCCAAACATCACTCCAAAGGTAAACCAACGTTAGCCCAAGGTCAGCCCAACGGGAACCGAGTGTTAAACTACAGTGAACCCATCGCTAGGCCAATGTTAAACCAACTTGGCCCAATGGTAACCAAAGAGTAGCCGAACTTTAGCCCAAAGCTAGCCCAACGTCATCCCAATGCTAGACCAACGTGAGCCCAACGGCATTCCAATGCTAGCCCAATAAAGGCCCAACGTTAACCAAACGCTGGCCCAAAGTGTCCTAACGCGCTCGAATGGGCGCGGGTAGAGCCACTCAACGTTAACATAACACTAGACCAATTTCAGCCCAACGTTAACACAACGCTAGCCCAACGGTAGTCCCATGTTAGACCAAAGTTATTCAAAAGCAGGCCGAATATCGGGTTAAAGTTGACCCAAAGCTAGCCCAAAGTCAGGCTAGAGTTATCTCAACGCCAGCCCAACCTCCATCCAAAGCTAGCCAAACTTTAGCTGAACGTTCCCTCAACGTGAACAAAACGCCTAAAGGTAGTCGAACGATAACCCAACGCTAGCTAAACGTAGCTCAACGCGCTCAATTAGGTGCAGGTGGCGCAGCCCAAAGTCAGCCAAACGTTACCACAAATCTAGCCCAATGTGGCTGAAAGCGTGTTCAATTTCGCGGAGGTAGCGCCGACCGATGTTACCCCAACGCTAGCCCAAAGTTAGCCAAATGTTAAGTCAGCGCTAGCCAAACATCAGCGCAAAAATAACCCAAATCCGGCCCAACATCTGCCAACCGTTTACCCAACGCTGGCACAAAATAAGCCCAGCGTCAATTGAATGTAAACCGAACGTTGAGGCAAAGCTAGCCCACCGTTACGGCAACGCTTGCCTAAAGTCAGCCCAATGTTAACCCACCCGTAGCCCAACGGAAACCCAAAGTTAGGCCAACGGGAACCGAATGCTACACGAGAGTTAATCCGAAGCTAGCCCAATATCGGCCCATCGGTAGTCCAACGCTAGCCCAACGTGTGCCCAACGGCAACCGACGGCTAACCCAATGGTAATCTAACACTAGCAAAACGCCGGCCCAACGCTAGCCCAAAGTCAGCCCAACGGGAACGGAATGATAAACTAATGATAAGCCAACAACAGCCAAACGTTAACACAACGTTAGACCAAAGCTAGCCGGACGTTAATCCAACATTAGCCCAGCGGTAGCCCAAGGTCAGCCCAAATTAAGCCCAACGGGAACCGATTGCTAACCAAACGTTATCCCAACACTAGTCCAACGTTAACGCAACGCTAGCACAACGTTATTACAAAGTACGCCAAACATAACCGAACAAAAGGCAAGCGGTGACCCAAACTTTGCTCAAAGCTAGACCAAAGTTACCCCAACGCCAGTCCATCTTGACTCGACGCGCGCTTGGTTGGCCGATGGTAGGGCCGCCCGACAAAACCCCAGCGCTAGTCCAAAATTAGCCCAACCTTCACCCAGCGCTAGCCCAAAGTCCACCCAATTTGATCCAACGGGGTGTCGTCAGAGCAGAGGTCGCATGATGTAACTATTCAGACCGTATATTGACTACTGCATGAAACATCAGCAAGCTGGTCAAGTATTTTGCAGAGGACCCAAAAGGGCTGAGCTGAGTAAGGCGAGGTCGACAATCATATGTGGAGAGCTCGAAAGGCATGGTGTCACCCCGCACTGGTCTAGGAACTGCAGGTTAACTTGAAAGCCTGGGGTTTCCCAAATGCAGGGTTGGGCCTAGGCTGTTATCAGAAATCCGTCTGTAATGAAGGGGGCAGAGAGCATTAGCCCAAGACCTTCCCAGCCTGAGGTGAATTTTTTCGCCTTTTTTTGAGGAGTGGGAGAGCGAATTTACGCCGTAGGGTAAACCTCCCTTTTCTTCTTGACCCGCTTTTATTTACACCTGGCCCATTGTGTCCGAGACTGATAGGGATGGCTGTTTCCCCTTACTGTAAGACGGCTACAGACCAGATGTCATAATCTTCAGGGGTGTTGCTGCCACAAGCAAAGAAAGAAAAAGATAGGGTGGAGCATTCACACAGATAATGGCAGCATTCCTGGGGCTATTACTTAACAGCTTTCTCTTGCCAATAACAGTCGGACGGATTCCAGTATATATGCGAGCCATCTGGTGAACGGACTGCCGATTTTGATATGCAAGGTAACTTCACGGGCACGACGAAGTTGGTGGAAAGGTATCACCACTGGCTTTGCAGAGGTTGACCGCTAGCTAGTGCGGTGGCAATGGGTGATTAGGACAGATGAGCCAACGATTTTCGGCCGAAAGTCGCACGCTGAGGGTAAGAACTGATGAACTCTGAAGATCATAGGATTCAGTATACCGAAAACTGATCAATAAGGGAAAGAATGGTTTCGGTAGAAAATTGGTTGTAGGTCCGGATGAAACAACTTCTTGATCAGTCGCAGGTGAGTGTTGCTTAGAAAAATAAGGTCTGGTATTTGGAGCAGATTGAAGATGGAGAGCTACCTCAAAACCCTGAGCCCCAGGGGTAAAAGTGAGTCAAATTAGGGTGACGTCTGGCGAGTAAGTATTGCCTTGACGGAGCTTTCAACTGGATTCATAATTGCGGGCTAGGTACCCGTATGCAAATTAAAGTGTAATGTGGCAAGGTCTGATAGGAGGGGCATAAGGGTGGGTAGATGAATGTCAAGAAGCAGGTTATTAATAGTCATGCCGTGGCAATGGGAAAAAAGATGAGAGATGGGGGGAACCGAAAAATTATTTGACGCCAGATGTAGCAAAATAGATGAAGGTGGAACAGAATTACCGGACTGAAGATAAAAACCATTCTGTAGGAAATCGTAGAACAAAAGAAGCTGAAAGTTACAGAATGGAGAGAGAGGTGAAGAAAAAGAAAGAAAATGCTACCATAACTGCGGCTTGAGTCCAGTTAGTGCGGTACTCCAGAGAAAGTTCAACGACTGTGTTTGTCAGACTTTGTCGAGGGAGAATTAAAAACGCAAATGGCAGGATTAGATTTGGAACATAAGCAAAACGAATGGGTGAGTAACACGAGTGGAGGAATCAAGCGCGGCTATGGCCCAAAAGACGATGGGATCCACAAAAAAGGGAGTTCGAAAACTATTAGAAACCTAATCCAACTTTAAAAGCCCTCCCCTCACTTATGTGCGGATCTATAAGTTGGATTGCAGTTTGCACTGTGAGGTATTTGCTTATGCGGGCCTTAAATGTCTTAGATGGCCTTATAAAACGTATATCATGGGGTAATTTGTTCCATAAAGCTGCATACACAACCAGGAAAGTCTGGATCTAAGTGCAGTTCTAGCAATGGCAACAGTAACCGTGTTTTCTCTCAGTCTTGAAGAATATTGCGAGTCCGTTAGGTTTCTGAACTGCGGTGTTGATTCGATGATGCGTCTAAGCCACAGTGGATCCAGTTTCAAATGTTCGCAGCGTTGGCTATAATTGAGTTGAGTGGTAAAGCCAATTAACTCCTTTGTAATTGGCCGTTGAACCTTTTCAATAGCCGCTCTATCCCACTGGAGTGTGTTAAGGTAGGTTATGGAACAGCATTCCAGAAGTGGTCTAACGTGTATCTTATATGTGCTGAATCTGCTTTCTGTAAGGCGGAACGTTCTATGAAGCAGGCCTACAAGTCTTCTAGCCCTAGCGATTTGAGTGGTAGTATGTTCGGAGAAGGCGAAGGTGGCTGAATATTGCAAACCTAAATCTCGTACTAACGGGCTGATGGAAATCGGGTGACCCTCAATACTGAATACGCCTGGGGGGACATCGCATTTGAACATGAGAATGTTGCCTTTTTCCTCGGAAAATTTCAATAATGAAGTGGTGCATCAAGAACTAAGAGCTTCTAAATCTTGCCGTATATCACTGATAACTGTACTCAGCTGACTAGAATCAAAACTATGCAAGATTTTGGTGTCGTCCGCGAAGAGATAGAGGCTGTCGTGGCGAAGGACATTGAAAACGTCATTTATGTATATGAGGAAGAGTAGTGGGCCCAGAATGCTGCCGTGTACGACACTACTGGTGGCAGGTTTGGGTTTTGAGAAGGACCCATTCATCTGAACCGACGGGTGACGGTCGGAGAAATAAGAATCTGACCAACCGAAAAATGGGTCCCTGATGCCATAAGACTTGGTCTCTGATAGGAGCCGATTGTGTGAGACTCGGTCGAAGGCCTTCTTCATATCAAGCAGGATAATAATCATGGACGTACCCCTGTCAGCTGCCTCCGTAACTAAGTTCAAGAGGTAAACTCGACAAGTGGAGCACGAACGGCTTTTCAAGAAACCGTGTTGGCCCTCTTTGATCAAGTTATTTGTTAGGAGGTGGGCCATTATCTTATTCCCAATGAGCTTCACCAGGATTCTGGAGATAATCGGTGTATGACTGATAGGAAGATAGTTCTCGAGAACATGAGCAGAGCCTTTTTTGGGCAAGGGGATAGTTGTAGAGGTTTTCCGCTGATTAAGGAACGAGCTGAATTTCATAGACAGGTTAAATAAATTAGATAGAGCGATACGAATGTCTGGACCCCCCAGAGTAAAAGCAGCCGGCGGAATGCCGTCCGGACCTGGGCGGTAAGATGGTTTCATAGAGACTGGAAGTGGAGAAATATCACTGGGGTGGAGTGAAACTGTAGAGGAAGTCTCACGGGGTAGGAACACAGAGTGTACTCCAGGGTTGGGCACACTGGCCGTTAGGGCTGAAGTGAAAAATGTGTTGAAAACTTCAGCAATTCGTTCCGGTTCACCCAACGGGAGTTGTTAACAGTGATGAAAGGTATAATCTTGCAGGGTTGGGGGTTTTTTGTTCTCATCAACTTACCCAGGATTTCTGTCTTTTGGGGTGGCACAAAGCTTTTGATTCTTGCTGAGTAAACATGAGTTCGGTTTGTGATTCGATTTTCGCGGACAGTCGGTCCATTTGGAAATATACCGATAGGCCCCGGGCTTTGAGTGTAAGTCGTTGAAGTTTGTAGAGCCTAGATTTCATCCGCGTGAGTCTGTTTGTTCTAGAATTCATCAGTGGTGGCATAGTTGGGATGCTGGTGTTTAAAGACCGGTTGAGAATAGAATATCGCTGATTTGCTACCACCTGAGGGCCGGGCGAAAAAAAGATGCATCCCAGTTTTGAGATCTGATTATGTTTGAAAGGCTGCTCCAGTGAGCTAAGTGATATGGTCTGGCAGACGGTACCGAGGAAATAACGATTTTTGGTACAGAGAACGCGCACGAGACAGCCCTGTGGTCACATCTGGTGAAGCTATCTCTTAGAGAGACGGCTACCTTAATAAGCCCTTGAGAAAACAAAAGACCTAGAGTGTCATTTCCTCCAGCAGGTGATTGAAAGTGTTCAGTCCAACCACCGAGGTGCGCACAGGTAACGAAACCCTGATAAAGTGGTGGGCCAGAGCGCAACGGCCAACAAACTTCTGGAGCGTTGAAATCATCTGCGATCAACTTGTGATCGACGGGGTAAGCGGAGGCAAAGTGGAAGGCGCCAAAAATAGGTACAATATTATCCCCGGTTGATTCAGGGGATCGATAAATGCATCCAAGCAAGAGTTCTTGTGACTGAAATTTAACTGTAACCCAGACTGAACCATCAACCGCGTCGAGGACTGGGTTTGGCATTAAAGAAACAGGAAAAGATTCTCTGCAGTATATCGGGCAACCCCCTCCCCGACAATGTACTCTAGAGTTGCTGAAAGCCTTGTAACCAGATATTGTGAAGTCTAAGTTGGGAGTGTTTGCGTTAAGCCACGTTTCCATGATAAGGATGAAGTCGTAATCAGACACAAGGACCCGGGCATGCAGAAGGTGAATTTTTGCTGGAAGTTAGCGAATATTGATGACAAAACAGATTTCCGTGTTGTGCTTCTTTGTACTGTCACAATGGGGCATTGTGCGAGCGTTGAGGCTTGAAGAGATAGAGGTAGTGGCGTTGCTAGTCCGAGTATTGATGAGATAATAATAATAATAATAATAATAATAGTGGTTGCTTTCTGAGGCCCCCGTAGCATGCCAGGTTCATGATTAACTGTTATTAAGTGATGGAATAAACAGATAAAACCCTTGAAAATGTAGAAATTTACCCGACAGAACTTTAAAGAAAGAGGCTTAGAAGGGGAAGTAACGTGGGATGAAATTATGGCAAAAATGTGCACACTAAAGAAAAAGTACTGAGTTTAAATGGACCCATGGACAGATTCAATTTGATGCCCGGTGAGTTTGAAAAGTCAAGGTCAGGTGGCGGACCCGGCTTGCCAGTGTAGGGACACCTGAAACCTGACTGATATACATGAGAAAGGCTAGAAAGGGGCACAGGAAACTGTAGTAGCGGGAGACGATGGAGAAAATGAGATTCACTTCAAAGGACCAGATGGCAACGAGGCATTAGTACTCTGCATTAGATGGCCGGAAAACAGAGCACAAAACTCATTATAAAACGGGGAGCGAGCAAATCAAGACCTAAGGAGTGGATCAGGCAAAAGTAATAGTTCATAGGAATTGGACACAGTAAATGTGGGTTACAGAAGTAGAAGGGATGGATGCATATCATGGCGGTCGGCGGGATGATAGCAAGATAGATGGCCTGTGAGGAACTACAGGATACAGAGCGAATGCATATATGCATATGTGCTCTTGTTTATAAGTATATATATATAAGGGAGAATCCGGATGAATAGCGATGGAGTCCTAGAGGGAAATTATTAGTTGTTGGGAGGGGCAGGTTAGGTTAGGTCGAATGTTTGTAAAATTAACTTTGGAATATCGGGGTGAATTATCTTCATGAAAGGTGAACTTGGCGGATCAACAGATAGAGTGGAGAACGCGGAAGCACAGAAAAGTCGACGACTGAGGAGCAGTTCAAAAAAGGGGAGATGAAGGAAAGTATCTAAGAGAACAGGTAAGAATGGATCTAATAAGCTGATTGATGTAGGTGAGACATATGGCGTCGGTCAAGAATGGGAGAAGCAATAATAAATGGGCTTACATTATTCAGCAGGAAGATGGTGGCGATGGAGATGGCTAAGCAGCGCAGAGCGATTGTGCATAAAAAGTGGGGAAAGGTACCTAGGAGTTGAAGCTGTCCGTGGTGCAAGCAGCAGCAGATGTGACGGCAAACAGCTAGGGAGAGAAATGAGCGAAAGGGGTACCAGAGGGCAATAGCAGATCAAACGGACTGAAGCTGTGAATGAGGACCATGACGAAACAGTGATTTTACATTAGGTGGCAAGTAAAAAAGCAGAACGGTCTGAAAGGCACGCATAAAATGCCTGTGGCAAACAGTAGACGAGACGAGAGATGGAAGCACGGGCCGAAAAAGACAGGTGAGACATAACCAGTAAGCTCACCTCATTGCAGGTGGAACAGGAAAAATCAGAGAGGAAAGAAGCACCGGGACAGGTAAACCGATGGACGAGCATAAAGCATGAACAATGGATACGCTTCGGAGTCGGGGACATGGAAATAGGGAGCTGCATGCATGCAGGCAATCGTACAAGTGGATGCAACCGGACGATACTAATCGAGGCAATGTCAAGTGGAAGGATCCACAGAGGAATTCCGGAGCCAGGCAAGATAAATAGAGTGATGGTGACTGAATATTAAATGTGGCCGTGAGAGGTGCGGAGTTTGTAACGGCAGTTCTAATACGAGAATTGGTCATGGGTGCGGGTGGGGCTGGTGTTAGTGGTATCAAGCATAAGAAGGGAGAACTAGGGAGGGTTTGACAGAGCGGTAGACAGTGAGGCGTAACAACGCGACCAATGAGATTTATAGACCAAGGTTGATACCAAATGAATAGATACAACAAGCCGGCAACGCCGATATTGGTGAAGAAAAGAAATATTTGCGGTCGTCGGCAGAGAAAATTGGCTAGACGATAGTGATGTGCAGTGAGAGGTAACACAGTGAGAGTTGATAGGAGCAGAGACAGAATGAGTGGGTGTGCATACCATAGGAGAACGAAAAAATGGATGTGATAAGAGTGATGAAAAAAGTGATAGGTGGGATTACAGTGGCGAACAAGGATGGTTGGAGCATGCGGTCTGCAGTTGACAGCGTTAGAGAGTGCGATCCGCAACCGGTGCTAGTGGGTGGGACTGGCCGTGCTCTGGACACAACCTGAAAAACATTTCAATGTGAACACAGGAGGTGTGATCCACCAGCCTAATTGCGCTCGCACATCGTTGCAGACGACCTGCACGCCCGATGTGCGCCGGTCAAAGCGGCGGATCTGACCGCGCCCCTCACCGTTGGGAATGGAACTAATGTTCACTGATGGTTATGCAAGTAGGGAGTAGTTCAACCATGAAAGTATGAGATATTAGTTCGGCGATCGGATGGCCGGGTTGCGAGGGATTCCGGAGGACGGAGCCAGCGATTATTAATAGACCAAACAACGGAGTTATCCAGGCGCGTATACCAACTTTGAGGGTGAAATGCACTTAAGGGGAAAACCGGAGGAGAGCAGAAAAAAAGCAGTCAGGGTGTGCCCCTGCTGTGGATCAACGGTTAATGGAGGCATATAAAAACCAGTAAAGGACGGGGAAAAAGAGTAAAGCAGACTATGGCGAAGGTGGAAGCAAAGTGGATGAAAATAGTGGCATTTCAATTGGTTTGACTCATTAAGGAAATGGAAGTAGCTAGTTTAACGTTGAGAGCTCAGTCAGATAGATGAAACCGTCTACTGTTGATTGAGCCCTTAATTGAAGGTAGCGGAGTCGGCGAAGGAGTTGGTCTTAGAAGTCGAGGCCCCTATCGTAAGCTATATCTTCTGCAGTGCCGGTATTGGATAACTCGAGTGCACGGGTGACGCCGAGATATGCGATGAGTGCCGATAGAAATTAGGACTTGGTTTGTGAGGCTCGAAAGGTGATGGGCAAATTGCTCCAGACTTTGGAGTGGACAGGAAGAAAAAAACTTGATCGTATGGCCGACTAAGCTATACTAGAGGGGACAATGAAAGACCTGTGCCGAAGTGAGTAAGGTGTTTCACGGGAGAAGCTTACTGGGTTAAAGGAAGAAGACCGATTGTGGAGCAGGTTACACAAGAAGACTAAGTTGAGTCTTAAGCGGCGGAGCCAGGGTGGGTCAGGATTCAGATTCTAGCACCGTTCTCTAGAGCTTAATGACGTGGACCAGCCGAGTAGTTGTTTAGTAAAACGCCTTTGTATGCTTTCAGTCGCAACTTTTTCCAATTTTGTCTTGTTAGAAAATATTACTGGGCAGTATTCAAGCAAGGTTCTGATGTGGAATTAGTAGATGCTGATGATACTGTCCCGGAGACGAAGGGAGCGTAAGAGAAGGGCCACATTTCTTCTAGCCTTGGCAGCTTGGATGGCAGCGTGCTCAGAAAATCGCGGATTATAGGTCGACTGGCTATTGGGGACCCACCAAGAGTTAAGGATCCAGGGGGCAATTGGAACTTGCAGGTTAGGACCTCGCACTTATCAGTGGAAAAGCTCATCCTTCAGGTGTGGCGCCAGCGGTTAAGTGCAGAAACCTCAGTGGAAATGTTGCAAACAGTAGGGATAGCATCATTAGAATTGGAAGGGTAGACTGCTTTTATATCGTCCGCAAACAAGAATGGCGTGCCATCCAATGCGTCAATAATGTACATCAGAAATAGGAGAGGAGCCAGTGCTCTGCCCTGTACAACGCCATTTGTAACAAGTTTCGGTTTAGAAGTATGTCCTTTGGTGAGGACCACTTGCAAACTATGGGCGAGATATGATTTCAGCCAAAAACGCAGCGGGTTGCCAATGCCGAATGAATGCAATTTGGAGGTACGATGCGGGTGTGTAACACGGTCAAAAGCCTTTGATCGATCAAGGTAGACACGACTAACGCGTGCCAGCTATCAATAGCATTAGTGACTAGGTTGAAGAAGTCAAACTGACATGTGGTGCACGATCGCGATTTGAGAAACCCGTGCTGCCTATCGCTAAGAAGGTTTGAAACGAGAAGATGGGTAGTGATGCCATCTTCCATAATCGTTTCCATTATTCTGGAAATGATGGGTGTATAGTTGATGGGACGGCAATTAGCGAGTTCGTGTAAAGGTCCTTTTTTGTGCCACGGAATGGTGACTGAACGCTTCCAGTTCGACGGTACAAAACTAAGTTTCAGCGGCAAGGTGGGTAGGTTTAGTAATAAAAGTGGAATGTCCGATCCACCGTTAACGGTTGCAGCTGGGTCAACCAGTCTGGTCCGGGATGGGCAGACGCCTTATAGCGTGAAATGAGCCCGGAAATAACGGTTATTTCAAATGTTAGAGTAGATAAGGAAGAGTTGGTAGTAGCCAAAGGATTTGGGGGGCTGTATCTGAAACGAGGGCCATGGAATTGGCGAAGTAATGGTTGAAACCCTCAGATATATCAGAAGGGGAGGTGGCCGAAGTTTTATTCGGTAACACAACATGTCGGATCACAGTATCTGTTGCCGAATTCCTGGATTTTTGTAAGGGTGAGAGTTTCAGTGCTTTATTGAAATGCCTTAGGGCTTTGGCCTCTTGGTTGCTGAGCTGATTTCCTTTAGGTCCCAGATAATATCAGTAAGACGTGCTAGTCTCATGAGAAGAGAGGTCGTGGTTTTGGAGGTAAAGTCTTTGCATCTTGAGGTACTTTCTTTGGAGGGATGCAAGCTTGGACTTCCTAAGGGAGGAGTTTTGGGATATTGGGCTACGTTTCAGGGGGCAGTTTCCCATGTTAAAGTAAAAGTGATTTGCCGCTTGTTGGGGGTCAGCCGTTTGAAAAAACTGCTCCAATATTGGTTACGGATGAGATTGGGCAGAGGGTTCCAATTTAAACGGACGGGATTGTTGACTGGGGTCAGATAGTCTGATGGATAAGGATGGAATGAGAGATTACCGGCCACTATCTTATGGTAGCTACCCGGAAATTTATTCAGAACGGAAACCGAAAGGTGGGAAACGCTGTGGGTGAATATAAGATCTAGTATGTTGGCGCTTCTAGTAGAGGTTTTACCGTGTTGCACCCAGCCCCAATGTGAGTATGGGACACAAAGTCTATTAAGTTGGGAGGTGCCGTGAGGTTTCTCTAGGGTATTTTAGGCCGGTTAAAATCACCGGCTATGATTTTCGCTGCCGAAGGTAGTAGTGGAAGGCAATCAAAGGCTTCGATTAAGGCAGTTAAGTCTGCAATAGTAGATGAAGGCGGGCGATAGACACAACCAATGTGCATGACTACCGTTGAGAACCGAATTGTGAGCCATAGATAATCCGGAATTGAGTCGACTGTGGCATGTCTGGTGGGGACTACTGAAAGGGCATGCTGTACGTACACAAGGCACCCACCTCCGCGTCTGTCGGTCCTATTTACCCTAAAAACCTCGTACCCTTCAAGCATAATTTCGCTTGTGCTGATGTGTTCTGTGAGCCAGGTTTCAGTAAGAAAGATGATGTCAGGACTGGATGTTTTGACATGGTGTTTTAAGCGATGAAGCTTATTTAGGATGGACCGCAAGTTAAATCAAATGAATGCTAACCCACCCGTGTGGAAGTGAGTATCAGGGTAAGGTAAAGTATGGGAGTTGTTGGTCGTAGAAGGTGCACGGTGAGAAGGGTGAGTTGGGGCTATCACCGAAGAGGAGGAAAAGTGAGCGTTGGATGCCTCCGCGATGGCTTTGGAAGAATCAGCCGCGGACGAACAGGAAGTAATCGATTTTGGGTTGTTACTAGGCGAACGAGAGGACCTTAGACAAAGTAGTCCTGCTACTTGTCCTGATTCGTTGGGATCGTTTGATGCTCCAGTGCAGTGACAGAATACGGGTTATGGAAGGTATTGGCTTTCCCACGTGACAACCTTGGTATTGGTTGGTGCTGTGTGGTAAGAGTGGGCCTCAGAATGTGAGGACCAAAAGAGCTTGGGGTGGCTTCGCCGCCCATCGTTGAGGCATGCCCGGGTGGGGAAGGATAGGAATCGGCGGTTGGCAGAGGGGGTATATTGAGGTTATTTTCGAAAAAGGTAGTGGTAATACGCAGTGTTGCGTAGTTGGCCTGCGGAGTTCGGTGTGCTACCGAAGGTATGAACTACTGGCAGGGTGCCGGCATTGGAAAAGGGTTCATTAGTGCCAGAAGAGATGAAAAAGATTGTAGGGCTGTATGCCACAGGATGGGGAAAATTTACTTGAAGGGGGTTTTGTGGATGTATCCTGCGCGTAAAACGACTGCGGTGGGGCAAAACGAAAATTTTGGTATGGTAAAGGGACTAACGGGATGAAAGGTGGGAGCACGGCACGGCTAGGAAATGGTGATCTAGGCAGATGCAGCTTTAAACAATAGCTGTGAGGTGGTTTGCGAGCATCGTCCGTATAAATGCGCTTAGAGCTGGGATTTCGCTGGGAGGAATTACGGCTTGAGAAAATACCTATTCTGGGAACAGAAAATGTAGGTTCCGGCATTAGTGACATCTTACTAGGGTATCTGATGGCTTCTAGTCTTTCTATGATCTTCGGGGTGTAGCCTGGTAATATAAGGCTGTCGTTGCCTAGTGAACTAAACGTTGAGGCCTTCAGCAGGGGACGGAGTGTGGGTCGCGAATTCTGGAGTTGCGGCCATGGGTTACCGTTGGTATCGACACTCTGCATTGGGGGCTGGGTGTAGATCGTTACAAACCTTCGGCTCATTGGCGATAAGTTATATTGCATCAGTGCGGTTGTGTCCTCAGGTATGCTCCTTCTTGGAAGCTTGTTTGCGGGAATATGCTCTGGAGGCTGACGGGTTGGATTTGAGCGAGAATGACCTGGCAATAGTTTGGTGCTGTCCGGCGGATGGATTATAGTCGTGGCTATATGGTGTGGACAAGAACGACCATACTTTGATCTATGTGTCGCCTTGTGAGAGTGATGCAAAGTTGTTAAGTTAGGGAGGCTACCCGACCAAGGTAGCTGCTTCTGATGCACAGAGCTAATCTGTCTGGCAGGACTCGGTGGTTTCGAGTCCAAGGCATCGACTACACTATTGAAGAGCCTAGGGCTCTTGGAGTCTGGTGGATTTGGAGAAGGCCCAGGTGCTGCGTCAAGGTCTACATCAGACAGTTGTTGGCTGACAGACATTGGTTGCATAGAGTAGGTTAGAGGAATGACGGGGTTAGGTGTCTTTTGGGCGGATTCCTGCCTTGGATGTTTGCTAGAATTCAACTTTCTCAGCACTTCTCGTTGTAGTGGCTTTTTGTCGGGAGCTGTTCGAATGATTTTGTATGGCGAGTTAATAGCAATAACCGTTTGTTTATGAATAAAATCACTGGCTGTCAGTGAGCCCGGAAATCGGAAAAGTAGGGGGCATTGGTGTCGTTGTTTGTTTTCATAGTCTGCTGCTACGACATATCACACTTTCCATGTTAGAGGCCTTTAGCAAGGTTCTGCTGACTATGTTGAGTGGGGCCCTATCGGGAATGTTAAATACAACGGAATGATTCGAGTTTCGTATTTGTTTTGAAACCTCTGCAGATATGTTGTCAATAAAGTGACAACTAAGTTACCGTCCGTATTTACCACAGAGGGCTCGAGGAGTTGAGCCAGTGGTGTCAAAATTCCGATGGCTCTGTCAAGAGCTTCTATCCGCGACTCGAGTGAGCTTACGTGTTGTAAGAGGCTGTCAATCTTGATATTTGCGTCACCATGGATGTTCGGTAATGAGACGGAGCATAGTGTAGTGATTGGCAGATGTACGGCCACACGTGGTAAAACCTTACTGCCCGGTCTACTTCCTTTGGAATTGCGCATTGTGACTGTAGGCTTCGGATAATCAACTAGTTTTATTGAAAATTTTGCTGCTGCAAAAGGCCTAGATAAAGAAATGAACTGAAATTTTATAGGAAGTCACCTATAGTGTTTGCAAACAGAGTTGGCCAGGTGGTTTCGCCGTTTGGACGAAGGGAGGTTAGAGTTTTAGCCAAGGAGGAAATGATACTAAAAGGGTTAATTTAGCAAACAATCGCCAAGTATTTTATAGATGGGCCCACAAGGGATGATTTATGGTAGGCGTAGATCTACATTTCCTAGTAAAGGGTTGTGTTGATTAATCGCGGTAATAAGTTATGGACCCATGGTTGTGTGTCTCAGTTATTGCCACGGACAACTTGATGCTTAAGAGTAGATAACTATTGCTACTAGGTGCTACGTGATAACAGGCCCGAACGATGGAGAAAGGGTAAAGTCGGACAACCTGATATACACGTCAAGTTGATCTTAAACTGCTCCTCATAGTCGTCCTTACTTCTGTGCTTCCGCATTCTATTTTTCTCTCCGTTGGGCTGCCATGTGCACCCGTCATGAAGATAATCCACCAAGATATTCCAAAGTTAATTCTACTTCCAGTAGACCTAACCTTACCTACCCCTCCCAATAACTGATAATTTATTTCTATGACCCCATCGTTATTGCTCCTGCTCCTCTTATATCTATACACACACATATATATATATATATAAACTTGTGCATAAATGTATATGTGCACGCACTCTGCATCTTGCAGCCCCTCACCGGCCATTTCTCTTGCTATCATCCCACCGACCGTCATGATATGCGTCCATCAATCCTTCATCTGGGCCTCACATCTACCGTATCCAATCCTTCTAAATCCTTTCTGCCATCTGATCAACCCTCTACGTATCCCATTGCTCGCTCCCTGTTTTAAGATGGGTTTTGTGCCCTGTCTGCCGACAATCCACTGCAGAGTACCAATGCCTCATTGATATCTAATCCCCTGCTGTGCACCTCACTTTTTTCTCTATAGTCCCTGGCTACTGCAGTTTCTTATACAGATTTCTAGCCTTTCTCATATTTACCAGTCGGCCTCTAGGTGCATTTACCCGGACCAGTCATATTCCCCGTCTGACCTTGAATTTCAAACTTACCGGGCGCCCAAACAAATCCACCCTTGAGTTCATTTAAACTCTCCACAATCCCTATGGCGTGCATACATTCACCCTATTTTCATCCCACTTTATTCCCCCTTCTGAGCATTTTTATCTTACATTTTCATGCAAGTTTCTACATTTCCATGAACCATGTCTGTCCATTCCATCACCCGTACCCACGAGATCATGCACAAGACATGCTTCGGGAGTCTCCAAAATAAACCGATATTATTATATTATTATATTACAGTATGGAGCCATGTATTAGTGGTGTACGCACTGTAAACTTACGCAGTTTGTGCTGAACGTCATTCGGTAGTGGTTTCAAGAGGCGTAACTGTATGAGTGAGAGGTGATTCTTCCAGCCTCCTAATGCGGTGATACAGGTGTCGGTGGGGCTCACGGATGAGATTGGAAGCAGGGAGCACCATCGCTCACAGGAGCATACAACTCGTGCAGTAAGCACCTGGCTCTTACTGCTTGTAGCTTCTATCTTTCGGGGGTGAGGAATATAAAAAATAACCACAAGGTTGACATTGTTGGTTGTGTTATAAGTACCACGTATTTTGGAATGTATTTCACCCGATGAGTGTATTGCGCCTTTAGTTTGTTTCCAATCTTACTGCTTTTTGGCTTTATTTTTCTTGCCTTTACCTAGCTTTCCTTGAACCTTCAGCTGCAAGCACAGGAGATTCGAATAACTCAACCATCAGTGTTTGCCCTTATCTTGAAAAAAGTTGTCCATACAGTCATGATATAGGATACGCACAAGCAGAACATGCTCCAGATATTTTGGTTGTATGTCCTGTTCTTGTTGCCCGTGGATGTTTGTAGCTGGTGTGCTTTGTCGTTGTCTTGGCAGCCATTTATTGGGAAGTGTGCCTTCAATGCCTACGAGTGGCCTGTTCGGCCCTTACAACAAAAACCTGTTATCGGAAGTTCGTACTAAACTAATGAAGAATAGATATTGTTTTGATCGGACTGAGGCTGTCACCAAGTCAGCAAGCAGGTCCAAAGGAGCCCCGACTGGCAAACGCACCAATCCTTCAACAGAAATTGCATCATATGATGCACCTAGTCGACCGTTGGGTCAAATGGCTGACGAAGATCATGCTGGGATACCTGGAAAGGAAAAAAGGAAGGCACATGCAGTGACCTTGCATCACTACGAAATGGTTGACTACTTGAACCGGAGTAGAGTCACTGTCTTGGGTTTGTAACTTGGGTAAAAATGCTCCGCCTTCGAGATGAAGGAAGTCTAGAAATTGTGTTTGGTCTTGTACGGTCTGTTAAATAATTCCGTATCAACTTCAGACACTTCCAACTCTGGGTTTTAACACTGGAGCTAATTTCATTGGCTAAAATTCAGGGAAACTCCATGGACGAGAGAAAAAATCCATTGGAGTGCACTCATGATTGAACGGACAAAGTTACTAGTTATTTTAATAATTTTCGCTGCCACAAATTTCTTCCGAATGGACAAACAAGTGTACCAAGATGTCTATGCCGTAGTACTGGTTTTGCATTCATCTTTTGGGTCACACAGTAACTTCATACACCATGTGCATCTACTGAGTTCCACCCTGGCCAACAGCTGTACCAGACGACTCCATTGTGGTTCTCCTTCGCTAACTCGTCTTGAGCAAGCTTGCCGGTGCCCAAGCAGCACACCAACAGCGATACGAATTGTGCGCGAGTTGGGCTAGCGTTGGTTTAACAATCGGCTAACGTTTTGCTCGAGTTGGGTTGACGTTTGTCTAGCCTTGGGTTAACGGTGGGCAGATGTCGGGCCAGCTTTGGGTTACCTTTGTGCTGATGTTCGGCCAGCGGTGAATTAACATTTGGCTAGTTTTGGGCTAGCTTTGAGGCGACTTTGGGCAGCACTACCTGTGGGAAATTGAACTCGCGTTGAGCCCCGGTGGGCTAGCTTTTGGTTACCGTTGGACTAGCTTTGGGTTAACTTTGGGCTAGCATTGGGCTAGCTTTGAGCTAGCTTTGCTGTAACGTTGGGCTAGCTTCGTGGTAATGTTGGGCTGACTTTGAACTAGCGTTGGGCCATAGTTGGGTTAACGCCGGGTGGCATCACTTGAATGACGACTCATTGAAAATAATTCACAAAATCTCCACAAATCCCACGAAGACCACTCAATGACAACAATTGTCGGCGATGATGCCTGAACAGTTCTCAATCTGGACGACGCGGCAGCTGCGCTTCGGTATGCTTTTGCTACAACATGCTCTAACGGAGGCAAAATAAGTGTGGCTCCCAAAAACCAGGGGCACTGCGAGATTATTATGAAGAAAAGACGAGATACATCCCCTATGAGCGCAAATTCTTGCGATCCAAAATCGATCACAGTACACAGATACTAACACCAGAATGACAAAAATGGAGGAGGGCTTGAAAATTGGGAGCATTCCGTTGTGGACAAAACACCCGGACTCCGGAGTACGGTAAATAATAGAGAAAGTGAATTGAAATCTTGACCGATCGTACTGCCAATATGGTGCAAAAACCGACGAGGTTTGAGCGCAAGACAGAAACCGTCACCGGTAGGCAGAGAAATGTCGTCACAAAGATGTCTGAGCCGTTTTGCTTGTCAACCAGACAGTGGTTCAAGGAGCTAAGGCACCAGTTCACAACCCCACCGAAGCAGAATGGTGTGCCCGAGCATGCTCTTATGAAGAGATTTTTAGGCTGGGCCTCTAATCAGCCAACCCAATGGAAACTCAGGGCTCCGTAACTGTGGTAATGGAGTTTGGAAACTCACTTTTCCCATACAGGTCCTTAGCAGCAGCGGACCAAACTGTTGGGCACAGGAATGGCGTAATACGTGTAGAACCCGACCACTCGGGGGAAGGCTCCAAAAGTGCTCTCGGTGGGAATCCTACCTAAAATGGAACCACTGTATCTGCTTCGCAGACACCACACTTATTGTACTGCAATTGCGGGCCTAGAGCTTAGGCGCCCCTTGTTTACGACTAGGTATTTTCACTTTGATTTACCTGGGATTGACAACTGCTTCCCAACAGTGGAAAACTCAGGTGTCAGGCCCTCCTCTAGCCATAGACTATCGTCCTTTTCGAATCTTTCCTCTCAGTCATATAAAGTGGATTATAGTCAGGACAAAAGTACTTCAAAGTACTTTCACTCATCCAGACTCGATTTAACCAGTGCGGTATTATAATCCCCTTCGCTCAGACGTATCAGCCTATCCAAGAAACCCTTTGGGACATTTAGATGATCGTCATTAGTCATTAATTGAGGTAAACAACTAGCTTAGCAAACGTTGACCAGGCTTTTCAATAGATCAGGAATCGGTCCAGCGTTGCCCAAGCCGCACGACCGTCACCTGGTCGTCCCCTGAGTGTCCTCCGACCATTACCTGGTTGCCCCCTATGATACAAGAAGGGACACTCAGGTGACGGTCAGGGGACACTCAGGTGACGGTCAGGGGACACTCAGGTGACGATCACGAAAGCTTATCGAAACGGACTTCCCTGATCCCATTAAGTCTGTAACACTAACTACGACACCGAAATACGTACATGCTAAATGATATACTGGTAATCTACCGAATAGCCGAAGTTCAGCGCAAGCGCATAAGCACGACCATCTTACCACAAGCTTAACCATAATTCCGCATACAAAATTTAGCGGAATTAATCCCCGGAGTTTAAATAAAATACTGGTTTCACGGGGATAATTTTATATTTCGCTACTGGTAAATCTTTGTACGCTGGGCTCGTCAAAGAACAATCTTCATCCAACCATCGGTCATTTTGTGTACTTTTCGGTACGTAGAACATGAAGTAGTTATAACTGTTATCTTTAGAAATAAGCTCATGAGAGGGTTCGGCAATACATAATATAATACCGATGTCCAAGTCAAAACTGACATCAGCACTTTCGATTTGGACTGCCAAGTCCTGATATGGTGGATCGGTGCCAATAACCTCGGTAGGCTTGCGCCTTTGAATCCAACGTTGGATCTTTTCGTTTATAAATTGTTGTAGCTCATGGAAACTTGTGCTTCGTTGCTGAGTCTACGAATACGGGATAGTTTAACACAGAATGGTATACTTACCGACAGTTATTCTACAGGCTGTTGTAACGGCAAATGAATGACGTCCGTGGACACCGCGCCAGTTCGTTTTGCGCAAAAAGCAGTGTAAGCATTATATGACGTACACAATCCCCAGTTGTTCGAGTTCCCTTTACAAAAAGGAATCGCAACTGCTAGTCTGAAAGTCATGAACAAAATAGGCCATCATTAGTTCGTAGAAAGTTTCACCTTCCAATTTTTCATTCAACCTCTTGAACTCCCTTGCGTTTCGCATGGGAATAGCGCAATGCATGAACAGCACCAATGCACCCGCAACACGTACAAATTTGCACAGTTTAGACTTGACGTCCTCCATCGTTTCTTGCAGTTCCACAACCCGAGTGATAAGATCATTCATCCAAGCTGCAATTAATGAACGTAACATCCGAAGTTGGACATACACATCAGAGTTTTCCATGAGTAATGTGTTCCAAAACCCGATCTGTTGCTTTTTTTACCTTCGTAGCTGTTTCCGTTTTCCTAAATGTAGAAAAAATGACAATCCATTTTAAACATGCTCGTACTGTACAAAGTGCCTCCGAGGATCTCGAATAGGGGTTACTGTTGCCGGTATAATGGAATGAGTTGTGACATGGGATTTGAACACGTCATCAAAATAGATAAATACGTACGTGGTGACTACTGGACACAGGAGATAGCTGACATTAGCAGTTACTTCCAGTTGACTCCATTTCATTAGGAAACAGAGCTATCATGTCCACCGGTGATACTTCGAAAGGGGAACTGACAGTATGACGACTGCCTCGGCGAAGATTTCGAATGGTAACTTCATTGCGCAACCTTCCCGTGGTTGATGGGGAAGTGAGGCGGCGCTGGATGCAACAGCCGCCTCGTGTGCCTCTGTGACAGCAGTACGACTCAGAATGACGCTTAACCTGCTTAAACATTGCCTTGGCTGGATTGTCTGCCACAAAGCTCCGCAAACCAATTCTGCAGTGAAGACCTCTCCAACGAATAATGATGCCTGTAACACACGTTTGAGCAATGCGTAGCCACATTCGCAACGGATCCCGAAATCAAAAGGCAATTATCCGTGATATTCTACGTTAATAGATTATTGAATGAACAATGACGCCAAAAAGATACAAACCTCAATAATACGATCACAAGGACTCAACAAACGAGAAACCGAATTGCAGCGTGCGAGCAAGGAGCACGTGCGTCACGCAGGTCCAGAACGAGGATGTGCCAAAGTAGCGCTCTGGGCGCGAACAAACAACCATTGGTCCTTAAAAACAACCAGTTCGTAAAGACACGTCAATAGTGTAAGCAAGTGAGTGATATTAAGAAAAACACTGAATCGCAAGGGTTTTAGGGAGATTTTCCACGACCGGTAGTTACAATGCCATCGGATAATAATAATGCCAATTCCTGTATCAGGTCTTCCAAATACTGATGCGCGTCAGTAGGCTTGAACATTCCACAATATAGACCAACAATGAATACTGGCAATGTGGTGTCTAAGAGGCGACACAATATTGACCACAACCGATGCGATGCGCCACGAATGAAGCTCACAAGGTCAACGTGCGACTGAATATAAACGCAGCAGCCGGCTGTGACAGGTCTGCACTCCAAAGCCTGTTGCAAGGTTTCACTTAGTCCAAAATGTACGTATCTACCGGCCCCAACGTTTCTCCTTTGGATTCTCCTTGGCGTTCCCAGCGACGATCTTGGATCTAAAGGCAACTCAAGCTTTACCTGTCTCAGAGCTCGCAATAAAATCCTCAAATCGGCAGTTGATGATTTCATTTGTATAGCGGCCCGCCTCACCACATCTTTGGCCGAAGGAACAGCTAGAAAGTAGAGATTTAATAGTTCAGTTACCTTCTGTGAGGGTAGGTACCATTTCGATCGGTGTTGTAAATCTCATTTCTCCATCCATCAGTGATGATTCAGTTGCATATATTGCTGATTACCACGAAAATTACTTTTCGTGGAAGTGGTAGCCGCCAAATAAGTTGACTCGCACTCCTCCTTTGGTATGCACTTACTATGCTCCTCCTTTTCTCACAATTATCCTAATTTAGAAATTCGGTGTGCATTACCTAACGGCGGTAAAGGTTGTAGCAGCTGTGACTTGTTGCTCCTCAACTGCTCCGATGAGACCTTCGGTTCTTCAGGACTGTCGATGTCAACTGACTGCGAATTTGTAACTAACTTCATAGAAGCTAACTTTTGCAACATCATCCCATATGAGAGATGAGTTTAAATCCCCCCTAACCCTGCGGGCTGCGACCTGCTTCTTGCGCCTCCATATTGTAGTTCTGGAACAGCCACGCAATTTCGGATGGGTCTTTACCATCTACAGATGAAGAGATAAATGAAAATGAATGAGATTTACCTTGCAAAGAACATCAGAAACCGACCAAAAGCAGTGCAACTTTTAGCATCTTAGCCTAAGAGACTACAACAAACAACCCCCGCCAAAAAGTGGCCGCCATGAAAGGAATGCAATAAAACAAACGGAACATCCAAATTTAGAATTCACAGTAAAATGGACACTCAATGTCAAAGTTGTTTCTTAAAACGGTTTTTAACATGGAATGTCATGTTCGGAGTTCTCATGCAATCGCGATTTCAGAGATTTCCGTATCTAAAGCCACTGGGGGCCGAGCTACTAAATATTCAGAAATGTGGCTTAACAGAGACTCTCGTTCGAAATCTTTTGCATTTATGACGGAGTCACCAGTTTTTATAGAAATTTCCATTGTTTTCTGGAGCTTTGCACTGATTTCCTTTGACCATCCCCTTGGGGGCACTCAGGTGACGGTCCGGTGTCCCTTTGTGCTGTCTGGACGGTTCCTTCTGTCGACTGATTGCTTGAAATCTGATTTGTTTAAGTCCACCTGGTACCAGAAAAGTGTAGCCCATCGAAACTTACGTCATGCTACGTAACAAACGGCAGGGCGCGCCCCAGCTCATCAGCCCTGGCCATTAGCTCGGTCAGTCTCCCTTCTCCAGTCATTTATGCAGGGCGACCAATATAATTACAAAAACCCATCGATTGCTGTCTTTCTGCGTCTCCATTCGTTGGACTGGAATCGAGTACGCAAGTCATGCGTGCCACTTAACCACATCCACCCCTTTGATGAGCCCGGGACCAATGGTGGTAGCCCATTGTCAGCCACGAAAAACATCAACAGTGGCCGGTACTTCTGTAGTGAGATGGGAATACCGCTGTAGGGACAGTGGAAGCAACATCAGCCGGGCTTCCTTCCCTGAACACTCCAATAAAGGGACGGGCGATCAGCCCTAGGGCCTGCTAGGGACAAACACTAGCAGCACCCACCGATCAGCGTATTTGCTCATGGTATGTTATTGCCCCATTCCACGTAGCAGGCTTATGTATCTGATTACGCATGACCCCACGGAAAAGCAGCACATTCGCATCCACATAAAAAAGCCTCCCCTTAGCACTGAGCGTTTCCTTTTCTTTTTATAATTTATTCACCCTCACCTACAGCCGTGTCAACAACCTCACTGCTGTCCTCCCTTTTCCTATTCCCATTTATGACCCCACCCTCTTCTACTGTTTCATTTTTGACCCTCAACTGGGCCCCTTTACTAATCTACCACCTATCAGACTAACCATTTTGCACTCTGGCTAGGCATGCGCCTAATATCTCCATCATCAACTAAATGCCCTAAACAACTACCAGTCTTCGCCCGTTACACCCTCGTAGATCGTCCCGCTGGCCATCGAGTAGCATTATCACTCTAATTTTTGTTAAGCCATTAACCATAACCCCCAGCTGGAGCATTCTCCAGATTGCCGCTTTTCTCCTGTATTCCAGAACACACTGGTTACCTGGGTAGTCCGTCAACCAAATCGACGTTAACCCTGGATTACCTGACGGACTAAACGATTTGATCGATCGGATTGACTATGGTTAAACCTATACTTACACCTGATGACGCTTTATATGGAGCACCTCACATGGCTAACCAGTGATCACAATCCCACAACCAGGATTACAATGAATCATGATAGTCTCACCGGACCGCCAGACGGATTCCTGACATCACCCATCAACATCCATTTCCCATACTCCACACGAACAGCTCCATTCGTTCTGCGTGCAGGACCGGAGTCTGGCCCTCGCCGTTGCGTTCCGTACCTACTCTCCCCAGTTCGTCAGCCTAGCCCTTTTTGACTGCTGCCCTCATCATACACTACCTGCCATCAACAGAAACCAGTGTCTTTATGAAACAAAACACCAACCACTTAGTTTTTCATTCTTTTATCACGTATGCAGAAAATCCCACTTTTACACTCAACTTCCTCTGTTCCTTCGGGTCTGGCCTCTCCCAGCCACCGCAGGCTTCCTTCCTCTTCGCCACCTGTGCATATTTGCTTGGTTGCATCAGCAGCTTTTGTCTCCATCAGTGTTTCCTCGACGGCTTGTTGGAATTCCCAGTTCTGTGTCCATTCACCATCCACGCTCCTTAAAAGCACACTGCATTCCTGGTGAGGGTTTCTGCCTCCATGTGATTTTCTATTTAATATCGGAATTACCTTTACAGAAAGGCCGATCTGATTATCCCATTCGTCTCACTTGCATTTGTATCACAGGCACCCCTCACAATGAGTTATCCAATGGAGGGTCAAACTTCTTTATATCCTGCAAGCATCTCCGACCCCACTTTGATAACACCGTGTTAACTCTATTTTTATTCTTCTTTTGGTAACACTTTCAACCAGTTTCTCAATACTGATTCCTCAAATATCCAGTTGGTGCCACACCGCGACTCCTTCTACACTTCCCAACTCTTCCTCGAATCTCTTTCACTCCACCGCTCTCTATCTTCATCTACTGCACACCAAATTCCGTAGATCGCCGTGATCCATTCTGGGCTACCGGATCCGTCGTAGACAGTTATCGGCATACATAAGGCAAGTTGTGTCTTATTCTTTCCTCAACTCCTTCTTCACTTTGTGATGTCCGACACCAGTTGCTTTATGGGTTCTTGCAAACACTGCACCTTTACACTTCTTCAGTATCGCTTTATCTGCATTCCCACGTCCATCTCACTAACCGCATCGTCCCTGTTCCAAATTCGAAACCGATTCGCAATGGCCGCGCCGAAACCCTCCCTCTTCAGTTCACCTAAACATCATCCAAGCTGGTCGTTCTATTACTGCAATTGTGTAAACCATGAACTTCAAAATTTTCATTACCCTACATTACTGTATATTGGTGTGTTCTCTGATCATGCCTTGTGCATGTGTCTTGACCACGATCAAGAAATATACCATTATTATAATGTCCGACGGATGAGCTGCTGCCCATCAACAAATACTGCGCGTACCGGACGGAAGAGATGATGGCAGGGTGAGAGGAGGAACGCTACTGTTAGTAAGCGAAAACCTTTAACAGCGACCAGGAGAAGCCAGGCGTACACTGAATATGTACCAGCTTCACTTTGCCACCTATTACCTCCAGGATCTTATATGTATATAGTATGTACACACCGCAGCCCAAATGCTAATCCTGAAAAGGACCCCTGAGTGTTCGGGTGTTTATTCACGATGGCTCCGGAGGCATCTCGGATTTTAATAATGGGGGATTCAATCCCCTTCCCCAAAAAATGTTGGGAGGACCTCTCTTCTTCGACCGACACCCAAAGTAGCAGGGAATTAATCAAGCTGGTGGACTGCATACCACTCTTTCAGCAAGTCAACCAGCAGACCAGGTTGGGAAAAGGGCAAACTCCCAGTGTATTTGATCTGCTGTTCACCAGACACCCAGAGGATGCAGGTGGACTAGAGTTCACCACCCCGCTTGGGAGGAGCTACCACGCGGTCATCAGGTTCCTGGCCCAAGGGGCTCCCCCAGGGATGCCAAATAAAATGCGAGAGCACTTCAGAAGTCTTAAAGTTATCTTGATCAGGGAAACTGCGGGTAGGTTTGGCTGGGGCGCCCATTATCAGACAGTGGAAGAGGGTGGATCGTCGTCGGATTGACCGACGAGTTCGTCCCACTGAGAGGCATAAAAGGACGGGGCAAACCACCGTGGTGGACGGGCTGATCCCTCAAGATGCAACCGGCGAGGCGCAAAGCGTAGCGTCGTTATCAGTCAACAAGTGGACACCAAAATTTGGTGCAATATATGTGAGCCCGTGGGCGTGCGTTAAGGGTGCAGCGAGAAATTCAGGGAGATATGAGGCTGCCCTAGCACGTAGAGTAAAAGCATGTCCTAAGGCTTACTATAACCACCTCCAGCCCAAGACTACAGCAAGAATCTCGATGGGGTGCGCAGCCAACGAAAACGAAGTGCAGTTAACTAGCGCCTACGAAGAAAAGCAGACTCCGAAGAAATTGTGTGAACTTGTGCATGGGTGAGACACAAGGAGACAGCGTGAGAACACCTTAACCCAGTAGATTATCATTATGGATGAAGTCGTCATTGGTAATAGTGAGGTTGAACTGGTGCAGAGCAGTCTGAATAGAAGTAAGGCTGCGGAGCCGGATGGTACCCATCCCGCCGCTATAAAAGCCCTAGCCAGTGTACTGGCTGAACAGCTAACGCAGCTTTTCTGCGTATCTCTAGATACCGGAGAACTACCGGACGATTGAAAGCCGGCGCAAGTTGTCCCAATTGACAAAGGAGGCCAAAGGGGGTGGCCTCCAACTACCACCCGGTAAGTTTACTGCCAGTAGCCCTCAAAGCAATAGAGGGGCAGGTCAGAGAGCGATTGACAGAAAACCTACGGACTCACCAGCCGTTTGCTAGACAGAAACACGGGTTTTTAAAAGAGAATTCTGCCTCACTAACCTGCTATCTTATTTCGACAACGTAACTCTCAGATTGGACGAAGGGAAACAAGAAGAGGTATGTTCCTTAGACTTCGATTTGGTAGACAAGGGCTCCTACTGGGCAAACTGAAGGCACTTAGACTGTCCCCACAGGTTGTGAGGTGGATCAAAGGTTACCTAGGTGACAGAGCATTCTTCGTACGGGCCGAAGACACCAGGTCTAAACTGGCCCGGGCAAGCAGTGGTGTCCCGCAAGGTTCGGTGCTGGGACCGCTATTGTTTCTGAAATACGTGAGTGATCGGGTAACCACACTAGACTGCCCGGGGTTCCTGTTCGCAGATGACATCAAGATAGTGGATGAACCAGCCTAAATCCACTGCAGTTCTACTTAAACGGGATCAGTGCGTGAACTGGAAAGTGGGAGTTGCCACAGAAGACAGTCAAATGCAAACACTTGCTAACAGGCAGGGAAAGCAACAAAGACAGGTACCTAGGGCTGTCCTTCCCAGTCAGAAATGGGTCCGCCGTTGTGGTATGAGACGTAAGTGTGCTTGTGCACGAGAGCTTTAAACTCACCAGACAATGCACTCCAGTAGCGGTCAGGGCAAACAGGGTGCTCTTCAACTTAAGATGAACTTTGGTGTCTGAAAAGGTCGGAATAATTCTTTCTATATACACGGTGAGCCTGAGGCATCACTTGGTGACTTGTTCAAGCAGGGGCACCAAACTCAGTCAAATACAAAATGTTGTTGGAAGGCCTTCAGGAGAGGCTCACTCGAATGCAGAATGGGATGCAGGGGAAGTGTTACCAGAAAAGACCAAAAGCCCTGAATCTATTCTTCCTTGATAGTCGTAGGCTAGGGGGGATCCGACAGAGTGCTATAAGCTATATAAGGGAATCTCTACCACCGACAGAACATTAGTGACTCGTTGTCACAACCTAGCACTCAGGGAAACGGGCGTAAATAGGACAAACCAAGGGCAAGTAAGAGCATAAGTACATGTTTCTTTTCCCGCCGTGTCACAAACAAGTGGAACAAGTTCCCTCCACATGTGGTGACAGAAACGTCGCTCGTTGCCTTTAAGCACAAAGTGAATGCATGCCGGGCAGAGGCATTCCCAGACTATTGCTGACCATCCTAGGAGGCTTCCACTCTTATCCTCATTGCCCATTCCTTTCTCCCCTCCAGACTGCTCATCTTATACTGCATCTCATCACCCTACTGTTTCCTTACTCTACTCAACTCCATCACATACTTCATATCACCATACTCATCATCATTCCATATTGTAAGGTTGATAAGACCTTTCTTCGCGGTTTCCTTAGTAAACGCGTGCTTCGGTCCTTCGTGCTGCGTGGACCACCTGTACGTTACTCTAATGTGCGGCACTGCACAAATATGTTAACCAGAACAGTATTCTCCACGACCCGTGAGAACGAGAAGGCGATTGGGAGAGATAGTGGTTAGCGTGTATTTGGGAGCGTGCGTGAGAGCGTGCGCAAGAGCAACGGTCAAATGGCAACCGCGCTTGGCAGTCAGCGTTCAGTTAAACAACAGACGTGGTAAAAGTATGAATGGAGATGGCAACCGCTACAGGGGCCTTCTCCTAGGAGTCCGACGGAGTTGGGCTTCGATCGTGCTGGTAGGCCGAAATTATTGGTTGTACAGGAACTCCCCGTAGCATGCCCGTTATATTGTTGGTAACGTCGAACGACTGCTGATGAGTTTAACGGTGCCTGCACTCTCGAAGTCCGATGTGCGTCGGTCCAACTGTGTTTCAGCGCCCACGGGTCTCATAAGCATGCGAGCCGAAAGATGCCGAGTCAGGTCAATCCAAAAGGGCGTCTTGTTGTCGTCTCTAGTACCAGGCTGACGAATCGTCCCGTTGTCCAATAAGTGGTTGGCTCCTTGAACGTATGGGTATGCTCACTCATCTTCTCCTCCCTTCTCACTAGATCTTGCCATTTCACAACAGGATCTGTATATATACATTAAAAAATCCTTCCGTCCTTTGGTGATAGGTGCTCCTCTTCACTTAACGCCTCTGTCTCAGGCTGGAACACAACCGTCCCATCCTGCTTTTCTTGCGCCCTCCTCGTTTTCACGTAAAATGTTCATTTTCTGGTTTCCAATTAAACGATAATCATAACCCACAGCTGGAACACTCTCCAGACTGCCGCACTCCTGATCTCTTTCAGATCGCATTGGTTACTTGGGTAGCCATCGGCCAACTCGAAGTCCATCCCGGATTACCGTAAGGACTAGAGGATTTGATCAATGGTTCAAACTTATACTCTGGCCTGCTGACGTTATATGGAGCACAGTACACGGAGTAACAGACCCCCATGAAAGTCTCACCGGATAGCAGAGGTGATTCCTGGCACCAACCATCAATCCACATCCGCTCAACGTCTATTCCCAATAATCCATTCCAACAGTTCAATTCTTTCCGCGTTGCAGTACGAAACCCAGCCCTCGCAGCTGTCCACTTCGTCAAACCAGCCCCTCTTTATCTGCTACCCTTGACAGTCCACCTGCCATCACCTGTAACCAAGGTCTTTATGAAACAGAATACCCGCCATCTGCAGCCAGCCAGAATTCGGTTAATGATTTTTATGGCGTACAAAACGTTTTTTCTTCTTTACACCTTTCCAACTTCTGCCTAGCCGCACCAGCTGCTTTTGTCTCCACTGATCCGTTTCTTTGACGACTCTTCTTTGAAAGTCCGTTAAGAGTTTATACACCATTCATGCTCTTCAAAAGTTCACTGTAATTCTTGTGAGGCTTTTAGCCTTCATGTGACTTTCCATATGACACTGAAATCACTTGCGCAAAAATTCCGTTTTATTACCACCTTTGACTCACTTGCATTCACTTCACAAGCTTCCTCCACAATTAGTTACCCAATGCTTAATCAGTGTCCAATATTCCACTGGCATCTCTCACTGCAAGTTGAAAGCTCCATGCTTACTTTACTTTCAATCATGTTCCTTGGCATCTCCTCAGCCCGGTTACTCTTTAGTGACCGTCCAGTTATCGCCTATACCAGCAATTCCACGTATGCCCAGCTATCCTCATCGCCCTCACCGAATTCGAAACCGATTTTCAATTCCCGCTTCAACCATTACCACTTTAGTTCACTCAAGCACTACATGATTTTACTGGCGTATTTCGGTTGCTGTGTGATTCATGAATTTATAAATTGTGAATACCTCACACTGACGTGGGCTGCTGTATTCCCTGATCTTGCCTTGTCTATGTGTATTTACCAGGGTCAAGAAACATACAATTCAGTTCAATTCAGTATGATATCCGCAAGCCAAATTGATAAGTTGGTCAACGGTAAGGAAAGAGAGCGACAGGGCCGAGCCGAAATGCAAACATTGGAATACGGCTCAATCACTTGTTCCAACATGCGACAAAGGGACTGTATAGCGTTTGAGAACGTAAAACGGGCTTTCACGAAACAGCTCATAGGTTATTCTTCGCCCTCCAATCACATGGAACGTTGTGAGCGGCTGAAAATCGATTCCATATGGCTAAGCCGCTTAAGAAATAACCTTCTATCCTTTCACAATATCTTGAAGAATAGATCATGTGGTTCAGCACCGCAGGTGAGAACCCTTTCTAATTATCTCTTGCGCAACAAGGAGTTCTTGGTGTCTGTCCCTTTGCCGAAGCTTGCACTTCGGTCAAACTTCTTCATTAACAAGTACGATTCATTGTGGAACAAGCTCCTACAAAGAATTCGGGAATTATCACCAACATCGGTGGCTTTAAAACAGGGAATAAGCATAGCCCTAACGGTGAACAAGCTGACCAGAATGTACAATCCCTATATTTCAAGGGCTCAGGCCTTTGAGGTAGGTATAGGGTACTAATGAATCGAATAACCGCTTTGAGCAACCTAGTCTCAATTAGACCCGCTTAAGGTTGGCTTCCTCGCTGCAGCAATTACGGAACTGAGCGGTTCATTCACGCAATCTAGGATGGCAATGGAATCTCAATATTTTGCCATCAAATACCTTTTTTGCGGCAAGCCAACATAGCGGCCTACGGCGTATTCAGGTATAAGGGCATCACGTTGCTAGGGCTGCAAGTAGTGCCCCACCCTTGTGCAAACTGGTGTTTCAGTGAGCTTGAACCCCAACAAATAATCGCAGGCTGTGGTTGACTCTACCTTCCTCTGCATTGTCTGTCCTATGTAAGCCGCATTGGGGATCTGACTTCACGCATATGGCGAGTGTCACCGCGGCAAAGCTGTGAGCATTCCTGGATGTGATTGTCTCCCTGCACAGAGCTGACCACCGATGAGACAACAGAAACCTCAAAAAGTAAGAGATTGGCATAAAAAAGAGAGAAAAAAATACCCCACGGCTTTGCCTTCCAGGCGTACTAGCCTTGTCACATGTGAGCCATGTCCCCAGGCTGCCGTGTTGCTACGGATTGACTGGTGCGGTTGACTTATTCTGAACGCGGCTTGTTACGTGCGGTCCATGTTTCGGCCGGGGCGTGGGAGCCGTGGTCACCCACCGAAAGCAGTTCCGCCTTCTCTGACAGCCAGATACCTGACTGTGATAAAACTAAAAAATAATAATAATAACGTCTAAAAAGTGTGGTTCACTCTTGGAGCTGCACGAGCTGGATGCTAATGGATGTGTATCGTGCTGCCTCCTTAACTGAAGCAGGCCCTAGAGCCGCCTACCGTGGGCACTGAATGTAGACCATTAAAGTTCGCTTCCCGGACGAAAATTTGGCCCCATCCCGTTCCCACCTCTCACGGCTCTATAAACCAGTTCTCACATGGGAGTTTTCCTGCTTTGCAATATGCTAATGACGAGAAAGATATCACGGTAACCATGCAAACACCTCTATATCGATATCCTTGCTCCCAATCAAGTATAATCTCAGCACACTAGCTCCATGGAGTATGTGCATAGACGAACTTACGGCTATGTTTCTCGGCACGAGACCAGTTTTCTTTAGTGCGTCATCACCAACACCATCATAGTTTCTTCCACTTTAGGGCCCCTCAGGAACCATTCAATATAGAGTAACCACTATACCAGAAGAGACCGTAACAAATATAGTGCTATGCTATCAGGGTACCAGTTCCATTAACTCTCATTGTTCCTTCAAACCCACCTTACCGCCCCGGTGCTGAACTGCAGACTGCGTAAGCAAACTAGATCGAGGGTTACCATTTCTAGATCCTCTTAACCGTAAAGCTCTAGGTTTTTCTCAGTATCCCAACACAGCCACACCAACCTGCGAACCAATAATTCTTTAGAATGCATACAAAACAGCCCAACCGGTGGACGCAAGTCTGCTAGGCCGCAGCATTATAGCTCAGTCCCCGGCGAGCCTACTCCAACCAGAGAGTAAAGTAGGTGCCACCGACTGCTTGAATGACTTTTATCTTTGCCCCATTCACAGAAACCCAACCAGTTCATTACTGTTGCCGTCATATATTACCCTAACCTACAGCTGGAACCAAGTCCAGACTGCAATCCCTATTTCTTTCAGGTTCGTCGCCTCCCACCATCTCAGTCGCCAAACTGGATAACCAAAGATGCCACTTTCACTGGTACCGACGGGAACCCAAGTAGGACCTTTCATAGCATCTGGGATCGCAAGCAAGCCAAGCGGCAGAAAATACCCCCAACTGCCTATCGTATTAATTAGGGTTTTCTAACACAAAGCCTCCCCGGCGGATATCAGCATTACAGCCAACAGAAGTAACAGATCAATCTCAACCTGCTAATATACCAGTTGTCATTTACATCCGTCATATCTCGCCGCTCTGCGCTGATTGACCGACTCATGTCCTTCACCTCGTCAGACGAACTATACCCATAGAATGTAGTACATTACCAGTAATGGCGCCGAACAACGCTGAGGCTCAATGCTTCAGTGTATATATATGTATATATATAATATACATACATACATATATATATCAGTGAAACAGCATAATATTGCCCAAGTCAATGCGAAGATTTTCCACTTTAGTATCTGATGCGACAGTCCGCTTTTCTTTCGAGTCGTATCCGGCTGGAAATTGATCCTCCACTTTTCCAGAGCCCTCCAGTTGTACTTTCGCATTTCTGAAGGGTACGGGTTACTGATCCTGGAATTTAACTCACCCTCATGCGTACATTTGTTACTTCCACACTCACCAAAGTACAAAAATGTACATTCATAAAGTTGGTTTCATGTCTCCTTCTTTCATAACTCATTCCTGTTATTGAACCCCGGTAGAACCGAAAATCAGGGTTTGCATCAGCTTCATGGTTTGCTATTCTCCTTGCATGCATCGATTTCCCCGAGTGCACTTTCATACAATCTCCTTTTCTTCCTATTTAAAACTTAGTTGTCCGCAGATCCCCGGTAAACAGCCGTTTTTCATGGCTTGCATCATTTTCGTTGATAATGCGCTTCTAGCAGTACGAATGAACGACTTATTCGATAACCCCGCGGGGCGCCGCCGCCCAAAGCAAAATCGAAACCGGTTCAAAGTTGGCGCGAAAACTGTTATTAGAGTGATCCATATAAACTATCGCCGGCCATGTTTTTCTACAACTGGCTCTTTTGACTTTTGTACCTGAAGTTTGTGAATATTTAATTCAACTGAGTAACGCTGCACACCATGATCATGCGCCCGCGTGTGAGTCTCGACCATAGCCGAGAAATATACCATTATTATTATTACTATTATTATCATTATTATTTATTTCTTCAGATTTCGTGGACCAGCAAAGCGTACCATATAGCGGGGTTCCATGAAACGGAGGGAAACGGAAAACTGGTGAAGTAGCCGCAACGGACTTGACTAGAATACATTAATAACTAATGAAGTATGTTCAATCGTGTCGAAACGATAAACACGAAAGTTATTACTGTGAAGATCGTGTTTGACTTGGTCGCGAAAAACGTGATTGGCAAACGATTTTCCGACCGGAACGTGAGACGGGAGCCTCATTCACAGACGGGTGCGTGGGCGTGCTCTACTGACTTGAAAGTGAGACGGTATTCTCATTCGGGGTCGTAGCAGGGCCAACGAACTGCTGACTTGAACGTGAGACGATAGCCTCATTCGAAGTCGTAGCAGTACCAACTGGGTGCTGTCCTGGACGTGAGACAATAGCCTCATTCGAAGTCGTAGCAGGCAACTCTAACTGCAGACCATGACGTGACAAGGAAGTGTCGTCAACAGGTAGTGATTGGTTAACATCGAACCTCATGTCATCGGGCGACACGCTATCATTACCGTACGTTGCTTTGAGACGATCGATGCTAACTGTATCGACGCGACCGTGTCGATCAACCTTAAAGGTCTTATCGTGACGAGAAATCACGCGAAATGGACCCTCGTAAGGCTGTTGTAATGGTTTCCGCACCGAATCAATACGAATGAATACATGCGAACAAGTTTCGAGTTCGGTGGGAACAAAAACCTGTCGTCGCTGCGTTCGAGTCTGCGCCGGAGCGAGATTTACACGTGCGTAGACAAACGGTGAACGTAATTCTGTGCGGCAAGTGAGTCTGTACTCCGGGACGTAAAGAATTCTCCAGACAGTCGTAATGTCCTGCCGTAGAGAAGTTCTGCGGCGGAACATTGGATATCTGCCCTTATGCAAGTCCTTATACCAAGCAGAACTAGCGGTGACGTTTTGTACCAGTCAGGGCTCTCGTGTGCTTTAAGAGCCGGTTTGAGTTGGCCATGAAAGCGTCCGACTAAACCATTCGATGCCGGATGGTACGCGGTCGTGCGAATGCGTTCCGTACCAAGCATGTGAGTTACTGAAGAGGATAAATCGGACCCAAATTGTTGCCCTCAACCGGTAGTGATCTTGGAAGGACAACCATATGAAGCTATCCATCGTTCTATCAGATGTCGAACCACTGATTCGGCCGTGACGACAGATATGGGAATAGCCTCGGGCCACCTCGTAAATCTATCGGTGCACATTAATAAATAGGTATACCCGTGTGATGGGGTCAATGGACCCACAATGTCTACGTGGATATGATCGAAACGAGCATCAGGCGTAGCAAAAGTACCGATAGGCGAAGCTACTTGCCTATGCGCATTAGATTGTTGACACTGTAGACACTGTTTTGCCCACATACGAACACCTTTGTTCATGGACGGCCAGGCTTATCGTGCAGCTACTAATCGGAGACTGGCTGCAATGCCTGGATATGATGTCCATGAAGGGTATCGAACACGAGACGTCGATATGTAGAGGATACGACCGGTCGAGTTAGGCCAGTAGACATATCGCAGAGTATAGTCCCAGCACTGGTGGCCAGAGGTACCGACTGATACTGTCGTGACGATCACTGGGCGGCTTCCATACATGAGGAATCCTGTGCCTGTGCTGCAGCCATGGCAGGGATTTCTAGAACCGGAGATTTAATAGCATTAGGCGGAATACACGACAAAGCATCTGCAACGCAGTTCGACTCACATTTAACGTGTCGCAGGTCAGTCATGAACTGATAAATATAGTCTAAATATCTGGCTTCTCGTGGGGAGTAACGGTCAGACTTAGTATGCAATGCATACGTCAAGGGCTTATGGTCGGTATAAGGGACGAAATATCGACCCTAGACGGCGTGGCAGAAGTGTTTAACGGCATTATATGCAGCCAGAAGTTCGCGACCAAAAGCACTATATTTGGTTTCCGTGGGACTGTGGCGTCGAGGGGAAAACTCTAGCGGTTGCCAAATCCCAGAAACAGACTGTTGCAGGACCACTCCGATGGCAAAGTCGGATGCGTCCACCGCTATGCATAGCGTGGCTGACGGAACTGGGTGTATTAGGAGCGTGGTCTGAGCTAATGTAGCTTTAATCTCCGAGAACGCTACTCGTGCGGCATCCGTAAGCGACAACTTACGTGGATTTTCACGAAGTTGGTCAGTTAATGGAGGGAAACGTTCAGCAGTATAGGGTATGAAACGAAGATAAAAGTTGACTAACCCTAAAAATGCTTTGAGCTCCTTGATTGAGGACGGTACGGCGTAATCCAGAATAGCGCGCACTTTATTCTCGCAAGGATTAATACCCTCTCGAGTGATCTTGTGACCGAGGAACACAAGTTCCGGTTTGCCGTGTTCACATTTACCAGGTTTGACTACCATTCGATGTTCGGACAAACGTTGAAATAGTAGCGTCAAATGTTGGAAATGTTCATCTACGCTCGACAATGCGATTAGCAAGTCATCGATATAGATGTGAACAAATTCCAAGTCTCGCGTAATGCTATCGATAAACCTCTGGACTGTCTGAGCAGCATTTCGCAAACCAAAAGATACGTGGGAACTCGAACAAACCAAAAGGAATCGTGACAGCGGCTTTCTCGACATCTTCAGCGGCGATTGGGATCTGGTGACAGGCTCGCACCAAATCGATCTTAGAAAACACACTCGTGCCGTGAAGTGATGCCGTGATGTCGTGTATGTGGGGTATCGGATAACTATTGTAACGGGTAACCGATTTTAGTGCGCAATAGTCGCCACATGGTCGCCAGCTAATGCAATCTTTCTAAAGAACCATGTGCAGAGGTGAGGCCCATGGACTTTGAGAAGGACGAACAGGTGAGGTCGTGCCGTAACTGGTGGTCCGTTAGTGACAATGTGGTGTGCCACACGATCGGTCACTGTCTGTATCCCTTCAAACAGTTTACTCAATATGGGGAACTTGATAAATAAAGACTAGAAAACGTGAAGAACTTTAGAAGACAATCCTGTGATCCGGTGTACATCTTTTCGAGCTGCGAGAACCAGGCTTAAAAGCAACCGCAGACCAAGTGAGGTCTGTGTCGAGCTGCATCTTATCCTCTGACATTGTTATGTTGCGATAATATATTGTAAAAAATATATGTCGTGAAACAAAAAGAGGACGTGAAACAGCAAAAAATCACACACTCACTGGGAGGGCGAATAATCCGGGAAGGTTCTGGAGGTTTCGGGCCCACCAATATAGAAGACGTTCGAGAGCGGCTAGTGAACGTGTCTCCTATTGGGTCTGGCAGCGAATACCAACGTTATCCTGTCTATCGGACGAATAGAGAAGACGCAAGTCAGTTTACAGATGCAATGTGTATTCTATATATCGTGGCACTGAAACAGTACCGATACGAGAGATACGCTGAACGGAAAACGAAACGCAACGGCTGTGCAGAAAGCGAACCGCGAGCGCGTACAATCGGCGAACAACCGAAAGCGAAAGTGATTAAAAACGAGGTGGACGGAAACCTCGGAAAAGTCAGTCCAGTAAGAAGTACGCAACCGGAGAACACTGAGGTCAATGTCAAACGCCGGGAAAGATTGTAAAAAAAATGGATCCAAAATGGTGTCCAGAAAACAGTCATTTTTTCAGAACGAACTAGGTCACTACGAACGTGCAGAGTCTTGCAGTGCGTATGGGTGAGATTCAGAGGAGGAAGACATATGAGCAGATAATCGAGGGCCTCAAGCCCTCGTCTATGGAAAGGAGGAGATTACGTGGAGACCACATAGACATTTGAGATAAAGAAATGCTTTTCCGGGTCTGGAAGGGAGAGTCTATTCTATATGACGACAGACTCTGGAACAGGGGATCATGGGACGAAGCTGGCGAAATATCGACCTAGACTGAAAGCTAGATTTCAATTCTTTAGCAATAGGGCGGTCAACTACTGGAAAAGACTACCGGAAGAGGTAAAATAATTGGGGATCTACCAGGCTTTCTAGGGGGCTTTAGATCGATAACGGAGTGAGATCATTTCTGGAAACAAATTATGGGCACGCATGTTACTAGACAGACGAATATGATGTGTTTTATTATTGAATGTTTGCTTTTGCTGAATAATGACTCGGTGAAAGTTCACAATTCGTGATGACTCTCTCAGTTGAGGCACTACGCAGTTTCAGGTTTCCCTCTTATTTTAGCGGGGATTTGAAGGAATAAACTGCTCGTTGGGGTAGAGGGTAAGTTCCGACCGGGATATTTTTGAATTGGCGCGGAATCCTGGAATTCTGGGGCTCAAATTTGGAAACACACGAAACTGATCTCCAAGCTTATTTTGAAATACGAGTTACTTGCTGGGTTTTAAGTGACTTATCTTTTATATTTATAATGAGAAAAAAATGGGCAACTTTTCCTTGATAAACCACTCTGATCAACGAAATGGTCATCATTTTTGTATAGCGGACTATAAAATTGAACTGGGGTGTCGATTCGTATGTGGCAATGGCGAAAAATGTGTGAAATATTTTGAAAACCTTGGACTGTTTCCTAATTATTATTTGGAAAAGTGGTCCTCACTTATCATTGTCCTAAAATCCTTATTTTGTGTGAAAAACGGGCCCCTAGTGGTGGTGCGCTTTCCGAAGAACCACTGGGCGATGTGATCTGACCCAGTAAAGTTGGGTTAAAAGAATAACTGCCAGAATACGGAAACTGTTTTTTCTCTCTCTGCGTGTACATCATCGGCGTAGGGAGTTACGTAAATGATGGGTGGAAGTAGAGCAGGTTTTCTTTCGCGTCCACCGGTAACCAAAGGATATTATATATATATATATATATATATATATATATATATATATATATATATATATATATATATATATATAGTTAGGTCCCACAGTACGAGCTTTCTTCCATGTATCTAGCAGCAAAGTTTCACTGAAATAACTAGCTGATCCTCTCGTCTGAACATAGTAGATAACTGCGCTTCTGCTACCCATGCTTTCAGTACTGTAACTTACGTGGTATGGGTAACGGATTGAATCGAATGCTAATTCCTTTCCATCTCTTGAAGCTGTTAAACGTCAGTCAATCTTCACGAAATGTTTGACAAAGCACGGAGTTTTCTATATACCCCGCCCAAACTCGCAAATGATCGCCCCCTATATGAAGCTAGTATTCCCAGGCTTGCGCGTGCGAAACGAGACTCACATGCAAGAGAAATGAGAAGGCAACAACAAAATGGCTCCAGAGAGGCAACACGTTAATTAAAATGTGGTGGCCACATAGGGACTATGTTGACACTCTCGTTGTCCTCCGCGTTGGTCATCAAGCCAGACAATGCAGGCACTCGTACTTGTCTTCCTTTCTGAATCCCGCGCATTAGAAATGGGCCCATCGACCACAGGAGCCACATTGCACCCACTGAACATCGTCATCAATGTCCATCGTTGGTTTCTACAATCTGCATACGATGCAAAGTTCCTTCCGAATTGGTGAAGCCGCTGGATCCACACGTCGACGCTTGTTTTCCGTTTCGAATGGTGTCGACGTATTGGTGCGCTACCGACGGAAATCGAAGGCTTGCGGTGGGTTCCCTATGAAAACTGTATCTTCAAGTACTGGGATGCCTCGGAACTTCGACTGTCAATGGCGGATAAGAACCTGTTAAAAGCTGCGCTTTCCTCCGTGTACCCCATATTGCGCATCCACTGGAATACGTGTGAGAGCAGACCACATCTTCGAAGCATATCCTTTACGACGTGGAACTTACAGAATAGAACCTGCGACTCTGGGTACTGTGTCCTCAGAGCGTTATTTTGCGCCAGACTACGGTCTACCACTACGGTTTTATAATTTCTGGTCTGGGGCAGAGATTGAGCCAAAAAATCAATGGCTGTTTCGTAGCTAGTGCCGCTTTCGTTGGGCATAAGAGCATACAAAATATTGTGCCCTAACCCGGTGTCGTCTACGACCATGACGTGCCACAAGACATACACACGGTAATTCATTTGATGTGTGACATCGGCAACATCAAGTCACCGAACCTGCCAACGAGCTCGTTACTTACAAGACGAAAAAAGAGAACAAACCTAACCATGCTATCGTCACTAATGACCAGTGAATACCCCTGATTTCTCAATAACTCACCTACACGCGTTGCATCCTTAGTGTGGTCAATGGAGCCTAATCTTTTCCTTACGGAGCGAAAGTCTTGACTAAGAAGGCGACGGCCAAACATTCCTCGGGTGTAATCCCTAAGCTCGGCAGTATTACGATAACCCTCCATCATACTAAACACGTGACTCTCTTGGTCACTGGTCAAGCGGCGGCTGCGGACGTATTGACCCTCGGTCTCTCTTTGGAAGTCGTGGTTATGGACCACGGCTCACTGCGACACCAGGTAAGATGAGCCGACGGCACTCAAAGAGACAAATGCTTGGCATCTAAGGTTTGGGTATCTGCAAACAGTTTCCATTAGGAACAAGTAAGGAAACAAACTACCTTCTTCCAGAGCAGTTTCTTCTACTACAATGGACGCAGCAATATTTGATGAAATAGTGCTGCGTGCCAGGTGGTAAAATTATACCATGTTTACTTGCCATTTCCCATGTTCGTGAATCGTATACGCAAAAACTCGAACAAGTGGTTTCTTGGAAGTCCCGAAAATCGGATCTAAATGCATCCAAATTCGGCTACATCTTCTTGACCGTTGCACAGAACTGGGCAGAATCATCAGCAGTATTTCGCTCCATGTCGAGAACCGGCCAGTGGGAGAAAGAAATGGCGAGTGAATATCAAGCCTAGGGTTACGGATTATATATGACCAATTACCCAATCAACAAGCTGCAACGACCAAGCCAATAACGGGAGAGCTAATGACTGAGATTTGACAAAGAGAAACAAGTTTCAACAAAAACTACCGATGAACTTTTATAAAGTTCGTTTCTATAAAGCACACTTTTACGGTGTTTTGATTAAATTTCACTGCAAAAGTTACTCAGTCAGCTGTTTGAGGTCTGCATTGCGCTAAGCCAGGTCGGAACTTGCCCCACTCTCTGCTCGGTGGTAGATACCTCCCTGGTGTACACAGAATCGAAGGAATTCTGGACGATCTTTTGGTCATAACTATTATCTATCTTGTGCAAACTAAATTGAACTGAAAAGCACTAAGCTGACGCGGACGTGACCTTGAAAGTGGGCGAAATTACGGATCTTCGTTTTGTGGCGAGCAGGTTGATGGGTAAGGCGGCACTAGTCCAGCACTGGAATTTGAAGTACCGCCGTTTCTATGGTGGTTTCTATTGTCCGTCACAAACGGGTGATTTGTTTTTCATAATTTGTCCAGTTCTGTGTAGGTGAACAGGTGCATGTTTTTGGTTTATAAGGGCAAATTTCTATCCCTTGATGTTATCTAAAATGAGTTCAAATGGAACATCCTGTTGATATAAATATATATATATACATATATATATATATATATATATATACCAGGTAATTATAATTACAATAGGCATTATGTTAATATTTTATGCATGTCATATATTTCCTGTGCACTGTTATATGTTTGTTATGTATTGTATGACATCTGTTATGCTGAATTTCTTTGCACTTTCATTTAGAGTGTTTTGAACTTATGTCGGAGGGATATGGCTAACCTAGGGCGGTATTTTACTAGTTAAAACTATTTATATATATGGCTATAAAAGAAGGAGGTAATGCCGTCATTATGCTGATTCTTTATTGTGCTTTGTGGGGTCCATTTAGGGATATTCTGTAGATCGCAATATTAAAAGGATGCTTTTGAATCATGTGTCAATGATATACCTGACTTACGGTGGCTCACTGTTGGAATCGAGAACGCTGTTTTCCTTTCCATCGGGTGACGCTATGAAAAGTCAGCAGAACAGCGTCAGTGCTATATGCACAGGTTAATTGTTTTACATGACATCCCAAGCAGCACTGCCCAATTGGGCTAGGGTTGGGCATGCCCAACGTTCTAGGAAAATCGCGGAAAATAGTTCCCTCCTTTCCAAAAATCACCCAAAATTTCGTTTAACTGCAGAATCGGCTATTACAATATTCCCCCACGTTTTCAGTTCAACCACTAAGTTGCCTATATATATATGAACAAGGGAAACTGCCAATTGTAGAAGAATAAGGATAGATTTATTGTATAAAAAGGCGGTAAAAGTGTACATAAAATTCCGACATTCGTTGTTGGTCATTCTTGTATTTCACGGAATGTTGTTGGGTCTTCTTGCTGTTCACGGGATCTGTAAAATGAAAGTGTGAAAAGTGACGTAATAACCGTTCGAAAAATATGGAACAACCTGATTTTGTAAGTTTAACTCAGAAACGTATATACTGCACACAAAATTATGCGTGTTCTGTTATTTAACATTATACGAGGCAGCGTCTACTTGTAATAGATAAACCGTGTCACCACTTCATAGTTCCATACGCATATTGGTGGATGACATTCTGCACCATCAGTTTAAAATGAAGCAATGGTTACGCAGAAACCCTGAATGAATGAACACAACAACAAAAAATCAAAAAACGACGTACCGGCGTAGCCTCGATCCCCAGCGTTGATAAACCAACGCTTAATGTGCCTCTGTATGACAGACGTCGGTTCATCTGCAAATCGTTCTGTCCCACGCATTGCGTCTGTTGTTTCGTGTTAATAATTGTATCGACGTACCCACTACGGCCGCGATCAACCTATGATCGACTCACGGAATAGCACGGGCGATGATGTCTCGCATTGAGCCGTATTTGATGCACTGATAGGAAAAGGTTATTGAATGGAAACATAAACTTACGAAGCAGCTTCCATAACTGTTTGTAGCAACGGCGGCGGACTGGAAGGCAGTTCAAAATGAAATCATGTGGGAATATTATCTCACATGATTTCCTTTTTTAAAGTGGCTTACTACAAGGCCTCCGGTGCTGTAAAGGGTTACGGAAACTGCTTCGTACGTTTACTTTGCCCATCAATAAGGTGTATCTATCAGTACATGTAATACGGCTCGCTGTGTGACATTATCTCCCGTGCTAATCCCTGAGTCTACAAGCGACAGTTTTAGTGGTTTATATAGCGGTTCACAAGAATCAACAGTGAACAGTTGACGCCATTGGCTGATAAAGAATGCTGTATTTCCAGTCTTAAATATTGGAAATCGAAAGGGTAATAATTGTATACTGTAAATCCATATTTATCTACATTCAATATCGAGTCACATCCCGGAGTTGCGCACATAAAGGAAGACTCATGTGCCAACTACTTAAGTTGACATACTAAGAAAAAAGCAACGAAAATGGTAATCAGAATGGCGTGGCCCTGAAAAGGGCCTTGGGTTCGTTCACGTGTTGCGGCGTCGGTGTCAATGGGCCATGCAGTGTACGCAACGGTAGTTCTCTTCGTTATGAAATGCCGCACACCGGAAATGTGTCCATCGTCCGCAGGTTCCACATTGGACCCACTGAATGTCCTCGTCTAAATCCACGTTTGGTTCACTGTTTTTGCAGACGCTGCAGACGTCCTGACGAATTGGCGAGTAATCCACTTGCAGACGTCGTCTTTTACAATTTGTCTTGTATACAGTGGACGTTGTAACTTTGAACCTTCGGAAGGCCACTGAGTGCAGTTGGTCGCCTGAAATTTCTAGATCTTCATTGGCTATGTTCCTTGTTGTCAAAACGGATTTCCGTTTTGATGACAGACGCACGGACTTACCTTCCTCATACGTGACAGCTTGAGATTGGTCACTAGGGTCGTGACTAGTGCTGGCAACTGCAACATTTTGAACTGCTGTTTTCCTCTTTGCGGCTGCGGCCATCTTGGATATGTCCGCATCACACTCAACTGCAACCGGCGTCTCGCTATTTGGAGCTTGGAACAGAATTTTCGTTCCAGGACATGAAGCCAGAATCTTGTTTAGGAAGCCCAACTGTTTCAAATAATACCTGTAATCTTTCTCCCCTAGCATACTTAAAGCTACAACTGTATCTTTGGCCAGAAATTCCGACTCTGATAAGCGATCACTTTTAGCCGTTATCGGTGATCTTTGTTGATCAACCTCAACGGAATGAAGGTGTACTAAGCTGCTGGAAATGTTTCCGCTGAGTGACCATCGGCCCAACGAGACTTCCCCAACTGGGTAGTTTGCTTCCTTGCAAACTGCTAACAAATGCCTGCAGGGGAGTGCCCACTGGTGACTGAACGAACAATCACACTTCACATCCCCGTTTAGACTAACGTGGTGCGTGACACCCCTGCGATTTACTACACACCATACGCTGTTGATCTGCTCTATTGATTGTACAACTTCTCGACGCAAGTGCTCTAGCAACAAATGACGTGCGTAACTCGTCAATCTCTTAAGCAAGGGTTGAAACCATTGCATCCCATCTGGTGCCCTATAACAAGCCATCTGATCCTTAGCAACCCTATGACGGCTTTTTCAGTCAACGACTGAACACGCTTGACTACGTTTTTGAATACGTCCAGGATGTTTGAACGGTTGGACAGGCCATCTTTCAAATGCCTGTTTTCCGTTTCTACCCTGTTAGTGGTAAAATTGCCTAACACTAATGCATCACGTGTCACATATCCAGCCCAAAACTGCCTAAGTGGTATCCAGGTGTTACTCAGGTATGCAGCCGCCTCATTGCTCTTACATTCTATTGCTGCCCTAAACCTCTCAAAACGAAGCCTAGTTTGAGCTAACACTAGATTACGCATCCACTGAAAGATGCGTAGCTTTTCACAGGATTGTATTCCATGTAGGCGGCTGCATCTACGTTTCATGTCTTGCATGACATGGAAACGGCAAAATAACACACGAGATTCTGGGTAAATATCCGTGAACGCATTAAACTGCGCCAAGCTCCTATCAACTACGATTGTCTTACAAGTACCGGTTTCAGGAAGCATCTTTCTCATAAAATGAACAGCCTTACGATAGCAGTCACCACTCTCATTTGGGAGAATGGCATAGAACACACTGCGACCTAACCCCGTCCCATCAACTACCATTGTGTGCCATAGAATGTACCCACCACGGTTGAGTTGGTGAGTAGCATCTGCCAAAATAACGTCGCTGAACCTAGGACATAACTGTTTGCTTACAGAAGGGACAAAGAATATAAACTTTATCTCACGGTTATCGGAAATTATCTCCGAATAACCATGGGCCTGCAGCAATTTTTGAACCTCCTCCACTTCACTTACTAAGTCTCTCTTGTTCATTCTTCTTCTTATCGACCTGAAATCGTCATTATTTAGACGCCGGTTGAATTTCTTAAACGTATACTCCCTTAGCTCAGACTTCTTTCTGAAAGTGTCCATCAGTTGCAACACATGAGCATCCTGCTCAGGTGTCAGTCTACGATTTCGTACATAAAATCCCTCGTTCCCTACTTGAAAACTATGCGAATGCTTCATCGACCAACTGACGACACAGTAACAGGAACCCGCAAATCGAAGCGTGACGAAAGCCCCGCATTCCAAATTAGGATACCTGAAAGGGATTTATTTACCGATAAATGATAACATACCTGGACGACTTATCACATTTCCTTTTGCGGTGAACGCAGCAGTACTTTTTGAAATAATAAGGCACACCATCTGGCAGATGGATGCCCCTTTTTTTGGCCATTGCGTACGTCTCGGAACTGTACACGAAGAAAGACGTGCAAGTTTCTTTTTGAAACTCCCGAAAATCGGCTTGGAATGCGTCGATATCGGGGTATACACTACGGACCAAACGCCGAAACACAACTGAATCGTCCACTGGTACGCGCTCCATTTGCAACGCGACAGCACAACACGCAACGAAATAACAGCGAATTCCAGTGCGCTCAGGCTTATATATCACCGATGAACCAATCACCTTTCAGGATACAAACATAAATACCTTCATTAAACAAAACACCCTCAAACCGAGTAATAACCATATGGGAATTTTCATGCCAATTACCATAACAATTTAGCCGTCAATACCATCTAAGCTTTCGTTTCCCATCAACGGACGCGTGCTGTACACCGGGTATGCTGGACTAGAGCCGTACTTCTTGCCATTTCCCCTGTTCGTGAATCGTATACGCAAAAACTCGAACAAGTGGTTTCTTGGAAGTCCCGAAAATCGGATCTAAATGCATCCAAATTCGGCTACATCTTCTTGACCGTTGCACAGAACTGGGCAGAATCATCAGCAGTATTTCGCTCCATGTCGAGAACCGGCCAGTGGGAGAAAGAAATGGCGAGTGAATATCAAGCCTAGGGTTACGGATTATATATGACCAATTACCCAATCAACAAGCTGCAACGACCAAGCCAATAACGGGAGAGCTAATGACTGAGATTTGACAAAGAGAAACAAGTTTCAACAAAAACTACCGATGAACTTTTATAAAGTTCGTTTCTATAAAGCACACTTTTACGGTGTTTTGGTTAAATTTCACTGCAAAAGTTACTCAGTCAGCTGTTTGAGGTCTGCATTGCGCTAAGCCAGGTCGGAACTTGCCCCACTCTCTGCTCGGTGGTAGATACCTCCCTGGTGTACACAGAATCGAAGGAATTCTGGACGATCTTTTGGTCATAACTATTATTTATCTTGTGCAAACTAAATTGAACTGAAAAGCACTAAGCTGACGCGGACGTGACCTTGAAAGTGGGCGAAATTACGGATCTTCGTTTTGTGGCGAGCAGGTTGATGGTGGCCGTTTTGTTGCTCGATTGGAGTGAGTGTAGGATACTGTGGTGCACTTACTGGGCTTCGACTCCTTGGTTTTTTTGTGCTTTGCAAATTGCATTCCAGCTACCTCCACAGAAGACACTGGTCTCGCATACTATAGTTTTCTGCTTTTCAGTTCAATTTGCACAGGACAGGTAACATCCAATCGAGAATCCAGAATTCCTTCAATGGTATGCACGCCAGTTATGTACCCACCACTGTCGAGTGTAGCATCGGTTTTCGGACGATTTTCGACCGGTTTGTATAATAGCCCTTTTACAAGGATCAGGAGTGAATTGATCCGGAGAAAGTCGACTACTAGAAAAATGTGTAATACTTGATTAGTGTTCCACTCAAATATATTGGCTTTATTCATCAAAATTCCGTGAAATATCTCGGTATAGATCGCTCTATTTTATGCCCTCGAAATGGGTGAAATAAGGACAATTAATCGGAAAACCATAAATTAGGCGACACAAATGATCATCGTTGTACGTTATTTGGGAAAAGTGAGAAATTAAGGAAGCATATCACGTATTTTAAACGATCGGCATAAACCACTCGGAAATCGTTCAGAAACCGTCCAGGAAACCAGTCAGAAACCGCTCGAAAACCGGCCGGAAACCGATCGGTTTCAAAGCGGTTTGTGTCAGTCGTTTGAAATACGTTATGTGGTTCTTTAAGTTTTTTTTAATAACCCCAATTTCTTATTACGGTGCTCAATTGTGCCTCCTAATTTATGGTTTTCCGAATAATTGTTTTTATTGTACGCATTTCGAGGGAATGAAGTGAGCGATCTATACAAAGGTTTTTGGGGCATTTTGGTGAACTGAACCAATACACTTAGATACAACACTAACCAAGCATTGCACATTTCTCCGGTCGTCAATTTCCTTCGTAATCATTCAATGTTGATCCGTGTAATGGTCCGAAAATATCCATTCCTATAATTTGGTTAGGACAACCTGCAGGCATTGCTTGTAACGGAGCACGATGTCGCTTCTGTGGTAGTTTAATCTGAATACATCCTATGCAGCGGTTACAAAAGTTTATTACATCCCGACGCTGCTGAGGCCACCAAAATCGTTGCGACACGGCATGGTCCATCTTGTGTTGCCCCGCATGACCCAACTCGGAATGCAATTTTTCTAACACGTACTGTACCCTCGATTGGGGCACGATCATTCGGAGGCCATAATTCTCTCCGTATTGATAGTACATCACCTCCTCCTGAATCGATAGCCGTGGCCAAGCGGACCAGAGACAAAGGCTTTCCCAGCTACAGCCGGCCATCTCCACCGTGGTGGGTTTAGTCTGACCACTCTTCAACTTGTCATAGATTACTCTCGTTTCTGGATCATTTCGCTGAATCTCTGCCCACTCCGTTTTCTGCGTTTCCAACAGGACTGTGGCCACCTGGCTGGGTGCTACAGGGATCGTTATAGATTGCTCTATTTCATGCCCTCGAAATGGGTAAAATATGGACAATTATTCGGGAAATAATGACTTGAGAATTAGAAGTGGGCATCGTGAAGCGTAGGTTGGGAAAAGTGACAGAAATAACAAAGCATATCACGTGTTTCAAATGACTAGGACAAACCGCTCGGAAACCGTGCAAAAACCGGTCAGGAACCACTCAGAAACCGCTAGAAAACTGATCAGCGTAATGGTAAAACCCGCTCAAAGACCGGCCAAAAACCAATCCGTTTCGGAGCGGTTTTGCTACAACGGGACTGGGATCGTCATATATGACCATCCAAGTTATCGTTTCAATGCGGTCAGAAATGTACGTCTGACTAACTATGGTTTCATTTATTGCACATACACGCTTGAGGACCATCAACTGGGGCTCAAAATGCAGGCTTGCAAACGCTCATTTGTTGTTAAATTCTTGTTTCGCGTTTTGAATACCCAAAGAGCACGACCGTCACCTGAGTACTCCATGACCTTTACATAATTGTTCTTCTGTCGTCACACGAGTTTCTCCTTTTAAACACGGAAGAGACATTCTAAGATGTTTGGACACCAACTGATTAACTATCTCCAACAAGATACTAGTGTTTAGACAACAAGTGGCAGACAAGACCCCTCGCGTAATGGGTACTACGGAAACCTGGCTCATCCAGGATAACTCGGACGGAGAAATAAACGACAACGGATACTCAATGATTCAAAATAACTTCGAACAAGACGGAGGTGGTGGCGTTTTACTCTACCTAGACGAAATATTTTCCCCGGCACTCATCACCTCTTTAACTCAGATTCTTCTCATTGACAGTACCTGGGTATAAAAAACGCTTAGTATGCTTACTATAATAATGGAACACTAGTAGAGGGTGTAACATGCCGAAGGACGCAGTGCCAACAGGAAGAATCGGCAACACTCACTGGACAGATAAGGAAGCTGAAGAATATCCACCGATTCACCCATCTTTTGATAATGAGGGACTTCAACGCTCCCAGCTGTCACTCCACAGACTCGAAGTGTTGGTGCCCAGCTACTAGATGTACTCTTCCAGATGTCCTGGACGCAACATATCTCCAGTTCAACTAGGTTTCACCGTCGGCAAACACCCTGCATTCTTGATCGTGCCATCAAAAACAAGCTGCACAGGGTGGGAACAATCTGTCACTCCTGCTAAGTAGAAAAGCGTGATCACGAAGTCCTCAGCTTTGACTTCTTCATTCGATGGTCATTGCGCAGTTCTTCACTCAGGATAGTTGGGTCTTTTAGGAAGACCAATTTCTTACAGCCTAGAGGGTATGTTACATCCCAGCTAGAACCCATTTCCTGGGATGCCGACGTGAATACGCTCAACAAATCATTTCCAACGCAAATACTCGTTTCGCGCCGAGGGTATAGTGAAGAAACAACACTATGCGTATATTACCACGCCCTGTCCTTCGTCTGCTAGAGCAGTGTGCACGTCTGTTTGCCATAATTAAGTGCGCTCAGCTGACAGCAAATGCGAATGAATTCAGACGGATTCGAAACAAAAGCAAGTCAAAAGTGCGTAACCACTTTGAAGAGGTGCAAACGGGTTTCCTCGCACGGGCCCGCTCTAACAAATCCATCCTATTTAAGCATATTTGCACATGCGGAAGGCCCAGCATTTTCTTGACGGCACCTCAGCTACTTCGTCCTAGAAATTGACTGAAGATTTTTCGGATCACTTATGCTCTGTTTTCAACTGTTCACTAACGGTAAACAACCGTAAGCTATAGAACGAGACCTGAACAGCATCCACTTCTTGGTCCGGGACGGTCAACGACAGCTCAAACATGTCAATCCGCATGGCTCAATGGGCCCGAACGACATACAACCCAGGGTACTAAAAGAGTGCCTGAATATTTTTTGAATATGATTCTTCATGCAGCTTCAACATTCAACTCACCATTGAAAACCATGGAAACACTGTATAGCTATTTCACCCTTGTTTGGAATTATCAGGGGTGCACATCCGTTATGAACAACCTACAGAGCTTGGTTACTATAAACAATATAGTAGTAGATTAGATTTGTGTAATATGATTCTTCATGCAGACGGAATGCCCTCGTTGTACTTAGGCCCTTAGAGAGAAGTCATCTATCATAAGAGTTGATCGCTGTGCCGGAAGCGGGTTGTTACTGTTCAAAGCCAGTGACTGGAGGGTGCTATATCGTAGTGTAGATATTCAACAAACCGTTGATAGCCAGCCCGGATAGCCTTGTGGTTAAGGTGTTCGATTCACAATCGTTCACCCCGGGTTCGAGTTCTCGTGGGGGCTCAGTGGATGTGCACTCCTGATAATTCCCAACAAGGATGAAATAGCTGTACAGTGCTTCCATGGTTTTCGATGGTGAATTGAATGTTGAAGCTGCATGAAGAATCGTTATCCAGATCTAATCTCCTACTACTCAACTGCCTGAACATTCCAACCCCCACTTATTTTATCCTACTTTAGCGTTGTTCAGACCGCGGCACGTTCTCAGGCTCATGGAAGAAAGATATGATCGTGCCTTTTTTCAGAAAAAGTGACTGACAATTCCCACTGAACTACAGACCGATAAGCCTAACTGGTATCCCTTACAAGGTCTTTGAGCGCATCATCAAATGCGTCATGTTATGGCATTTGCGGTCGAATAATTTATTTCCCCCTTTCCAACACGAATTTCTGACCGGCAGATCATGCATCACCAACATGCTAACTGTCATGGCGAATTTGACGCAGGTCTACGACCAGAGCAAAGCTTCCCACGCCATCTCCATAGACTTTGTGAAAGCCTTCGACAGAGCAATACACACTCTCTTGCTTCCCAAGCTGGAATCACACTGTACCAGCAGTAAACTCCTCTGCATACTTGAGAGCTTTCCATCTGAGCGCACCTTCACTGTGCGTGCAGGCGCTTTGTATTTCTCTCTATCCTCAGCCACTATAGGAGTCCCTCAGGGCTCCGTGCTGGGTCCGTTACTGCTCTTAACCTACATTAACGATTTCCCAGAAGCTGTGAATTCCACCATCGTCATATAAGCAAACGATGTGATCATATGGGACTCTTCAAATACAAAACCGCAATCGGCGATGGAGGCAACGTATTACTGGTCAGTGCGCTGAAGACTATCGGTAGATGAAGACAAATGCGTCAGTATATCCTTTGGCGCCTCTGTGGATCAATCCTTCCGGACCGACGGAACGTTGTCAATTCAGAAGGTAGACCAACATTAGGTATTAGGTTTCTGGCTGATCAGCAATCTCCCTTTCTCATAACATCAACTGAAGACTAGCAGGGCTGCCTTCCAAATTTTAAACGTTGTTGAGAAGACATTCCTTCATTTATCTAAGGCAGACTTTTGGATTCCTTACGGCACCGACGTCCGCCCCGCCTTAGAATACGGAGCCGAATTGCACACACGGCTCTCGTCAATGACCGTTATTATCTCGAGCGTGTTCAGAAAAAAACCTATAATCTGTACAGGTGCTAACCAAAATTTCTTACCCTTTAGGACTGACTGCACTCACCCTCAATCCCCTGAATGTGAGGCGTATTAGTGGAGATGTTTCATCAATTTTACATTTTTTATCTACCGGACTGGTTGAGCGATTCTTCTCGCGACGACACTTAGGTAGTCTGAAAGAACATAATAAAAAACTATTTACACACCGGCCCCGAACATTCTTGTAGCGACATTTCTTCACGTCAGGAATGAATTTTTGGAATAAACTCACACAAGATAGTGGACGCCTCAGTAAAGGAGGCTTTCAAGCAAAAGCTAGATATACACATGGGATTTCCACTTACTCCCTCTCCAGGCTATTAATCAAAATATCGCTGTAACTGTTGCTAACATCGCTTGTAACGTTATTGCTACGATTCAGTTTTGTGCGATCTACTCCATCTAGCACACTCTACTTAACGAGTTTGGCACGCCGGCGATGTCCAGCAGCTTTTCGTCCAAAACAGAAGAAAATATACAAGATCGGCGGTCCGTTGGGTTTGAGTCTTGAACCCGTGTACCATTTCAGGAACTTCAAGGACAAATGTCCCTTTCGTATCGCCTGACCGGGCGGAGGACGTTCAGCTGACAGTTGTCACAGTCGATCAGGAACGGATCCTCTCACCCTCATTAATTTTTTAAATACCAATTTTAACTAAGTGCACTTGAGTAATATATCCGTCCGAATTAATATACTTTTCTTCCGTGGTATGATAAAAACTAGCCACTGGTGTTATAATAATCTTAGTCGTAATTCCGCGTACACCATCTAGCGGAACTGATCCCCACAGCGCACAAAAATGGCCGATTTGTTGTAGTGGTTAATATATTATGAAAAGTATGTTTATACAAATAGATTCAGTTATGGCAATAAATTATCATACTCCGTCTCCGCAATGCATTCCAGCTGGCACGTCCTGAAATACAATGGGAAAAGATTGCGAAAATTTCCAACAGAAGTTTGATTGTATGGATCACCCAGGTCGTTTTATTCAACATTTTGTAATGACGTATCACCACCTAAGTTGTCACACTGATAAATCATGTATTTGGATGGTGACGGCTGCAAATGGTGATTCGCCAGTGGTTGCGGTAGGTGGCCTGTGTCCTTGCATCCAGGGCCATTTCTCATTGATAAACCGTATAGTGGCTCCAGAAAACATGTTTTGTGACGGAATTTGTCAGTAGGAAAGATGATAATATATTTCACAGTGCTAACCCATTGTTATTGTGCAAATCTTTGTATTCGCAAACGATAACCGTCCCTGGAATCCTCTCCATTTTAACTAATGAAAAAAGCAATCCAAAATTAGTGCGTTGAATTCGACGTATAACCTGAATAACAGCTTTTTTTCCTGTAGTCAGAAAAAATTGTCAATGCTAATCCCAAGCTCATCACCGACAAATTGAATTACTGTTTTCTAGTAAAATATATGACCCTCAATTTCTTCATTTAGCCTATTGAATTCTAACGCAGTACGCATGAAAATGTTGCAGTTGATTGAGGGAACGGATACACTGGCGCCCTGTTTGTTCTTTGTAAGTCTCGTAACGCACAAGGTTCAATAAATCATTGGTAACTTGTGTCTCATTACAGAAGAAGATGAGACGAATTGCATATCCACAAAATAAGCCTGAAGATCAACTAAACACTGTTGAATCCCAAATAACGAACCCCAGTCAACGACATCAAACGACTACTGCCTGAAACTGGCAGCGGTATGTAACGAGGGATGAAGACGAAAGAGGAACACCTGTATTTGAGCAGCCAAACAAGTTCAGTCGGCAAAACTTGTGCAATCGTCTACGTAGTTCCTTTTTTTGAGACCGCGATGCAGCAACACCCATTCTCTGACTGTCTGAATATTTCTGCTCCGTTCTTGTGGATGCTGTTCCTGTTTGTTTGGCCCGATTGGTGTGATTGATAGCCTGATCGGTAGCCACTCACCTGGGCTATCTTTTCTATTGTCTCAGATTCCACTGAGTTCCATTGGCGACCCCGTATGCGTCTTTTTGTCTGTTTCAGGAGTCTTCCGATACATTCACCATACCTTCTGCGGTCTGCAGTTTTCAATTAATTGAACTGATCGGTTTGATATTCGTCTTGTTCTGTTACCACAGCGTTCCTACGTACAACAAAGAAACTTCGTTAAGACAAACGGAATACCTAAAATCACCATACACGATAACCTGGTCACAGAAAGGGATTAATTATAATTATCATGATTTTTACTTGTTGAATAGTAGCCTTGAAATCTTTATGTATTTACGCGGGAAGATTTCCTCGTCTAAAGTCAGTTAAAATTGAACAACTAATTATCACAAAATATCGCTTGGTCTGCACTTTTATGGTAAAATGTTTACATTTATGACCAAGTATCAGGTATTTTTGTGGATGTTTCGTGCTTCTGGATTCAGTGGGTTGGTTTTCTTTGATTGTCGCGTAGGGGACAACCAAGTGACGGACGAATGTCCCCTTGCGCTGCGTTGTAAATGCATGATTTATAATTTGGATTATAACTTTTAGAACAGGTTCTTCGGGTCAAAGCGGGATATTAACTAAGAACTTTCACTTGTTCTACTTTATTCATTGTATTATCCCCCACTGCGACAAATAAACGCACTTCCTTAATTTTGTCATGCGGTTTCCCCTAACACCCATATTTTGCGCGTTTTTTTTAATAAATCCGTAGAGTAAATGGTAACTACCATTTATTTTTAACTCAAGATTAATTGCAGAACGGTAGAACACGAAGATGAACTTTTGTTGACTTAATTCAACGAAAACGAAAACAAGAAATTTATTGTTTACTTCAGGTCAGTTCACAGAGCTTGCAGCTTCAGCCTGATAGTTAACTCCAGTTTGCAGTCCGCTTTTTGTAGTAGCTTGATAGAGCAATCACCTGTGGGGAATCGGGGATGCCGGCCAGGTTCGCTATCAGAAGTAGCAGTCCCACGGACCCATGCTTCCACCACTCCAACACCTTTCGCTCTCGTAAGCTCATCCGAAAAAAGTGAGTGGGTAGGAGTGAAAAACCTGTGTGAAAGTACGGTTGTGATGTTAAAGAGAAGAAAAAACTTAACGAGTCGAACTGATGTGAGTAGTAAGTGCAATGGTACTAGTGTGGAATAGTCTAGTAGATATGTTCGATTGCGTTGTAGGAAAGAGATAGGATGCACGAGGAAAGGAGGGCGAGTATGCAAGGTCATCTCATTCGGTCGGAGTTTATTTGGGAAAAAGGGTAGGCCACTTTTTGTCTAGATGGGCCTTGAATCGCACCACGGTGGTTGCTTCTACTTCAGTCGATGATAGATGGGTCTAATCATTTACTGCTTTACATCCAAATGAGTTTGCTGTCATGCTGCTTTAAGCAAGTGTTTTCATAAGCCTATAATTATGCTATCGGAATAATTCATTCTGGTTGAGCTGTGGTGTCGGCTGACTCGGTAATAACAAGCCTTTCGGTTGCTTGAAGGCTTTTATTAGGTCGCCCCTCTTTATTTTCCTCTGTAACGAGGGGGTTCTTGTAGTCTGACCTGTCCTTGGAGGGTGTGCCTGACGCCCGTTATGAGTCTGGTAAACCTACGCTGAACATTTTCCAGGACTATCTTGTCTCCAACGAGTGTTGATGCCCAGACTTGGACACAATGCACCTTGTGGGGCCTTAGGACAGACTTGTATAGCAGCACTAATATCTCCGCGTCCCTGGATTCAGTCGTGCATGTGAGTTGCTACAACACCCGGGGTGCCTTGTTATTGACATGTTTTTTTTGTCTGCGGTGCTACGAAGTGGCAACTAAAATCAGAGCACAGAAGTGCGAGGTTGATGGTTTAACAAAGTGGGAAAATCGTTTCAGTTTACTCTGGCTCATATCGATCAGAGTCTTACCATACAAAGATGTCTTACAAAGAGTGCATCATATGTATCATATATAGTTGTCAAACATATACTCCTTTGTGAGCACCACGAATGTTACGATTCTATACCGCTTCTGCGAACAGGAATAATCATTTGTTTAGATCCATGATAAGCAAGCCATATTTCAGTGAAAGATGCACTTCAGTCCACTGATGTACGATGGTCATAATGAGCCCAGGTAATGCTTATGGAAAGTTTTACCTCAAGGAACAACAACTGAAATGACGACTGACAATCTTTGTATGAGGAGTAAACCAAAATAACGGCGTAAACTTTTGCTGGGTTTGAATAAAACCATGATTTTTATGTGCCGCTTTTGTAAGCACCGTCAGCATGTAGGTGCTTGCAGTGGGCAGCTTTTAATAAAGTGAAATCCTAGAACAAATCTTTAAAAGCCTACGGGGTTAACCTAACGACAATAAACAACTGACTCAAGTCGGGTTCAATTCACAGTTCGGACGTTGTTGATATCCACAACATGAAATCACTGTGCGGATTTTAAAAAAATACTATACTGGAGGCGTCGTTCAGTTATTTACTATTTCTTTGTTGCTTTTGTGTTCTACTTTCCTGCTCTCTTAAATGTATCTTTTAGTGAATAAAGCCTTCGTTTTGAGTCTCACTTGTTATATTTCCATTCTCGAATCTTGCTGTTTCTCGACCTATACAGTAGGTACTTCAAGTTGCTCTACTGCTTGAATCGCCAATACCATTAAAACACCCAAAGTTCAATGGTTATTATCTCCTCGCCAACGCTCTACGACGGAGCTGAAAGTTAGCAACGGATTTCTTTGCAATTTTATATAACGTTTTGTTCCATCACAGTAACTACGACGAAATAAATTTTATATTCACTAGAGACATTACTTCGCGTCTTACTTGGCAAAACAGAAATAGGGAAATACTTGTAAGTGTGTCATTTCATCGTATTTATATATTGTTTGCTTTAGGCTCTTTGAAGGAGTATTTCGGCAACACTGAGGTTATGACTACAGTAGTTTGTTTTCGAGCAAAATCACCATTTGCACAGATGTAATCGATCGGGATGCATTGGAAACTCTTATCAGTGTATAGTTCATGTTTTGTGATTTACTCAAGGTACTTCTCAGCATCAGTGGGTGACATGAACTTCATGAAAGTTTTAACTCATTCACGTTTATTCTGTACCGTTCCGTGTAACACTCAAGCTTACCGGGTGACAATATTTTGACCAAATAGTGTGCATGCCTCCGTATAAGCCTAATAGTATTATATATTTCCAAGACTGGTGGATTAAAAGATGGATAAGATTTTAAATTCCATGGAATGAAGAGTATGTGGATAATTACTACTGGAGTTGACATTATAGACTGTGTTGATCTTCACGGATGCAGTGCACACGGGGCAGTCACCCAGCAATCACGTTCATTTAAAGTATGGTAATGGGTGACGATCGGTGGTGTTTCTGTGTTCGCACTACTTTCCATCTAGTCAACGTTTTTGTTTGTAATTCACTTCATTATTTTCATAATCGAGTATGTTGTTGATGATTTTGGTTCATGCTGCGCAGAAGGAGCCGGAAACGCTGTACCTAGTACCTAGCAACTATATGTTGTTGTTTTCAATAAATAATAAAATTTTATATATGAACGCAGGACTATGTTGCTGATTTTTCTGGTCGTGCTGATGCGTTATTCAGTGAACGGGGAATATAGTTGCATTCTACCCGAAGGTCAGCATTTGGTGAGTTGTGGTTCATCATGACGCATGTGTTTAGCTGTATGTAACAGAACCATACGTAAGCAAGAGCCGATCTTCTATTCCAAGGCATTTTCGTATCACGCCCCTGTACACTAAAAATTTCGAGAGATCAATAAACTCTGAAAGATCAAAAGTAAGTCAGAGTGTTTGAATTGTAGTTCTTCAGGAAATGATGGGAATTCATCACCGTTACGTATTTTGTTTCTGGTACATTATGTGCTAAGCTTAAGTTTTTAGCTGTTTTTCCTCGATGGAACGTTTCCCTGAGAACAGAAAAGGAACCTCAACGATCGTTTGTTAAATGCACACTTCCTTTTTTATTACATGTTTGCGCATAAGTACAATGGAAGGGGTGTACCACATAGCCAAAAAGACCCAAAGCACTATTAGAGACAGCCGCAATAGGACCCTGAGACTTAAAATGATCAACCACATAGGGTTCCTGTAGGTCGAGTATGGCAACAAGCCGGACAACAGTGGATTATTGTCTACCGTCAAAGTAACCGGTAATGACGGGAATTCGAACCTCCGAACTCCGAAGGTGGTAAGCAAACTCTCTTACTCGATCACCATCGGTGTTCGTGTTTTTAGCAATTTTTGCCTGGTATTTGTCGCCTGAAGAAAAACATCTTCACGGAATCTTGAATTACAACTCATTTCACACTGTTTGTCCAGTGGTGGGTTGCTCAACAGACAGCTACACATTTACGAATACGTGAAAACAGCCACTGTGGAACAAATTTCCATGTATTCCAGATCGATTCGGAAAAATGCCGTTTGTTTCGTAGTTGATTCGTTGGAGTAAGAAATATTCAGCAGGGTGACTGTAAAATTGTTTGCCGGACCACTGTTATTACGGCTACTGCTGATTGAATATATTATTGGGAATTCGCCTACACATATGAGTGTACCTATACAAACGATTTCAATAGGAACAATGATTTTCCAACCGATTTTCGACGATTCTACTACGTCAAGTGTACATTGTAATGGAGTGTCTGATTTTAGCCGTAAACACCAATGAAAGTTTCCAGCAATTGCTTCAAGGGATTCCTCATCTGAATGCAATGAATACCAACCAAGAAAGACTCTTTTCAAATAGAAACATACATGGTGTCAAAGACGTTTGGTTTGTTTTGATTTGCAGTAGATTTTAGGACTCTTCTGGCTCAGTACCAACACGCCTTACATACAACGGTTCAGTTCAGTTCAGTTCAACAGTGCCAAGGTTGGTGGCATCTGTCAGCAGTGAAAAAGACTGTTGTTGAGTAGGAAGTCTGCCTCTTCCACCTTGGACTAATGTTACTCGCAGTAAAATCCCATTACAATGCATCCTAGGTGTTTGAGGAGACGAACCTGCAGTAACAAATGCAATAAACCTAGAGGTTGAATAATAATACACACAAGGAAATTTCACTAAGAATGGAGGTCTTTATGATATCCACAACTAAGTATTTCATGAATGGATTTGTGCAATTGTGAGGTTGAAAATAGAGTCATGTAATTACCAATAATTTGGTTGAGGATATTTCATCCTATATTGATGATACAAGCCATGCTGTTTGCTGAAGTCCTCATCCTTAGAGCACAACCACACTCCAATTAAATCTGATGGAACAATACTGCCTAAAAGTAGCTGAGATGATTTTGTACTTATCGACGACGTTTCATAACAAACATAAGTCGTCTGTTTGCATGAAAAACTTCAAAAAACAGTCATCGCGCAGTCGTCATTTCATTTTATTTCAGAGAGAAATCGTGGAGTATGCTCTTGAGTACTGGTCAAAAGCAATGAAGCCCATAGAACCGCTTACGGGACCGCTCAGACTGTCAAGGTATAAGGTGGTGTTGCTATTCACTTCGTTATAAGTTAGTTGACAAAAAATATTTTGAATTTGTCATCCATACACCATGTAATATCGGTGAATTGCATATCACAACTTAATTGCACAAAAGATTGCACAAAACGCAATGTGCACGGGGTTCGTTTGTGTCGTAGCGGTGCTTACTTAATAGCTCTTTATTCATAATGTTTCTTAGATTTAATAAATTATTCTCCAAATATATGAGTTTCTGGTTTGGATGCAGAAATACCCTACGCACAAGTGACTTTCTGATGCAGGTATTTTGTTGGACTCCTAAAGCATAAAACTTCTTTGTTGCCTTCATACGCGCTTAACCTGGGTATTTTTTTCTTTCTCGCTTGTTTCATTGAGTAATAGCTGCAGAGCGCGTTCAGTCTGATGAGAAAAAAGATTTTGCACGAAATATATTGGCATGCCACTATTAACCTTTTCACGTGTCCTACCCCACCGGTTGCATACCCTTCTGTCATTTTCTTAACCTGCTGTTGAAAGACTAAGCTTATTACCAGGTCACGGGCTCTTATCATCCGTGTTGCGGTGGTATACTTAGACAGCACCCCACTTTATATATATATATAATATATAATATATATATATATATATATATATATATATATATATATATATATATATATATATAGGGGGAGAGAGAGAAATCAGCTTCTGCATACCTCCCCTCCAAGTCATGGCCCGACAGCCGCGTCGCTTTTTCTAATCTTACCTGACACGTGCAAACAAAGCACGAAAGATAAGCGGCGGAGAGGCATACGCAAAACATGTAAGAGCCACCAATGGCGGCTATCTGCTCACAATACGATAGCGTATTTCGTAATTACTCACTTGATATTCTCACGAAACGCCTTGGAGACATCGATTGTCGAACGCAGAAAGATGCCCATCGCCCTCAATTCAAAATGGTCAGGTTTCGCAAATGTAGAGTCCCTTCTAGCATAGTAATCCTCGAAGTAAGCTTTCCACGAAAATTCTTTCTGATTCAGTACACTCTCCATCATGATCCTATGAAATGCCTGTCCGAACAAAAAATAATTCAGGCGTACAACAGTTCTGCTGTTACTTACCTAGAAAAGTCTTTGCACAACCCAGTTCATGTATTGTCTCAAGTCACGAAATATTTGAACTAAACTAGAACCTGACTGCTCATTACCCCGAACGTCTTCGGGTATGGTATTCTCAGCGTTTTGAGGATCTGAACTTGATTGTGTGACAGTTTAACATTCGTCCCTTGTAGTAAAATAACTCCAAAGTACTGAATGACTATTTTGTTTTACTGGTGTCACGTTCACTGCACACGGAATAGGTCGCAGTTTTGGGCGGTCCCAAGTACCCTGCCAATTGACTTGCAGTACCGGAGGTCCTCTGTTGCTTTGCTGATGCCCCAGTAATGACGTACCCACTTTGCTGATCGTTCCTAACGTCAAACGAAACGATTGTTTAGTGATGCGGTATCAGTGCCAAGGTTGTACATATGTTGGTAGGATCCATAAGTTATTCCTTGCAATACACCTAATAATAAAGTTACGGTTATTGGGATATGTATTATGAATGTTTGTAGACAGACGCATTTGACATACCTTGTACTTCAGAAAGAGTAGGGCAAAAGGAATGAAAACATTAACCATCGGGTTTTGTCAAGTGAAACGTGTAAAGCTTCCCAGTTTGAACCCATGGGATTTTCCTGCCGGATGATGGAAGACACCAGTCAGCATGGCTAGGTGTAGTGGTGGGTGACAAACTTACATTCATACTTTGATTGCATGAATTTCAGTCGCGTGTTATCTCCTGCTAATTCAGTGTTTTTGATTTGATTTAATTCACTTCTTATGCGATAACTGTTCGATGTACCATTAATAGCTAGATCACATAAGTGAACTGAACCTAATGATCATCTCGTATGATAACCTTGGGGTAATTCTGCTGTTCAGCGACTCTCTTAACAATGGAATGCTGGAGATGCTTACTTTTATAACGACCATGGAACCATATCTAGCAAACACATTACCCCTGATGCCTCCAAGTTTGGTACGTGTCAATGACATTTTCTCACAGCTTGATCTTGCACCACAATTTTTCAGGATAAACTGCACACTGAAATCTCCGGAGATGCAAAAGAGGCTGGGATTTCAAATAATCTCTTCGTTATGCTCGCTGCGTGTGTGTGTGTGTGCTTTTTGGTTTCAGGCAGTGCATCAATAATGAATTTGTTCGCCAGAGCGGATCAGATGGCCAGATCTACACCTACTGTACGGAAGGCTGCTCTGCACAAACCAGGTGTTTTGGAGTAGATTTGCCTAGTGAATATCTGAATGTGAGTTGAAAAACCTTATATACCAGCATTGTTATCAGTTGATCAACTTGTATATTCGAATGTTTGGCCGGGAGATAACTTAGCTAAGTCTGTAGTTGACATGACCAACACGACTATTCTGAAGTTATCAGTTGTCTAGTTTGTTTTTGTGTGTACACTGGAGCTATTTATGGAATAGTCAATCGCGCAGAATGGAATATTTTACTGCATTACGGGCCCTTCAATGAATATCGGATGGCATTTGCATGTCCTACGGAACATTAGGTCGATTTCCTGCGGTAAAGCTTTTGGTCTAGTATGGTTTGCTGGCTGAAGTCATGTTTAACTCGGTTTGTTCGGTTGAGACATCAGAGACATCCGTAAAGCGCTGCGTATTTTTTAAGATGAAGGATTTACGCGACGCAACATGTATGACTAGACACAGCCCATGTTAATCTAGTATAAAACCAATAGTATTTTGAGATAATTCGAAGTTTTATGTTGCCTACAACGTTCAAGATGATGGTAGAGTGGAGAATGTTCTTTCTCGTAGTTCGGGTAAGTTTACATTGTATTTTTTTTGTTCACCGGATGCGAAAAAGTGGACATCAAAAGGTGACTGGGCCCAGCCGATAAGCTTTCAACGGAATCACTCTCTTCAACACCTTAGAACTCACGAGTTCCCCTCCGAACTGATGTAACAGACCAACTTTAACATTAGAGATAGTTGCAACTGGTAGTGTGATAGCCAAATTCACTACCATCCAGCCTGAATTATCCGTTACTGTTCTTTATACGACAATAAGGTCGTGAGGAACATGTTGTATATGTATGGCATATTGTATATCTGTCTTTAACTTTGGCGTTCGTTGTTTTCGTCCATTCTATCAGTCGGATTGCAAACGATTCATCTTCGTGGTATCGTCTACATTAGCTAGAGATAATTTGCGGAGTGCAAAAAGTGCAATTAGCTGAGAAAATACTGAAGTTTGAAAATATAAATCAGAAATGCAGATTGCGCCATGTATCCTGTTTCACTTCTCTTCACCTTTTCAAAAAGCCTATTGTAGTGAGAACGATTATTTTTACATCAAGTCTAATGAACGGACGTTTCTATCGGGTAGACATGCATGCATAATTGATTGTCGCCGGATAAGCACACAACACTTGTCTCAGTTGGTGATTGCGGCGAAGATAAATTCTTCGTCATTTCGCGTTATTTGCGCAGTTTAGAGTGGTGCTTACGAACTGACAACGCTTGTACATAACTTAATAATTTGGTATTGTGGTCCGTTAGATTACATTGAGTGCCTGGCTTGTAATGTAGCAGTGCTTCGTCTCACAAAGATGTCGAGAAGTCGATGATCTGACTGACCTTTGCTTGATTGATGATGTAACTACGAGGAAGTTATTGGTCATTGCCTTCTGAACCCACACTGACGTGTTCGGCCATTCCATGACTAACAGCTATTCCATGCTGCCAATGTGCGTGATTGAGCTATCACATTGGAATCGGCATAAGCAAATAGAGTTGGCGTGGATAGGTGATAGCTATTTCATCGATGGCGTAGGCAACCTGTTCTGGATCTTGGTGGGCATGACTAATAGTTGAACTTAAAATTTTGTTGACAAAGTCGCTGACATCGTCATCTTTGTGAAAAGGTTTTAAACGCACTTCCATCCTAAGCACATTGGGTAAATTGTTTGTTTCTGGCTTGACGTAAGATATCCTTTTACCATCAAAGCTTTATTCATCCGGTTGCTCCCTTCTTCCCATGTACTTGTAATGCACATCTTCTGGGTCCTGTAAGACAGGGTTTCCGCTGTATCTAACATGTGCTTTATTCAGACAAAGCTAGCGAAGTGTAGATGATGTCCCTGCCTGATGTCTATTCAGTGATCGAATTTTCTAAACGAATCGTCTTGTCGGAAAATCTCACTGTTTTAAAGCTTAAGATTGCATCCTTTTCGATGTAAACGATCAACTTTTGATGTAGAGAATGGATGAAGAGTACTTTACGGTTCGAAAAGTTATTATTACCTTATAAATAATCACTTTGACTGCAGTATGAACTTTGTAAATGTGCAGTGAAGTGATCCAGGACTCATTGTGCAATCTACGTTTGTAACTTCTTCTTCCAAATTTGCTACGGGAAAGATTTTGTATTGATCACCCGATCAGGCTCCGTCTACCACTTTTTCATTGTGCGTTGTGCACGCGCTGCGACCGCAAGCGCTACTACCCACACACTCCATCGATGCAAGCCAGCGTGCAGTCTTTGTACCCAAGTCCGGTTAGAATACACGCGATTGACACTCTATGGTCTTCTCTCGCTGATCTCTCTGTCAAGGGTGATGGTAGCAGCTGAAGGAGTGTGGCCTCCAATAGTTTGTTTTGTATTGAAGTTTATCTAATAATCAAGGCATGCTTTGATTGCACCATTTGCAGTGAAGTAAAAGCTGATTCTTGTAACGATGAAGAGGATTATCTGAATTCGGAATACGGGAAAACAAGATGGCAATTTATTTTGCTTCCTGCGTCAGTTCTTACGCAAACAGCTCTGGGGCAAATCCGTCGGAGCCTTCGCCTTATATTGCCTTAATATTTGGGCACGCCGGTGGATCTCTCTCTCTCTCTCGTCAGCTTAGGTGATGCATGCTGTAGGGTGAGTTGTGAAGAGCTGTCTTAGAAGCGCTACGCCAAGTGTTGATCTCGTCGTTAATGGGTATTTGTTGCATTATCTGCTAAGAAGATGGTCTCAGTATCGATCAGATGTTGTCTTTCACTAACTACGATCATGATGGATGCATGATTTATCTTCGATGTATCTTTTGAATACTAAATTTCGTGATCTTTAAAATGTCTCGTGTTGAGTTCTCAGCTCAGAACGCGGATGATTCCATTGTGCTGGTTGCTGTAGTTAAATCATTGGCTTGTACATTGATGGCCTTAGTAACTGTTGAACTGTGCAACTTGTTACTTTGAAAGAACAGAGGACGTTCTTTGTGAAATTCCTGTTCATGCTCTTAGTACATTCCTTTATAGTTTCTCAAGTAATAATTTTGGTGGTGATTGGAGTAGCTGGTTGAGGCCACTGGTACTGGAGCAACCAATCAGGTATTGCCCATTCCTGAATACCCGCCAAAAGAAGTATGTTGGCTTAAACTAATGTGATCGGAGTTTAGGCACGCTTGATAGTCTTAGTTTTCGTTTGTCTCACTTTTTATTTAATCAACTGGTAACTCGAAGAGAGAAGTCAAGTAACGTACTGATGGTTGTGTCGCTTGAACGTTTGCCGAAGAGAAACAGCTGATTGCGTACTTAAGTGGCAAGAGGCCCTTTCTCTTCATCTAAAAAAACGGTAAATGAACCCAGAGGGTCTCTTAATTACGGTCAGTCAATATATCTTTCTAAGATCAGAAATCAACTCAGCTTAGCCATTCGAGAGATTGTAGTTTTTTGGAAACCGTGATGTTCTTATATCTGAACTATAGTCGGTCGATGCGTACGCCGAAATGATGAACAGTTAATGTTTGTCATAAAGTCTGGTGCTCACCGTGAGTACGCCTCCAAATCTCACGGTTGACTGAGATCCAGTCTAGCATCACAGCTTCAACCTCATGGCCTTCAGGTGAAATTCCCCTGTCGTTTTTGACTGGGTGCCAGTCAGACCATGCCCATGTGTGTGTATAATGCTCATTTATTAAAATGATATCGAGAACGAGTGTTAAGTCTACATAGTACTAACCACTCATCACTGTTTGTGCAATCCAAATGGCTATCCCTTGATTCATCCCACACGGCCTTATAGAAAACACAGTGAGTATTAGGAGTGTACTATGGTAGACCTGATTTGATCGAAATTCACTTGGCCAGTATTTCGCTCGAAGCGTTGTGCCTAAAAGCATAGTGGTCAGAGTGTGACGTTTTTGATGGGTTTTCTGTAGCTTATTTTGAATGATCAGATATTGGCAGAGGAATGCTGCGTTGAAATATGTTTAGGATTTTCCCACGAACACTTTTCCAGTAAAACTTGCATTTGATCACGGTGTTTCCGACACCTCTTTGGATTTTAATTCGACGATTTTACCAAAGATGTGTCGAGTGTTCCGTAATGGCCAGTTCATCGAAGAGTACGGCACGGAAGGTTCAGGTTTGCCAAATTCCGACTATGCCGTTTTGGTGGACATGTACGAAAGCAGATATTGCGAATCTGACGTGATTGCTTATGCCGGAATATGTCAAGTGGAATCGAAGTTGGACAGGTGAGTTCATTAGTATGAAAATTTGAGGTGGGATTTGGTGCAGGTGATCCTTTGTGTAACCGTCCTTAACTGATTTGTCTTCCTGGTTCCCGAGATCTTGCTAGTAAAAAAATAAGATACCATAGGTATTAGGATTTTGTTTCTGAGTGATTTGATAGAATATTGTAGAATAAAACAAAGAAGTCAGCTGTTTTTTATGAGACCGAATAAAATGCAGGAATGTTTATTTTAAGATCAAATATGAGCCGCTTCACCGTGGCAAATGGCCGAAGAATGATTTCGACTGTATAGTATCGATAGGCCGAAATGAAGCGATCAAGGTTTTTATTCTAGACCATTCTCTCCAAGGTCAAAACAACTGTACAGTGTGCTGCTACCATTGATTTCCAACTTGAAGTTAAACTTTGGAAAACCTCCCTTACACATGGCCAAGTTCAATTGTAAGGCTTTCCATGCCTTTCTTCGTTTTTCAGCTACTACTCGCTACAAAAAACACAGCCAACCAAACAAGACCGTTCCAGGGACGGGCGCACTATATGTCCCAACCACCGTACTTTGGTGAACTGAAGTGTTTGATCTAACTGTTGGCCTAATAAAATCGGCAGCATTGCTGATCCGATATTCCAAACAGATTCGGCCAATGCAGTGAGGAAGTCGGTGTTAGAATACCGACAGTCTTCAATGTTTCCCACCCCTGCGATTTCACTTCCTCCGATATACGACTTCGAGGTGAAATACAACTGCTAAGACAGGGTGACTTATCTACTTGGCTAATTGCCTTCTGCGACACTGCAAAACTTGTTATTGTATCGAACCGGTACCGTGAAAACATTTAACAAAGTGAAGGTACAAAATGCGAACCGAACATTGTCGCAAATTTGATCTTGTTCTTCAGAAAAGCTTGCACACTTCGTGAATCTTCATTTTTCTACTTGAGAAGAGCTCAATACCGTTATCTTCGTATTATAGCAGAGTGATCTCTAGGACGTAATCAGTCGACCTCGGTTATCAATACACGGAGATTGGACAATGGAACTGGTCTTCATCAGTGCACCCTACTTCAAAAACGGCGCTGTAGAAGATTGCTGTCTGTTTAGCAGAGTTGTTTTAGATAAAAAACGATGGGCCTAAGGATGATGTGTTTGGATACCGAAACCCAAAGAAAAGAAAAATCACGAAAAAGTTTCTTTTTCGGACATATCGTCTTAGTCCTAGAGCAGAATTGTATAAATAACGAACCCTTTATGTTTGTTCAGATGGGGGTGGGTAGTTATGAGATTTGGTGTAGCTGTAATAAGATGGATAAGTGACTGTTGTTGTTGTTCTTATTATTGTCACGAAGTTCGGAGCGAATCAGCAAAACAATGGACATCAGTTTTCAGGACTATCCAATTCCAGTTTCGACCCAAGATTTAGCATCTGGATTTTACGAAGTTCGAAGTTTGATTTCGGATCGTGGCTGAGGTTGGTGGGCGAATCGCTTTTAAAGCCAAGGCGATGGGTTGAGCAGTCTGGTTAACGCAGCCCCTGTCGTTGCTGAATGCTGTTTATTAGCGACTTCTGGTGCTTTTGCAGGGTCTTTTCAGGCCTTTTTGGATGAATGGTCATTCATGTGGGGTCTGGTGTCCTTAATTTGCACCGCTGTTACGACGCACTTTCAATGCTCAGTTACACTGCAATGGGAAATCGTACCTTCCAACCGGCGGAGTGATCACTGGATGATCTCGGTCAATCTGAAAGAAAGTTTGCAATACTGAAGCTGTAAATTGTCTGACTTGAAATACGCGGACAATATTGTTCTTCCGAGTGAAGACCCAAGTAAGTTGCAAGCTTTACTGTGTAGCATTACCAACAGTGTAGAGGTTTTTGGGATGCTTCTTGCGTTGTTGGAAAATGCTGCTGCAGGACCTGGTTGGCTCTACTCCAAAATATATCTCGGCAGGGAAAGCTCTAGCTGAATAAGATCGATTTTCTTACTTGAACAGTTACATTTCGTCAGGTGCTCAGACATCGAATGAAATATCATGGTGAATGAAGAAGGCGCGATTAGCTTTTGCCAGCCTCAGCCATCTTTGGCCTCGGCGTGAAATCCCGTTCTCTGCCAAGGGTCCAGTGCACACTGCAGCGGTAAGGTTGGTTCTTTTATGCGACTGAGAAACATTGTCATTCATGGGAGAAGATAGGCGAAGACTGTCGGTATTTGAATAGCAATGTCTCCATAGTATTGCTCGAATATGGTGGGAACGTTGTATCAGCAATGCTAAGGTTGGGGGCAGAGTTTTGCGAGCCAGTGGTCCAACACTAGAACAATTACTGAATCTGAACAGATTAAGATAGCTGAGACATGTGTTACGCGCACACACCGATAGACTTCCTCAGTGTATACTGTTCTCGGAGGTGGTAGTGGCTGTAAAATAGATCGAGGTTGTTGGTCCATGACATTGCAGAAAGGTATATGGATTTGGCCGAATAAGACATGTCAGACTTTGAGACTGAGGTGCACGAGACTTGCCAACGAGGTGGTTGGAAACACTGTGTGACACGACTTGATGTTGCGGCCAGTGGGTTAGTTGCATTTATTTTTTTATTTTTCTTCATGATTTTCGTTTATAATTTTTTGTTGTTGACTGTTTCTCAGTTTATGGTTCTGTTGTGTTTGCATTTGACTCGACGATGCTGCTAGGTAGCAACGAAAATCAGAGCACAAAAATGCAATGCTAATGGTCGAATGAACTGAACTGATAAGAAAAACTACGTAATCCTATCTCCTTTAGCTATTATATTCGTTTGTTTTTTTCTCATTCAACAAGCTTCATAGATTGGTTGACATGTCGGCTATCGGAAAACAGCGTAGAGCACAAAAAGCCCTGTCTGCGAAAGACAAACAGAAAATCCAATACTTTGGCAGTTGTATTACAACTTGGGGACATAGGACTACAAGGGACTGACGATTTTTATCTGTATTTTATATGTATGGAGGATTCAAGCGCATAATATTCTTGCATTTCAGCCAAAATAGTTTACAAGTGTCCTGAAACCAACGAAGGCCGCTCAGAAGCAACATTTAGCAACGGCAGAGGCTGAGTCAATCAGACTGCTCAACCCATCGCTTTGATATTAAACGTTATTCGCCTAGGCACTCAACCTACCCCGGCCACGATCCGAAATCGAACTGCGAATTGCGGCTAATCCAGAAGCTGAATCTTTGGTTCAAATTGGAAATGGATAATCCTGAAAACTGATGCTCACTGTTTCGATGCTCTCTTCCAAAGTATAATTACTCCTCCATCCTATAATAGCTACACAATACCAAATCTCATGACTACTTACTCACATCTAGACAAGCATGTATTGCACGTAAATTATGCCATACTGCACTATGAGTTTCACTATATTAGCCACGAGGACGACGATTTAGAAAACGAATTCGTCCTCTCTGTAAACGATGAGATGGAATTTTTCAGTGAAATACTGTAATCATTCGTAATGCAGTGGGGAATGTAGCAACAAAACGACGTGAGTGTCAAACCGACCGGGACAACCAATCGAGACCCTCAGACCGAAGTAGAGAGGGATCTTTCCCCTGCAGACAAAAAATGTTATACAGACTTGTAGATGAGACTCAGTGGGATCTCATGCAAACATCAAGAATGCCCATGGTAGGGGCTTTCGATGGGGCCGTCAACCGGAACAATCGAACTAACCAAACGGAAATAGTGCGCAACAAAATCAAGCTAATGGTCAGAGGCACCTGGCCAAAACGCATCCGAAACGCTCAGGCGGCCGGAGGATCAGTGTTGCTACAGCGCGATCTGAGGAAAGATCTATATAAACGATTGCACACGTTTACCGACTGAACTTGTTTGACTGTTCCTCGCTCATCTTGTTTTCTTCCTTACAGTAGGCTGATGATGTGCTGGAAACTATTTTGACAGGGTTTGAACCCAGGTTGAAGTTTGTGTGAGGGTCATATCACATTGGGCATCGGCAAAGGTTTATCTCGTGATATTTTTGTAGAAGTCGAACTATGGTATCATTTTGATTGATTGAATGATGATTTTTCATTCGTTCGTATATTAAAGTCGAAAAAATCCTTCACACTTCCGTGATAATGTCCAATCAGTTTTGGACTACTTAATAGCTGCTTAAGTTTGCTTATCGGTTTGATTCAGACCGGTCCTCGGATACATCAACTTTTGTCCCCGTTCATTCCGATTGAAATATCCACACCTTCTGATCAGTCGTTCTGCCGCTTTACACGAGTTGGCTCACGCTTTTGTAAGTTCATTTGGCGTGTCTTTCATGCTTCATTGTTTGACTGGGTGAATGTGCGATAGCATGCCTTCGTTCGATTTAGGTTTACAATTTATACCGTTTTGTTACGTGCACGCGTTTTAAAGATGATATATACTCACAAGCAGTCTCCCGAGTTCGGTTTCTAGGAATCTTCACAAGTCGTGTCTATTTTGTGGCGCAAGCTTTGCAGGAAGGACAGGCCATCCATTTAAATTAGGTTGCTTTGAATGGGAAAACGGTTTACTGCATGGCTCTTAAGAGTTGAGACATTGATGGTAAAAAGTTCAGTTTTCTCTGGTAAAATGATATTGGAACATGAATGGTGAATAAGCTCTTTTTCGGTACCGTAGTCTTTCTGGCTAAAGCAGTTACATTCATAGGGTAAACATTCATAATTTACAACCAATATCTGTTTCCAGATATGAACACGTAGTCATGAACAGTAGGATTGCAAATATCATTTTAAACACATTTCCTCTCAGTGATACGCCGAATAAAATAAGATTTTTAATAGCAAATATCACCGCCACCGCCCAGTGAAGACGGATTGTCTGAGTAACGCAGAATAATTACCAATTGAACGTACGCAATAATTGTTTCTTTTTTATTCAAATAGAGAATTCTCTAGGCATCTGTTGAGTTTGAGCATATTTGTAGCCTTCTCATAAATGTCGGCTACTTTCTACGAGTTGATTGTTTGCCAGCAGCTCAGAAAATAAAAAATGTGGTACTTGTTTCGATTGATTTGAGTCTGAGTACGAACTTTTTAAAAATAAGTGGAATAGTCTTATCGAACACGGAAAATAAACCCACACATAACGAGCGTTTTTTCCATTGATGATTTGGTGTGGACTCTCAGATGCGAAAAACGCAGCTGAAATTTCGCTTGCTATTGTGAATCCACGAACAGTGTTGGTTAAAAAATCTGCCATTCAAATGTACATGCCACATCGCAAGAACCGAATGAGGATTTTCTACTGAAGCCATCGAAAGTCGAACGAAATCATGTGTTTTGGAATTAAACTACTCAATACATACAGCGTTGCACTCCGAGACTAACGCCTTACGCTGCCTGTCCGTATCACTTTGTAACTGTTTGGTACAAAGGGGCACTTCGAGTCATCCATCCTTTCAGTAAAGCCGTGGCATGATAAATTCAATGTGGGGTCTGTAGATGATTACATCTGTATTGAATGCAGATGACTTTGGAACTTCGATTCAGAATATAGTGCTTGACCCTAATTGTAAAAAGCGAACATGGATTGTGACGTAGAAAACAGTAATGTAAATTAAACGTATGAAAGTGAACCAGACTTAGAATGAGTTAACGTGAAATTCGCCCCCACCGCGAAAGTTTTTAACAGGTTTGTAAATGCAGCTCTCCGAAGTGCCGGTGTCCATGGGCGCTTGTAATTCGACATTGTTCGTAAAGAGTCGAGTAGTCTCACGAGATGGACGAGGGGTTGCGGCAGTTACCATAAAAGAGGACAGTAGTGGGCTGACAGCAGAATGGACGAATCAGCTGATCCATTTCGGCATACCTACGCGCTTGAAATGACCTGTTTTCCCGCAGATTTTATAAATTTTTCTTTTACAGGGCAGTTTGCTCGAGGATACCTGGAATAACCACGAAATTAAACAACCTTCCTTGTTTACGGCAGGCACAGTTGATTCGGTCTCGATCAATGAATTGGCTTTCTGTACCACTGCAGGAGAGCTTACGGGCTAGCAGAAGAACAGGAAGCGTTCTCTACTACATATGACGGCTATGTTTTGAGCAACCTCTGGCGGTCTAGTTGTGTCACAGGCCATTTGTAAATTCAGGAAGCCTTGTTTTAATGGGTATAGATTGAAGACCGGCTATAAATGTGTCGCTCATAGCGTCATCACGATTTTCTTCATCAAATACAAGACGAAGATCACGGTCCTTTGTGAATGCTTCGATTTTCCGGACGAACTGATCAATGCTTTGTTCAGTTGATCACATTTAGTAGGATAACGAGGGAAAACCACGTTTTAGGCCGGACGTTAAGAGACTGGATAGCTGAAATATCGCTGTCAAAGTCTGACATTCGGACATGTGTTCGTAATTATTTGGAGGGAGAAAATTACGGAGTATGTGAGGTTTGTTGGCTTCTCCGGACGATACTCTTTTCAGAAACGTGTTGAAGGTCCGTAGTCGCGATGTAAACTGTTTATATACATCAAGAGCGTTGAAGTTAGTGTCAGGCTTTCCCGGACACATAATGGTTGAGTGTTCCTACTAGTATTCTCTCTAGAAAACCTGCTAACCTAAGGGAATAAAGATATTTATTTTTTATACCCCATGTGTTGTTCAGAGTGTTGTGGATGGCGCCCTCCCAACATGATTGATGAGGGCTTACTGCGCGCCATCGCAACCGGCTCGATGTGGTTGACAACCTTGAAGTCATTGGCACTATTATCATTATTATCATTACGTCATCTTCATTTTCCACGTTTTTTAGCCTTGGAAGTCTTCTCATAGAGCATACAAAGTAAATCGATAACCGTAACGAGTAGCAATTCGATTTGAATTCCTCCGTGAATGCAGCGCGCGGGGAACTTTGTTGCGTGCATAAAAGATGGCTCAATGATTACTAAAAGTGGTAATAGAAACTTGCGGAACTCTCTCTCTAAATCTATTTATTGCGCTTTGGGTGTTCTCGTTTGATTAAAATGCAGAAAGCATTAGTATCCAAATCGATTGTGCTGGTTTTTGCCCAAAGCGTCTTACTTTCACCACGTTCTGCATAAATGAATAAAAGGTTGTATTCGTTTGAGGAAAGATTCCGAGCAATGTCTGTACTGAAATTACTTGTATGATGCAACATTATAATTATATGTCTCTCTTATCCACCATAATAGTGAAGGTTTATGGTTCTGAATACGGAAGTATCCGTGATCGGTCAACGGATGATGCTGGTATGACCTTCATGTCAAGGTCATTCATTCCTAGTAAACCGTAACGTACGCAGAGCATCTGTTCTTGCTTGGGGGTTGCACGTTTCCAGTCTGCAAAACTCATCACGATGAGACCGCGCTTAGGTGTGAAGTGACTGCTAGTGTGCCTCCATGACACAAAGAGCTACGCACGATGGCTTTCTTAATTCGACGATCCAACCAATCAGTTGATGGTCAGCATCTGGTTCTAGCACTGGAGAGTACACTCAAAAAACAAACATGCATAGGAGCAGTGTATTCTTCAAAATGCCTCCACTAGGTGGACTCAGAAGTGAAGTACCTGGGGTTTCTCTCGAAGGTGGTAGAAGTCATCGCACTCCATTGGACAGCTATCATCCCTCTAAGCTAGACATTCCCCATCCCGAAGGGTGCCGTCCAGTCTACGTTGCACTTGTCTCATTGGGAACATTGAGCTAAGGACTGAATCTGAAAAGCGGATCGATGATAATGCACCAGTGAAGACAAAGCAGGATAAGCAAAATAATCAGGTCTCACGTGAAAGACAATAACTGTTTCATTCAAGCGTGCTTCGGTCGCATTCCTGTGCTGGGTCAACTAACCAGTACCTTGTGGATCGGACTTTTGAATCAAAAACTCCGGTTAGGGTCCTCAAAGAAAAACCCATTCTGTTGTGTGCACAGCTTCGAAGTATGGTTCATTCAGAAACTCCAGCATCTTTCCTGTAAAGGGTCTTACTAACTTCTTTCTCCTTTAATTTAGGATCGATGCAACGCGCCATGGATTATTGCGGCTCTGAAGAAGGCGGTAGTTCAGGAGTGCGACATGAATCAAACACACTTCTTAGTTCACAGGTTCATTTAACTTGGCTGCGTTTAACGTCAGCACACTGTGTCAGGAAGTGCAACAGGCTGCTCTCGCTCGAACTCTTGGAAATTTTAAAATATATGTGTGCTGTCTCTCCGAAACACGTACAAAAGGCTCCACTTCTGTGATCACCCTTCACACGCCAGACGCAATCTTAATCTCTCGCTTCACTCTTCGCGTGTTGGGGGATCCGTCATATGAAGCTCGTGATCGAGCTGGCTTGGGGGTCGCTCTGAGAACGATAACAGCGTGCATTGCTAGACTGAATACCAGTCAGCGGTCGTTTATGTACAGTTTGGTTGGATAGTTCTGCGCGTGTCATTATCAACAGACTGAAACGACGATGTTTGTTTATCGTGTCTGTGTCTGTGCCCACTGACTGTAGTTTCTCTGAGTACAGGGGCAAATTCTATCAGGATTTGTCCCAGCTACTTCGAAGCATCCGCTCTACAGATGTGATGGTTATTGCTAGTGATTTCAATGCCCAGGTTGGCTGTTTTGGAGATTCTGAAAGGCACATAGGAGGTCCGTTTACTATCCCGGCCGTTCGCACGGATAACAGCGATCGTCGCATCCAGCTGTGCTCTGGACACATTATTCCTGGAAAGTAGGAACGTCTTTCACAAGAAGCGGTATAGACTCATATGGTGTCCTCCTAAGTCTTCGTAAAGCTGGACTCAATTTGATCATTTTGCCATTGTTCACCGCTGGCGTGGATCAATTGGGAATAGTGGTTCATTTTGGTGTACTCCTTTGGACTCAAATCACGCCTTGATATGTGCTCGCTTCTGTTCACTTCTCGCCTGTGGTCGCACCAAAGCAATCTGTCCCACACAATTGCTTCCAAAGGATAACCGACGATCTGCTCTCCAAACAGAGATGTCTACACGGGTATCGATGCAGCCGGATGTCCAGGACCCTAATAAACGTTGACCGATGTTCAAGGAAGTCCTGCACGCCCATTCCAGCGCCCTACAAGACTCCGGCTCAAGTGACCCTCACAACTGACATCGGTTGATCTGTCAGATGCTCTCAGATCCATTTTCTTAGATGTCACATGAATGAGGTACGCAAATTCCCGAGATGTTAACTGACTGGTGCCTGAGAAATGACCGTGAACGGTTGTGGATTGCGAAATGTAGGGAAATGGAGAAGGCTGTGTCTCTTGGCAGTAGTCGCAACCTTTACCGTTTAATTAGAAGTACCGGTCCACGGAATCCTGGTGTAGGTGAGTTAATCATGGGATCCGATGGCTTACTCATTCACTTAAGAACGTAGTCTGGATCGTCGGGTAGAGCACTTTAAGTAGCAGTTCAGTTGGCCCACTTCCACAATGGACCTTCCGATAATACCTGACAGAGAAACGATGCAAGTGGATATCACTCCTCCATCGGAAGCAGAGGTTATACAGGAGATAGGTTATTAAAAATGTTGCAAATCCGTTGCACCGGACGGGTTGTCTTCAACCTTCAAGGATGGAGGCGAAGCTTTGTTTTCGGAGTCAAGATCTCCTTCGGGTAATTTGGTTTATCGAGCAAACTCCCAAGGAATGGCGTGAATCAGTGATTGTGCCAATTCAAAAGACAGATGACAGGTCCTCTTATAAAAACCACATAGTAGTTAGCTTGGTAAGTACCTCATTCACGCTGTTCACCGGGCTAATTCTCCACTCATTATCCGAAGCTTAGGAAATTTGTATGCGTCAAAATTAAGCCAGTTTCTGACCTACCAGTGATTGTATTGGCCACATCTTTTTAGTTCCTTTATGTACTTCCTTTTCGTTGCATAATAACAGTACTATATTTCAAGAAAGGGTTCTCCGCCCACTTAGGGCAGCCAACTGAGGAGTGACCGGCAAGGGTGTGCGGACTCGAACCCGGGACACTGCAGCGGTAAGGTTGGTTCTTTTATGCGACTGAGAAACATTGTCATTCATGGGAGAAGATAGGCGAAGACTGTCGGTATTTGAATAGCAATGTCTCCATAGTATTGCTCGAATATGGTGGGAACGTTGTATCAGCAATGCTAAGGTTGGGGGCAGAGTTTTGCGAGCCAGTGGTCCAACACTAGAACAATTACTGAATCTGAACAGATTAAGATAGCTGAGACATGTGTTACGCGCACACACCGATAGACTTCCTCAGTGTATACTGTTCTCGGAGGTGGTAGTGGCTATAAAATAGATCGAGGTTGTTGGTCCATGACATTGCAGAAAGGTATATGGATTTGGCCGAATAAGACATGTCAGACTTTGAGACTGAGGTGCACGAGACTTGCCAACGAGGTGGTTGGAAACACTGTGTGACACGACTTGATGTTGCGGCCAGTGGGTTAGTTGCATTTATTTTTTTTATTTTTCTTCATGATTTTCGTTTATAATTTTTTGTTGTTGACTGTTTCTCAGTTTATGGTTCTGTTGTGTTTGCATTTGACTCGACGATGCTGCGAGGTAGCAACGAAAATCAGAGCACGGAAGAGTGACACTATTTATTAAGCAAACTGAACTATATCTACAAAATCTTACGTGAAATCTCTTTGATCTTAAAACTGAGTGCGTGTCTTTATGGATACCCACTCTTTATTTGAAGGGTAATATGGCTACCTACAAGCTAACCCCTACAAAACCGGTGGTTTTTCTACGTGAGCTTACCATGCGTGGTCAAGTTTTCGCGTACCCGCGGTGTTATATAATGCTTTCTCCATCTCTTTCTGTGTAGCACAGATTTGATCAAAAATTCACAAAAGGAGCTGCGTCTGGCTGCATCAGTTTAAATAAGTCAATTTCGAAAACCGTTTGTCGTATGTTTTATCTGCGTATTGTCCAATGTATTAAATTTTAACTTTCACACTACAGGAAACTTCAGTATGTTAGCAGAAGTCGGAAAATTTCATCTTTCCGGAGAACATTACAGAGCTGACTTGAACGGTATTGGGTACCATGAAGTTCCAAATTTGCAACCTTAGCTTGGAATAATCGGGTACAATTTGGGAACAAAAATTTCAATTCGAAGGAAGCTACTGGGACCGTACGCAGTTCTCCACTCCAGTCTCAGGGTCGGATTATCGGTTGAGTCTTTTAGAAAAATTGAGTGTTCTTATCCATAGAGGGCAAACCCTTCCGCTGCACTCATGCAAAATAACGTTAAAAATAAACATACATGCATCCCACCGGCCATATTGGTGTTGGTCATATTTGATGTTCATTAATATAATGCTTGCTTTGCATGATATGTGTCCTTAATTAACCATGTCATGTTCACACCGATTCAATATTTACGCTGGTCGATGACAGCGCTCGGTAGACCCTGTGCCCTTATTCGATGAAATAATTTCGAACAAAACAGTTTATGAAAGAGTGCTTTCTCATTGTTATTTCTATTATTCACCGTTCATCTGAGTGAAGGTGCATCACTAGTTCACTTATTCATTGATATCCAATAAACGAAGTCTTATTTGTTCTGTAACCCACAGGGGTTTTCCCCGACCATGCATGCGTTTTTTCGTGATGAGAATGGACAACCACGAACTCCAAGGGATCCGAAAACGGGTGCTCCCCGTTTAGGCCGACTGAGAAATGGTGTTTACATTCCGAGGTATTGTAATTTATTTGTAGTCTTTCAGTCTGTCATATTTGTTCGTTGGTATTTACTTTGGTATCCTTTTTTCGAATACAATGAATTTTATCGTGTTTACAATGTTTTAACTTTGTATATGATTGAATTGCCTTCTAAAATAGACTTACATGAAACGAGCATTAACAATTGTCATGAAAGTTACAAGAACTGAGTACTTTTCCGGTCTTGTGCACATGAATAATGGAAAAGTGTTTAGGCCGTTGCTGTCCGAAAATTGGCAACGTTGCAGTGATTCTGGATTCACATTGTGAAAGATTGCGTGTCAGCGACTTTTTCACACAACCTTAAAGCTGTACGAATCAAGAAAACGGGTTTGAAGATAAGTAGTCAGTAGACTGTGGTGTACTTTGCAACACGGTGTGATCAACAATGGGATTCCTTGACGTGCGTCGAGTTCAAATAACTGACCTCTTCCCGAGTTCAGCACTTTGACTTGTCACCAGTGGTTTGTGTGCGTTCGCCGTCTTCCCTCCTGTGCGTTCTTTGTGCGCTCTGCTTATGGTAGGAAGAACTGACGCATTGAACAACTATCAATTTAGCCTATAAGCATGAAAAATCCGGATTCAGTTGTTCCCTCCGGAATTGACGTTTTGGTCGGTGTAGCGGGGTTCATAGTTAGCGTCGGTAATCCTCCAAAGATTGTCCCCGTGTGCGAACAACAAGTCCGTAGAGAGAAGTCCGGTTTTCGTCCCGACCGCGGGTGCATCGACCAAGTTTTCACCATCCGTCAGTTACTTGACCTCACCGCATATATCGTGAACCGACGGTAATCATTTTCTTGGATATTCGAGCAACGTTTGATTTCGTTGACAGGACGACGGTCTGGGATGATCTCATCAGAAAGGGAGTGTCTGATAAGTATGTCAAAATCATCCAAGCGCTTTACCATCAGACTTCAGACTAAGTACAAGCATATGACTCATCATCACCCTACTTTCCAGTTGGAAGTGGTGTGCGTCAAGGTTGTTGACTTTCACCCTCACTCTTCAATTTTGCGATCGACGACATCCTGAGGTACAGGGAAATCAAATGAACGAAGGCGTTGAGCTCCTACGTTGTAACAGACTTTTAGACTTAGACTATGCAGATGACATCGCATTAGTTTGCGACGATGATGCTGTGGCACAACGCGTTCTAGACAACCTCGTGTCGTCTGTATTGAGGTACGGAATGTGATTTTCACCTTTTAAGTGTGAAGTGCTTCTACAAGACTGGCAGGAGTCCGTCCCCGCACTTACTCTCGCTAATGATCCGTTAAAAGTTGTTGAAAAGTTTGTCTAATTGGGAAGCTGTATAACTGTCAATGGACGAATAGGGGACGATATAAACAAACGAATAGCAAAGGTTGAAGCGGCGTTCTACAATTTACCCCACTGTTTATTATACCGGGTTATCGGTGAATATATATATATATATATATATATATATATATATATATATATATATATATATATATATATATATATATATATATATATATATTCTAATTCTGTGTTACACCCACAGCGCAATTCTAGTGATCAAAAACCACCTTTGACACAGAAAAGCAAATGTTTGAAAATACAAAGAAAATGCACTAAAAAGGATGTTTTCGTCTGTACTACTATTCTGCCATTCATTTCTTTATTTTTATGTTTTGGTAAACTCGGTATGACTTTCTTCGGGTTGTAGTTGTATTCATAATATTATGCCACTAAATATTGTAGAGGACGCTCATGGGCACGTCCAACATTTTGCTACAGCGCTCTGGCCTAGAGTGAATATTGCCGGGACCGACCAAATGTGTTCACTCTTCGAATGTATTCGCTCTTTGCAGAGACGTTCAGGAAACAAGACACGAAATAAACTTCAAGTAGCAATATATTTTGTCACGAACGAATGCACTGTTAACTGTTTCCTGCTTTGCTGCCTCCTTCCTTGCACAACCAAGCTGATTGCTGGAGTGACTTTAAAATAGAGACCAGTCTCATCACAGTTAAAAGTGTTCTCCGAGTCATAATTTTTATACGGCATGGGTACGCGTTTCACTCAGTTTGATGACTCTTCCCACAAAACTTCGAAGGTCGCACTGCTTATAGTAGGGCGATGTTGGTATTTGTACAACCAACCATTGCTCACGTGAAAATCTCTATGCTTTCCATTACGAGCGTTTCTCCTGTGGCAACAATCCTGTTACCGGCAGAGAATTTCGAAGTACAACGAGAAACCGCTCGTACACAGCCCTGTTGACATAATAGAAACAGCCGTGGCATGAATACAAGCTTTTTCGCCTACTTGAAATTTGCTGCTCTCATTTCTCATATTTATGCGAACTTGCGTTCTCTCTATACCGAAATCGGATGCCATACCCCCCACAGAAATTCCGTTCATGTGCAAATTAATAACCTTTATCACTGAGGTCCAAAAGTATCTTCCTCATTGACCGTCCTATCATGATATATGGGCGCTTGCGAGTTCTACTTTTGGTGGTAAAGATGCAGTGATTTTATTAACTGAACCCAACAGGCTTCCCATCTATGAGATCAAACGCTAAAAGTACTTTTGCAATAGCCATCACCGCAGGTCCTAATGACTCGCAAGCAACTGAACGCGTGCAACAACACAGTACACGCGGTATTTCTATATATTCACTGACTCCTTTTGTCTGATGAATCCAGTGTCCTTCTGTAAACTACCTAAAAGGTCTACGATGTTCGCACATACAGTCCCAAGTGCAACATTTGACAGTTGTTGCGACAGGGGGGCGTACCTGGTTTCTTTAGCACTGAGTCAAGTAGCGTTTTCTACCGGTGTGTAAGCATGAGACCCGATAGCCGTGTTCACTGGGGGCTTGTGTCCGCTGTTGAGGCGTCTCATTGGTAAAATCAGTCGGGACCGGGACAATGTGTTCGCAGGGGAGGGTGATCGCCCCTCGGAAGGACGATCTAGAGGGGGGCACTGTATTTGGTTTTGCTGGCGAAAATAATCTGCCTTCAGTATCATATAGGTATACTGCAACTAACTTGAAATGTGATGTCAGGTGATAATTATCTGATTACCACAGTAAGACAAACACAAAATGTATACTCAACGAAAAATAATTTTTCTAGTATTGCATTACACGGCCCCACCAGGTCTTTTGATTTATGGTTGTAGAGACTGCTGTCAGAAACTATTGATTATAAGTGCTCACGTCTTTTTTGGTTGCAGCCGAAGCACCGTAGACTACGTGGTTCGAAAATGGCTCACGGTTGCCGGAACTTTCAATGTGAATCGGACAATACTAAAAACTCCCAACATTCTGGTAAATCATGCTGTTTACTTCGTCTGAAAGCAAACTTTTCGTTGCCGGAATTTGTGCGCGGTTGTTCGAGAAGTGCTGTGCAGCGTTATCTCTGGACAGTTTAAGATCAAGCAATATCAACTATTTCATATTCCTATAATATGATTCTTCATGCAGCTTGAACGCTCAACTCACCATTGAAAACCATGGGAGCACTGTACAGCTGTTTCATCCTTGTTGGGAATCATCAGCAGTGGACATCCACCGAGCCCCCAGGGGGACTCGAACCCGGAGTGAACGATTGTGAATCGAACACCTTAACCACAAGGCTATCCGGGCTGGCTCTCAACGGTTTGTTGAACATCTACACTACGATATAGCACCCTCCAGTCACTGGCTTTGAACGGTAACAACCCGCTTCCCGCACAGCGATTGACTCCCATGATGGATGGCTTCTCTGTAGGGGCCTAAATACAACGAAGGCATTCCGTTATGAACAACCTACAGAGCTTGGTTACTATTTGTAATTGAGTAGTAGGAGATTAGATTTGTATAATATGATTCATCATGCAGCTTGAACGCTCAACTCACCATTGAAAACCATGGAAGCACTGTACAGCTGTTTCATCCTTTTTGGGAATCATCAGCAGTGCACATCCACAACAAGGATGAAACAGCTGTACAGTGCTTCCATGGTTTTCAATGGTGAGTTGAGCGTTGAAGCTGCATGATGAATCATATTATACAAATCTAATCTCCTACTACTATTTCATATTCGACAACAACTCAATTGGTCCTAATGTTATTAGACGATGGCCCTATCGGGATTCGAACCCACACACGGACGTCAGCCATGCCGGCTGAATGCGTCCTCTCCACCAGCTGGGCTATGGGGTCACGTCAAAGAGTTTCGAGCTAGTCGCAAGTAGACCATACAATGTTAGATTATTTTTCAGGTATCGAGAATACGATTAACCGCGTAGATACAACTGGCGAGAAATTTGAGATGAGAACGTTTGATCTGGGTGCCACATTTGGGATTATCTTCGTTCTCTTATATTTTAACGCCATTCCTTGGCTCAGCACAAAATATAGATTTGTCGAAGTGTGCATGGCATTCCTTGATATACGAAGCCTATAATGTAAACCTAACGATCTTAGTCCTTCGAGGGAGCTCATAGATTTTTGTAGCACATATAGTTGTGAAGGGATGGCAGAAACACTCCCTGGATTATCCGGATAACTTCATTGGTATGCTGTAGGTTATTTTTTCGACTGGTGTTTTTTTAGTCTAGTCTAACAAACCATGAAGTCTCTTTTAACTACCGCATGAATTGATTTTGACTGAAATCTGATCGCCATTCATAATGAAATATTTTGTAAATTTATTATTACTGTTCAATAGTTGCAGTTATTTTCAATCATGGTCCTGTGCTTCGTCACTCAGTTGACTCTGGTTTAACCTAAGATCGTGATAGGAAAAAGGCACCATTGGTTAGGCGGAATAACGGAACATTATACCCCCTTGTTATCGTCTTTGCTGTCATCGTATTTTTCAACGTAACACCGGGGATGAACAATTCACACATTTAATAAACGTTCTCAAAGTCTGCTTTATCACTATGCTCTCTTTTTGCACAGCAAATCGCGTACCTTTTTGTTTGTTATATTTATTTTTCGTGACTCAGTGACTCACATATGCAACGGTGTTTATCTATGCATGCAAACGAATGCTGAGGGAAGTTCATTATTCCTGTCCACAGTTGAAATATGTTGTCAGAACGAGGGAGAGTTCTTTAGATTAACATAGACGTTGATTCACCGGTACTAAAAAAACAGTATGTACAACGAGAACACAAATACGTACACCGACACGAAACAACAACATAAACACAAAGCCCAAACCGACTCCGGATCACGTATACGCACAATGCATGCAGCCTCAATATCCATGACAATACCATCACAGGGCGCGATGTTCGGTAACTGCTGCCACCACTAGCTAGAGAAGGTGCATCTGGTCCAACACATGACAACGTGTGTTCTAGCGAACCAATAAACATATCAAATGAACAAAAGTGCTCCGCTGTTTATCTATTATTTGCCCCGGCAGGGTCAATATGAGTTAGGGAATTGGTGCGACAGTTGGGGGAAATGTACAGGATGGATCAGTCAAGAATGAACACAGTTGCTCTTGTCATGCCTACTGGCATGTACAAATATAAATTTAAATTGGGTGAAACGGAAACCAACGAATTCATTGAAATTTCACTATTTTCTTAGCAAAATATGTTTCGTGAAATCCTCGACTCATCTTGGACTAACCAGATGAGTTTCTCCATTTTTTGTTGCTTATACCTGCGAAAACTAAAACCCACCTTGATTCGTATGGTCATTGTTCCGTTCCGTCCCACTAACTCTGGTGAGAAGCCCTTTCTGGCTTCGAATCATTTCGATTTATTAGTACCAAAAGGATGATTTATATAGGATGCATGGTGGTAATAGCCAAATCCTGGCCCGTATGCATTGGTCCACCTGTTATTCAGAACCAGCTCTCCTGAATGGTTATTCTGGTAACAAATTCAGTTGGTTGATCCGTTTCAGACGACAGTTGGTATTTGATTGGTCGTTCGATGCGCTTCGTTCGCTTCAATCTTGTTCTCGATTCAGGACAAGCGAAGACGTGCTGGCTGCACGCCAAGCCATCGTGCTATCTACTAAACGAACCGATTCGTCCTTTGGCAATGTGCCAGCCCATTCCCTCACAATCATTCCCTTTGGTCGGTCAGACCAGTGACGTGGTAATAGGTCGGCATCTGGTTTACTGGTTTGTTTTTTTACGTCTCTAGCTTGAATGTATCCAATGGGGTCTGTATGGGATTTATTCATGACGTTTACGCAGCTGGCTTTCGTCTTCGTTTTGTGAAGTTTCCTATCTCTCCGGTTCACAATTGCAGTGTCGATCGAAATAGGGTTTCCCGCGCTGTGGTCCACCGTATAAATTAAGGCGTAACGGTGAAAACCTTTGTTCGGTTTTTTTTCGTTTGATTTTCGCTAGGTGGAAGTTAGGCGTTATCGGTGGTCTTTAGTTTCCAGACCATCAAAGGTCCACTGAGGAGACACCTCGAGGATTGTTCGTGTTTGATGTTGTCTGGTACAGGGAAAGAATTGCTGACGGATATCATCCGTGTTCCCCTCCTCTCAGCGACTGGAGTGGCGCGCTTGAATGTGATCACAACATTCCGCTTGACGGGTTGGTTGTTGGCAATATAACTTTTGAACAAAATCCACGAACATTACCGATGGGAACTGAGATCCATTTTCGAACACAACCTGGTTGGACAATCCATGGTGTGATAACATTCGTCGGAGGGCCGATATTGTTCCATGCGTAGTTGCAGAATTGACAGCTATTCATTTTAGCTACTTTGAAATGCGGAAAACCCCGATACGTTTCTGTGGGGCCCAGCAGAGTTACCGTGGTTTCTTACCGGTAGATGTTCTGGCGTTGGCCATGAACCGGGTGTTTGATGTTCGTTGGCACCCCGGACATTGATGCACATGGCGGACGATTTCGTCACCCATACCGTTTATGTAACTTCTGGCCATTGCTTCATACAACTGATTCTCGAGTGACCGGTATGTAAGTATCTGAGTATGATACACCGTAGTGAGACGGAAACTGACTTGATGTGAGCCACAGACGACGGAGTATGGATTGTGACGACGGTGGAGGTGGTGTTATGACCAACGTTGAGAACAGTACTTCTGTAAAATCTGACTAACCGGTGTCCAAACACGATGTAGTCCCAGTGGAAAGGCTCTGTACAAATTTATAAGTCCTAGGACTGACTGTACCGACTGAACAGTCTTTGGAATTGGCATTTGTTCCATCCCGCCCGTCCATTTTTTGGTCCTGGGTGTTGATCATCAGTGTCAAAAGCGTAAGCAAAATATTTGATGATTTCCTAAATGGGACGGGTATTTTGCTTGTCTTAATTGGAACATGAAATTTCAATGCTTTGCGAAATCTCTGTCAGGCTGCTAATGAATTCATCGACGGAACTTCTTATGACTAATGATGTCTTCCAGGTATACAGCCGTTACCGCTAAATTGGTGTCCATTGGTCATTAAATCATAATTGGAGTCACTAGTGGGGAGACGCGAGAATTGATTCGGGCGGAGAGGAGTGATTATTGTTAGCAGGTAACGATATTGAGGAAGAAAATCTATTTGAAAGTAAATTTCTGCCTGGTCAAACTTTCCAAAGCCCATGCCGATAATCAGTATCGTAAAATTATTGTGAAAGGGACAGGTAATGTATGACAGTTGGGATCTAGAGCGGGTTTAAGGCACGTGGAGCGATCGGCAAGGACTCTTAGGTTTCCGTTTGACATATTCACGACAACGTTTGGTGTCGCCCATACGGAAAACGTGATTACAGTCAAAATGACGGGATATTGAATGCGTTCCAGCTGTGTATCACCCACTAGTGGAACTCCGTAGGCTACTGGGCTATTTGATCTGTAGTGTAACTTGAAGGTACGCACAGGGGCCTAAGCCTGTTTCGAAAACTAGTGCAAATTTCCGAACCAACTGATCGTTTTGCAGTGATGGTTTTGCGTTTAACTTTCAGTTGGAAGTTGGTTGATTGCTTAAACTTTTTATACACAGTTCCAGTATTCCCATCATTGAGTTGTGTGCACTGAGGAGCTGCTACACACGAGAGATACCTCACTAAGTCTTTAGAGCGACATTCCTACGATCAGTTGGGACGAGTATGTGTAATTTCCATTTGGTTTCAGACAGTAAGCGGTTCATGTCAGATTCTTATACCCATCTTTTAAGTACGTAGGATTTCTGTTGATCAACTGCCTTCTCAGTATGTCCGACGTTTGAAACGCTAATGGTGAATAAACGTCAAATATGGCTAATCTTTAAAACTATGAGCATAAAATTCACAGGAGTTTGTTTTGGTTGCTAATGAGCAAACGATAATCCTATCAGAAGCAGTTCTTTATTCTGAAGTGTGGATCGCACGTCTGTCTTTCAGAAAGAAGTGAAAACAAAGCGAACGCATTCAGAGATGACTGTTTTGTGATGCGGCTCATCAGAAATTCCCTAATTGATAATGAGCTGACTGGAAGTTGTCGGTTTACCTGGAAGACATGACCTTACCATCTGGGTCAGGTTGATGTCGTCCGGTTTACGTCCATTTTTTGGGATGATGGAGAAGGGTAATCACAAACGAAATATCACTGCTTCGGTAAATAAACGAGAGACGAAATTATGATAATGCATCAGGCGCGTCTTTGTGGTAGACGTTGCCCGAAATCTTTGTGTACACGAGTACATATTTTTGATTTTTTTTCCGTTTAAACATGGTGTTGCAAAGTACATGTGGCCAAAACCTAACACATCCAACTTGGACAATGATAAAATAGAACTCCTAAATAGCAATTGCTTTATTCAGAAAGAAGACTAACCGGTGAATTCCAATGCGTTAGCACGAAGCGCAATGAAGCAAAGCAAGCTGTTCCATCTTTCTGCCAAATTGAATCCAGAATTCTCTGCCCAAAAGAGTTCGACAAGTGTTGCATTCACGAAGGAATACAAATCGGATTGCCACTCGTTACGGTTATCGACTTTCTTTGTATGCTTTATGGGGAGACTTGGAGAGGTTGCAAAAAACGTGAGCAGCGGCAGACAATTACTGAGGTCACCTATCCCAATAATTTCGAGGATGTCAACCTCATTGATCTGGTTGAGATGGCCTACAAGAAATTATCACCAACCTTTTTGGGAAAGCGCTATTCGCAACGCTCTGAACAACACATGGGGTATAAAAAATAAATATCTTTAATCTCTTAGGTCAGCAGGTTTTCTAGAGAGAATACTTTTCTGTGAGGTAACGCATCACTTTTTACCTCACATGATACTGTTCATCATGTAGCCGTGGACATACCTATTCCTTTGTTATATGCTTTTACTGTGGAGAAGTCATGGATACTTTCGAGGCTCACTTCACACAATTCCCCATTACAGTTCTGATTTTAACACGATGAATAATTTATTTTCAGTTCCGTAGAAATTAGTCGATGCAATTTCTCTTAATTGGAATTTAGAAGAGAATATGCTGCTTGTAATGGAGCACAGGTAAATAAGTCGTATCAACGCTGGATTGGTATAATCTCTGATCCCAATATGGGAGATGTTGCTGTGAATAGACAAAATTGACCCTTTCACTTCTAACCGAATGATAGTGTGCACTTTGGGAATTATGGTAGCAGTTTGCACAAAAACGTGTGTGTCTTATTTTGCCATTGGAGGTTTGCGTTCGCACATGTTTGTGCATCGAAATCTGATTCGAAATGACGAGTTGATATAATAATTTACCGTCCCATATTCTTTACGGTGAGATATTGTTACTCAAAATATCTTCCTATATCGGTCAAGGTGTGTAAATTGAAAGTAATATGAAACGCGTGTGTCAGGTCACAAATAGACCGCAATATCACGAGGGATTTCGGCAACATCTTTACATTAAGGAAACAAAGAATACTCGTTCCTTGATGGTCCCTATCTCGCAGGTACCCAAAGTTTCTACTGGTTTTGTTGTAGGAGATAATTAGTTGATGAAGAATTTAAATGTTCTTCTGACTTCCTTTATTTGTTGCCTGACAAAGTATATGATTTCAGGAAGAGGGCGTTGGTTAGTGAAAGTCTACCAAATGGGGACTTTTGAACAAATCTACTGTATAACAATGTCGTAAGAGGGACATTGCAGCTCTCACTGCCCACCCTGTGGTTAATGAATATTGAGCAACTCTACTATGTGCCGCTGGGCCTATTACCGTTCGAATCCCCATCACTGAATTCAAGTGTGCGATTGATCATATAATTTCTTATAGGTAATTGTGGAGATCTCTCACAGGGTCTGGTGAGATTATGATCATGTCGTTATATGCAGAAAGTACATTACACGTCATTAGTAATAATGCCAGAATTGCCATGTTTTTCGAGTTGAGCCAATCTTCCTATTTCCTTTGGTTTCAAACATGAACTAGAAACTGAACATGATTATTTTATTCCGTAAGTTCTTCTCAAACGCAATCCGCGTAATCAACACCAACATACAACCCAGGCTTAACTGCTCATTGCGTGTTAGGTATTTGTTCATCTCACGCAGGTAGCTGCGCTGAAATGAAACATGTAACGAACGTGATCCAACTGTTTGAGGCGAGGTGGCAAAAACGCCCAAAAAATGATGTCACCACCGGATTTGAACTAAGGGAGTCTTTCAAGCACATGTTGAATTCACAGTGTCATGAAGGAGGGGAGTGGGGGGGGGGGTGGCACATTCTTGAAACACAACACCGAACAAATAACGGTAGTTCTCATTTTCGTGTCATTCAGTTAAAAAGGCGTTGCCTAATTGCTCTGTTATTTTCAAGAACGAAGTACAATTAGCAGTCTTTCATCTATGTCCGTGTTCAGCAGTGAATAAGTTGCTCTTCCAAACTCCCATCTGAGGTGGTCTTTAAGATGCTTTGGTCATCGGTAAAAACTGTGTTGATGAACATTATCACAGGGCGAGGAATGAAGAGAAAAATGCCGTAATTTGAGTTCTTGTTTCATAGTTAACTGAACATTTCATAAAGTGAATTTCATGCAGGGTACTAGGGAGAACGAAAAGGGCTATATGAGGAACTACCCCGGTGAAAGTTTGCAATCGCCGCATGGAAACAGAAATCCCTCCCTTTAGACTAGTTTTCTCTTCAGTTTATCACCTGAATGCATGGTCTATTTATCTGTCTCTCCGATTGATGTTGGTTATCGTCGTTAACATAATTACACATTCATTGACGCTTTTTCTGCCGTGGTATGTGCAAGTCATGTTTCTCGACCTCCTCCCCCTCAGCTGATCAGACGGTACAGTATTATTAGAGAATGATTATTCTTGTAATGTGTCAGAAGAGAACTACTATTAGACAAATGTAAAAGCATTGTTTAGACGTTCGACCACTCAAGGGTTCGTGGAGGTTTCATTACAGAATTGTACTTTTTGACGTCTCGGATCTAAGCGTTATTAGAAGCTCTTCCTTCTTTTAGAAACAGAAACTGAAGGAAATCTTAAAGAGTAGAAACTAACCCGCCAAAATTCCGTTCAGACTGCCTTTGAGGACCAGTTATCACAGTGGTCTTTAGAACACATTTTAGTGCATATTTCCTTTGGGAAACATTCGGTTATGATTGGGTTTGATCTCTGGGTGCCATTGATAAATTTCCAAAGTTTGACGTGTTCATTTTACTAGAAAAAGGAAATGGTTTAGCGAATGTGATAATATCTGACTGAAAGACACTTGCTACGCCGAGCGTGGAACCACTTTTTTGGATGAGATCAAACCGACACCTATGACCCTAACGGTTTCCTTACCACCCACTTTCCCTCTGCTAAGGTGTCGAGATGACTATACCAAAATCATTTCAATGAAAATAAGTGTGTTTCGCCGTATGCTGTCCACAAAGGGCGTGTGTTCCCACTCGGCCAGCTAACCCGTCGAGACATATTATCACGACCGCTTACCTCAGAAACAGACTGGCTACCTATTTTGACCTGTCTCAGAAACCCAGTTTGCCGGTTGGCTCAGATACTATCAGCTCAGTCAGTTTGGAAGAGTCGTGTGACCGCTTGTCTGCACATTTTATATCATAAAATGGCAAGTGCTCGAATGAAAATAGGGTGGCTAATAACTGCAGACCTTGTCTGTCTTCACCACACTGGGAGCACCAGTGATTGAACGTGCGATTCGGAACTGCAGTCGGATCCAAACAAGACAACAGTTTTGGTGATTTGACTGCAAAGCTATTGTTTGCAGCAGTAGCTTCAACCGTAAAATTATTTCCACTTTGGCAGCATATTGCATCACCACCTGTCTCTAAGACCAACCATCATGGAAACGATGGTCGATAGTTAACGTAGAAATTTTCACCATCATTGAGGCCAGTTATAACTACCCGAATTCGACGTTCTACGATTGCAATCCGTGGCGAGCGGAGCTTATACCAGTATTGACATGTAATAATATGCATGATATTAGCAGCTTCGTATCCTGGCCTTTTTTTATATAGTTCTGCGTCCATCAATGTCGTTCTCTGAACGAATTGGTTGCGTTTCATTTTTGCGTGTTCCTTATCCTTATGTGTTCTTTTTTATCTAACTTCTGAGCTCAGTGCGTTCAGTTTATCATAACTACCGGTAAAACGTTCACTATTGTTTACTTTAAGTTAGCAAAAAACCTTTTGATGTGTAATGATGATAATTGTATTGTGCTTTCGAATTTCCTTAGAAATATGCGCGAGAACACTTCGGTTGTCCTGATCTTGAAGGATTAGAAATGGAGAATCAAGGTGGCGATGGCACAGCTTCAGCACACTTCGAAAAGCGTATCGTATTGGTGAGCCCACACAATACCACCGTAAAGGCACTGAAAAAATAGTCGTTTTTGTTGTACCCCGTGTACAAGTGGCCTGCATACATAATCTCCTCTTGCAACTCCTTTCTCGCCAGCTCGTTAGTATAATACAGAAGGCGTCACCACTGTGTGCGAAGATTCCAGTACGTCGCCCGCCTAGATAACTCCGTTACTTAAAGCAGTAATAGAACAATCAAGTGTTCATCCAGTCAGATTGCGTCCTTACGTGGGATGCATGTCCTGTTTCGTTGATTTCCATGTGCATACGATTGGGCGCGCGTTGGACTTCGGCCCATATGTGATGCTAGGGCGGATCGACTGGACAATCTCGACTGACAAGTTCACACTTACTAGGCTCTTTATTTCGGGGCGTTTTGGCGATCTCTTGTCGGTTATCGAATACGCATAAACCCAGTAGTATCATTATTTGTGGAAATGCTGAAGTTTTTTTGTCCTTTTCATCCATGGAAAGAGTTCTATCACACTCAGAAACAGGAATTTTTTTAGTTTATCCAAGGTCCTGACTACTCAATTTGCTGTTAGTCAAAGTTACAGTATCAGTTTACACTGAACATGATGTTCAACCAAAAGGAGTTTCGAAAAGTCACAATTCGGTATTTTGTGTTCTAAATGATTTGTAAATTTAGAAGTGCTACTTATTTGCACGAGGGATAGAAAATTCTTATGTCCGCGTGACAATTTAGGGGACAATTGGTTCTAGGTTAAATTAAGCGAAACCACCCATTCGAAGGAGCAATCAAATCGCGGTTAACTGATTTTATGGTACCGCATTACTGCACCAGTTATGCGGAAGAAGTGTGAATGAACATAATACTTACACAGCAAGACCAACTGTACCCCATCAAAGCAAACTATTCAATTGTTCTCGTCCCTCAGCATGAATTATTAAAACAGAAATAATAATGACAACTATTTAGGGCCTAACCCTTTTGGTAAATGCATATCGAAACCTTTTAAAGCACGATGTGTATAATTTCAACTTCGTTGTTACGACCACGTTCGGGGACATGTCGGACTTCGGAAAAACGTGCTTTTGCATAGACGGCACACGATAATCAACAGCAAACAAGTGAGCTTAGCCAACATCATGAATCCTGGTTGCTGATGCGCACCAGCCATTCACTAGGCTTCAGCCCCCCCCCACGTTCCATGCTAGTTTACTTAGAATGGTGAAAGAAAAGTTCAATCAGCTCTGCCAATCACAGTTGGATAATAACGGGGAAGATGAACGAGATTCCCCAGGAAGTACACAAAAGCTGCCATGCCAAAACAGCTGAATAAATTGCAACAATAAAAACATTTTTGCAGAACTGACTTCTGCAATGATGCATAATACACTTCCGCCCATTTATCATTGATTTTGCTTTTCATTTTAGAATGAAATAATGGCCGGATCTGTCTCATTGGCGGCCACCGTTTCCAAGTTGACACTGGCATATTTCTTGGATACCGGGTATGTTTTTCTTCTTTGAAATATTAGTGGTTTGCAAACCAAATTATTTCGTCCGTTGTTCTGGCTTGATCACCAGTCTTTTTAATTAGGTAGTAAAATTTGACTTTTTACGACATGCTTGCGCATGAGTGCAATGGAAGGGGTATACCACGTAGCCACAAGGGCCAACGCACTTCTAGGGACAACCGGTCACCATACCGTGAAACTTGGAGTGGAGAATCACAAAAGGTCCGAATCGGTCGGGTCTGGTAATGAACCGGGCGACAGTAGATAACAGTCTATCTTCAAAGTAACCGGTCTTGGTTTCATGGAAGAAGAATAACTGTTTGCCGGTTGAACAATAACGGCAGGCAAACAACTCCCAGCGTAGCCGCAGTGAGTTGTTTGTCTGACGACAGTTCTCGGAGTTTGTTTCGTTGGTTCGATTATTCTAATTTTCAGTGAGTTTTTCATTTACTTCGACATAACTTTGTAACCTCTTGTAATGTTGAATTCAGCGTAACCCATAGGTACGAACTTCATTTGTGTAAAATAATAAATGATGCTTCTGGTTGTATGGACATATGGTGAACTCCAGATTATCACAGAGTGTTTAACTGAATGCAAATGTGGCAAATGTATGAGTACGAACTATAATGGTAGAACTAGACGAGAACTGATATAACGACCATTTCCTCCACTGGGTATCAAGCGGACAAAACTTACAATCCACGATAGTAAGGAGTTCAGAGACTCGTTTCTGGCCTGTTGGTTGACCTACAACATTACGTCGATGTCTGTTTGTCTTCGTATCAACTTCCGTCTACTTACTAGATCTCATCTTTTTTCATCATGGTTTTTCTGAATCACCTGAATAAAGGAAAGGACTCAAGAAATATGGCGTACGTGAATAACTACTAGGATATCATATCCAGATGAATTGGGTGCCTCCAGGACCCATGGGGCTACACAGGATGGCTTCATTAGGCTGAAGATGGAGTTGGGCCTGACAGTTGAATAAGTAAAAGTCAGATGAAGTTCAGTCTCATTGGACCAGTTAGTCGTTTTATACGATCAACCACTGCGGCTGTCGGATAAGACACTCCAGCGAAGAAATTTTGAGTGCATCAATCTACTAGTTAGAAACCGGCACTACATTGACTTTGGAGTGGGTTACCTTGAGTTTCTTAACAGATACTGTCCTGGCCGAGTCTGATCCATGGCTGATTCTAGCGCTTGCATTACTTTGAATCGGTGGGTAATCGGCGAGGTATAAAGTTGCGAATAAGTTTAGATACCTCCATCCATTCTTACAGGTGCCTTATAGGACAAATCAGTCCGGCTAGAGGCAACCATGTTACTGAGATGATCAAAATGGACTTACTTTGGTGCGTTTAAAGTTGTGAAGCGGATCTTGTGTACACTGTCTTCCCTGAGAAACAGCGATTAGACAGTAGTGTAATTCCAACTGCTACAACAACAACCAGAGTCCGAACGCATCAATATTTTGTCATTTCAGCTCGATGTCACCGATGATACGCTTTGTTTAGGTCAGAGGAATTATACTTGGTGTCATATTTTCACTATTGAGTATTGTTTGATACAGCTTGGCATAGCTTAGCATACCTATTAGGTTCTCCGTCCAGAAAACTGGGCGAAGTTTCCAAGGTTAGGTCAATGAACCGGCGAATCGTTCGATCACGGTTAAGTGATTGGCCTGTATCCCGTCTAGAGTAGGTGCTGCGAACCTGCCCCGCTGATTATAACACCCTCGTTTTCTCCCAGATTTTGACCACGCCTGGCCTCTTGTGATTTTATGTGGTGCTCACACATAGTGGGGTCTTTGGGGCAGTGGAATATGCGCCTCCTTTTGCGCGAAATATAAATCACGAATGATCTCTGTTGATCTACTTTCCTCAATAATCAGACTAGATTAAGTCTATTTCAATCGCCACAGCCTTCCCTATTTTAGCACACCTGGTACCTAATTACTATTTTTTATCGTTATGCTTTTCTTGGGTTCGAATACCTCGCTGTGAGTATGTGACATCCGCAGAACCCTATCCGTTGCTTATGAAACGGGAACTTTCAACTTTGTGTAATGATCCCAAACATTGTTTCATCGACTTACGTATCATAATATTTTGCGTCATGGACGCCTGATAGCATTGGTAATTGCGTAGAAACGTCTGCCTGGCAAGCAGATCGGTTTTTGGTGAGAGAAAAAACCGATCCGGTACGAGTGCTTGCAACGTTGGCGCAAATAATGGTGTGGCTGAAACAAATTGAATACGCACCCAAGCTTGGTCATCGTCTTAGCAATTTTCCACCGTATCCGAAACCTCTGGTGATGCGCTCATGTTTATTCCCGTCAAGCGAAGGACGTGGAATGAGCGCGAACTGATCAGTGACTTTTAGAGTGAAAAACATGCATTCTGGCTGGGAACACTGTCGTTACCGCAAGTCTGGATGGAACGATAAACTATTGTCGACACGCTTTGTCAGTATTTTCAGTTGGCTTTGCATTTGCTTTTATGTTTCATGTCAGGGCCCAACGTGAGTCCTATTATCGCCGCCGGTGGCGGTAACATCCGTTTTGATCAACCTTTGAAGAATGTGAATCAAATCTCGGTTGATCACATCCTTATTCCAAAAAGAACTGTATATCTGGCTAACAGAAAAAACACGAACGCTTTGGTTTGTTATTTTCGTTCCATACTTAGTATGAGTCGTACAGTATGACTGTGAAGATAGGGGTTAACTCATCTTCCATAGACAGCCTTGTCTCGTTGGCAGTCAACTTGTCAGCGCCTGCCCGAAATCCAGGTCAAGATTCTAGCTAAAGAAATCACGAACGACAGGATAGTGGATCGATACACGGAGGAGAGATTCCAGTTCAACGGTGGCTGGCCGTATCCCCAATCAACCAATCAGAAGAGGGGTTACCCGATGCCAGTTTGAACTAACTAGTTTGTAGTACGTTGGTTGGTGACGATGATTATTTCATCTTATATAAACTCTCTGATTCTTGTGAATAACATGAGATGGTTCGAATGCAGTAGAATCTTTCAGCTGCAGTTAGTGAGGCGGATCAGCCTTGAATGCCCAATGCCTCATTCGAAAGATATGAACAACCAGAAGTTGAAACTCGAAATAAAGAATTGCTGACGGTTCCATTATATGCCGCATCATATTTACCTGGCGACAGCGATGTCTTGTAAACCACTAAAGAAGACCGTCTGAGTCATTGTTCAAACCACACACCTTGTTCTTCATAGTATGTGGGGCAAATATTCGCCAATACGGATTGGCATTCCGAGGAATGGAGGTGGGCGATAGCTCCCCGAATAGGTAATAGTTACCTTACAACGCCGAGACGAACTCTTGCGTTCAGGTCCATTTAGGAAGATTTCTTTTGGTAAGTGTATTAGTTGTTCCCTTGTTCCCTCTTCAATTGCACCATGTAGGTTGAACAGAACCTGTTTTTGTTCATCAGCTGACTCCACCAGACTAAAACTCTTCCGACCGCTGTCCACTGGTCCGAGTGCGTCTCCGACTCGTGGAAGTAATCCTGCCTGTCCCTTTGGCACATGGAGGTATGCATGTCATTACATCACATTGGAGTACCGTAAGGAAAGAATAGCAAACAAAGTGACAAAGAATTTCAAATTTAACGAGAAAAATGCAATATCAATGACACGGCCTTTTCGGTGGAGAAATAATGGTTAGCCGATGTTTCGGTTACCGTGGTTAGCCTTTCTCAGAGCACTTTTAGAGTTAATTGACACAAAGGAATCAGTTACAACCAAAAAGTGGGCTAACAATAATTTTTACCGACAACGCCGTGTTATTGACACCACATTTTTCTCGTTTAACACAACACATGGCGCATCGTTTTTTCGTGACACGCCGTACCTCGTTCGATCCTGACGTAGAGTTTAAAATTAACACTACCCTTCGTGTCAATAATAATACAGTGTATGTGTTAATTTCACAATCCAATTTTTTATGCTCCACAGATGTATTTGCAATTCTTGAGCATATAGCGAGCATTTCACTGATCGATTCCATATGAAACTTTTAGTCGTGCGCTGCATGCTCCAATCTCATCAACCTAACAACAACCTATACAGTGTCTAGACTCGATTTTGCTATTGCATTTACCGAGTTCATTTGGAGGCGAGGAAGCTCCACATAACCTATTGGTAAGAAATGATTAGGTGAATACGAAAGTGGTCGAACTAACCCTTGTCATTAGTTTTTGAGAGCATAGAACACAGTCATTTCAAGGTATCCGGAACCAGGATTTGAATGCGTAGGATGGCACAATACACAATGCGTACTTATGAGTCGAACTACTATTTTTTGCTGTCCACCATCAACATATGTATGCATCGATAGGTTTTTTCGAACTTTCAAGTGTGCGGATTTTTATCGGTCTTGAAAAACATTTCACCATTTGAATAATCTTTGGGTTTTCCAACTCATTGAATTAGTTTAACGAAAAGTTTTCATTTTCTAAGAACAATGTTTTTAACTGCTCAGTATCCTAATTACTGACTGCCTGTTCTATGACTGGTGGCGCTCGAGGGGTTCAGAGCGTTTGCTTACCACCCCGGAAGACAGAGGTTCGAATCCCGCTACCGACGCCGATCACTTTGATGGTTGACAGTAATCCATTGTCTTTTGGCTCGTTACCACGCCTGACCTATTGGGACCGTACGTAGTTCTCCACTCCAAGTCTCACGGTCTGGCTACCGGTTATCTCTAATAGTGTAGTTGGCCTTTGTGGCTATGTGGTATACCCCTTCTATTGCAATTGCGCGCAAGCTTGTGATGAAGAAAGGTGTAATAACTCTGTGTTCTGCTTTTTCAGTTTGTTTTAATTACGTTTCTGAGATACTTTATCAATTGCCATTGATACTTTAGCAGGTAACCCAGGGACGGCTAACCATTGCGACTAACACCTGTAGAGTGTAATAAATGTGCATTTTCTCAGAATTCCTCCACGGCTTACCACATTTCTCTCGTCTGCGTTTTCAGTGTGTAAACGTGTTTATTTACAGTGCTGCCCTAGTGTCACTCACTAGCAGTTGGGTGTAGTATGGCAGTGTCACCAGTTTCACTAATTCCTGCATTTTCACCAGTCAAACTAAATTTAAACGGGCTCACATACTAGCAGTTTCCTGGTACCTGTGTTCTAGAAGAAAGGAGAACCACTAAGAATCCAGGAAATAAATGCATCATAGTTAGATGGGATACCGCGCCAGTTTGCGATTGGAAGAAGTACCAGTAATTGCATATGGCTAGCGAGCTTTGTCAGTCATTTTGAAACGCCTATTTAACACTGGCACTCCTAATGTCTTCAGTGGAGCTTCAAGACTGCAGTCGGGTTTACATGGGGACTTCTTTGTTGAATACGGTGGCAGATCATGTTTATTTCAGTAGAGTTTCTCAAACGAAAAACCTCATAGATCAGCGCTCATCTTTACAGTACTATCTTGCAGTACCATCTGTTATAGAACAATAAAGTGGAATTTCCAAAAGCAAGAAGTACAGCTGAGAAAATTAACATTTGATCATCTCTTGAAGTGGACTTCATATTAATGGACAAAGCAAAACAAAGACTGTGAATAAATCCCGTTTGTCGTAAGCGGAAACTACCCGAGAAATAGACCAACTAAAATGTACGAAAACTAGTCCGGATGAGTTGTCTTCGTTTCTTCTTAAAGATGGAGACCATAATTTCGTAGCGCAGTCTAGACAGCATAGGGGGATGAATCTATTCCTGTGGCATGATACGTTTTTATGATAGCATCAGTTTACAAGAATTAGCGCAGGTGTTGTGGAAACAAAACAACGGCTAACCGGGCAAACGTCACATCCAGAATACTTGCTAGCATCATTCTCTACAGTTTATGAGATGCTCACCACCTGCGTATGCATTAGAACCAAATCGGTTCCAGACAGAGTTGGGGTTTGGTTGGTCTCATTCCATTGTATAAATCAAGACACATTTCTCAGTCTACCAGCATGATTTTCATTGACTTGTAACCAGTTTTTGCCCTGATCGAGATCACAGCTACCTGACTCTGCCTCTCATTTAGTAGTTGAGCTGAAGTGTTCATTCCGTTTTCTAATCTTTATTTATCAACAACCGCAACCAATGTCGGGATTACGAGGGTCTTTTATCCGAGTTTACAACGAGATGATGTTGGATAATATTGCTGTCGTTTATGTGTGGGAGTTTGGTGTTTGGTTTCTCGGGACCGATCTCGAAAAGGTTTATCCGTGATAATTGAAATGTCGACTGACTACTATCATTTACAACAGCTGTGTTAACGAACAGCACACGCTTACGTCGTTGTTTTCTTTTATATACTCCTAGTCGAATTCTGCACCAATGAATCAGTATCTCTTACCTTTCCTTTAAACTTTGTAATTGAGATGGTTCCACAGGTAACCTCCTAGACCCGCTTGACGAATCTGAACCAAAATGGGGTACCGACGTGGCCAACATCGACTTTAGTTTGCCACGATTGGCTCAGTCATCTCTCAGGGCTCAGTACAAAAGCCGTTACGGGTTGAATATCAGCATAGACAGTCGGTGTTTGAAAATCGATATGGTTGCCGCATTAGTCGATTTTGGGTTGAACATCGTACCAGCAATGCTGAAGCTTCGGCTTAGTGTTTCTAAAACGAGGGAACTACCTTCAGATGAAGCGCTTAACCTGAACACTGTGACGGTTCTGGTCAGGCCTTAACTGGCGGTCTCGATCGTATAGACCGTGTAACGTGTCCGATCTAGAACCAACAACATCTAACAATGGGAAGGTTTTAACATCTAGGCCGAATGACTAACGACTGATACTCCTGTTTAGGTTTTGCGACTAAATTTCAGAAATTACGAGGAACTGTGTTTTGGGAAATGCTCGCATACCAAATGCAGATCAGGTTAAGTCATTTGCAGTGGGATAATCAGTAGGAACTGGTTTTTCCTCGAGATTAACCGGTAGCTGACTGTTATCATTGGGGGGGGGTTATTGATTTATCAGGTTTCAGGCAATTGACTAGTGTATATCAGCAGTAGGAGATGGGATTTGCAGAATACGATTCACCAGGCAGAATTAACGCTCAACATATCACTGAAAACCATAGTAGCACTGCATAGTGGTTCATTCTTGTGGGGAATCGTCAGCAAGAAGAGTGTTATATCATGTAGTGTAATATATTTAAAAAACGATGAAAGCCAGTCCGGTTTGCCTGGTGCTTCGTTGTTCGACTTACGGTCAGATTCGAGCTCATTTGGGACTCGATGGATGTGCACTTCTGCTGATTTCCAACAGGGATGAGACAACGGTGCAGTACATCCATGATTTTCGAAAATTGAATGGTAGGCAAATTTTTAGTTATGTAGAATAATTCCTTTTCGATCCTGACTGATAATTCACGGAAACACAAGTTTTGTATTGTCTCAACTAGTTATGCTCTATATTGCATATTGCCTTCTTGATCGTTCAGCTGTGATCCGCAACAAATAACTTGTGATGAATACATTGTGACGCTACCGGACTTCTCATACCGCTCTTATGGGGTCGCAATCAGAATAAGTCTGACCATGAGGCGATCTTTCTTGTTGGACGGTAATTCCCTGCAAAAATAATCACAAGTTTTTATTGCATGCTTGCCCATGAATGCGATAGACGGGGTAAACCCCATAGCCACTATAAGGGATAACTGACAACCCGATCCTGAGATCTGGAGTGGTGAATCACATAAGGTTCCAATAACCCAGACGTGGTAACGGGCCGGGCGACACTGACTTGCTGTCTACCATCAAAATAACCGGTGATGGTGGAGATTCGAACGTCTAACCTTCGGGGTGATAAGCAGACGCTCTAAGCTACTCGACCACCACCGGTGTTCGCTTCCATCTGACAAATCTTCGTGGGCCACATACGCAGCGTAATCATGTAGGTCACAAAAATTACGAATAGGGCAGCTCTCAAAAGAAGGCCGCACCTATGGCCTAGAACCTGGACGTGCTTATAAAAGCGTAGGCAAATACAGAAACCAGGGATTTTCTTGAATGTTGTAGGTTTTTATTCTACTTTGATATGATATGGTTACATCAATTCTTATCACGTATGTTGTTGAAGTGTTTTCAAAACTCGTGTATTATGTCTTAGTTTCTTATGACCGCACAACATCGGAAAGCCGGAAATCGTCTACCCCATACATCTGTGATGCGTTATTTTATTTTAGTTGGTACGAAGTGGACATGACCAAGGCGGAATCGTATACGTGGGCTCGAAACGCCGGTTGTAGCTTTGCGCGTCTAAGTTGTTATGAATATATGGAAGCGAAAATCCGCAAGTGAGTCAGTTAATTTAATTTAGTTTAGTGTGTTCAGGATTGCATGAAAATTACTGATATCTTTCCGCAGTGTATGAATATCATTTCGGTATTTTTTAACAAATTATTTCCTCGGAACCCTAAGTGCTTTGTCACAAATGTGTAGCTAATGAGTTCGATGTATCATTAGAGGCCTGACTGCGAACGTTTATTTGATAATATTCTCCTTGCTTTGGGGGGATACGTAAGACCACTGTGTGCACGTACACAAATGTCTCTCTCGCGTGTCAGTTTGTGAGAGTATCACAAGTGACTTTTACCATTTTCAGACGAGTGATTTTTTCGACTAAACGCATATTAGGACAGTGTTAAAGTTCCTGGCACTTTTATGGATGGTCAATAGTTCCGTTTGCACCGAGACCAAAGCTGTTTTGACACTCAACAGTAAATTATGTTTTGGTATTTGTGACCCACCTTTAAATGAATTTGTTTGAATAATTTATCACATCTGCCCGTGCACTACTAAACCCCCGCTTTCCTCTCAAACTCTACCGTCGACTTATGTTCATTTCTTTTCTTCGTGGTTTCACTTAAGTTGCGCGGGTGCATAAGCCGACACGTGACCGTCATACGCTCATTCCATTTATCTTAATGTTTTGAATTTTATACTGTTTGTCAGTAGTTATAGTAAGACGATATCATGGAGTAATATCTAATTGAAATATGTAGCACTATTTCAAACGTATGCAATTGGTTGGAAGTAGACGTGAGGTTTACTTGACCTTCTCTGTCTGGGCGTGCTTCCTTTTGGTTTTCAGCCTCAGTAACGAACACACGCGGATCACTTCACGGAAGTGTTTTTGTGGCAGATAATAGTAGGGCGGAGTATGTGATGTATCACTGGGAAGTAGTGTAAACGGCCGTTGGTAAATATTGGCAGTTATGGATACTGGAGCGGCACACAAGGCGATGGAGTGACATTGATAGATCAAACTGAGCCGAAAACAAAACCACACTCATGTTCAACACTCGCCTACCGAAAGAGTACTGAATTGTTGTGGACTATATTACCGCTGGTCCAAATGAGATATTCAGTTTTTGACTAATCATTTCAGTGTTGTCCTAAGTAATGACTTCAAATGAACGATCTATTATTCGACACTTCTTTCGAACTACAACAATTAATAACCATGTATACATGCTTGCCAAGAACGGACATTTAACCCCTAGTAGTTGTGATGTTCAATATGGCATCTGTCATATGAGGTATGCAGTGAAGTTCCCCATCAACAACTTATAAGGCTTCCGACAAGCATTTTCTCCGAACCAGAGTAATTATTCGGTTGTGCACAACTTAAGGCATTGTATCTAGCGGAGAGGTGAGAGCTTCGAAACAATCGTTAATTTGAAACTATTTTTAAAAAGGTCTGAAATCAGTGGTTACAGCTGATTCTGATTTTCATGTTTCAGACAGTCGGTATCATTTTTCTTCACAAAAGTCACTTCTCATCTACAAAACTTGCAGCTGTTTGATAACCTCTTTGTTGAATAACACCATACCAGTGCAGCTTCTCCACATTCCATGTCGGTGGTAAATTTGTGCATCGTGCCAGTAACTCTTAGTGTTATAATCCACAAGATGTGCCTGGGTAGTGGGTTGTTTATTGCAAGCAGCTTGTTCGGACATCAACAGAGCAAACCAAATGTTACAAACATGCTTATTTGCAAAGTCACTCTCCTGTTCACTCGAAGACAGTCACCATCCGATAGAAGAGTAGTCGTGTGATTCACCTGTCTTCGTTCATCTCATTGCGGTTAGTCTCTTGGGCATACGAACGTTGGTAATCCACAAATGTCCACAGTTCCGTTTTCAGCAATCAACTATTTACTAAATAGTATATACACTCCACCACACTAGTAGCTAATATATGCTCCTGTTCCTATCCGTACATCACCGTACCTTTGTTTCTACTTTTTCCATCCAGTCAATTCTATGGTTTACGAAAAATGTGACTAAGAAAACTGCCGAGAAAAAAACGACTGTTGTAGCATCTCATCTTCATACGAGAGAGGTCATCCCTGTGTCTCATATACCACCATCTTTTGGGCCTGTTCAGATAATATACTGATGGCAATTCGTGCAGTTGGACATGCGCTTACACCAAAGTAATGAGGAGTATTAATTCAGCGATCGATAAGTGAACCATACGTTTTCGCTCAGATAACATATTGCATATCCTCTCCTCCACACGGTTTGGTGAAATTCCACAGATAACCTTCAGTTTAGATACTTTAATAGATTGATTGTCATCGCTCAGCCTTTCGAAGGTACACAACCCGTTTAATTTTAACGCATTCACAATACATACGTGTATTGCACGGCCACGTGTACGATTTCGTTATCACAGCCTCGTTGATTGAATCACGGTTGGAAGAGAGTAAAATGCTTGTTTTTTTTTTAAACAGCTAGAGCTAGCACGACGCGTTACGTCGTAAATCTCTCATTGTTGGTCATTTGTGGTGGTTGTTGCTCATCTGAATTACTACGCTCATTCTCATTCCCTCTTTCAGCAACCAGTCTGTTGCTCCTTGGTGTAACCAAATTCAAACTGACGCTACCCAATGCTTAAGTTATACAAATGCATATGGGTCTTGCAATCTAAAAAAGCTCACATTTACGCTTCATCCAATACACCGTTACTTCAAATCGATTTCTGGTGTTGAAAAAGAAATGCTTGGTTATTATGGTGGAGCGAGCGTGCTGACTGACTTTTGCCCATACACCGAGGTAAATGTACATCTCAATTACCTTCATCATTTGATTGTAGAAACTCGTTTTGTGTGGCAGTGTGCGCATGTTGTCATCCATTCACGGGTGAATATTTAGACGTTTGGTTACAATCAGTCGTGTTTTTTGAAGGCCACCTCTACAGCATGAGTGCAAGTTCGCATTTTAGGAAATAAATCCAGAGATCATCAGATGATGAGGTTTGCATTCCTGTGTTAGGCACGAATGACCGTTCTTTGAACAGACTAGGCACTGTTAACCCCATCCATTAACTTAAGACTTTTTTGCGCATGTCAGCCATCTGTCTGCCGTTTCTTGTTTTATTTGCGCGTTCAAGGAAATTCTAGAAGAATTAACACAATGGCTGAACCCTGACCTGGCGTGAAGTTTAAAAAAGTTATCATTTGCATATGTTTCCGTGTTCGGTCCGCCCTTTTTCAGCCTCTGCTCCAGTGCCAGGAATTTGTCATTGATCAGAGATCTTAAGTGGTTGGCTATGAATCACCGTCATTAGCTCTTGGTTGGGGGATTTCGAAGGACTTCTCGAGTCACCAAATTTGTGGGAAAACGAAGATTTTTGGTTTTAATTAATTAGTGATTACACTAAATGAAGTTCAATTATAGCAGTATATTATGGGCAACTTTACCCTTTCGGAACATATTCGAATACAAATCTATGTGCAAACTGATGTGTGCATGTGCTGTATGTGTGACTTTCACGGATTACGGGTTATGACACGCAGAAATGAAATATTTATGGCCATACCGACAAGTTTTACCACGCAGCATTTCAGTTAACTTTGACCAGTAATGTATTGGTCGTCGACATCGGCGAGATTCGAACCCACACGTGTAGGCACCAACCACATCTGAATATCTTTTGCACTGTACAAGTAGGTCTAGTCGCGAAATGTTTGTTACCCGTGGTGTGAAACCGTAACTGGGTAGAGCGCGCGAGGTGTGGTTGCGTGGGTTTGTTTTGTATGTCGAGGCCGAAAGCTTCGTTCATTCAACAACACTGGTGTTTTGTGTCGTTCGTGGTGTAGCCACTTCCGATCAGATCATCTCTACTCAGTGGATTCAGATGTGTTTTCTATTGCCGTTTTGTTCGTTTGTTTACACGGTGTTAGATCAGTGCGAAGTAGTTGTCAGCTCCTCATTGGCTCCAGAATATCTCCCATATTTTTCCTCATTCTTTTTTCGTCTTTTTTAATTGGTAAATGTGCTTTTTCTTTTTTGGCTCCTCTTCTGGACCTGCTAAAAATCTGATTAGAATAGTTTCGTCAAATCTCAGTCGGTTTCCCTTGTTTTGTTTGTGTTCCATTGAGTCTTGAACCAGCCGACGAAAGTGTTTGCTCAAATTTCATAACAAGACAAGGTTGGTATTGATTCCGGATCATTGATTTGCACGTGAGCAAGTGACAGCCTACTGATGATATCACCCTGAAAAGTGATGGAAATCTTGCGAAGTACGATTCAAAGTCAGTCATCAGTCAACTATAAGAATCCACAGCCTGGGATACGAACGCCCCAAGTACTCAACTCATTTCAGGGCAACGTTGTCTTGGGTAACTCATAAATTCAAGATGGTGGCAAAATCGGTGCGTAGTTAGTAGACAGGAAATACTGCATTTCTCGAACCTAAAAATATCCCATACATACATCATGAGCAGAATAAATTGGTAAAGCGCAATATGACAAACTTTATACGTATTTTACAAGTATAAACTGGCTGATTATCAAAAAGCATACACGTAAATCAGATTTGACTGCAATAGTCGGTCAAGCTATTATGTTCCGTCTCACTTAGTCTACTGAGGAGACCTCTGTGCTTCCAAACCATCCCTACTTAATAACACAAAAACAACGGCTTATAGACGACGCATGATGGCCATAGCCAAGTTCTGGCCTGCACACATTAGCCCGTCTGTTGTTCACAACAGGCTCCTCAGAGCGGTTGTTCTGTGTACAAGCCCGATTAGTTGGCTCGTTTCAGACGACAGTTGGCATTTGATTGGTCGTTTGATCTGCTCGGTTCGTTCCAATCTTGTCCTCAATTCAGAACAGGCGAAGGCGGGCGGACTTCTCACCCAACCATCATACTGTCCGCCAAACAAACCAGGTCGCCTAGTGACAGTGTACTAGCCCATACGAGATTTCAGCTTTTTTGGATGTCGTACCACCAGAGAACTGGCACAACTTCTGACGCAACTTAATCGTCAACTGAAATTTATTTTACCGTTCTAATTATTTGGGCAGCCATTCTTCGGTGGCTAACAGAAGCTTCATACTTTGTTTGAATATAGTTGTGACAGCTTTTATTTGGTGCTCGCTTTGCACATAACGGTCCGTGTAAAGACAGAAGATGAATAAGTGTAGTAAATCTTGAATCTGATTAGGAATAAGGTATCTTCGCTTTCTGTAGCTTCCATGAGCAATGCACTGATTAAATGACATTCGATTCTATATACCTAATGAATAAATTTATCGAATTTCAAGCACCACCAAGAGCATGCCGCAGTAGTAACCCCTGTCATATTGCAGTTATCTCTTCAGCGTGCAAACTACAGAATTTTATCGGTGTTCTTCTAGGGGTGGTAACATTTTATCATTTAGATAAAGGAGAGTTTAAGCAGATCAGTTGCGCGTACCACCGGCCTACGTTTGCCTTGAGACTTATCTGAACCGTGCAACATCACCCCTTATGGAACTCGAAATGTAGCATTTCACTGAATTCTCGTCAATAGACTCGTATCTGAGCTGCTAGAATAAACTGAAACTATCTCAATATGCAGCCAGCAGAAATAACCAGTGGCAATCTGAGCGGATATTGTGGACATTCAGAGAACGAAAAGTATTACGGTCAGTTTTTGCTTCTGATTACATCAGCTGTTCGCCAGATCATCACCGCACTTGATTCAATGTCAAATGGTCACTTTGTATTCCTCAGTTCCAATAAACGGTGTTCATATTTTTTTCTCCTGGTTTGTTATTACAGTCCCATGGACTACGGAAATTCATGAGAAAACACTGGTTTGTATACCACTCTTTCACCGTACAACCGGTTGATAATTTCCTACACTTACTTTTATATCATTTCGGTAGAAGAGATTTTTCTTTAATTATGAAAATACTGCGTTTGCAAAGTACCACCATTCACAAATAATCGAAACGGCCGCAGAATATAAGATAGATAAAATAAATGTTACACAAAAATACTTAGATCGATCACTCATAAATGTGAATCAGGGCTGAAGTTAAACAGTTTGTGTTTTGTCCCATCTATTCTACTTCTTCGGTGAATTGCCTTCTCCATCTAAAGCTCGTACGACCGGTTTCCCAAAAACCGTATGATTCTTCGTCTTTTCCATTATGAAACCTTCTTGGAATGTCCTCCACCCACATTTCTTCCCCTTTTGGTACTGGTAGGCTCTGTGCTCCTTTTGTGCTTTTAAAAATGACGGGTTTAGGGAGCAATTTCATTTCCCATTATTCCCCTTCAAAATTCTTTGCATCTATGCCGTTAAATTTATCTTCGACGAGATCATCTGTCATGTCCAATTCTGGGTCTGCAATATCACCATCATCAGCGGCCGGCATAGTCGTTTCATTAGATTAACCGAAACAGGATTCGTCCATTCTTGTTAACACTCTCCCAGGGTCCATTGGTCTTCATTCACGTCACAGCAATTTTCAGCGCGTTGGCTCCATCTCTGTCAGACGTGGCTATTTGATATTCTCTTAGTTTCTTGAGGGCAGGAAAATCTTAGAATTTCCGTCTCCTCATCATCCATTTATCTCCCAACTGATTCTGCTTTCTCATATTCAGTGGTTCGTCGAAAGACGGATATCGGGTTCTTTTAGTTCCTCCGACACCGTGTTTTGTCTCGGTCCACTAATCCTTTCGAGAAGACCCTCGTGCTTCCAAAATATCTCAATTTATTAGTACAAAAACGACAGTTCATATATGATGCATGGTTATAACCGAATCCTGGCCTGCACACATTAGTCCGTCTGTTGTTCACAACAGGCTCCTCAGAGCGGTTGTTCTGTGTACAAGTCCGATTGGTTGACTTGTTTCAGACGACAGTTGGCATTTGCTTGATCGTTTGATCTGCTTGGTTTGTTCCAATCTTGTCCTCAATTCAGAACAGGCGAAGGCGGGCGGACTTCTCACCCAACCATCGTACTGTCCGCCAAACAAACCAGGTCGCCTAGTGACAGTGTACTAGCCCATTCCATCACAGTCTGATCCATATTAGTTAAACATACCAATGTTTTCTGCACTACACAAGTTGTGTCTCATATCATCGCACATTACCATCCAAAGTAGTAAATACTGTTCATGACGACCGCTTCTTGTGTGTGATAAAGGAGAAACATTTTTTTTTTGAAATGCTTTTTTGCAGTTGTGTTTAGAATGTTGGATATCGCTTGCACTAACCACTCAGTTTCAACCACAGGCTGAAAACAAACATGGCGGTTAATTGCGGAAATTCAAACCATCCGGTCATTCGTAAACACACAGAAATAGACACGGTCAATCCGCTGGATCGGGTGAACTACGTTGATGAATTAGCGCTCATCGCTTTGATTTGCTACATGTGTTTGGTTGTTCCTCGGTCGTCACTAAATTATACTTGCGTTCACAGCATCGGCCGAAACCTGTTCATTCGTACGAACCATGCATATTTACAGCTTTTCAGAAATTCCATTTTTTGTGTGATCGTCAGCACAAAGAGAAACAATTGTTCATTGGTGCTCATGAATGTGAATGCAGCATGGATTCTTTTGGTGCTTCTTGAAGGATACACTGATGGATGCTTTTAATCCACTGCTTGGCTCAAATTACCATTTTAAATGTGGTAACGTTAAACAGAAAAACGTTCATAACCATTAAATCACGCTGAATCGACCTAGTGAAATGTGCATCGTCTTTCATTTCAGGGCGTACTTCAAACCTGGAACTACAGTCTTACGGCGCAAATTCAATGTGTTTTGATCACGATAACACAACTCCTTGGAAATCGTACCAATGCGATCATGTACACAGTCTGCCCAAAACTAAGGCATCATGTCATAAAGTAAGAACAGATTTCGCTGTTGTCAAAGGAGCTATCAAGAACTTCATACACTTTTTATTGTGCCATTTTTAAAAGCTTTATTTTTCTAGCTAATGAGAACACATATGAAAACCGTTCTGTTCAGTATTATCCGAGTGCGAGAGTAAATAAGTGCGTTCATTTGCATTTTCGAAAAATCCTTATTGTTTGAATGATATGTGGGCGGTATGCATGCTCAACTCATAAATGAAATCTGTGGAAGCGCTGTACCATTTTTTTCCCGATCCACTTTGTCGCGAATCGTCCACAGTGGCCCACGTCTGCCTAGCACCACTGTGTACTTAAACTAAAAGAAGGATTACCTTTTCCATACACAGACTGTGAGTTTTGTTCTGCGAGTCCGGGTAGCGGTTGGTGAGTAGGTCACCGTGGTTTGTCCATGACATGTCAAGAAGTATGAACAGTGTGACCAGGGCACTTGGTCGAGTGGAACATGGTAAGACTCTGGGCTGGGGTCCGCAAGACCCGCACTTGACTTGTTGGGGGTATTCAGTGATGTGTCTTAGTGCTTCGGCCGGTGGTGCAGTTGGATCCTAACTTCTTCATGTTTTCCATCATCACCTGCTGCCAGATAGCATCTGAAATTAAAGCAGAGAATTGCAAGTGTAATGTTTGAAAAAATGAAATTTACTGACTCTGAGTGGTTTATATGCAATAGGAACACTGAAAGCTATCTACTTACTTTGAGTAGCTGAGCACTTTAACCAGGGAGAGAATTTCGTTTGGAAATCATTCTTGTTCATTGTTAAGCAGCAAGCCTCTCGCACGGAGCGTTACTGCATTTTACCTAGAGAGACATATGGTTCACCATTCGAGGTCTCCGGGCCCTTGGTTGCTGGTTGTCGATAATAATCCCGTGAACCTTTGATGCTACGAGGTGTGCCCTCCATGCAACAGTCACGCACATGCTTCAGTAGCTTGATAATATTTGAAAAGGAAAGGACGAAATCACCGAGACCTTTCGCCATTGAAATCTCTGGCCATTTAGGTTTTTGTCAGAATATCTGGGATTGGATTTTTCCTGGTTATATGTTGCTATATTAATTGTTTGATTTGTTTGAGTGTTGTCTTCGCGGTCTCCGTAATGGATACAGCGCCGGCAAATGCTGCTGTTTGTTTGATCTATTGAATCATTACTGAAGCTTTTAGGGTGAAGGAATCTCAACGACTTAACATAGCATCATAGATCCGAATGATCTATTTTTTTATGGTTGCATACCCATTCAAATAGATCGATGGGTGATCACTATTCTATTAGCTCCCACTACTGTACTGCTTGAGTAAAGATAAAAGTACTGCCATCTCATTCATCGGAGAACAGAGAATCGCACTACGTAACGAGATAACTAGAGAGAAAAAGAGCGAAACGTTAAAATGTGATTATTATCGTTGCTAGAGAAATCACATTAGAGGGAACAGGTAGACAGCATAAACAAATTAATGCAGCGTGTAACATGGGCACTTGTCTAGTCAAGTCCCAAAATTGATCATAGAACTGGATAGAATCGGTAACCGAGAGCGCAATAACAACTTCGAGCGCGGCTTTCACTCAAAGATAACATGACTTCTTTTCATTATCAATATGTATACGTTTGTCAGTTGGATTTTAAGAACAGATCATTTTTCCCGTTTCTTGGTAATTTCTTCTGTTTTCTTTTTGATCTACACGTCCGCGTCACACATGATTTTTTGATAATCCACAACTGTGTATATAACTAGTTATACGAATAAAACATCATATTCAAAACATTAACGATTCCATTGAATAAACTACCGAGCACCATCCATGGTTTAATATTGTATGACCCATTTGATTGCCATCTAAATGTCTTGTTTGGACGAGTAAGATTTTTATTGATGATAACAATGATAATATTCTTTTCACATCCGACGGTTCCTCCCCACCCATGATGTTCTCTGTTTCTCAGTTCCACTGCTCTGAAGACCGTGGCCTTGTCGTGATCCTAGGGCCGAAAACATACCACTGCCCACCAAGCGGTGGAGTGATCCGCGTTGACACTCTTGGCCAGACGGTTTATGTTCAGGGAAAAGTCGTATGCCCTCCGTGCATTACGATATGCGAGGTAATATATTCAGGCTTTAACATTGACCCGGATCTGTGCCTTTCCTCATTGCATGTTAAATGTTTGCTTCGGTAGTACTTAAACCATGTGTGATGGTAACTTTTTTTGTGACACCTCTATCAACACTGACTTTCTCAGCTGATTAGTCGGGCGCCACTGATTTACTGATTGAAGTATGATCGATTTCGACAAATATTGAGGTGATCCAGGTAGCTTTGGTCACGTTCCCGTGCTGTTTTTAACGCCCCACTGCCTTGTGGGTCAGACTTTTAAGTCAAAGGCTCCGGTTACGGTTCCAAAAGAAAAGCCCCTTCTGCGGTGTGGGCCGCCGTGAAGTATGATTCGCCCAGAAACTTCCAGTATCTTTCCTGTAAAAGGCCTTACCTATTTTCCCCCTTTTAGTTAAAGGTTGATGCAAAAAGCTACGGGTAATTGCGGCTGTGATGAAAGCAGTAGTTCAGGAGTTGGGTATAAATCGAATGTACTTCTCAAGCCTAACTGTTCAATTCACTTGGCTGCCTTTAACGTCCTCACATTATGTTAGATAGGGCAACAGACTGCCCTCGCTGAAACACTTGACACCTTTAAAGCAGATGTATGATCTCTCCCAAACATGCATGCAACACCCCACATCTGTGATAACTCTCTGCATCCCGGATAAAACCTCAGTCTCTCACTTCACTCTTCGCGTGTCGGGTGATTCGGTGTCTAGAGCTCGTGGTCAGGCTGGCGTTGGGATTGCTTTGAGCATGAAAGCTGAGCGTATACTACTAGACTGGATTCCAGTCAGCAGTTGTTTGTGTGCAGTTCGGTTGGACGGTGCTGTTTGTGTCAACAACAACAAACTGAAGCGCGGATGCTCGTTCATCGTGTCTGTGTAGGCGCCGACTGACCCCAGTTCCTCTGAGACCAAGGACGAATTGTATCAGGATTTGCCTCTGCTGTTTCGAAGCGCACGTTTAACGGACGTGATGGTCGTTGCTGCGGATTTCAACGCCCAAGTTGGCTGTTGGGGAGATTCCAAAAAGCAAATCGGAGGTCTGTTGGCTAACCCAGCCGATCGTATCCATAACGGCGATCGTCCCGTTCAGCTGTGCTCTGACCACAGATTGTTTCTGGCGGGTACGAACTTCTGCCGTGAGAAGCGGCGTAGACTCACATGACGCCCTCTTTCGTCTTCACAAAGTTGGACTCAGATTGACTATATTTTGATTGGTCACCATTAGCATGGATCAATTGGAGATTTTCTTTCATTTTGTTCTACGCCTGTGGACTCATATCACGCTTTGGTACGTGCTCGCTTCTGTTTACGTCTCGTCCGTGGCGGCACCAACTTTAAGGCCATGCGTCCCACGCAGTTGCTTTTAGACGACAACCAGCGACACAATTTCCAGACGGAGCTGTCTATGCAGTTATCGATGCAGTCAGGTGTTCATGACCCAAATGAAGGCTGACAACAGATCAAGGAAGCCTTGTACGTCGATTAGAATGCCACCCAGAGTTCTGGTTTAAGTCGGTCTCACAAACAATAGATATCTTCGACATCAGTAGCTCTGTTGGATGCTCGCAGATCCGTCCCTCCGGATGCCATAATCAATAAAGTACGCAAATCTCTGAGACGCCAACTGACTAGGAGCCTGAGAAACGAACGTGAGTAGTGGTAGATTGCGAAATGTAGGGAAATGGAAAAGGCTGCTTCCGTAGCGATGCTCGCAACCTTTTCCGTTTGATTAGAGGTACCGGTCCACGGAATCCTGGGGTAACTGAGGTAAATAAGGAATGCGACGGCTCACTGATTCGCTCTCAGGGACGTCGTCTGGAGCACTGGGAGGAGCACTCTGGGGAACAATTCAATCGGCCCAGTTCAACAGTGGACCTTCCAAATATACCAGTCAGCGAAACAATGCAGATGGATATCAGTCCTTCATCGGAGATGGAGATTGTGTGGGAGATCGGTTATTTGAAGAGGTATAAAGCCGCTAGCCCGGATGGGTTGTCTCCATCTCTTTTTCAAAGATGAAGGTGAAGCTCTGGTTTCGGAGTTAACATAACTCCTCCGTATTGTTTGGGAAGGCGAGCAGATTCCGAGGAAATGGTGTGAATCGGTGATTGTGCCGATTTGCAAGAAAGGTGATAGGTCCTCTTGTGAAAACCACAGAGGAATTAGCTTGGTAAGTATTGTGTCTAAACTGCTTACCGGTCTTATTCTCCATCGATTATTCAGTGCCCGCGAAATGTGTACGCGTAAGAATCACGTCGGTTTCACGCCTGGTAGGGGTTGTATCGACCATAGCTTTACTCTTCAGCAAACCTTAGAGCACAGACCTATCTTCCGTAGGCCCACAGTCTCTGTCTTTCTTGATCTGAAAGCGGTGTTCGATTAAGTCGACCGTACAGTTCTCTGGCGCTGCCTCTCATTGGAGGGTGTTCCAGAGAAACTTATTTCTCTTTTCCAATGCTTATATGCGAACAGCCGAAGCGGAGTTCGTGCTTACGGCGATTATTCACCTGAGTTCACGACGGAAAATGGTGTTCGTCAGGACTGCCCTCTTTCACCTTTCCTCTTCAATTTCGGGATTGAATTGATTCTTGAGATAGCCGTATCTTCGTGTGAGAATAGGGGCATCGATCTTTGCTCCCGCAGTAAACTGTCTGATTTGGAATACGTGGTCGATGCTGTTCTCCTGAGTGAAGACCCGGGTCAATTGCAAGCTCTCTTAGATAGGCTTAACAACAGTATAACCATTCAGATCACCATTGAAAACCCTGGGAACCATTAGGCAGCTGTTTGATCCAGCTTGTTGTGAATCATCAACAGTATGTATTCAAGTCCCGTGGAGACCCAGATCCGTTAGGCATGATTCTGTCACACTTTCACAAATAGACTTTGCTCAGCGATTCAGCATTTCACGTAACGTCAAAATTACAATGTTATAATATTCATCATTTATTACTGTTGGACGTTGGAAATTTCTCGTCCACACAGCCCTTAATTTATTTGATGAACTTCACCACCAAGGTGACTGCAATGTTCTCTATCGTCCCTGTGTTGTGCAACACGGTAATGTTTTCCAATTGGCTGATGTTTATGTGTACTAAGTCTGGGTGGTCGGGATGTTTGAGGAAAGTCTGTAGAAAGAGATGTTACAAATAATGGTAAAAGTGACTTGCATTTGTTCAAATCAACCTCCACAAGTCAATACAAAATGGTATCTTATCCCGTGGGACTTCACTGCCTTGGTTATATGAAGAGTTAAAGCGAATGGTGGAACGGGGAAGCAATTTGAGGTTCAGCCAATCATTCTCACACTGTCGACGTGGCGATCGATCGGAATTCTCAAATCAAGGAATCGTTTCTCATCAATTCATAATGTTACCAAAGGTTCTGGCTTCACGCCTGTTTGTGTATAAATCAATTCAATCAGCAAAAACTTCTTGTCCTGCATTATTCAGATGATACCTTCCTGCATAATTATTCGAAATGTCTATTCCTACGTAAAAGTAGTCATGTTATCTAGTTAAATAAAGAAAAGGATATTGTCTTATCAATCGTGTCTATGTAGATGTTCCCCAATTGATTTTCCTGTCTCCAGAAATGTCCCCCTAATCGGACCTGGCAGTCAGTGCAAGCGGACCCAGTACCAGCGAGATTCCCATGTCGCGGTATAACAAGCAGACTGAGAACTTCCATCGCAGTTATTCTGATGTTTCAACTGATGTACATGATCGTTTGTTGAACATCTATGAAAGTTTTCCTCAATGGTTCCAGTCTTTTTTCTTAACTCATTCGGGTATTCACCAGAAGCGAAAACGTGATTATCACTTTTTGGTGTACACAAAGATAGCCACGTTTGCAATGGCTACATTCTGTTTTCTATTTCTAGACGTAAATAATGGAAAATGCATGAAGAAACAAATTGCAGTTTGGGTTGAAATGGTGACTGTTTCTTTGAAAAGGGTTCCATTCAGATCTTTGACATATTATGCGACTAGAAGCCTGTATTCTGGCCCAGAATTCATCACAATCAAATACGTGGAAACCATATTGATAAAACGATCTGTGTCAAGAATTCGCCCGCGTTACTTATGGTTTTTCCCATCTCTGCTTCGCATTGTTTCTCAAAGCTTTTCCAAGAAGACGGGATTGTTTCATGGTTTTGTGAAGGTTGGTGTTCTACGGAAATCGCCTGACACCGGGGTTTCGTCCTGTACAGTAACCCGTACGCATCTGCTATGGACACGGAATCGGTCCACGGCAGTGAAATAAGGAGGTCAACCAGCTACTCGATACTACATCTGTTCGAATATAATGCATGCAATTCAAGATGAGAAAACAGTTCAGTGTCAAGAAGACAAAGACCACCATCAGAGGAACGTGCTACTCCACAAAGCCTGTGTCCACCACACAGTGTGAATTATACAAACACTTCTCCATTGGAAGTTATACATGTTTTCTCGGTTGGGAGGAAATCATCGGTTGCCAGCGATTATCTTTAATCGCACCGAAAGGTAGAAAACAAATCTGGCAATATGGTTATATTCCGTGTACTCCTACCAATCACCTGCATAAAATCCCAGGTATTTATGAAATTTGCGTTATTAGGAAAAAACTGACTCGAATTACAGTCAAACATTCATTCCCAAACTCTGTAGATGGTAACCGAACAAGCAATAACAATTAGATTCATGAAGTTTCTGTCTAAAATAACTGATTGCCTGAGAAAATGCTCACCGAATGTTGGAAAATGGCATTGTTTTCCACGCCGTTCCCACAATGTGGCTCGTTGGGACAATTTCCTGACAGTTTAGGTAATGCAGTATGAGTTGTGGAACCGATGAATGAATGTGAGCTACGCTATCTCATATAAAATTCTCTGAATCTTCTATCTCATTAAGCGATGCTTCCGAACACCACATATTTACCACTTTCCTGGATCTTTCAAAATGATTTCTCCATTTTATTGTGGATGAATAAATCACCAAGAATCACATTTCATTGTGTTTCTAGTGCCCCTCGCGAGCAGGAATTTTTTCAAGTTAGAGTGGGAATAAGAAGCCAGATTCATTCCTCCCAATGGCCGAAGTTCACTCCTTCAATCGGTAATTCGGAATCACATTGGACGCTGTGATCTAACATTCAGCGGACAAACCGAGAAGGTTGAAATTTGTGATGGATTACTTTAACTAATCCTATTATGTAATCCAGTCGTGAAAACTAAGAAGAGCGAGAAAGTTATATTTGCAAAAGCTGTTTCATCGGAAACTCGTTCAGCTGGTGTTTTGATCAAAATTCCATGAGGATGATATGACCACTTACATTTTCTGTGCAGCTGGAAAAACAGTTGTGACACAGATGCTATGTGCAGGTTAGGATATAGAATAAGATCCAAAAATTGTCCTAAAGCCGGATTCTTCGTTTATCCTTGTTGATGTTTGCCGCCTAATAGTCTCATTTGTATATTGTACAACCGTCTATACCAAAACATTGCACGTAACGGGTTTGGGGCGTCTAATCAGGACAAATTCTAATCATTTGCATGCCGTCATTTCTTTGCCCATGCTCAGGACAGATTGATCCAGTGTATGAAACACTTTTAGTTGCAAAAGATGTGAGTTATTGATAATTATATTATGAAACCTAGTGTAACATAGATCAGGAAATATAATGATGAAATCTGGTGTTTGGTTGGATACAAAGTCATCAAGGGATTCGTGTGCAATTCCGACTGCCATCCATGTACTTAACTTTTATTTCTTACAAGTTGCCTTCAGTGAAATTTCTGTTTATTGGAGTGGATTTAGAGATAGCCTTTATAGTTTTATTCCTTATTTCTGTTACAATAGAACGAATGAGAGGCTTCGTTATTGAATCCCAGCCAATTGAACAACACTGGGATCTTGAGTTAGTAATCGTTACCGTTTCGGGAGAGTCATGTGTCCACACAACACGAAATGAGCAGTTTAACTTTGATTGTCGGATAACGAAACTTTCTGTGATTGGAGTTCGGTAACTGGATTTGAGATTTGTCATCAACGAACCAGTATTACTGTTACCCTCCTTCGTACTTGCGAACTCTCATGCGTTAATCATCCCCGGGACCCTGGACTGATCGACCAATAAAATCTATTTATTGTTCTGCCGGTTTAGGATCCAAATGGCTATTGTAGCTTGTGCCTCTATTTTTCTCAACCTAGCTGATAAACTTACTTTGCACTTGCTCTTTATTGAACCTCGTTGGTTATTTCCAGCATGACGCATCCATACTTGAACACCTTGACAAATACTTTCTGCGGGCTTCAAGTGGTTTATTGTGTTTCAAATCGAGATGTCTGAAATGTGTAACTTACGTCTTAAGTTTCCAATGGAACATTCGGTGATCAAGATCACGCTGCTGTATAGTTCGTCAGTTAAAAATAATGCCCGTTTCGTTAAAGTAAAGCCTACTAAAACCATGATATTACGGCAACTGGAGTACGGTGTCGAACTACGCAAGCAGTATTTAGATCTTTCTTTTGATCACTTTTAAATTTGGAAAACCAAGCTTGCTTTCGTTTGATTATTGATTTTCTGTCTAATACCTTTCAAATCACTATCGATCCAGTTCTAATGAAACACTTCTCACTCATCTGATGAGTTCCGAAAACGCATTCACAGGAAAGTTAAAAGTTGGATATGTGATCATAAGTACCTACGGACAGATGAAATTATGGGTGTGCATTTTCGATCCGAAAAAATGATTTGTTTCACAAATGCAATAATAATTTTAGTTCGTTCGCACGAAGCTCTGCTACAATTGGTGTGAACAACATTTCCTTGCACACTCTGATTTGCGTTTGTGAACGGAAAGTGTGCTGGAAGAGGTGTCCTCAAAATCCAGGGCAGCTTCCGGAAGAGCGTTGTTTCTCTCGAAGTTATGTTCAAATTCGATTTCTCCTCTATGTATGTACTAAAGATACATATTGTGGACTCGATAATACGAAGGAAGTAAACAAGGCTGTTCTTAGTACCTTCATCTCCTGATTGATATAGTTCAATATAATGAAGTGATTTATGACTTTCTTTGTGAAGTTCATAAAATGATTATTTCGGGGGGTTGTTATTCACTGAGAAATCGGTACACAGAAGAAATAGTGTTGTGACTTTGGAACTGCCCAAACTTTTCTAATCAGATAGTATAATAATCCGAGGGTAAGTTAGTTGATTATTCTTGGCTTGGCTGAAACACCATCAAAAGCTTTCGTGATTTCATGTTTTACCTAGCCTTTTGAGCTCACCTCGCTGGGTACTTGTTTTTAGTATTCCAAAACTATGAGAGCTCATTTTAACATTGTAACCTTGTCTAGGATCCTATACGATGCGCCTGTGATCCTCTCACCAAATGTTTGTCTCGAGTGTAGATGTTTTGATCCAGATGTATCATGGTGAGTTGGTTAGTATGAACGATAGGTGCCCAATTTTACAAAGATATATGACACGGCATCGGTGAATTCTATGAAAAAGTAGAATAACTGTGTATTGCACAATGGCTTTTTCCTACGGCCAGTACATCTTCGCAAGCTTGACACCTATTGCCTTGCAAATGAATCTAACATATCCAGAGACGTTTTTGCATTACCAGACTTACCAAAATACAGTACACTGCCTTTGTTAGGTTGATGGGGAAAGCATATGTCGCTGTTATCAGAGAATATCTGAGGATAAGTAGTTTGGCTTATTGTGTGCTGGGATTTATTCTGGTGGATATATATTGCATTGCATAACTCACATAATTGGTACTTCTTGGATGAAAACGCTTGACTACAATTTTCGTCATTTTTTGAATATGGTTGACTAGCTCGAAAGGATGGTGTGGAAGATATACGGCTGTTGGAGTAAATACCGCGAAATAAAACAAATCATGGTTAGATAATAGGGGAAATATTGTGGGGGGGAATAAGAGTAAAGTTAGAATTTTTCAAATGACGCGTCAGTGTGGTCCCGTCTCCAATGCAGTTTACAACCAGACGAATTAAAGTACCAAACAAAAATTATTGTGTCCGAACCATGAGTGGTTTTGAGTGCATCAAAAAATCTATGGGCCATGTGAAAATTTATGGTAAAATTTTATTGTTTAATAAAGCAGCGTAGTCGAAAACCAGTCTTGAAAAAGGCTAACCCTGGTGACCGAAACGTCGACAACCTACCAACGATTTCGACTACGCTGTGTTAATAAACAATAAAATTTTACCAAAGAAATTCACGGAAACCGTAAATCATCACGACAATATAGGTCATCTGGGCAGCCTTTTGTATCCCTTCCAAAGATATTCGTATCAGACAAAATTTTCAAACCATTGTGGTATTGAGCCTTGAGCCAAAAACACGTTCCGTTGGGTTTATTTAATCAACTTTAGTTAACTGGAATTTAGCCTACTGACGGTGGTCCCAGTAGTAAAAATCGGAATTCGACGGGCACGTAGCAGATGCGGAGTAATCGGACAGACTGACCGGGCAGTCTGTCGCGGCTTGCACTTTCCCATACGTGCACTACTCTGCCCATGTAATTCTTCCTGATACAAAAAGTTTCAATCCCTGTGGCAATTATCCTAATTCGCTTCCTCAGTAAAACAGTATTAATGAAGATATTCTCATCAACTTCATCATCAGTAAGCATTTTGATGCTTGTGACAAATTCACAAGTTGACATCTAACGCCAAACATTGCCCACAATCCTCACTTTTTAAGTCGTCTGTTTCTCTCACACAGGTTTTAAAGGCAGAATACTTCGTTCACACACGTCTACACACAGAAATAGCATCATCCCCAAACTTTTTCGACTACTTACACAAAGCGAAGAAGTATCAAATGAGGTATTGCTCACATTCGTCGTTAATCTAAACGTACTTGCTGACTCGTTTCCTTTCAATGCCTTTTCTCCACATTTCAATCAACCAATAGAATATTTTCTGGGTTTCAGTGTGTTACTCACCTGCTACGAATTCATTCTATTGTAGCAACCTGGAGATGACTCAGTTTAAATGTGTAAATTCATAACCAAATTACACAAACAAACATAACTAATTAGTACTTAGCTCTAGGCAGTTCGTATGTTGTTTCATGCCATAGGGCTGTTCTTTATTTGTCTGCTTGCTGTAAAGACAACTGGTTTCCGACAACTGCAAAACACTTATGATTGCTCTGCTTTCGGACGGTTGAATCTTGATCTCCCTCAGCTAGTATCGTGTCCGATGTAGCTCTGTTACATAAACATGATCGACATTGTTTCAACACAAATCGCGCTTCACTTATTCCACTGACTTTTACCGTCTGTTGGCAACCGTCGGAACTTTAGGTTTGTTGATCTTACCTTTGGCTACTCTCGATTTCTAGTTAGTACCTGATATTTGGAGGACTTAATTGGTGATTCCTTCGTATATTCCAATTTTTTTTGTTGATCTTCGAGTACTGGTAAATAATTTTAAAAATTTTAGTCGCTAACAACTCCCCTTTTTAAACGGTTTTTCTATTTTTGTATACAGACACTGACCTCGGAGGCAAAAAACCTTCCCAATGGTTTCTGCACATGTACACTCTTTTAGGAACTATGATGATCGACAATAGTCTTCTGGAAAAGATGTGGCTTCAGCGTCATCCCAGCGATATACAGGAGGATTTTTCGTGTCCACAGAGGAATATCTCGAAAAAATTGCCGGGATGGTAGACAAAATTAAGGAAGCCTACGAGCCAAAGGTCAATCAGGCGACTTCCTTACAAACTGAGCCTGCTGTTGATCTCTTTAACAGGTGCTGTGCAGGATCTTATCAAAAAGGTCGAGCTAATCACTGTGCCATTTTGACGCCCTATTCGGGCATCGCCCGCTTGTATACCGCCACCAAGTAATCAAACATATCATTGATTATCAAAGCTCCACAATAATTCCAGGTGGCTCAGTATTTAATATACATATATGTAATACCTTTAAAAGTTTACGTATTTCTTTGAGTTATAATTTTTTATTAACTGATGTATACCAAATAAAGCTTCGCGTCTATCAACGACTCCTACAAACCTGATTATCCTAGTATACACCCGTCACATTTGTTCTTCACTCATTTGCAAATCACGGTGCAAAATCCATCTTGGATTTTCACAAGAGCAAACATGTGGATGCACGGCAAGCCTGGTAACCTAGAAGGGAGAACTTTCCACTCTCTGACCACTCGTTTCTCTGGTTCCAGTTGACTATAAACATAATCGCGAGAGCAGTCTTTGAAAGAGCTTTAGCGGAAATTCCTCTTTCTGAATTCCCTGAATGTATGCAAAGATGTGATCACCAGTGACAAACGACGAACACGGTACCTCGACGCTTAGCTGATCAATCAGTACCTGCAGATGAAGTACAGTGCGTTTCAGTGATGGTTTTAGAATCACAAATGGTCCAATCCATTTTCATCAGCATGAATTAATTAAACGAAAACCCACCTCATTCAGTTCCTACAATGAACATATCAGCTTAGATATTTCCATAAAACTAATCTAAAGTAGCTAGCACGATTTTCCCCAGCAATTACACCTTCCGGCCAATGCAGATACATGTGTAACTGTATTATGAGTGTTTAGAAAAAACCAGCACTGGTTTATCGTCTATGATCACCGCATTTAGACCTTGAGGTCCAGGGTTCGAATTCCCATACCTACGGTAACTTCCACACACAGCAGTATCGCTCAAACCGCGACTCTCCACCACTCTAAAGTAGTACAAACACTTCGCAATATGAATGTGGTAAGTGAAATATTCCTGAAATGAATAGGGAGGGTATGTGCTGACTCTTGGTCGATAGTCAGCCATTTCGCGTTTGCAATCGGCATGCCAGCGCCTGTCTGGAATGCAGGTCAGTGCTTTGTGCAAGCGGATGCGCAGGTAACAAGGTAGCGGAACGATGAAACGCGAACGAAATCCTGTCAACGGGTAGTTGGTCATGTAAGCAATCAATCAACCAGTTGGTTTTGGTGTCAAGGCTTGATCCTCCCTATATAAGCGGTGTTTTGTGCTAATAAAATGAGTTGATTCGTGGGCAGAATGGAGTTCACACTAGAGTCGGTGGGACGATTAAAAATAGATGTTATATGTGTAACGTCATCAAATTGGTTGATTCGGAGTGATGTTATGAATTAAGTGTGATAAGAGCGGCAAACACTTCATCTACAGAAGCCTGGTCAGGTTGGCAGATAGCACACTATCATTCATCCAGAATCAAGGGCAAAGTTGGAGTCACCCAAACAGGAGGAACGTCATCGACAGTCCAGAATCAAAGGCATGAGTGGATCCAGTCAGTCGGACCCATAGATCAAGTAGTAGTTAATAGTTGTCTCAAGTGGCCGGAGCCGAATTAACCAATCCAGGTGCAAGCAGTCCAGCCAGCCAGAAGAGCCGTTCATGAATATCAAATGAACTCATACATTTTATGCGTGCATTTGATTGTGATCATCACACACCTCATATAAACGATATCTTAGGTACCAATAAACTGTGATGGTTCGAAAGTAAAACGAGTCTTCTCAGTAGAACTAGAGGTTGATGACAGAAAACTGATTGACTAAAATGTTATTCTTTTATTTTGAATCTATTACACAAGCTGACTCTAGCGTGATTGTGAATCAGATCATTACCATTCGTATGAGATCACTTCGATTGATGGCATCGAGTCATAAGATGAGTCCCATTTTGTTCGCGGTGATACGTCTATTCTGGACAAGGACAAACACTGCTAGCTGTTCAATGATTTCCGTGAATTTGACAGATCAATACACTGTTCTTATCATTCCATTAGTTACCTACACTTCTATTTGCTTATGACTGGAAAGTTTTGGAGGTCGATCAGCAATGCGGTCAAATGAGAGTAGGGATAGACGAAAACTATGTTGGATCAAGGCTAGGACCAGGTGAATCAACTCAAGTGACTACCATGTGCGCCTATTCCATTGAGGCTATCGGTTGACAATCGGAGTAAACTCTGTGGTAGTCTGAATGATCCACCACTTCTTTTTATTCTCCCCGATTATTGTAATTGCAATAAAAGTTTAAAAGATGATAGCATAAATAATTCAGATATCCATTACGGTCAATTTTCATTGATTCATTTTCTCCGACGCTTTTTGGATTCTAGTGTGTTCTTCCTGAGAACATGTCCACAACCGTTCCAGATACTTCTTGTAGAGACCCTGTGCTGGAACGTCTGGTCACAGTCTCACACTGCAGTTGTTTGCTTTACTGCTTGGATGCCTTGCCTAGATTTTGGAAAATGTAAACATGAAAATCAACCATAATATAATCTAGGACTTCGTGCGAAATGAATTCTGAGTTGATACAATTTTATAGGCAAGATGCACGACAGACCGCTGTATTGAAAGAACTTGGAAGACAGCTTTTACTGAAAAGCTGATAATTAAAAGCTCTCGTCAATCATCATTTGGTGAATCTAACCAAAAGCCCAGACTGTGTTCATTTCTGAGGCATTCTCGTGTCAGAAATGTACTGAATAAATGATTTTAGGAAATTCTGTGTTGATTCAATGGTGATAATATGCGTGATCAGCATAGATCAGGCACATCATGCGGGAATCTAGCTCGGAGATGGCAGTCTGTAGAAGCAAAACGAGATCTAGGTGATTATTCGGGTCTTTATTGCAACTTCATAATATGACGAACTTTGAATTTTCTCTTGTGAAAACTATCCACTCACATTGGAATTTGAGATGTTAGGGGATTATCCGTCACGTTCCCGCAGGTAGAATTGTCCTCAACAAGCCATAATATGCCGTTATTGTTAAATAAACGTAATTTGTAAACCAAATACTCTCGCATGTACTGAAGGTAATCAGTCCAAAATAACATTCCTCTGTGGAATATTTATCTCCTCAAACAATGACAACAATATGAATATTTTTACAGTAACAAATAAATTGGAATAGAAAGATGAATACTTGTGCAATAGTAACACAGATTAGCATTTGGTACAAGGAATCAGTATAAATAACATGTAAATTGAGATATTTTACCAGTATCAGTGAAAGGAAGGGAGCCTAATTTTTCCACATGGAAAATACAAATGATTTGATTGCTCAATTTCTAACAGTCTGAATTCATACTGACACAATCAGATAGATTGCGGATCATTCAGCTCGTGAGTATCGAATGAATGTGCGTTGTAAATATGACTCTATTGTGAAGGGCCAACTGAATGCCAGCTGATGGAGAGGAAATATTTTTGTTTAAAATCTGGAGCAGTTTGATCGACATTGTGACGAGCATTTCTTCTGTGAGTAAAATGACAAAGACGCAGACAATGTACATGATGATTTCCTAAATTCGTAGTGTGAACATTGCGTAGCATTTCCTGCGCAAGCCACTTTTATTTTTCCATTTTCCAAGATATCACTTAGCGTAAAATACCGAGTTCACGAAAACAAACTGTTCTGTGTGAGACAAACAGGTTGTCAGCTCCAACCGATTTTATTATTTTCCAGCAACTGACCAAAGCGGGAAAGTTCGATTCAAACATGAAATATCAGTGGAATCTCACGAGCAATTCCTCGTTTGAATAAAGGCCTTGAAACTCGTATTATGAACTGAGATATTATTTTAGCATTTTGGGTTCTGAGAAAGGCTCTGAAAAATTGGGAGTCTGGTCGCCTCATTTTATTATCCGTGTTTTGGTCTGGTCTTGGAATTTTTGAGTTTCATCGTCGATTACTAAGTGTTTCCATGGTGATAACTGGTTGTAAAACAATCATTTTCTCCAATCACAAACCTTTGACTCGTTTGTACTTGCAGTGACATTCATACGTTATGGCTTGATTGGATATGTGGGAAACAGAACCTACATGAGGAGAAGTTGACCGATGGTGCAGAGATCTGAAATCCGAACTGGAATTTCATTAGGCCCTTGGAGCGATCGTTCGACTAGCACGGGTTCTAAAATGAGAGAACAAAGTTTGTACAGTTGATGTCCCATGTACTACGAATGCGTGTCTCAAGTAGGTGAAGTAGTTTTTTCAGTCCAATTATCTTTGCTCACAAAGGATTCGTGTTGCGGTTTGATTGTATCATCAATGTTTTTATTCGAACGGACATTTTGAGTTAGAATCGATAGGTCAACCAGCATGGAATGCTTCAGCTGGACTGCTACAATACGATGTTCGCAATTTGGGTGAGCAAAGAGAAGATAATTGTATTTTGAATTACCAAGAGCCGAATAAATCTTCAAAAGCAGCTTTGTCCCATGCTTTCTGTGAATCATCACCTAAAGGGTGATAACCGTTATAATGCATTCCAAGGAAGAAGAGGGAGGTCCGGTTGGTGTGCTCCTTAGATAACAGATATTTTGTGTCAAACAATTTTGTGGACGTTGTCATATCACGTACGTCGGCAGACGGTTACAAACAGCAGTTCGTCGTAGGCAGTCGGGAGTAGTGTGACCAAGTACAACGAAAACCGACAGTGTTTGTTTGACCACTACTAGACCAGTTAGTCCATTTGAGTGAACCTATATACGCAAATTCGCTTCGAATAAATGTAACACAATGCCAGAGCCACCGATTTCTGATTGATTTGTTGTGCATAGTCTTGGTTTGGAGTCAATTCAATGCGCCCCGTCCGTTCGAATACTTCGTTTAATACAATTTTTCAGCACGTTTTGTTTTAGAGTCTCGTCGAACTGCCTAACTCGTACACCTAACAATTTCGATTCAGTCTCGGATCCGGAGTTCTTCGTAGTTTTGATCCATACGACGATAGTATCGGTCTGCAATCTTCAGTCCCTACGCTTCTACGTCCGACGCGCAACACGTATTTTCTATCTTTAAAGTATGAAATACCCAACGGTGGTAAAAATGTGATCGCCTCTCGCGAATCGTCTACTCACCTTTCTCGACAGGTCAGACTTAGTGGAAAATGCATGTCTGCCGTCAGTTTTTAGTTCAAGACACCTGGACTCGTGAGTCAGTGGAGGGGATAGCGTTTTAGGTAGTCAGAAAACGGCAAGATTTGACTACTCGTCCTATTACGCAATTCTTTTTATTATTGTTATTTTCGGAATTCGGGGAACACAATACACAACCGATCCGTTTATTAGCAAATCACATACGTATGTGGGCAAGCAAGCAAAAAAGTGAATTATCCACTGACGAGCGCAAGCATGATAATGTGTCAAGTTCACGGGAACAAAGAATCAATGTATTGGAGGGCACACTCGGCCCCCCTCGGGTTCGACCACCGTGTTCGTCGATGAAGTCAACGAGAAATGATCGTGGAGTGCCAATAGCGTGTATTCTCACAGGGCCTGAGTATAGAGGCCGCAAGCTGGCTTCTTTCGAGGAAGTCTGTCGGAAGTAGCGCTTGTGGTTGCCGCGTACGCGAAACGTACAGTCAAACCAGTGATAGATAGGGTGTGATTGGCGGACAACTATAAATGTCAGTCTCACGTGCACCTATCCGCATGTGATTGATAAAGTAGAACAAAGCAGAGCGTGGGATAGACAAGCATCGCGCGCGACTGCAAGGACAACGGAGCCGGAATGAATCACGGGAGAATGCCACTGACACATGGCTTGGCCACACAACAGTTGTTTCTGACACTACACGGGACAAGCCTTTAGCCCTGGTGCATTCAAATCAGTCCACACAAAACGGTTCACCTAGGCTATAAAAACGCATACCGTGCATGTGTGTTGGACAAATGGATGATGCCACTACCGGAACAATATCAATATCTTCAATCGAGTCCCGGAGTCTTGTCGGAGGAGGTGTCGTACTGCAATGGAGACGACATTTTGGCCCCTATGGGACTGTAATTATTAGGTATACCTATTTATCACTCTCAAGACTCCATACCACGAGATTTGTTGAAGATCATATATGTGGCATTTGTCAATAATTTCAGCTTCGTTCAGTTTGAGCCAAGACAAATATTCCCAGGATGCAGAGTTTCTGGATGCTACCTCATAACAGAAGACATTGTTTTGAAAATAGCATATCTAACAGGACCACAAAACCAAGTACACCGTCAAGGTTTTGTTGCCTTTGTTTCGGTTTAGGAATTGACCACATTCTTCATCATATCAGTGCTACCTCAGCCAAACTGGCATACCGAGGAAGCCCTATCGGGTACAGGTGTAACATAAGTCTCAAAAAACGAATTCTGATGAGCTTCGATGAATCTTGTGATGCATTGTTTCTCGTTTTTGGTACTCTGCATCCAACCTCAGCATAAAGGACTTTATATTGTGACCAGATTCGACTAGACCCGTCGAGGACTTGATGTATGACCAGTTCCATTCTGCAGTAGCGCCAAACACCTTTAGGATGATAAGCGCACGCGAAACGCGGCTCTTTAATTATCCATGCTTTTTGAAAAGGCTTAAAACTCACTTCTGTCTTCTGCGCACTCTAGATGCGACACTCTTTCACCGGAAAAGGTTACAATAACACCATTCCCAAGGTAAGTCCAGTCAGCAGTTGCTTTATGCACAGAACAGGGTGGATTTTCAGCCTTTCACAACATTTCTGTAGATAAAACAAGGCAAGTATTGCACACCTTCAACAAAGGGAAAAGGAGTAAAATTGATTTAAATGCTCACTGTTAAACTGTCCCATAGTTCTGACAGAACCTTTCTGCGATCAACAAGTAAAGCAGTGAGATATGGAAAACCAGAATAGCGATATTCAGAAGTGTGGGTGAACAGTAAGATTGTTCTTCGGATCGTGTCAGTAACGAACTTCCGTAGAAAAGAAACCCCGAATGCATGCAGAGAACCAGTGTTTGCACCGAGTATGAGTTTACCACTTCTCTTTTGTAAAACAATAAATGAATTAATTTGGTGCTTATCGTACATAATATTCTTTTTTGCATGAGTCCACATTGAAAATCCAAAGCTCATTAACCGTGAACGCGTTGGAATTGATTCGTGTTAAAAACCGTTTTAAGCTGTATTGACAGCTTCACTGTGCGATAAATTCTGAAGCAAGTAGATAAATAAGTCTCACTTCTTCACGGGTTTGATAGCAGCCTCTGACTTAGCTAACTGCACAGTTTTGTGGTGCTACCACGTAATAAAGAGTAAACTAGAGATACTCAGCCAACTGTTTGTTACGTTTTTTACACAACTACCCAAAGATGAGTTGATATTTCTGGTGGTTGTTAACTTCACTTCACTACGACAATTGTTGCTTGTCAGCGGGACTTTCACTTAACAGTTCTTTTAAAATAAACAGTCAAAGTGATTCTTGAAAATCTTTGCCTGGCATGAGGCTAGTGGCGTCTTTCTTTGCTCAGTGGAAGGAGCTACTAGACTTGGAACATGACGACAACAACAAGCTTTAAAATGAATTTAGATGCAAGCTTTTCGGAATAGTCTGAACGATACTAGCAGTGTTTATAGGACTCGTTTTGCGCCTTCTAAAAGTAAAACTTATGGGACTAGATTGCATTTTACTTCATGTTGTATTCTAGAAGCGGAGTCGTTACAGAGCTAGATTCATTTTGTTAAACAGTTAGCTTCCCATCTTCTGGCGGTCGAATATTTAATGAAATATCGTCACGTGTACGGTAGGAGCATTTCGTCTTCATCAAACTCAATCATTGGTAGTGTCAACGTTACATCCTTTGATGTAGCACTGCAGTGGTTTGGTCAGTTTTCTGGAAAAGGCTCAAAATTATGACATCTACGGAAAGAAGATGCACATCGACTGTTGATGTTCCGTCGTGGATTTGTTCACAGCTTTGATTGAAAATCAGTGGAAATTTAAGTAATTTTGAGATGGAATATCCACTGTGTGGAACTTCGAATCAGTCTCCAAACCAAGCGCTAAATTTATGCCAACTGTGCTGGGGACACGTGAGACGCGTGCCCATTTATTGCACTCTTCATTGTATGTAGTTCTACGAGAAGAACAAATCTATATGGAATTCACTGAATGTTCACAAGAGCGATTAGAGCTCGATTTCAAATTATGTTTTATCCCAGCCGGATATGTGAATCTAAAGATGTCCACCATCTGCTATCAACCTAGAGAAGAATGCACAGGTAAGCGGTGGGTTTACACTCGTGGATCTGATGTCTCCCGTTCTAGGCAAACCTGAACGTATTCAGATGTTTGTTACGTTCGTTAACATTTTCGCTAAACTCGGCAATGTGTTCCTGAGTGTGATGTTTTCGTCCGTCGATGGGACCTTTCGAAGTAGAATGTATGAATCCGATATTGATGTACAAGAATAAGCCCGAAAATTGTGGTAGTCACTCATTACGCAGAACCAAAATCGGTTGCTTTGACTTTCATTTTTGATGGCTAACCGGCTGTTAAGACCAATGACTCACAAATCAGAACACTAACGGTGCCGAGCAACGGTTTATCGAAGAATGAACACACAGCTGTCTCGCCTAACACGTGACCGTAGTACGATACATAAAGGAACGTGATCGGCCCATAGAGAACCAGTCAAAACCTGACCAGCTGGGTGATATTGAAGTATTGATTAAATGTGGGCTGAACAAAAGGGTCATGGAAATGGGGTAATACGAAAGCACTGTTTGATTATTGTTTATGCAGATGCCTCTTTAATATCCGCCAATAAGCCCAACCATCAAACTGGTAAATGCATATTTTACATCGGCTTGGATTCATGCGTGGACTAAATAGAGGGGGGAGTAAAACATATAGTAATTGCATTAAATATCTCTGTCATGGCAGAATGCTCTGCTGGCCGTTATTCTAGTCGATCGTCCGGTCTGGAGTACGTTTTTTTGTTCGAGGATGTACCTTGGCCTTTGCTCAACCAAGCGCTTTAGGCAAGGCTGGTAACCAAATGTATGGTTTAATCGCCTCTCCTGGAAATTTCTGCTAGCTGATGGCTGATTGCTCAGTTCATATGCCCTTCGGATGTGGCTAAAAATCCTTGGTGCTTAAAACAACCCCCGATAAATACCTTATTGAAAGATCGAATAATAATACCAAATCATTACGGAAAAAAATGAACACTGATATCATTAAGAGTTTCTTCCATGACGTGAGCACCAGGAATTCAGGTGGAGACCTCGTTAGTGTGAATTACTGGTTTTTGTTTAAATAAAAAGAGTCCTTTTTCAAAAGCAAATTAATAAAATGGCCTATGCTTTCAGTTAGAATGAGTAAGAGGAAAATCTTTTATAAAAAAGTAGTTACACAAAAGACCTGCTTTCTCACGATGCTCATCGAATGCATTTAGTTTACATCCGAAGAAAAAACAACACTTTTGCAGGCAGAGTTCAATGGACTACGGTGAACGTAAGTCTGTACATGTTCCAGATCCTCGCGATTGCAAAGTGATTTTTCTTGATCAATGAACTGTTCATAAATAGGTATCAAAGTACTCAAAGAATGATGCCGTTATTGAGTAAAAATCCACTCTACAGAAGAACACCTTAATACATCACCCCGAATTTTACCTATGGCGTTATCCTTTATAAGTCGTTTACCAAGATGTAAACTCTTATCCTCACAACATTGCTGCTACTTGGGTCCAATCGTTTGGAAGGAAAAGTGCTGCTAACTGACTGCGAAAAAACTGATTACAAGTCTAGCGATGCTGGTAATGTCAGATAGTGTTATTTGCGTAACCAAATCACAATTATATCCACATTTTCAACTACTTCACCCGTGAGAATTTTGCGCACGGAGTAGAATTCCTGCTTTAACCGCCGACATTCAGATGTTTTGGAAGCCTCATGTTTGCCTTGAGGCACTATTTGAAAACTTCGAAAGCGATATCTCATTCGAATCTACACGGGTCACTTGTAATCTGCAACGATCGAAGCCACTCTACAAGGAATATAAAGTGAAAAACTGACTGTTTTAGTGATGAGAGTAAATTTCGGGTAGGGATAATGGATCTTCCGTATGACTGTTAGTGTTCATCGGTAAATTAACACACCAGAACTTTCACCCAATAAATGTATAAGTTATTGTCAACGGCTTCTGAAAATCTACCGTTTTATGCTGACTCTAGATGGAGTTCGTCATCCACTGTTCTCCCCATAGGAAACACAACTCGCGGTCTTAGTCACTATAAAATTATTTAAGCAACACATTCAATTTATTTCATTCTGTATGCTCTCTCTTTATTAACTTTAAGACGGAGATCAAACCGCAAGTTTATGCCTAAAGACATCACTTTCATGTCTTTCTACAGAATCGAAGTAACGTTGAAGACTTAATTGTCATGGCATGCATTTTTACCTAAGGAGATTGTTTTGGCTGTATACATGTGTTTCTCCACGATGCTTTACTTCTTTTGGGAACTTAGACGCTCATTTACCAAATATTACTGACCATTTTTTACTTCACAACCAACATCAACCAGTGTCATTCACAATAAAATGTAGTAACATTACGAAAAATTTGCAGATTGAACTAACATTCGTTTTAGGCACCCCTAATTTTGGTACACAATGATTTCAGATATTTAGTCGATTTTTGTGTGACTCCTGTTTTGTGCAATATTTTGGATTTGTTTGATTCTTTATGCTAAATTTGGCTGAGATGAATTAGAACTGAAGTTGCTCACTGATGTACTCTGAAACAAGAATCATAAAAATTTGTTCCATCAACAAGAACCGCACCGGTTCACACATTCCACAAAAAAACTGTCGCGGGTCTCAGGTTACAATTTTCACCGTACAAATCAGAAAATGTTTGGGACTTAGTTTATCGGATGTTAGAAAATAATTAGTTGGTTTCGGTTTATTCATTGACCTGGTCAGTGTGACTAAAATTGACTCGACACCAACCGAGGTGACGTCATCAATACCGGGGTGGTGCGGGGAGGAGTGACGTGCCTTGGTTCTGAATCTGCCGTTGACTGATTGCCTCTCGTTTATGCTCGGTGAGACAGACAGAAAGACAGACAGACAAAATAATGCTGGCCAGATCATTTGGTTTGATTGGGTCTTCCATTGAAATACTTCGCCTTGAATTTCAAGCAAACCACCGCTTTTACATTCCTAGTGGTTGTATGCTTACTGTGCAACTGACGAGTACTTTCAAAGTTCTCAGAAGATGGGTTGCTAAAGCATTTATTTTAACTCACTAGAGAATGTGTTCACAAAGTATAACTGATTTTAACAAACCATAGTATTTTTCCTTCTTCATTTTTCAGATGCTAGATATAAGCGTCTTCTTAAAGCATTCGGATCTCATTCAGTGTGCTTCGACCACGATCAAACAGTTCTTTGGAATTATCATCACTGCAGACAAGTTCATCACTGTACGAGCTTGACCGCGTCTTGTCACACGGTTCGTTTCTTTTTTACTTTCAACCGAACTATGTATATTTAATTCTCTGTTATTTTCGACTTGCTCACCACGTTCAACTTCTATTTACCTTCCCTAACGCAGGCCACAGGTATCCAGGCTCATGGTCTTATCGTGCAGATAGTAAGAAAGCAATACGTCTGTCCAGTCCAAGGAGGCTCCATCCAAGTGACCAAAGTTCGTTAGATATATTATGCGAAAGCCAGTATGACATGCCCAACATGTGGTTATTTGTATGCAGTAAGTGTTGCGACCGTTAATCTGAGTGTAACGGACTCCTAGCAGTCGTTGAGATACGCGTAACACAATCCAAATGTGGTTTTCAATACGGTTCTTTATAAAAAATCATGAATACGACACAAAAACTGTACAAACCTCAACGGTAACCGCTCCGTGAATCAGAGTCAGCCAGATGCGAGCAAATTCAGGATCGCTTGAGGTTCAAACGGCCAAATCAACGAAATGTCTATGGGAAATGTGGGTCAAGGGTCACAGAACAAAGTCAATGCACGCTCCAGTCCGCGGTCACTTAAGGTCAACGTCCGGTGTGTGGTTCAGCGAATGAGCGATTTTGGCGCAAAAAGTTAGTGGAAAATATAAATTTGGGGTGAGGGTAGGGGGGTCAGATCGATTCTGAATTAGAGCCTCGAGTTTGGTTGTTCTGTCGATTACGCTAAGCGAGCTGTATGCTTTACTTTATACTGGATTTCAGGGCTCAGAGTACTTTGTTTGTCCCATGTAAAATCATTCATCATATAATATCAGTACCTCAGCTTAGGTTTTGTAGTTTTTTTCAACCCGGCGATTCAATCCCTGATGGTCTGCCTTTCAGTAGGGGTCTAGAAAGAAGATTGTTTGTGAAACTATTTCGGTGGTTGTTTATTTCCGTTGCTCACGTAGTGATTCGATGTGCAGCTGTAATACTTGAATCCCAATTGAAAATCCATGTGATGATTCGCACTGCGTATCCATCTAGTGTCAACCAGGTCTCCCAAGTCATTTTCTTGCTGCGCACGTGATTGGCACACGGCAGTTGTTAACGGCGTAGGCAAATGTAAATTGAATATTCTGAATGAATAGAATACAACTGTCCATGCAACATTACTTGTTCGTTTGGTTATACGTTTCTTTTGTGAAGGTAGTGGCGGCGTTTGACCTGTTATATCTTTAATCAAAAACCTCTAAACTTTTTATTCCAAGTGTTTACAAGAAGTGAAAGGCAAGTCAGCAAACGGACAAAAAGAGAGGAATTGCTCTTGTTCACTCTCATCGGTTGCCCATTACATCATGCGAAATTATAAAGCTATGAAAGGATTCTTACTGAACTTGGAGCTTTATACATTTTGTGTGCATGTGTGTGTGTGTTCGAGGGGGAGGATGAGGGTGATTGGCTAAAAAGACTGCAGACCAAGAGTGACGGTCATATGTTTCTGATACAAGGCTAGTTTGGTTTGAAAGACCGATAACGCTTCCTTTGTCTTTGATCGATGTGATGTCACATAACCGAGAACGTACTTGCTCTATTCAATTTATGACTGTTCTGACCAAGTAGCGTGCGACTGCGAGTTTGGCCTTCGAGATGCATCAATTTATGCGGGGTAGGTTGACTCATCAAGCAGCTCAAGTACTTGTGAATGTGTGGGAACATTTTGGTTCGCTGAGATCGGCTTGTCTTATTTCCGTAGGCTTCTTTGCAGGTAAAGTATAAGGCGTAGAATCCAAGACAGATGTATTTCACTGAGTAGTAATATTTCTATAAGGACGTGAAGAAGAGCTCGGTGGATGAATGAAAACACAGTGCCGTTGTGTAGTATGTTCTTCGGGAAACACCCTGGGTATTTTTGTTGTGTAGTAAGCCACTTCTCGCTTTTGTGTGGGAGTGTTATGAAAATGTCCTTTTCTTCTACCGAAGGGAAAGGTGATTCTACCTGATTTCTTGTCTGAATATGAGAAAATAAAAATGACTGCTCATATCAGTGATCACCTGATTTGGCACATATTTATTTCCTTGTTTTACACAATTTTTTTCAATTCGAATGCCGCTGGCCCTAAAGAAGGGGACTCTAGTGATTTATAGGCGATTGTCCATTGAATTGGCGGTAATATGAAGTCTGTCTTCTGAAAGGAAAAGAATCGATGAATCGATCCGTTACTTCCCAGATTTACTAAGTCAATGAGAAATGCGTGTGATTAAATATCTTCCAGTTCGCAAATGCAAAGTTCGTATGTGGTCCGTTAAATCGAGTTGGTAACTCGTCAGTTTCTTCCGACTGAGTCACCGAGATGATCACATCATCTGTACATCTTCTGTTAGCAACCGCTCTTTTAATCGGCCCCACTTAATCGTGCTCCAATCATGTCAAAGACAATATCGACAAAAATGAGACCAAGTGGGCTACTACTGCAACTCTATCAGTATGTCTGATTACTTTTGCTTGAAACTGAAATCACGCGTTTGAAGTTTTTTAAGTTGAATACTCACCGTGAACACCCCATTCCCAAAGGTTCACCTGATTTATAGCGCTTCTACTTCCACGTTTATATCTTATCCCATTAGTCTAGACGTGTTGATTCTCTTTTTCGTTTTTTTTATAATGAAGTGCATGTACCATTGATGTATCAGTATTTACAACAAACGAACGGAGCAAAAATATGTACTATTCACCGTGCCAGAGTCGAATATTAGTTATGTCTGCAATTTTTGTTCTCCAATGACACTACAATAAGTAACAACCTATCGATTTATTCTCAAGGAGTCCGTTTTCTGTCTTATCCAGTTAGATGCTGGTTAGACAGATTACCAAGGTAGCAGTCTTTTACAAAATAGTAAAATCACATCCTTCTGTGATTCATCTTAGTCATTCTCCCTGGAGGATTTCGGTCGAAAATTACCCATTCAAAAACGGTATAGATGTCTTTGAACGGTAAACACAATAAGCAACAATTAGGAGAAATCGAGTTGTTAGCCAGAGATTACCGAAACAAAATATCTCTGTTCCTGCATTCTTCTTAAACGTTTTCTTTCACGGAAAAACAGAATATCGGCTGCTAAATACGAATATGCACATTGTGACATCAGAACACGTTTTCAGAGACAAACAACTGTTTTCAATGATTCATTCTCAAGTCTTTACAAATCATATAGGAGATGGTTGTGCTGAAGTGGTCAAGGGTCATTCGGAGTGGACGGAGTTTGTGGGGGAGACGGGTTGGGGTTAGATCGACGTGTCGATCTGCACGACTAGGTCGTGACGGTCACATGGTTCGGAGCTGAGAGACTGGGGTGGAGGTGGCCCACTTGTGGACGAACTTCTGTGTTCACAGAGCAGGTGTGAAAAGAGGGATGCTATTCGCCTCTGCGATGGCCAGTGTGTGTAAACGGATATGTTTGTGGGGATTGGGGGGCACTCTATGGACGATTTTAAATGCTGCACAACTATCTCCTATATGATTTGTAAAGACTTGAAAATGAATCATTGAAAACAATTGTTTATCTCCGAAAACTTTTTCTGAAATACGAATATACGTGAGTGACTCTCGTGGACATTATTATTCTTGTGCCATCTGCTTGGCAGTAGTAGCCCTGCTAGCACAAACTGGGTACTGTGCTGTCAGATTTCCGATATGCACCGAAATTGTATCCTATTTTGCCACTCAGCCATCTGATTGGTTGTTGAAGTGGGAGAAAAAACATGTTAGTGTGTTGACAACTCCTACAACCAATCACACGTGCTGCGTGCTTCACGCATACTCTGACTGCACTTATGCAGAGTACTGTTGGATTACGCACTAGTAAAGGAACATTTCACACATGGATGGTGCGGTCTTCGGCGCCCAGCGGTGAGTAACCACGTAACTGACGAGTGTGTACCTATCCTTGTTGTTTGAAATTTGCTTTCAGGAGGGTGTCGCGTGATTGCATTGTTGGTATGCCTCCCAAGTTTTCTAGCTAGTTCACAAAAGAGTGAGTGATGGCAATATCGCGATATCCCAACTGATAGGATGTACTGAAATCGCTCCCACCCACAAATTCCCAAACACTAAGGTTGCGGAAATAACACGTTTATTGTAATGGATATGTTAAATCAAAGAAAATAATTGGTAGATTAAAAGTTGACCAATCACGGCAAGCTTTTGTCGTACTAGTTCTCGACGATCCTGATTGGTTAAGGCTCATCCACGTGTGCAGCTACGTAACAAGTGTTCAGTGCAAAGGAGAAGTCTCTTCTCTATCGTACTACCAGGAACTGGCTGCAAGACACCGGACGCAATTGGAAACGACATAACACGAACGTACGTCAGTAATACACCATTGAATTCACTACAATATATTCACAAGATCAGGACCCAACAGACTGGAATGTTGACAGTGACGCCTAACAAATGTCTCGTTCGTCATTATATGATTTTAAAGCTTGTAAATTGAACTTCCTCCGGTCTTTCTCGCATTTAAAAGGCGCCCGTTTCCTCATTCTTAGAGTAATATCATGGATTGGTAACAGCAGAGGAACTGAAAATCATCGTTTAGTGGTATTTGATTAGTCATCGACTGTCCTTTTTGGGATATTATGGAATTAGTGATGGGGATGGGGATTTGCCAGCTACAGGCAGATGTAATTGGTCGCTATTTGCGGTGAATTTCTGCTGCCGTTCGTGAGTTTGTTCCTGTTCAGAAGAGTGGTGAGTTCTGCTCGCAGAGACAAAGAAACGGCATCCGTAGGAGATTCTCGATTGGTCAGTGCCAGTGGGTGGGTGACTGACGTGGAGGTTAGGAAAGGGGAGGAGAAGGCAATAAACCAGCGAGCGGTAAAACCGATTGGTCCTTATCACTTCCGTTTCTCGACATTCATTGTGTAAGTGAGTAGAGAATTGGCACGGCCCCTTACGATTGTTGTTCAAGGTCACTCCACACTCAATGGCCTAAAATGTTCGGCCCCTAAGAAGTATCCAAAGGACGATTGAACCAAATCCCATCGGAAGCCCATTGAGCAAGATTTTCGAAGAATTTTCGGTCTGAACCCAATTTGCGCCGGCAGGAAAATTAGAAGCCTTCTCAAAGCGACGCCTTTCATAACCATAACTTACTGGTTTCGTATACCGTCATGCACAAACAACACTAGATCCACCTTTCTCCACTTTGTGTTCATAGTGAATGAAACTGAACTGGAATCAAAATGAAGCTGTGTCACTGCTTTATTGAAGACAGCGATTATTTTGCCAGTGAATTCCTTGTAATCTACAGGAACTGGAGCTCAGCAAAGAAGTGTCTGTCGACCCACATCAGCCGACACCTTGAACAAACGTTCCTTGACTCCAGTTATTTGACCACTTTGGAGCAGACCCACCGGACCTCCCTCTTCTTTCCTGGAATGTATTGAAAAGATTAATACCCTTTAGGTAATGATTCACAGAAAGCATGGGACAAAACTACTTTCAAATGTACGAAGAATCCCACAGAACACATTGAGAACAAAACAGCGTGGTGAACAAGCTCGTTTTCAGTTATTCGTACTCATACCAATACATTACATTAAATATGACTCAAACCAACAAAGGGGATGATCATCCAAATCTGTCTGTGCACGTGTGTGTGTGTGTATGCATGTTAAATTTATCACAACGAAGAATGTTCGAGTGGTTGCACACGTGTTCGGGAACAAGAAGTGGGTCATGGAAGTTTAAGTGCTTGCACAAATTGTTTCTGAGCGCACAGGGGAGGATTGCAGAGTCGAATGCTCACGGCTTCGGCTGTGGCTAAGAAGCGACACTTGACAAGTCTTGATTGCTTGCCCCGGACCTTTTAAATTGTGCGAAAAGCGTTTATCACCTCTACCGAATGGTTTGACTCAACAAGGTGTGAACACACAGCACTCGTAATTGTCTTAATTGCTCCAGTGTTCAAGCAAGCCGGGTGGTGTTCACGAACACGTTCGGATAAGCGCATGGTCGTGCGGCCAACGTACCTTGTTCCACAGGAACAGGTGAATGAATACACACAAAAAGATGCTGCAGAATCTGGCACTTTATCCTTCAGTCGAAAACACACGATCGGTTTAGACTCGAACATAATTTGTAATTGTGCAGCGTAGAATGTTCTACTGACTGCTCCTGTTAGTCTTCGTTGAATAACTTCAGTTTCCGTATCTCCTTTGTGATCAATTTCACATGCATACACACACACACACGTGCACAGACAGATTTGGATGATCATCCCCTTTGTTGGTTTGAGTCATATTTAATGTAATGTATTGGTATGAGTACGAATAACTGAAAACGAGCTTGTTCACCACGCTGTTTTGTTCTCAAAACTACTTTCGAAGATTTATTCGGTGCTTGGTAATTCAAAATACAAATATCTTCTCTTTGTCCACCCCGAATTGCGAACAATGTATAGTAGCAGTCTAGCTGAAGCACAACATCCTGGTTTTTAACACGAATCAATTCCAACGCGTTCACGGTTAATGAGCGTTGGATTTTCAATGTAGACTCATGCAAAAAAGCAATTTATGTACGATAAGCATCAAATTAATTCATCTATTGTTTTCCAAAAGAGAACTGGTAAACTCATACTCGGTGCAAACACTGGTTCTCTGCATGCATTCGGGGTTTCTTTTCTACGGAAGTTCGTTACTGACACGATCCGAAGAACAATCTTACTGTTCATCCACACTTCTGAATATCGCTATTCTGTTTCTCCACATTTCACTCCTTTACTTGTTGATCGCAGAAAGGTTCTGTCAGAACTACGGGACATTTTGAACAGTGAGCATTCAATTCGATTTTACTCCTTTTTCCTTTGTTGAAGGTGTGCAAAACCTGCCTTGTTTTATCTACAGAAATGGTGTGAAAAGCTGAAAATCCACCCTGTTCTGTGCATAAAGCAACTGCTGACTGGACTTACCTTGGGAATGGTGTTATTGTAACCTTTTCCGGTGAAAGAGTGTCGCATCTAGAGTGCGCAGAAGACAGAAGTGAGTTTCAAGCCTTTTCAAAAAGCATGGATAATTGAAGAGCCGCGTTTCGCGTGCGCTTATCATCCTAAAGGTGTTTGGCGCTACTGCAGAATGGAACTAGTCATACATCAAGTCCCCAACGGGTCTAGTCGAATCTGGTCGCAATATTAGGTCCATCATGCTGAGGTTGGATGCAGAGTACCTAAAACGAGAAGCAATGCATCACAAGATTCATCGAAGCTCATCAGAATTCGTTTTTTGAGACTTATGTTACACCTGTACCCGATAGGGCTTCCTCGGTATGCCAGTTTGGCTGAGGTAGCGCTGATATGATGAAGAATGGTGGTCAATTCCTAAACCGAAAGAAAGGCAACAAAACCTTGACAGTGTACTTGGTTTTGTGGTCCTGTTAGATATGCTATTTTCAAAACAATGTCTTCTGTTATGAGGTAGCATCCAGAAACTCTGCATCCTGGGAATATTTGTCTTGGCTCAAACTGAACGAAGCTGAAATTATTGACAAATGCCACATATATGATCTTCAACAAATCTCGTGGTATGGAGTCTTGAGAGTGATAAATAGGTATACCTAATAATTACAGTCCAATAGGGGCCAAAATGTCGTCTCCATTGCAGTACGACACCTCCTCCGACAGGGATTGAGTGAAAGTGTTGATATTGTTCCGGTAGTGGCATCATCCATTTGTCCAACACACACGTACGGTATGCGTTTTTATAGCCTAGGTGAACCGTTTTGTGTGGACTGATTTGAATGCACCAGGGCTAAAGGCTTGTCCCGTTTAGTGTCAGAAACAACTGTTGTGTGGCCAAGCCATGTGTCAGTGGCATTCTCCCGTGATTCATTCCGGCTCCGTTGTCCTTGCAGTCGCGCGCGATGCTTGTCTATCCCACGCTCTGCTTTGTTCTACTTTACCAGTCACATGCGGATAGGTGCGCGTGAGACTGACATTTATAGTTGTCATCCTATCACACCCTATCTATCACTGGTTTGACTGTACGTTTCGCGTACGCGGCAACCACAAGCGCTACTTCCGACAGACTTCCTCGAAAGAAGCCAGCTTGCGGCCTCTATACTCAGGCCCTGTGAGAATACACGCTATTGGCACTCCACGATCATTTCTCGTTGACTTCATCGACGAACACGGTGGTCGAACCCGAGGGGGCCGAGTGTGCCCTCCAATACATTGATTCTTTGTTCCCGTCAACTTGACACATTATCATGCTTGGGCTCGTCAGTGGATAATTCACTTTTTTGCTTGCTTGCCCACATACGTATGTGATTTGCTAGTAAACGGATCGGTTGTGTATTGTGTTCCCCGAATTCCGAAAATAACAATAATAAAAAGAATTGCGTAATAGGACGAGTAGTCAAATCTTGCCGTTTTCTGACTACTTAAAACGGTATCCCCTCCACTGAGTCCAGGTGTCTTGAACTAAAAATTACTTCACCTACTTGAGACACATTCGTAGTACATGGGACATCAACTGTACAAACTTTGTTCTCTCATTTTAGAACCCGTGCTAGTCGAACGATCGCTCCAAGGGCCTAATGAAATTCCAGTTCGGGTTTCAGATCTCTGCACCATCGGTCAACTTCTCCTCATGTAGGTTCTGTTTCCCACATATCCAATCAAGCCATAACTTATGAATGTCACTGCAAGTACAAACGAGTCAAAGGTTTGTGATTGGAGAAAATAATTGTTTTACAACCAGTTATCACCATGGAAACACTTAGTAATCGACGATGAAACTCAAAAATTCCAAGACCAGACCAAAACACGGATAATAAAATGAGGCGACCAGACTCCCAATTTTTCAGAGCCTTTCTCAGAACCCAAAATGCTAAAATAATATCTCAGTTCATAATACGAGTTTCAAGGCCTTTATTCAAACGAGGAATTGCTCGTGAGATTCCACTGATATTTCATGTTTGAATCGAACTTTCCCGCTTTGGTCAGTTGCTGGAAAATAATAAAATCGGTTGGAGCTGACAACCTGTTTGTCTCACACAGAACAGTTTGTTTTCGTGAACTCGGTATTTTACGCTAAGTGATATCTTGGAAAATGGAAAAATAAAAGTGGCTTGCGCAGGAAATGCTACGCAATGTTCACACTACGAATTTAGGAAATCATCATGTACATTGTCTGCGTCTTTGTCATTTTACTCACAGAAGAAATGCTCGTCACAATGTCGATCAAACTGCTCCAGATTTTAAACAAAAATATTTCCTCTCCATCAGCTGGCATTCAGTTGGCCCTTCACAATAGAGTCATATTTACAACGCACATTCATTCGATACTCACGAGCTGAATGATCCGCAATCTATCTGATTGTGTCAGTATGAATTCAGACTGTTAGAAATTGAGCAATCAAATCATTTGTATTTTCCATGTGGAAAAATTAGGCTCCCTTCCTTTCACTGATACTGGTAAAATATCTCAATTTACATGTTATTTATACTGATTCCTTGTACCAAATGCTAATCTGTGTTACTATTGCACAAGTATTCATCTTTCTATTCCAATTTATTTGTTACTGTAAAAATATTCATATTGTTGTCATTGTTTGAGGAGATAAATATTCCACAGAGGAATGTTATTTTGGACTGATTACCTTCAGTACATGCGAGAGTATTTGGTTTACAAATTACGTTTATTTAACAATAACGGCATAGTATGGCTTGTTGAGGACAATTCTACCTGCGGGAACGTGACGGATAATCCCCTAATGTGAGTGGATAGTTTTACCAGGAGAAAATTCAAAGTTCGTCTTATTATGAAGTTGCAATAAAAGATCCGAATAATCACCTAAATCTCGTTTTGCTTCTACAGACTGCCATCTCCGAGTTTGATTCCTGCATGATGTGCCTGATCTATGCTGATCACGCGTATTATCACCATTGAATCAACACAGAATTTCCTAAAATCATTTATTCAGTACATTTCTGACACGAGAATGCTTCAGAAATGAACACAAACTGGGCTTTTGGTCAGATTTACCAAATGATGACTGATGGGACCTTTTAATTATCAGCTTTTATGAAATGCTATCTTCCAAGTTCTTTCAATACAGCACTCTGACGTGCATCTTGCCTATAAAATTGTATCAACTCAGAATTCATTTCGCACGAAGTCCTAGATTATATTAGGGTTGATTTTCATGTTTACATTTTCCAAAATCTAGGCAAGGCATCCAAGCATTAAAGCAAACAAGGGCAGTGTGAGACTGTGACCAGACGTTCCAGCACAGGGTCTCTACAAGAAATTTCTTGAACTGCTGTATACATGTTTTCAGGAAGAACACACTAGAATCCAAAAAGCATGGGAGAAAATGAATCAATGAAAATTGACGGCAATGGATATCTAAACTATTTGTGATATCATCTTTTAAACTTTTATTGCAATTACAATAATCGGCCACTTGAGACAACTATCGACTACTACTTGATCTATGGGTCCGACTGACTGGATCCACTCATGCCTTTGATTCTGGACTGCCGATGACGTTCCTCCTGTTTGTCTGACTCCAACTTTGCCCTTGATTCTGGATGGGTGATAGTGTGCTATCTGCCAACCTGACCAGGCTTCTGTAGATGAAGTGTTTGCCGCTCTTATCACACTTAATTCATAACATCACTCCGAATCAACCAAGTTGATGACGTCGCGCACATAACATTTATATCAGCAGTATTTCGCTTACCATATTTATATAACTGCATGTTTGTGTTATTTTAGGATAGTGGAGGATCGTTGTCTGGGCGAGACTGCAGGGTGAGAAATTTATCGTCAGTGTGGGAATTCTAACTCCGGACCTCAAGGTCTAAATGCGGTGATTATATACGATAGACCAGTGCTGGTTTATTCTCAACACTCACAATACAGTTACACATGTATCTGCATTAGCCAGAAGATGGAATTGCCGAGAAAATTCTTGCTAGCTACTTTGCTTTATTCTTATGGAAACATCTGAACTGATATGTTCATTGTAGGAACTGAATGAGGTGGGTTTTGATTTTATTATTTCATGCTCATAACATAGCTAATTCTTTTTATAGATGTACTTTCTACACTGAGTTTTCCCAACCACGAACAACCAACTTCCCACCCCTTTTCCGAACCGCAAAACACCTACAATATTGATTGACCAATCTTAATTTGATACTGTAAATACCCTGTATTTTGTTCCGAAAATATGCATTCCTATCGTATATATATGTAACTGTATTAGCCAGAGGATGAAGTTACCGAAAACGAGCTTGTCCGCTATCGTGCCTTTTTCTATAATTCTTTTTAGTTGACAATTTATGGTTCACAAACCGCTAATGAGAATCCTTGTGGTAAGTTTGTAGGCACTTATTCGTCAGACTAGCATCGAGATACCATGTACTTATGAACACATCAATAGCTATATTCAGGGACTTCACGGTAAGGATTGCCGGTCAATGCTCTTTCAAAGACTGCTCTCATAGTTATGTTTACAGTCCACTGGAATCAGACAAACGAGTGGGCAGAGAATGGAGAGTTCTCGTTTTGAAGTAATCACGTTTGCAATGTATCCACGTGTTTACACGTGGGAAAATCCAAGAAAGATGCTTCACCACGGTTTTTAAATGAGTGAAAGAACAAATTTGATAAAGGTATACTAGGATAATCAGGTTTGTAGTTGTTGCCAGATGTTTGGCTTTATTTGGTGTGCTCTAGATGATGGAATAACAACAAATCAAATAAATTCGTGAAATGTTTGAGGCATTTAATAAGGCATGGTAGAAACTGAGCTACTTGAAGTTATCATGGAATGCTGCTTGATAGTCAATAAACCAGTTCATTGTCTGACTAGTACCAAGTTGAATCATGCCGAAGTACATATTTCTATACACCAGCTTGAGAACCAGCTTGGGGCCAAAGCAACAACAACAGAGAAAAATTACAAAGTCGAGGGAAGGGTGATTAAGCGTCAACGTGAAGATTACAGTAATACTAGGTACTAACTGGAAATCGAGAATGGCCTAAAGAAAAGTTGCCTGAAGACAGTAAAAGCCAGTGGAATGGGTGAAAAACGGTTTGTATTGAAACCATGCCCATCACGTTTACGTAGCAAGGCCATACCGGACACGACACTAGATAAGAGAGCTGAAGATTCAGCCGTCCGCAAATGGAGCAGTCAAAATTGTTTTTTCAATTGTCGGAAATCAGTTGTCTTTACACGAAGCAGACAGACAAATAACAGCCCTGTGGTAGCGAACAACATACATACCAACTGTCTGAATCTAGGTAGTAATTAGTTATGCTTATCTGTGGTAATTTTGGTCACGAACTTACATTTCCAAACTAGATCTTCTCCAGATTGCTACAGCAACTCCTCTTCTAGAAGGAAACTGCCGAACTGACCCTTCGCTCTAATTGAGGGCTTGTCGCTCTCGGGACTCCATCAGCCTCACGAGCTTCGTGTGTCATCGGTCGTCTGTGGGAGGATCGTCCCCCGGGTTACGATGTCACAGTTCAGAAGGGTCACCGGGCCCAAAGGTCATCTACGAGGCCCTCACCTTTGTGTCGCAGAAAAAACACCGGACAAAATATTCTGACACGATTTTCCCGGGGTTCCTCCATCCAAAGTGCCCATACATGCAAAGTAAAGCAAAGTAAAACAAATGAACAGACGATGAATAAGCAGAAACGAAACGAACAGAACTTATCCCGATCGGTCGGTGTAATACTCAAATTTTAAAAGTTGCAAAATGTTTTTATTTTTTTGGTTTTCAAAAGGTGAAAACAACGGGATTTGACAAAACGAACGCTGTCTACGAGACCCTTTGGTCAATGTACTTGACGGCCAGATTGCCTTGCTCGCTCCAGCTCCATAGTTTTCATTTACCTTGTTTGGGGCTCGGAGGTGGCATCTATGGCGAGTGGCGGAACTATTGGAACACTATCTTTGAGTGATACCTCCCTTTCTAAACTATCATCAAGGTGCTCAAACTTCAGGTGGTCGATAGGTACGGTTTCATATTTACCGCTTCAATTAACGAGGTGAACTCGATCCCCTCGCTGCAGAACTTTAAATGGATCTTCATAAAGCTACTGTAGAGATCTTCTGACGCTATCTACCTGTATGAAGGCATAGGCACAAGTGGGCGGATCCAATGGAACGTAAGTCGATTGAGACTGAGGTCGCAGAGGAGCATACGAAGCACCACCAAGGCCACTCACGCAACCTGTGGCAAAGTAATCCCCGGGTAGGCTAAAAATTTGGTCAAAAACCATCTCCTCAGCTGAAAGGGTAATATCAAGTTTATAAGAGGAAAGCAAACCTCGGAGATCTAGTGGAAGTAACCGCATTCAATTAGACCTGTCATCAGTGGTGATTGAAGCTTTGATCTCGAAAATAAAACGCTCACTCTTACCGGTGGATACTGGTTGATGTGTCGTCGTACGAGACAGGTGACGACTTAACATATGCAGCGTCTCTCCAAACAAGTTTAATGCTCTTGGGGTCCGTGGGTCTGAAAACAGATGCACAAGTCAGCGCAACTGGCCACAGCTCGAGGTCAGTCACAATAAAAGATAAAGCACAGAAACCACTGAACTGATGTTGGCACGAGGCAACACAGCGACCGATAGAGATCGAAACCGGAAGTGACGTTTTTTCGGGGAGCGTCCTTGGGAGGTTTATATACATTTTTTGGGTCGGGGTAAAGGTCACTGTTCGGGAGGAGAGGAAGATGAGGTGCCTGCCACACTGGATGGCTTTGCCTCATGGTTACCAAAGGCACCTGGAAAGTGAAAGGAAAGGCGACTGGATCATGTACAGTCAGAAATGCATTACACAAGAGTGACTCAAACTGTGCTCCAAGGTCAGTAATTACTGTTGCAGGGCAACCATACAGTGAAAACCAACTTTCCACAAAGGCAGCTACTACAGTTTCTGTTTCTATATGGGCAACAGGAATAGCCTTTGGTCAACGGGTGAATAGGTCGACCATGGTAAGGTGGTAGCGGAAACCTTTACAGGAGCTGAGAGGACCGACAATATCAACATGAATCTGAGAAAGCCATGGGGATACAACTGGAATGTGTTCTGAGGAAGCCATGATATGTCTACTTACCTATGATTGTTGGCACTAAAAGCAAGAACGAGCCCAATTACAAATATCCTTTCGCACGCCGCGCCAGACTTACCTATCTGCAACTAGCTTGGTGGTTGTTCGGGTGTCAGGATGAGCTAAATTATGCAAAACGTCGAAGATTGTGCAGAGCCAAGACGAGGGTGCGATGGGGTGTGAGTGTGGCAAAATAATATCACAAATTATCGAACTCGAGGAAATAGCTCAAGGAAGCTCCAAAAGTTTAGATGATGCGATCTGGCTAGGATCTGTGAAATTTGCCTTCAAACTTTGGGCTGTAGCCAAAGCTTTGACGTCTATGACCGTGGCTGACTGAAAGTAGTGTCTAACTGAGAAGAAGCGTCAGCCATAACGGTGCCGGTACTACAAACGCGACGAACATCACTGGAAAACTGTGATACGAAGTCTAAATGACGCAAATTGTGCGCTGCTTGTTTATCGGTTTGACTGTCGGTCTGTTGCTCGACTTATGTTGTTTGTGTGCTGCATGTAGAGCTTCATCTTTGTGCAGACTGATGTCTCAGCGAAAGTGAATCCCATCGAATGATCTCAGGCCGTGGTTGACTCTACCTGCCTCTGTATTTTTTTTCTCGTGTAAGTCGCCTTGGTGCTTCTGACTTCACATATATAGCGAGTGTTTCCCAGACACATCTGTGAACATTCCTTGGAGAAGGTTAGTGTTGATATCTGTTGTCTACAGCAGACTTGCATTTAAGACCCCAGTCATATAACTAAGTTATCGGCGACTAGAAAGGTCGTTACTTTTCATTTATGCTGTTCTGTAGACTCTGAAGCTGAGGTCCCTTGCCAAGCAGGCTTTTCAATAGTCCTGAACGATGTAACCGAGGCTAGTCTTCTGGACTGGATTCCAGTTGATATTCAACTATGTGCTGTGCTGATTGGAGGCTCATGTAAAGTAAGTCGAAGAAGACCTAGTGAGAGACGCCTGTTTGTGATTTTTGCTTATGTCCCAACAAAATTGCCATTCGGATACCGCAAAGGATAGGTTTCATCAACTTCTTCATGACCTACTGGGAACAACACTAAAAACAGACTCCATCCTTCTAGCTGGGGACTTGATAGCCACTGTCGGTGGTATTGCATCTAACGAACATCATCTAAGCGATCGTTATGGGCCCAATTGATGCCTCCCTGACAACGGTGAAAGGCTTTTAAAGCTATGTTCTCATGACCAACTGTTTCTGTACAGCACTAGCTTTAGAAACACAAGGCGCCGTTCAGCCACCTGGCGACCTCCTTCGTCAGCTCAAGATTGGACTCAGATAGATCATATTGCCTTTAGGTACAGATGGCCAGGATGTATGCGAAGTTATCGTTCATCCTGGGGAACCAGTCTTGATTCTGATCACACACTAGTGTGTGCCGCACTATCTATTTGCTTTGGTGGGACAAGCAGAAAGACGAAGTCACAAGTTGATGTCTCCGGGCTATCGGAGCCTAACGCGCTGACCAGATTCCAGAATGAAGTAAAAAATGGATTGAGCACCATCCCACTGTGCCCCCTAGAGTAGCGCTCGGCTGTAGTAAAATCAGCCTTGCTGTCCACTTGCCTGACTAATTGTGGCATTGTCCCCAGACCGGTCAATTAGTGGATAGAAACAAATTCCCTCCGACCTCTCGATATTGGCAGTTCAATCCCCGCTGACTTAGCTGCTAACGGAACTCGTCTGGCTCCAATACTTGAGCCCACTAAAAGCCTAAGAAAGGATCGCGGGAACTGGTGATCTGAACTCTCTATTGAAATGGAATCAGCTGCTGCCTCCGGGGACTTTCGAACGTTGTTTCACATAATCCTCAACACCGGTACCAAAAGGCAGTGTCAGCGAGACAGTCTGCGGAACCGACGGAACACCTGTTCATAATCTTCATCGACACCTAGGAAGATGAGCCGAACACTTCAATTTTCAATTCAACTGGCCTCCTGTTCAGACTATCATACCTCTTGATAAACTTTGTGTCCAGGGGTTCGTGTCCCTAAATCTGCCCAGTGAAGCTTACGTTTTTAGTGTATCTGCACTCCTCGTGAGCCACAAGGCTCCAGGCGCAGACGGCCTACCACCAGCTGTATTCTTAGAGGTGTATTACAACACGGTAGAAGAGTTAACACAAGTTCTTTAAAGTATGGAAAGAGGAGGAAGTTCCTGTGGATAGGATGGAATCGATCTTTATCCCCGTCTTTTAGAAAGAATCCCAATCTATCTGTGGCAATCAATGAGGAATCAGCTTAAGCCAGATTGAGTCGAAGATTTTAGCGTCCGTCGTTCTTCGTAGACTGTCATCACTCTCAGAGCAGCAAGTCTGTGGGAAGAAAGTGGGGTTTTGCCCCGGCCTATGCAGAATGGATGAGGTATTCACCCTCCATCAGCTGTTGGAGCATCGACAGACTTGCCAAAGGCTGACTATCCCCGAAGTCCTGGATAACGGAGCAGCCTTTGATTCAGTTGACGTGACTGCTCAGTGGGAAAGCTGTTTAGAAAAGGAGTACCTGGAAGATATATATCAATTATCAAATCCCTCAACCACTATACCCCATGACCAGGTAGAGCTTAAGGCAAGCTTTCGCCCCCTTTGTTGTTTCCAGCGGAGTTCGACAGGGTGTCCTATTTCACAGCAATTGACAACACCCTTAAGAAATCGGTCCAGAGCCTAGTAGGTGGTGATATTTGAACTCCTTGCGGGGCACAGGATTATTAATCTGTAATACGCCGACGACGTCGTCCTGCTCGCTTTTGACATCTCAACTTCTCAACTTCTACCGAACCGCATGATAAATGAAATGGCTCCTAACTGAGAGCGGGTTGGGCCACGATGGGCCAAAGTCGGGTTGTATCATTAAAAACGTTTGGCAACTCTACCTGAGCCCAACTGGGAGCGCACAGAGCTACTCACAACGTGTGGAAAAATAGATTGAAATGGATATCTCTTCTTTTCCCAATCCATCTCAACTGCCCGTTTCCTAGTCTTTTTGCCTAGTATCCACCCTTTTAATTTAAACCACCAGTTTACTACTAATTAAAAAAATTGTTCGTGAAAATCAGACGGCCTATTATAAAAATGGTATACTTAAAACCTTTACAAATTTCCAGTTCGCGAGCTGCCTCATTCAGAATTTCCCAAGAATGTTCGTCCTCCTTGTGTTACGTGGTCATCGGATCTGAAATATCAGGATGTAGACAGATAAGACAGTTGCACTTAAGGAAACGTCATACAACGAGAAGATTCTGCGTGAAAATTTAGAAGATAGTTAAAATGAAAACTGTTTCCAACAAAATTGATTATTATCTGATGACTCATGCATCAAAACAACTATAACCAATGAAATAGTAATATATCAAATAAACTATGAACCAAATCCAAGGAACTTTTTGGGTTGTGATTTATGATAAATTGTTACTGATCTTCAGAATGCCTCATGAAATATTGATCAAAGCAAATGAATAAAACAATTCCAAAAGAAAAAGCACCTTGAGAATCATTCCGAAGGAAATGATAATTTACGTACCTGCTTCCTCGCCTTGCATCCTCTTGGTTTCTTGTCTTGATAATTCAACCCTCTGTGTCTTTCAGCTACAGATGCTAGTTATCCTGCGATTCTTGGGATGTACGGAACAGCGTCCATGGTTTAGTCGAAGACAATGACCTACTTCCGACTGTACCAACGATTTTGTGTTTTTAAAAAGCTTTTCTTTGGGCACTTCCAAACCAGGAACCGGTTATTGCCACTCCGTGCCCAGTGGAGGCCGTCAGTTATCACACTATAGCAAGCAGCCTATCAACCCCATCAGCCATTTGTTTGACTAAATGTTTCGCGCATATGTTAACCACCAACGCTATTTCCGACACATTTCTTTGGCACAAGCCAGCTTGCGGTCTGTGTACTCAGGCCCTGTGAGAATACACGCTGTGGGCACTCCACGGTATTTTCTCGTTGATCTACCCGATGAAAGCGATCGTACAAGCTGAGTGAGTGTCCCCTCATATAACACTCAGAGATAGAAGAGTAATCTGGAGAAGTAAAACTGAAGAATACCGATCAGTAGATCCGTATCAGCCACGTTTACTTATTATCCGTTAAACAGTTGATCTTCGAAATCATTGACAAACCGACTGAAACTTGTACGGAGTTTGCCCAAAAGGTGCTGATAGATAATACGCATCCTTTACACACCCTTTTTCCCTAATACTTATCTCACTTACAAACACGCTAGAACACAAATATAACCCCCTCAGCATCAACATTTTGGCCGATTTTCCTGTTCTGTAACTGTTTCGAACATTGGCGAACTAAGAAAGGGTACTAACTGAGTTTCTTGCTCAGGTAGATGAATCAGCTTCCGTTTATTTCACAAAAATCCCGTATTCCACGAAACGTGTTACGTTTTCCGCTAATACGAAAAGTAAATTACGGCTAATTAGGAACATTGATTTTTGGGCCGTCTACATTATTTTTGTAACTCATAGCTTCATAGTCACTAGTTGCTATTTTGTGGGAACGTTACGGTCATTACCTAACTTTTTCGCGAAACAGTGCTATGAGATCAAACTCATTATTATCAGGCTTAGGGCAGAGTTTATACAACCATGGGGTTTAAAAACTTCATTGCACACTTATTATTATTTCGGTAAACAAAGACTCGTAGTTGATAAGCCGTTATTATTGTTCTTACGATGTCATAGTGCATCAAAAAACAAGAAGCTTCTTACTTGCAGTACCATAAACCTTGTACTGGCAATAGTCTGTATACTAGAAAAACCTATAATCATGTGCGTGACTGTCAAATCAATAGATCGATTAATTAGTGATAAAATCCCTTTTCAATTTCGCACTCACTTTCCTTTAGAACGTCGAATGGGAGGCTCATTTGCAAACAAGTTCATGGACGACCTATAATCTGCACAGCATTTTAAGTATCCGGAAGACGTGGTGCTTTGTCACTTCATCTTTGCTTTGTTATAGTCTTCATGGATTGTTCACGAGGTTTATCAATCATCCTCCGTTGCTAGGTATTCGCTGTGAGCATCCGTTTACTGATGAACGTTTCCGGGGAACATGGAATGGCACACTTTCTGGCGACCGAGAAGGTGCCTGTGAATATCGATCCACGGTCATTTTACTACTTTCTTTTCGGATTGCGAGTATGAGATTGGCTGCACATAGTTCACAAAAGATGTGCAACAAATCTAACACTCTCAATCTCAGAAGAAATTGGCATCCCCAAAGATGACTCTCAACCGGTTCACAAGCAGATTTCCCTACCAAACCGGAACCGCATGTTCGCAACCCATTTTACTAGGAAGGAAAACCAGCAGCGCTGAGCACAGCAGCATTTGTGGTTGACCAAAGGGGGTTGACAACAAAACTATATCCCATCGGGTTTTGGGAAGCACCCGAATTGGCTCGGGGCAAATAGGAGTATTTTATTCCTCTGTGAATCCTGTGAAGGCGTTGGACTCAAATTACGGCAACTAAAGTAGTGATGTGTCAAATTAATTGCTAAACAAGTATATTAAATAAGGGTGATGCATAGTAAATAAAATTTCATTTACAGAAATTATTTCCCTTAACTCGTAGATCAAGCACGCATCATAAAGTTGCAGGTAATCGTGACTGGTGTAATGTTCCCGCAAATAATGAACTGAATTACCTGTAAGCTTTAGTTTCCGATGATATTTCGAGTGCAATCTTCGACGGTATATCTACCTGATGAAAGTTTAACCTACCTCAATTATAATGAAAAGTTCTTCACAGTGGGAAACGAATTCATATGAAATCACCCATGAGTCGGAATTGAAACACAAACCAGTTTTAAAACAACGAATTTGATGCATGTTAATAATAATGAAAATGAGTTCTTTTTGAACAGATCTATGCGCATCGCGTTGTTTCACACAGAGACCTAGAAAATAAATGGTAAGCGTAACCAATAGAATTATCATGAATTTTGGAACTTTCATGTTTAATTAGAACGTCTGAACACAGAAATGTATGTTTCCTAATTATTGGGTTGGTATTTGACTTATTATTAGCTGAAACCTGATTGCACAATTAAATCGTGCTATTATATTAGTACCCCAGCCAGCACAAAATGCCACCTTCCATGTGGTAGATTCACCACATAAATACCACATCTGTTTTTCTCGAGGATGAGTGCTTTTTTCGCTCAAAATGGCCAAATTGATTCTTTGCATAGAGTAGGAACTCGTCGTTGTGCAAAGAAATTTCGATAAAAAGAGTATTACGAAAACTAGTTGACTTTGATTTGTTTTAGTGTGCTACCAGTTTTTGGCGCGTGCCTGCCAGTCCGCCCTGTTCAGTGATCAGGTATGGTTTGCGCTAATTTCTCGTTCGTGATTCTGTCCTCGGATGGTGATATTTTTCGCGAAGTTCAGGACAGATCTCTAAATTTAATTTTTTTTAAATATAACTCACCTTATTTCGGACCGTTTTTTCAATGTAGTACTAGGATTAGTGAGCTTTTGTCCCAGGGCAGTGATCCATCCGCTCAGTTTCATAATATTATTGAAAACCATAAAACAAAGTGACAGTTCGTTGATGGTCGTCTCTTTTCAGCCTCTGTTCTTAAATTATGCATGTTTACCTATTTTAACAATGCCTGGAAGAAAATGTCCCCATCCTGGTTCGTCAAAGTCCGCTAAGAAACGAAGACTGCGTCAACTGCGTCGAGCATCAGACAGGTCAACAGCAGAAGCATCTACATCCGATTTAGCAGAGGGGTCTGTCTGCCTGAGTCCTGCTGGTAAGACTTGGTTACCTACAGTGTTCACTTATATCTTAGACAATGCGGAACACGGGAATACTTCTACATTTGGCAGTAAATTTCTGCTTCGGAATTCAGGAGTGTGACTGATGCCAACACATGGATAAGCACTGGAAACATATTGGATGATATCCGTCTTTTGTTCAGCCAATGCAACATGTCACTAACGGATTTACGACGATGGTTACAAATGTTAAATTCTCATTTTATCCAAGTACCTCGGGATCCACGGACGATTCTTGGTACTCCATGCACATGCAAATCATGTGTCATTTCCGGTGGTTTTTATGTGCATTTGGGCTTACATGCAGCAATACTCCGTGACGCTGTTCATATGGATCCCATTCATACCTGCATATCCATTCAGCTACATTTTGATGGCATGTGTTGCTTCAAGGACTCCACACAACATCTGTGGCCCATACAATTCCGTATCGTTAAACCAGTTCTCACGTGCTCCTTTGTTGTTGGGGTTTTCTATGGTGACAGCAAACCGCTGGACGTGGTTGAATATCTGACGGACTTGATTTCGGAATTAAAGCCCGTTATAAGTAATGGAATTGCTATTCCCGGAAAACCTTCTAAAATTGACTTCAATCTGCTAACAGTTTTGTGTGACGCCCCTGCCCGAGCTTTTATAAAGCAGATCAAGGGACTTGCTGGATACCACGGATGTGATAGATGTGCTTGCAAATGTGTTTATGTCGCGGGTCGCATGACATTTCCCAATCTGTGCAGTTCCCTTCGCACAGACGCTTCATTTGGCATGCGTTTGCATCCGGGTCATCACCAATCGACGCGCTCATCTTTTGAAGAATTGCCTATTGATATGATTGCTGCATTTCCTTGTGAACCTATGCATCTGATATTCTTAGGTGTCGTTCGCAAGATCATGTTGCTGCTGAAGAATGATATAAACTATAAAATACGACGTTGTGATGCAGATCGCCTATCGGATCTAATCATGAAATGCGGGAAATGGACTCCATGTGACTGTGCGCGAAAATGTAGGTCGCTATGTCATCTGGAAAGGTGGAAAGCCACCGAACTACCGCTGTTTTTACTTTATATGGGTCCAGTTTACCCGCAGCGTGTTTTACGTAGATTACCATATCTGAACTTTCTAACCTTGTCCATTATTTTATACATATTTTCTAGTGATTATTTCTCTGCATATTTTCCATTAGCAGATAACCTGTTAAAAAAATTTATTTCTCAACTTCATTATCTGTATTCACCATCGCAATTATCATACAATGTCCACACATTGGCGCACTTAGGGTTAGATGTCAAACGGTTTGGAAACGTAAACCTATTTTCAGCCTTCGTCTATGAGTCATTCATGTCAAAATTAAGACGAATCATCAGGGGACCTAATAGACCTCATATACAGATTTTCAGGCGAATTTCTGAGGCTTACAACATAGGCCAACGAATACAGCCACCAGATGAGTCCGATGATGTAGGTTGTTATCGATTTCGCGTACCCCGAGGAATCAAGCAAATCAAATGGCAAAATACTGTTCTCACTACAGAGGGTGCAGACTGTTTTGTGAACGTACAAATGAATCCTGGTAAAGTCGTGGATATTGTAGATGACGTCATTGTTTACCAGCGGTTCAAAGAACCAGCAGATGTTTTCACTCACGAAATACCACCTTCTCGTCTGTTAATTTTCCGTGTAAGTGTACTTTTGCCGGAGAAACTGTGTGAGAATCTTACAGAAATACTGTGTAAATATTTTTACATACCAATTGACGACACTGGGATTGTGGTCCCTGTTTTGCATACACTAAGGAGATAAAGTTATTTTTACACAGTGTTCATCATCTTACTTAGTTCTGACTGCGATACTTCGCGGGTCATCTTCCTATGTAACAGGAAATATACAGAAACTCCTACTTCTCCTGCACTCTTAGATGTTCCTAATTGTGAAAATCATAGGCCTGGGAGTTACGAAAATAGTCCGACAAAAGTGGGTGGTAAAAGGTACGTACTTGCACTGGCCTCAGACTGCAGAGGACGAAGTGGCCCGTTGTTGCCGGAACAATGTAGACCCTGGCATCAACTTCACCTTGCACAAAGTCAGTATCTTTTACATTTGCAGTAAGTCCTAAAAATTCATTTATTTCATTTTACAGATGATATACAGGAAGCGAGAAGGTTGAGAAGTGGTTCTGCCAATAGCGATGATGAAAACCAGGGTTTCCACGAAGGACATGTGCGCCCGCGGAGCTTAATGTAAAGAGAACATGTTTTGGTTGGTAAATTTTGCAGTAAACGACCACATCGATTCTTGACAACCGAATTAAGCTCTAATGAATCGGATAACTAGCCTGAAATGGAGGACTGCCGAAAACATTCTGAAAAAGAAAACGCTTCATCAATATTTCAGTCTTATCCGACACCACCAAGCACACTGGAATTGAGGTATGAGCATATTTTCATGTGCATTGTGCTCAGAGAAAAAATTCCATCGACATCAGTGACACCAAGAAGAGTACCTAGGGGGAAAATTTTCAACTCGAAGGACTGCGTTCGCATGGAACCGATTAATTCCTACTTTTACAGTCCACCAAGGGCTTCAAATGATGCAATGGAGCAACGGCTTCGGAAGATGCAACACGACATTGAACGTATGAAGGGTAAGTCTTCAGTCATTACTTGAATGTTCTTCGTAGAATATCTAGTTCAAGTGCGGGAAATGTGTTGCAAAATTTTGGCCTTAAATCAGCAAAAAGAGATCCACATTTCGACGGTGAATACAGCTGGATTTATGGCCAAGGAGGATTTTCATATGCCACTGGAAAGAGTTGATGATCTTATGAAGACTGAGCGGCAGTTGACCAACAAACACAGCCGAAAAAGCTTGGTAGGTTCATGTATTTGAAGTTATTTATTTTTTCAGTTCACCCTACTGTCCTCCGTAGGTGGGCGAACATTTGGTGAGACAGTTCGGACCCTACTGCTGAAAGTGTTGCATGCCAACCTCGTGAAAGAATGCAGCGTCTCAGGAAAAAACAAAAAAATTGCTCTTGATGACAAACTGTTATTTGGAGTGACGCAAGGTATTTCCTTACAATTACTTATGAGTCTGTGATATTCGTCACGCCAGCAAAGCATTTCTCTATATGTTTATACTTATTTTCACCTTATTTTCCAGATGCTGCTAAATCACACTATTTTCGCGAATCATTCGGATTCAGAGTTCCGATTTCATGTTCCCATGTGGCTGCACAACACGAGGTCTCGGAAATGCATTAGGTCAAACCGGGATTTCCAAGTAAACTCCTTAGATTTTCAGACAGCACCGCACCTGGAATCGGAGGAGCAGGAGAGTGTTGCTTAAGCTTGTAAAAAGTCATAATATATTGTTCCATCAAGCCACACTGTCGAATTGAGTGCTAAGAAGAAATGTGAGATATTTTCGGTGTACTCGCGGTAACAATTAATATCAGGTCGTTTATGTACGTATTATCGGTCTGTTAATGAAATATTGCTAATATTACAGCGCTAGAACTCCTTTATTCAGTGGCTTATGTTTACCACTTGGTGTGAAGGCTATACGGAAGCATGAGCAGAGGTGTCTAAGTAAAAAGGGTCCTGTCGAATTCCATCGACAAATGTTTTATGTGTGGTATTTAGGTGGTATTATTAAGTGTTACTTAAGTGGTATTTAAGTGGTACTACTAAGTGGTATTTAAGCGATATTTTCGGGGTCACTGAGCAACTAAATAAACCCTTTTTTGGAGTGGTAAAAACATGTTAAAACATGTTTTTACCGCGTTTTGTGTTGGCTGGGACTATATATAAACAGCTTCGCCAACATTCACTGAGTTTATGACGACAGATCTACAAGAGCTCCTAAACACAGAACAGCGACAATGTGTTTAGGAAATATAAGTCATTTCGAACGAAGAACATTTTAGTTTTACTATTTACATCCCGAAAAGCAATATGCAGCTTCGCACCGTTGGCTTAAAAACATATACAGAAGCAAGCACTATGTTCACGATTACCAGTACTTGACACATCTCAATGGCATTTCTTATTTAATGAAGTTGAGTCGGGTTCACACTGAGTTATTAGCTGTTCCATTAAACAGCGTCCAGAAAATTCGCGAATAAGTTCATCTACTAGGTAAGGTTAAAATTTAAAAATCGAAGCGAGGGATCATTTTGCGAATTACATTATTATCATTTTCATTTTGATTTCATGACGGGAACTTCATTATGCAGACCCGGCAACTTTGCGTCTATTCCGGAATGCCCTCATATAGTTGTCATGCAAAAAGTTCGTATTTTAAACGTAACAGAGTCACCCTTGCGATATACAATCACAGGTATCGATACCTTATCCCACCACGAATATATGACTTGTTCATACACTCCCATGTAATGGTCATGCTACACTAGTGATTACCACCTCAGAAGTTTAAAACACTGAAATTTCACGGGTGCTATCAAAATACTTCTTTTTGCCTTTCCATACAACCGTGCAATGCAGATTTATTTTTGCGGCAATCGTATTAATTTGGGACAGCCTATGAGTTTGCATAATTTCCGAACTCCGATTATTTCGATGGCTTGTATCATACTACTGTAGTAGCTCATTTGAACCGCACTCGTGATACATCACTGATGCATTGTGAAACTGGAGCGTGAATTTATTGGGTGTTGGTCCGCTTGGAAAGTGACCACCGAAGCCCATGTGAAAGCCTTCACGCATATGTGCTACACAAATGCAATGATCACGAGTGACCATCTGTACGCCAACAAAACGGCTACGACAAGTACGGTTCGACGCGCGGCCGTGCCAGATGTCTGCTGAATGCAGTTCTCCTCCTTGGGGGTTGCACGTGTACGGTTTGCGGGGACAAAGGAATAAAACTCGACGAGCCGAAGCTCAATAAGTATATAAATAGGCACCAAAGCACACATCAGAGAATATGTCAATGGCTGTCTATGTCCAGGGGCTACAGCAACAGGATTGGAATCGCGTGCATGAATATAACCTCGCAAGTGGCATATTTTTCCTAACCCGAAGTCAACCAATCAAAGGCAAATACTATAAAAGAGGGTCAGGTACGGAAAAGAAACCTTTATCGGACCTTTTTGACCCCGTTGTGCTAGCTGGATAGATGACCGCAAGCGAAATTGGAACAACGGCGTCAACGGAGTTATTAGAAAGCGATAAAAATTTACAAAGCATTGTGAATTGGAGTGCTGAGAGTGTCCAACAGTACGCCATACACAGAGAGATGATTTGATGGCAAACCGTGTGAAAAGTTGCTCAATACCTCAAGACATGAAAAAGGTACATTATCGATCAATTTACAGTTTCTTCGGAGCGTTTATTTAGGATGATAATTTTATCTGGTTGTGTAGTGGGGTAAAAACATGCAGGACGCAGTGTGGATGTGCACGGCACGAATGAGAATTAAGATATCGTCCAGAGTAGCTGAATCGCGTCTTGCTCACAATTCAAAAATCTCGTCGTCTGACGTCCGGTAGATTTTCCAAAAGGGAATATTTTGCGCTATTTAAGCTGAAAGGAATAACGGAAAGCTAAACCCTCAGCCACTGACCTGTCTCGTAGCTCATTGGCAGTGCGAGACACGAAATGACCCCAAGACTAGTATGCTGAACCTTTTCCCATTGTCTAGCTGCCTATCTCCCAGCTCACCGGCTATACCAGATGCGAGATACTGTCAAGGTTTGTATTTTGAGCACTCTCCCTTCTTTCCATGGAACCATTATTCAGTGAACTACGTTCCACCTCACCGGTGACATTCAGACAGAGAGATAAACACAAGATCCGGGATCATCTGGGTATCGGCCTCGTGCATGGGTACGACTTCGAGATTTCAACATTGCCTTTCTTTTCGGCACACATTGTTGAATTAAAGAGTACTTCGGGATAGTCATTCCGCTGGTTTTGCGCTCTTTATTGATGAACGACCTAAGCTTTCCCAAATACAATTCATAAGGGAAAGAGATAGTTGCATCCCACAATCGTGGTGTATGATATATTGCCCTTGGGTAGCTTGGAATACGTGGCAGGTGGTAACTCCAAGCGTGCAGCACGTCACAATGTTGCCTCATGGTTAGCATGGGGGTTGAAAAACCATCCGACAAGTAACGTGAAAGAACATCCACGTTGATTTCGGCACATAGTTCTTCCAAGCTGGTTTGAGAATACTATTATAATTCACAAATACACTAACCTGCATGGATGATCGACTGTGATCTGCTGATAGTGGCTAGACCCCCACCAAAATCATCTAAATTCCAATTATGCTGCCGGCTCAACTCCTTTTGGTCCACTTCAACAGCGTGGACACCAAGAGTAGTCGTGTCTATTATGCATTAGGGTTAAATGAATACCTAATAACACCTGGTCTTTCATGGCGTACCCACGAACGCTTGTCCTGTCATGATATAAACGGAACAAATGGGCTGGGAAAAACGCTACTACTGACGTATCTTTCAAACATGCCCGATAAAGGATACCTATCCTGGGGAATCATACAGTCCACGATAACTGGTAAAGTCGAACGTTGGAAGCCCCGAAGTGCATAGTGAATACCTTCCTGTTATTTAACTGAATAGAAAGACAATTGCGCTGCAAAAGTAAAGTAAAATGTGGTTGCCAGTGAGTGGCGCTCGTTGTAACCTTAAGGAAAGCACGCCCCATTGATATGGTCGTAGGACTCCGGGAGGGGGAAGAGTTGTCCTCTGCCAGCTGACGTTGTGGGAGAGGACCACTGCAAATGTTTTTTAAAAGGAAACTGGGTGCACATCCGATGAAACGTTGGCTCGAATCACTGGCCTGAGGTTACAGCTAAGAGGGGATGGTGATGAGGCTCATACGGGAGGTGTCCCACTGTCTCTTATCCCGGAAATTTGAAACTTAATAAGGGGGACTTGCGTATCCCGTCAGACTCTTGTAGCATGCAGCCCGCTTGTAACAACGGTCTTTCGGTCAGTTTGTTTAGTAGCCATTTTACACGGACCAACAATGAATTGATACGACGGAAATCGAAGACCGGAGCAATGTACGACCTTTAGTTGGCGTTTTATCTCACTATCAGCATGATTGCAGGGGGTCATGTTACCAATTCGACGAGGCTGACCCTGCAGTTATCATCTTCAACTGACGTAGGGACTGTGGACAGTCCGGCAGCTTTTTCGATAGACAACTCACAAATGAGATCAGTCAACTCTATTAGATCAATTGCCAAGAGATGGGCCTGTCTTAAAGGCAGAGTTCGAAGAAGTGTCTAGTCCCCACGCTGACATACTAATTGGGTGCAGCAGACCAGAGGCTCTTTGGGTGCTTGAACAGAGCAAAGGCAATCGAAAGGAACCATTCACTACGCGAACGATAATGGGATCGACACTTCTCGGACCCCTGACGGACGAAGTCCAACAATCGGAATCAGTTGCTGAGGGAAGTGCCTATGCAGAACATCACTAGCTTTTGACTATTGAATCGAACAAAAAATGAATTTCACTCGAAGGAAGATCAATCGATGCTTTCAATGGCGAATTCAAAGACAAGACCGCCGTGGGCAACACAAAGTAGCTCTATCCAAGCAACCACCACCACACCACCTATCAAGAAATAGAGAAATGGCCCGAAGGTGTTTGACATATAACAAAATAAGACCCTTTCGGGAAACCCAAAAGAAAGCTGAATACCAGCGGGTCAAGCAATGCTGTTCGGAGTTGACCGACCTAGTGGCAGTGCACGGTACCTGGATGCAACTTCATGGCTGGCGGCAAAGTAACCCTTGTAGCAAAACCGCTGCAAAACCTCTCCGAAATCGACCGGTTCTAGGCCGGATGGTTTTCGAGGGGTTTTTACTGTTACGCCAATCGGTTTTCGGTCGGTTTGTTTAGTAGCCACTTCACACGGATCAAGAATGAATGGACACGGAGAAAATCGACGACCAGATTAACGTGGAATGCCTAGTTTGCTTTGTATTTAGATAAATTTGTTAAATTAATCGAAATGTCTTGAAATACCTAGACACAGATCGCCCTATCTCATTACCACAAAAGAGGGGGAGAAGGACATTTATTCGGAAAATCATAAATTGGGAGATGAAAATAAGCAACATTATTCGTCACTTGGGAAAAAGACAGAAATTTACCTAACACATCACCTACTTCAAGTTATTGGCATAAACCACTAGAAAACCTGCCAGAGACCGTCCAGAAAACGGGTCAGAGACCACTCAGGAATCGCCTGAAAATCGACTGACGTAATAGTAAAACCGTTAGAAAGCCGGCCAAAAATCAATCGGTTTCGGAGCTGTTCTTGGCCGATTTTTAAAAGGCTTCCAAGTGGTTTGTGGTAATCGTATTAATTTCGTTCTGGATCCGTGTAAAGTGGGGGCCAGACAAACAGACCAAAAACCGAGTGGTGACCGACGGTAGGAACGGGCTGGATGCTGCAGGGGAAGGCTTCTTTCTCCAAGGCGAAAATTGCTGAACTGAAGTCAATATCCAGAAAGGAAGTCAAAATGCCTGCAATAATATTGGGGTTTCAATGCAGCGAAAATGCTAAAAGAGGACTGCACCACCATCGAACTGAGCTTTGCGTATTGGTCAGATCCTACTATTTTGTTATATTACAGAAAACGGAGAGGACAAGTAGTTTGTTCGAAGCACCACGGAGTTTTATTTACTAGTAGCAGAAAACAGCGGTGAAAATGTTGTTGGTTCAAGCTCGGAACTACAAAAAAAACTAGAATAATAGTATGTAGGCTGCCTCGCGCCGAGGTATTCAGCGTTTTATTCCATTTCATGCCTTACTGCTATTCAGCTAGACCCATTTTCCCTGAACAGTGGCAAAATGTACTGGGTTCCAGTTTTCTATACCACGTGCACAAAGGTGAAGAGAAAACATTCGCCAAGGTTTCACTTGGACAGTTCAAGTGAGGCTTATTAACTAAAATCACTTTGTAGAATTATTCCGGCCTTTACCATTCATCCACATTTTACAGATTATTGTCATTCACACAGATTTGACACAGAAAATCTCTGAAATACCCTAGTAGGTGTCAGCATTTGATCAATCCTCGGGTTCATGTGTATTTTGCTACTTATCCTCGTCCACCCTTTTCCAAACCTGATTTATAATTAGAAACCGATTCTCAGCTCTTTTAGAAAACTTGGTGTGTGAATTCTATGTAATTCCGCCGTTTTTTGGTATTTCAATTTTACGTGATGTTTCATTGTCAGTCCAAAGTAGCATTGTAAGGGGAAAGGCGGATCCGGGTGAATGGGCGAGATGGTGATCAGTCTCAAATGGATCTGAGATAAAACCGGTGTTGGTATTTGATAAACAAACACTGGGCCGACGTCCAACACGTCGTCCCTGGCAGATCACACACAGGAAGAACAAGACACCAGTGCAGAGCGTATACTAGGCAAAAATCCTTTAACATCCTGGGCGCATGGATTTCTAGGGACAAATTGTGAATCGAACAGAGATAAAGGGATCATGGCCTTTATTTTGGGCTAGTGGTTCTTATAGTTTGGACCCCTCGGCATTCAGGCCTAGAAGACAAATGGAGAGGGACAGAAAGTAAATAATACAATGAATCAAGGTATAGCAGAATTAGGTTTTAGCCTAAAAACAGTGACTGCCACTTCACTCTCTCTCCCCTTGGGAAAAGTTTTTGTCCTCAACACCCGAGCAATTTTCGGTGTGGATTTCAACCCCGCCAGCCGCAATTGGTACGGTTGTGCCGCAATTTGGCCGCTGTTCCTCGGGAGGCGCCATCGATCTAGTGGCTAGCTTCAACCCGTTGAAGGGCACAGATGTCAGTCTGGCATCCAAAACTTCCGTCGGCGCAATACGGCATGTGGCCTCCTTGAACATTTACAGCACAGGATAGGGCTCAGTTCTTTCCCGGTGTAGCTTCCCCGGTCTTTCTTAGGGTGGAGCCGGATAACGTAGGAAAGCTTGTTCACCGGGTTGTAGCGGCTGCCCTGCAACCCACTGGTCATAACATTCCTTCTGGTGTCGGAAGACCTTCTTCTATCTCTCACGGGCCGGTGAATGGGCGCGTTTTTGATTCTGTTTCAGCTTCGAAGCAAATGCTGTTTAGATGAGAAGACCCGGAGCACTCACGAAAATCGCTAGACCCGATGGCAGCCGCACCTCGCGTGTGATGTCATGGCAGAAAACGTTTGTCGGGCTGATGAATGTACTTTTGTTCTGCAGGCTAGCAGACAGAGGAAGGTCGCTTTTTCCCAATCCAAAGTAGAACATTTATCGAATAAAGCTTTTAACGGTACTTTAACGATCTATTTGTCCCTTCAATCTGTCAGTTACTCTCTGGGTGATACGGGGAAGTAATTTTCGTTCTTAGCCCACAGAGTTGGCACAGTTTCGCGACCACCGAGCTCTCACAACTTGTGCGCCAATCTGAATGTAATCGCTGTGGTGTCCGCAGCGAGATATTTACTGTTCGAAGTAGCAATAGTGATGGCATCAATGGAGGGCAACGCTACAGCCTCACACCATTTGTTGAAGTAGTCTACCATCACAAGAATGTAGCTACTCTTTCTGGGGGTCTCAGGTAATGGTCCGACAAAATCCAGCCCTACAGTTTGGTTAGGATGACCTGACGGTATTGCTTGTAACGGAGCACGATGTCGCTTCTGTGGTAGTTTAATCTGAGCACATTCTACGCAGAGGTTACAAAAGTGTATTACTTCCTGATTCTGCTGGGGCCACCAAAATCGTTGCAACACGGCGTGGTCCATCTTATGCTGCCCTACATGGTCCAACTCGAAATGCATTTTTCCTAAAACGTACAGCACCTTTGATAGGTCCACGATCATTCTGAGACTATAATTCTTTCCGTACTGGTAGTACACCACCTCCGGAATCGATAGTAGTGGCCAAGCGGACCAGAGACAAAGGTTCGCCCGGCTACGGCTGGCCATCTCAACCTTGATGGGTTTAGGCTGACCACTCTTTAATTTGTCACAGATTGCTTTCGTTTCAGGATCATTGCGCTGAACCTCTGCCCACTTTGTTTTCTGTGATTTCAATAGTACTGTGACCATCTAACAGGTCGGGCAATCGCCAAGCTGGTCTTGACGTCCGAACAAGGCGTCGGCATTCGTGTGCTTTCGACCAGGTCGGAGCTGGCATTCGGAGTCGAACTGTTGCAGCTTTTCTCGCCAAAGGGGTACTTGTCCCTCAGGTTCTTTGAATTTTTGCATTCATTTCAGAGACTGATAGACCACCCTGACAGTAAACGGTTTTCCTAGCAAATAGTGTACGAAATGACGTATATACTTTATCAGCGAAAGAATCTCTTTCCGGTGTGTGCAATAATTGCTCTCCGGTTTGCTAAGGCAACGAATGGCTTGAGCGATCATATGCTATTCCTTATTGTGACCTAGTTGAGAAAGAACTGCCCCGATCCCCGTCTCAATGGCATCAGTGTCCGAGATGAGGGTGCCAGCCTTTTCGATGAGGTATGTGAATGCGAGGATCGGAGCCTCGGTTAGACATTTCTGTAGCGTTTCGAACTCAGTCTGACACTCCAAGTTTCACAGAATTACCCCTTTCCGTTTAGTGAAATGCTCAGCAGATGTGCATCCGCGCGCGACAAAATCCTCCAAATTAACCAGATGTTTTGCCGGCACTAGGTAGCCTAAAACCACACTCGTTAAGCTGTGGAATGTCGCACGGGCGTTGACCTGCCTAAAAGGTGTATTGTGGAATTCTTACTCCTTAGAATGGATGAAGAAGGCGGGTTTCTTCGTGCCATCGGGGTGCAGTTCAACCTGCCGTTATCCGGATGCCAAGTCGAGAGTGTTGAAATATCTTGCATTTGCGAGTACCTCCAAAGTATCGTCAATCCGAGGAAGGGGATAACCTCTTTTCACTATCATTTGGTTAAGCCTGCCATTGTCGAATCAGGTCCTTGATGATCCGGAATTCTTCCTTACCATCACCACGGGTGAAACCCAAGGAGACTGTGAGGACTTGATGACTCCTTCACTTGACTTTCCTTAGATGATATTGGTCAATTCTTTTCGGTACTTAACTGGAACCCGAAGCAGATGCCGCCTCACTGGAGTAGCCCATTTGTGTGTCGGTACGGTTCTGTATGACCACAGCACGCCCAAAGAGAACACTATATCAGGCAAGAGCTCCCTTATGAGTTTTTATAATCTCTCCCAGCTGGGAACGGTCTACGGAATTCGGAGAACTATCCACCTGGTTGGGCGATAGAGCTATTTGTCTTGGCAAGCCCGCCGGTAGTACTTCCCGAGCCCGGTCTCCTTCCTTCGGTGTATCTGCCACCAAGGATTTCCCATGTGGGCCCGCTAACCCCGTTAGCAAAACTGGCTGTTCCTGTCATGCCTGTTGGGTTGTCTGTTGTGAATTAGGATTTGACAGGATACTCTGATCTCCAGAAATCAACATGCCAAAACTCAAGTCAAGGCAAAGCCTATTTTTGTGCAGGAAGTCATGTCCAAGGATCAAGTCCCATGATATGTCGGGAGACAGGACAACTGAGGGCTTAACAGCTTTCCCTTCCACTTGGAAATTTACCTGGCTATAACCATATGCTTCCACAGGAACTCCGTTTGCTGCCGAAACTCTCGGTCCTGCATCTCTCTCCTTGCTCTGACTGCAGATCCCTGGGTGGATTAAGCTACAAGTAGCCGGTGTGTCAAGTAACGCCCAGTATGGATGATCCCGTATCATAACGCTGGCCAGAGGTAGTTGAAGGTGCCCCTTCATGAAAACACAGATCATGGGGATAAGATCAGTCAGCTGCGTTGACTCAACTTCAGTGGTGCCCCTTTGTAACCGGGAGCCTCACCGGTCTTGGTTTCGTCTCGCCGGGCTTCAATAACTGAGAGCCCGATTGTATGGTGCTTCATTCCCCGGCTAGGAGCCTAACTTAGCGGCTAGCCGAACAGCTTATGATAGGTACTACAGTGGCTGTTGCTGCAGTTGGGACCGGTCTTTATCATATTGAGTTCTCGAGATAAATCGTTCCAGAGCCAGGGCACTTCAAACCTGTGGGGACTGACTTGGAAACCCAACCGACACCAAGGAGAGAAGGTGATTTGCACGGTCAGTTAGGCTTCCAGTGAGCAGGTGTCTCCGCCCCCAAAACTCGAGTAACGCCATGGAAGCACCAGGCGCGACGGGAAACAGCTCCTTCCAAGTTTTTCACTTGACTGCGGTGGGTGCCTTCTCGTCAACCCTATCCTTCAGGACCAAGTATTTGAGCATCGTCAGCAAGTCGATCCAAAATGCATCCAATATGTTCCCCATCGAGTATTCGTGACAAAAATTGGGCCATTTTGGATTTCCATTGGGTAAGTTCACAGTAAACAATGAAGAGTTGATGCCGCTCTCTCGGCGGTACCATCGAGAAGGCAGGTATTACGGGTGACTATCAGTCGTGAGAAATCCCCCAGAAAGAATTCATTTTCATGTTTCCTTAGCATCACTCACTCATTTACACTAATGGTTTGTTTTTATGCACCGTGTGTTTTCATGAACCAAAGTTTGTTTGTTCGCGTCCAACACGCTACTATGTCACACCCTTTTCTGGATACGTGTGACTCACGTGCTTTTTTCTCGCACGCTGCAATTTGGTTCTCATTTTCTGAGTCCCCTTGACCGCATAATGGAGGTTGGTATCTGTTCATTGTCATTGTTTGTCTAATTTATCCAGTATCGTAGAACTTACGGATAATCGTGTTCTGATTTCGGGATCCGTTTCCATTTTGGCTACCTATTGCTCAAAGGCCTTCACGTGATGTGCGGCAGTGGCATTTGAATAACTGGCAGTTCTTCATCAACTTTTCTGTATTCACTTTATCCGATAAAGGGGATCCCGTCTCATTAGGAAAATTTTTAAAAGGCATGGCTTATCTGGGTGAATATGCAAGATGGCGATCGGTCTCAAGTGGATAGGAAATAAACTCTTGATATTATTCGATAAACAAACACTAACCCGACGTCCAATACACCGTCTCCTGACAGCTCACGCAGAGGAAGAACGCAAACACCAGTGCAGAGGGTATATTGGGTGAAAGTTCTTTAACAATAATAATAGTTTTCTTAGGAGACGCACGAAACATGTCTTAAGCGTGATGGAAATTTTTACAAGCTACAAAACTGACGGACAAAATTCATGAAATACCTAGAAATGTGCAGGACAAAGAGGGGTGGGTGGGAAGAAATGGACAGTAGATGAGAGGAAGGTAAATATATGCTCAGCAGGGAGTAATGGAGGGAGTTTAAGTGAACCCGGAGAAGGATTCACACTCAGGCCTGGCATGTATGAAGGTCAGGGACAGATGGAGCAGCTGGCTGAGCTAAGTGGGGGAGAACGGAACTTGGGAGCTTTACATGGGGGGGCTAAAAATCGGCATGAGAAACTATCGTTACGAAAAGCAATGAAGAAAAAAGGAAAAAAGAGGAGAAATACAGTAGAACAAAATATTGAGTTGTTTGGCTGCAGACTAGGTGGCAATGAGCTACGCCTTATGGCAATAAACGGACGGTGTCAATTTAAAAACAAGGAGCCAGCAAGGCAAGACGTAAAGAGTGAGTCATATGGCGGCAGTACGGCGGAAAAATCGAGATACGGTAAGTGTGAGGCACGGACATAGAAAAAATGGGTGCATATCAAGAGGGGCGGCTGCATGGTGGCAAGAGGGCTGGCCGGCAAAGAACTGGAGAAGGCAGAGGAAATATGCGGATATATATATATATATATATATATATATATATATATATATATATATATCAGAGCAGGAGCAAATAGCTGTGGAGAGACGAAACACGGAAGTAGCAGGGCCTGGAAGAAGTCGTTAAAGTTAGGCCAAATGGTACGGAATTAGCTTGGATAAACCCCGAAGAACTAGCTTATGGCAGGTGAACACGGGGGATCAACAGCAGAATAGAACCAACCTTGTAAGCACAGAAGTGATGGCTGTGAGCACAGGTTGATAAAAGAGAGAATATGAGGAAATAATCGAAGAAAACAATTATTAGTAAATCTAACAGTCTGATTGTTGCAGGTGTGGCATGTGGTGACGGTCGAACATTGTTGAGGCGTTATCAAATGGATGTTCGTTATGCAGCTAGAAGATGGACGTGAAAATGCCTAGAGAACGTGGAGCAAATGGAAGTATGGTGTAATTGGGATGGTGTAAAAGAGATTAGAAGAACTGTGGTGCGCAGAAGCGTTAGTTATAACAGCAAATAACATGAGAGAGAAATAAGGAAGTAGAAGATCAGAAAGTTCAGGTAATGGCAGATGACATGGTTTGAAACCGTGGGTGAGAATTATGGCGTACGATGATTTCACTTCTGGTGGAATGCTGAAAAACAGCACAGCCTGAAAAGCACAGTGAAGATACTTTTGGCTAGCAGTGTACGAGGCGGACGGGAGTATGGACCAAGAGAAACCAGGTGAGAGATGATCAGACAGATTGTTCCACTGCGGATGACAGGATGAAGACCGAGAAGAAAAAAAGAACCCGGGAGGGAAAGACTGTGATGGAATAAAAATGCACGAGAAATAGTTGTGCTTTGGAGTTGAGAGAATAGAAGTGAAGAGTAGCGTGCCATTACATAAATGGATTGAGTCGGGAGTTGCTAGTCGGTACCTTGCCCAAGAATAAGACCCATGGAGAATTACGTATTCAGACGTGGAAAATATTGAGGTGGTGAAGAGGTAATAAATTTGGCCGTAAAATATGCAAAGGTTGGAACGGCGAGGTCTTATATGGTGATCGGTCATGGTTACGGAATTTTATGGTGCGTAAAGGTAGAAGGTGTAAAATGGACAAAAAATGTCGCAGAACGGTAGCTGGTGAGGTATGCAATCAATGAGCTTTATAAGTATCTGGAGGCACCAAGTAAATACTGATTAGGGGCCGACAGGGGCAAAATAGGTGGTGAAGAACATGTTTCGGGCTTGGTCAGAATAAAATTGATAGGGCGACAGTGACATCATGCATTGAGGGTTGTCACCTTGAAAAACGAGGAGAACAAAACAGAATGGATAGGTGTGCATGCGGAGGTAGAACGGCACCAAAGGGAAGCGACGAGAACGCTGACAAGAACGACAGATGAACGAATCTTGGTGTAAGAATGGTAGAAGCATGCGGTCTGCAACGGACAATGATAAATGTGGTAGGGCTAGGAGTGTTGAAGAGTGCAATCCGCAACCGGTGCTAGTGGGCGGGGCTGACCGTGCGCTGGACACGAAACCTTAAAAACACTTCGCGAAGTGAACACAGGAGGTGTGATCCACCAGCCTGTTTGCGCTCGAACGTCGTTGCAGACGGCCTGCACGCCCGATGTGAGCCGGCCAAAGCGCGGGATTTGACCGCGCCCCGCGCAGTTGGGATTGGCCTGAGTGTTCATTGATGGTCGTATAGAGGGCCGAAAAACCACTGCAAGGGTGTATGGTCCAGGACGAACTAGACAGGTTGTGGGAACTTGGACAACAGAGCCAACTGGGACATCAAGTGTTAAACCGTCATAAAGCATTATTATCCAGGTGTCCAGCCGAGGAGGTGATCAGTAAAGTGCCCGAGGTGGTTGGCCGGCAGTGAGGTTCACTAGAAAGGGAAATGAGATAGGGTAAAGCAGTCTGGGTGTAGCCCAGCTGAGGATTAACGGGTAACAGAAGGTGGGACAAAAGTGAAGCCCGGACACATGGATGCAGTGGATCACTAAGTCAAATTGGGGCCGTGAAACGTTAGACTTAAAAAAGAAACTCATGAGCAGGAGCTGAAAAGTTCAACGGAGATTATTATTTCCCCTAGAGTAGTCATTCGTCGGAAGAAAATACTAAGTTCTGAATGAAATTACGGACTCTTAGCTAGGGGATAGTGTGGGCAGAATTGGTGACGTCATAAATGGATGCTGAGTTCAGTTGAAGAGCCACGCTAAAAGAGAGAAATGAGACTAGATTTTCCGGTTCAGAATCGCGGGGATGGTGGTGGAAGTATTTGTAGTGGGAGAAGAGGCAGCTTTAGCACAAAGATATCAAGGAGAGTCGAGTTAATGCCCGTTCTATTGCTATACAGTGGGAGACAGAAAAGATGAGACGTTGAAGGAGCGAGACATATATGGGTTAGTAAATAGATGGAAGTTCGTACAAAAAACAAGAATGACGAAAAAGAACACTATAGAGAATGGCGTGGTAGATGGACCTCAACATTGGTCAATTAGTAGATGCGCTAAGGAAAAACTGGGTCTATGACCCGTGAGATTAAAGATGGAGTCTTTGAACTATGGATAACTGAGAGCAGTAACATTCGGTAACGAGGTTGGGGTTTGACCTAGATCTGTTAATCAGTAAAGGAGAAAAAATAAATTATGCATGAAATTATGGAAGAAGCTTAGCTGGGGGATAGGGTGGGGGCAGAGTTGATGACTTCATAACCGGACGTTGAGTTAAGTTAGTGATCCACGCTAAGTAAGAGGAAAGAGACTAGGTTGTGCAGTTGAAAGTCGCAGAGGTGGTGATGGAAGTATGTGTGGTGGCACCTGGTGTGGAAAGGAGGCAATGTAGGCAGAGATATCGAGGAGCATTGGTTACTGGCCATGTTTGTGCTAACAGTAATGATATTATGTGTGCATGTACTTATATGTATATATGTACACATATATATACATATACATACATATGCGTATCATATATATATATATATTACTGTATATTATATACGCATATATAGCCGACCAAGACATCGTTACCTTTGCAGTTCCTATAGCGTTTTTGGGATTGATTTCAGGGCCGCAGACGAGATATAACTAGATAAAAGCAATGAATAATGGAGCGGATGAGGCATATTGACAAACTGTGAGAAGTACTGCGGTGGCCTCTTTAAAAATGCGAACGCATCTGGAGGGACTTGTTTCAAGGTGAAATCGGCAGGATCCTGTAAGTTGGTATGGAAAAACAATTAGTGGGCGCAGACATGCCTTAAATAGGTCGATGGGTAAGTCTAAGGAGAAGCGGTCAAACAGAGCATTCAGAGTTCAAAAGCGATGAAACTATTTAGGAGGGTAAGTTTAGGCGAGAAAGCAGAGCAATGGCTTAAAAGTTGAGGCCTTTCTCTTAAGCTTGACATTCGGTTATGTGAAAGTTAAACAAGCGCAAAACAATTGAGACAGAAAGGAACTTATCAATAGTATGCACGAATGCATACTTTGAATAAGAAGATCTTGTGTAAAGAAAGTTCATTCCAGATTCTGGAGTACTGGAAGGGAAAGAACTTGGAGCGTAGAACAGTTATCGCGGGGGGTGTGGTAATAGTATGCTGTCTATTACGGGGTGAATATCCAGTACCCGGGTCTCATGGGGTTTCAGGGACAGATTGTGAATCAGACAGAGATAAAGGGATCATGGCCTTTATTTTGGGTTGATGGTTCACATAGTTTGGACCCCTCGGCATTCAGACCTGGAAGACAATTGGAGAGGGACAGAAAGTAAATAATACAATGAATCTGGGTATGACAAAACAAGGTTTGGCCTGAAAACAGCGATTGCTACTGCAGCTACTGCGTCCAATTTCTGCGCCCGTTTTTGTGAACAAAATTGGTTTCAATCAGGTATTGCAATAGTTTTCTGCCTGGGATGCTTAGCCTAAGCTCGAGCAGCAAGGTATTTCTTGCCGGAATGGTAATATTCTGACCGTGGGTCTAACTACGTGCATCCGTTTTCTGATGAAAATGTCAATCTCAAATTGTGCAGCGGAATTTGGAGCTGACTCATCCCCGTTTTGCACCCGATGACTACGGTAGAAACCTATTTTACTCGCAGCCAGCGCAAAAGGTCAGCAGTTGGAGGCACTGACAATAAGCTGTAGATAGAGACTGTGAGAATCATGACCTCATCCGGAACAATAGGTAGCGGGATCTTGGCCGGCTGCTTGAAGGACAAGTATTGAAAATCCTTCCAAGTGTTCCACGTGCTTCGTGGATGATGCCAGATTTATTAATAATAATAATGGTATATTTCTCGACCATGGTCGAGACGCACGCGCAAACGCATTATCATAGTGTACAACGTTACTCAAAGCTGTGAACTACACACGAATTTCAAGAAATCTGGTCAAAATCGTCAGAGGCAAAGCAGCACAGCTAGAGTTAGTTTTATTCGACCGATGTTATAATGGTTCGCGCGGCAAAAACGGACTGGTTTCGATTCCGGGTTGGTTTATGGTGGCCCGTGGGAATGCAAAATATGTCGTGAAAATATATCGCTAAGGATGCGTTATAAACCAAAATAGTGCAAGCTGTGGATAACGGAGGCCTATTGGGGTTCCATGAAAGGAATGAGTTATGAACATGAAGAGATGAAAGAAATGAATGGGAGTACACTCGTGAACTTTGGTGAATATGAGGAGAACGGCTCTCTATGAAGACGACGATGGCCCGGAATGACGGATATTCCCGGTCTCAACAAACGAAGTGCATCACGAAAAGGATAGACATGAACAAACTGCGTGGAAGTGGACTAGGAAAAGTTGATGAATGTAGAGGAAACGGCAATCCATATAAAAGGTGAGTTTAGGTTCAGGATCAATAACCCGTATCATTCAGAAAAAAGGAGCGCAACTTGAAGGCCTTGAATTGGTGAAGAATCAATTTCAAGCCGAGCAAAGATCAAAAGAAAAATGAAATCTTGCAAAAGAAAACTGAGTGAAAAACCCCGGCGTAGGCTCGCGCCTTACTGTTCTGTTAAGCTGACAAAAATATATTGACTTATGGATTCTCAGTGATATTCGGAGTCATCATCGGGAACCACGGATGGGGATGGGGATAAGTGGACTAGCTTTTTGATGGCGTATCGAAATTTAATGAGTAAAACATTCCTGTGTTGCATATTCTGGCTCTGTCATTGCATTGTTTCATATGAGACCAGGGTGATGTGCAGCATCCCGTGGGTATAGATCATCAGGCAGGGTAAGGGACGTGTCGGTCAATCAATAGAAGGTAGCTTATGAATTGTTATTTGTGAAGACTCCAGCAGTGACATCAGTGGCAGAGGTGTTGCTTCAGAAGACAATCTACTGGTAAGCAGTTGGGAGTGTTTTAGGTCGTGTGGCTCGATTGCAATCCCGTGTGGTATAAAAGATTCCGTTTAGGTCTCTGTCAGTAAAGCCGAGGTGTGGACCTTGGTCACCGAAAGTGGGGCCCGAGAGAGTGGACGACGACAAACCTGAAATAAATGATGTTAGCAGTCTGGACGTGGTTCTAGCTGAGTGATGATAATAAATGGCGACAGTTATTAATGAACTGGTTGGGTTTACATGAACGGTCGGTGGCACATTTCATATTTTGGTCTGGGTTTAAATTCGAGAGTTTAAATAACGTAGGGTTGATAAGTACCACTTCAGGCTTGCAAGATAGCGTAAACCGGGTGGGCTGCTGCGTCTGAATTCCAGAGGATAAATGGTTTGCACTCAATTAGAAGTTCTGAAGAGCAATTAAGTAAGAATGCAGAAAGAACCACTAGGGCATCGGTGGTGATGCGCTAGAGAAAATTGTTATCATGCACAGAAACGTGGACATATGTTGTTCTGTGCTCCTACTCGGTAGTGCCGGCCTACTAAGATTTAATTTGAATGTGAGCAGGGAAATCTCATGACTTGGTGGTTGCTTGAATATCGCATTTGTTATAGGAGTGAGGCGAGATAATAAGTAAAGAATGAAAAATATGAACAGTTCTCCGTGTTTTCCTTTTTGTAGACTCAAGTGAGGCAGGTTTTGGTCATTTGTTGCTTCCATAAGTTATCCATGTCAGTGGGCTTAAAGTCCAGGCTGCGGTAATGATTGTAGTTGGCAGGAGACTGTGGTCACTGTTAGGTAGGGTTGCAAACCTGAACGTGGCTTGGATGCTAGGACATCGAGAAAGCCGCTTTCTGAGAAAGATGACGGAAGATGGGGGGTATGGATGGAAAAGGTGACCTGTTTCCACTATGTTCTTTTCTCTATTTCTCCTTTTCCGGGCTTCACCGTGGCTGCCGTTATTCGTCAGGTACGTCTACACGCTGTCTGGGTCAATGGGTTTAAAGTCACAGCTATGGTAGCGATTGTATTTGGCGTCGACATGCATGCTAGGTGCGCTTAGGGAGGGTATGGGGTGGTTGAAACTTAGAGCGGGGGGTGGGTGAATGTATGTGGAGAGTCCAGTGCACTGTCACCCCAGTCAGTCTCATGCGTAAAAACCAAAAGCTTGCCGAGCGAACAAGGGCGATGAAAATACCCTGATAGTCTCGTCCAAACATCGCAATTTCGCACATCCGTTTGTTGGTGTGAGATTTGTGAATGTGGCTCTGAAACGATTCTGGCCGCCGTGCTTGGACCAAGGAGCGTCGAACCTCTGGGTTCTATTGGAAAGTCTGTTTGGCCGCATATTTAAGGTTTGCCTATTTTTGTACTTTTGTGAATTTCAGTTTATTAATGTTGAACCCGTAAATCTATCTTGTTCTGTTTTTGGGATTCTTTCGACTAGGCTGCGCGATGCTCGATTTGTGATAATTGCGGCTTACTCTTAGTACCGGAAATAGCTTATTGGTAGAGCTCATCATTTGGCCTTCTCCAATGTGTCTTGATTGTGTTGAATAAGTACGTCTACCGCAAGTTGTTTTGCAGGCGGTTTATTGGATGTCTCACTCCGAAGCTTGGGCGGGAGTTTTTCCGGCTGCCACCGACTCTTAGTTTTCTATCGATCGGTTCGAGGCTCAGGGTTTCTAAGCCATTCTTTCGGATCAAAGTGCCTTGATCGTTCGGTCCATTCTTCCCAGAATTCTAACTCTCCCGAATGAACGCCTCGGCTTGTGACATCTTGATGGGATCATCTCCCACAGATGGTATTCCGTCGGCCGTTATTGGACCCACAATCAATCTGCTGAACGGATGGAGATCTTTCAGGCAAATATAGAAACTTCCATGCACCACGCAGCTGGAAGTTGGTTACACCTCTGAAGCATAAGTCTGATGGATTGTTGGCGGACTCGGTATGCTGTCCCCGACCTTCCATGATTTTTTCGTGTGTGAACATGGGCCTGTTTGCTGCGAACATGACGAAGCAGTTGTTGATGTTCTTGATGTAGTACAGCACAATCGGCCTGTCCGTCCAAAACCTAGCTAACCAGCTGTCGGATTTAAAGCGCCTCTTTATGGACTGTTCCACCTTAACAGCCACCACAACTGCTATAGGTTCGAGGAGCGGAATAGAGGCGGAGTTTGGAGGGGCGACGAGGGTCTTGGCAAACAGGACGCTTAGGGCGCAGCTCCCGTCACCCAGACCTCACTGTCCGCCCACTGTAGTTCTGTAACCGAAATTCAGAAGCGTCGTAAAACGGTGTGCAGGTCTCACATTTGGTGTGTGCAATCAGAAAAAAAACAACTAGGAATCCGTTTGTCCTCCAGCTTCTTTAGTGTGAATATAAACTCCCCCTAGTCCATCCTGTCTTCTTTCGACAGAGCTGCCGCCGTGGAGCATTTGTGGGCCAAAATCATGGGTAAGCTAGTCCAAGCGGATGAAATTTGCTGAAGATTACTGACGTCACCCCCTGGCACATAACCGGCCAGTCGGGAACTTCCACTCAGAGGATGAATTCATCGCTTCCAGCCTCTCACTGTATCCCCAGGGTGCTGTCCGTTGGGGGAAGCAAGCCATTCAAACTCCAAACCCCGTCCACCTCATCGCCGTCTGAAATAACGTACAACACCCACGGCAAGCTTGACCCCCTTTTCGGCATCAGAAGCGCACCCCTCTTTAGCGTCGGTCCCTCCAGCTGGGTTGTTGCCGTAAAAGCATCATCAGACGACTTAAGATAGTCTTCAACTTGGAAGTTGTGGCTGGCGCTATTCATCACCTCTTGACTAACCGACACTTCACACTGAGAGATGGTCTCTTGTGGGGCATAGTCTGCACAGAAGGGTGTTTGTACCGCCTAGAATGGACGCACAGTCATCCTGTTTTCCAACATGGATTTGTCCATATCGTTCCCTTCCCACCCTGCGGACCGTAACGCTCCTCCGTCCTCTACTAGCACCTCAAACTTTGGAAACATTTCCCGTATGCCGGCTGTCATTGCCAATTTATCAAGAGGGAACTGGTACGGGACCCCAAGCACTGGAATCGCCCAGTCTGGCCGTTGCAGCAAACAGCGGTTCGACGGCTTTCCCTGGACTTTGGCATAGCAGCCAAAAATAACCCAAAGGTTTCCGGGCTTTTGGGGGTTGGAAGCTGGATAATGCGGCAAGTAACATGTCCCCTCGCGGATTCTGGTGGCAGCAGTCACATTCCGGTCAAGCCAAGGGTTTCTTCGCCTATCATTGAGTCTGGTTATCGCATCCAAAGGTGGTCTTCATGGCAAAAATCCTCCTACAACGGCAGTAATCTACGAGGAACATAGTTCTTATTGTCCACAGGATGATCCGTCTGTACGAGCCATGGCCAACTCAAAACTCTTTGACAGGTCTTTCGTCCCCCTCGGTACCGTCTCCGCTGCGGGGCGGCTCTCTCACCATAACGACATATGATCATCACTGGAGCCATGGAACCCATGGTCGTAGAGGCTGCGCAGCTGCTGCCCCATAATCATTTCAGCGCACACAATTCACCGAGTCTTGCCGCACCTTAGGTCCATAAATTATCTAGCCCAAAGTCGTGCTTACTGCTTGGGGCGCCTGTCGGTTTCCCACCCTCTGGTCCAGCATCCAGTGTGCTTCAGGCATGTGACTGCCAAGCAGGAGGTCCACTTCACCCCCTCATATTTTACGATTGTCATATCTTAAAGATGAGGCTATATGGACAAAATCGAATAGAGAAAATCCGGAGTCCACATAGGCAAATCTTTCAGCGGGAAAGCGTCCCTGGTCTAAAAGTTTTATTTGTTACCCAGGGAGGCTAGCAGCAACCTTACTCAACCCGTAGCCACGACTTGAAGTACGCCCTCCGTGCACACTGCCGACTACCTGGGGGATCTCTTAAGCTGGTACTTCCTCGGAATACACTCTTTCATCGAATTCAAGTCATACTCGATATCCAAAAATGCCAGGGCTTTGGTCACCTCACTAAGGATTACCACCTCTACGGCAACTGAGTCCAAACGAACGGGTTTTCTAGTGGACTGAGACACTGGGCAGGTCAAGACAGGCTTCAAATTTGTCATATAAGGCTGCACCTGCCTGATGTAGCAGCCGTTGATGTCTGCCCGTGCAACCTTCTTGGTCGCATCTCGATATTACTCGGTAAGCCTCTGCCCGGCTTGAGCTGTTGAGAAGTGCTAGTCGAGCTCCCAACTTTTTGTCATTTTTCACCTTTCATGTAGTGCGGCTTTTAGGAATCTCGGACACTCCGTCAACCGTGACTGGCACCGAGGGCCTTGCAGCCTGGGAAAACCGCACCCTCGCATTTAATGGCACGCATGCTTGTCGTACCCCGTTGTTTCGGGTACTCCCGTACTGTTTTTTGGGTGCGACTGGCTGTGCGTCTGCTCGTTCTGTCACCACCGCAAATGGGTCGACCGAATCCACCGTCGGCTATCCTAGTCTGTCTGTCTAAGTACCCACCCAGGTCCTCGAAGTTAACCTCGCCGTCACCCGGGCTTATGCCTTCTGCCTCTTCGGCCAGCGACTCCGTGGACCGGTGGGAGACAGCGAACTGTCCCCTCTAATATGGGCATCCCTTTGAGATCAGACCTGTAACCCAGGCGGTCAAGGGCTATCGAACGATTTTTCATCCTAATGACAGGTCATATATTGCTTAGATGTCGCTCTCTGTTCTCCTTGCTCCTGATATCACGCCACCACAAAAATTCAGGTAGACTCAGTCCTCTGACCAAACAAGTCCTTCAAACATTTCCTCGCTCGTGAGTAGTCTCCACCGAGGTCAAGCATGGAGCAACCACTGGTAGCTTTCCTAGCTCCTCCTCGGCAATATTGGGTCAAGTCTGCAGCCTAGGCCACTGGTGGGTCACTTTGACCTCGATAAAAGTTACAAGCTGTCTAAACATTCTGTAGTATTTTTCTGGTAGTTCGTCGTGGACCGTCATTTCCACTGTCGGTTGATCAATTGGGGGTTGCTTCGGCACAAATTGCTTGACGGCCAGCTTGCGCTTCCCCTTTTCAACAGCCTTGGCCTGTTGTAGGGCTCCTTTTTAGTAGCTCTAAGCCCTTGTTCATTCTGCCCAGGCTTGTCCAATGCCTGCTGAGCCTGCTGCCTAGCGGGCAGTAATAGTCTTTCTAACTCTAATATCTCAGTCTCGAACAAATCAACATTTTTAGAATCAATTTAATCCTCAGTGGTGCATGCGCCTGCATGACAGGACTGGGAGATCTAACATTGTCTGGAGAAACAAAGACACCCATTCCCCCAGTGTTTTGCCGAGTGACTTCCTGCCCGGGTTCTGATTGTTTGTTTCCTCCTCTGGGAAGAGTGTATATTTTCTCGTTCCATGTTGATAAATTTGAGTATAGTAAGACGCTTCCGAGTGACACGTAGCTAAATTCGCACAAGTTGTGAAGTTAAAACGAGATGGATTCGCTATTTCTACGACACTAAGTAAATAAATGATTAACTTCGTTTAACATATACAATACTCAAGTATGCGTTTAGCGTTCCGGAAATACTTTCCACGACTGGTCGTTGCACTCGGTGGTCACACAGCCCCTCAGTGAAATGGGTCCTCCAGTTTTGCCTGTTGTCTGTCCGGCTTCAAGGGAACTCTCGATTTCTCGCAGAGAATTCCACCATATGGCGGATCTCGGTATCATCCGCCTCCCCAAAAGCTCACGAGTGTATCCATCGCATACGGCTCCGAGGAAAACTACGGAAGACAGGCTTTTGTGTGGGAATTATGGTCGCCTCAATCAGACTGTCACTTTGGATCGTCATCCTGTTGCCCACTTTCATGATCAACTGTCCTCTCTGGCTGAATCCAGCAAAATCGACCCCTTCTGAGCTTAATACCAAGTTCCAGTTGCTGGGGATATTCCGGCAAACCGCCTTTAACATTACCTTTGGTCTCAGTGAGCTCCCTCTCACGCCGTCTGGCCTACGCAATGCATCCCGAAAGTTCCAGCGGTTTATCGATGGTGTTATCTGTGAGCCACCCTTCGCTCACTCGAACATTGACGACATCCTCGCAATTGCACCTGACTTCAACGAACATCTGCTGCTGCTGCGACAGCTCTTCTAGTATCAGATAAAACACTGTATCACCATCAGCACGGCCAAGACCGGATTAGGGAGGCCACCACTGCTGTTCCACTGCCACATAGTCGAAGCCAACAGCATCTGCCGGGCCGAAGCCAAGATTAATGACAATGCTGAATTTCCACTACCGATGGCCTTCAAACAGCTGAAACATTTTATGGGGTTTGGTAATTATTATCGCCAGTTCTTCCCGCTCTGCCCCAAGTGGATGCCGTCACTTGCCGGCCTTTTCCGGGGTAAAAAGGTATACTTCACTAGGCCCGACTAAGCCTAGGAGGCGGTTCCCCGGCTAAAACAGGCCCAGGCATCCGCGGCTTTTCTTCGTCGGTGTCGCCGTCGAAGCTTCCGATGTTGCCGCGGGCTGCTTCCTCCAGCAAGTCCCAGGCGGTGTTTTTGGGATCCGCTCAACTTTCACTCATGCCGGATGCCTTTACAAAATCGAAATACAGAGCCTTTGCACGTGAATTGCCTGCCACTCACATCGCAATCCACTACTTCCACCAAGCCCTGGAAGGACAGGAAGCCTTCACTTTCACGGACCACAAAACACTGCTCTATGCTTTAAGCAAGGCACGGGATCGTCGTTCTCCACGAGAAACTCGGTGGCTGGATTTCATATGGCGAAAATCTTCTGACATACTTCACATCTCCGGATCAGCTAACTTAGCCGCGGGCACTCCTTCCCGGATATCCAACTTCATTTCGCCCGCTGTTCTGGATATAAATCTAGAGGACTTGGTCAGTGCCCAACAGGGTCCTGAGTTTCAACAGACGTTTCAAGATACACGTCTCCGAGTGCGGACTTTGCCCCATCCGTCATCTGCTGGCACCGCCCTCCGCCACACCACCTTGGATCACCCAAAGCCAATAGAGCTCCCTTCACACTGCCCCTCCAGTTTTTGCACGATCTATCTCATCCTGGTGCCAAGGTATAGTGCAAACTCATCGGCGCCGTATTTGTCTGGCCAAAAGTGGACCACGACGTTCGTCAGCAGGCACGTAACTGCGCTGCTGGTCAGCGAGCCGAAATTCTACGGCACAATACCAGTCTGGTCGGATCTTCTGAGACTGCAAATGTTCTCTTCGCTCACGAACATGGCGGTGTAGCGGCCCCGTGTCAAATTCACGAAGTATGAACTATCCAATCATTTTTGTTGACGGCTTCACTCCTTGGCCCGAGGCCATAACCACTCCGGATGCATCCACTGAAATCGTCGCCCATGCCTCCATGGAACACTGAATTCTCGTACTGGTTTTCTGATAATAGTTACCACCGATCTAGAACCTCAGCTTGAATTTGCCACTTTCGACCATCTCCCCCAAATGAAGATGGTGAATGCAATTGCACCAAAGCTTACCACTCGTAAGCCCGGTCGAACTTTTCAAGGGCATCTCAAAACCTTGCTAAATGTGCAGAACAATCCTCAAGAAAAAAAAGTCTCGCCGCTGGAGCTACTGGCCATTCGCAATAACCTGCTCAGCGGAAACGCCCCGCATCCCTGCGTCAATGATATTCGGAACCACTGCTTGCCCTCCCCCTCCCCCCCAGTGAATTCGTCGCTCTGAATTTGAGCTCGCCAGTCCCGAGCCTTGAGGCATGCACTCAACCTCTCTCGATCTACTTGCGTCAAAAGGTTGGTGTTTCTGTCCGTTAAGCAGTCCGATGGCCGTTCATTTCCAGTCACCCAAAATCAAGCAAGCATTACTTTGTCCACGTCAAGCCGTTGTCCGCCGACTCCAACATATTCCTGCCCTCAAAACGTCACCCGGCATTTGGGGAAGAAGTTCATTGTCGACCTTAATGGCCGTCAGGAAACCGTCAGCGTCCATCGTCTCAAGCAGCATTCGTCGACCCGGAGAATCAGTTTAGAGTGCCTCCCGCTGATAGCAAATATACGGAGAACAAACAAGCTCCAACAGCCTCCAGCTCCAGAACATGTGAGTCACAAGTCGACCCCACACTACGCCGCTTTATTTTTGCAGGCACGTTCGTTTCCCATCTCCTTTTTTTGGTTCACTCTTTCTCTTCTTGATGTTTCAGGTCTGCCTTGGCTCCATTTTTCTCCAGTTTTTTGGATCTTTTCCAGAGTCAGTCGTTCCACATGGGAAGGATATGGATTCTTAACATCATTGGACATGCTTCAATATAAGGAAACTACCATTCTTTTCTTTCTTCTTTTCTGCAGTCTTCGCACCTCGTAGCCAATTTTGGCACTTCCGCTTCCCAGTTCAAGGTTTACGCAGCGAGAGCTTTGAGAGAGGACACTCCCAAAGCTCCTCCGTGAGTAACATTCCTGTGGCCATAAGCGATCCAGCCGACCTTAGATCACCTCAGAGATGCTGAGCGCAAACCTTTTCCAAAAGTAAATATCCAGTAGGATTTTGGCTCAATCCTCGACGCTCTCTGAGGTTACCGTCCCTCCACTTGGAGGTCCTTCTGGAGAAGGGTTGTGTGGTGGCCTCTTTTGAACACCAAACTCAATAAAATGCAACTGCGAGCTTAGAGGTTAGGTGCACTCTGGTTATAAAAGGCCGCCTGTTCTTGGGTCTATTAAGGGGAGAGACGGTCTCTCCTCAAGAGCTTCCGAGTCCGGTACAAGGCCTTCCGCTGGCATATGCAGTCTTCTACTTTCCCTTTTAGAAGTCACACTAGTTGGCGCATACTGTCGGACATGGTCGCACTCTGAAGTACTTCTTTCTTATCCTGGACACATGATCACTTCAGAAGCCCTGGAGGGCTTTTGGGTGACCTCCATCAGTCATTTACTGCAGTAAGCAACTGGTCAGACAAAGGGTGTACAGCCCGTTTGATAGGTCAGGCTTTTGGGCGAGCCACAGTTCCTTTGTTGGACCGGTTGTTAGCAGACTGCTCGTTTAAATACGCATGGTGCCAGCCGACACGGAAGTATCGGCAACGCGAGGAAAGCTGCTGCCGAAACAAGGCGCATCCTGTAACTCCAGTTCCATCCTTCAGCTAGCCTAACTTTCTATCTCCCGCAACTCCGGAGGTTAAATAGTATGACCACCATAACTCCACAATTCCCATCCCTCTGCTCAGTTCTTTCGCTGGACGAGGATCGTGGATGCGAACATCAAATGTGCTACCGGGCCTTTACGGTTTACAACCAGGTGAAGAGCTGTGCATCTTTCAGTGGACGCATAGTCGAGTATTAGCTCAATCTAGGCTTCTTTTCTATAGACTGAGAGCAACAGCGGAATTTAGCAGTAGTAGGGTGGCTTCTTATCTCAATATCAGTTAGCTAGTGTTGGAACTGGTTCTGGCCGCATGTACGACCCGTCGAACAATATTGTTGGGTAATTTTGCTACCAGCGGAGTAGCTGCCGCAAGGCGTATCACAAAATATGTTGGACACCTCGCGATTGAGGTTGCTCCTAACGAACCAACATTGGTAACTTCTTTGGTTATCAGCATTACCGTCCACTAATTGCCTCGCTCAACCACGTCTGCAGGACCATTAAAAGCTAGCTAGCTTCTACTAGTGTTGCACTGGCTTAGTCATCCTGGAATCCCACTTAGTTCCAATAAGCCCACATCCGTCGCCCAAAAATTGCGCTTCGTATTAACTTGTTCTGTGGTTCGATTCATGAAAGTCGGCGTGGCTGACACAGATGCTCATTAGCCAAATCCATGCTCTATTAGCACGAGCAACTCCGCATGCTGAAGTTCTCACGTTAATTAGCTTAAAGTGCAATACTGGTACATTCGCTAAATCATTCAGCATGACTTTTCAAAAGAAATACTGTTCAGCACAGTGGGCACGGAAGCCGTTCCGCTGGCTTCTTATAACGTCACTGGGTGGAAGGGAAAACAGCCTTATCGACTACAACGGTGAGCCACCCACAAGCAGCATGCCCAAAGCCCTCTGAATCGGGCTCGCGCTAGACCAATGTTGGGCTCACATCGGCCCAACTTTCAGTGAAACAAAGAGTTCTGTTTTTGTAAGACATTTATATATACCTACAAATACTGTGGTTCTCCCATTGTTATACTCATCACGAAGCTTCATTAACCTCTGTGCATGCATTCAAGGCGCAGGGAAGGAGTCATTTTAGCCTAACATTAGCCCAACTACCTCGTGTGTTGCGTTGCATTGGACTCATCTCAGGTATGCCACTGACTCATGAGTGGAGAGAAAATGAAGCAAGTTTTTATTGAAAATTCGTGCAAATTCAAATGATGTAGCGGTTGAGTGATTATATTCATATGTACACAGTGAACCATTTGCTGAGATTGCAACTGATGTGACAATAACAAACCCCACACAGTAGGATTGTGCCCTGGAAATCCCCCGACCATGCCACTGGGCGAAGTCCTCCTCCCAAAAAACATAAAGGGAGATTGGCAAAGTGAATCAACATGGTTCTTCTTGTATCTTTTAAAATACCCGGCTTCGAAGTCACATTGAGTCGGGCTACAGGACGTAGAGGGTGACGTGCATTGTACATGTTTCTCCTCCGTGAGCTAGTGGATCATTCGGATATGTGACAAGCGGGTGAAAAACGTTTGCGGCGATCAGGCAGGGATGAAAGTAAGAGGGGAACTTCCACTAGTGTGCCTCAATCTGAGGAGCCTCTCAGAACCACGGCCTCAGAGGGAAAATTTGTGAGTTCCAGCTTCGGCCCCATCCGTCTTAGGGACGGAAGCTATGGAGGAGGACGCAGAGTTGAAAGATGTGAGATGGCCCCAGTGGGAAGGTAGTAGAGAACTGGAGGTGGAAGATGTGATGGCGAAGTTTGGAGGTGGAAAGGTGTGAACGAAAAAAAATAGTCGCAAAAAAACTTTGAATGGGAAATGGCAACAACAACAATGGTAATAAAGACACGAGTACTGGAAGAGAACAATAAAGGGGGCAGCTACCTATCTACTGGTTTCGGAAAGTGCCCTGCCCCGGCAGCAGTCCAGCCGGCGCTCAAACTCCGCAACCGTTTTGACGGGTACTACTTCTATCGGGGGCCGGTTCCAGTCCTTCACAATTCCAACGTCGAAGGGCTCTCCTCCTGCGCGACCTAAAACTCTCCTCCGTAAGCCATAATGAGTGCCGTTTGGTGGCTGTAGGATTGCTGAGAATCAACAGTGGTGTAACCGACTCCTGGAGATCAGCATACCCCCTGAGGATCTCGGAGGCCTTTATTAGGTCGTCGACACGCCTCCTGTGCTCGGGCGAGAACAAGTTCAATGTTTCAAGTCTCTGCCGGAACCCAGGTTTTTCTTGAACGCAACAGTTCTTCAAAGCAGGTGAAGTTTCCCAGAGGTGTTTTGAGTGGCCGCGCAGCGCTACGCTCTAGGTCCGAGGTTGTCCGACATGATAAGCTCAAGCACCTTCCCCACTGTCACTTTCACGATCTCACATCTCTCGTTGACCTCCCCAAGGTACTTAGTCATCTGAGGGTCTTTGCCATATACTAAGTGGTCCCAGATCACCGACCATCGATGTATTATATTCAGTCCCCGCTACGTAGAATCTTTTGCTACGGGGCCAGGTAACTTCGCATCAACTGCAAACTCAAAGCATGTGATTTTCAAGCCTATGGCCAAGTCGCTCACGAACAGAACGAACAACATGGGTCCACGGACGGAGCCCTGGAGCACATCATTCAGCCGACACTCATCCCTGGGATATGCCATTCTCCACTTTTAATTGAGAAGTCCTACCCGTGATGAACCTATAGACCACAGAGTGACTTTCTGAAACAGACCGAAATCATCCAACTTCATAGGCAGCAAACGGTGACTGGGTTAGTCAAATGCCTTCTGGAATTCAAGGTAGCAGACTTCTACTCTGTCTTCCTGGTCCATCCCTCGGGTTACCTAGTCTAAGTAACAGATGAGGTTTGACAAGCAGGATCTCCAACGAAAGAAACCGTAGTGATTTGTTGCGATCAACCTGTGGGCTGTCATGTGGTTAACAAACCCAGCTTGCAAAAACCACTCTATCCCCTCCAGCAATACGGATGTCAAACTCACAGGCTTGTTGTTGAGACAGGTTACACCATCCATGGCTTTGTGGCCCCTAGTGATCGTCGGTTTCAGCAGATCCTGGGGCGAGTTCCCTTTGTCGCAGCATTTGTTGAACAGCGTGGTCGGCGGCCGGGCGGAAAGCCAAGCCGGAGGCTGCACTATATCCGAATGGATATCGTCAGGCCCCGCTGTCCTAGTCCTTGTCTAGTCACTTAGATCCTTGAGCATCTCACATACTGTGATGGCTTTCGCTGACGTTTGGCGAGCAGCAGCGGTGACTATTCGCGGAAGGCCGGAGGTCCCGTTGCATTGTCTATGCACCAGCTGAAATTGGTACCGCATGGATTCTGCCTTCTTGATATCGTGGGTGGCTGCTGGACCATGAGGATTTCTCACGTTTCCAAAGGCCTCTCTTCGAGTCGCCTTGGCCTGCACGTAATTGTAATACATCTTGTGGTTTATTTTGACTGTTTTGTCTAGACTCTCCTCGTACTTTCTTTCAATTCCGTTCTGGATATTAATCTACTTAGCTCTGTCTGCTAAATGCTGCAGGTAATGTCTGTGACGAACACAGTTTTGCTATCTTGCCTAAGCTGAATTCTTCCCCCGGACAGCCTTTTGGACCCTACTAGTCTAACATGGCTGAGTGTGCCCTTCGATGAACCAGCCTTAGAGGAGCTACCTTGTCAGCAAGTGACAGGGGTTTACCCCGACGTGCCTCCGGGGCTGCTCCACAGAGTCCTTACCCTGTTCACTCTCCTTCTTTCGATCTCAGCCTCCTGTACCTTCAACACGGTCTGGTCTATTGAGAGGTAGGTACGCCTTTCTTTGTCTGGTGGTTTTAGCCTGGCGGGACTCGATTTTCAGGGAAGTACTTCGTGACCATTTTTACCTAGCGGAGCCTTATTCTGAAGGTCTCAGATGCTCTGATCCCAGGACCCAGGACAGATGGGCGTTGCTGTTGCCACAATTCAGTTTCCTCGATAAGATACTGGGTCGGGCCCTTACCATGTAGTTAGCTCAACAGACCACGGCCGAAAGATTCCACACGAGCTTCTTGGTTTGCCAGTCCACGTTTGATGCTTTGAAGTCCCTTAAAATATGAACTTCCGCCTGCTCCTGCGAGAAGCCTAAAGTGCTGCCTTAGCTGTTGCAGACAATGGGCTGCAGTGCACACAGTTCTCCCTTCTTCCCGGTAAGCCATGAGGGCAGCCGAAGTGAATTTTGCATGAGGGAGATGCTGCTGTTTCTGGATTCTTCCCGCCAGAGGTAGCGCCCTCGTTCGAAGAGCAGTAACCCTTTGCCCCGCTGCTAACGTTGACCGTAGGTGCGGCTGAATACAAAGTTGAATGACAAATCATGAGTGATGTTCCCCTGAGATTGAATCCAGCTCTCAGTCACCCCTGTAACATCTGCACCTAGAGAACGAGCTTTGGGTTGAAACCACCTGCCACCCAAACTTGCCGTGGTGTAAGCAACAAGCAATTACGTAGTCCCATGCCAATTAACTACGTTCTTAGGGGCCCTCAGAGGTCCAAAAATACGGTTGGAGCAATTAGTGTTTTGGAAGGGCTTTTTAGTACCATCTCAGCAATGGTTTGCAAGATCACTGACAACCATAGCACACGAAGGTCACGGACTCGACACGGCTGGACTACATACCCTTTCCTTTGGTTTTCTTCGCAGCGGTTTTCACGCCCACTGAGGCTTCCTTTTAACGGGAGCAGCGCAACGGTGGCTCTCGAGCTACCCAGGCCCCTAGTGGGTGCAGAATATTTGTGCTGATGCCCATGGGGAACCAAATTGGGTAGTCGGCCGTTCCCCATCTCTACCAGAACTCATTTCCGGATTTTTGGCCCTTCATTTTCTGGAAGTGTCCATATACACTGATCCTTTCTTTGAATAATTCACGGGCTGGGGTATGATATCTGGGTCAGTGTGAATACTGGTATGGTGGCTTTTTTGGCTTATTTTTTGCCAAGCAGGATCAAGCCAAGGTGCGGAGCAGCACACTTCACACAAATTTTCCCGGCGTACGTCGGAAGTGTTCCGAAAGAATTTACACAGAAATTCCGCATAACAAGTAAAAATATGAGTATATTACAAGACATACGACATTATAATATGACAATATTCATAACAGACCATAGATATATAACTGGAAAACAGAAAGTATAACAAATTATATATCTGTTGCGCAGAACGTTCGGATGTGCCATAAAATAGATCGCATTATTCAATCAGCCAATAAACGGCAGTTTTCCTTTGGCAAAGGAAAGCCCAAACTGGATTAGTCCCACTTTACTGAACTAGGATAGCGTCATAAAGTGCAGGCTTATATGCAGCCCGATTGACTTTATGCTAGCTTACTTTAGGAAACCGTTTAAATTGATGAATAGGTGCACATAGAAAATGAGATTAGGTGTACCCCACAAGGGCATATGAGAAATACGATCAAGGTTGCAATAGCCGTTGTCCGCAAAGGCTGCTAGTGCTGCGGCTGCCAATATGGCCGATGATTGCTCGAGTGGGTCGTGCACATATAAGTAATACCCAGACCGTGAAAACGGTTCTCATTTCTTTCAGCAAGAAATCTTAAAATCCTCTTATATTTCTGAAAGTGAAGGTGGTTCAAAGTGGCGGCACACGCATCCTGGTATGTTTTCAAAATAGCTTCCTCATTATGGTGTAGAATTTTGTTGTGTCCACACCCAGGAAGCCACAAATGACTGCAACAAGGTAAGCATTATGATATTGATGCCCAGTAATTCCTGTAGATACGTAACACACACAGTCCCGCACTAGTTATTGTCAACCATGTTGGGAAGCACGGAGTTTCATAAATGTATCACGTGAAATCACGATTTCCTTCTGTTTATCGAAAGAAGTATGTGAAGAATAGGAGACTGAGCTGTTGGCAGATGAGAGTGGTTCAGGTAGGTCTTTCATCTGCGTCCATACTGTTACGAACGTTTGAGCAATGCGTAGCCAAATTCGCAACGGATCCCGAAATCAGAAGGCGATTATCCGTGATAATTCTACGATACTAGATTATTAAAATAAACAATGACGTAAACAATATACAAACCTCAATAATACGATCACAAAGTCTCAACAACGAGAAACCGAATAGCAGCGGGTGAGCAGACAGCACGTGCGTCACGCAGGTCCTGAACAAGGATGTCCCAAAATAGCGCTCTGGGCGCGAACACACAACAATTGGTCCAGAAAAACAACCAGTTCGTAAAGACAAGTCAATAGTGTATGGAAATGAGTGATGTTGGGAAAAAACACTGAATCGCGAGGGAAAAAGGGGGATTTTCCACGACCGGCTGTTACAATTACCGCAAAAGGGGGTGACATGAATTACAGGTGAGCCATCAGTGAAATGAGGGATCGGCTTCTAGTTATTCTTGGGGCTGTAATCATTGTCTTGGGCAGACGTCTAGCACAGCCTTCGGCACTTCGGGGAAACCCGAATGCTTGCGTGCTGTTCCGTCCGTTCCTCTTGTTTAGGAGTGTGAGGAAGCATTGCTTCAGCTCAGTGACATGTCTGAAACGGGCGAACGGCGCATTCTTCGGTGGATCGAAAACAGGATTTGTGCCCCGAAACGGTATCTTCAGATGGGTTTCATCTGGTAGTAGCTAGGCGCAGCCTCGCGGCCTTAGCCCACTTTGGTCGGCCCTGGTTGCCCAGTGAAGAAGTGTGGGCTGCATGAAGTGGTAAGTTAGCAAATGCTTTCGGCATCTCCATAATGTTAAGGGTGGAAATAGAAAACGGACTCTTGAAGGTGGGAAGTATGTGGTGTCCGTCACATGGAAGACCTATCCGCACACCCGGAAGAAACTACAAATAAGGGCAAATACCACGGATGCAATCGGTGTGTACATTATCAGTGTGCTCATTTTCAAAATGCGGAGGACTACCTTGGCGTACACTGCATGGCGCAGTCACTTTAATTACGAACAACTCAAGCTTATTCTCCTACTTGTATTTGGCTCGACACCACCAGGTGACGAGAGCGGGGAGAGGAGGCCTCTTCAACGGAGTTTCGAGTATCTTACGAACTCGACCTAGCCGCGAATGACCCAAGCCTTCCTTAGACCACCCCAGAAGTGCCGAGCACAAACCTTTTACCACTGGGACCATCTGGTTGGCTTCGGCTCAACTCACGGTCATAGAAGACTCACAAGAGCTTGTTATACTGGCGGCCGATCCGAGAACAGCCTGGCTGGCAGTTATTAAACAAGGATTATACCTGGGGTAGCATTAGAGTGGTTGCCAGAGATGATTGCAGTCTCTCCACAAGGCACATTCTTAGGTTGAAGGATGAAATAAAGTACTTTATTCAACTTCCCCTATTTCCATTGTTTTTCGGCGCACACTGGAACTTATTCCGTAGGCCTAAAAGTATGGATGGTTTCTTTCTGGAGCGTCAATGTTGTCCGTACAGTAATAGAGTCCAGCAATTTCGGCGGCCATTGTCCTAGAATACTGTTTTCAGTCTACAGCTTTGTTACAGTAATTTCGACTACTAAGATGGACGTTCCTTTCAGCTTTATGGACAAGGTTTTGACGGTAATTTGACTGATACTACTGGGTTTGTCATTTTGCTAATTTCGGCAACATGTCTGAAGGAGCCACAAACCTCCATTCATCTTGATTTTTACTAGGAATGGCGTTATTTCAAACACCAATACTGGACCAGTTCCGCTTTACCGATCCCTTCAGTCCTGCATTCGAATCCATGAGCAGAGTTGATCAGCCCCCAGTCGGCAGCCCCGAATTGGCCGCAACTCTCTAAATTACATACTCCAACTTTATCGTACAACAGAAAGGACTTAGATAAAAATTCACGCCGAGCCAACCCATGTGGGGATCGAACCAAAATCTGACTCTGCACCGGTTGTAACGAAGCTGTGGCGGCCTTCAACCTCACAAGTGTCACTGCTATACCCAAAAAGCACGAGGTCAAGGCTTTTCTGCCTTGGCAAGTCACCGCAAAGACCCGGTGAGAGGCAAGACCAACTATTGGAAATGGACTGCTCATCACCAAATTAAGGCCGTTACACTATGGAAACGGTCTTTAGTTTTCAAACCTCCCAGAAGAAAACAAGATCACCGTCTAAGCTCGCTTGATCAAGGGCATTTCTAGGCTACTCAGGGCTTATACTTAGATATTCAATACTGGCGAAAGGTGAATGAACACCAGTTTTCCGGGACATGGAGCCTGATGACCAAGAGGGACACAAAAGTGTTTCGCTAAACTCCGTACCCGAGGAGCCAACGAATAATCGGACTCGGCCCTTCGGAATGTTCGGGGGCAGAGAGGGCGCCAGCAATTCCGATGGAAGCCGTTACCGCTGATGCCCCTGTTATTCCCGCCGAGTTAGTTCATTGTGAGCAATAGGAGGCGTTGGTGGACCACCTCAGCGCAGTCACCGGACTGTCTAATGAGCAAAGTGTCATAGGTATGAGAGATGAATCAGAATCCTGGTTAAGTTCATCTCATCTACTTCAGAGGCTCTGTCGGTGTAACTCGCAGGAATCGGAATTCTGGAAACGCGTAGCTAGTCCACACAAATCTCAAAACCAGAACAATGCTGATTCGTGTTTTCTACAGCACCCATTTTAAAGGCACAAAAATGCGAATATGTACAAGCTTCATGTATGCGGCCAAATAGGCTCAACAATAAACCTGAAGTTTCGAAGCCCCGTGGTCCGGGCACCACAGTCAGAAAAGCCTCAAGGCCAAATTCAAATGCGTCACCCCTAAATAATCAATTGTGAAAAAGAGCTAATTTAGGGCTTCCGCAAAAACAGACTTCCCCTTGTCCTAAGTCGAATGGAAATCAATCCACAATATTGAAACACCTTTTGGACGAAGACTGTAATTCACTTATCTTCCGAAATGAGCAATATCTAGAGAAGCGATCCCGAAACGGGAAAATATGCGCACAAGTCCCGCCCAAAAATGCCCTTTCTCAGGTGAGCCCTAAAGAACAATCTTCCAAGACGGCCAAATGAACACTTTAACCAAACTGTAAGCCAACAAAGAGTACTCAGACTGTCGACGTCGTGCTTGAAGGAGCAAAATTTAAAGCTACGAAGGCCTACCCCATCCTGAGCCTTTACGAGTAGACAAGTAAAAAAGCAACCCCAGATTGTTTGCGTTGCATCATGCCCCTATTCCCTCTAAGCCGTGTTTGATTTTTACTTTTGTAAAGCACGTAACCATCTGTAATCTAGCTAGAAAGATATTATGAAGATCCAAAAATTGTTACTAGGTGTCATTTTCCCGGAAAGTTTGGCTTACTGGCCCATTATCTCTACACTTTCGTCACTTTATTCCCGAAACTACCCATGGGTGCTCTAAAGATCCGCTATAAGCATACTAAGGTCCAGGGTAAGAATCAAGCTACTTGTACTGTCAGGCCCAGGTGAACCAGGAACACAATCTCTGTCTGCTGTACATCCACGATAAGTAAAGCTTGCTGATGTTTACGACGAAGTCAACCGGGAGGTCAACGAGATAGATCAAAAGATGGCGGACCTCCACAACCAAATCCAGTCGTTCGATGATATTCCAATAAAGAAAGTCCCGATATCTAGCGTAATGAGACCCGCCCCTGTAGCCTTTCTCCAAACCCCAGCCGTGGTGGGCCATTTCTTGGACTCGGTTGCAACAGAACTTCATAAGCCTATAGCCAACGCCAAAAGCCCTACAATTTCCAATGTTCCTGACCAACCACGACTGCCGTCAACCAAATTCGCCATCCTGAGTTCATGCAACAGTGCACACCACAGGTGCTATTGCACTTATCTGCGCAAGGGGTCACAAAGCCAAGACTGACCCATCTGGTTCCAATTCACCTACGACGTAGTAGATACTGAATTCATGAGCAGTTACCAAATAATTGTCAACACCGCCCCTTTCAAGAAATCAGAATATTACCGGATGAAACGTCCCTCCGAAGAGAGCTGCTCCGACTACTTAAAAGTAACTCAGCTTCACCAAGGCAACCTGTGCCTGAGACACCGATCTCCCGGCCTCCTCGCTGCCTATTGAGCAGCCGTCAGCTCAAACCTCCTCACTTACCTGCACTACGCCGGCTGACCCCCACCAGACTGCCACCATTTCTCCGGCACTTCCCCCCAGTAAAATGCCCTGCCTTCCACTGTTAACACCCAAGTCCACGAAAGGCAACGATATCCATATCCAACCCACTGTTAGCCCAGGGCGACCAAGGTTTCATGCCTTTAGACCTGCTGCTGCTTATGTCAACCCACTGACTACAGTCCTAACACCAAGAAGACTCGGGGGAAGTCTGTTCCAAACAGTCCCACACCCGCCTAACCTATGTCTCACCGACTTGCGGGCACTAATGACTCATGAAGCCAGGATCTACCGTACAGTCAAGCCGCCAATCAGCCGACAGAATTTCATGCTTGAAAACAGAAGTCAAAAACATAGATTGCACGATGTATCCTGGATCATTTCGCTGAATCTTTACAAAATGCATACTGCAGTCGAAGTGATTATTTTGATAGCAAAATAAATTAACGAAATGTTTATAAACAAAGGCAAAATCACATGATGCACACATTCACACATGTCTATTGGACGATCACACAACAATTATCACACGTCATTACCACGGCAATGATAAATTGTTACAAGTTCGCGTTGTTTGCAAAGTTCATGTTTGTGTGCACGGATCGACAGGGCCTCCAAGTATCTTAATAGCTTGGTGCTGGTGGTCAAGTAGATCACTTTGAACGCTTGACTTGCGTTGACGCAATGTTTAGTCTCGTAAATATGCCGAGCAATTGATGATCTGATTGACCTTTGCTCGGTTGATGATGCAATCGGGGTAAAATTGTTGCACATTGTCTTCTGAAGCCACACTGGAATGTTTTCAGCCATTTGATGATGTAACTGCCTTTCCGTTCTGCCTATGTAGGTGGCTGAGCACTCACATTTGAATTGGTATATGCAGTTTGATTTGGCGTGGATAGGCAAGGGTTCTTTCATCGATGGACTAGTTAACCGATTAGTTGTGAATATAATCACCGGATCAGGTGCATAGTAGGTGCGGCTGACAGCTGATTTCAAGCATTTTTTGATCAACTCACTCACACTGTCACCTTTGTAGGGGAGTTTTAGATATACTTTCATCTTAGACACTGTGGTTGAAATATCCCTTCTTGGTTTCAAATGACGATACTTTGTCAAGAATGATGTTGGTTATCCATTTTCCGTCAGAATTTTAGTGATGTGATTTATTTCTTCATCCAAAGTGTCCGCCGTGCAAATCTTCTGTGCTCTGCAGAACAGTGTTCGCACTGTGTTTATCTTGTACTTTATCGGGACGATGCTGCTGAAGTGGAGATATTGCCCCGACCAGGTGTCTTTTCGATAAACGGACCCACGCACAGCTTTATGCTACCTCGGCTACTCCTGTAATCCCCTCCATAACTATTCTCAAAGCCCCATGTTGAACCGCACCCGGGCACTCCATGTATACCTCAAATACTCCAAGCTTATCGTTGAGCAGGTTCCTCCAACCACACCTTGCAACACGGACGAAAACGGCCGCCAAATGAAGCATCGTCAAGCACCGGGACCAAAAGCACCGTGTCCTCCGAGCATGCAAGACAGCTTTCCAAACATCTGCCTGGGTGCCGGCCTCCCCTGCCGAGCTTCTGTAAACGACTTCCTTCTATTCCCTCAGTATAATTTATTAGCCCCGATTGAAAGACAGTCAACAGCCCCGACTGTCGAACTGCACGCCCTTTGCCGGGCACAGTTTGGGCCCGTCCAATCATCTGCATCTAGTTCGGCATTCATGGTCAAGGGATAGCTACCCCCTCGCATGTATCCCGTTGCACTCGGTCACGGCTACCTTCGACCATCTCACCTAAAACTACCCATTTTTTCAACTCCCAGTCCCCCACCTGGTTACTTTACCCATCCCGGAAATCTCACCTCCACTTACGACCACTTTTTCCCTGATGGCACCCCTCCCCAGCCGCGCCTCACCTGTCTACCAAAAACCCTAACCCCATACAGCCGGCAGTCCACCTCCAACTCCGATTTAGATTCCATCGCTCTTATGTATGAAAACCTTGACGTGTCCGCCTAATGATGTTTACCCTCATAGCCATGTCAACCAAGAAAACCTGCCCACGATGGTTCCTACTTCACATCACGACAATGCAGCTACACTTTCCTTGATCCTCACAATTGCCCTCCCATTATTGAATGAAACCCACACTCTCCGTAATACAGTACTATCATCGGGCTTCGACACCACTGTCATAACCGAAATCTGGCCCCATGAATATATCCCATCTGACCAGGTTCCCACTGCTGATTACTAACCTTCATAAAAAATCGTCGTCTTCGCGGAGGAGACTGCCTAATACACACTTAAAACAGCTGGCCCATCATTCCTCTTTCTGATCCACCGCTGGATGTAACCCAGGACTTATTAAGGTTAGCAGTTCTTCTGTCCAACTCTCCACTTCAGACTGGCTGCGTTTATCAGCAGCCAAATTCAAATATCTCGGACCACGCCCGCGTAGTCAAGGCTTCTGACCAGTTCGTACTATCACCTTCTGCCTCGAAACTCATTTCTGGTGACTTCAGTGCGCTTATATCTGCTGGAAATCCAAATCGTCACAACAATAGTTCACGAACTTCGTTTCGACCATGCTGGCAGGGCACTGGGTCCAGCGTGTAATGACACCAATTATTGGAAACAGCATGCTTGACCTGGTGTTTACCACGGGTCTATCGAATTTGATAACCGTCACCCTCGATTTCTTCCCAGGTATGGACCATAGAACGATATCTTGCCGATTCACAGCAGGACCCACAGACACCATAAGTAGCTCACTTCAACAGTCCCTACACACGACAAACTAGATAAGCCTCGAGCCCAAGCTTCTCCCCCTCAGCTGAGACGACTACTCTCCATCGCTCTACCCTCAGCTTGCTGTTGATGTACTCTGTGATAAGCTACGAAGTTGCTTGTCAACAATCTTCATTAACAGGACCAGCCACTTCCGAGCCTGCATCTCTTATCTTCAAAGGCTTAAAAGTTAACACGCAATACTGCAGGAGATCTATGGCATAACCGGAGGTTTCTCAACAATGTTGCAACTCCAATCTCACTTTCTGTAATCACCAGTCTTTGGACTAATGGACTGTGGAAAAGACATAAGCTTCTGACCTAGAATGCTATTGATAGATCATACCGATTGGTTCGACCGGTAAAGCGCAGAAACCGGAAAGTCTTCAGGGATAGCCTATTTAATATTAGGACACAATGAGCAAATTCAATCTCGAGCTGGAGGTGCTCACTAACTTTTCGGTAGCAGTGACTAAGGACACCACATCGAATCCGCCCCCGGCACCACTCGCCACGGATCAGGTCCTCTCTGGCACTGAGTTCAGTTTGAACGACTTGGCCTATCTACTATTGTGGGTTAGACCCCCCTTCAGCCATGGCTAAGACAGCATTCTCCTATCACTCTTTCATCTTGTTTGGAATGATGTCGCTGCTATCTTTATGGATCACCACAACTTATCCTTTGGACATGGAATTTTTCCATCCCAGTGGAAAAAGTCAACCATTCTCTCTATCCCCGAACAGGTTCTAGTGCATGACCATTCAAATTATCCTCCTAATAACCACTCCCCTCTAGCTGCCAGAATAATTGAAAGTTTGGTTGAAAACCGGATGTCCGATTTTCTCTTGTCCTATAACCTCGTATACGGCGGCAAACATGGCCTCCTAAAATCACATTCTTGTACCATACGCCAGTCTGATTTCTTCAACCCGCCGACCACCGCAGCTGACAGCGGCATTTCTATGATTAGCACTTACCTTAATATGACAGGGCATTCGACGGAGTTTCAGCTGTCGGTAGTCAACACAACTTCAAACCCACGACATCCATGGCTAGCTTTTGTGGTGGATCATTTCTTACCTGTCCGACCGAATCCAGGTGGTATGTGTTACTGCTCCTAATGACTGATAATTTCTTTCTAGGACCCCATTGTTATAGCTCCTGCTTCTCTTATACTTATACATATATATAATATATCTACATATATATATATATAAACTTGCGCATATATGTACATGTGCTCGCGCTCTGCACCCTGCAGTTCCTCACCGGCCATTTCTCTTGCTATCGTCCCACCGACCGTCATCATATGCATCCATCAATTCTACATCTTTGCCTCACACCTACCGTATCAAACCGTTCAAAATCGTTTGTGTCATCTGATCAACCATCTACGTCTTGTATTGCTCGCTGCCTGTTTTACGATGGGTTTTGTGTCCTGTCCGCCGACAATCCACTGCAAAGTACCAATACTTCATTGATATCTAGTCCACTGCAGTGCAACTCACTTTTTTCTCCATCGTCCCCCGCTACTGCAGTTCCTTATACCGATTTCCAGCTTTTCTCTTGTTTACCTGTCGGCCTCCATATGTAATTACCCGGACCAGCCATTCAGTCCATCTGACCTTGACTTTCAAACTCACCGGGGGTCCATTCAAATCCGCTCTTGAGCTCGTTTAAACTCCACACAATCTCTATGGTGTGCATACGTTTATCCTATTTTCGTCCTACTTTATTTCCCCTTCTGAGCCTTTTTATCCAATACTTTCATGAGAGTTTCCATATTTCCTGAATTATATCTGTCCATTCCATCACCTGTATCAACAAAATCATGCACATGGCATGCTTCGGGCGTTTCCGAAATAAACCATTATTATTATTATTATTTTTATTATTATTATTATTATAGAAACTTGATCAATGATGAACTTCGAGGGAAATGTGCTTCTCGACTTCCAAAAGCTTCTACACATTCTATAGATGCCAAGTCCCTCCCGGAACCCTTTCTCTGAATCAACTGGCCATCGCTCCAAGCTCATCAGAGTGGTATCTTAAATTTCGACACGCCAACGACCCGCCGTTCTTGGAAAGTGTCTCATTCCATAGGACAAGGGCCAGAATAACAGTAAGCATAGTTCCGGATAACTTAAAGCGAAAAGTTATATTCTTCCTACATATCAACCCCATGCTATATCCCATCTCGATAACGGGCCCGTTATTTTCTCCGGAATGCCCAAATAGGATAGGATACGTCTTAAAAATGTCCAGTTTACGTTCAGCAAGGACCTCATCGGATAATCTTCTCCAATATGCTGTAAGCTATGCACTCCAGTAAAACCTGACCCCTTATGGCTTAGGAGTAATAGGCTCACCTTTTGTTTTTCACACGGAATTACTTATCTCTCTGAGTTTACTACTACCAAGTCTACGCAGTTTCCCTACTCTCCTCTTATCCTCCACGCCACAGAGACTTCAGTCGAGGCTTGCAAAAAAATCTGACTTTTTTCCCATCAACTACTCAAAGCCTTAGAACAAGCTACCCTTAACTATTCGCAAGTTTGAGTCAATTGTTCATTTTGGCCTCTCCCCTAAATTTAAACTCACCACTAGTCGTCTGTCGTCTTTGACTAACACTGGTCTACCTGAGAATCCAGCATGTGAAGAAAGCATCAAACTTTAGAACCCAGATTTCACCTCTACTCCTGTTCTTTCCTATCCCTCGTGCCGGCCTTCGCAAAAGCTTTCCATTACTGAGATCATAGCATCGCATCATAAAACTACTATTCACTGCCCAATTACAGACTGTAATTTATTGATCAGCCGATCGCACCCTGTCTGTCACTTGCTCGACTGTACGTTTCGCGCACGCCACAACCACGAGCGCTACTTTCAAAACACTTCCTCGGCACGCGCCAGGTTGCGGTCTCAGCATTATGGCCCTGTGAGAATACGCGCGGTCGGCACTCCCTGGATTTCCTCGACGAAAGTGAACAAAAGCTGAGGAAATATGCTCTCCAATAAGTGATGAGCCTGTTCCACTTAAACTTTTTGAATAATCCCATTGAGGTAACTCAGCAGGTCACATCTACCTTAGCTCTCCCTTCTATTCGTCGGCTATATATTCCGTCTAACACCAGTCAGGTTTTTTATCGCGTAACTGTATCCCCATTGAGCTTTTTTTACTATGTATATTTTTTCTTTGGCACAACCATACCATCCTTCGTTTTTTGATAGTCGTTTTTGTTCCGGTCAATTTTCATCCCCATCTATTCCGATATTTTGCATATTAGGCTCTTCCGACAAATATTTGGAATTCCAGGATAGTTCTTTTCCATAGTTCACCCATTTCACAATGAAAAGAGAGCCCAAGCCTGAGTATGAACCGGAGTGCCATTCAGCGCACAGGAAAATACCGGATTTCATACCGGAAGATCCGGAGATGTTCATCGCCATCCTCGAGTCTCGTTTCCAGGAGGCCCGCATATCTAGCCAGCAGTCCAAATATAATAGACCCCTCGCAGTACTCCCGACTAGAATGATCCCACAGATCCGGGATGTTGTTATGAACCAACCGGGTCACAACCCATACAACACACGCCGGAAGGCTCCGATGAAGGGCCCGGCAGAGTCTGAAGAGAAACGCACCCAACACTTTCTCTCCGAAATTCAGCTGGGAGATATAACCCCACCGCGGCCGCTACGGAAAATGCATTCATTTTTAGGTGCCATGTCCATGAACGATGCGATCTTGAGTCAACTATGGATGCAGCCGCTTCCAACATATGCCCAGAGCATTGATACCACTCTAGTATGAGGTCACACCTTGGATAAGTGCGCAGAGGTTGCTGACGATGTCCTTCAGCAGGCAAGTGCTTTTGCTACTCACAGCCCCACGCGTTCGCCAACGCCACAGGTACTCAACCAGACTCCGTTAGCTACTCTGCCTCGACAACCGTCCAGGACAATGCACCCGGTAGCAACTCTGAAGTTCAGACTTTGTGCCAGGGGGTCGGCCGTTTAATGCAGGTGGTCGAACAGCACGAGACTGCCATCAGTAGCCTGCGTTCGCAAAGTCAGAGCCTTTTCCCTTCTGCCTCGAAAGCCCCGAGAGCAAAGGCACAATCCGGCGAGCGTTATAATTATTGCCATTTCGAATCCCAGGCGCGTAAATGCGGTCAGTCTTGTGCTTACCGCACCCTCCAGGAAAAGTGCTAGGCCGAGAAGTGGTGGCGACGACATTCTCTGGTGCACCTGCTCCTAGTTGCTTCATTTACTAAAGAGACAGAACTACGGTGAGCGTTTCTTAATCGACACGGGAGAACAGGTCAGTATGACAACGGTTTCAAAACGGTACACAGTCTCCCCCACAGCTCTAACTCTGCAAGCAGCCAACGGCTCTCAAATCCCAACATACGGCAGTGGATTTTCTACATTAAACCTTGGCATACGTCGTCCTTTCCCGCAGGTTTTCGTCGTCGCCAAAGTGCACCAGGCTATTCTGGGCTTAGATTTTTTAGAAAGTATAGTAGTCGATCAACTAGTAGATCGGGTCGCGTCAAACTTCACTTTTGGTTCCTTAACTGAGACTCAACTGCTAGCCATTTCCAGGCCAATTCTCAATTCCAAACCAGAATTGGGTAGATTACTAAGCAAGTACTCCAATCTTATCCGCTCGTACAGCATCCTGTCTCCAACCAGCTCTGACATGGCCTGCCACATCGCCACCCAGGGGCCTCCGGTCTAGGCTGAACCCCGCAAGTTGGCTCCAAACAAGCTCCTTGTAGCCCGCACCAAGCTCCAGCAGACGCTCAACTTGGGAATCATCCAGCCTTCAACCAGTGCTTGGGAATCGTCCCTACACATGGTCCCGAAGAAGTTGCCTGAAGACTAAGGGCCATACGGAGACTACGTCTTACACAACAGAGTGGCTGCGCCCGAACAATATCTTTTTCCGCACATCCTAGTCGAATACATTTGGTGCGCGCATTCGACTAATTAGTAGGAGATGAGGCGGATATCCCCAGAACAGCCGCAATGACTCTCTTCCGCCTTTTCGAGCTTCTACGAAAGCCTCTTGGGCTTAGCAGCGCTGCGCAAACCTTCCAGCCTTTAATCGATAGGGTATGTATTGGTTTGGACTTCGCGTTCGCTTATCTGAACGATATTCCGATAGCCAGCTCGTCCACAACAGAACATCTAGCACATCTACGCACCCTTTGCGACCGCCTATCTCAACACTGGGTCACGGTGAACTAGGATAAATGTGTAAAAGGAGTCGATGCCATCGAATTCCTAGGCCACATAGTTACTTCCACAGGGATCTTGCCATTGCAGGACAAGGTGCAGGCAATCCTGGACTACCCAGAACCTACATCTTTGGAGCAGCTAGAGTTCCGAGGGGTTGGCCAACTTGTATCGTCGTTTCACCCCACAACGCACTCAGCTAGTGCAGCCACTCATACATCTGGTAAAAGACAAAGCAAAACGGCTGTTTTTCACAGGAACCGCACCAGATACTATTGCTGTGCTGAAGCAGGCTATTTGCAACTCAGCCTCTCTGTTGCACCTGAAGTCAACTTCCCCAATTGCGTTAGTTACCGAGGATGAAGGTCAATAGGAAAAAGAAGGAGGGTTCAAAGTACAGAGCTTGACGGCATCTTATATCTGGCATTGTCGGCTAGCTGGAAGTTAGACGGCAGGAAAACGCGATAGGTTTCGGCATACGGTTTTGACTGAATTCCGCCTCTTGTATTACCGGTGATCCGGAGGATAGACCGCTGGAAGGCGAGAAGTTCAGATTTGTGGAGGTCCGTTCAGCTTGAGCAGAACGAAAGATTCCGTCACGGTAAATCTGTCAAACATCAAACACCGGGACCCTTGTGCCGCGCGCCGCAAAACTGCTTAACGAGGCTCGAGCCTTTGCGGAGATTTTTCGCTTTAGTATTTGTTGTAAGAGTTCATTTTTCCCTCCAATGGTATCCGTCTGGAACACTGATTCTTTTATACAGGACCCTAAAGTTGCGCTCCCCCATTTCTGAATGACGCAGATTACTGATTCCGAAATTTAACTCTTTTTCTTATGGAATACTGTTCTTTCCACATTCACCGGTGTTCCCGAGTGCAACATTTTGTTTCGTTTCTCCTTATTCAGGACTCACTTCGTCCACAGAATCTCGGTAAGCCTCCGTTTTCCATGGCTTGCATCGTTTTGATAGTAGTGTATCTCTAACACTATGTATTATCGATTTTCTCGGTATCTTCCCGGCTCATCACAGTCCACCTCGAACTCGAAACCGGTTCTCATTTGCCGAGCAAACAGTCACTAGTATGATCCATTCAAACTGTTGCTGGCTGTGTTTGCCTGTCGCTGACATTTTTGGCTCCCATTCTTAAATTTTGTGTACAGTTTACCCTATTGAGTAACGCTGTATAACATGATAATGCACCGGTGCGCCCCTCCCGAACATGGTCGAGAAATATAGCACCATCACTGTCATCACTCTTATAAACACCTACTATTTCTCATGTCACCAAAACCACCGCGCCTTATTTCCAACCTCCGTAATTCCATTTGTTATTTTGTTCACGCTCACCCTCAGCTGGAACACGTTTCATACCGCGGCCCTCACTTTTTCAGTTTCAGAATCACTTGGCCGTCGTGTTTCATGGCTGTAATACATCACGCAGATGGCTTATCATCATATCTTCCCGTGCGGAACCGCGTCAATGGCTGGCAGCCGCGAACACCATCTGGTTACCAGGTTTCACCCGCACGAATTCCCGGTAATGCTGCATGCGCTCCGCTTGGGCTTACTGGGAACTTTTAACTACAAGACTGTCCCCTTGTCGAAGTCATCTAAACCTCCGTACAAGGCCCCTAATTACATAACGAACGTTCCATATTCGGTGATACCATCCTCTTCGCCATGATGAAAGTTGAACACAAACCGCAGCCAAACCTTGCCCGAAAAGCCCACTACAGACACAGAGAAGTCACAGGGTACTCAACAAAATGGTTTATTTGTCATGTTAGCAGGGTAACTTGGCCCACTGTAAGGGTTTTTACCATTCTTTTTTGCAATGTATTCCTCCTAGTGGACACAATATTCCGCTCTCTGTTTACAAGTTCTCGGAACTCCACATTTCTTCCACCATCTCCGAATTCTTGAGGGTAGATGGTGCGAGCTACTTATCATGATAGTTATCGCTCCTTTTCAGGGGGCACCGTTTCTTTTCGTGTTTAAAAACCTATGGAAACTGGTGGTCCTATGCTTCCCTTCCCAAAAGCCACTTCTCTCCTTGCCGCATCACCAACTACCATTTTACGCATGCTTGAGTACTCGTCACTGACGGTTTTCTTGCATCGTCCTTGTGATCATCGTGTTTTCTGCTTCCTGAGACAATGTCCGCCTCGTCGTTCCAACAACCGGTCGATCCCTTACTAGTGCCCCAGTCGACTGAAAATCGAATCATGCTTACTGGGTGTTCCTTTGCCACCTTACTTTTTCTAAACCCTCTGTAGACCTATTCTGTATCCGAACTGCTAGCCTCCACCCACAAGATTTGTGGTTTTTGATTTTATTGAGTGAAGTTGAGAGCACTGATCAAGTTTTCATGAGCATTTCGCTAATGCAGTTGGGAGGTATACCACTGTTTTTCTTGTCGTTAATGAAAAAGATGAAGAGCGATAAATATCACCCACAGTTGATGTTTTCAAGAAAATTTGGGTCCAAAAGGGATCAATTATTACAGCTTCCCAGCAGCTTGGCAAGGTAATGTCAAATACTGCCAAACTCGCGAACAGTGTGGAACATTCTAAAGGATTCACAATGCGGATCTTAACAGACGGATATGTGGCTCTATCTTGACATTCTATATTACAATTTGCACTCTCCGGTTGTTTCCGGCTGGCGGGAGCTCTGCCGGAGCAGGTAGAGGAGGGAGGTTTTGTCTGTTTCATCGGATGTTCCAGCTGTGTATTTTGGGTGCATACGCCGACCAAGGAAGCCTTGGTGAGGCATGCTGCTGCCCTGTCGGGCCACTACGGAGGGCTTTGAGACGGTTGGGACAATTTGTTAAGCACCTGCGGCCGATCTTCCAGATATGTTGGTGTCATGGACTCATTGCCTAGAATAATAATGGTTCATTTTGGGGAGGCTCTAAGCATACCTGACTGCGTGATGGTATAACTCAAGTGACGTCGCAGAAAGTATTCTCCAATATTCAACTGGGTATATGCAAAAACGTTTGGAGATTGTAGTGGTCGCACGAGTGAATGCCCCGCAAAATTGAATTTGAAATTCAGATGGGCACATACCCAGTAGTGGATGAAATGGGTCCTTGGTCAGGAAGCGTAATCAAGTAAAACGGGGACGGAGGAAAAGTGCGCATGAACTCGGGCAGTATCGATACAAAATGGGGAGGGAGGGTATACCGGTAGAGAAATTTTCAAAAAAGCACTGAGGAAAACTTGGAAAAATTATGGGTGACGACGGATACGTACTTGAACCAATAGCTCAAATGACCCTAAGAATAGCAGAAGTATGGTACCGGAAGAGTTGCGAGGTGTTCTGTAGATGAAGGAGTTGCGTAGACGAAAAGGAAAGCTCGATTTACCACAGCATTAGTACTTACTACCCGGCAAGAAGTTGTGGAAGACTTTTTAGTAGAGAAATGTATGTAGATGCCCGAACGAGTACATTTGGTGGAGCTGAGCGACTAATGTTGACAGGTGAGTGAAATATGATTCAAATAAAGAGTTTGTCTTCGGTTATTTGGTGGGCACAAGTTGATAACGAAGTAGATAGAAGAGTTGATACACTGTGATCTTATGAGGTCATATGGGGATGGTGTGTAAGTAATGCCGTTAAAACATGCAAAAGCTCGCATAACAAGACAAGCTTATAGGAGTCTGACAAGAGGCATTAAAGAGGCGAATGGGTGGCCAGTAAACTGGCATAAATACAGTTCACTTCTAGCAAAGGATTGGAGAATTTGCCTTCAAGTAGTAGTAGAAGTAGTCGCTCAATCGTGGATGACTGATAGAAAAAGTGGCAACAGTTAAAAACTGAGTGAGATCATGTTCAACCATCGGTTCGTCTGAGGTGGCTCCGGGACGGAAGTATGAGGGAAGCATAGTTACGAAGAACTGAGAATAATTGTGGTACATATGTTGGACATCCGACGGAAGTAACTAAAAGGTGCTTTACTGAAACCGCCAGAGAATCGGATAATTGTGCTACTGGTTACGTTGAGGGAAGTCCAACCTGAGACTCCGGGGAGGGAAACAGATCAACAGCAGCCTAGATTATAGGTAGTTGATTTCCAGCCAGAGATACAGACAAGAAGTCCAATGGATTGTGACGCAGGTGACCGGCCATGGCGACTTGGTAGAACACAGACAGAGGTTCATAGATGAGCGAAAGGTGATGCTTTTATTGATTTGACTGGGTTAATTATTGAATGTCATGGTAATGTCAGAAGATGGTAACAAATTGGACGCGGGAAGTGAACAGATAGTGGACTGATGGAGTCGCAGAAAAGTATTTCATAAGAAGGACTGTCACGAAGTGCGGGTGACTGCATAGCTAGATATGCTGAAGAAAACCTGAACCGGGACAATGAGGAAGCAATCGAACGATCGATATACTAGATTGTGGATAATTCAATGCCAAATGTATTGTCAGGAAACTCAAGGGACTGAAAGGCCAGAGAGGCAGAAGAAGGATACAATAGAACAGAAAGCTGGTGTCCCTTAGATGAAGAGCTGAAAAGAGGACCGCTTTGTGCCTTGTGATTTTGTTGGCAGGTGACAGAAAAGATACTCAAATGATGGTTTCTTTTGGATAAATGAACTGGTGACATACAAACTGCTCAGTGGATTGGTGATCTCTTCAAGGGTCTGACAGGAATTGTAACGTTCACAATGAAAGCATGAGAAAATGAAACCGTTTCATGTTTTGAGGCACAGAATCCGGTAAATGGACAAGGCGGAATAAAAGTAAGAATGAGATCTATTCAGATAGGTAGAAGGCAAGTCGGTGGAGACAAACTTTGTTAGTAAAAGTCAGTGGCTCTCATCTCTGAGCCGAGAGAAAATGCGTACGTATATCGATATGAAAAGAGGCCGGCTGTACGTTAGATTTTGTTCAGGAATGTTGGAGGAGGCTAAGGGTGGCGTCATTACACCGCAAGGCACGTTGTTTTCAAACCGCAATAGGTGCCATTTTGTGGGACTGGCCGTGCGCCGTACACCCAACCTGAAAACCACTTCTGGCGACGGGAGGTGCAATCCGCCAGTCTAGGTGCTCCAGCATGTCGTTGCAGACGACTGGCACTCCCGATATGATTTGGTCAAAGCGGTGGACCTCACCGTGCAAAGCACCCGTGGGACTGATATGGATTTCATCGTTGAGGCCAAGTTGTTGAAGATATGAGGTAGCCCACAGTCAGGCGACCAGGCATCACGGGATCCTGGAATGTGAGCAATGGAGCATTAGTTGGGTAGCCTGCGAATAGCCGATGGGCGAGTGGACATTTAGTACCCCGAATGCCAGGTGCTAACTAGATCCTGAGAGTGGCCTATGGAACGGGTGACAAGCCAAAAGTTCCGACGCGTGCCAAAAGACGGTATTAGTCGGTGGAATAGGTGAAGGATGTTTTGTATTGGATCAATGTCTTTCACGTTAACGTTTCGGAACGACAACGGACGCAGTACTAGCTAAAAGAGCTGAACGTCCAAACGTCCGAATCATCGAATCAGCACCGCAGTTCAGAAACCTAACGGACTCACAATATTCTTTAAGACTGAGAGACAACACGGTTACAGTTCCCATTTCTAGAACTGCTCTTTGACCCAACTTTTTCCTGGTTAAGTATGCAGCTTTATGGAACAGATTACCTCATGGTATATAGTATATGGTATAAAGTTTATTTCTTGACCGTGGTCAATACACACGCACAAGGCAAGATCAGAGTACGCAGCAGTATATGTCAATGTGAGATATTCACAATTAATAAATTTATAAATCACACAGCGACCGAAATACACCAGTAAAGTCATGTATTGTTTGAGTGAACCAAAGTGGTAATGGTCGAAGCGGGAATTGCGAATCGGTCTCGAATTCGGTGAGGGCGGTGCGGATAGCTGGGCAATCGTGGGATTTCTGATATAAGCGACAACTGGACGGTCACTAGCGAGTAACCGGGCGGAAGAGATGCCAAAGAACAAGATTAAAAGTAAAGTAAGCATGGGCTTTCGACTTGCAGTGAGAGATTCCAGTAGAATATTGGACACAGAATAAGCATTGGGTAACCAATTGTGGGGGGAAGCATATGAAATAAGTGCAAATGAGTCATAGGTGATAATAAAACGGACTTTTTGTGCAGGTGAATTCAGTGTCGTATGGAAATTCACACGAAGGCGAAAAGCTTCACGAGGATTTCAGTGAACTTTTGAACAGCACGAATGGTGTATGGAGGTATAACGGACTTTCAAAGAAGGGCCGTCAAGAAACGGATTAGTGAAGACAAACGCTACTGCAGCAGCTAGGCAGAAGTTGGAAGATTGTGGAAAAAACATTTTTTTGTGACAGAAATTTATTGACCAAATTCTGGTTGGCTGCAGATGGGTAGTATTCTGTTCCATATATACCTTGATTGCAGGTAGTGGCAGGTAGAATGTTAAGGGTAGCAGGTAAAAGGGGGTTGGTTTGACGAAGTGGACAGCGGCGAGGGCTGGGTTCCGGTCGTTAGTTTCGTACTGCAACGCGGAAAGAATTGAACTGTTCTGACGGATTACTGGGAATAGAATTTGAGCGGATGTGTTGATGGTTGGTGTCAGGAATCACCTCTGCCATCCGGTGAGACTTTCATGAGGTTTTGTTAATCCGTGTACGGTGCCCCATGTAACGCCAGCAGGCGAGAGTATAGGTTTAAACCATTGATCAAATAGTCTAGTCCTTACGGTAATCCGGGATTAACGTCGAGTTGGCCGATGGCTGCCCGAGTGACCAATGCGATCTGAAAGAGATCAGGAGAGCGGCAGTCTGGAGGGTGTTTCAGCTGTGGGTTATGATTATCGTTTGAAATAGAAATCAGAAAACGAAAATTTTATCTGAACTATTAATCATCTTTCGGCTAGTGGGCCGGTCTATTAGAGATCTCTAGACGGAGACTGGTAGCTTTCTGGGGTATTTGGGTGATTGTAGAGATTTGGGGAGATATCAGGTAGGTGGTGGATGAGGAGAGGGTGACCATTTGGGAACCAGGAATAAAACAATAGTAGAGAGTATGGTCTGAAAGAAGAATGGGAAAATAGGAAGACAACAGTCGGGTCAGTTCACCAGCTGCGGTCGGGGAAGGCAAACAGTGAAAAGTGAGAAAAACACTGAGTGTTAAGGTGAGGATTTTTCACGTGGGAGAAAACGTGCTGGTATTCCGCGGGGTCAAGAGAAATTTAAGGTACACGGATTCCGGTTGGAATGGGGTCCTAACTTACCATGAGCATATGCGCAGAGAAGTAAAGCCTAGCTACTAAGGAATTGTAATTCGTGTGGCAAGGCCCCAGTATATGAGAAAGGCGCAAGAAATGCAGGATGGGGCGGCTGTGTTCTAGCCTGAGACAGGGGAATTAGGTGAAAGCGAGCACCTACCAATAAAGGACGGAAAGGTCTTTCTACAAGTATGCAAATTATTTTGTAAAATGGCACTATCTAGTAAGGAAGGAGGAAAAAAGTGAGTGGAGCTTGCCCAGTGTATATATATATATACTTTCTATAAGGCCATCTAAGGCGTTTAAGGCCCACACAAGAAAATACCTCACTGTACAAACTGTAATCCAACTTATAGGTCCGTACATAAGTGAAGAAAGGGCTTTTAAAGATGGACTGGGTTTCTAATAGTTTTCGAATTCCCTTTTTTGTGGACCACAGTGTCTTCTGGGCCATAGCCGCGCTTGATTCCTCCACTCGTGTTACTCACCCATTCGTTTTGCTTCTGTTCCACATCTGATCCTGCCATGTGCGTTTTCAATTCTCCCTCGACAAAGTCCGACAGGCACAGTCTTTGAACTTTCTCTGGAGTGCAGCACTAACTAGACTCAAGCCCCAGTTATGGCAGCATTTTCTTTTTTTTTCTTCTCCTCTCTCTCCATTCTGTAATTTTGAGCTTCTTTTATTCTGCTATTTCCTACAGAATGGTTTTATCTTCAGTCCGGTAATTCTGTTCCACCTTCATCTATTTTGCTAAATTTGGCATCAAATAATTTTCCAGTTCCTCCCATCTCTCATCTTTTTTCCCATTGCCACGGCATGACTATTAATAACCTGCTTCTTGACATTCATCTACTCACTCTTCTCTCTCTTATCAGATCTTGCCATATTACACTAATTTGCATACGGATACCTAGTCCGAAATTGAAAGTCCAGTTCAAAGCTCCGTCAAGACAATACTTACCCGCCAGATGTCACCCAACTTTGACTCACTATTACGCCTGGGGCTCAGGGTTTTGAAGTAGCTCTCCATATTCAATCTGCTCCACATACAACGCCTTATTTTTCTAAGCAACACTCACCCGCGACTGATCGAGAAGCTGTTTCATCCGGACCTACAACCGATTTTCTACGGAAACCATTCTCTCCCTTATTTATCAGTTTTCGGTATACTGATTCCTATGATCTTTAGAGTTAATCAGTTCTCACCCTCAGCGTGCGACTTTCGGCCGAAAATCGTTGGCTCATCTGTCCTAATCACCCATTGCCACTGCACTATCTAGCGGTCAACCTCTGCAAAGCCAGTGGTGATACCTTTCCACCAACTTCGTCGTGCCCGTGAAGTTACCTTGCATATCAAAATCGGCAGTCCGTTCACCAGATGGCTCGCATATATACTGGAATCCGTCCGACTCTGTTACTGGCAAGAGAAAGCTGTTAAGTGATAGCCCCAGGAATGCTGCCATTATCTGTGCGAATGCTCCACCCTATCTTTTTCTTTCTTTGCTTGTGGAAGCAACACCCCTGAAGATTATGACATCTGGTCTGTAGCCGTCTTACAGTAAGGGGAAACAGCCATCCCTATCAGTCTCGGACATAATGGGCCAGGTGTAAAGAAAGGCGGGTCGAGGAGAAAAGGGAGGTTTACCCTACGGCGTAAATTCACTCTCCCACACCTCAAAAAAGGCGACAAAATTCACCTCAGGCTGGGAAGGTCTTGGGCTAATGCTCTCTGCCCCCTTCATTACAGACGGATTTCTGATAACAGCCTAGACCCAACCCTGCATTTGGGAAACCCCACGATATCGAGTTAAACTGCAGTTCCTTTTGTCTAGACCAGTGCGAAGTGACAGCACGCCGTTCGAGCTCTCCACATATGCTTGCCGATCCCACCCTACTCAGATTCAACCCTTTTGGGTTCTCTGCAAAACCCTTGACCAGCTTGCTGATGTTTAATTCAGTAGTCGATACACGGTCTGAATAGTTATATCATGCGACCTCGGCTCTAACGACACCCCGGCAATGATACGCCTACGCCTAACAGCTATGGGCAAGGCCTCGCCTGTATCGGTTGTCGGAACGAGGAACGTAATCATTGCACATTTATAATTTATTATCCACAAGTTTACTTTTTCTATCCCCCGTGAGCCCAAGTACTAATAATATTGTCCAAAGTCAGCGATGATTTGTCTGCTTTCATTTAGACTCAGTTACAAAACCAAAATCCTTACTGACACTAATTCCCTTAGTAAACCGTTATTCCTTTAATGATAGGTGCTCACCTTCACTTAATTTTCTTGTCCCAGGCTATAACTCAGTGGACTCATCGTCTTTTTTCTTGCACTCCTCCGTTACTCGAGTCCTACCAAGCAGATTACCATCTTTCAATAACCAATACTCACCGACCAGCTTGTTTGCTCACGTTATGTTAGTGTCCCATTCCACCTGGCAAGAGTAAGTATCTGATTACGCATGACCCCAGGGAAAACCAGCACATTCGCATTGATATGAAAAGGCCTCACCTTAGCTCTGAGCATTTCCTTTTCTTTTTATAATTTCTCCGCCCCCACCTACAGCCGGGTCAGCAACCTCACTGCTGTCCTCCCTTTTCTCATTCCTATTTATGACCCCATCCTCTCCTACCGTTTTATTTTTGGTTCTCAACTGGACCCCTTTACTCTTTTGCCACCTATCAGCCTAACCATTTTGCACTCTGGCTAGGCATGCGCCTAATATCTCCATCACCAAATAGATGCCTTAAAAACTACCCGTCTCCTCCCGTTAAACCCTCGTAGATCGGCCCACTGTCCATCAAGTAGCATTATCACTCTTATTTTCGTTAAGCCTTTAATCACAACCCCCAGCTGGAGCATTCTCCGGCGTTCTCTCTCCCCGCTTTCAGAACACATTGGTTACTTGGGTAGCCCGTCAACCAAATCGGCGTTATTGCTGGATAACTCTACGGGATAAGCGATTTGATCGATCGGATTGACCGTGAACAAACTTATACTCACACCTGACAAAGCTTTATATGAAGCACCTTACATGGCTAACCAGTGATCACAATCCCATAACCAGGATTACAATCATTCTTGATAGTCTTACCGGAACGCCGGGAGGACTCCTGACATCACCCATCAGCATCCATTTCCCATACTCCACACGAACAGCTCGATTCGTTCTGCGTGCAGGACCGGAGTCTGGCCCTCGCCGTTGCGTTCCGTACCTACTCTCCCCAGTTCGTCAGCCTAGCCCTTTTTGACTGCTGCCCTCATCATACACTACCTGCCATCAACAGAAACCAGTGTCTTTATGAAACAAAACACCAACCACTTGATTGTTGTTCATTCTTTTATCACGTATGCAGAAAATCCCACTTTTACACTCAACTTCCTATGTTCCTTCGGGTCTGGCCTCTCCCAGCAACCGCAGGCTTCCTTCCCCTTTGCCACCTGTGCATATTTGCTTGGTTGCATCAGCAGCTTTTGTCTCCATCAGTGTTTTCTTGACGGCTTGTTGAAGTTCCCAGTTCTGTGTCCATTCACCATTCACGCTCCTTAAAAGCACACTGCATTCCTGGTGAGGGTTTCTGCCCCCAAATATAATATCGGAATTACCTACACAGAGAGGACAATCTGATTATCTCATTCGTCTCACTTGCATTTGTATCACAGGCACCCCCCCACAATGAGTTATCCAATGGAGGGTCAATCTTCTCTATATCCTGGAAGCATCCCCGACCGCACTTTCATTACACCATGTTAACTCTATTTTTAATTTTCTTTTGGTAACACTCTCAACCAGTTTCTCAATACTGATTCCTCAAATATCCAGTTGGTGCCACACCGCGACTCCTTCTACACTTCCCAACTATTCCTCGAATCTCTTTCACTCCACCGCTCTCTCTCTACCTTCATCGACTGCACACCAAATTCCGTAGATCGCCGTGACCCATTCTGGACTACCGGATCCGTCGTAGACAGTTATCGGCATCCATAAGGCAAGTTGTGTATTATTCCTGCCTCAACTCCCTGTTCATGTTGTGATGTCCGACACCAGTTGCTTTATGGGTTCTTGCAAACACTGCACTTTTACCCTTCTCGTTATAGCTTTATCCGCATTTCTATTTCCATCCCGCTAACCGCATCGTCCTCGTTCCAAATTCAAAACCGACTGGCAATGGCCGCGCCTACCCCATCCTCTTAATTCATTTAAACACCGTCCAAGCCGATCGTTCCATTACTGCAATTGTGTGAACCATGAACTTCACAATTTTGATTACCCTAAATTACTGTAAATTACTGTGTTCTCTGATCATGCCTTGTGCATGTGTCCAAACCATGATCAAGAAATATACCATTATTATTATTATTATTATTATTATCATAGCAGTCAAAAGTGTGTTTTTTAATTGGCGCAAACCAGCTGTCCTTACTGCAAGCGGGCAAAAAATGCACAGCTTTGTGACATCGAAAAACATACAACCTGCTCAAAACTAAATGCTAATTGTTTATATTTGCCTGGAGTAATTTTTGGTCATTTATTTGCAAATTCATTTCCAGGTTGCTGCAACAACTCAGCCCCCTCATGGAACTCTCGGAGTGACCCCTCGACCTAATTGAGGAGGTGCCGTGTGCAGGTCTCCTTTAGCATTATAAGTCTCATGTGACATCAGTCTTCTAGGTGATCGCGTTATTGCTCAACCATCCACTCGTGCCGCCGGTAGAGAATCACTATAATGCCCACGGGCTTAGCGGTCATCTAGGAAGCCCTCACCCGGGGTTTCGCAATAATATATATTTATGAGTGTACCGTACAAAATAATCCAACACTACTTTCCGGGGTCTGCTCCATTCACCGTACTCATACATGCAAAGGAGGAGGAAAATGAAATACTTGAGCAAAAGGCAATGAGTAAAACCGAAAACAAAGGAATCTACCCCAGTCCGTCGGTACAATAGGCGAATTTTAAAATGTTTGAAATGCTTTTCTGGTTTTAGAAATTGTCTTGCAAAACGTCAAACAGTAAAAACAACGTTAAGTGGGATCGAAAAAATGGACGCTATCAACGAGATGCTTTGGCCGCTGTACTTGACGGCCAGACCGCGTTGTTCGCTGCCGCTGCATGGATTTGGGCTGCCCTGGTTGAGGCTCTGTGGTGACCTCTGTGGTGAGCGAAGGAACTATTGGAGCACTGTCGTTGAGCGGTGTAGCCTTTTCTAGACTACCGTCAAGGTGTGCAACCTTAAGAGGCGAGACCGAAGCCGTTTTATTTACCGTTTTAGTCAACGAGGTAAACCCAATCTCGTTGCTCGAGCACTTTATATGGACTTTCACTAGGCTGCTTTAGAGATGTTCTTACTATTTCTGCGCGTATATGACATAGGCGCAGGTGGACAGTTCAGGTGGAATGTTCGTCGATCGAGACTGCGGTCACTGAGAATGCATCCACAAACAGCGCATCCGTGCAGCTCACCGCTGGGCATATGAAGCACAACCGTCGCCGTTCATGCGACTTATGGTAAAGTAATCCCCGGGTAACCGAAGAGTTTGACCAAAAGCTGATTACGCAGCTGATGAGTTAATATCAGGTTTATAAGCGGAAAGCAAACCTAAGAGAACGATTGGAAGTGCCTGCACCCAATTAGAGCTTTCAGCAGCGAAGAGCCAAGTTTTGCGCTATCTATGAAGAAGCTCAGCCATACCTTTGGTTGCTGAGTGATATGTTGTCGTACGAGAACGGTGACAGTCTAACATAAACAATGTTTCTTCAGACAGATGAAGCTCAAATTGTGCTCCGCAATCAGTAGTTACCTTTGCAGGGCAACCGTATATTGAGACCCAAAGTTCCATAAAAGCAGCTATTACTGTTTCTCTCTCTACAGTGGCAATTGCAACAGCCTCTGGCCAGCGATTGTGATGGTCGACCACAGTAAAAAGGTAACGGGAACCTCCACAGGGGCCGAGGGGACCAACGACATCTATGTGAACATGAGAAAACGATGAGGACCCAACTTACTTACCTTCGATCGTTGGCACTGAACGCATGAACGAGCCCATGTACGAAAATCCCTTTGCACCCCGTGCAAGACTCGCCAATCTGCAGCTAGCTTGGCGGTGGCTCGGGTGCCAGGAATGGCTAAATTACTTTGAAGGTCGAAGATTGAGCGGGGCCAAGACGTGGGTACCAGGCGGCTTGGATGTGGCAAAGTAACATCATACATTATTGGGCCCGAGAAAGTGGCTGGAGGAAACCCCGAAAGCTAAAGTGCTGATACCTGGCTTGGATCTGTGAAATCCCATTATGAACTTTGGGCTGCAGCCAGAAGGTCGGGAAACATGACCCGTGGCTGACTAGAAATAGCGTCAAGTCAAAAGGAGCATCAGCCACACCGTGGTCGGTGCCAGAAACGTGACGAAAATCATTGGAAAACTGTGCCACGAAGTCTAAGTGAAGCAACTCACCAGATGAGTGTTTATGGGTTAGAATGTGAAAAGCTTACTTCAATGGTTTGTGATCGGTAAGGATGACAAACAGTCTGCCTTGGAGAACATGTCGGAAAGGTCTAACCGTACTGTAGGCAGCAAGCAGCTCCCGACTAAACGTAGAATACTTAAATTCAGCCCATAGGAGACAATGAGACAAGAAAGCCAGTGTTTTCCATTGTGATGTAAACTACCCCTTGGCATGCCGCCTATGCTTTGTCAGAGGCTTCGGTGGCTGAACTCAACTGAGCTTCGGGTTGAAGTGGAAGAGAAAAATGCCAGAATCCATAGAGTCCCTAACTACATTGAATGCAGCTTAGGCATCTTCGGGAAGTTCTACGGGACCATATTCAGCGCCTCTAAGTAATTCTGATGATGGCTGCATCAAGTGAGCACAGTTTGGGATGAAACGCCGATAATAGCCTTCCATCCCGTTGAAATGACGAACGGCGGCTAGTAAAGTAGGTAGCGGAAAGTCACGAACGGCTTGTATGTTTTCTTCCAAAGGCCGAATACCACATTTACCGATCAAGTGGCCTAAAATCTCAACTGAATTTTAGTCGAAGGTATTTTGTACGCATTGACGGTTATACCATGTGGGGTTTACCGCTCGAACAACTGATATGGGTGTTGCTTGTATGCATCTTCAGATTCACCAAATACTAGGAAGCCGTCTGTGTAGGCGAAAGAAAATCTCTCCTCCGGATAACCTGGACAGTGAAACGCTGAAAGTGTTGTGCAGCTTTGCTTAAACCGAAAGGCATTCGCAGGAATACGATGGGACCAAAGGGTGTTGTTAAGGCGGTCCCAGGTATAACCTCATCTGCTGTAGGAACTGGTGATAAGCCCGCACCAGATCTATTTCGGAGAATACGCGAACAGCGTTGAGGGTGGCCGTGATGTCCTGAATGTGTGGTCAGGGACACCTGTCTGGGACAGTGGCATTACTGAAAGCTCTATGGTCTTCACATGGTCGCCAATCGCCTGACTTTTAGGCATCATATGAAGTGGTAAAGCTCAGCGACTATTTGATTTATGAATAATATTCAACTGAAGCATGTGCTCGAACTCAGATCGAATGATTTCAAGCTTGTCGGGTGGAAGCCGAAGTGCTCTAGCAAAAGCTGAGGCGCCTGCTGTGCTAATGTAAAAACCTACCGAGCCGGTTGCGGCAGGTAGAAGTAGTGGGTGCAACATTTTTGAGTATGCTTTCATTATGTCACCCAACAAGTGAGAACCGGTCGTTTTCAGTAGCACAGGACTGATCGGGTTAGAATCAACCAAAATCACATTCACAAATAGACTAGTGACATGATCCACAAGATGTTTGCGGCGAGAATCAACCAAGAGGTCTGAGTGATGCAGGAAACCCATACCCAGAAGGGCTTTTTGAACATATGCAATCAAGAAACCCCAACAAAATGTGCGACAAAGACCAAAATCTGATGTCTTCGAAATTTTTCCACAAGTCCGCATGAAGGTTCCACAAGCGGCACGTAAGTCGGAGGAGGGACACTCATCGAAATTTTGACCTGAATGTGGGAGCATACCAACTCCAGCGCCTATGTCTACCAAAAAGTGTGACCCTGAATTATGACCGATTATGTGGAATAAGCGACTGCCTTGGCCAGTAACGTCCGTAGCCGTTACTCACTGGCATCTTCGCTTCCCTGACTGGCTAGACCCAGGCGGAGGGCAGCAAAGCGCCCTTGAACGATATCGCTGATGATGCCGACAAAGAGCGCCAGTTGATGTTGGCTGAACCGTATTCTTATACGGTTTCTACTGAGGGATCTTCTTGGGAAACTCTGTCTGTGGGTTGATGCCTGGGTTGGGCTTCCAGCCGACAATACAGTGCGCGCCTCGACCTTTTTGACAGGATCGTGCATAGTGGCTTTCAAGGAGGCAACGACGGACTCAGATTCAGGGGGAGATTGTCTGGCTGACCTTTGGCTCGTACGTTTCCCCAAGTTTGTCGGCCGTCTTGGCAAGCCTTTTGAGGTTCTCCCCTATGGACACACGGAGAACCTTTTGCGTGTCGCTGAGAAGACTTTAAAGCTGAATCTCTTTTAGTAGATTACCTTCGAAAGTAGAGGCTCCCAAAAAGCTCCGCGTGTGCCGAAGCACCTCAGGGGTTTGCAGTCTCCGAGCTCAGTGCCTGCAAGCAAATTGACGATTTGCTGTTTCTCGGACACACCAATCCGGCTGATGACCACTGCTTAGATGCGTTCGTAGGGGTTAGGTTCATCTGATTCCAACACACCTTGCCCTTCGCCGACGATGAGTAGAAGAACTGCGACTACTAGGTGAAACCTACTACTTTCCGTAGTCACACTAAGCACAGCAAACGTTGTTTCTAACTGGACGAACTAAGCCCAAGTGCTACTTTCCCTGAACGATGCGAAAGGAAAGCAAGCGCATTCACCACAGCCTCAAAAACTTTGGGTTGCTCATATTTCTAATGGTTTACTGGATTAAAATTGTTCAAAAAGTGGAAAAGCCGATGCCGTGAGGAAATGCAAAAAACGGGTTGAAGATATTCAGTTTGCCACCGACTTAAATTGAGAAAGTGATATACCGATATTCGAGGATCTGCAAAAATATTGTCAAAGACTAAAATCCAGCCAATTTAGTACTCCGGATGCCAGGTACTAACTAGATCCTGAGAGTGGCCTTTGGAACGGGTGACAAGCCAAAAGTTCCGACGCGTGCCAAAAGACGGTATTAGTCGGTGGAATAGGTGAAGGATGTTTTGTATTGGAGCAATGTCTTTCACGTTTACGTTTCGGAACGACAACGGACGCGGTACTAGCTAAGGGAGCTGAATTTTACAAATGTCCGCAAGCATAGCAGTCGAAAACGTGTTTTTCAATTGGAGAGAACCGATTGCCCTTGCTGCAAGCGAGCAAACAATGTACAGCGTTGTGGCATCGAAAAACATACAACTTGCTCAGAGCTAAATGCTAATTGGTTATATTTGTCCGGAGTAATTTTTGGTCATGAATTTACACATTCAAACTTAATCACATCCAGGACTGTATAGACGTACAAGCCAGATTAGAGACCAATGTGGTTTCCAGAACAATAAAATTCATCGAGAGAATTATACTGACGAAATGAGGTCTGAACCCTTTCCACGGGCTCCGTCATCCTGTATGTTTACATTGCGAAGTAGTAAGGTTAAGGCAGCCCTGAGGATCCTATCCATTGCACTTCTCAACCGATGACCGTAAGCAGAACTGCGCATGCCCGAGGTGATTTATTTCATAAGTTTGCAGTGAAAACTGTCCCATCCTGGATGAGTCATCTGCTCCGATTTTGGATGGGCATCATGTAGAACCATGGCCCTGGCAGGTCCATTCTCTCTGGACCTATTGCTAACCTTGCAGCATCTGGCTTTATACCAACACGTTAAGGAGTCAGATCTGTACAGCTTGCTCAGGGCTCCTTTCTGCCTTTGACGATTTCCCTTGAGTGCTTCAGCGTTGGTAGGATCGAAAATATCCCTTCTTTTGGAAGCGACGAACACGTGGAGGCAGAAGTTTATTGGTGCTATGGACCCAATTCAGCTACTGGATCGCTTATCGGACATAACTTTAGGCTTACACCATTTTGGAATGTCCGAAGAGCTGCATCGGACATCCACTGGTTTCACGTGAGCTCGGGTGTCGATACTGATGTGAACGAGCCTTGGGAGTTCATTCGTGATGGTACCTTGTACCTTATGAATGTCTATCCTCCGCTCAGCCGACATGGACCCCGTGTAAATGGCCCATCAGGGAATGACCTTGAGCTTGGATGCCTCTTCAAACGAAAAAATTGGGGTTGACCATTGTTCCGATGTGCGGACGAGGGTAGTGCACTGAACAGAATCTGACAAAGAGGAAAGATTATGAGGAAGCCCTCGAGGTCATTGCCTGGCAAGCATTCAATTACAAGTTTGCCTAATTTACTTGTCGCACCAGCGCAAAGGCAGGTATTCCGGAGCTGAGGACAACAACGAACTGGTTTGCTACAAATAATGGAAGATCTGAGAATCAACAAAACCTTACCTGCTGGCGTATTCTGTGGGGAAAGGTGCCATTACCCGGAGGGTGAATGGCTCGCCGTCAACTGCTATGCATGACTCGGCGGAGTCAGAGGTGAATCACATCACTGAATTCATCAAAACTCACAAGTCATCGAAACGGGATGGTGTGCATCCATCAATGTTGAGGGATTTGATTGATCACTGAACTCCCCCGCGGATTCGGATCATCCACAGGTCTTTGGCTTCTGATGGACCCCCTCGGAAGTGGAAAAAGCTATGGTCTTTCCACTGTAGAAGGGCGGGACAAAATCCACCTCGGCCAACTATCGCCCTGTTAGCCTCACTTCCGTGGCTGGAAAGGTCATAGAAGGGCTCGTGGCTTCTCACAAATGCAAACATCTAGAGCGCTACCAATTGCTATGCTCGCCGCAATACGGTTTTCTTGGGAACAGGCCGAGTCTGACAAACGTGGTGACTGCTCGTGGAAGTTCATCGAACTCCAGGGCTGAGGGATATGATACGGATGTCTTCCTTTGGGACCTTTGTAAAGGGTTTGAAAAAGTTCCTCGTGATAAGGTGTTGGTGGAACTCCGGGCCATCGGCATTTTCGGGCCTGTGCTCCATTGGATTGATGACATCGTGCCAGAGGGGACATTTTCCGTGAGGGTTTCACAGTCCCAGTCCGCGTGGTGTTCAGTCGGCAGTAATGTTCCAAAATGTTGTATACTGAGACCTCCGTGGTTTCCCGTCTTTGTGAGCGACCCACCACAGACCATTCGATCCTACTGCCTTACTTGAGCCGACGACCCAAAGATCTGGATTAACATTCGATGGGCAGAGAATCGTGAGACAGTACAAGAGGATCTCGGTTGGTTGGTTAATTAGTCGGCGATCTGGGGTTTACTTTTAAACCTGGACTAGTGCGGGTATGTGAGGACTGGCAGACCCTTTTATACTTCCGACCGTTGCCTCGGGATTGCCGTACTCCTTCTCAAGCATGAGGAGAAAAACCTGGGAATTTCCTTCAACAGCAGTCTGAAGACACGACTATACTCTGACAAAGCCTGCGCCCCAGCTTGGAGGATAGACAGCCCGATTCGCCATTCATTTGGTCCTCTACCCCCGGAAACTTTTCGATGGCTGTACATTTCGGGTTCACATTTTTGGCAAGAATAAGGCGGTCCCGCTGTTTATCCCTGCACCATGTCGGAAGTAGCCAAACCAGAAGGAGCGCAGCTCGGCCCCACATGCCTGGTGGCCGGACTACTGGGGAACGGCCATTGGAAACTTTTGGAAGTCACCGGGCTATTCCCCATTAACTCCAAGCACCTCTGAGGTGACACTATCCACGCCAGGCGAATTGTCCGCAGTGGTTTCGGCCGGCGCCCGCAGCCAGTATTCTCGTTCAGGAATGAAGACAGTACCCGAGGAAGCACACCGAAGCTCCATAAAGTGCACTTCATCGATCTGCGGGCCATCTATCAATTATCAAGGAGAGTCACTAATCTCTGGAATGCCCTATCAACAGAGGTGGTAGAAGGAGGAAACAAGATAATGCTCAGGAGGAAGTCGGGTCATACCTGAAGGTTTATTGGCAGAGTTCTAACATCCAGCACAGTGTGACAGGGCTCGTACAAGATGATTTTTCGTTGACATTACCCGAAGACTGATGGACTGCGAATGAAGGAGAAACCAATGTGGCACTCCCTGGTCACAGGGGCACTCAGTAAAGCACAATATGCTGTTTTAGTATAGAAGACACATTATCCAGAACTTTCATAGTTTACTGTATTTTTTGTAAAGTTTCACGGGATTCTGCACAATCTTTCATGGGGCATATTACGAGTCATTTCACCCCAGCTTTACCCCGAAGTTCGCCTAACAGTGTTAACTACTGTGCTGCTTGGGGCGTTTGTGTTTCTTTGTGCGATTACAGTTTCCTCTAACGTATCACTAACAAAGACTTTCATAGTTTCTTCCACAATCTTAATCTGAGGCTCGTCAAACCTCGTCAAGTATTAGAAAATCACCATAATAGAAAAGTGGTAACAAATATAGCATTATTTGAAAATGGCGCCAGTCTCATTCAAGCCTTAGTTATTCTTTCGAGCCTTTCCCACAGCCTCAGAACCTGCATCTACTCTACATAACCATACCGTATAAAATGTTACCGATTCTAATTCCTCTTACCCATTAGGCTTTGGATTCTTTCAGCATGTGCACTTTAATACTCCAACGTACCATTAGGTCAGAACAGCCTTCAGACAGGTGCCGCCTTATTTGCTCTACTCCACTTCAGGTCAAGGTTCCGCTAAGAAACGGTCACCCAGGATATGACGGCCAAACACTGGATCCGGTAGGGCTAGGACCCCAGACAAAGAAAGACATACCTACTTCTCAGCAGACCAGGCATTGTTGAGGGAACAGGAGATTGAGATCAAATGGAAGACCGAACAGTGTGAGGACTTTGAGGAACGCTCCGAAGGGACATTACAAGCGTGATTTCCCCCGCCACAGACCCCACTTGTCAAACCTCATCTGTTACTTAGACTAGGTAACCCGAGGGATGGACCAGGAAGACAGAGTAGAAGTCTGCTACCTTGAATTCCAGAAGGCATTTGACTAACCCAGTCACCGTTTGCTGCCTATGAAGTTGGATGATTTCGGTCTGTTTCAGAAAATCACTCTGTGGTCTATAGGTTCATCACGGGTAGGACTTCTCAATTAAAAGTGGAGAATGGCATATCCCAGGGATGAGTGTCGGCTGAATGATGTGCTCCAGGGCTCCGTCCGTGGACCCATGTTGTTCGTTCTGTTCGTGAGCGACTTGGCCATAGGCTTGAAAATCACATGCTTTGAGTTTGCAGTTGATGCGAAGTTACCTGGCCCCGTAGCAAAAGATTCTACGTAGCGGGGACTGAATATAATACATCGATGGTCGGTGATCTGGGACCACTTAGTATATGGCAAAGACCCTCAAATGACTAAGTACCTTGGGGAGGTCAACGAGAGATGTGAGATCGTGAAAGTGACAGTGGGGAAGGTGCTTGAGCTTATCATGTCGGACAACCTCGGACCTAGAGCGTAGCGCTGCGCGGCCACTCAAAACACCTCTGGGAAACTTCACCTGCTTTGAAGAACTGTTGCGTTCAAGAAAAACCTGGGTTCCGGCAGAGACTTGAAACATTGAACTTGTTCTCGCCCGAGCACAGGAGGCGTGTCGACGACCTAATAAAGGCCTCCGAGATCCTCAGGGGGTATGTTGATCTCCCGGGGTCGGTTACACCACTGTTGATTCTCAGCAATCTTACAGCCACCAAACGGCACTCATTATAGCTTACGGAGGAGAGTTTTAGGTCGCGCAGGAGGAGAGCCCTTCGACGTTGGAATTGTGAAGGACTGGAACCGGCCCCCGATAGAAGTAGTACCCGTCAAAACGGTTGCGGAGTTTGAGCGCCGGCTGGACTGCTGCCGGGGCAGGGCATTTTCCGAAACCAGTAGATAGGTAGCTGCCCCCTTTATTGTTCTCTTCCAGTACTCGTGTCTTTATTACCATTGTTGTTGATGCCATTTCCCATTCAAAGTTTTTTTGCGACTATTTTTTTTCGTTCACACCTTTCCACCTCCAAACTTCGTCATCACCTCTTCCATTTTCAGTTGTCTATAACCCTTCTACCAGTGCCATCTGAGCTCTTCTTTCCAATCTCTAATTTTCCACTATCCCAAATCCTCTACTTAAGGTAGATGGGGCGCTGACTGGAACTCACGAAAAGACAGTGGTCCTGAGGAGCTCCTCAGGTTAGGGCACATGGGTGGAATGTCCTCTGCCCCGTTCATCGCTATCACACCGCCGATGAAGACTCTATTTCTCTCCTTTGCGGCAGTAGTGGATGGTCCATGGGGATTATGGGGTAGACATTGATCTTTGTTACAATTTAGGATCTCGTTACTTGGCGCTTATCCAGTGTATTTTTCCACCCACAGTTACCGATCGATGCCATCAAAGCCACTTCAGAAGATCCGCAAGCAGACTGCAAGGCGGCCGCTCACATACATCCGTTCTATTTTCATTGTATGGTCCGGTCCAAACAGTCACATGCTAAGCCAAAGCAGACTCGCCTAAACACACATTACTGAAAAGTGATTAAAACTCTGCCCGTGTGATGGCAAACACGCACGTACACACGCCATTTCAATGTCAGTCATGCTGCCCTCCAGACGATGCTGACCAATCAAACACTGACCTGTCGTGGCCTATTCTGACTGCAAGCTCGTCCCACCTTCCCGTCAACTATTGACAAGCGCAATCACGCATATATCTTGGCCCCACTCACATTAGCGCCCGTGCCCGCTGCAAGCTTTGCCACATACATTTGTCTTTTGACTAGCCAAGGCAGTACAATTCATCAAGCCTAGGCAGTTCCGCCTCGTTCAGTTGTCTTAAACAGAGGCATATATGGAATACTAAATCTGCCATATACTCATTGAGCGAGAACTTGGACAGACCTAGCACACCGCCGTCTACGTCTCGTGTCCGGATTAGGTTTGAACTGGTTAAGTTCAAGTCTTCATACCATGTGACCAGCCGGGAGAAAACCACAGCCCAAGAAGTCCCACCTTCAGACCGAAGAAGAACCGGTCACGGACAAGACTTCGGGCCCAGTTATTCAAGCTATCGTGGTTGTCGACCGGAATATGCTTCCAGAGGAAGTAGTCTAGGTAACCACGGTGGGTGATTTCAGGCATCGACTGAACAGTGCATGGACCCGAGTGTTCCGTGATGGGCTATAATGACGGACAACGTGGCACTGGGTGGATTGGTGATAACTCGTTAGACCTTGTGTTTACTGGGTCTCCATTCTGTCGGTCTTTTAAGTTATTGTCCTCAAGTTGCCTTTTGCTTTCCTTCTACTCGTCCATTCAGTAATCCCCATAAGTAGGCAATTCTTTCTACGTAGGTGGCTCTCCTTCCATCCTCCAAGTCTCCATACGCTACCTTCCATAATTACTTTTGACTTTGTCTTTTGTGCTCCAGCATTTGTTCTACCATTTTCACTTCCTTTCCGCCGAAGCCAACTGATGTGATGATCTACTGCCACCAACCGCGAACGATACGCTGGTGGATACTGGAACTGAAGGTCGAAAAACTTATCGCTCCAACTATCACAGCATTGGGGGAACAGTGGAGTCCACCGGTGCAAAAAACGGGACGTTCTGACTTCTTGCTGTGCAGTCCTGAAACCAACCCCAGCCTCTCCCACAGGACTTTTACGTCAAAGTGGGGGACAGGTGCTCCAGTTTGGTGAACGCCACCAGTGGTGTACCTCCGGGATCCGTCCTAGGCCCGGTCCTATTCTTGCCATTTATTATTGACCTGGTATCCACTCTTCGACCGCCCAGCTTTATTTTTGTGGACTATGTGAAGATTGACGGATCTGAGGGTAGGGTAGACTTGGGCTGGGATATAGGTATCGTCCTGGACTGGGCATACAAGTGGGACTTACCTATGAATGCTGAAAAAGTCATTTCTTGTCAAGGGCAAAAGGGGCCTGACTTTCGCTCATGATCAAGGGCTGTTCACCGTAGAGGCAGTCAGTAAGGTTAGAGACCTTGGGGTCATCATGAACAGTGATTTCAAATGGTCGGAGCAGTGCAACGCTGCTGCACACAAGGCTCGTGGGGAGCTCTTTGGACTGCGATCAGCTTTGTCTTGCCGGAAGCCGGAGGTGTTACGAACGTTTGAGCAATGCGTAGCCAAATTCGCAACGGATCCCGAAATCAGAAGGCGATTATCCGTGATAATCCTACGATACTAGATTATTAAAATAAACAATGACGTAAACAATATACAAACCTCAATAATACGATCACAAAGTCTCAACAACGAGAAACCGAATAGCAGCGTGTGAGCAAACAGCACGTGCGTCACGCAGGTCCTGAACAAGGATGTGCCAAAATAGCGCTCTGGGCGCGAACAAACAACAATTGGTCCAGAAAAACAACCAGTTCGTAAAGACAAGTCAATAGTGTATGGAAATGAGTGATGTTGGGAAAAAACACTGAATCGCGAGGGAAAAAGGGGGATTTTCCACGACCGGCTGTTACACCGCCCACCAAAATCCTCCTGGATCCTTAGCAGAGTCAAAGGTTCGGTATAAAGGTACTGATTCTTCCTACCTGCCTAGGCCCTGCTGTCAGTGCGCGCGTCTAATGCTCGTCGTCGACGTTCTACTACTGGTCGCACCTAACCCATTGGCTACATAGACGTGAGGCTAGTCTACATCTTCCACAAGACCAAATGACCGATGGCGGGCGTGAATGGTCACATAGACGTTGTCCTCGTACGGGGCCGTCCGGTCCTGGATGTACGCGCTTGAGTGTGTGTGTGTGTGTGTGTGTGCGTGCGTGTGTGTGTGTGTGCCGGGGTTACAATGAAATCACAGTTATGACTACACATCAAAGGAGGACTTTCTGCAATGTCAACAAAAGACCGCGTGGCAAGAAAACGAGTAAATGTAGCATGCATGTGTGACCTGAGCTCCACTACTTCCACATGTGCAAGGGGCATTCGGTAGCGTCAACAAAAGGCGAACAAAGAACACTGTCACATGTATGATGGGTTTACGGGATGTAGAGTGCGTCGTGCATGTGTGTATGTATCGGGATGTATAATGGAATCGCACTCATCACCACATATCGGAAAGAACCTTCTGTAATGTCAACGAAGGGACCGCGAGCACCTTAACGTGTTTGACGGAGATTGTGTGGCATATATGGTGTTTCTTTATCCACCTCGATTACTGGTGTGAAAAAGGTTTACTAGGCCACAGGGTTATCAGCTCCTCCGTCTTCGCTCTCGAGTAGGTTAATACTGCGTATGTCACGAATGAGCACTCCGTTAGCTGTCTTCACCTTCACCGTTCTTATCATTTCGTCGGTGCTTTTGATGGTTTCCGTAACTACTCCCAAAGACCAAACGCTGAAATGTGCGCGTTCGTCGGCGATCATAACCACGTCCCCAACTTTGAATGGTCTTGTTTTGGCCATCCACTTCTGTCGAGTCTGCAAAGCCGGTAGGTACTCCCGTAGCCATCGCCTCCAGAAGACCTTGGCCAGATAATTCGCTTGCTTCCACCCGTGGAGGTAGCTCCCACGAAGGTTTACCGGCCCTTGGAAACCCTCGTTCGACCTTAGCGTCAATAAGTCGTTTGGGGTGAGCGCCAGGTGGGTGGGGTCGCCGTTCAATACTGGAACCAGGGGGCGGTTGTTCAGGATTCGCTCCACCTCAGTCATGACGGTGTTCAGGGTCTCGTCGTCGGGCGGCTGCTGCTCCATGATTGACAGCAATATCCGTCTGGCGGACCGGATCATGCGTTCCCATATGCCGCCTCGGTGACTGGCCTGTGGGGGGTTGAAATGCCAGCGTATGCCGTAGGCCACGGTTCGATTCTGCAGTTCGTCCCTGTTTATGTTCTTGTGCCAACGCTGCAATTCCCGTTGAGCGCCCACAAAGTTCGATCCATTATCTGAGTATATATCGGCCGGTACGCCTCTTCGGTTGATAAATCTTTGCAAGGCCCGTAGAAACGAATCGGTCGTCATCGAATGTGCGACTTCTAGGTGTACCGCACGTGATTTCATGCACGTCATGATACATCCGTATCGCTTTTCTAATCTTTTCCCGCACTTGACCCACAAGGGCCCGAAATAGTCCAACCCGGTGTCACTGAACGGCCACCAGCCCGTAGTTACCCTGCATTCTGGTAGCGGGGCCATGAGTTGTTTGCCTGCTGTGGCATTACGTCTCCTGCATTGCACACACCGTCGGATCACGCGTTTTACAGTCTCTCGTCCTCTCAACAACCAAAGACGCTTTCGGATGACGCTCGTCACGTGACTTTCCCCGGCATGTCCCTCAATGGCGTGGACGTGTTGAATCATTAGCTCTACTACGGGTTGTCTCGCTGGCAGCAGTATAGGATACTTTGTGTCGAAGTTCAGGTGGGCGTTGGTCAGCCTACCATCCACCCGCAGCAGTCCGTTGATGAGTTTGGGGTTTAAACGCTTCAGCTCGCCTCTTGGAGATGGCATGTCTTCATTGGTCAGCCCCACTTCTTCCGCCCTCTTGAGTTCTTGGGCGAAAGCCTCGCGTTGTATCATTCTGAAAATATCGTACTCTGCCGCTTGTAGCTCATCGGGACCTATCGGGCCGACCGGTATCCGACCTGAGGGCCGTAGCCCTTTCATGACTAGTAAACTTATCTTGAACCTGGTTAACCAAACTAGCGAACGAAGCGTCTTCATCCAGGAAGAAAACCTGACCAGTCGCGATAGAATGGACGACGCTTCGACGACGTTGGTTGCTATCACTACGCCTTTGATCTCCAGTTCCAATTCCGTAGGGGGTTTTAATTCGAACACGGGCCAGTCCTGTTTGGGCAATTGCAGGAAGTTCGGCCCTCTCGTCCACGTGTCCAGTTGCCTGAAGTTGTTCGCACCTCGGGAGCACAGGTCGGCCGGATTATCGCCAGACCTGACATGACTCCACTGGTGCGTGGCCGATTCATCGTGGATAATCGTGAGCCGGTTAGCAACGAAAGTACTAAACCGGCTCCGTACGTTGTTAATGTAGTAAAGTACTATCGTTGAATCCGTCCAGAAGCTCACCGACCAAATGTAGAGATCGAAACATCTCTTCACAGCTTGCACCACCCTGACTGCCAACACGGCTGCGCTGAGTTCAAGGCGTGGGATTGAGACCGACTTCAGTGGAGCAACGCGGGCTTTGGCGAACAGGATCCTCGTGGTATATTGTCCATCTCCTGCGCACCATCGTCCGTAAACCACAGCTCCATAACCAACTTCGGATGCATCGGAAAAGGCATGTAGTTCTCCAGTCCGTGTCGTATGGCCAGGGGTCAAACATCGTGGGATTCTTATGTCCCCTAATTTCTTCAAGGTGTTCAGAAATTCTTCCCAGTCCAGCCGGTCCCCTCGGTCCAGTGACTGGTCCCAATCAACTTTCTTACGGCACAGCCGCTGCAGCAAGATCTTTCCGGGTAGCAGCCATGGTGAGACGAAACCGAGCGGGTCGAACAAACTTGAGACGGCAGATAGTATGCCACGACGGGTTATTGGCAGCTCGGGAACGTTCAGTTCGAAAACAAAATCGTCCGTTTCCGCGTCCCATTGTATTCCTAAAGTGCGCTCGATAGGAAGTGGAGAGCCGTCCAAATCTCTTACCCTTTCGACCTTTTCGTGATACGGGATGACCTTCAGCACTTCCGAAGCGTTCGACATCCATTTAGTTAGATGGAAGCCACCCTCTTCCAGCAATCTCGTCAGACCCCTGAACTGCTCTAGAGCTGATTCCACATCATCGAATGACCCAAGGTAGTCGTCGACGTAGAAGTTCCTGCTGACGCTTTCTACCACCGTCCGATGTACCAGATCGCCATGTTTGTTCGCTGATTCTCGGAGGGCGTAGTTTGCACAAAATGGTGACGATATGGCTCCGAAGGGGTGGACGGTCATTCTATAATTCACCACTGCATTGTCCCGGTCGCTCCCTTCCCACCACAGGAAACGCAAAGCATCTCGTTCTCCTACCGGAATCTTCACCTGATGGAACATTTCCCTAATGTCAGCAGACAAAGCCACTTTACCCACTCTGAAACGGCACAGAACATCGATCAGTGGTGTGGTCCAGTCAGGCCCCTGTAGTAGGCGATCGTTTAACGACTTGCCCTGGAACTTGGCCGCACAGTCGAAAACCACGCGCAGTTTATTGGGTTTCTTGGGATTGATAACCGGATGGTGAGGCAGATACCAGATACCCCTTTTGCTGTCGGTGTTAACAGGCACCCTTTCAACGTAACCGAGGTCCTCGTTTCGCTTCATCAAATCCGCGTATCGTTCCCACAGATTCTGGTCTCGAATGAAGCGTTCTTTTAGTCGTAGTAATCGTTGGAGAACATAATTTCTGTTGTCAGTCCACGGGTCGACCGGTGTGCGCCATGGGAGGGGAACCTCGAACTGTTTTTTGAGGCCTCTAGAGCCTTGCCGCACCGTTTGTAGAGCGAAGTGATCCTCTTGAGACAACGTCGGTCTTTCGTCTCCAATGTCATGAAACTCCTTTTCATACAGCCGTTGCAGATGATACTCTATGCGGTCCGTTTCGGCGGATAAGTAATTCACGGAACCGCGTACCCCTACTGGACCGTATAACATCCACCCCAGAGCCGTGCGTACGGCATAAGGTGCCTGGCGGTCGCCCACTCTTTGGTCAAGCACCCAATGCGCCTCTGGCACGTCGCATCCGATGAGGAGATCCACCTCATCATCTTCCCAGTCTACAACGGTTACATCCTGCAGGTGGGGCCATCGAGTCAAGATTGCGTTCACCGACCTTGGTGCTCGCATGGGGAGATCCGCTAACGTGAATGCCTCCGTTGGTTCAATTTCCTCGTTAGTGTCTAGAGAGATGAGTTGCAGCCTTAATCTACCGGCAGTCATTACCTGTGTTCCGCCCACCGTGCTCACTGCTAACGACGTCGCACCTTTAGCCAGTTGGTGTTTGTCGGCAAACCGCTCTTTCACTAAAGTGGTGTCGGATCCACTATCAACGAAAGCCAACGCCTTGGCTATCCCAGTCGGAGTCACTACTCCCACGGCCACTACGCCTAAACGTACCGGTTTACTGGCAGATTGTGAAGTTGAGCAAATCACGCTGGGCTTGGCACTCGCCTCGGATATGGTTATTCTCGCCTGATGCAGCAGCCGATGGTGTCTGCCCGTGCAGCCCTCGTAACCACATCGATTCCTTGTTCTACAGGCTGCTGCCCGGTGCGTGGTGTTGAGACAGATGAAACATGCTCCTGCCATCCTCGCCATTCCCCACCGTTCGTCTATTGTGGCATTGCCGAACTTGGGGCATTCTGGTAGGCCATGGCTAGTACCACAGGATCTGCAATTTGGTTTCGCCGTAGCATCTCGTGAAATGACGTGTGTGTTGGTCCAAGGCTGGTACTTTGGATGTTCCCGTACAGGGGTTTGGACTTGGCTAGTAATGGGCTTGTTTGCTCGGTTGCTGTCCCGGATGAGTCGGCCAAATCTGCTGTCAGCTATCTTCGTTTGCCTGTCTAAGTATTCAGTCAGGTCTTCGAAGTTGGCTTCTCTGTCGCCTCGGCTTATCCGTTCAGCTTCTTCCGCCCACCGACCCTGTAGTTCGGGAGAGAGGTGACGGACTATGCCTTCCAAAGTGTGCATGGCGTCTAGGTCAGCTCTGTAACCTAAATGGTCGAGGGCTATTGAGCAGTTCTGCATCTTGATCACCAGGTCGGCCATGGTGTAGACGTCGCCCTTGGTTTTCTTTGCCTCTGCCATCACGCCCTCTATTAGGTTACGGGCTACTTTGAAAGGTTGGCCAAACAAGTCCCTCAGAATCTTTCTTGCCCTTGTGTAGCCTTGTTCTGGATCGAGCATGGTGCATCCGTCGATAGCTTCTCGCACTCGGCCTCGGCAGTAGTGAGTAAGGTAAAGAAGCCTTTGCCCAGGGTCGTTTACCTTGTTTTCAACGAACGTCTCGAACTGTTTGACAAACTTGCAATATTGCTCAGCTCGCCCGTCGAAAACCGTTAACTCCACTCTAGGCAGATCGATCGATGGTGGTTTGTAGTCGGCGACCTGCGTGGGGTTCCCTACCTTATTGCACTCTAACCTATCGGAAGTGTCGAAGTCACTGGTCCTATACTCTCGCTGTTTCTGTGTACACTTCTCTGCTTCATGCGCCTGTAGTCTAGCCGAAAGTAACTGTTGCTCTAGTTCTATTATTCTCAGCTTATATAAATCAACGTCCTTACGATCAATATTGCTTTCAATAACACATGAGCTAGCACTGACAGGACTAGGCGATCTAGCATTAGCTAAAGAATCATAAGTACCCAAAACCTCCCCAGAGACTTGCCGTATTACTTCCTGTCCGGGTTCGACTGCCTTTGATCCTTTCCTTGGCATTTTGCGTGAATTTTCCTCGTTCCAAATAGATCTATTGAGTATTGTTACGAACGTTTGAGCAATGCGTAGCCAAATTCGCAACGGATCCCGAAATCAGAAGGCGATTATCCGTGATAATTCTACGATACTAGATTATTAAAATAAACAATGACGTAAACAATATACAAACCTCAATAATACGATCACAAAGTCTCAACAACGAGAAACCGAATAGCAGCGTGTGAGCAAACAGCACGTGCGTCACGCAGGTCCTGAACAAGGATGTGCCAAAATAGCGCTCTGGGCGCGAACAAACAACAATTGGTCCAGAAAAACAACCAGTTCGTAAAGACAAGTCAATAGTGTATGGAAATGAGTGATGTTGGGAAAAAACACTGAATCGCGAGGGAAAAAGGGGGATTTTCCACGACCGGCTGTTACAGGAGGTATTCGTACCTATTCACATGGCTATAGTACGACCTCACTTAGAAGGTAGTGTGCAGGCTTGGTCACCCTTCTACAAAAATGATGCCGCCCGCCTAGACGAAGGCCAACCTCTCGCCACTCGAATGGTTGAAGGAGAGAGGGGTAAGACTTATGAGCAGAGACTCTGTGATTTGAATATTTTCTCGTTGGAAAGGGGAAGAAGTCGAGGGGATCCCATAGAAACGTTCTAGGTAGTGAAGGGCTTTTTTGACCTCAGACCAGATAGCCTATTCCAAATGGCCGTAGATTCCAGAACAAGGGGACATGAAAATAAGCTGATAAAAGCCCGAGCTAGGTTGATGGCTAGATCGCACTTCTTCAGCAACAGGGTAGTGAACAGTTGGAATGGTCTTCCTGGTGGAACGACAGATATGCAGACCGTCCAATCCTTCAGAGGGGCCCCAGATAGCAGATGGTACGAGATATTTCCTCGTAGTGAGCCTTGAGTATATCAACCAGATGGATGACGGGTAGCACTGTGGTCCTTCTGGAGTACGGTTTGATCTACTTTTTTGTTCATTGCATACTGACTCAGTGAAAGCTCACGTTGCATATTGTCTCTCGCAGTTGATGTGCGATGAGGTTTTCCGTTTCCCTCTCATTTTTAGCGGGGATTCGACGAAATACACTCGGCAGTGGTGGGTGCATAACTGGTGTGCATACCATCGAAGGAATTCTGGACGCTCGATTGGCCGTGGCTTTTATCTGTCCTGTGCAAACTGAACTGAACTAGCCAAGTAGCCGAGGCATTCAGCTCCTACTTCCGTACAATTCTTAGCTCCATTCCCATATCATCCCACCCTACCATGAACCCGTTATCTTTGACCACTACCCTAAACCGCGTAACTATTCCCATTGGTGCAGTCGCCAAAGGTTTCCGACGGCTCAACCAATATTGCTCTATGGGTCCTGACCTAATCCACCCCCGTATTTTCAAGGAAGCCGCGGACACATTGGCTGCTCCTTATGCCTCGCTTTTTCAGCAATGTGTTGACGATGGAGTTTTCCCCCGTAACTGGAAAAAAGCAGTGATCGCACCCATCTATAAGAAGGGTAGTAGACATCTTGCTTCTAGTTACAGACCCATAAGCCTCACTAGCATCCCTGGCAAAATTTTTGAGGGAATTCTTAAGAGTGAGATTCTTTCCCATCTTCATAGAAATAAGATCCTCTCCCCGTCCCAACATGGGTTTCTTCCTGGCAGGTCATGCATCACCAATATGCTTACTGTCATGGATAGTCTAACGAAAGCCTATGATGATGGCCAGCTCTCACACGCTGTATTCATCGATTTTGCTAAGGCCTTCGATAAGGTCCCTCATGCCCCTCTTCTTTATAAGCTGCAGACATACGGAATCACAGGCTCCATGTTGGCCATCCTACGTAGCTTCCTCACCGACCGCACCTTTGTGGTTAAAGTCGGGAATGTTTTGTCGCAACCCTCCCCAGTAACAACTGGGGTTCCCCAAGGGTCGGTCTCAGGTCCTCTTCTTTTCCTGATTTATATAAACGATCTACTGACAGCCCTTCCTGCGAACATTGCCATGTACGCAGATGATGTAACCCTCTGGAGTTCAAGCGTTGAATACTTGCAAACTGCAGCTGATGAAACAAAACGCCGGTCCGAGGATTGGAAGCTCCCAGTTAATGATGAAAAATGCGTGAGCATGTCTTTCGGCAGAGAGACTGGTCACGTTTTCCAATAATGGAGCAGCCACACTGCCAAGGGTTGATCGACACAAGGTGCTCGGTTTCTGGTTAGATTGTAACTTATCCTTCTGATGATAATGATAATGATAATGGTTTATTTCGGATAACCCGAGGCATGCTGTAACGCAAGATCAAACGGTACAATTGGACGTAGAGTCCGAGTTCCAAGAGGTTGGTTAAGGTATGTGCACTCAATATTGTACAGGAGAAAGTATTTAAGTCACTCTCTGTGGCGGCGCCCGGCATATTTGAACTCAAGGTCGGGTGGCCAACCCGGCCAAGTCAGGGTCGAGATGGTCGAAGGTAGCTGACTCTTTCTGAAACAGTACAAAACGAAGTGCTATGCAACAAGAGAATCAAACAGAATTGACGAAAGTTTTGTTCACTTCGAGGGAAAAGAAGTTTCCGAGGGAGACATGAACCAGCTACAGCGCTCCGCGGAGTATGGCACGGCTTTGGATTGGAAATCAGACGATGAGAGGAATGAATTTGCAGACAAAGAACAATCAAAATCTTTTGAAGATTTTCCTTGAAACGTTCAGCAGCCAAATATCGGCTGAGTCCGTTAAATACCCAATGGAGGACTCATTTGAAGAGAGTGATTGCCTAGGTGATGGTAAAAGAAGTGATCGGACGCAAGCATGTAATCGTTGCGCACATTGTTAACGTTCATGAGGGGGGAATGTGATGCACCAAAATAGAAATGGGTACTGGGCGAGTATTTAAATGGCAGGTAAGTATTTACGTTTGATAATCGTTATCTAAGGGCCGAAAATAAAGACCAGAGAGATGCAAGAATCAAAATTGTCTGGGAGGATTTACCAAGATAGAATACCGGACATTGTGGTACGGAAGTGTATGGCAACAATAAATGTGAATTTTTGCAAATATATTGATAACTTATAAAATAAAAGCGAGTTTTATCTCGGGGATTGGTTAAGTTTGCTAATAGGACAAGCGGGCAGTTTGGCACGAATCATCGGGAAAAAAGGATAATGAACGGTGAGCCGAGTTCGGAAACGGTCTTTTAACCCCGCGATAATTATGTGCTAGGGAAAGTAGATTTTTCTGGGCGTAGGAAGCGGTAAGTTAAGGTTGCGAAGATGGAGACAAGTACGATGAAAAATAAGCGGTAACTGAGGGAGATAGTTCCATATTTGTAGCATTTCGGGTGAATGATTTTTTGCTCCGACCGGTGCTGGTGTGGGGCTGACCGTGCGCGGGACACCCAACCTGAAAACCGTTTTTGTTGACAGGTGCCATCCGCAATCCTATCTGCGTCCGCACATCGTTGCAGACGTCCTGCACGCCCGATGTGCGTCAGCCAAAGTGGTGGACCTGACCGCGGCCCGCACCGGCGGGCTTCGCTTGAGTGATATTGGCGTTGTCACATAGAGATCGAATAATCCAGGAGCTTGCAACCAGGTTGCGAGGGGTCCTGGAGAGCATGGCCTGTGTGGTAGTGACGAAATGACGAGCAGGTATCGAGTTTTCAGCGGGAAATGTGGGCCAGGTATTATGCCAAGCCATCGAAGGGAAGCCATCATCAGCGGTTGTCTGGAAAAGTAAAAATAGAAAAACGCAGTCTGGGGTGCTCCCAGCTGAGGATCAGCGGTCAGTAGTAAAGAAAAACCTCTAGTATCTAAAAATTGGAACTACTTGGGGGATGGTTCGATTTTGCTAAACACAAGGTCTTACGCGAAAGATTAATGAAACTTGAGTGGTATTTACGGCGACTTGTGTGGTACGTAGGTCTCGTGGCCCCCGACTCAGACCAGCGTGTCAGTAACCCAAACCAACTTCGTACGCTCGCTCCTCCGAAGTGTATGGATCATTGTTTGATACGAGTGTCAGGACATCAAGCCGTTTGTTTAATTCCTCTTTGAATCTCGGCAAGTGGCTTATTGCACGGACATTTGGCGGAAGTTTATTCCACATTTGTGAATATTTAACAATGAGGACATTGGACCGTAGGCTGGTTCTCGAGGACGGCACAGTGACCGAATGACTGCTGTGTCGTAACGAATACCTTAGGCTTAATGGGTCTCGTACCACAGGGGAGGCTTTGCTCTCATCATCACGAACTTGCGAGCAAGTCTGCCTTTCGAGTCCTAAACATGATTCGAAGGTCCTTCCCGCGCATATTTAAGGATGGTTTCCCCATTATTTTTGGCACTTATATCCGACCTCTGCTGGAGTACGGTGGTCAGATAGTGCACTCTGGTCTTGTCCGAGACCGTGAGATCCTAGAAAGAGTTCAGCGGGCCTCCACCAAGGCAGTAAGGGGTCTATCCCATCTACCTTATCCCGTCCGCCTCTCACTCCTCAACCTCTACCCCCTTGACTTAAGACGCGTAAGAGGTGATCTGTTTTTGATGTTCCACCTTTTTGAACCAGGTCAAAGCGATTGCTTCTTCTCCGTCTGTCCAGCCTCCTCTCTCCGTGATCACAGCAGAAAAGTTTTCAAACCGAGGCCACGCACTTCACTGAGGATTAACTTTTTTAGCTATAGGGTTATTACTATGTGGAATGCACTTCCGGAAGATATTGTTCTCTCGCAGAACAAAACTATCTTCAAGAAAAAGCTAGACCTCTACCTGGGTCTCTCCCAATAATTCCGTTTGTCAAAAAAATAGTTGTCTTTTATCGCATATATGTTCATGAATGCCGCAGCCCCACTCAGCTTAAGGCACTGTCCACAGTGTGACACTGAATGAGGTTATATGTATCTTGTTTTCGCTGCCACCCCCACTGCCCCGCTTTTTTTTTACTCTCGTTTCAGCTCGGTAAATCCGACAGAAGATCAAAGATTTCCTAAAGAACCGGGATAATTGGGCTCAAAGCCTCGAACCCGTGTAGTACTTCAAGACTTCAAGACTTCAAGACAACTAAACCTGAACGTGGTATGAACTTAAGATGCATCAATTAATAGTGTTCGGATACGCCCACAGGCGGTGGTATTTCAAAATGCCCAGTCTCCCGCTGCTCTCCCGGTGTGTGTTCCCGTCCCAGAGTACTTCTCTGAGGAACTTGTCAAATCTGTTTCAGAATCCATCGAAATATGATTTTACAATTGTTGGTGGTGGTATCGTTGGCTTGGCTACTGCCAGAGAGCTGCAGTTGCGATATCCGAAGTCGAAGTTTGTTCTACTGGAAAAAGAGAAAAACCTAAGCATCCATCAGTCAAAGAATAACAGTGGAGTAATACACAGTGGTATATATTACGCACCAGGGTCACTGAAGGCGAAATTATGTGTAGAAGGTATGAGACGCGCTTATGAATACCTTGAACGAAAAAATCTACCTTACAAAAAATGTGGGAAACTTATTGTCGCTACAAATGACTTGGATGTGACACGTTTGGATGCTTTGTTCGAAAGAGGTACACAGAATAAAGTTCCGGGGCTAGAGATTTTGACCCCAGACGGAATTCGTCAGGTTGAGTCACGATGTGTTGGAGTGAAAGCTATTTACTCTCCGGAAACGGGAATTGTTGACTGGCGTACGGTGGCATTGTCTTTCGCCGAGGACTTCAAAAAACACGGAGGGACCATCTTCACCGGATTTCAAGTGGATAAAATCGGCGAATCAGCGGAAGATAGCAATTATCCCGTGGCAGTACACGCAAGAGTTGTAAGTAATTCTACCACTCCCAACTCTGTACAGACAAAACATTTGATAACATGTGCTGGTTTGCAATCCGACAGAGTTGCAAAGATGACCGGATGCTCTTCCGACCCCAAAATAGTTCCATTTAGAGGTGACTATCTTAGACTCAAGGACGACAGGAGTGACATGGTGAAAACGAATATCTATCCTGTTCCTGACCCAAGGTTCCCCTTCTTGGGTGTTCACTTTACTCCGAGAATAGATGGAACTGTTTGGCTTGGTCCAAATGCTATTTTATCCCTCGACCGCGAGGGATATGGACTGTTTGACTTCAGAACGAGAGATGCTCTAGATTCGTTATTCTACCCTGGATTCTGGAAGCTTGCCGTGAAATATACAAGATTTGGCCTGAATGAAATGATAAGTAACTTGATCCTCAGTCGGCAAGTGAAACAACTCCAAAGATATGTTCCATCCTTGAGAAGGAAGGATGTCATTCGTGGCCCCTCTGGAATCCGAGCCCAGGCATTGAATCGAGCTGGGCAACTTGTAGATGATTTCGTTATTGATGTCAAAAGTCAAGGCATAGGAAAACGTATAATGCATGTTCGTAATGCGCCTTCTCCAGCGGCCACTTCTTCGATGGCTATAGCCCGCTATATAGCGGATGAAGCGCGGTCACATTTCGGTCTATCAGAGCCGTCTAAGAGGAACTATTCATAGAAGCTCATAACCGTGTATGCTCAACGGAAGTAAAAACTTTGTCCATACTTTTTGTATCGTTATTTATACTGGCTAATTTTCTTTACGCTCAACAGACCCAAACTCTCCGACGCCTTCACTTTTTGGACAGTTTTTGGATTTGCCGATAGTCGTTTCGATCATATTTATGACTTCTGACAATTCAGTTGACGTACTGCATGTTTCAGTCCAAACAACAAACTGATTCATGGAATTCGTCAGTTTGTGTCTTTCTGTATCAGTATCATTGTCCTAGTTGACCTTGTAATCGCAAGCTCACATTAACTTTTATACTTTAGTATATTGTTGTCCAGTTTTTGACTTAAATTAACCGCGTTTAGCGCTTTTGAAGCAAAACCCGAGATGTAGTTGTATAATATAGACCCCAGCAAAGCTTGAGTTATTTTTCGTTTGTTTTTATGTTCTCACATTTTGTAAAACCGCACAAAACCCACTAACGGTTGCGATGACAAGCATAGCCTTTATCAGCCTGATACTACATCCTGGTCAACTAATCTATTCGGTATCACATCAGGAACTCGTTATTTTCCAGTTGTACCAGCATGATTGATTTCGCCTTCCAAGAAGTTTTTCAAGATGCTCACTGCCCGGGCGACCCATGTTTTGTTGTTCGGTTGGATACACACCTTAAAATTTGGACATTCCAGTGGAAAATTTGGTTTTTTTGGCACTTTGGTGCAGCAGTGTAAAGCTTTAACTCAAGTTATTCGTATAGTTTTAGACCCTTCACTTATTTGCCTGTGATCCACGGACTTTAAAATAACTTGAGGAATTTACCTCAGAGGTGTTTTACTATGAATGAACTTGGCGCAGAGCTCCGAGGCTTGGAAGTTGCAAACTGCCAATGACACCAAATGTAAGGGGTTCACAACGGTGGTGTTAGTTACCGCTAAAACCATCTTGAATTTGTTGTTTATAGTGTTAAAGTAATTACAGAGATAAATTGTGAATGGTTGTTCTCCACCTTACTCAAAAGACTGACTCATGACGGACAAAACCCTGGTATCGATTCATCACTTCCGACAACCCTTACGTATACGAATATGAGTAAGTAAATGTAACCATAAAAGTAGAGCGCCTTCTTGTAGAGAATCTCTGTCTCAATCACCGTTTTCCTTCATTCGCCTAATAGGCTCGGCAAGGGTAGCGAAATGTTCAGGTAGCTCATACTATGAACGAAATTCCAAGGAATATTCTGTCCTAGGGCGCACCAGAAGTTGCTTGGGTGCCTCCTACGCTTGGTTAAATACAACCGCTTGAGATAATATGGAAAACGCTACTTTTGGATGTCACGTCGGAGTTTGAGATGTTTCAGCATTTATGGGAGCTCCAAGAGCTGCGTTTCATGCTTTTCCGCAGTTTGTCCAAACACGTAATCTACACAGACCATTTGACCGTCGGGATAGGAAGGCTCGGGAAATCGCCAAATAAATAACTTGGCTAGTAAATGCACCCCAAGTTTCTGTCAGACAGCCAGGTCAGAGCTCACGCCTATTGGTCTTTGTATTGAAACAGTCCGCCCGACGTGAGAAATGCCTTCAATGATCCCGAGTCTAGTGCAAGAGACATGCTAAAAAATATCTCCCGCAGACCTGCCTTGGGAAATACTCGAACACCAGTGAATTCAGTAAAGTACTGACGAGAAGAAGCGGATTGCGAATTGGTAGTAGGAGAAACATGATCTATCAAAGCTATCGAGAATTTGAATTCCGGACCAGATGAGTTCATTCGGGATAATATTTGAGTACGACAAAGGCGGGCTTGATGCCCTTGCTTACCGCAGTTCTTACAGTTGACTTTGTGGTTTGGATATGATGCCCAGTCGGCTTTTTGGGTGGGAATCCCACAGTGGGGACATTTCTGGGGTCTCGGTTGGCCGTATAAGTTAGTGAATTTTCACTAAGATTTGCACAGAACACGAAACTGCTTGGAAGTGCAATCAGAGATCTGCTGAAGACAAGATTATTATCCAAACCATCCCAACTCTCTGGATAACAAAAAAAGCATTAGTAATGACGATAGTGAATATTCAAATAGTCGCATTCATCCAGGGAACACTTGGTAAAAGTAGACTGAATTGAGTCCATTGTGGATTGCACATCACTTGAGCGCAATTTGTTCCGAAAGACATTAGTGTTCGTAACTTCAGTCGGTTTACCAATAACGGATGTCACCTGAAATATAATTTGTATTTTGGTTCGCGGAAGTAACAAAATCTTACAAGAGTGTGAAGTCGGGCCTATAACAATGCGCCATATCAAACTACTAACATACCATAATTTTAACGTATATTTGTTTTGAATCGTTGATCGGTAACGGCATGTTACGTCATTGGTTTCCTTTCCGGTGACTGATAGGTTGATAGCTGCTAAATATAATTATTTCATCAATCTCACGAAGAGAAAAATTTCCACCCGTATGAGTCATGCGACGTGTTGGTACTGTCTAAAACCGGTGGCCGATAATCATTATATTGAAAAAGGTTATCGTAACGCGAACCGTTTGGGTGAGGCCCGAATAGCCGAGCGGATGATGCGATCTCCTTGTACGAGGAGTTCGAGTCCCAGTTAAGACTTACTGAATGCTCAGAACAGTATGGACTGTGTGTGATGTGAGTAGTATCCACAGCCAGATCCTCAGTAGCTCCGACTTACCCATATAGAACTATCGGCGAATCACAGCTACAATTTAGCAGTAGGCCCTTCTGAAAGGAATACCCACTGGGACTCGTGATTGTTGTGGACGACTCCAAAGTCACCCAGTCTCAATTCTGGAGTGCTGTTGTAAAGAAATTCGATATAAACTATTGGAGACCGAATTTTGTGTGTCTTGTGGTATTATTAGTTATCAACTTAATAAACGGAACTAGGGAATATCCGACAACAAGCTAGTGGTACAACTTTGTTTAACGTAGATGATTCGTTGACTGGCCGAATGGACATAATATCTTAAGGCAAAGTCGTCGTAAGGGTTGCGTGAGTGTCTGATTTACTGTATAATCCAACGGCTATGATGAAATTCTGTCGAACTAACAGGGATCCATTAACCCCTTGCTCTGGTTCAATTCAATCGAATGGCGAACGAGCTCCTAGGAATCCACTGGGAACCTTGTATCAGCACGCTGTTATCTTGCCGCCCGCACTTTGGTATACAATGTTTAGATGTGCGTCCTCGAAAAAGGTCGAGGGATGCTAGGGACGCCTCATGTACCCAACGCCCATGAGGCCTAATGATCATGTCATCTACACGCTGTTATGATGTACGTCTGAGATTATTTCTGAAGTAAACTGGTCACAAGCATTGAAGTGTTTATCAGTGATAGTATCAACAAGTATATGTCTGGGTATGCTACTGTATTTAGAGATGTGTTTTATGGATCATACCACCAAGTTAAAGTCTTTCTTCAATAGGCCATGGCAAATAACTAGAGAGCAGTACAACCAATGTGGCAGAAGGCATGCAGTCACCAATCTAAAAACCAACTGATTTTGGACCGGAAGTAATCTTAGATGGAGAGAGAAAAATGACAACTTTCTAACTTTACAAGAAGTCTGTTAAACATGGATGGACCAGGAAAGGTTGAGATATTGTAACACCGAGTTGTTTAACCGCTGGTAATATGGGACTGGTTTATCCTTCGTAGACGGTAGAGAAAACCTGTTGATGAGAGCTCTATATGGTTCTTCAGAAAGTAAGGAAAACAATGCAACCGGGGATTTATAAATATTTGGTACAACGAGGCAGGATGAGGACCAGTTAACAACTTCATTTAGTTTTATCTAAATCTGTGAAGTCCCTTCGGATGTCGGCAATTCACATCCCTAAGCTACGTCGTCTGCGTATTTGCAGCCAATGAATGTCGGTGGGATTGGAAGTTGTGCAACGCACAAAGAAAAGAAAAATATGCACCTTGTAATACACCGGAGTCAACCTAAGGAGAAAAAGACTTTTGGCCGCTGAAACAAACTAAATGTATTCGATCGATGAAATCAACCTACAAACGTTTGGGTCGACATCAAGTAGGGAGAGAATACTGAACAAAGCTGATCGACCAAGGCAACCAAATGCGCCGTAATCTAGAAACACTATTTTGACAGTCCTAGATTTGTAAAGCAATTGGTCCCCTCCACCCAATTCAGGAGAACAGAAAAAAGACATCAGTCGCGAAATGCAAGCATTTCGTTTACTCTTGTCTACCACGTACGTAAAACATTTTAGTTTATATATCATACAGCAAGAAAAATAATACAGTGGAAAGGGATTGATTGAAAACTATGACAGTGCGTTTGGTAGGGGAAGGGAGAAGTCCGTTCGGTTAGTGCCAAAGCGAACAACCATTTTGTTTTAACCGTTTTTGTGCAAAAAACGCCGGTTGATGCATCATGCTAAGCATCGCTTCACTAAATGCTAGATGGTTCGATTTGGGATTGCGCAATAACACTGTGAAGGATTTCGTCGGTTCAACTTTGTGACCTGATGCGTTTAAGTGCCTTGCAACTGAAGGGGCTAGATATTTGACGTCATTTTCTGCGGCTGCATTGCGTTGCGTCATTGATTTTGCCAACCATTTGGGTATGTGCTCCTACACTCGTTGAGCCAAGGAGCGATCCGTCCTGCCAATGTATGTGTCATCGCAACTGCAAGTAAGCTGATAAACAACGTGCGAGACATTAGAATCGGCAAGACCGTTTGAGTGATTTTTAAAGGTTAAACTTTTGGTGGTCTGCAATAGACGTACTTGTGCCGATGTGTATGAAACCCTCATGGCTGAATTAAGATTTCGGTTTATTTGATTAAATGCGGGGTCACCTCTAGACGTCAAAATAATAAAAACTTGCTTCCCTACCGTGATTGGCTTTTCGCATGCTTTTCTCGGTTTTCGGCAATGCTCGATGAACTTCTCGGGATAACCATTGGCCAGCAACGCTCCTTTTATGAACTCCTCTTCATTTTGCACCTGATCGCTGGTGCAGATTTCTTGCGCTCTGTTGAAGAGAGTTCGGACTAATCCACATTTGTAGGTTATTGGTGTAAGAATACAAAGAATTCCATACTACATCGGTCGTCGCTCAGGATAATCAGGACCGCGCTGCACATTGCATCGAGCGGGGTGGGTAGTGATAAGTGGGCTACTGCTCAGAGTTCCCTCTCTTTTATTCAAACTTTGTCTTCTGTATCTAACCACTTCTCTTTGCCTTCTCTATCTACCCATAATTCTCCCACCAAAAACACGGCCGATAGTCACAACAGTTCGTTGTGAAATAGTGTCAGGAATAATCCTCTGTCTGGTAACTCACATTTTCTCAAGCCTCGTCAGGCTCTGAATCTCGGCTCCTTCAACGTGCTTACACTTATGCAGGCCGGTTAGCAAGCGTGCCTAGCCCTCATAATGAATTCTGTGAAGATTGATGTCTGCTGCTTAAGTGAAACGCCTATCCAGGATTTGAGCAGTGCGATTCAACTGAGTGCTCCTGGTATCTCATCTAGGTATATTCTGCGCACCTCAGGAGACGAAGCAGCTAGAGCTGTGGGTCAACGTGGTGTAGGAATAGTCTTGAGTGACAAAGCTGAGGCTGTCCTCTTAGACTGGATCCCTGTTAACAGTCGCTTGTGTGCTTCAAGACTCCAAGGGTCAGTTGGCGTTCGAAAGGATAGTTGTGTTAAGCGCAATTTGTTTGTGATCTCGGCGTACGCCCCAACAGACTGCAGCTCTGACATGCAGAAAGATGGGTTCTACGATGAACTCGCCACCCTCGTTCGCAGCAGTAAGGGTTCTGACATTGTAGTGCTAGCAGGTAATTTTAATGCTTAAGGTGGCAAAGTTAGTGCATCAGAAGATTGTTTAGGTGGGTGTTGTGCTTTACCCGCTGAGCATACGGATAACGGGGAAAGGCTTCTCCAGTTCTGCGCAGATAATCGATTGTTCTTGTCTAGCACCAATTTTCGACACAGCATGCATCGCACAGCGACATGGCGCTCTAGCTCTACAAGTACTTTGAGTCAGATTGATCATATCGCCGTAAGTTACCGATGGCGCAGTTCTGTCCAGAACCGTAGATCTTACTGGTCCACGTACGTAGAGTCGGGCCATGCATTAGTTTTATTGTGATTATCTCTCCAGCTCCATGGTCAGTGTCGCAAACCGAAAACCGGGTTAGCCGTGCAACGTATGTGATCCAGAAGTCCGCATCCGTTGTGAACAGAAGTTAACACATGAGCTAGGATCTACGACGAACAGTAATGCAGATGAGCATTGGGCCCATATCCAGCAGGCAATGCACGTTGCAGCAGGTTTTGCCTGTGGTCGTAGATCCGTTGTCCATCGAAGACACTGGGTTTCACAAGTGTCGTTAAGCATAATGGAACAAAAGAGTCAGCTCTCGAACTGCAAGGAGATGAATGAGATACAAAGACATCTACAGAAGCAAGTTACGGAAAGTCTAAGGAATGATCGCGAAAATTGGTGGGTCAAGGTAGCTGAAGAAGTGGAAATAGCAGCTGCTTCAGGTAACAGTCAAAGACTGTTCAAACTTATTCGTGACACCGGTGGATGACACACCCAGGTCAGTGAAATGATTTGCGATAGAAATGGAAAAACCCGTTCATGGCAAGCAGCAAAGGCTCGACTGTTAAGCCGAATACTCCAAGGAATAGTTTAGCTGGCCGCACGCTAGTGTAGTTACTCCTGTGTCAATAACTGCGATTCCTTGGGTGGTATCACTTGAGCCCTCATCGAAAGTAGAGGTGAAGTCATGTATTCGATTACTGAGTCGGGGGAAAGCGGCAGGTCCCGACGAACTTCCTCCAGTTCTTTTCAAATAAGGTGGAAATGCTTTGATAAAATCACTTACCGCTTTGCTCTGTGACGTTTGGAACGAGGAGCGCGTTCCTTTGTTATAGGGTAAGTGATTGATTGTTCTCATCTTCAAGAAAGGAATACGCAATAACTGTAGTACTCATCGTGGGATCAGTTTAATATCGATAGTCACCAAAGTATTAGCCTCGCTTTTGCCGCGTCGTCTTGCACCGGCTCGCGAGAAGAACACCCGCGAATGGCAGGCTGGATTACGCCCAGGTCGAGGATGCATCGACCAGATTTTTACTCTTCGCCAACTACTTGAAACGCGTCGCATGCACCGCCGACCGACAATAATGGTTTTCCTCCACCTGAAAGGCGACTTCGATTCAGTTGATCGAAGAGCGCTTTTCAGTGTTCTTCATCGAAAAGGTATGCCCCAGAAGTTCGTGAATCTACTGAGATCATTATATTCTCATACTTCCGGGCGCGTTAGAGTTTAACGCGAATTATCCGGTCGGTCCGAAACGATAAGCGCTGTTCGACAGGGATGTCTCGTTTCACCCTTCCCGTCAACTCCGTCATGGACGAAATAATGGAGAATGCGTTGCAAAATCCTCAGGATGTAGGTGTCGAACCAGGAAATAGTGAAAAGCTGTGACCTAAATTACGCGGACTACCTTGTCTGCTTGTTCGAATGCACGGAACATGCTCAGCGTGCACTAGATAGACTCGGAAAAGCTGCAGCTGCATTCGGCACGCTCTTTGCACCCTCAAAGTGTAAAGTGATGTTACAAGACTGGACGTCAACGATTCTAGAGCTTGATGTTCGATGAAGAGGTGCTGGCAATTGTCGACGGCTTTAGTTCCCTTCGGAGACCGTGACGGCGGATGGAAGCACAGTATTAGAGGTGAACATGTGTATATCCAAGACTCGAGCGACGTACGCTGGACTGAAGCACCTGTGGCATCGATCTGATATTTCCCTGAAGTTGAAAGGTCGTGTGTACTGTGCCGCAGTGCGTTCAGTTTTGTTGTATAGTTGCGAGACCTGGGGTCTGCGTGTGGAAGATATTTGTCGTCCTGAGGATTTTGACCACCGATGTTTGCGTAGTATCGCTAAGATCGGGTGGAATAGCCGAGTGAGCAATGCTGAGGACAGAAATCGAGTATTGGGTATTAATTCGGAGAACATTTTGTCACAACGTATCCAGCTTAATAGACTTCGATGGTTGGAGCATGTGTTACGTATGGCAAACACGTCTACCGTACCGTGTCCTATTCTCCGTTCCTCCTCAGGAGTGGAAAAAACCACGTGGAGGTCAACAGATGATGTGGCAGCGAGGAATGAGAAAATGTACAGCGAACTTAGGAAAAGTAGGTGCCTCACGTCTTCGTGTTTCGGGTGCAACACATCCGTTACCCAGTTGGCCGGAGACACTGGAGGATATGGCATCGAACCGTGAACAGTGGCGATCGTGTTGTCACCTTCTGTCGAGCCAGAATGATTGATTGATGTGCGCATGTGCAGTTAGACTATGTATTCCGTGTGTTGGCTACTAGGGAGTTCTTTCCTTTTCCCACCCCTGTAGGTCTGCGCAGTGAGAAAGGCAGTGGTCAGTGGGGCTTGTCCTACTTTTTAACACTACGATGATGATGACGTTTTGTTGGCTAGGCATGAGGGCCTTATGCTCAGAGTATAACCAACTAATCACAGCTGGTTAGTTGGCCATCCAGCTGACCACTGTGCTGCTTCGATTGGACATGAAGGAGACCCGCGGAGGAAGTGTTAAAGAGCTGTAAAACAACCAGTTAACGGAGAAACCCAATTTAGTGTAGAATACACTTGAGAAACGGGTCCACAGGTCACCGTGCCGCGGATCTAAGTCTCATCTTTGCATCCAGACCGGATTTCTCGTTGCAAATAGAAAAAAAGGATTCCAGTAGACACAAACTCATGTGCTTACCAATTCGTTTGCTTTTGTTGTGCAAGCTTCAATATCCATAACAGCAGACGCTCGACTAATCACATTCGGTAACCACCCTAGACGGTTTAGTCATGGACTAACAAAGAGCATCATGGCAGCTGTTAACGCGCATATGGGCGACATTTATCATTGGACTGACGTGCGTGAGTCATTTAGATCCCGCCTCACAGCTAAGAGGTTACAATCGAATGCGAACAGGTATCGCCTGTTGTGGGTATCAAACTCTTGCACGTTCAATGACAGCCTAAGTTGGGACTAAGTGAACAGATAGCTTCGCTCAATTCTAAAAAAAATAACGCATCTACAGTTTGATTTCACGGCTCGTCGACGTTAAATGCAGCTGTGCCTCTGCATGATAAATTAGTCTATTTGCTAGTTGTTGCAGACAGATTTATTAGCCCCTGCATGGGAGTTATTAGCCGATACTGTTTTGCCAATGAGAGCGCGTTTACGTGATTTAAATGTTGATTCATATTGCTTCAGTATGCTTGTACTTGCTAGCTGCCTTAGCCGTTTGGTGCTGTCGCTCGCAATCAGAGAGGTTTGCTTTTTCCTAGTCCCTTTCTGGTATATGTTCTCGTTCCACACGCGTGATCGTCCATTGACTGCATGCCAACACTACTACTGTAAATTACTCTAGTGCGGAGGGGGGATGGATCTAGATTCAGGAACGAATTTTATTGATGTCATGGCAACGAATAACCGCAAGTGTTATGATCAAAGTGACACTTCTTATTCACGTCCTGGGAAGAAGTCAGAAGATAACCTGAGTTGATGGGCTGTATGTTTGTTGTTCAACTTGACAAAAAATAAAACAGGGCACCGATAGGCAAGTAATAAAATGCTTTTTATACAACAAACTATTAATCGTGTAGGAAACGAGTGGTGAATGTTTGGTCGTGAGTTGCTTTGGATTAACAAATAAACCGACCGTTACACACGCGAGTACAAAAATTGACGTTTGCCGACACACGCACGCACACAAACGGATGCATTCACGCACTGTGATATACGTATACTTATGTCCTACATTCCAATTCAGGTTGAGAGACACGAGTTACTCATATTTTCCAGACTCATTAAAATCGGTCCGTCTCTATGGTCATTGAGTGGACCACTCTGGGTGATTCTTTGTAAACTAGCTGACGCTTTTACACTGATTCAGCTCTTACCAATCGCTGGTCTTTCGAAAGTCTGAACAATATGAGTCCTGCTTTTTGTGGGCAACATTGGTAACGAATAGGGAAAGGAAATATTCGTCTGTGGTTCAGAATACACCATACACATCTGATATGAAAGGGCCAGATTCCAGATGAAATTTGCACAATCTAAATTCCACTGACTTGTGTGGGATGCGTGAAATTACTTCAAATTCAGGCTGTCCAATAGAACTTCATTCCGCTTTTTCGATTATCCACACTCAAATATTTGAGCGCTAGAGAGTTATCGCCAATTAGAACAGTGGACAATGCGTACTTCATTCTTTTCACAAGTCCTGAAAGGACTTATGGTCATTTCGTTTTTCGTGAGAAAAATCAACCTAAAGCAGCTCAGACAAATAAGAAATGAACTGACTAGAAAAATGACAAGAAAATATTGCATAATGCTGACAGAAAAAGGTTTTCAAGAAGGTAAAGCGAATACCTGTGCGAGGGAAAATATTGACAGTATTTTCATGAATGGAACTTTGCGATCGATCCCATTGTTTAACGAATAACTGAAATAAAGTGGCTTCGCAGAGCAAAAGCCCTCAGCGAAGAGGCCTTCGGATTTACAGGCTTTGTATCAGTCGATATTCGGGTGGGCAATTACCGCTCAGAATTCCAAAGACTACTAGAAAAGTCAACTACGGGAAACCAACCCGTTCTGAGTAGAAAGATTGAGAAAGGCTCCTTTTCTTATCTGAGTAGATCCTTTTGTCTTGGAGATAATAATCTCACTGATTATCTGACATGATTTAACTGTTTTCAGCATCGTTATCCATAAAATGCTTCTGCTAACATCGGTGAGCTTCGCTTTTAGGTGCTTGAATTATGACGTTCGAATTGATCCACGTGTACATGATATTTAGTCACTGGTGAACTTCATTACTTGTATTCCAGTCTGTGATCTTAAAGAAAATGGACATGATTTCATGCTGAATCAAAAAATGTTCTATTCGGAGTCTGATTGGTGCTCGTCTCAATAAGATAAACGGTCTTCCGAAATACCAACACAACTGATCAAAGTCGGCGCATTGAAATTACATACGTACACGTTGGCTTGGTTCAGTTATTTTCTTCGACGGATTTTCCCCTTGTTAGGAAGTCGGAAATTTATTTGCTCCGTTGTCATACTGTTACTTGAGGTAATCATCACTAGTCTGTTTATAAGCTATAGACTACACGTTTTCCCCGCAATCCAGAATCCGCAATTGTTTAACCGCGACCTTCGGTCATGTGGCCTTGGCGCACGACCTCTAGCCACGCTACTGCAAGCAAGCCAGATCAAAAGTATCGGAATATTTTGACGTCAATGAATGCTGGGACAAGTTATTTCTGCGATGATTGGTCTTGCAATGCTGGTCGAACAAGTGAGAAGGTGTGACTGCCATGTGCTGTGCAATTGGCTATGGTAATGGTAATGCTGCAACATAAATAAATTGATGGGAGTGCGCTTACGTCAACTGTGTACATCATCCCCGGACCGTCAGCATATACAATACCTTAGTGGCGTTTCATTTACATTCGGCTTAGGAACTAGTTTTTTTTGATTTTTTTTCACTACGTCGGGTCAATGATTGTAAATACGAAACAATGTACCGCTTGTCACACTATGGATTGTTCGTGGCGTTTTACCCCCGCATGGGATAACTCGTCGATTTGTTGATATTTCGTACGGGAACAGTCGGTCGATATATAAGGACACGGCGACTGTTCCGGATAATACTCGTTGTACTTTACGCGCCACTGTACGCGGCATCACCCAAGAATGTGGCAAGCGGTAATGCGGGTGCAAAGAGAAGATCCTACTGTTTCAGCATCAGGGAAGATCGAAGGTACACGAAGGGGATATGGTTTGGAGGACGTTGCCAAACACCTCGGCACTGAGATCAAAACATGCCGTGCTATTGATGATACGGATCGAAAAATAGCTTTCACACCTGGATCCTTCAAGATGAAGTTCAATCAAGAGTTCATCAAGCACTTGTGTGGTGTGATAGACAAATATCCAATGAGCCCATGAGGTAGCTGTAGAGCAGGATGAAGACAGATTTCCCATGCACAACAACCGGAAGTTGACCATTCAGCCAATGGAACGAAACTCGGGTATAATCATATCGGAACGAGCAGAATATGCCGACTGGCTGCAGTGATCAGGTATTGCATCTTTGAGGTTTTATGTCGGTAAAACTAACTGCAACGTACGCTGCTGTCGCAGCCACGCTTGTAAAGCATTTCAAATTCTCCCCTTCAGATAAAGAACCTAGCGTTAAGATATGGGCATGATCATCTGCCGCCGGTATCTTGAAGTGTACCTGTCGCACCAAAATTACATGGCAGGTTTTGAATGAGTTTCGTGCTGTTCAGCGTCTGTTGCTGCTGAGCAACCAGGTGTTCCCGTAGTGTTTATCTGTGATAATACGCCCATCCATCGGAGGGCTGTGGATACGCAGTTACATATTAATCATGAACTTTGTGTGCTACCACTGTACAGTTGCTATTTAGCATTCAGTAAATTCAAACAAGTAAGTGTTTTTCCTAATTTTGATTCGTTCGGGTTTTTAATATATTAGAAATGGGATTGCTGTAAATACGATAGTCATACGGGTTATGCCAAATGGTTCGACGATACAGGCTCACCATTTAGGCCTCCTTCTATCAGTTCACCCTACGATATTTGCTATCGTTACCATGGTCAACTACACAGCATACGGCAGCCAAACTTTCTCATTAGTTTGTCCAGCTGCGCAACGCCAATCATTGTAAAAATAAATGGTGCCAGTATTTCTCGACTTCATAATGTTCTGATAATTTTGGTCTGATTCGTTTGCAACGGCTTAGGTGCGTCAAGGCTAAAGAATTGTGGGTCGCGGCTAAAAACTTGCGGTCTCTGGCGAAACATAGCTGGAAGAAGGCCCAACTGCTATTCTTTACCATGCCAATTTATGTTGGTTCATCTAAGAAGTGCATTATATCCGTCCTCACATTAAACTGTCGATTCTTCAGAGCGCGTTGTGATCAACGGCTTCAACTCATTTTGGCGCCGAAATTACATTGAATGATCTTTTACTCGTTTGCTAACAACTTTACCCTGAAAACGAACGTTTCCTCAGCTCCAGTTGGTATGATTTCTGCAACACACCTGACGGATGGGTATGTCCTTACGTTTAGGGTTATCATATCCGTTACAATGAATAATTACATTGGAATAAAATGCAAAGATTGTCATTGCTCTATAAATACAGTAGTAACCTCGAGCAACGGCCATGACATAGCTGGATATGACACAGTAAGAGGAGTGCATGGCTGTACATGGACCGGTCAAGCTGTAGATTATTTACCTGGTTAAATGTGACGTGTTGTTTGTATGTTTCAGGTATTCATCTACACGAGGTCAACATCTCAAAATACTGTACTGCACAGGTTATTTACCAGTCGGTTTATGCGTTCAACTATCTTCGGTGTTTGTGAAGTAGTGTATGTCCTAAAGAGACGATATGAACCGACTCTGGCCAGAACCGTAACTCAACAGGGCGCTCATGAAAACCGGATAAAGTACTTTCGAAATTTTTGATACAGGGTAGGAATCAAAAATATTTGAGAGGATTGTTTTCTGTTTGAAGATATCAGGTACTTTGAAGAAATGACACAAATAGGGAATTCTCTCAGCAATTATCTTCCATACCCCATTAAGTCCAGCATGAGAGCGTCAAATTGTGGAGTCTTAGCCTATAAAAAGTTACAGATTTGACTGGCGTTTTTCTCGTTCATACCATTTGTGATCATTATAATAGGCGCGTGCGTGAAGCGATCATTCTGCACCCGAATAATATGGGTAAGAAATCCGGAATACGATATTAGAGAAATGACTGTCATTGACAGGCGTTTTGTCGGTTTCGTCGCTTAATCAGATTAGAAATTGCCTGCTAGATCCGAACAGTAATATCATCCAGATAAATAATTATCAACGGTGCAACTGTCCTGAGGAGGATTCAAGCCGAACGTGCTAGAATCAACCTGTGAAGGTATGATCTGGCTCGGTGCCAATGGACGATCTCGTGCGCTTAGCGGACAGCAGGACTAGCAGCCTGCACGTCTCCCCTGTCACGATTGGAATCAACAAAGCTGGCGGAGGGACCAATCAAGTGTCAACTGTTGTCTGAGACGAATCAACCAATTGAATGCAGCCAGAACAGCCGTTCATGAATAACATTGGAACCAAGGATTTTGCTATGGTTCCAACATATCTTACATAAACGATCTCTTTTATAACAAAATCTGAAGTGGTTCGGATGTATGATAGTTTTCTTACTAGAATTAATGGACAACGATAGAATAACAGATTTACTCAAACCTCATTTTATGAAACAAGTTTTCCTTCTGACATTCCCTTTTTTTGAGCAGACTATAGTTTGCTGCTTGCTCTCACGTTCCTTCCCGTTACTAACAAGTTTGATAAAATAGCTTATCATTGGGTGATAACACTCACTACCGAGAAACCAGATTTCTGTACAACTGTTAGGAATCGTCAGCTTTGTACATCCATCGAGTCCCAGTTAGAGATTTGAATCCGGAGTGTATTATTGCGCCCAACCCATCTGGACTGAATATCTGCGGATTGTTTGACGTCAAAACTACGTAATATGACGCCCTTCAGCCATAGTATTTGAGCTGTAGCAACCTATCTTTGGTCCAGGAATCAACTTCCATGATTAACGCCGTTTCCGTAAGGGATCCAAGTGAAACGAAAACACTCGCTCACAAAAAACCTAGAGCTGCGCTGCTTGATGCATATAAGAGGTTGGACACTTTATTTTTTCATGGGAAGAATCGTCATGCAGTATCTACACTCAAATCACCATTGCAAACAACTGATGCAGTGAGTCGATCGCTGAGCAAAAAGCAGTTGGTTAGAATGAAGTAATTTGCTCACTGTATGAAACAGGTGCGTTGCACCGTCTCAGATAGTTGGATCATTGTCTGGGGACCTACGTTGTTACATGGAGTTTGTATTCGAGACCAAGATCAAAGAAATAAGAAGGACTAGTCCATACTGAATTTGATTTGGGCACGGCCATTTAATAGGGCTGGAACTATCGTTAATCATACGGGCGAGGTTTGCTGGTTCATTTAGTGCTGGGAACCGGCGATTACTCTGTTTATGACTTTAACGAGATGACGAATGCCCCCGACTGCGCTTAACTACGGTTTCTTTATCTCCACATTTGTTTCAAAACCGTTTTCCCCGAGAGATGCTGGGAGAACCAGTTCGGATTCGCAGAACGCGCAACTTTTGAACGAATTCAATCACATTGGTTTCTGAAAGAATCCTTTGCAAATAGTCCACGTGAAGCTCAGGACTAATAAAATAGTTGTCCTTTCAATAATCAATGTTTGTGGTAACTGGGCGATTTCTGTACATATATTTTGTTAGGTTTTCAATCGTAGTCGATTTTATCATTAGGAAATCGTCATCCCACAGGTTGGAACCATCTATTTGGTCTTCGCTTATATGCTTGGTGGTTATTTTAGTATTAGTCGGCAATAACTAACTACAGTTTCTGTAAAATCAAGCATCATCAAACTCGGATGATGAGCCAGTTCTTCATGAAGTCATCAGGCAGTACCTCGCTTTTCATGCAAATCAATGATCATTACATTAACCTGTTTACCCTTCTAAGTGACCTTTGTACTAATGATTTACTGGCACTGAAGAATTCATTTTTATCACAGCAGAACTCCCCAAAGCAATGTTCCCCACAACCTATGAGAGGGAGAGCACCATCGACGGAGAGAAAGAGAGGAAGAGAGAGCGCGAGCGATTAGCGCATATTACGAGAGCATGCGTGTAGCGTGCACTTCCAGCGGTCAAATGGTGACCGGGCTTGGCAGCAAACGTTCAGTTAAACAAGAATATGAAAAGTGAATGAATGAAGCTGAACCTTGCTACAGCAGCACTCTGATTTGCTAATCTCCGATTTGGCTGGGTACTAAGTAAAAGTCACAGTCTTTCTTTCGAATAAAACCCAGGCCATCGCGGTTGCTGACTGTCTTGGGGACCAGAATCTTTCAGATAGATGCGCTGAACTGGTCAAGCGAACTGATCATCATTATCTCTCCCTGTCATCAAAATCCCTAGCAGTTTTGTAGAACTTTCTCTGAAGAAAAAGAGGATGATATCTTCGAATGCGTTCACATTCAGTTACATGTGGATGAAGAGAGAAAAATCCTGCGACTAGATCGTCAAACTCCCACCTCATGTGTCATTTGGTATGAACAATAAGGCCATCGAACTTCACAAAGTGCTTCCGACCACGATACAGATTCGAGAGAATGTGAATTTACCGTCCAAATGACTCACATTGGACCAGTTAGCCAACCATAAGAAATGCCCTTCTTTTTGATTGTTCTTCTTAGATTTTTTCTCTGAATATAGACTTAAAAATTCGAATCACGAGTTCTAGTATGGTCGGCCACTGTGCAGTAATGATTCAGGGTTCGCGGCTTCAGTATTTTGCGAATATCTCCTTGGAACCCGACTAGAAGCGGTTCTCATAAAAGCTCTGAATTTTCTTGGGTCTTATTTCACAGCTGTGCATATATATTTCGGTGCTATTGATCAGCTTGGTCATGTTTTAGGAATACCTGCCCATCGCCTACCTATCCGAGCTCTATTCGCACGTGTTGGGCAAGGCTGAAAGAAGCGATGCGGTGGCCAGGCCATGATTTGGTGTAGAGGTATGAAAAATCTAGCATCACGATTGGCTTTGGTTGGAGCTTCCCTCCTCGGTGGTTGGGGCCCAAGGGATGACGATTGTCATTGGTTAGAGACACGTTGAGGGGCACAAGTCAGCAGAGAAGTTAGTGGCGCAAATGCTGTGCTTGGTGTCTGTCGTACACTCGTGCCCCGTGATCACAAAAATGTCATTCCGACAAAAAAATGACAAATACTTCAAAGTGTACGGTGAAAATGCAAAAAATCAGAATGTTTTCTCTAATTAACTGTGTTTCACTGTTTGTACGCTCCTTCCCCTAATTTGTTTTGGCTCCTTGCTTGATCTAAGGCGGTATACATGTACATATATACTATGATTAGCTCATTGAACGCCATCAAAAAGTCACGGTTTGATCCACTAATGAACAACATGAATATTACAAATAACCCATCACAATTTTGTGGGGTGAAATGGGACATGCTTGGGGTTCAGATGTCAAATGAACACCGCGATTAGTCATTCAGTGACGATGGATATTTATGGTGTGGGAAGAATGTGAAACGTGCGAAAAAGATATCCCCTCATTTGGTGTGTAGCCTTGCGAGCCGTGTAACGGAGACCTCGTCTCAGTGAGTGTGGCAAAATGTGAAACGAGAGAGACTAATGACTGAGATCTTCCGAATACCGAGTTGTCACATTGGTAGTTACTCCGGTTACAGTTGTGCAGTGTTTGTTGTTTGGGTGAATTATGGTCAGCTGCAGTCATATGGTGCAATCAGAGACACGGAAATCGTATCTTTGGTGAAGCTGACGACAACGTATATCCACAAGCAATCACATGGAGTATTTTCACAGCATTCACGAATCAGACAGCAAGAAAATTTCAAAAATCCTTGGAGAAACATCATCGTTGAATCTTCGGGATTTCATGTTTTAGAACTTGATCCATAAAGAAAAAACACGAAAACTGTGACGATGTGTGCTGACCCATGGTTGGCAGTCGGCCGTGTCCCATTAGCGATCAGCATGTCAGCGTCTGTCCAGAATCCAGGCCAGTGCTTGTGCCAGCGAATTCACAAGTGACAAGATAGCGGGTCGATAAGATGGGACTGGATTCCCGTCAAGTGGTAGCTGGTCATACCACCAATCGGCCAGTCAAAAGATGGCTTACTTGATGCAAGTATGAACCAGTTGGTTTGTGTTGCAGTAATTGGTGACAGTCACTGTTTTGACCCTATATAACCAAAGCATTCTGTGCTAATAATCTGTGATGATTCGAGATCAAGAAAGTCTTCGCACTTGAGTTAGTAGGACGGTATGGAACGAACTCAGTCTGTAGTCAGCTTCTAAAATTGGTCACCTCTTATTCAGTAGTAAAAACGTGTCTTTGGGCGTGCCGCTAATTATGGACACGCCTTCAGATCTACCTGGCATAGAAAGTCAAATGAATGCACGTTGGCATTGATCATCATTCTATCTGTGATCGGCATGGCACCATTTCAGTCCAAAACAAACTTGTGAGCCACATGCTGTTCACTGTAAACGACAAATAACTGAGTGTGATTTCGAACGGCCTTCCAACATAGTGTATGAATGAATACCAACCCTTTACCATACTCAGGACTCTCGGTACAAGGGCGTTCGATAGGAATTTGTGATTAGGTCCGTGTAGTTATACGAATAGTTTGGTTTTATTGTGGATGAACTGTACTCAATTCACTCTGATCTATATTATTATTACTTGAACAAATATAGGACAAGTTTTGGGAAGTAAAACTAACTCACTGAGATAGGGTAAGTTATACAGGTTTTTATCGAATTTTGTACAAAAAATGAAAAATTCACGGTACGATGAGACTGATTTTGAGCATTAGATTATCCAGTACTTTCTGCCTGCAACATCTAAACTAGATAATCCATTTTTCACACATTTTTAGCTGAGTTGCTATACCTCTTCTGACTACCGTCAATAGTCGGTGTGTCCGGCAGCATGACCCGTTTCCCTAGATTATTGTAAGAAGGGAAGATGACGGAAATGACCCAAGGATCGTCACTTGGTCGATTCATCTAGAGTATCTTTGTTATATTTAAATAACCAATTCAAGGCCAGCTGCTTTCCTGTAGTGTTCTATTGCTTTGGGTTGCCAGACACGAGTCCTTGTGATAATAAACTTTATCAATCAATCCGTTTCCGTTGACTTCAGCCTGGATACACTTTCCATTGCTTGCTGCCCACGCGCTACTCGTTCTAGCTTCAAATATGCGTTGTTTGACCGTTACTGCGTTGGTCGTATCCGTGCCTTTCTATTTGTTCATCCTCTCGGGTCTTCTCTATTCATTCGACCTAGGGGATTTTCCTCGTCAATCGCTTCGAGATCCAACAGAAGACACTTTTGGAAGTAGCTAGCCGATCGTTTTCCATGAATCCATATATCCCTCAGTAGATATAATTGCACCGCTGAGCATGCCCATCAGCTGCTGGATGTGTGTTTGTGGGGGGGGGGGGGGGAGGCGTTTCACTTCCAATGACGTGCTCAATTTTTAAGTCCTATAGCTACGTGTGAATGTGTTGAGAAAGACATATCCCTTAGCCTTTATGATCCACTGCACCATAAGAAACAGTTTTCAACCGTAACCCTGGGCATTATTAGATCTGGCGTTTGCTGCGAGTCCGCTTAGCTTAGATGTTATAATGGGCGACGTACACGACTCGACCATGACTGATCGTGGGTATGAAGTTCATAGGTTTCAGAGTACAACAGGGAATAGCTATTACATTTCAATCAAAATGAGAATAGGGTATGATCAACATAAAGGTGGAGAGCGTGGAAGACTAACTGTTTGGGAAATTCTACACTACTTGTACTACTTGATTGTCGATGATTAATATTTAGGCTTTCGTGACGAGAAACCTGTTTGACTGTTCATAAGATACAGTCACACTTTATTGCGTTTACTCAACTTAGTAACACTGGGGGGACTTTTCGGATCAGTTTGAATCAAACCGCTTATATATTCTGGGTTCCTGATTGAAAAGAAACAGTTTTGGCTTTGATCCGTTTTGAAAAGCCTTAAGGCTTTTTGTTTTAGATTATTCGCACGACTTAGAACTGTAGGCTACATATCCTGAATTTCAGAAACCACCACACATATCCTTGTATTCGACACACGCTGACGGACAGGAAGGTCGAACGTTCAGCCTCACTTGAATCAACAATCAGCGATGTTGCAGATGTCCATCAGTCTCATACGTGGAGCTGATACCTATATTTCGAAATAGTCTTAGTTTTTTTATTTCTTTTTTGCAATGCAAAAGATATACCGCATAGCCTCAAAAACTTACTGCACTACTACACCTTTCCCCATCAAGCTTTAACCAAAACCCGCAATTCTTTAGCCACGACCTATCATTCTTAAGGCTTGATGTACAACCTTTAGCTATACCGCTGCAAGCCAGTCAGGTCAAAAGTACCGGAATATAATGATATCAAGAAATATTGGAAAAATTTAATTCTTACACAGATTTGTATTGCGAAGCTAACGGAACACATGAGAAAGTGTGACCATTATATGCTGCGCAGTTGACCGTGGTAATGGTATCAAAAGCTGCACCACAAATTGATTGGAGAAGCTTTAGACGATGTGCCCATATCGTCAGACCATGTGCCACAGCCTTTATTACTGTTGTATTATCTGTGAACCAGTTTTTAATGTACTAGAAAAATAACCAATCAAAATAGCAAGACCTTTACCTGTTTGAATTCACTGAATGCCTCTTCCTGCGGATTGAGAAATGGACAATACGGCGGGAGAAAACGTATTTGGTGATTGGTATATAATTGTGCGTCCATAGCACTTCGATGAACAGGCACATTATCAAAGATAAATACTACTGGAACATCAGGTTGCCCAGTAGCAATAGATGCTGAACAGCATGAGAGAAACTCAGTAAAAAATATGCCATGTTATCTTTGTATGGCATTCGTACTTCAAAATACCGGCAATAGATGAACAAGCTAATATGTTCAAGGTAGGTCCTTTACTTGACGGTAGAATTCGGATTGCTTTACTGCCTACTTTATTCGACTATAGCTACGACAACACCATATGTCGTAGTTGGTCTCATCAATATACAACCTCAGAGTTGCCGTACATGATCGTTGCAGCCAATCGGCATACTGTGCTCGTTTATATTTGACTGCATCTGAGTTTCGTTCCACTGGTTGAATAGTCAGCTTCTTAACTGAATAGTAATGGCCATCGAGCAATCGATCAGTAGATGACTTGCTGAATGTTGTGCTTGGGAAATCCTTCTCCATCCTTTTCTTCAAATGCCTCAATGTGTCTGTGGGGTTTTGTCCACTATTTCACACAAATGCCTGACAAATTCGTCGTTGAACCTCGTCTTGTAGGACCCTATCTTTAGCTGCAATAGCACGGCATGTTTCGATCTTGATGTTCAGGTGTTTGACAATGTCATTTAAATCATTTCCTCTTCATGCGCATTAGATTATCCTCTATCGATCTTCAGCGCTAGTGAAACGGTACGATCTGTTCTTCTCACCCATATTAATGTTCTCCATATTGTCAAGAGGTAGTGCTTACGTTGCCAGTTAAAGTATGGCGAATATTATCACAAAAGGCCGCGGACTGATTGTGTCGCCTGACTGCCTCCGAACGAAATATCAACCAATCGACAACGAATCTTTCTATGCAAGGGTAAAATGGCACAAATTTGCAGTCATGTGAGTAAAATTCTGTAATGTAAAAAACGGTGCTTTGCTTTGCACTTCAAGCCACAGACAAAAACAGAACAGGATATGATGAAACAAAATAAAGGTTTCGTTCATTAAACCTTTGGATAAGTGGATACATTGAAAGTCCGAGAAAAATACTCACAGTACTCGTAAGTACAACTCCCGTTAATGCCACCAATTTATTTAAACCGCAGCATTTGACACCAATACTGTAACCGAAAAAGTAACAGTGATAGGGGCTGTGGCACATGGTCTGACGATATGGGCACATCGTCTAAAGCTTCTCCAATCAATTTGTGGTGCAGCTTTTGATACCATTACCACGGTCAACTGCGCAGCATATAATGGTCACACTTTCTCATGTGTTCCGTTAGCTTCGCAATACAAATCTGTGTAAGAATTAAATTTTTCCAATATTTCTTGATATCATTATATTCCGGTACTTTTGACCTGACTGGCTTGCAGCGGCATAGCTAAAGGTTGTACATCAAGCCTTAAGAATGATAGGTCGTGGCTAAAGAATTGCGGGTTTTGGTTAAAGCTTGATGGGAAAAGGTATGGGCGTAGCCGGTAAACAGACCATGAGACCTGGAGTACAAAACACCATATAAAGAATCAATAGGTCAGATGTGATAACCAGTCGCATGACAGTGGGGTAATGTCTACCATCGAAGTAGCCGGTGGTGGTGGGATTCGAATGGTTGATTTCCAAGTTGGTAAGCAAAAGCTGCAGACCAAGGCCGCACTTCGGGCCACACACAATAAGTATGAAATAATTTATCTGGTTGGAGTGCAATGTGGGGCTTATTGGAAATGCGCAGCTAAGGAATCCTAACCGTGCGGATGACACCGTTTTGCAGCGGTTTCAAAGAGGAGTTGAGCGTTGGTGCTTCATGGGAAATCAAATCATGAATTTTACCGAGATTTTGGAATGTTGAGATCATAAGGAATCGGCATTAGTTAACCTTTCACTGACTGAAACATTCTACAATAAACCGATCGCTTTCCAAAAATAGCTTGAATCAGTAGTAAAATTAGTGGTATCTGGATATCAGGTCAAATTTTCTCTGGAAGTACACGACAGGTTTCGCGGCTGTTGACGTTCATCATGCATGCGCACCGGGTACTCTTCTGCCAAGGTATCGCCATACGTGAGCACTCCACGTTTTGTTTATGGCTGTCAGCTCATTTTAATTCTTGTCTTCGAACGACAAATCCATCCACTGTATTAAAGTAAATTTGGGCACAGTTGGAGTTGCTACTCCAGGCTGCTAAGCAAAAGGTCACAGTTCTGAAGGAGAAAAATCGGATGGATCGGACACCAAGATTGAAATGAATGAGCTAATTATATACAAATGCGCACAGTCGCAAAGTGATCATATACAGCAGCATGCATAAGTTTTTCTTCAAGAAAAAATCTCTTTATTCTCCCTCCCGAGGATTATTTTGATGATCTCTTTCAAAGAATTCATGGCATTGAAATGAAATTGAGTCATTCAGTGAATAAATCTAAAATTGAATTTTTATTCTATTTCGAATGCAGTTCCTCATCCATTAACTGGCCGTTTTTCTCCACTGCTAGTTGTTGTCCACTGAGCACCGGACGCCAGTGAAATTAAACAACGTTGAAGCAGGTCGTGTGGTGGATTCCTATGCACTGCAAACGTTTGAGAAGGCTTATGGCATTGTACGAAATCAGTCGGTGCAATCATATAAAGTCGTGTGACCAATTTTACGTTCTGGTTTCATCACACGTCAAATCAAAATCACAGCATTCAGACCCCGTGGCCAGTTCTGCGCTCTAAAAATGCACACTAGATGGACTGAAGGTGCAATGAATTTTGATAACTTGTTTAGGCTACACTGAAGTACGTTGAGTGGTACTTTTACAAATACGAACACGTGATCAACAGTACGACGTCCGGTTACGTTTGTGTCGGCTTTGGCCAGAAGATAGGCGATGAATAATCAGTCTGTCCGCAGGCAAATGATACAATAAGTGGTCAGCCTAATGATGAACAGTAAAGTTTAGAGAAGCGTCAAACCCCTTGAACACGATGGATAGCTCATCGTAAGTTTTGTCATAATTAGATTTATTAGGTCTGGAGACTAGATAATCAGCTGTGTCGTGTATTTGTTTTCCCTTTGACTTAACGTAAGCACCGAACCTAATCCTCTACCACATGCTCCTTCATTGAATATTTCATAGAGCTAGAGCTTGAACACGCTACCAAACAGAGTCTGAAGAGTATCGCAAATAAGGTGCAATTATATTTTGGTACGAATTCGGTAGACTGAAGGTCACATGTACATCTCCAACCTGTTTGAGCTGATCTATTTTGTGGTCACACGACTGATCAAATGTTGAGGCATTCCAGAAATTGTATGATGTTTCAGGTGCTAGCTAGAGAGAACTCCGAATGTTTGTTTTTTGTCGGTGGTACATTTGTTATACATGGGTGGTTCTCATGACGTACACTTTCAGAAATAGCTCAGGAATCACATAGTTGTTTTTAATTTCAAAATCACAGAGCGCTGTCTTTGGAGACCTTAGTTATAGTGCCACAACGAATTGTTTCGCAGACTTAAACACGTGTTCATTACTCTGCTTCCAACTTCCTGGCTTGATCAGAAAAGACCAAAGTGAACCAGAGACTTGGTAAGCTCTATGAAACTGGGCCACTTTACCGTGATAACTATACTCGTAAGAGTGCAGTGTATAGTTTACTGAGACTGGTGTGATTCATTAAGTCACAGTGTTTAACGGAAGCAACGGTCCGCGAGAGCATACACGAGATACTGTTCCCTTGAGGAGGGTCACCGAGACTGGTAGACCTGGCAGGCAATTTGTCCACACGACGCCACACCAAAAGGAATAACATTTAATTTTGAGTCTCACTGATGACGTTTTGAAAGCAGTCAACTATGATAGATTATACTACTATGATTGGCTGTTCTTCTGTGCGCACGAAGAATCACTCTGCTACAACGCACATAACATTTTCTCCCATCTCCACTTACCCCCACTTTATTTTCAATCATCACAACCCACAGGTACTTCGACCAACCCTTCCAGCCGTAGTGCCGCTTTTGGAAATACTGACTATAATCTCTCTCGTTCTACTTCGACGAGCTTCCAGGGCTCGCTGAACCCGCTACCACCGGCTGATACCTGTTAGAGGGCCGAAAATCTTCCTGAAAACACATCATCGGCGAGGCTGCTGTCCCCATTCTTCCAAGCCACGGACAGAATGCCTTGTGACAAGGCCCTCATACACCACATAGCAGTGCAGTCATGACGCGTGTGCCCATGAACCTATCAGTCCATCACACGTCAGTGTTCACATTGATCTCTGACGCACAACCCACTGCTTATCCGCCAACCAATCAGACTTCTGACATACAGTGATCCGAGTTAACCTACTATATCTGGGCACTGAGCTGGGTAATCAATAACAATGCCATATTCGTCCATGTATTGTTTGCCTTATGCCGTAAAATGTGTTGATTTCCACTTACCATAGCATACAGTTTCCGCATTTGATCGTGGTTATTTTTCCGTTGGGATTGGATGGTGGAGGAACCACTGGCCGGGGATAATCTGGAAGTGTGCAAACAGACACAAAAATGCCCTCCTTTGTTCTCGAGACTCATTCAAACTAGGCATAATAATTGTGTGAACCCTGATATATGTAGAATAACCGGCGGTTAAAGCTCATATGTTTGAATCTCTTGCCGTCAATCTGTGTTGTATTCAAAAAACTCCCTTTCGAGAATCCAGTTAAATCATGCGTTTTTTGTCCCTATTTTATCCTTTCATTCTGTAGACGCTGGGACTGCGGGTTCTGGTTTTACTTAAATGGCCATTACTCTCAGTGAAAGGACTGGAGTGGAGCTGCTACACTGGATCCCAGTCGACAGTCGCTTATTCATAGTGAGACTCAAGGGTTCGTGCAAAATGAGCAGTCGTGGTTTCGATCGACGCAATTTGTACATCTTTTCGGCCTATGAACCCACCGCCTGCATCCCAGATGCAAGTAAACATAAACTTTGCCGAAAAATCAACAATATTTTACGTAAGGCAAGCCGGGCTGATATCGAGCTCTGGAAAAAGATGTGCATGCTAGATTTGGTCGGCTGTCATCGAATGAAGTGCATTTGAGAGGCTCTTTTAAGCTAGATTCCTGCCGTTGGACAAACAGGGAAGTTATTTTGCCTCTATGCTCAGACTAGTACGAAAGTCAGACGTTCTGATCTCTGCTGAGCCACGTGGAGTTCACCTTCATAGAGACAGCAGTAGGCTCAGGTAGACCACGTTATTATAATCAAAATATGGCAACATTGCATACAAGACTGTCACTCGTACTGGGACACCCCTTTCATTCCGACCACGTACTGATTTGCACTAAGCTGTCCATGTGCTTCGGTGGACACTCCAAACGCATGGTGTAACGACGGTTGTATTGTGATATGCTTTCTGATTCATCTCATTTATCCTTCTTCCAAAACACGCTAGCTGAAAAGTTAACTGCAGCCCCACGTGATACGACAAACCAGCACAGGTCACCTATCAAGAATGGTTTGCATTCCGCAGGTCTGATAAGTTGTGTTCTGTAATACCCTGAATTTCCGCTGAATCTGTGGACGTTCTGAACGCACATCAGTCGATCGCGGCTGGAAGTGAGTACAAGGAAGCACGACTCGTAATGAGACGTGCACTTAACGCGAGCGTTCGTAGGTTCAGCGAAATCTGTTGGTCGCAATGTGCATCAGATACGGAACTTGTTGCCGTCATGGGAAAGTCCCTGAAGTTGTTCCATCTTATTCGAATCACCGATAAAATGCCACCATGTGTGAGTGAACTATTCGGTGAAGCTGACGGTCCGCCCATTTGCAACCAAGGGCTGCGTCTCGAATTCTGAACGGACCACTTCCGGACAGTTTAGCTGACTCTCAGTACCAGCCTTTGCTATAGCTGTTCTGGTACGCAATCAGTGGTCCATTTCTACAGGTCCACATACTGAGGAGGAAATACGGAAGAAAACAGTTGGACTTGGTGTTGAGGAGAAGATTGGTCCACAAAGAAAGCAGCTAGATAAGCATTCGCGAGTCTGGAGTCCCTATGGCCTCCGGTTTCGTCTTAGGGGTTGGGTTTAAGTCACCCCGGTTTGTACCGTTTTACTCTGAGGTTGTGAGACCTGGCCACTCCGAGGTAAGAATGCTTCGCATCTTTCACGAGATCACGAGATACATCGTCATTTGTTGGGCACGGAGAGCCGTATTTTTATGAAGTGATCACTTCACACCACCTCCAGTGGCTCGGTTATATTTTGTGAATGCATACCCATCTTCTGCCTTTCCGTGCTTTGTTCACACGTACTAGACAAGGCTGGAAAAAGCGATGCGGCGATCAGGCTAGCATCAGCATTGGCACTGGTTCTTACTTCCTGATGGCCTGGTTGGGTCGCAAAGGACAGGTTTTCTTTAGTTATAGATGCTGAGAAACATGATTCAGAGTAGAAGTCAGTGGCTCGAGTGTCTGTCGAAGTCTCGTATCCCACAAACACGAAAATATTGTTCAGGCAAACAAAGTGAGAAAAAAAAATCAAAATTTTTACGATATATATATATATATATATATATATATATATATATATATATATATATACAGGTAAATCTTTTCCTGTGTATTTTACTGACCTGATGAAAAATAATAATAATGCAGATCCCCATTTATCCTTTTAGGTCCTCTAAAGTCTTTTAACAGTCATGGTTATTCGAGTTCTTATCTATGAAAGTGCTTACTATCAATGAACTATCCGTCGCTAGTGGACTGAATATTAGAAACTGTTCTACATACCCCCCCCCCCAGCTGGCTTATTTGCTCACCATGTTACGATTAGCAACTGAACATTTCTGAACCACATTTCGGCTTGTCCTCCCCTGATAACAGTCTTACTAGCACAAACAGAACATGTTGGTCCCGTGACAAACTTTACGAAATAAGGCAGAATATGAATACTGTGCGAGGAATTCTTTTCATATACTGTCATCGGTGGTGTGCATGTAAAGTCGGGAAAAAGAACAGACTTATTTCAGAGGAAATCAAATAATTAAAGCGGATTTTAAGGAACTTGGATTTGTGTATGTTTTGTGATTGTGATTGGTTTGTTAAAGACATACCACGCCACTGTACTACATTTGTATTCATCCACAGGTCCTCCCTCAAGGATCGCTACTCTGTCGGATTTACTCCCCTTTTGCATCCATATGTTCTCTTGCAGCTGCAAGGAAGTGTACCTCACCGGGGACAAGAGTAGCCGGACACACACCAGGGTATATGCATGAAGTGCCGACTCAGTATAACCGAAAAAGCCCGACTGCATCACTTAGGCTGGTCTCGGCCATCGTTCTTTGTTTCATTGGACGTGGTTACAGGGTACATCATGTGAATGCATCCTTATTTCTGTTAAATCGTCGCTACCAAGATCAAAAAATGATAACAGAGGTTTCATCAATTATTTACACCACTAAGGCCCCGTGTCCAAATCATAAAATCCTTACTGTTAGCTTATCATGGCTTTGGTCAATCACCCTCGATCGAATACACACACACACACACAACTTCAAGCTATGTGAAACTCGTTTCAGATACTTGATTATTTTCATATTATTATCCATCGCCTGATGTCCTATGCACGAGAACGGTGGAAGTGTTTATATTCCAACCAATTGTAGAAACAGATAAATTATCTGATATAACTGTTCATACGAGCATAACTGAATAATGATGCAAATCGTAATTACGTCTTTTTGGCTTCTTGTAATTAGAAGACGAATACCACTGATTTATTGACGAACATCGATATATTTCTATACACAATATTAACTATCACAGGGTTTATAGACCAGTTCGATTTGACGGTCTATTCATTTTGAATCGACAAGAAATTCAGCGAGAAGTACAACGCAGTCGATTCATTTTGACGGATAGACGCGGAACTGTAATCCATTATCGCGCACCGATGGCCTTCTTACACACTCACCTACTTATTTCTCAATATGCTGAAGTCTACGAGAAGCTGCTTACTTATGTACTTATTGTTTACCTTCCGGTCGGCGAGTCGACTTCAAAACTGAACACACTGCCCTAATCAGTGAGCCGACTGCATATCACATGACACATTCAATCTTAGGCGCGTACCTGCTGTCACATGTAATAGACCGACAGATGCCTGCTGTCAAAGTCCTCGTTCAGGCACACCCAGAATTGGCTGGCTATTTGAAATGTGTTCCTATTGTTCATGGTGAAATGCTTTTGTAAACCATTCCAGTTGGCTCTTTCCCTTTCTAAATGAGTCGAATGTGTTCAAACACTCGGTTAGTATATGGTGCTTAATGCTGCTTGTTAGGTTCAGTTTTCAGTAAATAGCTCAGCAGTGAGTCCACTAACTTAATGCTGGGATGAATAATTATTCACAGAATGTATTATTGACGCAAGAAGTCTGAATCTTGAATAAGGGAAAATCCACTTGTATTTTTTCGCATCCAAAACAGCTTACTTATATCGCTGAAATAATTGTTTGCGCATCACTGGATCTTCACTTGCGTTATTTTCACTTGATTGACCGTACCGTGATAGCTCACCTCGAACAGCATCTGCCCAGTTGGTGGAGTGTCGCCGGTTCGATTCCCGCTGAAGGCTTTCGACTTTTGGATGTGAGAAAATACAATTGGATTCGTGCTGGTTCTGTCCTATTCATATGCAGTTCGAGAAAACCCATTTGAATGAATCATCGTGCATTTGTTTAATGTGCACTCAGATCAACATCCATGCACGCAGTACTCATCTTAGCGCAACCATGGATGTTGATTATCGCGATAGGCGGGTCTCGTGGGCATGATCTGGCTTCAAATCCCTTTATGATGACAGACAAGTTTGGGCCCATCGACCATATTGGTCAAGCTTTCCGTCAAGTATTTCACTCCGATATAAATACCCCATTTTGTTATGTTGCCAGAGTATTTCAGTGCCAGTTGGTGTGTATTCTGATTTCATTTTGAGCAATTCGGTCATTGTACGATTTCTCACTATATGGATGTTGTGCCAGGTGAATCTGTTGAAGTAATGTTAAAAACAGTGAAACACTTCAGTTGGACGGATTTTTGCGCATGAAAAGACCAAGAGTAGAATGAGGTAGGAATGTGTGAGAGTTTGTTTTTCGGTAGCAGTGATGTCGGAAATGTTGACAGTCAGCCGGAGTTTTAGTTGCCATGGATCATATTTCTCAAGACTGGGTTTACAATTAAATGATCTTGGGATAATAGTCTGAAACCACTGAGTGTCAAACTGTGTGTACTCTAGGTGTGGGAGGATTTCTGCTCCACCTATCAGTAGCGGCGGAGGTGGGGTTGCTTGAGGTCAACGAGAAGTTTTCGAAACGTTTATTTACCTTGACGTTGGTACGGTCCATGTGCCTGAATTATCAGTTCCGTTGTTCAGGTTGAGGTATTGAGGGTGAACCGTGCGCGAATACCGATTCACGCTCTAATTTAGTTACGGAGATTTTGTCACTACACTTGGATTTTTCTTACCCCTGTGTTCCGAAATACTGATCCTCAGTTCTTTGTGTGTTGGTGAAGGATACTTCGGAAGATTAATCCTTGTAGCTGATCCTGTAAACGGTCTTTTATCTGTAGAGGGTTATTGGTCTATGTAAGTTGACGGTGCAGTGTGTTGGCTATCCGGAAGAACACATCATCATCTTACAGTGTTAAACAGTAGGGCAAGCCCCACTGACCACTGCCTTTCTCACCATGTTGCACGTTGAATTAGAAAGTATGAATATACAAGATGGACAGGGAGTGGACCTACACGGGTGGGAAAAGGAAAGAATGCCCTAGTAGCCAACACACGGAATACACAGTCTAACTGCACAAACGCACATCGATCAATCATTCTGATTCGATAGAAAGTGACAACACGATTGCCACTGCTCGCGGTTCGATGCCATATCCTTCAGTGTCTCCAGCCAACTGGGTAACGGATGTGTTGCAGCCGAAACACGAAGACGTGAGGCACCTAATTTCTCTAAGTTCGTTGTACATTTTCTCATTCCTCGCTGCCACGTCATCTGTTGACCTCCACGTGTTTTCCACTCCTAAGGAGGAACGGAGAATAGGACACGGTACGGTAGACGTGTGCTTGCCATACGTAACACGTGTCCCAACCAACGAAGTCTACTAGGTTGGATACGCTGTGACAGAACGTTCTCTGAATTAGTACCCAATACTCGCTTTCTGACCTCATCACTTCTCACTCGGCTATTCCACACAATCCTAGCGATACTACGTAAACATCGGTGGTCAAAAACCTCAGGACGACGAATATATTCAACACGCAAACTCCAAGTCTCGCAACCATACAACAAAACTGAACGCACTGCAGCACAGTATACACGGCCTTTCAACTTCAGTGAAATATCAGGTCGGCGCCACAAGTGCTTCAGTCAAGCGTACGTCGCTCGATCCTTGGATATCCGCGTACTCACCTCTACTACTGTGCTCCCATCCGTCGTCACGCAGCTACCGAGGTAGATGAAGTGGTCAACAACTGACAGCACCTCCCCATCGAGCATCAAGCTCGGAATTGTTGACGTCCAGTCTTGTAACATCACCTTGCACTTTGAAGGTGCAAAGCGCATGCCGAATGGAGCTACAGCTCTTGCGAGATTATCCAGTGCACGCTGAGCATAATCCGTGGATTCGAACAAGCAGACAACGTCGTCTGCGTAATCTAGGTCACATAGCTTTTCACTATTTCCTAGTTCGACGCTTACATCCTGAAGATTTTGCAGCGCACTTTCCATTATTTCGTCCATGACGAAGTTGAACAGGAATGGAGACAAAGAACATCCCTGTCGAACACCACTTGTCGTTTCGAACCGACCGGGTAGTTCACCGTAAACCCTCACGCGGCCAGAAGTATGAGAATACAATAGTCTCAGTAGGTTCACGAACTTCTGGGGCATACCTTTTCGATAAAGACCACTGAAAAGCGCTCTTCGATCAACTGAATCGGAGTTGCCTTTCAGGTGGAGGAAAACCATTATTGTCGGTCGGCGGTGCATGTGACGCGTTTCAAGTAGTTGGCGAAGATCACAAATCTGGTCGATGCATCCTCGACCTGGGCGGAATCCAGCCTGCTGTTCGCGGACATTCCGCTCGCGAGCCGGTGTAAGACGATGCAGCAAAATCGAAGCTAATACTTTGGTGACTATTGGAATTAGGCTAATCTCACGATGATTACTGCAGTCATTGCGTATTCCCTTCTTGAAGATGGGAACAATCAATGACTCGGTCCATATTAACGGAATAAGCTCCTCGTTCCAAATGTCACGGAGTAAAGCGGTGAATGATTTTATCAACGCCCCACCACCCAGTTTGAAAAGAACTGGAGGAAGTTCGTCGGGACCTGCGGCTTTCCCCCGCCTTAGTAATCGAATACATGACTCTACTTCTACTTCCGATGGAGGCTCAAGTGATACCACCCAAGGAGTCACAGTTGTTGACACAGGTGTAACTGCGCTAGCGTGCGGCCAGCTAAACTGTTCCTTGAAGCACTCGGCCCATCGGTCAAGCCTTTGCTGTTTGTTATGGATGGGTTCTCCATTCTTATTGCAAATCGTTTCACTGACCTGAGTTCGCCGTCCACCGGTGTCACGAATAAGTTTGAACAGTCTTTGACTGTTACCTGAAGCAGCTGCTATTTCCATTTATTCGGCTATATTGACCCACCAATTTTCGCGATCATTCTTAAGGCTTTTCGTAACTTGTCTTTGCAGCTTTCTCCGCATCTTATTCATCTCCTTACGGTTCGAAAGCTGACGCTTTTGCTCCATTATACTCAGCGACTCTTGCGATATCCAGTGTCCTTGATGGACAACGGATCGAGGACCACAGGCAAAACCTGCTGCAACGTGCATCACCTGTTTGATATGAGAACAATGCTCATCTACATTACTGTTCTCCGTGGATCCTAGCTCATGTGTTAACTTCTGCTCATAACGGGTGCGGACTTCTGGATCACATACGTTGCACGGCTAATCCGGTTTGCGGTTTGCGACGATGACCATGGAGCTGGAGAGATAATCGCATTAAAACTAATGCATGGTCCGACTCTACGTACGTGGACCAGTAAGATCTGCAGTTCTGAACAGAACTGCGCCACCGGTAACTTACGGCGATATGGTCAATTTGACTAAAAGTACCTGTAGAGTTAGAGCGCCATGTCGCTGTGCGACGCGAGCTGTGTCGGGAATTTGTGCTAGACAAGAACAATCGATTGTCTGCACAAAACTGGAGAAGCCTTTCCCCGTTATCTGTACGCTCAGCAGGTAAAGCACAACACCCACCTAAACAGGCTTCTGACACACTAAGTTTGCCAACTTGTGCATTGAAGTCACCAGCTAGCACTACAATGTCAGAACCTTTACCGCTGCGAACGAGAGTGGCGGGGGCATCATAGAACTCATCTTTCTGCAAGTCTGAGCTGCAGTCCGTTGGGGCGTACGCCGAGATCACAAACAAATTGTGCTTAACACAACTATCCTTTCGAACGCCAACTGACCCTTGGAGTCTCACAGCACATAAACGACTGTTAACAGGAATCCAGTCTAAAAGGGCAGCCTCAGCCTTGTCAGTCAAGACAATTCCTACACCACGTTAACCCACAGCGCTAGCTGCTTCGTCTCCTGAGGTGCGCAGAATATACCTCGATGAGATACCAGAGCAGTTAGTTGAATTACACTGCTCGAATCCTGGATACACGTTTCACTTAAGCAGCAGATATCAATCTTCAGAGAATTTATTGTGAGGGCTAGGCACGCCTGCTGACCGGCCTGCATGAGTGTACGCACGTTGAAGGAGCCGAGATTAACAGGCTGACGGGGCTTGAGAAAATGTGAGTTACCAGACAGAGGATTATTCCCGATACTATTTGACAGTGAATCGTTGCGAGTATCGACCGCGTTATCAGTGGGAGCATTATGGGTGGATAGATGGGACAAAGAGGGATGGTTAGGGACAGAAGACAAAGGTTGAATAAAAGAGAGGGAACTCTGAGCAGTAGCATACTTATCACTACCCACCCCGCGGTCCTGTTTATCCTGAGCGACGAACGATGCAGTATGGAATTCTTTGTATTCGTGCAGTTCATGGGAGATGTTGGACGGGTACTGCTAGGGTGTCCAGCCACAAAGCAGGAGAACGATTAGGGTCCTCATCCGAAGCCTTTAGTTCTAACAAGAACCTATCCGCAAGGCAGCGGGATGGCTTAGTGGAAGCCCATTTGCTTGGATCAATTATTCTTCCACTGGTTTTTCCGACTGAGTTGCCAGCTCAAATCAGCCCCCAACCTGGAGGACCAAGAGACTGGACTTCGTCTGACCTCTACCCATTGACCTGTCAGGTATGATTGCATTTCCGGCTTAAGGAAGCCATCCTGTATAGCTCTTTGGGTCATAGAGGCGCGCAAGCAACCACACCACGTAAAGGTGCAGTCTCGTCGTGATGGGGAAGAACACAGGTACACCACAAGTACTAATGACCTTTCTAATTGCCTCCGAACTACTCTGGTTGGGTAGGATGACGCCGGAAGATAGCCAGTCTATTCACTGTTCAAAACACAGGGTCTCACTTATCCGATTCAGTGAGCAGAAAGAAGACATGTTCGCGAGGTGCAAGCCGTTGGTTTCCGACACGTGTGCTAAAATGTGTTCTCACATTATCCCCCGTGCGAACAATTTCAGTCAACCAGGTTTTATTCTGTAAAATTAATGAGTCTGGCATCTATCATACCAGTGCCATCGAGAGTACGTCCGAATTCCAGCACGAAATTTGCACGTCAATTGATTTGAACTTATTTGAAAATGTAACGAGAAGGATGTCCTCAGAGTGATCAGTTTGTTGTGTTGTTATGCACGCAGCACGTGAGTTGTCGTTGCTTCTCTCAGGCATTACATTTTTTCAGTTTTCTCCATGGAAGTACTTGTAACCGATTCTGGGAGAATTTCTCTATGAATCAAACGGACAACACAGACTGGTTAAGTTGGCTTTGTTTTTAATTGGAGTGGATATTGTGAATGCCGCGGTGAAAAAATGTGTAATTTTCTGGCCTCGTTATCCGGAGTATGCACCCTAATGTTTATATGAATTGAATCATTGGCTCCAGTCCGGATAACTCACGGGTAGAATGTGGGACTGTTGCAGAGACAACGGAGTCTCACAGACGTATCTGGGCGCTGTCTTTGTAAGTGTTGCAATTTTTCCTTAAAACCATTTACTCTGAGGGTACTTCTATATTTCAACATTTTTAGTAATTGGAATTTTCCTCCTGGATGCCACTGCTCTCTCCTGATTGACTGATTCCCTTAATTGTGTCTCAGTTTACAAGGATGGTAGACCCCGGCCCGATTGGCATTATATAAACGGTTGAGCTGCTTTACTATCCGAGTCCTTCTGTACTTCTAATGTACACTCGACCGTGCGTTGAATACATTCTTCCTCAGAGTAGTGGGAAGTCAGGATTTGATTCGGGTGCACCCGTTGTTGTGTTCTGGCTCGAGGTCGTAATGCGGTGAGACTACGGACTAAGGTGTTCGACAGTGTTCAAGCTGTGTTTTGTGTGTGAATTCGAGCTTGCACGTCTTTTGTGACTGCAGCTACGAAATCAGGGGCATGTCTGGTTTGACCACCGCCAAAACCGGGAAGTTAGGCCCTGTTGAACCGCCATGGTAATAAATTAGAGACCGGAAACCACTGATGATTTACGGATATCCATTTGTAAATCCTGATTAATATACCAAATGCGACGAAGCAGAAGTGTCACCAACAACCAGAAGGTCTGAAGTCATAGCTCTCGCAGGAACTTAACTCAATGAAGAGATGCCTGCTGCGGAAGTACTTCTCCCGGGCTACTGTTTGTTTTGTTCCGATAGAACTGAATCCCGGGGTGGTGGCTGCGTAATGATCTATCTCGGATTTAAGGTCTAGGTATGTTTTGTTCTGTCCAACTAACTCAAGTAAGAAGACTTTCCTGGGCTCGAATCATCACAGTTTATTAGCATAGAATACATTGGTTATATAGGACGAAACATCAATCGTTACAACTCAAAACAACTACTCCATACTTGCCTCAAGTAAGCTGTCATGTGATAGGTTGATCGGTGATACGACCAGCTACCACTTGACGGGAATCTGGTCTCGTCTAAGCGATCAGCTACCTTGCTGCTTGGGTATCTGCTGGCTCAAGCACTAACTTGGGTTTCGAACAGGTGCTAACATGGTGATTTCTAAATAGGACTTGGCCGACCGTCGACCACGAGTCAACACAACCTCACACGGTATATCTTTCTGATCCATTTATGGGCCCTCAAGGATTAGGTGTGGCCCTATTTTGTGAGATGAAAGTAACCCGTTGCGGACACGTGGTGGAAGATATGTTCTACAGGAACCGTGGAATATTTGGAATTCGTTGCGGCACCTGGCAGCTAAAGGACAGTGCCTGATCCTGGGTGATATCAGCGCGTCCCATAATGACTAGGCAGCTAACTACTGTACCAGATCAGTGGGTAATTTCTCCCCAGGCCTGCGTACGACAATACAATCTTCCGCCTAACCAACATATGTTCAAGTCTACTTGCTTTCAGAACGAGCAGTCACCCATTTTTATTTCAGCTTCGAATGTTCCATGTGTAGGTACCCTTTCCCTCTTCGGTGCTAGTTACAAAGTAGTTCTGAATAGATTTTTGCCCAAATGTCACGGAAATCACTCTGTGAAGAGAAAATCTGGTGTATGCCCTTTGATGATATGAATGCAACGGCTCAGAGCATGATTTCGGTATACGAGGATCCAAATGATGTGAATTCGGCCTGGTATGAAATCCGAGACAGGATCAGTCTACTGGTTGGGAGTTTTGTTGCACATCACCCACGGCGGTTCCGTACTCAGGGCCCTGTGATTTGGCAGACAGCTACGATATCTGTTCCGCAGAAGGAATCCAGCTTGACCATTCCACCAAGCAACTGCAGCAGATTGTCCACAGACAAATATGAAATTAACGTACTTCATGAAGACTTCAAAATGGTGCGGATTCGAAGATGGGCTAGCAGCCTTCTGTGTTGCTAAACGTGAGCGGTTGTTTACCCGTTTGGTGACACTGCTTTCATTTCTGACAACCATCATTTTCATTGCCACCCTATGTATAAGCTTAGTTTTACCACTCCGAACCAAGCTGTTTCGGGTTCGACGACCAACTTGACAAGCTGTCGTGAGTCCTCGCTGATCGTTTGCCGCTGTGTAATCTTTGCTCTGCACGTTCGTATGAAGATCTTTGTGGCTCGACTTTGGTTTTCTGACTGCTAACGAAGCATAGTTCGATTTGTAACTGTATTTGTCCACCGCGTCTGTACGCTATTCGTCTTGTTAGCCCTGTGTGCTCAACCCATCTTTAAAGATGCACAAGGATAACGCACGGTATAATTACACTAAAAAAGTGGGGCAACTGATGACGTTGATGCAGCTGAGGCCGATACACTGGGACGTAACTGTGCTTAAAGTGCTCTCACATGAAGACACTTGGTCACCTTTTTCGTAGGCATTTCAGTCCACAATCACGTTTTATTATTTCAAGGTGGACGAAGTTACGACACAATCATGATCTCCCAAGCTTCACCAATCACCAGATGGAATCCACCCATTGTTTTTACGGGAACTTACCAATATTCTCTCATTCCCAAACCCCAAGTTGCTCAACACCTCACTGACAGCTGGAAAACCTCTGAACGAATGGAAATAGGTAGTCGTTTTCCCGATGTGCAACGGTGGATACAAAACTGCAGCTGTCAGTTACCATCCGGTAAACCATACTCAAGTTGTTCTCAATGTAATGGGGCGACTTATCACCAAACGGGTTCGGTATCATCTTGATCATCATAACCTATTCATTTCCGCAAAAAAGGCTTTCGCATAGCCCGTTCTTGCCTTTTCTACATCCTCTTGGCTGGTGAGCATTGGACTGGAGCGCAGGATGGATATCCTACGTCATCTTCGTGGATTTCAGCAGAAATTTGACAGAGCCTCAAGCGACTGACTCTTCCAGGTGAAACCACTGGAAATACTGGATCCCCTTCTATGCTGGATAAGGGACTTCCTGAGAGGTCGGATATTTGTAGCCAAATTTTTAGGACCTTCTCCAGATGGTACCCTACCTCCAGTCATGCTCTCCAGGGGTTAGTACCTGGTCTTTTGTTATTCCTGAGGTTTGCAATAATCTTCCGATCGTCTTCGGCTCATAATGTCTACTTTAGACTGATGATCTAAAGTTGTATCACATACTTCGTTCTGAAGCGGACAGGCGGTCCCTATAGGATGATTTCGATAAGCCGCGCGTTGGTTCATTATATGGACCCTTCCGACAAATCTAGAGAAGTCTGACCGCCGTAGATTGAGCACAGCCGCCTCCGGGCTACAATCTTCATGGGACTCCACTTAGAACTACAGTCTATGAACGTGATTTTGAGGTTTTACTGTCGACCTTGGAAACAGAAAACCATACGGATAAAGCAAGTCTTGGCACGGAGCACGCTCGATGTAATGCACTGAGAAACTTTACTTTGACGCTTTCCGAATGTTATGCACCAACCATGAGCGACCTCCGTAGAACTATGGTGCTCTTGTTACATATCCGTGCATGGCTGACGAATAGGCCAAGTTTGAATGAGTTCAGATGGCTACTACCTGTCTCATCGCGGGACTACGTGGAACGGGATACGAAGGCCGTTTATAGGCAACTAGGTTGTCCCGGGAACTTATCATTGGAGACTCCATTTGCGTTCGACGCATTATCCAGAGTGGCCTAGGATCAGAACTGGAGGCGTTACTTCCACTAAGTGAACCTTTCCGAATGCGTGGACATCCAATGACACCCTTGAAGATGCAATTCATTTGTTAACCTCCGGTGTATCGCTTGTCCCGAAAAGTCACAAACATCGGGGACTCACCTCCAGCGGAGATGGTGGAAAACTTCGAGGGAAAATCAGACGATATTCTGACTGACATGGGGCGTGATTCTCTTTCCTGAGACCACATCCAAGTGCTGTTTGTAAGAGGCTTACACTGGAGGTTTCCTTCTGCCTCTAATTTCGAATACTGAAGACTAAGTCGAAGAATGCTTTAAAGGTGATGTTTTTGTGCGAGCATCACCCTGCCAGTCAAAATAGTGTATTATTATAGATTTCTCAGTTTGCGAATAGCTTTCGTATAATCAAAATGAAGAGCTAGAAACGTATTAAATGGTGACAGAACTAGAAGAGGAAGAAACCGAAGCTGAACGAGTGAACTCATTTCACTCTCTTGGATCGTTTTCACTCACTGACCACCTTTAGGTCATTACTAATTATAATACCAATTTTTCAATACTGTGGAAGCTATAACTAATAATTCATTCATCAAAGGAGGCTACTTTGTGCTATCCGACCAGTAAATTTATCTGTAAAGCAAATTTCGCATTCAGGTTTTATCCCTCGAGTTAAGTCCTAAACAAATGAAATGATCATTTTAGAATGATTTCTTGGTCCCTCATTTTGCTCACACCTAGGTCGCGCAATGTTGCTGCATGTGTATTTCTGAACACATCACTACGAATGAACATCAGCATACGTATTGAAGTTGTGTCGTCCTAACGATCCGCATATAGTTTCCGTGCAAGACAATCTACCATCATAATTTATCTATTTCTAACATTCCGGTAGACAAAGCATCAATAGTAGTTTATGCTTCGCGTGCGTGTTTTGGAAATTCGGTGTAGACGGAAGTGTCGGTAATCACTCAACGTTCTGCTCAGCGCGGGTATCCTTTTTCAAGACTGGCTTACAATGCGCTGTCAAATAATCCGAACTGCGTGCAGCGAAGTACAGGATGCTACAACTGTAAAAATTGTTAAACCAATTACATATGATGGTCTATTCGTTCGATAGTTTCGGGGTTTGTGCAGTGGTAGCTTCCATATTTTTAGTTATAAATATAAAATGAGAGAATGATGTTGCGGACTGTCATCCCGCCGTAGAATGACTTGCAGATAAACGAACCCCGAGTCCTGAGTCAGCGAAAACAAGTTCGTTTTACTACGTGTAAGGAAAGAAATTTAATGAATGAATGATATTACCGTACTTCAAGCTGCGCGCGGTCAGTTTGCCTGCAAAAGACAGAATTTCGCGACTGCGGTGTCATGCGAGATACAAGTTTAACAAGGACAAGTCCCACGACAATCATAGTTTAGGCAATTACAGCACACTATACAAGAAATGCAACCAATCAAAATGAAGAGTTCATAGGATGGGAAGTATGTTCTAGGCCCACGAATAAGGTGAAACATCACGAAGACCAGAGTCATTCTTTGTAGCCATTCGGTGTGATGAGACGTGCGTAAAGTATAAACAAAGTATAAACAAAAACAAAGTAATGTGAAAAGGAGAAGCACGACTAAACCAACATGCTAATGATGATCAGATAGCACGTGAACTCAAGAATAGAGTAAAAAGTCCGGGCTAGGGAGGGGAACATTCACTGAAAACGAGTCGGTGCAGGCTGGAAACAAAAACGTGTGACTAAGGGCCGATACGGAAGGGAAAAATTATATTCATAAAGAAAAAACGGGTGACATGGGCTGAGAAAGTGAATCGAATTCTACAGGTATGCAGCCAGACGTCATCAACGATCGCGTCACCTGATCGAAGCAAGATCAAGCGCAGATGAAAGGGTGAGGGTTCAGGGCCGAACAACGCATTTCGGTTGGCGAGCTTACTTTCTTTTTTCGAGTTTGGTAAATCTCGTTACAAATGATCCAAGCGAAACAGAGATGCTGTTGAACAATGTTCCGCTTTCACCCAGTTTGCCATCATGCATGTTTTAGGGGGACCATATGTGGTTCTCCACTGTTAGTCTGAAAAGTATCCACGATATCGTGTGGAGGGAATTGCGGTCAAAGCATGTGAAACACAAGTACGTGTGATGGACGGGGAGGCTTTGTCAGTAATAGAGAAGTAGCAATTAGCGGTCCAGACCGGTGCTGTGAGAGTGACGCATGAGATGTTACTGGTTGACGGGGTTGGTGAGACGATCGGTGTGGTTGATTTATTGGACTGTCTGGGTGAAGAAATCGAGTTTAATGGTCGTCGATTGCAAGTTGAGGAGATATCGAGCTGCAGTCCCGGTGGAACAGGTTGAGGTGCATTTTGGTGTGAGAACCTTGTCAATAACAGGTTCACCGATTTCGTACTTTAGGCAGTGTATCCAGAAGTACGGAGAATTGTTTTCAACACCGATGACGACTACGGTTTTTGCGACTGGCTAGAGCGCAAAATCGACTTGATGCTGGGAGCAGTGTTCAAAACGATCTACTGGAAGACACCACAAAGAGTTGTACGGGAAGTAGAGAAGCAAGTTTGCGACATACAATCAGGGGAAATAATTCAGCATAGCACCAGCCGGTAATCCTCGACAGCTTTTTAACAAAAAATCGGATGACACGCACAGACTTTGTGTTGAATTCTGGAAACTCAACCGCATCACAATAAAGTACGCATTCCTAATGCCATTAACCAAGGAATAATTTTGACAACTTCATGACGCGCAGTTGACACTAATCCATTCATGGTCGGGCTATTGGCAGTTACTCAGGCTCGCAAAAGACAGAGGAAACACCCCTCTGTGTTAATGGGAAACAATCCGAGATCCTACGAATAGTTTTGTACGGTGTAACGTGCCGGCTACCTCCAGACGTTCGCTGCTGCAGGCACTGGAAAATCTGAAAGGTGTTGTGCTCTATGAGGTTGATATTGTGATATTTTCAGATACGATTGACGAGCATGGTTCCAGACTAAGTGCAGTCCTGGAGAGAACCAAACAGGTGAGTTTGAAGTTGAGCGTGAAGTATCAGATCGCAAGTGACAAAATCGTTTTCTTGAAACATATTATTGGGGGGTGGCAAACTGCAACCACTACTCGAGAAAGCGGAGACAATTCGAAACTCCTCCACGCCAAAATCATGGCGTCAACTAAGATCTTCCTTGGCCCGGTTGGTTATGACGCCAAGTTAGTGCCAAACTTTGCCCATAAAGTTTGTCCTGTTTCAATTACTGGGGAAAGACAAGAAGTAGGCGTTCAAGGAACTCAAAGGAAGTGTAACAACCCTAGAGGCGTTTTGATAATATCAAAGCCGCCCGAGAAGTTCACCGTATCTGCGGATGCCAGTGACGTTGGAATTAGCGGAGTATGATCAAAGCCATCTGGAATAATCGAGTACGCCAGTTGGTTGCTTACAGGTACCAAAAGAATACCCCACCAAGGAAAACGAATGTTTAGCAATATTGTGGGCACTATGAAAGTAGAGAACATATCTGAATGTTACTAGCATTTGCATCAAAATGGACCACAACCTATGGACGTGGTTAATGACGCAACGAGATCTAGGAGGAAAATTCGGCAGCGGGGATATCGCCTGCAACAATTCACCTTCACAATTGAGCATATCAACGATCGAGAAAGCGAGATACCTGGCGCGCTGTCTCGCTCGAGCCACGACAACCAACTACCAGCCGAAGCAATCCCAGTGAATCGGCTGGTGCCAGGCGATGACGTTTCTAGCCACCAGCATAGTGCGGACGGTTCGTCCACATCTTCAAACCCAAGCCAGACCATACGAGAGTTCATCCGCGCTGCATGACTTACTGAAAATATGATATCGCTCGCATGTGGAGGATGGGATGGGTAGAAAACCGAACCCCCGGTTCAGCTGTTTATGTATACAAATTCCATGATGGAATATTATCTATTTCGTACGCTCTTCAACAAGATGTAGTGACAAAGAAAAATGCGATCGGCTGAGCAGAACGCCACGTTGAGATCACGAAGGGATAGTGGGCCCACTAGAGCACTGTTGAGTTCGAAAAACTGTTGAAGAATGAAAAGCCTCGAGTGACAAAATAAAACAAGGACTCATTCATTCACTCCCAAGGATGTTACCTGAAACGCGGAACGGCGCACTTCAAGAAGCAGTCCAGCAGACCTACCTTCGAATGTGGCCGTTTACCAACGAACATTGCACTTATTCTTCAGCTCTCACTCTCCTCTGGAAACGGTGGTTTTTCATAAAACAGGTTATGCAGACAGAGATTTTCCACTCGATTAGGGGCAAACATCAATACCGTAGTTAACCATCCTCCTTGGTCGAAAGTGGTAACACCGGGGATCCGACGAATGCGTTCTCGGCTATGTTGAATCATTGCGACAAACACCGACTAAGGGTACTCGAGGCATTATCGCCCCCATCAAATCCGCCGGATGTCCAAAAGCGTATGACCTTCAACATTACCTACCGTGGCTTCAGCCAATAACATACACACACGGCTCTAACCCGAATAAAAATAGCCTCACTTAATCGTTTTGTATTTATTTTTGTTTGACGTGATACGTACATAAACGATGACAGTGTACGAAAGGAATTTCTCTCGCGGTGTTTATCTTCCATATTGCTCGTTCATATTCTCATTCAATTCATATTAGAAGATGAACAACAAAGGAAGATCGTATCAGTCTATGGTAGGGATGACGTACTATCTTTTAAATCCAAATGGATCAATTCGCGTGAATAATTTTAATTGAAGTGTTCATATTTAATCAGTTCCTGAGTAAAATCAAAAGGTATAGCCCCGTATTCATATGGGCCCGCGGCACTTCAGATAAGAGTTAACTTTTTTTTCTGAGAACTCGAGTGGGTAGCAAGAGGGTCCAAAGAGATTAGTTTTCAACGCTGTTTATGTGAAGCCCGGAGACTGACTTTGTCAGGGTCGTGTTGACTATGGACATATATATATATATATATATATATATATATATATATATATATATATATATATATATATATATATATATATATATATATATATATATATATATACTCGCACCCCGCTTTAACCCATTTCAGGCAAAGCTGAACCTAGAGATAGCAGCTCAGTACTCAAGTACGACGTTAACAGTTATCTGGACTAAATTAAACTCTGATAAAACCAGTAATTGTGGTTTCCCATGCTCACACTATAAGTGACTGATTGAAAGCGACTGACAACAGAAAATAATAATACTGATTGGTATGTATGAAGAGAACAGTAGAACCAGAAAAAGGTGATTCAGTACAACGATTTGGGAACCCCTCAGACATCATGACCTATCAGAGATCACATGTCTCGAAAGACTGAAGTATCACATGATGGGGTGCGCGTGAAACGAGGGTGCAGATAGTGAGGTCGAACTGAGATGTCACGTTGGTTTAGAACACGAACGAACTGACGTCTCCGTCTCCACCGGGAAGACCTAGGCGGCAATCTTGCTCTCGAAGACGAGCGAGCAGATTACATCGGAAATGTTCGCGATGATAGTTGAAAAACATGATGTCGTGAACTGTTTGACTCCAGTATTCGTGAAACGTAAAGAAGGTGAAACCTGGGGAATGATTGAAAATAACAGATGGATTGGTTTATTTAACCATTCAATTAATCACGAGAACATAAACGAATATGACGGGGACAGGGGCTCATTCGCCACACGTGGAACTGATCTTGAAATGAGATAAAACAGTAAAGACGCTGGAATCGAACGGTGACAACATTCAGGAAAGTCACCGTAAACGTGAAAAACAAGCAATACTTGGGGTCTCAGAATGATATGCGGTAGAAGTCGACTATTGATTAAAATTGTTTTTAATTATTATAAGCGATACTAGCACTACTGAACTAAGCTATTTCATTGACCTACACATTTTTACGGTCAGATATTCCTCGATCAACCGAGTGAGTTGTACAAAAATTTTCGAGGAAAATACGAACGGAATTGTTTTGATTTATGTTATTCTTATCGGTATCGTTTAGGCACCCACCAACAAGTATGTTACTTCCTCAAAAATATTCGATTCGAGAATGAACACACTTAAATACCCAGTAGATTTACTCAACCGTCTAGAGTCGTGCATGAAACGGTCATGAATAAGCTGACTGGATCACCAAATAAGCGTTAAATCTCATTTTAGGGTAATGAGCACGAGACTGTGTATGCTTATTCATGCTTTAAACTGATGATGTCTATCAAGCAAAATCTCTTGTTTGAGATTCAGAACCACTCCACACGCTTCGATTTCTCCAGAACACGATCGTGGTAGCAGATTTTCTGGGTGGAATGTTGACACCGGAACCTGGATTTGAAAGGCAATGCAACATCCTGTCATAGAGTAATCGCTCATCTCAAACACTGTTGGCCCTGTTGTGAGAAAATGAACTGGAATCAATTCTACAGAGTATTCGACTGGCGGCAACTTCCAAGATGATTTTTACTGAACCATCCAGTCTTTTAGAATGCAAGTTGCAAAAACATCCTCAGCTTCGAATTTTTTTGGGCAATAGTAATGACAACTCTGTTGAGGCATCTGAAAACTTCGATTGAAGTTACGACTGGAGAATTCCGTGACTGTTTTCGTTTTAAGTTCTTTGGGTTGATAATCGGCAGCTGATTCATTGTCATTCTTGATGCAACCGACCTGCTGGAGTTTGAGGTTGAACCTCGCATATATATATATATATATATATATATATATATATATATATATATATATAATGTAGGCGGAAAAAGGTACGATGAGTAATTAACTGAAGATACGCGTCCACTGTCGACGGTACATCTTTAGATATTGCTTTTGAAGAAGTTATCATGTCTATCGGACGCCATCTAGCTGCATTCGTTCCCAAACGTTTACGTTCGATAGATGAACGGCACTTGATAACACAGTTAGTGTGCGGGTTATTACTCAAAACAGAGCTAATGCCAAGACGATTAGAATAGACCTGTTCATTCAACTGATACCTAAATTAGTAATCATGAGCGCTTGCTGTACGGTGTGGACAAAAAAAGTGCCTACACCCTGGGGAAGTCGAATTTCGCAACTTGCTGCTCAAAACCTTGCTAGTAGACAAAATGAAGCAAATACCACGAAAGTGTACGCGGAAAGTACAGTGATCGCATAAAGCTACCGACGTACTCCTGTCACACTTTCAGTGATTACTTCACTGTAAAAACCATTACCAGTTCATTGATTGCGGTTGTTCATTGATCCCTACTTCTCAGCAGCAACCGAACTCGAATATCGAAATTGAAAATTAGGGAGAAAACCAAAAATAATAATAGTAATATTTTCACTGTTATGTTGTGCAAATACAAGTGTCACTTTTCATGTCACGTATTCATATGTTCCTGCATATGATCACTGACTGAACTAATCACGTCGTTATGTAACCCACTGTGGAAACCCGATACGCTCTAAAAGGCCAAGTACATTAGTTCCCGACTAGAAATTGGCCATCACCACCCATAATTGGGAGGACAATGACAATGCTTAATAAAGTCAGTTAATAAAGCTAATATCTTCCTTCCATGGTACGGACTATCAAGTTTAATATAGCTTCTGATAAGTGGTATACTGCCAATTAGTCAGGTCAATCAACAACTCGACTACAGGTTAAATCTTTATAGTGTTTGGTCTTATGATAGTATTAACTTCAATAAAGCTATCAAATAGGGATGGCAGAGTGCATTGTAACTGCAATTATTTTGTGCATGATCATTCACGCGCATAGTGTAATTCTGGACATTGTTCGTTTGACCTCATAACTGAGCAGTTCTCCGACAGTAATGGTAAAGCATATCATTTGACTTTAGAGAATCTTGGACAAGTCGGTGAATTCAATTTGGCTTTATTCTTCCCTCATCACTTTTGTCGGTCTTCTAGTGAAAGATTACCATTATGCCAACGTTCATTAAAGTTACATCACGCTCCAGTGGAATCTCCCGCCCTAAACTAATCAGTTTTCCAACAGGTGTGCACCTTGCTTCGCGTGACAAACCTTGCAGTAATACAACGATTTGATTGAACTTAAGGAAATTGGAAAGTGGTAATCTGTTGGTGTTAAGAGAAAACAGTAGCTAGTTCATCGGCACGTATTTACAAACCTCGAGCTGAACATAAACGGTCAACATTAGTTGCACCTGTTTTTGCCATAACCCCTTCAGACAGTCGTTCGATACTTAAGACGGAATCACTTGTGCCAATCGAACGGTCATCTACAGTCCGACACAAATCGGGTCAACGGATTAATGATCAGTCCGGCAAATGTTTTTATCAACCTGATCGGCCCAACAAGGCTCGAACCTAACTGAACGCCCGAGCTCGGGAAAGTTCGTTTTGTGCTTTAAATATTACACAGTAATTTCTGTAAGGACGCACGTTTTGCCGAGCTGAGTTGTTGTCCTCTGGTTTTCCGCAGTGGGCTGGAGCGATTCAAGTCGTACTCAGGCCATAGAAAAGAACGCGTGGGTAATAACATCCGAATCGCCGAGAGAAAGATCGAATTAAATGAATTAGGTTTTAGTCCTCATGATATGCACTGGCTTATCATCCTATAATCACAACCTCCCTTAGTAAATAAAGATCTTTTGGATTAGCCGTCACCCTCAGCAAGACTACCATTATTTTTGCACTTCTTAACCTTCCGTTTATTCTGGCATGATGCCACATACTCATTCCGCTGCCCCAAGGGGACTAGTATGTAATCCTCCCACATATCCATTATTTTCATTTCTTCCAACCTTCAGTCAAGGAATTTATTGAGTAATAGTCACAACGAAAAGCAGTTATCGTAGTGCGTCCAAGTAATCTTTTCACTTTGATGACCTCGGCCCGGTCCTAGGTTTTCGTTCCGCAGTTGCAGTCATCTCAGTGCACATGTTGTGCCTTGGAGGAACGGAAGGAAGCTTAGTTTATCCGTCATAGCAGCCGTAGTCAGTTCAACCGTGGTGCAGGTCAACATGAGTCATGTGCGACCCAGACCACTGCACTATTAGGTCGTAATTTTCTCCTCGATCATCTTGCGGGCAGACCAAAACCATGTGAAGAAGGCACACAATGCGCGCACGGTGTCGACAAACGCTACGAATGCTAGCACTGAGTAGCGTTCAGTGCCAAGTGCATGTCTTTGACAGTTCACTAGGCACCGCAAATTGGACTCAGATGAAAAAAATTCACCTTGTTTGATCTTCTCATAAGTGAATCTATCGGTATGGTAATACTCATAACGTTTAAGCACAATTGGTTTCCTGATCATACACACTCATACTTTCCGGTGCACGAAACCCTTCTAAAGACTGGGTTCACTCAGCTATCCCCCATGTTTAGCCACATGCACGACATACTACACGCACAGAAAACACTTTTTGATGCGTGTATTTGTGGGCGCATGAATGCGCGTGTGCATGTGCGAGCTGACTTCAGCAAACAGACAGCGATGAGACAGTGCTGGGGATGGCCGGGCGAATCCAGTCTTCGAAGGAGTTTTGTGTGTGTGTATGGCCGGATAACCATTTGTGTTTAAACGTGAATGTGTGCGGACATCATCATCATCATCGTACAGCGTTAAACAGTAGGGCAAGCCCCACCGATCTCTGCCTTTTTCACCATGTTGCACGTTGAATTAGAAAGTAGGAATATACAAGATGGACAGGGAGTGGGAAAAGGAAAGAACGCCCTAGTAGCTAACACACGGAATACATAGTCTAAATGCACATGTGCACACCAACCAATCATTCTGATTCGACAGAAGGTGACAACACGAATGCCACTGTTCACGGTTTGCAGCTATATCCTTCAGTGTTCCCAGCCAACTGGGTAACGGATGTGTTGCACCCGAAACACGAAGACGTGAGGCGCCTACTTTTCTCAAGTTCGCTGTACATTTTCTCATTCCTCGCTTCCACATCATCTGTTGACCTCCACGTGGTTTTTTCAACTCCTAAGGAGGAACGGAGAATAGGACACGGTACGGTAGACGTGTTTGCCATACGTAGCACCTGCTTTAACCAACGAAGTCTACTAAGTTGGATACGCTGTGACAAAACGTCCTCCGAATTAACACCCAATACTCGATTTCTAACCTCAGCATTGCTCACTCAGCTATTCCACCCAACCCTAGCGATACTACGTAAACATCGGTGGTCGAAAATCTCAAGACGACGAATATCTTCAACACGCAGACCCCAGTTTCGCAACCATACAACAAAACTGAACGCACTGCAGCACAGTATACACGACCTTTCAACTTCAGTGAAATATCAGGTCGGCGCCACAAGTGTTTCAGTCCAGCGTATGCCGCTCGAGCCCTCGATATCCGCATGCTCACCTCTACTACTGTGCTCCCATCCGTCGTCACGCTGCTGCCGAGGTACGTGAAGCGGTCGACAATTGTCAGCACTTCTCCATCGAGCATCAAGCTCGGAATCGTTAACGTTCAGTCTTGTAACATCATTTTACACTTTGAAGGAGCAAAGCGCGGTGGCTTAAAGTTGACCGATGCGACAGCTTCACTTACGTGGACGAGGCCGTTGGGGCACACAACAGAGTGCGTTCATGCAGCATTGTCTACACCCGTCACCATGTAGAGGGGTGATTGCTTGATCACATAGGGTGGTGAAAATCTTGATCTATCGTAATTTACGTCGTCACATGGTAAGATAAAATTATCACCATGTCTTTCGAAAAGTGGAGTCGACGCATCACCACAGAGATTTCATTTGGCTGTGTGGGCGCGGTGCCGGATGCAGGTTCAGTAGTGGCCACCTACTGCAACAGAAAACAAGGTATGGATCCGGGTCATTCTCTCCAACTAGCGAGACTGAGGATATATTTGTTTGGGAGACGGAACAGTTTCCCCAGTATTAAGGCGCTGATTACAATAGTGAATTTGGTTTCCCAGAAACATTATACTTTTGGATTTATTATAGTCATCCATTCACTTACTAATTTAAATCTCTATCTGATCACGCCACCATATACATTGGTAATATCCATGTCGCTTCCCTCCGATTGATTGGTTGCCCTAGATGATTTCCAAAGTCAATCGACTCCGAACAAGCAGAACCTATGTATAGCAGCCGAGTTCTGCGCTCCCCGAACCACACAATTTGGATGCCCAATGAGACAATAAACTTCATCAGTCAACACACTAACCTGTGTTCTTATTCAAGTTAATGGGAGGTCTAGCTTCGACTAATGTGCTTCTATTGCCGATCATATTTTGCGACCCAACGAAAGTCGTTGTGCCGGTACGTGTCCAAGTGACACTTGAGCGCCTATCATCTGGTTGATTCATTTAAAAGTTTTAACCTTCGGAGATTGCTGTGGAAGGCACAGCAATATTCATCATCCACCTATGAAACATACGTAGTGACAAAGCACTATCCTCCCAGTACTCCCAGTACTTTGTCCCTCATCATAGACCTCTCACAACTGTTGTTTCACGGTCCTCTTTCATTTATTAGTCACTCCTTAGTAATGCTAGTCTCTTTACCAGCACCCTGACGGCAACTTGTCATCTCTGTTGCACTGTAGAAACTATTTTTGTGTCCAATGGCAGATTAGACTCACCCCATCGAAATTCTATATTTAGGCTGAAGAAGTGCACTGCAAATGTCATGATGATCGTGACGTAAACTATCAATCACACTTGTTGGGTCACGTATATTTCATCACGGTCCTTTTAGGCACGATGAGAAATCCTTGCGATGAACCACGTGAAAGGTTAACGTAATGCGCACGTGATTCGAACATGTAAGTTTTAGGTGGCGAATTACAACTGATTGATGGAAGAAAACTGATCAGTCGATAAGTTATTCATTGAAGTCTAAAAATTGGCTTTAAAAAATAGTAATGTACGTGAGATAGAAACAATGATAAAATGATATTTTGAAGAACTTCTGTCGTTGAGAGCAGTTAGGATGTTGTGACCTCGACCACGCTGCCGCGACTGTCATCTTCGTTCTTGTTTTTCACACGTTTATTGTTTAACTGAACGCTGACTGCCAAGCGCGGTTGCCATTTGACCGTTGCTCTTGGGCACGCTCTCAAACACACGCTAATCAGTATCTCTCCCGATAGCTTTCTCGTTCCCACGAGTCGTGGAGATCACCGTCCTGGTTAACGTGTTCGTACGAAGCCGAGCATTAGAGTAACGTGCTGGTGGTCCACGTAGTATGAAGGATCAAAGAACGCGTTTAAGAAGGAAACAGCGAGGTAGGGTTTAGCGACCTTACAAAGTGGTAATAATTAGCGATATTTAAAGGGGTCAGATAAATGACCACCGGTAGATGGCGGGCTGCCGTCTTCACTTAATATATTTGGAAATTTGCTTCTCGTTACACATTTGAATGCATCATCACAGTCCCGACTATAAATACTAGGGGTTTTACATATCCTATAGAATGAGAAACGAAATATTGTATGACATATCGACATCAAATGGGACACTCAGGTGACGATAGTCAAGCTGACGGGACCAGTTTTTCTTATCTCAGAAGACGTTCGATGCAACAGAAGTCTTCGAACACACAAGTCCAGAGTATTAAATTACACGATATATCTTCTGTAGAAACTATCCCGATTACTTGAACTTTCAATATAACAGAAAACGTGGTCTCACTAGCTTTACGCACGATATGGGCTGTACACGGCTACGGGCAGCAGAACAAATTCCAAATGTATAACCGTGTTTATCGTAATTTCGTGATTCTAAACAATGCAATACATAAAAATACATAAATGCAATGACTTACAGCCAGGTGAGCAACCAAGGGCAACAGTACAGAAAGTTATCCGAAAAATCGGGACAGCGCGGTCATAAACGGTCCACTCAGCAAGGAGTCATGCGAAACTGTAGCGCAGCACGGTTGCGGTACAGACAGTGGGTCAAGAAGCGTAAGTGAAACGTTCTGCAAATTTTTCTTACAAGGGGAATGTACAATCATAGAACAATCGAGTCGGGAACATAACGTAAAATGTTCACGCACCATACGTCGGAAAGGGGTAAATCTGAACTGTGTCAGTACAGTAAAAACAGGGAATTGGATCACAAGTATTCGAGGTTCATGAGGGATATACACGCTACTCACGAGTAAGACAAGCGAAGATGTCGTCGAAAATACAAATTACAAAAAGTAATTTACATCTTCCAAGTAGTGAACGTGCATTCGCATTATGGATGCCACTCTAGCATAATCCAGGTATTCTCCCGGAAAAATTTGATTGTATAAACATGTTAACGTCGAGGATGAAATGAGAGGAAATTTCGTTTGCACCTTCGGCGAAAACCCGTCTCGACCAACGACCTAATCACACTTCATCTTCATTAGTACCCCATATACTGAGAAGCAATATATCACCTATGAAACCTTCGTTTAAGGTTATTGCGAAACCTAGAGCCATTATTCGACATTAAATATTGGTCAAGTCCGCTGATTCGCTTCTCTGTCATCCAATTTCCGCGTACACTTTTTTGACTGACTTTATTAGTTGCTTCGTGGTATTTGCTTCATTTTGTCTACTAGCAAGGTTTTGAGTAGCAAGTTGCGAAATTTGACTTCCCCAGGGTGTAGGCACATTTTTTGTTCACACTGTACAGACGCCACGTTACGCGTGATGGAATCCATGGCGCACGCCTGCGTGAATGACCTTAACTTCTACTTAAGCTGTAGATGATGCATCCTACTCGATGGCAACATAGCTGAAACCGGAACCGATCTACAGAATTTTACCAGTCAGCTGAAGTCCCTTACGTAACTAAAAATGGATTCCTTTCACATAGGCACTCGTTATCGTGCAACTGGACTTTCACAAACACCTTTAGAATGGAAGTACGCGGTAAAGTAAGGTACTACTATTGCTGCTAACAAAAATTACCAGGTATATCCCAGATCCATAGGCGAAGAAAAGACTTACAGAACAATTTATGAAAGTCCACCAGAGAGGAGGCAGTAGATGTGTTGTAGAACTGATTTTTCAAATCCCCATTCTTTAGGAAGGTATACAACATCTCAGTAATATTGATTCCAACAACTGCAAAAGGGTACCTGTAGAAATGATGGAGCAATCGACCCGGATTTGTGGGAAAACTTACCAATGTTGTGGATGATTCGAAGCTGATAAAATACCACGTGCTAACGACGTGTGTTGCTCAGAAAAGTAGCTGGCGACACGAAACACCAGACAGTGAAGGACGGTGGACGAGAAATGGGAGAAAGAAAGCAAAATTAACCCAAGGAAATTGGTCACATACAAACGCGGATAGATTCAAACCCGAAACAACTGTTTTTAAAATAAATTGCACGCGAACGCAAAACGATTTGCAGATGAAAAACGGCCTGCAGTGGACGTCAATCACAAAACTAATGAACAGAACTGAACTCATACGTCGTGCATATTGTTCGGGCGATGTTTTCTCGAGAAAAAAGTATTTTTCATATAAATTCGACCCCACAGGATTCAACCATGACATCACTTTTTCATAAAACTGCTTAGCTTTTGAATAATTCCCATTCCTACTTTTGTACAAAACTCAAACTTTTCCCGCCAGTTGCGTATTTTCATGATAATCTCCTGTCATTTTTCTGCTGCTCACGTGACCTCGATGATTGGTTCATGCATGATCGTTGCAAGATCGCCCGTACAGGGTATGTAAATCGTAGAGTTGACATCTCAGTCAGACCTGTGTTGATCGTTACCAATAAACGCGTGGTACCCTGTTGTGTCTGGGTTCTCACTTCAGCTAGCGGGTGCGCCAGTATCGTTGAAGTTTGCGCCTTGTGTTCGAGTTACTGGCTAGTCGATGACCATTTTAGTTGTGTGATTACGGGTCTAGGAGGTTCGACAAAAGCGACCAGTTGTGTCATTATCTTACGAGGCAGCAGATATCACTCTTCGTCCGCAATTAGGTTGTTGTGTGCTTACTCGGCTTTGTGTCTCGTGTTTTGTGTCGTGAGCCTGCTTGGCTTCGTGCCGTGTTCCGTACAGTGTGTTCATTTGGCTCGTATCTTGTGATTGTGTTGTGAGTACAATTGGTCGTGTGCTTCCATCGAGTCTCAGTGGGTTGAGACTTTGTATTAGGTGTGTAGTCATCGTATAAAAACAGTGTCACATGATTATTCCATCAGCGGCTGGACAGCTATTAAATGTTTGTTTTGCTGACTGTCCTTCGGACTCCACCTTTCACGCACAAACCTCAGGTCATCCGACCAATCTGCTATTAAATGATTTTCTTATGCGGTAGTAATATATCCCCGACGGTATGGAACACTAAATTAGTTGTCACCAAAGAATATCCGACATTCCTCAGGAACCGAGCTCGAAACGAAAAAATAGCGGTGAATAAGCACTCTCTCGATGGCCAAATATAATGCACCATTGCTGTACAGCTGCTGTGAGTAAGCTGAGTAAGTGTTGTTAGGCGAAATCTAGGAAAATTCGTTCAGGTACACATCATCATTATCATACAACGTTAAACAGAAGGGCAAGCCCCACTGACCACTGCCTTTCTCACCATGTTGCACGTAGAAGTAGAAAGTATGAATATACAAGATGGATAGGGAGTGGACTCACAGGGCTGGAAAAAGAAACAGCGCCCTAGTAGCCGACACACGGAATACACAGTATACGCGCTAAGGGAGCCGAGATTCAGAGGCTGATAAGGCTTGAGAAAGTGTGGATTACAAGGTAGTTGATTCTTTACGGCACTTTTTGACAATGAACCGTTGCGAGCATTGGGCGTCTTATCAGTGGAACCACTATGGGTGGGTAGAGGGGGCAAAAACAGAGGTGGCTGCGGACAGAAGATAAACGTTGAATAAAAGAGAGGGAACTCTGAGCAGTAACCCACTTGTCACTACTCACCCCGCTCGATGTAATGGACAGCACGGTCCTGATTATACTGCGCGACGACCGACGCAGTATGGGATTCCTTGTATTTACGCAGTTTATAGTGGTTCAGGTGGTTCAGAAAGCTGTCTCGTTAGAGCACACTGGAGGAAGGACAACATGTTTCGAAGCAAATAACTGTAGGAATTGAACTACTCACAAAAATAATATTGACGGAAACTCCAGCGTTTAAGTTCCGTGAGAGTGCAGATGAGTTTTACCTGAATTTCAAATGCAAACTCACATTAGGTTTTTTAGGGACAATATACCCATTCCACGAAAATCAGAAACTGGACTGTCGGTTTGGAATCCAACAAGAGTCCACTGTCTGTCCTCATCGGCCGACGTATCTTCGGGGCGTAGTAACTTCCACAACTGGAGATAACACGCTTAGAACGGTTTGGAAACTTACTTTGGACATCATTTCCTCGTGATCTGCATTTCCTGACTGAAAAGAAGTCGATTTAATTTGATTAACAGCGTCCACGAGCCTCGCGTAAGCGTGAATTTGCTGCAAACAGTACTGTAGTGCCTGGCGGAAGCTAACGGATGATATCAGACAAAATAAATGCGGCATACTTGGGATATTCGAATTCACTGATGCTTTTCACAGTGACTACATAACTGACGTAATCATCGTAATTGAAATCGTTGGACCACTGTAATCCCTTGCGGATTTCTACCGTTTTCGAGGCACCAATAGCTTTTTCTATGAAGATGGCGATTACCGAAGTCGGAAGACGAACCAATAGGTATCGTACGGGAAGCGCCTCGAGGCTTGCTGTTTGCGATACGGAGTAGTTCACACTGTCCCGTGAGCTGTCGTACAATCCACTTTATTAGCGGTCGTGCGTAGCATTCACAAAAGCTCCAGAAACACAAGAACACAGTTCGAAACATGTCTGCCAAATAGCAAAATGCGGTCATGTCAAATTACAATCAGTAAGTGCAATTACTGACAGAAAATACCGATTAGGTCCCGCGCACAACAGAACCTCGAGTCAATTTGTTCAAACTATTCGCTGCTGCTGGCATCGGAGGCTGAACTCTTACAGTGAGCTAATGATAAAACGAAATAGTGTGTACTTTGGGTTGCACATATTACATAGTTTATTGTTCCAACTGAACATGTGCGTAGCTGATCCGCTTATTTTTTTGCTATCGAAATCATGGTCAGGAACTGCCGAAAATGTATCCTTACGAGAAATCACAAATCAAGGGTTGAATGTGCCGTCCAAAGAAAAATAAAAACGCGGTAATGACTGAAACGAAAACTGATGATCTGGGATTTCTGCACAAATGAAACAACGCCAACAGCTGTTTGTTCTAACAGTATTTTTTAACGGTTTTGATGTACTCACTCAGTTGTTCCAGTAGGACAATGTACATTGGCCAAACGTCCAGGCGTTTGTCTGAACGTATCCGCGAATACCACCCCCCATGGCTGAACACTGGAGCAACTAAATCGTCCACTAGCGCGATCGTTTCACACCTGGCTCAGTCCAGTAACACAGTAAATGTGTCCATGGCTTTTCGTGCCTTGTATAAGGTCTGGGGTCTACGATGAAGTCAAGCAAAATGTAGCATCCTGGTCATAGATGAGGCTGTCGGTATTCATCTACATACGCCCCCTCCCCTCTGTGCCCCAAAAAATTTCGTTTTTAAGCTCTCCTGGCCCTCCCTCCACCCCACAACAGGCCATAGACCAGATGAAAACTGACATAATGCGTGGGAAATATTCCATATCCGGTCTTGCTTGAAGCCTGGATTACAATTGTCTTCTTTCCTTTTTAATGTCATTATTAATCTCTATCACTTCGTATCTGACTAACTAGTCCAGTTCCTTAACTTGTCGTAATATACTGTGATGTAATGACATGAGTATGAATCACTGAAAACGAGCCTGTCTGCCAATTTGTGTTCCCAGAAAGTTTTGGTTTAAACTAATATTGTATTCGATGATTCATTTCCAAGCCATTACACTCACATTTACTTGTCATGAGAAGGGGGGGGGGAGAGAGTCAGAGGATAGTCGATGGGTCTATCGGTCGATTTATCATTCAGTCGGTTAGTCGGCCAATCGACTGGTTGATAGAGGAGAGATGTGGAGGAATGTGGTGAATGTCATCGTGTGAACACTTATTGATCCGGATCAACAATGCGTTCGTCTACATATATCACGCAATTACTTGCGAGTAGTGTGGGATTGTTTAATTTTCGTTTGATTGACTGTCCTTTTGGACTCCACGTTTCACGCGCAAACCTCAGGTCATCCGACCAACCTGCACTCGGAAGCACCAGACTCGAGTTTCGCTCTTGTTAGAGCTCATCAGTGGTGCATATCCTCCGCCACACACACCTTCGAGATGGGAGGGCCCGGGTTCAAACTCTGGGTGTGGCGGAGGATATGCACCACTGATGAGCTCTAACAAGAGCGAAACTCGAGTCTGGTGCTTCCGAGTGCAGGTTGGTCGGATGACCTGAGGTTTGCGCGTGAAACGTGGAGTCCAAAAAGACAGTCAATCGAACGAAAATGCGTTCGTCATCAGTCTTTGGCCGGGGAAGCTCGAGCGCATGAACTAACTTATTTTGCGAACATAGCTCAGGCTTAAGGACCCGTACACTAGTCGCTTTGGCCATCGCTAGCGTTTGCGAACGCACTGTCGATCCGGGTCAACAAGTGTTCACACGATGACACTCATTACATTTCTCCACATCTCTCCTCCATCAACCAATCGATTGGCCGACTAACCGATCGAATGACAAACGGACCGATAGACCCATCGACTCTCCTCTGGCTCTCCCCCCTCCCCCCTCTTTCTTATGACAAGTAAATGTGAGTGTAATGGCTTGAAAATGAATCATCGAAAACACATGTTAGCCTACACTACGTGTTTTGACCTAAACCATAGGTCTGTTCACTACTTTCTAATTTAGTATTACTATATCGATACCTAAGATTGTAGGTCTGTCGTGTGCATGTGGGACATCCCTTTGATTTATGATTTCTACGTGAGGTTCTCGCTTATGGCTCCTAGAAGCTGTATTCTGAATTAGCGACCGTTTCCCGGTAAATCACAACACAGGCAGACAAACAACGCACAGAGTAACAGACCTTCATATCTGGCCCAGAAAGTGCTCCCGATGCAGGTGAGGGTCTTTGAACTATGGATCCTTGTTGCCTTGTACAGCTGATTCGGTTGCACGAACGCCAGAGGTTCGCCCTCGAATTACAGCGTCTGGATGGCGTCTAATGAGCAATCCCTTACACTGAACTAGGCGACTTAGCAGTTGATCACTCCAAAACACCCAACCATGAATCCTATAATATGTAATATGATTTCCCACAAACTCTACGGCCTTTTGATCAATTTCATGTACCAAAAAAAATCCCGTTACACAGTAATCAGACTTCCAATCGTTTCCGCGTACTTCTGTGTTGCACTAAAAACTGTTATTTTCAGAAGCATTAACCCCCTGGTCATTTTTCTTATATTCGTTATGCTTCATTGCTCAGCTGAATAAAATCAGCGCTGTCCGTTTATATTTATGCACGTTCATTCGTGACTTTGCCGCAGAAGTCATCGTTGTTAGCATTAGGAAGCAGCGATTCGGACGAAAGTGTCTGGGCTGAATTCCCGTTCTACATAGAAAGACCACTGTCCAAAGAGTGCCCGACCAGTTAACGCCCACTGATATCAATCATTGTTACTGGCACAACACCGATCTCTTTGTACATGTGTATGAGTATTTTCAAGTACTGTACACGCTCCAGAGATTCGAACTGCTTATTGATAATCACGGCCTACTTAGTTACTGGTGTCTTAACGGCCGACTAACGGAACCAGAAATTAGTCAGTTCAGCTTACTCAACCATCGACCTCGCACTTGGTGCTCTGGTTTTCGTTGCTATCTCGCAGCATTGTTGAGCTGAGTAGGAAGGTGATGATTAAATGCGATTTGTGTGCTCTTCAGTACACCTTCTACCTTACAACGGGCACAAGACAAAACGAAATCTGACACAAAAACGTGTGGAACACTCCACATTCGACCTACAGTTAAGCCTGAACCCCAACATTTGTGAGTACTAAACACTATCACCTACTCTCACTGGTTCAATCCCTCCATTTTTCACAACACATTGTGATGTAATGGCATGTTTATCAATGAATGAATAGAGCATAACTGTCAGGTTGGTGGTAGACAGTGACCCACTGTCGTCCGGATCGTTACCACACCTGAACTACTGGGACCTTATGTGATTCGTCGCCACTTCAAGTCTCAGGGTTTGGCTGCCGGTTATCCCCAATAGTGCAGTGGGCCTTCGTGGTTATAGGGTAAATGCCCCTTCTACTGCACTCATGCGTAAGGATGTAATAAAAAAAGGTTGTGTTCCTTAAATTCAATTATATTCACAACACTGTTCTTATTTCCTTCAAACGGACCACATAAACTGGGCGTTTTGCATAAGTTCCATCCTGTAAAAGTGGAAAAAAGAATTAAGACATTCGGAAAAGATGGAGATAATTGTTTTATGTAGCCAGTGATGCGTGAAAAACTGTGATGCTCTATACACGCTTGCGCATCAGTGAATAGGAAGGAAATAAACCATCGGGGCCGGGGTTCGAGTCTCATACCTCCGAATGATAGAACTATATATATATATATATATATATATATATATATATATATATTTCTCCGAAAGACATTGTTGTACTTGTGGGACACGAGAGTTCGACAGATTGACAGTACAGCATTAACACAACTGACTTTTATTCTCAGTCATGTTCCTCAACGACACTGATGGACGACAAACCTCGTCCCTTGCGACCCAACCCGGTCGTCAGGACGCAGCAATCGATGCAAATCCTGACGCTAGATTCTTCACACCTCTACGCCAAGTCATGGCCTGACCGCCGCGTCGCTTCTTCCAGCCTTGCCTCGTACGTGCGAACAGAGCACGAAAAGATAGAAGATGGATGTGCATTCACAAAACATGACCCAGCCACTAGAGACGGTAGAGAACGATCACTTCATTAGGAGGGCGGCTATCCGTGTCCAAAAAATGACGGCGCATCTCGTCATCACTTAACCGATGTTCCCACCAGAAGCGAGCAATACTTCGGAGACATCGGTTGTCGAACATAGACCCCGAGCATTCTCAACACGAATTGGCCAGGTCTCTCAGCCGTAGAGTAAAACACTACAAACCGCGGTGACGTCCAACGAACCCTTAAGAGAGAGCCGGATGTCACGACGACGCCAAGTGGTGCCACAGGTTGGCGAAAGCTGATCTAGCCGTCTTTCTTTGTGAACCGATCTCTTCCTCAACACTACCTCCAGCGGTTATCAAGTCCCCAAGGTACTTAGAGTTATCAAGTAACTCAAGTTGATCACCAGAAAGGGTGAGTGCAGTAACAGACACGTCATTCTTGCAAAAGCACTTTGCACCTTCTAAGTGCAAAGTGCATACGATATTTGGATACCTCAATCACATAACGATTCACAGCGTGTTGCACTGCTTGTGCACTACCATTCAGCAAAGCCATATTATCGGCATATTCCAAGTAGAAAACTCCGTTCCCTGGGAAGAGTTCAACCCCACCGGTTAGAAAGCCAGACAAGGCATTCCACAAAATGTCTCCTATGACATGATTGAAGAGGAACGGGAATACAGGTCAATCTTGCCGTACTCCAGTGGAGACGACAAAAAGGGGCGGAAGCTAGCTGTGGGCCCGAATTCCACTTGAGGTGTGACGATACAACTCTTTGAGGATTGATGCATACTCCTCAGATAATCCGTTTCTCGACAAACAATTTAATAGTATACTTCTATCGACACAGTCGAAGGCCAGGAACACGAAGTCTTTGGTGTTTGGAAAGTGTGACGGTGCTCTAACGGCTACTGGAGAGCGAACATTTTGTCGATTCATTCACGACCGGCAGAGAAGCCAGCCCGCTCGTCGCGAGTCTGTACTTCACGTGTTTGGTACAACCAGCGAGGCATGACAGATCCAAGCAACTTCGATGATATTTGGATAAAGGTTACACCCTATGGTTAGGGCAGTTACTGCGCGAACCTTTCTTAAACACGAGGACAACAATTGATCACTTCCTCCTGCACGAGGGAACCTACTCAGAAATCCAAACGTCTGAGAACAAAACATGAAGCCTTCTAACAAGCCGCACCCCACCATCTTTAAAAAGCGCTGGGGGAAGGCCATCGCAGCCTGGCACTCTGTGAGATCCTAAGACCTGAATTTCCATTCGGACCACCTCCTTGGTAGGTGGATCTGCCGACACGGGCCGCTGGACATACACCGTAAGAGCTATCGGAGAGGCTAATGTTGAGAGCCAGCAAAACTGTATCTGAAAGTGATCCACTCAGCATTCGAGATGTTGCTGTTGCACGTTGCAACCAGCAGATTTCGCTGAACCTACGAACGCTCGCGTTAAGTGCACGTCTCATTACGAGTCGTGCTTCGTTGTACTCACTTCCAGCCGGGATCGACTGATGTGCATTCAGAACGCCCACAGATTCAGCGGAAATCCAGGGTATTACAGAACACAACTTATCAGACCTGCGGAATGCAAACCATTATTGATAGGTGACCTGTGCTGGTTTGTCGTATCACGTGGAGCTGCAGTTAACTTTTCAGCTAGCGTGTTTTGGAAGAAGGATAAATGAGATGAATCAGAAAGCATATCGCAATACAACCGTCGTTACACCATGCGTTTGGAGTGTCCACCGAAGCACATGGACAGCTTAGTGCAAACCAGTGCGTGGTCGGAATGAAAGGGGTGTCCCATTACGAGTGACAGTCTTGAATGCAATGTTGCCATTTTTGGATTATAATAATGTGGTCTATCTGAGTCTACTGCTGTCTCTATGAAGGTGAACTCCACGTGGCTCAGCAGAGATTAGAACGTCTGACTTTCGTACTAGTCTGAGCATAGAGGCAAAATAACTTCCCTGTTTTTCAAACGGCAGGAATCTAGCTTCAAAGGGCCTCCTAAATGCATCTCATTCGATGACAGCCGACCAAATCTAGCATGCACATCTTTTTACAGAGCTCGATATCAGCCCGGCTTGCCTTACGTAAAATATTGTGGATTTTTTGGCAAAGTTTATGTTTACTTGCATCTGGGATGCAGGCGGTGGGTTCATAGGCCGAAAAGACAGACAGATTGGGTCTATCGGAACTGCGACTGCTCACTTTGCGCCAACCCCTGAGCCTCACTTTGCGCAAACGACTGTCGACTGGGATTCACTCTGGCAGTGCCGCTCCAGTTTTTCATTGAGAGCAATGGCCCAGCCCGGCAGTCCAGAACCCGCAGTCCCAGCGTCCACAAAATTGCGCAAATGAAAATTCACGGAAGGATTAGATAAAGGCGTCCATGGAATGACGGAATTGGAGTCTGTTGAGCGCAACGAACATCGGTGGGAAGGAACTCAAATGTACGAGCTATGCCCAATTGTTGTCCTAAGCGCATCAGGATTCGCACGTTGAACGTGGTTAGTTTGAATGAACATCGAGCTCGAAGGAAAGTATCAGCCGATGGTAGCGGATTCGGTGAAACTCAAGGCGAGAGAACACAGTCAGGATTTTCACCAGTAGCACCGCTTCCGAAATGGTCGACCGAAAATTCCGTGGGGTTTGATAAAGGAAAAATGAGGAAATACAGTGGAAATGGGAATGTAAGGTCTCGTGTACGGAGTTAGAGAGTTTTCATGTGTGCGTACGAAAACCGCGTCAATCATTGTATAAGCGGTGCCTTCCATGGTTGTTGCGTTGTGGGTTTTTACATTATTTGGTTGCACGATCCGGAGTGGGCATTTCTACTCGAGAATGCACATCTAACCTTTGGACAGCCAAGCGCATCCTGCAAAGCAGCAGTGTTAGTCCAGACGAGCCGATGGCCAACTATATGGTTCATTCGCCTCTTTCGGAGACCTCAGGGAGCCGATGACTCATTGGTCAGTTCAAACGTTCTTCGAATAAGGCTAGACATCCTAAGTGCCCAGTACACCTCTCCGCCACAGATGCCGGCGAGCATACCGTTGTACGCCTCATACGCCACCCGCTGCTGGTTTGGAATCAGGGTTTATCCCTCTGCTCTAGTTTGACTATCAGTCAGTCAACCCGATAAAGAGTGCCGGGCATTCGCTTCCGTCCTCTCGCTCTGGTGAGAACAAACCCGTCACGAGAAGGCGGTAAGCAAGACTCCTTCAGCAAAGGCTGTAGCAGACGTAGGGTCGGTTGGCAGTATTTCGAAGGGCGTTCAGGACGGATAGCCATCTCGGGGCCCGAGAAACCCATCCCCGACCATACTGAGGCATTTGGAGGATGATAGAACTACACCATCACATCAACATTAACTAAGTTGCTGGCACATAATAAGCCAGTTAGCTAGGCTTGAGTGGCAAAATGCGTGATATGTGCATTTTCTCTGCTTCTTTAATGTAAGGTGCCATCCTCAAGTACTTAATCGTCAGCACCCTTTATCCAATGCCTCTTATTTTTATTCTGAACGTGGAGTTTACCTTTTCATTGTCAACTGATAATCTACCGAAAATTACAAACGGAACGTGCACGACGATGGTTCGTGAAAGGATAGAACGAGTTCCATTAGGTTTTCCATTCCCTCTCACTAAAATGCTCTATTAAAGGACTCTCGGGAGATAAGGGGCCAACAGTATAACAAAAAATGTAAAGAAACGCGGGTGACGGGTTATTACATGTTTCTCTATCAGTGCAGTGGAATGGATACACCACATTGTCTCAAATGTATGCAAAATTATCACGGATAACTAGCAGTTTCACCTCGAAACTTGGTGTGTTATGTGCCATGAGTCTTTTAGTGCGGTGTGGACAGCCGCGGAGTATGATTCGCCCACAAACCTCCAGTGAATGACCTTACTAACCTCTCCTCTTGTAACTAAGGATGGATGCAACGCGCCAGCAGTTACTGAGGCTCTCAAGAAAGTGGTAGTTTATGAGTCCAGCATGATTCGAAGGCATTTCTCAAGCCCACATGTTCACTTTACTTAGCTACCTTCAACGGTCGCACACTGAATCAGACAGGGCAACACGCTGCCTCTTTTAGAATTCTTGACACTTTCAAAATAGATGCATGCTGTCTCCGAAACACGCACACAAGACCCCAATTGCGTGATCACTCTTCACGCCCCTGATACAGTCTCAGTCTCTTGCATTACTCTTCGAGTGTCGGATGATCCGGTGTTCAGTGCTCGTGGTCAGGCTGGCGTTGGGATTGCTTTGTGCGTGGGAACTGAGCGTGCCTGCTAGACTGGATTCCAATCAGCAGTCATTTGTGTGCAGTTCGGTTGGATGGTTCCGTTCATGTCAACAGCAACAGACTGAAGCGATAGTGCTTGTTCGTCGTGTGCGCGCCCACTGACCGCAGTTCCTCTGAGATCAGGAGAGAATTATATCACGATTTGTCTCAACTGTTTCGAAGCGTGCGTTCAACGGGTGTGATGGTCATTGCTAGGGATTTCAACGCCCAAGATGGCTGCTTGGAAGACTCGGGAAAAGCACATAGGAGGCTGGTTTACTATCTCATCCGATCGCACCGACAGCGGCGATCGTTTCATCCAGCTGTGGTCTGATCGCAGATTGGCCCTGGTGAGTACAAACTTGTGCCACAGAAAGCGGCAAAGACTCATATGGCGTTCTCCTTCGTCTTCACGTCAAACTCAGATTGACTATACTGTAGTTGGTCAGTGCTGGCGCGAATCAACCGAAGACTGACGTACATTTTGGTGTACGCCTGTGGACTCAGACCACGCATTGTTGCGTGCTCGCTTCTGTTTGCGTCTCTTCCGTGGTGGTACCAACGGTAAAGCCACCCGTCCCGCGCAGTTTCTTCCAGACGATAACCGGCGATCTGCCTTTCAAGCAGAGTTGTCGTAATGGTTGTCGATGCAGCCGGATGTGTACGACCCAAAGGAGCAGTGGTAACAGCTCAAGGAAGCCTTGAACGCCGCTTCCAACGCCACGAGACTCAGGTCCAAGTAGGGCTCATAAACGATCGATATCTTCGACATCAGTTGCTCTTTTGGATGCACGCGGATTCGTCCCTCTAGATGCCACATTCAATAAAGTGTAAAGCCTTCGGACACGATTTGACTAGATGTTTGAGAAATGACCGCGAGCAGTGATAATTGCGAGATTTAGGTAAATCGAAAAGACTGTCTATTAGCAATGCACGCAACCTTTACTGTTAAATTAGAGGCATCAGTTCTCGGAAGCCCGGTGTACTTGAGTTCACCAAGCAATCAGACAGCTCACTGATTTACTCTCAGGAAATTCGTCTGGATCTTTGGGCGGAGAACTTAAAAAAATAGTTCGGTTGGCTCACTTCCACAGTGGACATTTGGAACATACTTGCAGCAGATACAATGCAGGCAAATATCACTCTTCCATCAGAAATAGAGGTTATCCAGGAGATAGGTTACTTGAAAACGTACAAAGCTGCTGGATCGGATGGGATGTCTCCATCTTTTTTTAAGGATGGAGGCGAAGCTTTGGTTACAGAGTTCACAAAACTCCTCCGGGTAATCTGGGATGGTAAACAAATGGTGTGAATCCGTGATTGTGCCGAATTACAAGAGAGGTGATAACCTAGTGAAAACCACAGAGGAATTAGCTTGGTAAGTATCGCATCTAAACCGCTCGCCGGGCTTATTCTCCACCGATTATCCAGCGCCCGTGAAAGGTATATGCGTGAGAATCAAGCTGGTTTCAAACCTGGTCAGGGTTGTGCCAACTAGTCTTTACTCTTCGGTAAATCTTGGAGCACAGAAACATCTTCCGTAGGCCTACAATCTCTGTCTTTCTTGGTCCTAAACAGGCGTGTAGCTCATTCAACCGCAAATTTCTCTGCTGCTGCCTCTCATTGAAGGGTGTGCCACAGAAATTTACTCTTCTTTTTCAATACTTGTACGCCAACAGCCGAATTCACCCGAGTTCAGCACAAGAAGTGGTGTTAGTCAGAGTTGCCCTATTTCACCCTTCTTCTTCTTCTTCTCCAATTTCGTGATTAAATTGATTCTTGAGAGAGCCCTATCTTCGTGTGAGAATAGCGGCATTATTCTGCGCTAGGACAGAAAACAGTCTAACTTGGAATATATGGACGATATTGTTCTTCTGAGTGAAGACTCACGTAAGTTGCAAATTGTTCTCGATTGCCTAAACAACGGTGTAGCAATGTATGGGATGCGTTTTGTACCTTCAAAGTGTAAAATGCTGCTACAGAACTGGACTGGCTCTGCGCCAGAACGTTGGTTGGCGCGCCAAGCTCGAGCTAAAGTATATAAATTTTGTTATCTAGGCAGTTACATCTCACCAGGTGGACAGATATCGGATGAAGTGCCATCGCGTATACAAAAGACGCGTTTGACTTTTGCTAACGTAAGTCATCTGTGGCGTCAACGTGAGATCCGACTGTCCGCTAAGGGTCAAGTGTACACTGCAGCGGTTAGGTCCGTTTTCTTATACGGCTCAGAAACATAGCTGTTATTGGCGGGAGATGTTGTAACCCATGGGTTCTTTTCTACGGCCTGAGTGGAAACCTACACACACGATCTCAGCTTGCGACTTCAATCGCTGCAGCCCGCTATGGAACACCAAAAGACAACAATTCAGCTCGTCAAAACGTGTTTACAGAAATTACCATGTGATATTTAAAGCGAAAATCGAAGGTTCCCGATCTCGGGTCTCCAGTTAGGTACAAGCCTTGTTAGGCCGATTAGGTTGATAAAACATTTGCCGGACTGATCATTGATCCGTTGACCCGATTTGTGTCGGACTGCAGATGACTGTTCGGTCGGCAAAAGGGGTTCCGTCTTGAGTAATCCGATAAATTATTGAATAGTGATTATTCACTCCGACCTGGCACGCTCGATTTGGATTGGTGGCTTGCTTCAAAAAGTTTTGTTTTTGTTTTTAACTTCCCAACAGAATATAGGCGGACTGTTGGTGTTCAAGTATCGCCGTCTCCGCAGCATTGCACGAATATGGTATGAACGCCGTATCAGCAATGCGGAAGTTAAGCATAATGTTGGGCACCAATAGTCATTTACCGGAACAGGCATCGAATTTAAACAGGTTACAGTGGCTAGGATATGTTGCGCATGCTCACCGATAGACTTCCTCGACGTACGTTGTTCTCTGAGGCTGGCAGTAGGTAGGTCGAGGTGATCAGTCCATCACATGGTAGAAGGATATGAAAACCTTGACCTCCAGGTTCAGGTCCGCGCGACCCGCCTATTATATGATTGGATACACTTAGTGATATGACTGTGCGGAGGCCAGTTGTGTAGTTGCACTCGAATTCCTCATTTGTCTTCGTGATTTTCATCTCTTTCGCTTCATGATTCTATTTTATTTTGCGTTCACTAAACGATGCAGGGCGTAGCAACAAAAAACAGAGCATAGAAGTGCGAGGTAAACGGTTGAATTAACTGAACTGAAATCACTACGATTTCAATGGGTAACCTGTGTACTTGATCTCACCTCGAGAGTTCGATCGCTCCGTCCCGCAATGACAAAGCGAAAGACGACAACAAAACAAGCCAAAACAAAGTTACACTTGGAGGAATTACGAGATATTTAAGGTGGAAGTGGAACATGCCCGAATTCGGGTGTCTAGTCGGGCTCAAGTCTCGTCAAGCCGATAAGGTTGGCAAAACGTCTGCCGGACTGATTACTGATCGTTGGCTAAACTTGCGTCGGATTACAGATGACTGCTCCATTGGCAAAAGGGGGTTGTCTTGGGTGATCTAACGGTTTATTGATTATTCAATCCGGCCTGACATGCTCGGGTGGATTGATGGCTTGTTTCGAAGCATTTTTCGACTTCCTAAAACAGTGCGGAACCGCATGAGGCCGCAGAAGGACAAACGTGGTAGCCAGCCGTATGACAGTTTTTACCATTCAAGTGGCCGACATTGGTGGGATTTAAGCCTCTATCTCTAAACCATTCAACCACCACGTACAAAGTAAGCGACCACGGGGCAGCAACTAAAACCTTAATGGCAGATTTGACAGTCGTGAAAACATTTGCATCTGAATTGTGGTTTGAATGGTATCTCTTTTTTATTACATGCTTGCGCGTGAGTGCAGTGGAAAGGGTATGTACCCCATAGCCACGAAGGCCCACTGCACTATTGGGGATAAACGGCAACCAGACCGTGGAACTTGGAGTGGAGAACCACATAATATCCCAATAGGTCAGATATGATAACGATCCGGTGACAGTGGATTACTGTCTACCAACAAAGTAACCGATGATGGCGAAGATTCGAACCTCTGACCTCCGAGGTAGTAAGCCAACACTCTACCAGAACAAATCAATTTAACTACACAAGTCAGGGATTAGATAGTGACAAACGAAAATGTAAGTGAAACATCGCACAGAATAAGAGTATGCAAAACAAAAAAGCTCCTGATAGTGACAACTGAAGTCACTTGACAATTTTGAAGACTACAGGATCTCGCACATCTTGACCTGGGAGCACGATAACTTAGAAGATCAAATCAACTAGCTGGGGTTTAGCATAACATTCTGCTGTCTTGGATTAAACACCGATATTTATAACCCAATAACTAACTGCATCAGCAAAAGACGCATCTAAGAACACCCGTGGGTGGTTGTCTTTTCATTACATATTTTAGATTCCTCGTAGTGAAAGAGAAGCGTTACTTATTGCACCTGCACACTATCCTATTGAGAAAACCTACAAAAACCTGAAACCAAGTTTGGTAAGGGGCCGGAAAAGAGCGGAGCGCCATCCATCACCAAAGATGGCTAGCAGTGGTGGCGTTCAGATCGTCTCAAAACTGATCGTCCACGACCCGAAGCGCTAAGCCGCACAGGTTAGGGACATCAATACTCAGTAACCACTACCAGACTCAACTAAATGCCGTTGTGCACGTTTTGAAAAACGGCAACATTTGGCTATCTATCGATAACGGAAGGGAAACCATACTTGATGCTCACTTTTACGCGACTATCTTATGAAGAAGGGTACGTCGGATCCATGGATATCACGGACAATGGCTGACCACGTGCTGCGGTCGGAGGCAAGCTCGGTGCAGATCGTGATCCAGTCTTTTTTTCAACGCCAGACTCCATAGACCGACCGAAGACCTAGAAGTTCCACGTCTTGTTCTATTGTACTAGTTCAGTTTTTTAGTTGCCCACTAAGGCGACAATCACAACCAGGGCAAGGAGCAGAGCAGAATGCTTGTTTGGTTATCTCTGACTCGGGTCCCCGAAGGATATGGCCGAACTACTGTAGTCGTCGACAGTGGGGGAGGACGGAGAGCGCATCGACATTAGAGCATCGTCTCCTCACCTTTCCGTTGGACAGCCGGTCGTGCCAGTTAACTTTGAGGATTTGCCGCACGCACCGATGGTCGAAAACTTCCAGTCTTCTAGGCTACAGAGACTCGTGGTTAACCGAATCGAAGGTGACCGGAAGTCAACGAAACAAGCTACCGTGAGCTGCTGCAACATGTAGCGGTGTTACAGTATTCGGCGCGGTGTGAAGATTTGATTTACACGGCGAAAACTCCCTTGGTTGGGATAAGTGGGCCGGTCTCTTGCCTTGGAAAAGCGGTTAGTAACAACGCAGCGAAATTCTTTGCGGCGAAATCGATCAAGCTAATCCCTCGGTAGTTCTCACATGCTGATTTATCACCTTTCTTCGGAATGGACAGCAGAATGGACATGCCGCATTCGAGGTGAGAATGCTTTCTCTCGCCAAAGGGAGTCAAAAAGTGTATATAACCTGTCAATCAATGACGATGAACAGGCTTTATATTCTTCTGGAGGGATGCTATCTCTCCCGGCGGCTTTTTTGTCTTTCGGTTTGTTAATTATTTTTGTGATTTCCGCAGTACTGGGCGGGTACCAGCTACTTTCGTACTGGACTGAGGGAGTTGACATTAGTTGGTGCGTCGGGCGATTTGTAGGTCACTTAGGAATTGGTTCATTTTCTTACTCGTTTCAGGTATCAGGTCTCCTGCTGAGTCACTAAGAAGCGAATCTTATTTGCTGTATCTATTCGAGGCGTTGCAAATGAAGCGAGACAGTTACCAAAAGTCACCGGTTTCTGACGCGGTCTCTATTTTTCGGCTATTTCTATTCAGTAACTTTTACGATCAGCCTTGGCGGAGCGTGTGGCCTCTGGTTGCAGTCTGCTGCGTTCACCACTACCTGCCAGCCAGGCTTCGTGTGTTTTGGTTGACAACTGCAGCGTGCTCCTGGAGATCCAATCTTCTGTCTGCCTATTTGTTCTCCTGAGTACCGTCAATGTAGCTTTCCTGATTGTCGTCTTTATCTGAGTTCACTAGGCTTCCATGGAAACTTCGTTATTTTGTGCGTTGGTTGCGGCGATCAATCGAGCTATGATTGCTCATGACAGCGCTTCTCGCTTCTCTGGATTTTCTAGGACAGTAACGTGCATCCGGGAGGGGGCAGAGACCCTACCACGTGTATATAGATGAATTTTGAAGCACGCACGTAAGAGGATATGGTTAGTGCCGTTTGGACTGTCCGTTTTTGCACCTCGGTGCGCTCGGAAATCCCCTACAGGCGAGGCCCAAAGGGATGTCACCAAGATGTTGTCGAGTTGGTGCGCAGTGTAACCGTCATCGTAGTATCACGTGAGTAGGTGGTTCTTGGGGTGTTGAAATTGAGTGCCGCAGATAACCATTCTGTTGATGTCGGCTAAACCAATCAGTCGGCCACCGTTCTCGTAGCGCTGACCGAGACCGAATTCCCCAAGAATATCACGAATGGACCCATCGACCGCACCTGTGCGAGCGTTCCAATCTCCTGCGACCAAAATTATGTCGCACCCCGAAACCCGGTTGACTATCTCCTGCAAGGTATAGCAGAACTCGTCTTTGGTTTCCTCATCAGTCGCATTATTTGAAGCATAGACCTCAACCACCGTCGGATCATGCGGGGGGCCTTTGAAGGGTGCCAAGGGGAGTCTGGATGAGACTGGTGTCCCCAAGAGATCACTGCGTCACTAGCTGCTTTATTCAGAGCAAACGCGATGCCGTAGAGACCGGGGTTGTCTTTCGAGCCAGCGATAGAGCCAATGAGATGTATCCACTCCTGGGGCCTTTATTTGTCGACTACCAAAGTTGGGTAATCTGAGTTCCGAGCGGCAAGAAATACCTACGTCATACCCATGTAGAATTTACATTATGACGCATTGGCTACTGACGTCTAGAAACGTCCTGACATTCCAACAGGCTGTGTGTTCTTTTCTTGCAGCGGATAATCCCAGCTCGCTGTCTTATCACTTCGACCGCTGAGAGCCTCGAAATGCTTCAGTATGGTCGGGGATAAGTATTTCAGGCTCCAAGATGGCTATCCGTCATGAACACCTCTCAAAGTGCTCCCAAGTGACCGTGCGTTTAACACAGCCTCGGCTGAGGAAGTCTTGGACTTATTTGAAAATGTAACGAGAAGAATGTCCTCAGAGTGATCAGTTTGTTGTGTTGTTACGCACGCAGCACGTGAGTTGTCGTTGCTTCTCTCAGGCATTACATTTTTTCAGTTTTCTCCATGGAAGTACTTGTAACCGATTCTGGGAGAATTTCTCTATGAATCAAACGGACAACACAGACTGGTTAGGTTGGCTTTGTTTTTAATTGGAGTGGATATTGTGAATGCCGCGGTGAAAAAATGTGTAATTTTCTGGCCTCGTTATCCGGAGTATGCACCCTAATGTTTATATGAATTTAATCATTGGCTCCAGTCCGGATAACTCACGGGTAGAATGTGGGACTGTTGCAGAGACAACGGAGTCTCACAGACGTATCTGGGCGCTGTCTTTGTAAGTGTTGCAATTTTTCCTTAAAACCATTTACTCTGAGGGTACTTCTATATTTCAACATTTTTAGTAATTGGAATTTTCCTCCTGGATGCCACTGCTCTCTCCTGATTGACTGATTCCCTTAATTGTGTCTCAGTTTACAAGGATGGTAGACCCCGGCCCGATTGGCATTATATAAACGGTTGAGCTGCTTTACTATCCGAGTCCTTCTGTACTCCGCCAAGCAACTGCAGCAGATTGTCCACAGACAAATATGAAATTAACGTACTTCATGAAGACTTCAAAATGGTGCGGATTCGAAGATGGGCTAGCAGCCTTCTGTGTTGCTAAACGTGAGCGGTTGTTTACCCGTTTGGTGACACTGCTTTCATTTCTGACAACCATCATTTTCATTGCCACCCTATGTATAAGCTTAGTTTTACCACTCCGAACCAAGCTGTTTCGGGTTCGACGACCAACTTGACAAGCTGTCGTGAGTCCTCGCTGATCGTTTGCCGCTGTGTAATCTTTGCTCTGCACGTTCGTATGAAGATCTTTGTGGCTCGACTTTGGTTTTCTGACTGCTAACGAAGCATAGTTCGATTTGTAACTGTATTTGTCCACCGCGTCTGTACGCTATTCGTCTTGTTAGCCCTGTGTGCTCAACCCATCTTTAAAGATGCACAAGGATAACGCACGGTATAATTACACTAAAAAAGTGGGGCAACTGATGACGTTGATGCAGCTGAGGCCGATACACTGGGACGTAACTGTGCTTAAAGTGCTCTCACATGAAGACACTTGGTCACCTTTTTCGTAGGCATTTCAATCCACAATCACGTTTTATTATTTCAAGGTGGACGAAGTTACGACACAATCATGATCTCCCAAGCTTCACCAATCACCAGATGGAATCCACCCATTGTTTTTACGGGAACTTACCAATATTCTCTCATTCCCAAACCCCAAGTTGCTCAACACCTCACTGACAGCTGGAAAACCTCTGAACGAATGGAAATAGGTAGTCGTTTTCCCGATGTGCAACGGTGGATACAAAACTGCAGCTGTCAGTTACCATCCGGTAAACCATACTCAAGTTGTTCTCAATGTAATGGGGCGACTTATCACCAAACGGGTTCGGTATCATCTTGATTATCATAACCTATTCATTTCCGCAAAAAAGGCTTTCGCATAGCCCGTTCTTGCCTTTTCTACATCCTCTTGGCTGGTGAGCATTGGACTGGAGCGCAGGATGGATATCCTACGTCATCTTCGTGGATTTCAGCAGAAATTTGACAGAGCCTCAAGCGACTGACTCTTCCAGGTGAAACCACTGGAAATACTGGATCCCCTTCTATGCTGGATAAGGGACTTCCTGAGAGGTCGGATATTTGTAGCCAAATTTTTAGGACCTTCTCCAGATGGTACCCTACCTCCAGCCATGCTCTCCAGGGGTTAGTACCTGGTCTTTTGTTATTCCTGAGGTTTGCAATAATCTTCCGATCGTCTTCGGCTCATAATGTCTACTTTAGACTGATGATCTAAAGTTGTATCACATACTTCGTTCTGAAGCGGACAGGCGGTCCCTATAGGATGATTTCGATAAGCCGCGCGTTGGTTCATTATATGGACCCTTCCGACAAATCTAGAGAAGTCTGACCGCCGTAGATTGAGCACAGCCGCCTCCGGGCTACAATCTTCATGGGACTCCACTTAGAACTACAGTCTATGAACGTGATTTTGAGGTTTTACTGTCGACCTTGGAAACAGAAAACCATACGGATAAAGCAAGTCTTGGCACGGAGCACGCTCGATGTAATGCACTGAGAAACTCTACTTTGACGCTTTTCGAATGTTATGCACTAACCATGAGCGACCTCCGTAGAACTATGGTGCTCTTGTTACATATCCGTGCATGGCTGACGAATAGGCCAAGTTTGAATGAGTTCAGATGGCTACTACCTGTCTCATCGCGGGACTACGTGGAACGGGATACGAAGGCCGTTTATAGGCAACTAGGTTGTCCCGGGAACTTATCATTGGAGACTCCATTTGCGTTCGACGCATTATCCAGAGTGGCCTAGGATCAGAACTGGAGGCGTTACTTCCACTAAGTGAACCTTTCCGAATGCGTGGACATCCAATGACACCCTTGAAGATGCAATTCATTTGTTAACCTCCGGTGTATCGCTTGTCCCGAAAAGTCACAAACATCGGGGGCTCACCTCCAGCGGAGATGGTGGAAAACTTCGAGGGAAAATCAGACGATATTCTGACTGACATGGGGCGTGATTCTCTTTCCTGAGACCACATCCAAGTGCTGTTTATAAGAGGCTTACACTGGAGGTTTCCTTCTGCCTCTAATTTCGAATACTGAAGACTAAGTCGAAGAATGCTTTAAAGGTGATGTTTTTGTGCGAGCATCACCCTGCCAGTCAAAATAGTGTATTATTATAGATTTCTCAGTTTGCGAATAGCTTTCGTATAATCAAAATGAAGAGCTAGAAACGTATTAAATGGTGACAGAACTAGAAGAGGAAGAAACCGAAGCTGAACGAGTGAACACATTTCACTCTCTTGGATCGTTTTCACTCACTGACCACCTTTAGGTCATTACTAATTATAATACCAATTTTTCAATATTGTGGAAGCTATAACTAATAATTCATTCATCAAAGGAGGCTACTTTGTGCTATCCGACCAGTAAATTTATCTGTAAAGCAAATTTCGCATTCAGGTTTTATCCCTCGAGTTAAGTCCTAAACAAATGAAATGATCATTTTAGAATGATTTCTTGGTCCCTCATTTTGCTCACACCTAGGTCGCGCAATGTTGCTGCATGTGTATTTCTGAACACATCACTATGAATGAACATCAGCATACGTATTGAAGTTGTGTCGTCCTAACGATCCGCATATGGTTTCCGTGCAAGACAATCTACCATCATAATTTATCTATTTCTAACATTCCGGTAGACAAAGCATCAATAGTAGTTTATGCTTCGCGTGCGTGTTTTGGAAATTCGGTGTAGACGGAAGTGTCGGTAATCACTCAACGTTCTGCTCAGCGCGGGTATCCTTTTTCAAGACTGGCTTACAATGCGCTGTCAAATAATCCGAACTGCGTGCAGCGAAGTACAGGATGCTATAACTGTAAAAATTGTTAAACCAATTACATATGATGGTCTATTCGTTCGATAGTTTCGGGGTTTGTGCAGTGGTAGCTTCCATATTTTTAGTTATAAATATAAAATGAGAGAATGATGTTGCGGACTGTCGTCCCGCCGTAGAATGACTTGCAGATAAACGAACCCCGAGTCCTGAGTCAGCGAAAACAAGTTCGTTTTACTACGTGTAAGGAAAGAAATTTAATGAATGAATGATATTACCGTACTTCAAGCTGCGCGCGGTCAGTTTGCCTGCAAAAGACAGAATTTCGCGACTGCGGTGTCATGCGAGATACAAGTTTAACAAGGACAAGTCCCACGACAATCATAGTTTAGGCAATTACAGCACATTATACAAGAAATGCAACCAATCAAAATGAAGAGTTCATAGGATGGGAAGTATGTTCTAGGCCCACGAATAAGGTGAAACATCACGAAGACCACAGTCATTCTTTGTAGCCATTCGGTGTGATGAGACGTGCGTAAAGTGGATCTCAAAAGTATAAACAAAAACAAAGTAATGTGAAAAGGAGAAGCACGACTAAACCAACATGCTAATGATGATCAGATAGCACGTGAACTCAAGAATAGAGTAAAAAGTCCGGGCTAGGGAGGGGAACATTCACTGAAAACGAGTCGGTGCAGGCTGGAAACAAAAACGTGTGACTAAGGGCCGATACGGAAGGGAAAAATTATATTCATAAAGAAAAAACGGGTGACATGGGCTGAGAAAGTGAATCGAATTCTACAGGTATGCAGCCAGACGTCATCAACGATCGCGTCACCTGATCGAAGCAAGATCAAGCGCAGATGAAAGGGTGAGGGTTCAGGGCCGAACAACGCATTTCGGTTGGCGAGCTTACTTTCTTTTTTCGAGTTTGGTAAATCTCGTTACAAATGATCCAAGCGAAACAGAGATGCTGTTGAACAATGTTCCGCTTTCACCCAGTTTGCCATCATGCATGTTTTAGGGGGACCATATGTGGTTCTCCACTGTTAGTCTGAAAAGTATCCACGATATCGTGTGGAGGGAATTGCGGTCAAAGCATGTGAAACACAAGTGCGTGTGATGGACGGGGAGGCTTTGCCAGTAATAGAGAAGTAGCAATTAGCGGTCCAGACCGGTGCTGTACGAGTGACGCATGAGATGTTACTGGTTGACGGGGTTGGTGAGACGATCGGTGTGGTTGATTTATTGGACTGTCTGGGTGAAGAAATCGAGTTTAATGGTCGTCGATTGCTAGTTGAGGAGATATCGAGCTGCAGTCCCGGTGGAACAGGTTGAGGTGCATTTTGGTGTGAGAACCTTGTCAATAACAGGTTCACCGATTTCGTACTTTAGGCAGTGTATCCAGAAGTACGGAGAATTGTTTTCAACACCGATGACGACTACGGTTTTTGCGACTGGCTAGAGCGCAAAATCGACTTGATGCTGGGAGCAGTGTTCAAAACGATCTACTGGAAGACACCACAAAGAGTTGTACGGGAAGTAGAGAAGCAAGTTTGCGACATACAATCAGGGGAAATAATTCAGCATAGAACCAGCCGGTAATCCTCGACAGCTTTTTAACAAAAAATCGGATGACACGCACAGACTTTGTGTTGAATTCTGGAAACTCAACCGCATCACAATAAAGTACGCATTCCTAATGCCATTAACCAAGGAATAATTTTGACAACTTCATGACGCGCAGTTGACACTAATCCATTCATGGTCGGGCTATTGGCAGTTACTCAGGCTCGCAAAAGACAGAGGAAACACCCCTCTGTGTTAATGGGAAACAATCCGAGATCCTACGAATAGTTTTGTACGGTGTAACGTGCCGGCTACCTCCAGACGTTCGCTGCTGCAGGCACTGGAAAATCTGAAAGGTGTTGTGCTCTATGAGGATGATATTGTGATATTTTCAGATACGATTGACGAGCATGGTTCCAGACTAAGTGCAGTCCTGGAGAGAACCAAACAGGTGAGTTTGAAGTTGAGCGTGAAGTATCAGATCGCAAGTGACAAAATCGTTTTCTTGAAACATATTATTGGGGGGTGGCAAACTGCAACCACTACTCGAGAAAGCGGAGACAATTCGAAACTCCTCCACGCCAAAATCATGGCGTCAACTAAGATCTTCCTTGGCCCGGTTGGTTATGACGCCAAGTTAGTGCCAAACTTTGCCCATAAAGTTTGTCCTGTTTCAATTACTGGGGAAAGACAAGAAGTAGGCGTTCAAGGAACTCAAAGGAAGTGTAACAACCCTAGAGGCTTTTTGATAATATCAAAGCCGCCCGAGAAGTTCACCGTATCTGCGGATGCCAGTGACGTTGGAATTAGCAGAGTATGATCAAAGCCATCTGGAATAATCGAGTACGCCAGTTGGTTGCTTACAGGTACCAAAAGAATACCCCACCAAGGAAAACGAATGTTTAGCAATATTGTGGGCACTATGAAAGTAGAGAACATATCTGAATGTTACTAGCATTTGCATCAAAATGGACCACAACATATGGACGTGGTTAATGACGCAACGAGATCTAGGAGGAAAATTCGGCAGCGGGGATATCGCCTGCAACAATTCACCTTCACAATTGAGCATATCAACGATCGAGAAAGCGAGATACCTGGCGCGCTGTCTCGCTCGAGCCACGACAACCAACTACCAGCCGAAGCAATCCCAGTGAATCGGCTGGTGCCAGGCGATGACGTTTCTAGCCACCAGCATAGTGCGGACGGTTCGTCCACATCTTCAAACCCAAGCCAGACCATACGAGAGTTCATCCGCGCTGCATGACTTACTGAAAATATGATATCGCTCGCATGTGGAGGATGGGATGGGTAGAAAACCGAACCCCCGGTTCAGCTGTTTATGTATACAAATTCCATGATGGAATATTATCTATTTCGTACGCTCTTCAACAAGATGTAGTGACAAAGAAAAATGCGATCGGCTGAGCAGAACGCCACGTTGAGATCACGAAGGGATAGTGGGCCCACTAGAGCACTGTTGAGTTCGAAAAACTGTTGAAGAATGAAAAGCCTCGAGTGACAAAATAAAACAAGGACTCATTCATTCACTCCCAAGGATGTTACCTGAAACGCGGAACGGCGCACTTCAAGAAGCAGTCCAGCAGACCTACCTTCGAATGTGGTCGTTTACCAACGAACATTGCACTTATTCTTCAGCTCTCACTCTCCTCTGGAAACGGTGGTTTTTCATAAAACAGGTTATGCAGACAGAGATTTTCCACTCGATTAGGGGCAAACATCAATACCGTAGTTAATCATCCTCCTTGGTCGAAAGTGGTAACACCGGGGATCCGACGAATGCGTTCTCGGCTATGTTGAATCATTGCGACAAACACCGACTAAGGGTACTCGAGGCATTATCGCCCCCATCAAATCCGCCGGATGTCCAAAAGCGTATGACCTTCAACATTACCTACCGTGGCTTCAGCCAATAACATACACACACGGCTCTAACCCGAATAAAAATAGCCTCACTTAATCGTTTTGTATTTATTTTTGTTTGACGTGATACGTACATAAACGATGACAGTGTACGAAAGGAATTTCTCTCGCGGTGTTTATCTTCCATATTGCTCGTTCATATTCTCATTCAATTCATATTAGAAGATGAACAACAAAGGAAGATCGTATCAGTCTATGGTAGGGATGACGTACTATCTTTTAAATCCAAATGGATCAATTCGCGTGAATAATTTTAATTGAAGTGTTCATATTTAATCAGTTCCTGAGTAAAATCAAAAGGTATAGCCCCGTATTCATATGGGCCCGCGGCACTTCAGATAAGAGTTAACTTTTTTTTCTGAGAACTCGAGTGGGTAGCAAGAGGGTCCAAAGAGATTAGTTTTCAACGCTGTTTATGTGAAGCCCGGAGACTGACTTTGTCAGGGTCGTGTTGACTATGGACATATATATATATATATATATATATATATATATATATATATATATATATATATATACTCGCACCCCGCTTTAACCCATTTCAGGCAAAGCTGAACCTAGAGATAGCAGCTCAGTACTCAAGTACGACGTTAACAGTTATCTGGACTAAATTAAACTCTGATAAAACCAGTAATGGTGGTTTCCCATGCTCACACTATAAGTGACTGATTGAAAGCGACTGACAACAGAAAATAATAATACTGATTGGTATGTATGAAGAGAACAGTAGAACCAGAAAAAGGTGATTCAGTACAACGATTTGGGAACCCCTCAGACATCATGACCTATCAGAGATCACATGTCTCGAAAGACTGAAGTATCACATGATGGGGTGCGCGTGAAACGAGGGTGCAGATAGTGAGGTCGAACTGAGATGTCACGTTGGTTTAGAACACGAACGAACTGACGTCTCCGTCTCCACCGGGAAGACCTAGGCGGCAATCTTGCTCTCGAAGACGAGCGAGCAGATTACATCGGAAATGTTCGCGATGATAGTTGAAAAACATGATGTCGTGAACTGTTTGACTCCAGTATTCGTGAAACGTAAAGAAGGTGAAACCTGGGGAATGATTGAAAATAACAGATGGATTGGTTTATTTAACCATTCAATTAATCACGAGAACATAAACGAATATGACGGGGACAGGGGCTCATTCGCCACACGTGGAACTGATCTTGAAATGAGATAAAACAGTAAAGACGCTGGAATCGAACGGTGACAACATTCAGGAAAGTCACCGTAAACGTGAAAAACAAGCAATACTTGGGGTCTCAGAATGATATGCGGTAGAAGTCGACTATTGATTAAAATTGTTTTTAATTATTATAAGCGATACTAGCACTACTGAACTAAGCTATTTCATTGACCTACACATTTTTACGGTCAGATATTCCTCGATCAACCGAGTGAGTTGTACAAAAATTTTCGAGGAAAATACGAACGGAATTGTTTTGATTTATGTTATTCTTATCGGTATCGTTTAGGCACCCACCAACAAGTATGTTACTTCCTCAAAAATATTCGATTCGAGAATGAACACACTTAAATACCCAGTAGATTCACTCAACCGTCTAGAGTCGTGCATGAAACGGTCATGAATAAGCTGACTGGATCACCAAATGAGCGTTAAATCTAATTTTAGGGTAATGAGCACGAGACTGTGTATGCTTATTCATGCTTTAAACTGATGATGTCTATCAAGCAAAATCTCTTGTTTGAGATTCAGAACCACTCCACACGCTTCGATTTCTCCAGAACACGATCGTGGTAGCAGATTTTCTGGGTGGAATGTTGACACCGGAACCTGGATTTGAAAGGCAATGCAACATCCTGTCATAGAGTAATCGCTCATCTCAAACACTGTTGGCCCTGTTGTGAGAAAATGAACTGGAATCAATTCTACAGAGTATTCGACTGGCGGCAACTTCCAAGATGATTTTTACTGAACCATCCAGTCTTTTAGAATGCAAGTTGCAAAAACATCCTCAGCTTCGAATTTTTTTGGGCAATAGTAATGACAACTCTGTTGAGGCATCTGAAAACTTCGATTGAAGTTACGACTGGAGAATTCCGTGACTGTTTTCGTTTTAAGTTCTTTGGGTTGATAATCGGCAGCTGATTCATTGTCATTCTTGATGCAACCGACCTGCTGGAGTTTGAGGTTGAACCTCGCATATATATATATATATATATATATATATATATATATATATATATATATATAAAATGTAGGCGGAAAAAGGTACGATGAGTAATTAACTGAAGATACGCGTCCACTGTCGACGGTACATCTTTAGATATTGCTTTTGAAGAAGTTATCATGTCTATCGGACGCCATCTAGCTGCATTCGTTCCCAAACGTTTACGTTCGATAGATGAACGGCACTTGATAACACAGTTAGTGTGCGGGTTATTACTCAAAACAGAGCTAATGCCAAGACGATTAGAATAGACCTGTTCATTCAACTGATACCTAAATTAGTAATCATGAGCGCTTGCTGTACGGTGTGGACAAAAAAAGTGCCTACACCCTGGGGAAGTCGAATTTCGCAACTTGCTGCTCAAAACCTTGCTAGTAGACAAAATGAAGCAAATACCACGAAAGTGTACGCGGAAAGTACAGTGATCGCATAAAGCTACCGACGTACTCCTGTCACACTTTCAGTGATTACTTCACTGTAAAAACCATTACCAGTTCATTGATTGCGGTTGTTCATTGATCCCTACTTCTCAGCAGCAACCGAACTCGAATATCGAAATTGAAAATTAGGGAGAAAACCAAAAATAATAATAGTAATATTTTCACTGTTATGTTGTGCAAATACAAGTGTCACTTTTCATGTCACGTATTCATATGTTCCTGCATATGATCACTGACTGAACTAATCACGTCGTTATGTAACCCACTGTGGAAACCCGATACGCTCTAAAAGGCCAAGTACATTAGTTCCCGACTAGAAATTGGCCATCACCACCCATAATTGGGAGGACAATGACAATGCTTAATAAAGTCAGTTAATAAAGCTAATATCTTCCTTCCATGGTACGGACTATCAAGTTTAATATAGCTTCTGATAAGTGGTATACTGCCAATTAGTCAGGTCAATCAACAACTCGACTACAGGTTAAATCTTTATAGTGTTTGGTCTTATGATAGTATTAACTTCAATAAAGCTATCAAATAGGGATGGCAGAGTGCATTGTAACTGCAATTATTTTGTGCATGATCATTCACGCGCATAGTGTAATTCTGGACATTGTTCGTTTGACCTCATAACTGAGCAGTTCTCCGACAGTAATGGTAAAGCATATCATTTGACTTTAGAGAATCTTGGACAAGTCGGTGAATTCAATTTGGCTTTATTCTTCCCTCATCACTTTTGTCGGTCTTCTAGTGAAAGATTACCATTATGCCAACGTTCATTAAAGTTACATCACGCTCCAGTGGAATCTCCCGCCCTAAACTAATCAGTTTTCCAACAGGTGTGCACCTTGCTTCGCGTGACAAACCTTGCAGTAATACAACGATTTGATTGAACTTAAGGAAATTGGAAAGTGGTAATCTGTTGGTGTTAAGAGAAAACAGTAGCTAGTTCATCGGCACGTATTTACAAACCTCGAGCTGAACATAAACGGTCAACATTAGTTGCACCTGTTTTTGCCATAACCCCTTCAGACAGTCGTTCGATACTTAAGACGGAATCACTTGTGCCAATCGAACGGTCATCTACAGTCCGACACAAATCGGGTCAACGGATTAATGATCAGTCCGGCAAATGTTTTTATCAACCTGATCGGCCCAACAAGGCTCGAACCTAACTGAACGCCCGAGCTCGGGAAAGTTCGTTTTGTGCTTTAAATATTACACAGTAATTTCTGTAAGGACGCACGTTTTGCCGAGCTGAGTTGTTGTCCTCTGGTTTTCCGCAGTGGGCTGGAGCGATTCAAGTCGTACTCAGGCCATAGAAAAGAACGCGTGGGTAATAACATCCGAATCGCCGAGAGAAAGATCGAATTAAATGAATTAGGTTTTAGTCCTCATGATATGCACTGGCTTATCATCCTATAATCACAACCTCCCTTAGTAAATAAAGATCTTTTGGATTAGCCGTCACCCTCAGCAAGACTACCATTATTTTTGCACTTCTTAACCTTCCGTTTATTCTGGCATGATGCCACATACTCATTCCGCTGCCCCAAGGGGACCAGTATGTAATCCTCCCACATATCCATTATTTTCATTTCTTCCAACCTTCAGTCAAGGAATTTATTGAGTAATAGTCACAACGAAAAGCAGTTATCGTAGTGCGTCCAAGTAATCTTTTCACTTTGATGACCTCGGCCCGGTCCTAGGTTTTCGTTCCGCAGTTGCAGTCATCTCAGTGCACATGTTGTGCCTTGGAGGAACGGAAGGAAGCTTAGTTTATCCGTCATAGCAGCCGTAGTCAGTTCAACCGTGGTGCAGGTCAACATGAGTCATGTGCGACCCAGACCACTGCACTATTAGGTCGTAATTTTCTCCTCGATCATCTTGCGGGCAGACCAAAACCATGTGAAGAAGGCACACAATGCGCGCACGGTGTCGACAAACGCTACGAATGCTAGCACTGAGTAGCGTTCAGTGCCAAGTGCATGTCTTTGACAGTTCACTAGGCACCGCAAATTGGACTCAGATGAAAAAAATTCACCTTGTTTGATCTTCTCATAAGTGAATCTATCGGTATGGTAATACTCATAACGTTTAAGCACAATTGGTTTCCTGATCATACACACTCATACTTTCCGGTGCACGAAACCCTTCTAAAGACTGGGTTCACTCAGCTATCCCCCATGTTTAGCCACATGCACGACATACTACACGCACAGAAAACACTTTTTGATGCGTGTATTTGTGGGCGCATGAATGCGCGTGTGCATGTGCGAGCTGACTTCAGCAAACAGACAGCGATGAGACAGTGCTGGGGATGGCCGGGCGAATCCAGTCTTCGAAGGAGTTTTGTGTGTGTGTATGGCCGGATAACCATTTGTGTTTAAACGTGAATGTGTGCGGACATCATCATCATCATCGTACAGCGTTAAACAGTAGGGCAAGCCCCACCGATCTCTGCCTTTTTCACCATGTTGCACGTTGAATTAGAAAGTAGGAATATACAAGATGGACAGGGAGTGGGAAAAGGAAAGAACGCCCTAGTAGCTAACACACGGAATACATAGTCTAAATGCACATGTGCACACCAACCAATCATTCTGATTCGACAGAAGGTGACAACACGAATGCCACTGTTCACGGTTTGCAGCTATATCCTTCAGTGTTCCCAGCCAACTGGGTAACGGATGTGTTGCACCCGAAACACGAAGACGTGAGGCGCCTACTTTTCTCAAGTTCGCTGTACATTTTCTCATTCCTCGCTTCCACATCATCTGTTGACCTCCACGTGGTTTTTTCAACTCCTAAGGAGGAACGGAGAATAGGACACGGTACGGTAGACGTGTTTGCCATACGTAGCACCTGCTCTAACCAACGAAGTCTACTAAGTTGGATACGCTGTGACAAAACGTCCTCCGAATTAACACCCAATACTCGATTTCTAACCTCAGCATTGCTCACTCAGCTATTCCACCCAACCCTAGCGATACTACGTAAACATCGGTGGTCGAAAATCTCAAGACGACGAATATCTTCAACACGCAGACCCCAGTTTCGCAACCATACAACAAAACTGAACGCACTGCAGCACAGTATACACGACCTTTCAACTTCAGTGAAATATCAGGTCGGCGCCACAAGTGTTTCAGTCCAGCGTATGCCGCTCGAGCCCTCGATATCCGCATGCTCACCTCTACTACTGTGCTCCCATCCGTCGTCACGCTGCTGCCGAGGTACGTGAAGCGGTCGACAATTGTCAGCACTTCTCCATCGAGCATCAAGCTCGGAATCGTTAACGTTCAGTCTTGTAACATCATTTTACACTTTGAAGGAGCAAAGCGCGGTGGCTTAAAGTTGACCGATGCGACAGCTTCACTTACGTGGACGAGGCCGTTGGGGCACACAACAGAGTGCGTTCATGCAGCATTGTCTACACCCGTCACCATGTAGAGGGGTGATTGCTTGATCACATAGGGTGGTGAAAATCTTGATCTATCGTAATTTACGTCGTCACATGGTAAGATAAAATTATCACCATGTCTTTCGAAAAGTGGAGTCGACGCATCACCACAGAGATTTCATTTGGCTGTGTGGGCGCGGTGCCGGATGCAGGTTCAGTAGTGGCCACCTACTGCAACAGAAAACAAGGTATGGATCCGGGTCATTCTCTCCAACTAGCGAGACTGAGGATATATTTGTTTGGGAGACGGAACAGTTTCCCCAGTATTAAGGCGCTGATTACAATAGTGAATTTGGTTTCCCAGAAACATTATACTTTTGGATTTATTATAGTCATCCATTCACTTACTAATTTAAATCTCTATCTGATCACGCCACCATATACATTGGTAATATCCATGTCGCTTCCCTCCGATTGATTGGTTGCCCTAGATGATTTCCAAAGTCAATCGACTCCGAACAAGCAGAACCTATGTATAGCAGCCGAGTTCTGCGCTCCCCGAACCACACAATTTGGATGCCCAATGAGACAATAAACTTCATCAGTCAACACACTAACCTGTGTTCTTATTCAAGTTAATGGGAGGTCTAGCTTCGACTAATGTGCTTCTATTGCCGATCATGGCTTTTCGTGCCTTGTATAAGGTCTGGGGTCTACGATGAAGTCAAGCAAAATGTAGCATCCTGGTCATAGATGAGGCTGTCGGTATTCATCTACATACGCCCCCTCCCCTCTGTGCCCCAAAAAATTTCGTTTTTAAGCTCTCCTGGCCCTCCCTCCACCCCACAACAGGCCATAGACCAGATGAAAACTGACATAATGCGTGGGAAATATTCCATATCCGGTCTTGCTTGAAGCCTGGATTACAATTGTCTTCTTTCCTTTTTAATGTCATTATTAATCTCTATCACTTCGTATCTGACTAACTAGTCCAGTTCCTTAACTTGTCGTAATATACTGTGATGTAATGACATGAGTATGAATCACTGAAAACGAGCCTGTCTGCCAATTTGTGTTCCCAGAAAGTTTTGGTTTAAACTAATATTGTATTCGATGATTCATTTCCAAGCCATTACACTCACATTTACTTGTCATGAGAAGGGGGGGGGGAGAGAGTCAGAGGATAGTCGATGGGTCTATCGGTCGATTTATCATTCAGTCGGTTAGTCGGCCAATCGACTGGTTGATAGAGGAGAGATGTGGAGGAATGTGGTGAATGTCATCGTGTGAACACTTATTGATCCGGATCAACAATGCGTTCGTCTACATATATCACGCAATTACTTGCGAGTAGTGTGGGATTGTTTAATTTTCGTTTGATTGACTGTCCTTTTGGACTCCACGTTTCACGCGCAAACCTCAGGTCATCCGACCAACCTGCACTCGGAAGCACCAGACTCGAGTTTCGCTCTTGTTAGAGCTCATCAGTGGTGCATATCCTCCGCCACACACACCTTCGAGATGGGAGGGCCCGGGTTCAAACTCTGGGTGTGGCGGAGGATATGCACCACTGATGAGCTCTAACAAGAGCGAAACTCGAGTCTGGTGCTTCCGAGTGCAGGTTGGTCGGATGACCTGAGGTTTGCGCGTGAAACGTGGAGTCCAAAAAGACAGTCAATCGAACGAAAATGCGTTCGTCATCAGTCTTTGGCCGGGGAAGCTCGAGCGCATGAACTAACTTATTTTGCGAACATAGCTCAGGCTTAAGGACCCGTACACTAGTCGCTTTGGCCATCGCTAGCGTTCGCGAACGCACTGTCGATCCGGGTCAACAAGTGTTCACACGATGACACTCATTACATTTCTCCACATCTCTCCTCTATCAACCAATCGATTGGCCGACTAACCGATCGAATGACAAACGGACCGATAGACCCATCGACTCTCCTCTGGCTCTCCCCCCTCCCCCCTCTTTCTTATGACAAGTAAATGTGAGTGTAATGGCTTGAAAATGAATCATCGAAAACACATGTTAGCCTACACTACGTGTTTTGACCTAAACCATAGGTCTGTTCACTACTTTCTAATTTAGTATTACTATATCGATACCTAAGATTGTAGGTCTGTCGTGTGCATGTGGGACATCCCTTTGATTTATGATTTCTACGTGAGGTTCTCGCTTATGGCTCCTAGAAGCTGTATTCTGAATTAGCGACCGTTTCCCGGTAAATCACAACACAGGCAGACAAACAACGCACAGAGTAACAGACCTTCATATCTGGCCCAGAAAGTGCTCCCGATGCAGGTGAGGGTCTTTGAACTATGGATCCTTGTTGCCTTGTACAGCTGATTCGGTTGCACGAACGCCAGAGGTTCGCCCTCGAATTACAGCGTCTGGATGGCGTCTAATGAGCAATCCCTTACACTGAACTAGGCGACTTAGCAGTTGATCACTCCAAAACACCCAACCATGAATCCTATAATATGTAATATGATTTCCCACAAACTCTACGGCCTTTTGATCAATTTCATGTACCAAAAAAAATCCCGTTACACAGTAATCAGACTTCCAATCGTTTCCGCGTACTTCTGTGTTGCACTAAAAACTGTTATTTTCAGAAGCATTAACCCCCTGGTCATTTTTCTTATATTCGTTATGCTTCATTGCTCAGCTGAATAAAATCAGCGCTGTCCGTTTATATTTATGCACGTTCATTCGTGACTTTGCCGCAGAAGTCATCGTTGTTAGCATTAGGAAGCAGCGATTCGGACGAAAGTGTCTGGGCTGAATTCCCGTTCTACATAGAAAGACCACTGTCCAAAGAGTGCCCGACCAGTTAACGCCCACTGATATCAATCATTGTTACTGGCACAACACCGATCTCTTTGTACATGTGTATGAGTATTTTCAAGTACTGTACACGCTCCAGAGATTCGAACTGCTTATTGATAATCACGGCCTACTTAGTTACTGGTGTCTTAACGGCCGACTAACGGAACCAGAAATTAGTCAGTTCAGCTTACTCAACCATCGACCTCGCACTTGGTGCTCTGGTTTTCGTTGCTATCTCGCAGCATTGTTGAGCTGAGTAGGAAGGTGATGATTAAATGCGATTTGTGTGCTCTTCAGTACACCTTCTACCTTACAACGGGCACAAGACAAAACGAAATCTGACACAAAAACGTGTGGAACACTCCACATTCGACCTACAGTTAAGCCTGAACCCCAACATTTGTGAGTACTAAACACTATCACCTACTCTCACTGGTTCAATCCCTCCATTTTTCACAACACATTGTGATGTAATGGCATGTTTATCAATGAATGAATAGAGCATAACTGTCAGGTTGGTGGTAGACAGTGACCCACTGTCGTCCGGATCGTTACCACACCTGAACTACTGGGACCTTATGTGATTCGTCGCCACTTCAAGTCTCAGGGTTTGGCTGCCGGTTATCCCCAATAGTGCAGTGGGCCTTCGTGGTTATAGGGTAAATGCCCCTTCTACTGCACTCATGCGTAAGGATGTAATAAAAAAAGGTTGTGTTCCTTAAATTCAATTATATTCACAACACTGTTCTTATTTCCTTCAAACGGACCACATAAACTGGGCGTTTTGCATAAGTTCCATCCTGTAAAAGTGGAAAAAAGAATTAAGACATTCGGAAAAGATGGAGATAATTGTTTTATGTAGCCAGTGATGCGTGAAAAACTGTGATGCTCTATACACGCTTGCGCATCAGTGAATAGGAAGGAAATATACCATCGGGGCCGTGGTTCGAGTCTCATACCTCCGAATGATAGAACTATATATATATATATATATATATATATATATATATATATATATATATATATATATATATATATATATATTTCTCCGAAAGACATTGTTGTACTTGTGGGACACGAGAGTTCGACAGATTGACAGTACAGCATTAACACAACTGACTTTTATTCTCAGTCATGTTCCTCAACGACACTGATGGACGACAAACCTCGTCCCTTGCGACCCAACCCGGTCGTCAGGACGCAGCAATCGATGCAAATCCTGACGCTAGATTCTTCACACCTCTACGCCAAGTCATGGCCTGATCGCCGCGTCGCTTCTTCCAGCCTTGCCTCGTACGTGCGAACAGAGCACGAAAAGATAGAAGATGGATGTGCATTCACAAAACATGACCCAGCCACTAGAGACGGTAGAGAACGATCACTTCATTAGGAGGGCGGCTATCCGTGTCCAAAAAATGACGGCGCATCTCGTCATCACTTAACCGATGTTCCCACCAGAAGCGAGCAATACTTCGGAGACATCGGTTGTCGAACATAGACCCCGAGCATTCTCAACACGAATTGGCCAGGTCTCTCAGCCGTAGAGTAAAACACTACAAACCGCGGTGACGTCCAACGAACCCTTAAGAGAGAGCCGGATGTCACGACGACGCCAAGTGGTGCCACAGGTTGGCGAAAGCTGATCTAGCCGTCTTTCTTTGTGAACCGATCTCTTCCTCAACACTACCTCCAGCGGTTATCAAGTCCCCAAGGTACTTAGAGTTATCAAGTAACTCAAGTTGATCACCAGAAAGGGTGAGTGCAGTAACAGACACGTCATTCTTGCAAAAGCACTTTGCACCTTCTAAGTGCAAAGTGCATACGATATTTGGATACCTCAATCACATAACGATTCACAGCGTGTTGCACTGCTTGTGCACTACCATTCAGCAAAGCCATATTATCGGCATATTCCAAGTAGAAAACTCCGTTCCCTGGGAAGAGTTCAACCCCACCGGTTAGAAAGCCAGACAAGGCATTCCACAAAATGTCTCCTATGACATGATTGAAGAGGAACGGGAATACAGGTCAATCTTGCCGTACTCCAGTGGAGACGACAAAAAGGGGCGGAAGCTAGCTGTGGGCCCGAATTCCACTTGAGGTGTGACGATACAACTCTTTGAGGATTGATGCATACTCCTCAGATAATCCGTTTCTCGACAAACAATTTAATAGTATACTTCTATCGACACAGTCGAAGGCCAGGAACACGAAGTCTTTGGTGTTTGGAAAGTGTGACGGTGCTCTAACGGCTACTGGAGAGCGAACATTTTGTCGATTCATTCACGACCGGCAGAGAAGCCAGCCCGCTCGTCGCGAGTCTGTACTTCACGTGTTTGGTACAACCAGCGAGGCATGACAGATCCAAGCAACTTCGATGATATTTGGATAAAGGTTACACCCTATGGTTAGGGCAGTTACTGCGCGAACCTTTCTTAAACACGAGGACAACAATTGATCACTTCCTCCTGCACGAGGGAACCTACTCAGAAATCCAAACGTCTGAGAACAAAACATGAAGCCTTCTAACAAGCCGCACCCCACCATCTTTAAAAAGCGCTGGGGGAAGGCCATCGCAGCCTGGCACTCTGTGAGATCCTAAGACCTGAATTTCCATTCGGACCACCTCCTTGGTAGGTGGATCTGCCGACACGGGCCGCTGGACATACACCGTAAGAGCTATCGGAGAGGCTAATGTTGAGAGCCAGCAAAACTGTATCTGAAAGTGATCCACTCAGCATTCGAGATGTTGCTGTTGCACGTTGCAACCAGCAGATTTCGCTGAACCTACGAACGCTCGCGTTAAGTGCACGTCTCATTACGAGTCGTGCTTCGTTGTACTCACTTCCAGCCGGGATCGACTGATGTGCATTCAGAACGCCCACAGATTCAGCGGAAATCCAGGGTATTACAGAACACAACTTATCAGACCTGCGGAATGCAAACCATTATTGATAGGTGACCTGTGCTGGTTTGTCGTATCACGTGGAGCTGCAGTTAACTTTTCAGCTAGCGTGTTTTGGAAGAAGGATAAATGAGATGAATCAGAAAGCATATCGCAATACAACCGTCGTTACACCATGCGTTTGGAGTGTCCACCGAAGCACATGGACAGCTTAGTGCAAACCAGTGCGTGGTCGGAATGAAAGGGGTGTCCCATTACGAGTGACAGTCTTGAATGCAATGTTGCCATTTTTGGATTATAATAATGTGGTCTATCTGAGTCTACTGCTGTCTCTATGAAGGTGAACTCCACGTGGCTCAGCAGAGATTAGAACGTCTGACTTTCGTACTAGTCTGAGCATAGAGGCAAAATAACTTCCCTGTTTTTCAAACGGCAGGAATCTAGCTTCAAAGGGCCTCCTAAATGCATCTCATTCGATGACAGCCGACCAAATCTAGCATGCACATCTTTTTACAGAGCTCGATATCAGCCCGGCTTGCCTTACGTAAAATATTGTGGATTTTTTGGCAAAGTTTATGTTTACTTGCATCTGGGATGCAGGCGGTGGGTTCATAGGCCGAAAAGACAGACAGATTGGGTCTATCGGAACTGCGACTGCTCACTTTGCGCCAACCGCTGAGCCTCACTTTGCGCAAACGACTGTCGACTGGGATTCAGTCTGGCAGTGCCGCTCCAGTTTTTCATTGAGAGCAATGGCCCAGCCCGGCAGTCCAGAACCCGCAGTCCCAGCGTCCACAAAATTGCGCAAATGAAAATTCACGGAAGGATTAGATAAAGGCGTCCATGGAATGACGGAATTGGAGTCTGTTGAGCGCAACGAACATCGGTGGGAAGGAACTCAAATGTACGAGCTATGCCCAATTGTTGTCCTAAGCGCATCAGGATTCGCACGTTGAACGTGGTTAGTTTGAATGAACATCGAGCTCGAAGGAAAGTATCAGCCGATGGTAGCGGATTCGGTGAAACTCAAGGCGAGAGAACACAGTCAGGATTTTCACCAGTAGCACCGCTTCCGAAATGGTCGACCGAAAATTCCGTGGGGTTTGATAAAGGAAAAATGAGGAAATACAGTGGAAATGGGAATGTAAGGTCTCGTGTACGGAGTTAGAGAGTTTTCATGTGTGCGTACGAAAACCGCGTCAATCATTGTATAAGCGGTGCCTTCCATGGTTGTTGCGTTGTGGGTTTTTACATTATTTGGTTGCACGATCCGGAGTGGGCATTTCTACTCGAGAATGCACATCTAACCTTTGGACAGCCAAGCGCATCCTGCAAAGCAGCAGGGTTAGTCCAGACGAGCCGATGGCCAACTATATGGTTCATTCGCCTCTTTCGGAGACCTCAGGGAGCCGATGACTGATTGGTCAGTTCAAACGTTCTTCGAATAAGGCTAGACATCCTAAGTGCCCAGTACACCTCTCCGCCACAGATGCCGGCGAGCATACCGTTGTACGCCTCATACGCCACCCGCTGCTGGTTTGGAATCAGGGTTTATCCCTCTGCTCTAGTTTGACTATCAGTCAGTCAACCCGATAAAGAGTGCCGGGCATTCGCTTCCGTCCTCTCGCTCTGGTGAGAACAAACCCGTCACGAGAAGGCGGTAAGCAAGACTCCTTCAGCAAAGGCTGTAGCAGACGTAGGGTCGGTTGGCAGTATTTCGAAGGGCGTTCAGGACGGATAGCCATCTCGGGGCCCGAGAAACCCATCCCCGACCATACTGAGGCATTTGGAGGCTGATAGAACTACACCATCACATCAACATTAACTAAGTTGCTGGCACATAATAAGCCAGTTAGCTAGGCTTGAGTGGCAAAATGCGTGATATGTGCATTTTCTCTGCTTCTTTAATGTAAGGTGCCATCCTCAAGTACTTAATCGTCAGCACCCTTTATCCAATGCCTCTTATTTTTATTCTGAACGTGGAGTTTACCTTTTCATTGTCAACTGATAATCTACCGAAAATTACAAACGGAACGTGCACGACGATGGTTCGTGAAAGGATAGAACGAGTTCCATTAGGTTTTCCATTCCCTCTCACTAAAATGCTCTATTAAAGGACTCTCGGGAGATAAGGGGCCAACAGTATAACAAAAAATGTAAAGAAACGCGGGTGACGGGTTATTACATGTTTCTCTATCAGTGCAGTGGAATGGATACACCACATTGTCTCAAATGTATGCAAAATTATCACGGATAACTAGCAGTTTCACCTCGAAACTTGGTGTGTTATGTGCCATGAGTCTTTTAGTGCGGTGTGGACAGCCGCGGAGTATGATTCGCCCACAAACCTCCAGTGAATGACCTTACTAACCTCTCCTCTTGTAACTAAGGATGGATGCAACGCGCCAGCAGTTACTGAGGCTCTCAAGAAAGTGGTAGTTTATGAGTCCAGCATGATTCGAAGGCATTTCTCAAGCCCACATGTTCACTTTACTTAGCTACCTTCAACGGTCGCACACTGAATCAGACAGGGCAACACGCTGCCTCTTTTAGAATTCTTGACACTTTCAAAATAGATGCATGCTGTCTCCGAAACACGCACACAAGACCCCAATTGCGTGATCACTCTTCACGCCCCTGATACAGTCTCAGTCTCTTGCATTACTCTTCGAGTGTCGGATGATCCGGTGTTCAGTGCTCGTGGTCAGGCTGGCGTTGGGATTGCTTTGTGCGTGGGAACTGAGCGTGCCTGCTAGACTGGATTCCAATCAGCAGTCATTTGTGTGCAGTTCGGTTGGATGGTTCCGTTCATGTCAACAGCAACAGACTGAAGCGATAGTGCTTGTTCGTCGTGTGCGCGCCCACTGACCGCAGTTCCTCTGAGATCAGGAGAGAATTATATCACGATTTGTCTCAACTGTTTCGAAGCGTGCGTTCAACGGGTGTGGTGGTCATTGCTAGGGATTTCAACGCCCAAGATGGCTGCTTGGAAGACTCGGGAAAAGCACATAGGAGGCTGGTTTACTATCTCATCCGATCGCACCGACAGCGGCGATCGTTTCATCCAGCTGTGGTCTGATCGCAGATTGGCCCTGGTGAGTACAAACTTGTGCCACAGAAAGCGGCAAAGACTCATATGGCGTTCTCCTTCGTCTTCACGTCAAACTCAGATTGACTATACTGTAGTTGGTCAGTGCTGGCGCGAATCAACCGAAGACTGACGTACATTTTGGTGTACGCCTGTGGACTCAGACCACGCATTGTTGCGTGCTCGCTTCTGTTTGCGTCTCTTCCGTGGTGGTACCAACGGTAAAGCCACCCGTCCCGCGCAGTTTCTTCCAGACGATAACCGGCGATCTGCCTTTCAAGCAGAGTTGTCGTAATGGTTGTCGATGCAGCCGGATGTGTACGACCCAAAGGAGCAGTGGTAACAGCTCAAGGAAGCCTTGAACGCCGCTTCCAACGCCACGAGACTCAGGTCCAAGTAGGGCTCATAAACGATCGATATCTTCGACATCAGTTGCTCTTTTGGATGCACGCGGATTCGTCCCTCTAGATGCCACATTCAATAAAGTGTAAAGCCTTCGGACACGATTTGACTAGATGTTTGAGAAATGACCGCGAGCAGTGATAATTGCGAGATTTAGGTAAATCGAAAAGACTGTCTATTAGCAATGCACGCAACCTTTACTGTTAAATTAGAGGCATCAGTTCTCGGAAGCCCGGTGTACTTGAGTTCACCAAGCAATCAGACAGCTCACTGATTTACTCTCAGGAAATTCGTCTGGATCTTTGGGCGGAGAACTTAAAAAAATAGTTCGGTTGGCTCACTTCCACAGTGGACATTTGGAACATACTTGCAGCAGATACAATGCAGGCAAATATCACTCTTCCATCAGAAATAGAGGTTATCCAGGAGATAGGTTACTTGAAAACGTACAAAGCTGCTGGATCGGATGGGATGTCTCCATCTTTTTTTAAGGATGGAGGCGAAGCTTTGGTTACAGAGTTCACAAAACTCCTCCGGGTAATCTGGGATGGTAAACAAATGGTGTGAATCCGTGATTGTGCCGAATTACAAGAGAGATGATAACCTAGTGAAAACCACAGAGGAATTAGCTTGGTAAGTATCGCATCTAAACCGCTCGCCGGGCTTATTCTCCACCGATTATCCAGCGCCCGTGAAAGGTATATGCGTGAGAATCAAGCTGGTTTCAAACCTGGTCAGGGTTGTGCCAACTAGTCTTTACTCTTCGGTAAATCTTGGAGCACAGAAACATCTTCCGTAGGCCTACAATCTCTGTCTTTCTTGGTCCTAAACAGGCGTGTAGCTCATTCAACCGCAAATTTCTCTGCTGCTGCCTCTCATTGAAGGGTGTGCCACAGAAATTTACTCTTCTTTTTCAATACTTGTACGCCAACAGCCGAATTCACCCGAGTTCAGCACAAGAAGTGGTGTTAGTCAGAGTTGCCCTATTTCACCCTTCTTCTTCTTCTTCTCCAATTTCGTGATTAAATTGATTCTTGAGAGAGCCCTATCTTCGTGTGAGAATAGCGGCATTATTCTGCGCTAGGACAGAAAACAGTCTAACTTGGAATATATGGACGATATTGTTCTTCTGAGTGAAGACTCACGTAAGTTGCAAATTGTTCTCGATTGCCTAAACAACGGTGTAGCAATGTATGGGATGCGTTTTGTACCTTCAAAGTGTAAAATGCTGCTACAGAACTGGACTGGCTCTGCGCCAGAACGTTGGTTGGCGCGCCAAGCTCGAGCTAAAGTATATAAATTTTGTTATCTAGGCAGTTACATCTCACCAGGTGGACAGATATCGGATGAAGTGCCATCGCGTATACAAAAGACGCGTTTGACTTTTGCTAACGTAAGTCATCTGTGGCGTCAACGTGAGATCCCACTGTCCGCTAAGGGTCAAGTGTACACTGCAGCGGTTAGGTCCGTTTTCTTATACGGCTCAGAAACATAGCTGTTATTGGCGGGAGATGTTGTAACCCATGGGTTCTTTTCTACGGCCTGAGTGGAAACCTACACACACGATCTCAGCTTGCGACTTCAATCGCTGCAGCCCGCTATGGAACACCAAAAGACAACAATTCAGCTCGTCAAAACGTGTTTACAGAAATTACCATGTGATATTTAAAGCGAAAATCGAAGGTTCCCGATCTCGGGTCTCCAGTTAGGTACAAGCCTTGTTAGGCCGATTAGGTTGATAAAACATTTGCCGGACTGATCATTGATCCGTTGACCCGATTTGTGTCGGACTGCAGATGACTGTTCGGTCGGCAAAAGGGGTTCCGTCTTGAGTAATCCGATAAATTATTGAATAGTGATTATTCACTCCGACCTGGCACGCTCGATTTGGATTGGTGGCTTGCTTCAAAAAGTTTTGTTTTTGTTTTTAACTTCCCAACAGAATATAGGCGGACTGTTGGTGTTCAAGTATCGCCGTCTCCGCAGCATTGCACGAATATGGTATGAACGCCGTATCAGCAATGCGGAAGTTAAGCATAATGTTGGGCACCAATAGTCATTTACCGGAACAGGCATCGAATTTAAACAGGTTACAGTGGCTAGGATATGTTGCGCATGCTCACCGATAGACTTCCTCGACGTACGTTGTTCTCTGAGGCTGGCAGTAGGTAGGTCGAGGTGATCAGTCCATCACATGGTAGAAGGATATGAAAACCTTGACCTCCAGGTTCAGGTCCGCGCGACCCGCCTATTATATGATTGGATACACTTAGTGATATGACTGTGCGGAGGCCAGTTGTGTAGTTGCACTCGAATTCCTCATTTGTCTTCGTGATTTTCATCTCTTTCGCTTCATGATTCTATTTTATTTTGCGTTCACTAAACGATGCAGGGCGTAGCAACAAAAAACAGAGCATAGAAGTGCGAGGTAAACGGTTGAATTAACTGAACTGAAATCACTACGATTTCAATGGGTAACCTGTGTACTTGATCTCACCTCGAGAGTTCGATCGCTCCGTCCCGCAATGACAAAGCGAAAGACGACAACAAAACAAGCCAAAACAAAGTTACACTTGGAGGAATTACGAGATATTTAAGGTGGAAGTGGAACATGCCCGAATTCGGGTGTCTAGTCGGGCTCAAGTCTCGTCAAGCCGATAAGGTTGGCAAAACGTCTGCCGGACTGATTACTGATCGTTGGCTGAACTTGCGTCGGATTACAGATGACTGCTCCATTGGCAAAAGGGGGTTGTCTTGGGTGATCTAACGGTTTATTGATTATTCAATCCGGCCTGACATGCTCGGGTGGATTGATGGCTTGTTTCGAAGCATTTTTCGACTTCCTAAAACAGTGCGGAACCGCATGAGGCCGCAGAAGGACAAACGTGGTAGCCAGCCGTATGACAGTTTTTACCATTCAAGTGGCCGACATTGGTGGGATTTAAGCCTCTATCTCTAAACCATTCAACCACCACGTACAAAGTAAGCGACCACGGGGCAGCAACTAAAACCTTAATGGCAGATTTGACAGTCGTGAAAACATTTGCATCTGAATTGTGGTTTGAATGGTATCTCTTTTTTATTACATGCTTGCGCGTGAGTGCAGTGGAAAGGGTATGTACCCCATAGCCACGAAGGCCCACTGCACTATTGGGGATAAACGGCAACCAGACCGTGGAACTTGGAGTGGAGAACCACATAATATCCCAATAGGTCAGATATGATAACGATCCGGTGACAGTGGATTACTGTCTACCAACAAAGTAACCGATGATGGCGAAGATTCGAACCTCTGACCTCCGAGGTAGTAAGCCAACACTCTACCAGAACAAATCAATTTAACTACACAAGTCAGGGATTAGATAGTGACAAACGAAAATGTAAGTGAAACATCGCACAGAATAAGAGTATGCAAAACAAAAAAGCTCCTGATAGTGACAACTGAAGTCACTTGACAATTTTGAAGACTACAGGATCTCGCACATCTTGACCTGGGAGCACGATAACTTAGAAGATCAAATCAACTAGCTGGGGTTTAGCATAACATTCTGCTGTCTTGGATTAAACACCGATATTTATAACCCAATAACTAACTGCATCAGCAAAAGACGCATCTAAGAACACCCGTGGGTGGTTGTCTTTTCATTACATATTTTAGATTCCTCGTAGTGAAAGAGAAGCGTTACTTATTGCACCTGCACACTATCCTATTGAGAAAACCTACAAAAACCTGAAACCAAGTTTGGTAAGGGGCCGGAAAAGAGCGGAGCGCCATCCATCACCAAAGATGGCTAGCAGTGGTGGCGTTCAGATCGTCTCAAAACTGATCGTCCACGACCCGAAGCGCTAAGCCGCACAGGTTAGGGACATCAATACTCAGTAACCACTACCAGACTCAACTAAATGCCGTTGTGCACGTTTTGAAAAACGGCAACATTTGGCTATCTATCGATAACGGAAGGGAAACCATACTTGATGCTCACTTTTACGCGACTATCTTATGAAGAAGGGTACGTCGGATCCATGGATATCACGGACAATGGCTGACCACGTGCTGCGGTCGGAGGCAAGCTCGGTGCAGATCGTGATCCAGTCTTTTTTTCAACGCCAGACTCCATAGACCGACCGAAGACCTAGAAGTTCCACGTCTTGTTCTATTGTACTAGTTCAGTTTTTTAGTTGCCCACTAAGGCGACAATCACAACCAGGGCAAGGAGCAGAGCAGAATGCTTGTTTGGTTATCTCTGACTCGGGTCCCCGAAGGATATGGCCGAACTACTGTAGTCGTCGACAGTGGGGGAGGACGGAGAGCGCATCGACATTAGAGCATCGTCTCCTCACCTTTCCGTTGGACAGCCGGTCGTGCCAGTTAACTTTGAGGATTTGCCGCACGCACCGATGGTCGAAAACTTCCAGTCTTCTAGGCTACAGAGACTCGTGGTTAACCGAATCGAAGGTGACCGGAAGTCAACGAAACAAGCTACCGTGAGCTGCTGCAACATGTAGCGGTGTTACAGTATTCGGCGCGGTGTGAAGATTTGATTTACACGGCGAAAACTCCCTTGGTTGGGATAAGTGGGCCGGTCTCTTGCCTCGGAAAAGCGGTTAGTAACAACGCAGCGAAATTCTTTGCGGCGAAATCGATCAAGCTAATCCCTCGGTAGTTCTCACATGCTGATTTATCACCTTTCTTCGGAATGGACAGCAGAATGGACATGCCGCATTCGAGGTGAGAATGTTTTCTCTCGCCAAAGGGAGTCAAAAAGTGTATATAACCTGTCAATCAATGACGATGAACAGGCTTTATATTCTTCTGGAGGGATGCTATCTCTCCCGGCGGCTTTTTTGTCTTTCGGTTTGTTAATTATTTTTGTGATTTCCGCAGTACTGGGCGGGTACCAGCTACTTTCGTACTGGACTGAGGGAGTTGACATTAGTTGGTGCGTCGGGCGATTTGTAGGTCACTTAGGAATTGGTTCATTTTCTTACTCGTTTCAGGTATCAGGTCTCCTGCTGAGTCACTAAGAAGCGAATCTTATTTGCTGTATCTATTCGAGGCGTTGCAAATGAAGCGAGACAGTTAACAAGAGTCACCGGTTTCTGACGCGGTCTCTATTTTTCGGCTATTTCTATTCAGTAACTTTTACGATCAGCCTTGGCGGAGCGTGTGGCCTCTGGTTGCAGTCTGCTGCGTTCACCACTACCTGCCAGCCAGGCTTCGTGTGTTTTGGTTGACAACTGCAGCGTGCTCCTGGAGATCCAATCTTCTGTCTGCCTATTTGTTCTCCTGAGTACCGTCAATGTAGCTTTCCTGATTGTCGTCTTTATCTGAGTTCACTAGGCTTCCATGGAAACTTCGTTATTTTGTGCGTTGGTTGCGGCGATCAATCGAGCTATGATTGCTCATGACAGCGCTTCTCGCTTCTCTGGATTTTCTAGGACAGTAACGTGCATCCGGGAGGGGGCAGAGACCCTACCACGTGTATATAGATGAATTTTGAAGCACGCACGTAAGAGGATATGGTTAGTGCCGTTTGGACTGTCCGTTTTTGCACCTCGGTGCGCTCGGAAATCCCCTACAGGCGAGGCCCAAAGGGATGTCACCAAGATGTTGTCGAGTTGGTGCGCAGTGTAACCGTCATCGTAGTATCACGTGAGTAGGTGCTTCTTGGGGTGTTGAAATTGAGTGCCGCAGATAACCATTCTGTTGATGTCGGCTAAACCAATCAGTCGGCCACCGTTCTCGTAGCGCTGACCGAGACCGAATTCCCCAAGAATATCACGAATGGACCCATCGACCGCACCTGTGCGAGCGTTCCAATCTCCTGCGACCAAAATTATGTCGCACCCCGAAACCCGGTTGACTATCTCCTGCAAGGTATAGCAGAACTCGTCTTTGGTTTCCTCATCAGTCGCATTATTTGAAGCATAGACCTCAACCACCGTCGGATCATGCGGGGGGCCTTTGAAGGGTGCCAAGGGGAGTCTGGATGAGACTGGTGTCCCCAAGAGATCACTGCGTCACTAGCTGCTTTATTCAGAGCAAACGCGATGCCGTAGAGACCGGGGTTGTCTTTCGAGCCAGCGATAGAGCCAATGAGATGTATCCACTCCTGGGGCCTTTATTTGTCGACTACCAAAGTTGGGTAATCTGAGTTCCGAGCGGCAAGAAATACCTACGTCATACCCATGTAGAATTTACATTATGACGCATTGGCTACTGACGTCTAGAAACGTCCTGACATTCCAACAGGCTGTGTGTTCTTTTCTTGCAGCGGATAATCCCAGCTCGCTGTCTTATCACTTCGACCGCTGAGAGCCTCGAAATGCTTCAGTATGGTCGGGGATAAGTATTTCAGGCTCCAAGATGGCTATCCGTCATGAACACCTCTCAAAGTGCTCCCAAGTGACCGTGCGTTTAACACAGCCTCGGCTGAGGAAGTCTTGGACTTATTTGAAAATGTAACGAGAAGAATGTCCTCAGAGTGATCAGTTTGTTGTGTTGTTACGCACGCAGCACGTGAGTTGTCGTTGCTTCTCTCAGGCATTACATTTTTTCAGTTTTCTCCATGGAAGTACTTGTAACCGATTCTGGGAGAATTTCTCTATGAATCAAACGGACAACACAGACTGGTTAGGTTGGCTTTGTTTTTAATTGGAGTGGATATTGTGAATGCCGCGGTGAAAAAATGTGTAATTTTCTGGCCTCGTTATCCGGAGTATGCACCCTAATGTTTATATGAATTTAATCATTGGCTCCAGTCCGGATAACTCACGGGTAGAATGTGGGACTGTTGCAGAGACAACGGAGTCTCACAGACGTATCTGGGCGCTGTCTTTGTAAGTGTTGCAATTTTTCCTTAAAACCATTTACTCTGAGGGTACTTCTATATTTCAACATTTTTAGTAATTGGAATTTTCCTCCTGGATGCCACTGCTCTCTCCTGATTGACTGATTCCCTTAATTGTGTCTCAGTTTACAAGGATGGTAGACCCCGGCCCGATTGGCATTATATAAACGGTTGAGCTGCTTTACTATCCGAGTCCTTCTGTACTCCGCCAAGCAACTGCAGCAGATTGTCCACAGACAAATATGAAATTAACGTACTTCATGAAGACTTCAAAATGGTGCGGATTCGAAGATGGGCTAGCAGCCTTCTGTGTTGCTAAACGTGAGCGGTTGTTTACCCGTTTGGTGACACTGCTTTCATTTCTGACAACCATCATTTTCATTGCCACCCTATGTATAAGCTTAGTTTTACCACTCCGAACCAAGCTGTTTCGGGTTCGACGACCAACTTGACAAGCTGTCGTGAGTCCTCGCTGATCGTTTGCCGCTGTGTAATCTTTGCTCTGCACGTTCGTATGAAGATCTTTGTGGCTCGACTTTGGTTTTCTGACTGCTAACGAAGCATAGTTCGATTTGTAACTGTATTTGTCCACCGCGTCTGTACGCTATTCGTCTTGTTAGCCCTGTGTGCTCAACCCATCTTTAAAGATGCACAAGGATAACGCACGGTATAATTACACTAAAAAAGTGGGGCAACTGATGACGTTGATGCAGCTGAGGCCGATACACTGGGACGTAACTGTGCTTAAAGTGCTCTCACATGAAGACACTTGGTCACCTTTTTCGTAGGCATTTCAGTCCACAATCACGTTTTATTATTTCAAGGTGGACGAAGTTACGACACAATCATGATCTCCCAAGCTTCACCAATCACCAGATGGAATCCACCCATTGTTTTTACGGGAACTTACCAATATTCTCTCATTCCCAAACCCCAAGTTGCTCAACACCTCACTGACAGCTGGAAAACCTCTGAACGAATGGAAATAGGTAGTCGTTTTCCCGATGTGCAACGGTGGATACAAAACTGCAGCTGTCAGTTACCATCCGGTAAACCATACTCAAGTTGTTCTCAATGTAATGGGGCGACTTATCACCAAACGGGTTCGGTATCATCTTGATTATCATAACCTATTCATTTCCGCAAAAAAGGCTTTCGCATAGCCCGTTCTTGCCTTTTCTACATCCTCTTGGCTGGTGAGCATTGGACTGGAGCGCAGGATGGATATCCTACGTCATCTTCGTGGATTTCAGCAGAAATTTGACAGAGCCTCAAGCGACTGACTCTTCCAGGTGAAACCACTGGAAATACTGGATCCCCTTCTATGCTGGATAAGGGACTTCCTGAGAGGTCGGATATTTGTAGCCAAATTTTTAGGACCTTCTCCAGATGGTACCCTACCTCCAGCCATGCTCTCCAGGGGTTAGTACCTGGTCTTTTGTTATTCCTGAGGTTTGCAATAATCTTCCGATCGTCTTCGGCTCATAATGTCTACTTTAGACTGATGATCTAAAGTTGTATCACATACTTCGTTCTGAAGCGGACAGGCGGTCCCTATAGGATGATTTCGATAAGCCGCGCGTTGGTTCATTATATGGACCCTTCCGACAAATCTAGAGAAGTCTGACCGCCGTAGATTGAGCACAGCCGCCTCCGGGCTACAATCTTCATGGGACTCCACTTAGAACTACAGTCTATGAACGTGATTTTAAGGTTTTACTGTCGACCTTGGAAACAGAAAACCATACGGATAAAGCAAGTCTTGGCACGGAGCACGCTCGATGTAATGCACTGAGAAACTCTACTTTGACGCTTTTCGAATGTTATGCACTAACCATGAGCGACCTCCGTAGAACTATGGTGCTCTTGTTACATATCCGTGCATGGCTGACGAATAGGCCAAGTTTGAATGAGTTCAGATGGCTACTACCTGTCTCATCGCGGGACTACGTGGAACGGGATACGAAGGCCGTTTATAGGCAACTAGGTTGTCCCGGGAACTTATCATTGGAGACTCCATTTGCGTTCGACGCATTATCCAGAGTGGCCTAGGATCAGAACTGGAGGCGTTACTTCCACTAAGTGAACCTTTCCGAATGCGTGGACATCCAATGACACCCTTGAAGATGCAATTCATTTGTTAACCTCCGGTGTATCGCTTGTCCCGAAAAGTCACAAACATCGGGGACTCACCTCCAGCGGAGATGGTGGAAAACTTCGACGGAAAATCAGACGATATTCTGACTGACATGGGGCGTGATTCTCTTTCCTGAGACCACATCCAAGTGCTGTTTATAAGAGGCTTACACTGGAGGTTTCCTTCTGCCTCTAATTTCGAATACTGAAGACTAAGTCGAAGAATGCTTTAAAGGTGATGTTTTTGTGCGAGCATCACCCTGCCAGTCAAAATAGTGTATTATTATAGATTTCTCAGTTTGCGAATAGCTTTCGTATAATCAAAATGAAGAGCTAGAAACGTATTAAATGGTGACAGAACTAGAAGAGGAAGAAACCGAAGCTGAACGAGTGAACACATTTCACTCTCTTGGATCGTTTTCACTCACTGACCACCTTTAGGTCATTACTAATTATAATACCAATTTTTCAATATTGTGGAAGCTATAACTAATAATTCATTCATCAAAGGAGGCTACTTTGTGCTATCCGACCAGTAAATTTATCTGTAAAGCAAATTTCGCATTCAGGTTTTATCCCTCGAGTTAAGTCCTAAACAAATGAAATGATCATTTTAGAATGATTTCTTGGTCCCTCATTTTGCTCACACCTAGGTCGCGCAATGTTGCTGCATGTGTATTTCTGAACACATCACTATGAATGAACATCAGCATACGTATTGAAGTTGTGTCGTCCTAACGATCCGCATATGGTTTCCGTGCAAGACAATCTACCATCATAATTTATCTATTTCTAACATTCCGGTAGACAAAGCATCAATAGTAGTTTATGCTTCGCGTGCGTGTTTTGGAAATTCGGTGTAGACGGAAGTGTCGGTAATCACTCAACGTTCTGCTCAGCGCGGGTATCCTTTTTCAAGACTGGCTTACAATGCGCTGTCAAATAATCCGAACTGCGTGCAGCGAAGTACAGGATGCTATAACTGTAAAAATTGTTAAACCAATTACATATGATGGTCTATTCGTTCGATAGTTTCGGGGTTTGTGCAGTGGTAGCTTCCATATTTTTAGTTATAAATATAAAATGAGAGAATGATGTTGCGGACTGTCGTCCCGCCGTAGAATGACTTGCAGATAAACGAACCCCGAGTCCTGAGTCAGCGAAAACAAGTTCGTTTTACTACGTGTAAGGAAAGAAATTTAATGAATGAATGATATTACCGTACTTCAAGCTGCGCGCGGTCAGTTTGCCTGCAAAAGACAGAATTTCGCGACTGCGGTGTCATGCGAGATACAAGTTTAACAAGGACAAGTCCCACGACAATCATAGTTTAGGCAATTACAGCACATTATACAAGAAATGCAACCAATCAAAATGAAGAGTTCATAGGATGGGAAGTATGTTCTAGGCCCACGAATAAGGTGAAACATCACGAAGACCACAGTCATTCTTTGTAGCCATTCGGTGTGATGAGACGTGCGTAAAGTGGATCTCAAAAGTATAAACAAAAACAAAGTAATGTGAAAAGGAGAAGCACGACTAAACCAACATGCTAATGATGATCAGATAGCACGTGAACTCAAGAATAGAGTAAAAAGTCCGGGCTAGGGAGGGGAACATTCACTGAAAACGAGTCGGTGCAGGCTGGAAACAAAAACGTGTGACTAAGGGCCGATACGGAAGGGAAAAATTATATTCATAAAGAAAAAACGGGTGACATGGGCTGAGAAAGTGAATCGAATTCTACAGGTATGCAGCCAGACGTCATCAACGATCGCGTCACCTGATCGAAGCAAGATCAAGCGCAGATGAAAGGGTGAGGGTTCAGGGCCGAACAACGCATTTCGGTTGGCGAGCTTACTTTCTTTTTTCGAGTTTGGTAAATCTCGTTACAAATGATCCAAGCGAAACAGAGATGCTGTTGAACAATGTTCCGCTTTCACCCAGTTTGCCATCATGCATGTTTTAGGGGGACCATATGTGGTTCTCCACTGTTAGTCTGAAAAGTATCCACGATATCGTGTGGAGGGAATTGCGGTCAAAGCATGTGAAACACAAGTGCGTGTGATGGACGGGGAGGCTTTGCCAGTAATAGAGAAGTAGCAATTAGCGGTCCAGACCGGTGCTGTGAGAGTGACGCATGAGATGTTACTGGTTGACGGGGTTGGTGAGACGATCGGTGTGGTTGATTTATTGGACTGTCTGGGTGAAGAAATCGAGTTTAATGGTCGTCGATTGCAAGTTGAGGAGATATCGAGCTGCAGTCCCGGTGGAACAGGTTGAGGTGCATTTTGGTGTGAGAACCTTGTCAATAACAGGTTCACCGATTTCGTACTTTAGGCAGTGTATCCAGAAGTACGGAGAATTGTTTTCAACACCGATGACGACTACGGTTTTTGCGACTGGCTAGAGCGCAAAATCGACTTGATGCTGGGAGCAGTGTTCAAAACGATCTACTGGAAGACACCACAAAGAGTTGTACGGGAAGTAGAGAAGCAAGTTTGCGACATACAATCAGGGGAAATAATTCAGCATAGCACCAGCCGGTAATCCTCGACAGCTTTTTAACAAAAAATCGGATGACACGCACAGACTTTGTGTTGAATTCTGGAAACTCAACCGCATCACAATAAAGTACGCATTCCTAATGCCATTAACCAAGGAATAATTTTGACAACTTCATGACGCGCAGTTGACACTAATCCATTCATGGTCGGGCTATTGGCAGTTACTCAGGCTCGCAAAAGACAGAGGAAACACCCCTCTGTGTTAATGGGAAACAATCCGAGATCCTACGAATAGTTTTGTACGGTGTAACGTGCCGGCTACCTCCAGACGTTCGCTGCTGCAGGCACTGGAAAATCTGAAAGGTGTTGTGCTCTATGAGGATGATATTGTGATATTTTCAGATACGATTGACGAGCATGGTTCCAGACTAAGTGCAGTCCTGGAGAGAACCAAACAGGTGAGTTTGAAGTTGAGCGTGAAGTATCAGATCGCAAGTGACAAAATCGTTTTCTTGAAACATATTATTGGGGGGTGGCAAACTGCAACCACTACTCGAGAAAGCGGAGACAATTCGAAACTCCTCCACGCCAAAATCATGGCGTCAACTAAGATCTTCCTTGGCCCGGTTGGTTATGACGCCAAGTTAGTGCCAAACTTTGCCCATAAAGTTTGTCCTGTTTCAATTACTGGGGAAAGACAAGAAGTAGGCGTTCAAGGAACTCAAAGGAAGTGTAACAACCCTAGAGGCTTTTTGATAATATCAAAGCCGCCCGAGAAGTTCACCGTATCTGCGGATGCCAGTGACGTTGGAATTAGCAGAGTATGATCAAAGCCATCTGGAATAATCGAGTACGCCAGTTGGTTGCTTACAGGTACCAAAAGAATACCCCACCAAGGAAAACGAATGTTTAGCAATATTGTGGGCACTATGAAAGTAGAGAACATATCTGAATGTTACTAGCATTTGCATCAAAATGGACCACAACCTATGGACGTGGTTAATGACGCAACGAGATCTAGGAGGAAAATTCGGCAGCGGGGATATCGCCTGCAACAATTCACCTTCACAATTGAGCATATCAACGATCGAGAAAGCGAGATACCTGGCGCGCTGTCTCGCTCGAGCCACGACAACCAACTACCAGCCGAAGCAATCCCAGTGAATCGGCTGGTGCCAGGCGATGACGTTTCTAGCCACCAGCATAGTGCGGACGGTTCGTCCACATCTTCAAACCCAAGCCAGACCATACGAGAGTTCATCCGCGCTGCATGACTTACTGAAAATATGATATCGCTCGCATGTGGAGGATGGGATGGGTAGAAAACCGAACCCCCGGTTCAGCTGTTTATGTATACAAATTCCATGATGGAATATTATCTATTTCGTACGCTCTTCAACAAGATGTAGTGACAAAGAAAAATGCGATCGGCTGAGCAGAACGCCACGTTGAGATCACGAAGGGATAGTGGGCCCACTAGAGCACTGTTGAGTTCGAAAAACTGTTGAAGAATGAAAAGCCTCGAGTGACAAAATAAAACAAGGACTCATTCATTCACTCCCAAGGATGTTACCTGAAACGCGGAACGGCGCACTTCAAGAAGCAGTCCAGCAGACCTACCTTCGAATGTGGTCGTTTACCAACGAACATTGCACTTATTCTTCAGCTCTCACTCTCCTCTGGAAACGGTGGTTTTTCATAAAACAGGTTATGCAGACAGAGATTTTCCACTCGATTAGGGGCAAACATCAATACCGTAGTTAATCATCCTCCTTGGTCGAAAGTGGTAACACCGGGGATCCGACGAATGCGTTCTCGGCTATGTTGAATCATTGCGACAAACACCGACTAAGGGTACTCGAGGCATTATCGCCCCCATCAAATCCGCCGGATGTCCAAAAGCGTATGACCTTCAACATTACCTACCGTGGCTTCAGCCAATAACATACACACACGGCTCTAACCCGAATAAAAATAGCCTCACTTAATCGTTTTGTATTTATTTTTGTTTGACGTGATACGTACATAAACGATGACAGTGTACGAAAGGAATTTCTCTCGCGGTGTTTATCTTCCATATTGCTCGTTCATATTCTCATTCAATTCATATTAGAAGATGAACAACAAAGGAAGATCGTATCAGTCTATGGTAGGGATGACGTACTATCTTTTAAATCCAAATGGATCAATTCGCGTGAATAATTTTAATTGAAGTGTTCATATTTAATCAGTTCCTGAGTAAAATCAAAAGGTATAGCCCCGTATTCATATGGGCCCGCGGCACTTCAGATAAGAGTTAACTTTTTTTTCTGAGAACTCGAGTGGGTAGCAAGAGGGTCCAAAGAGATTAGTTTTCAACGCTGTTTATGTGAAGCCCGGAGACTGACTTTGTCAGGGTCGTGTTGACTATGGACATATATATATATATATATATATATATATATATATATATATATATATATATATATATATATATATATATACTCGCACCCCGCTTTAACCCATTTCAGGCAAAGCTGAACCTAGAGATAGCAGCTCAGTACTCAAGTACGACGTTAACAGTTATCTGGACTAAATTAAACTCTGATAAAACCAGTAATGGTGGTTTCCCATGCTCACACTATAAGTGACTGATTGAAAGCGACTGACAACAGAAAATAATAATACTGATTGGTATGTATGAAGAGAACAGTAGAACCAGAAAAAGGTGATTCAGTACAACGATTTGGGAACCCCTCAGACATCATGACCTATCAGAGATCACATGTCTCGAAAGACTGAAGTATCACATGATGGGGTGCGCGTGAAACGAGGGTGCAGATAGTGAGGTCGAACTGAGATGTCACGTTGGTTTAGAACACGAACGAACTGACGTCTCCGTCTCCACCGGGAAGACCTAGGCGGCAATCTTGCTCTCGAAGACGAGCGAGCAGATTACATCGGAAATGTTCGCGATGATAGTTGAAAAACATGATGTCGTGAACTGTTTGACTCCAGTATTCGTGAAACGTAAAGAAGGTGAAACCTGGGGAATGATTGAAAATAACAGATGGATTGGTTTATTTAACCATTCAATTAATCACGAGAACATAAACGAATATGACGGGGACAGGGGCTCATTCGCCACACGTGGAACTGATCTTGAAATGAGATAAAACAGTAAAGACGCTGGAATCGAACGGTGACAACATTCAGGAAAGTCACCGTAAACGTGAAAAACAAGCAATACTTGGGGTCTCAGAATGATATGCGGTAGAAGTCGACTGTTGATTAAAATTGTTTTTAATTATTATAAGCGATACTAGCACTACTGAACTAAGCTATTTCATTGACCTACACATTTTTACGGTCAGATATTCCTCGATCAACCGAGTGAGTTGTACAAAAATTTTCGAGGAAAATACGAACGGAATTGTTTTGATTTATGTTATTCTTATCGGTATCGTTTAGGCACCCACCAACAAGTATGTTACTTCCTCAAAAATATTCGATTCGAGAATGAACACACTTAAATACCCAGTAGATTTACTCAACCGTCTAGAGTCGTGCATGAAACGGTCATGAATAAGCTGACTGGATCACCAAATAAGCGTTAAATCTAATTTTAGGGTAATGAGCACGAGACTGTGTATGCTTATTCATGCTTTAAACTGATGATGTCTATCAAGCAAAATCTCTTGTTTGAGATTCAGAACCACTCCACACGCTTCGATTTCTCCAGAACACGATCGTGGTAGCAGATTTTCTGGGTGGAATGTTGACACCGGAACCTGGATTTGAAAGGCAATGCAACATCCTGTCATAGAGTAATCGCTCATCTCAAACACTGTTGGCCCTGTTGTGAGAAAATGAACTGGAATCAATTCTACAGAGTATTCGACTGGCGGCAACTTCCAAGATGATTTTTACTGAACCATCCAGTCTTTTAGAATGCAAGTTGCAAAAACATCCTCAGCTTCGAATTTTTTTGGGCAATAGTAATGACAACTCTGTTGAGGCATCTGAAAACTTCGATTGAAGTTACGACTGGAGAATTCCGTGACTGTTTTCGTTTTAAGTTCTTTGGGTTGATAATCGGCAGCTGATTCATTGTCATTCTTGATGCAACCGACCTGCTGGAGTTTGAGGTTGAACCTCGCATATATATATATATATATATATATATATATATATATATATATATATATATATATATATAAAATGTAGGCGGAAAAAGGTACGATGAGTAATTAACTGAAGATACGCGTCCACTGTCGACGGTACATCTTTAGATATTGCTTTTGAAGAAGTTATCATGTCTATCGGACGCCATCTAGCTGCATTCGTTCCCAAACGTTTACGTTCGATAGATGAACGGCACTTGATAACACAGTTAGTGTGCGGGTTATTACTCAAAACAGAGCTAATGCCAAGACGATTAGAATAGACCTGTTCATTCAACTGATACCTAAATTAGTAATCATGAGCGCTTGCTGTACGGTGTGGACAAAAAAAGTGCCTACACCCTGGGGAAGTCGAATTTCGCAACTTGCTGCTCAAAACCTTGCTAGTAGACAAAATGAAGCAAATACCACGAAAGTGTACGCGGAAAGTACAGTGATCGCATAAAGCTACCGACGTACTCCTGTCACACTTTCAGTGATTACTTCACTGTAAAAACCATTACCAGTTCATTGATTGCGGTTGTTCATTGATCCCTACTTCTCAGCAGCAACCGAACTCGAATATCGAAATTGAAAATTAGGGAGAAAACCAAAAATAATAATAGTAATATTTTCACTGTTATGTTGTGCAAATACAAGTGTCACTTTTCATGTCACGTATTCATATGTTCCTGCATATGATCACTGACTGAACTAATCACGTCGTTATGTAACCCACTGTGGAAACCCGATACGCTCTAAAAGGCCAAGTACATTAGTTCCCGACTAGAAATTGGCCATCACCACCCATAATTGGGAGGACAATGACAATGCTTAATAAAGTCAGTTAATAAAGCTAATATCTTCCTTCCATGGTACGGACTATCAAGTTTAATATAGCTTCTGATAAGTGGTATACTGCCAATTAGTCAGGTCAATCAACAACTCGACTACAGGTTAAATCTTTATAGTGTTTGGTCTTATGATAGTAATAACTTCATTAAAGCTATCAAATAGGGATGGCAGAGTGCATTGTAACTGCAATTATTTTGTGCATGATCATTCACGCGCATAGTGTAATTCTGGACATTGTTCGTTTGACCTCATAACTGAGCAGTTCTCCGACAGTAATGGTAAAGCATATCATTTGACTTTAGAGAATCTTGGACAAGTCGGTGAATTCAATTTGGCTTTATTCTTCCCTCATCACTTTTGTCGGTCTTCTAGTGAAAGATTACCATTATGCCAACGTTCATTAAAGTTACATCACGCTCCAGTGGAATCTCCCGCCCTAAACTAATCAGTTTTCCAACAGGTGTGCACCTTGCTTCGCGTGACAAACCTTGCAGTAATACAACGATTTGATTGAACTTAAGGAAATTGGAAAGTGGTAATCTGTTGGTGTTAAGAGAAAACAGTAGCTAGTTCATCGGCACGTATTTACAAACCTCGAGCTGAACATAAACGGTCAACATTAGTTGCACCTGTTTTTGCCATAACCCCTTCAGACAGTCGTTCGATACTTAAGACGGAATCACTTGTGCCAATCGAACGGTCATCTACAGTCCGACACAAATCGGGTCAACGGATTAATGATCAGTCCGGCAAATGTTTTTATCAACCTGATCGGCCCAACAAGGCTCGAACCTAACTGAACGCCCGAGCTCGGGAAAGTTCGTTTTGTGCTTTAAATATTACACAGTAATTTCTGTAAGGACGCACGTTTTGCCGAGCTGAGTTGTTGTCCTCTGGTTTTCCGCAGTGGGCTGGAGCGATTCAAGTCGTACTCAGGCCATAGAAAAGAACGCGTGGGTAATAACATCCGAATCGCCGAGAGAAAGATCGAATTAAATGAATTAGGTTTTAGTCCTCATGATATGCACTGGCTTATCATCCTATAATCACAACCTCCCTTAGTAAATAAAGATCTTTTGGATTAGCCGTCACCCTCAGCAAGACTACCATTATTTTTGCACTTCTTAACCTTCCGTTTATTCTGGCATGATGCCACATACTCATTCCGCTGCCCCAAGGGGACCAGTATGTAATCCTCCCACATATCCATTATTTTCATTTCTTCCAACCTTCAGTCAAGGAATTTATTGAGTAATAGTCACAACGAAAAGCAGTTATCGTAGTGCGTCCAAGTAATCTTTTCACTTTGATGACCTCGGCCCGGTCCTAGGTTTTCGTTCCGCAGTTGCAGTCATCTCAGTGCACATGTTGTGCCTTGGAGGAACGGAAGGAAGCTTAGTTTATCCGTCATAGCAGCCGTAGTCAGTTCAACCGTGGTGCAGGTCAACATGAGTCATGTGCGACCCAGACCACTGCACTATTAGGTCGTAATTTTCTCCTCGATCATCTTGCGGGCAGACCAAAACCATGTGAAGAAGGCACACAATGCGCGCACGGTGTCGACAAACGCTACGAATGCTAGCACTGAGTAGCGTTCAGTGCCAAGTGCATGTCTTTGACAGTTCACTAGGCACCGCAAATTGGACTCAGATGAAAAAAATTCACCTTGTTTGATCTTCTCATAAGTGAATCTATCGGTATGGTAATACTCATAACGTTTAAGCACAATTGGTTTCCTGATCATACACACTCATACTTTCCGGTGCACGAAACCCTTCTAAAGACTGGGTTCACTCAGCTATCCCCCATGTTTAGCCACATGCACGACATACTACACGCACAGAAAACACTTTTTGATGCGTGTATTTGTGGGCGCATGAATGCGCGTGTGCATGTGCGAGCTGACTTCAGCAAACAGACAGCGATGAGACAGTGCTGGGGATGGCCGGGCGAATCCAGTCTTCGAAGGAGTTTTGTGTGTGTGTATGGCCGGATAACCATTTGTGTTTAAACGTGAATGTGTGCGGACATCATCATCATCATCGTACAGCGTTAAACAGTAGGGCAAGCCCCACCGATCTCTGCCTTTTTCACCATGTTGCACGTTGAATTAGAAAGTAGGAATATACAAGATGGACAGGGAGTGGGAAAAGGAAAGAACGCCCTAGTAGCTAACACACGGAATACATAGTCTAAATGCACATGTGCACACCAACCAATCATTCTGATTCGACAGAAGGTGACAACACGAATGCCACTGTTCACGGTTTGCAGCTATATCCTTCAGTGTTCCCAGCCAACTGGGTAACGGATGTGTTGCACCCGAAACACGAAGACGTGAGGCGCCTACTTTTCTCAAGTTCGCTGTACATTTTCTCATTCCTCGCTTCCACATCATCTGTTGACCTCCACGTGGTTTTTTCAACTCCTAAGGAGGAACGGAGAATAGGACACGGTACGGTAGACGTGTTTGCCATACGTAGCACCTGCTCTAACCAACGAAGTCTACTAAGTTGGATACGCTGTGACAAAACGTTCTCCGAATTAACACCCAATACTCGATTTCTAACCTCAGCATTGCTCACTCAGCTATTCCACCCAACCCTAGCGATACTACGTAAACATCGGTGGTCGAAAATCTCAAGACGACGAATATCTTCAACACGCAGACCCCAGTTTCGCAACCATACAACAAAACTGAACGCACTGCAGCACAGTATACACGACCTTTCAACTTCAGTGAAATATCAGGTCGGCGCCACAAGTGTTTCAGTCCAGCGTATGCCGCTCGAGCCCTCGATATCCGCATGCTCACCTCTACTACTGTGCTCCCATCCGTCGTCACGCTGCTGCCGAGGTACGTGAAGCGGTCGACAATTGTCAGCACTTCTCCATCGAGCATCAAGCTCGGAATCGTTAACGTTCAGTCTTGTAACATCATTTTACACTTTGAAGGAGCAAAGCGCGGTGGCTTAAAGTTGACCGATGCGACAGCTTCACTTACGTGGACGAGGCCGTTGGGGCACACAACAGAGTGCGTTCATGCAGCATTGTCTACACCCGTCACCATGTAGAGGGGTGATTGCTTGATCACATAGGGTGGTGAAAATCTTGATCTATCGTAATTTACGTCGTCACATGGTAAGATAAAATTATCACCATGTCTTTCGAAAAGTGGAGTCGACGCATCACCACAGAGATTTCATTTGGCTGTGTGGGCGCGGTGCCGGATGCAGGTTCAGTAGTGGCCACCTACTGCAACAGAAAACAAGGTATGGATCCGGGTCATTCTCTCCAACTAGCGAGACTGAGGATATATTTGTTTGGGAGACGGAACAGTTTCCCCAGTATTAAGGCGCTGATTACAATAGTGAATTTGGTTTCCCAGAAACATTATACTTTTGGATTTATTATAGTCATCCATTCACTTACTAATTTAAATCTTTATCTGATCACGCCACCATATACATTGGTAATATCCATGTCGCTTCCCTCCGATTGATTGGTTGCCCTAGATGATTTCCAAAGTCAATCGACTCCGAACAAGCAGAACCTATGTATAGCAGCCGAGTTCTGCGCTCCCCGAACCACACAATTTGGATGCCCAATGAGACAATAAACTTCATCAGTCAACACACTAACCTGTGTTCTTATTCAAGTTAATGGGAGGTCTAGCTTCGACTAATGTGCTTCTATTGCCGATCATATTTTGCGACCCAACGAAAGTCGTTGTGCCGGTACGTGTCCAAGTGACACTTGAGCGCCTATCATCTGGTTGATTCATTTAAAGGTTTTAACCTTCGGAGATTGCTGTGGAAGGCACAGCAATATTCATCATCCACCTATGAAACATACGTAGTGACAAAGCACTATCCTCCCAGTACTCCCAGTACTTTGTCCCTCATCATAGACCTCTCACAACTGTTGTTTCACGGTCCTCTTTCATTTATTAGTCACTCCTTAGTAATGCTAGTCTCTTTACCAGCACCCTGACGGCAACTTGTCATCTCTGTTGCACTGTAGAAACTATTTTTGTGTCCAATGGCAGATTAGACTCACCCCATCGAAATTCTATATTTAGGCTGAAGAAGTGCACTGCAAATGTCATGATGATCGTGACGTAAACTATCAATCACACTTGTTGGGTCACGTATATTTCATCACGGTCCTTTTAGGCACGATGAGAAATCCTTGCGATGAACCACGTGAAAGGTTAACGTAATGCGCACGTGATTCGAACATGTAAGTTTTAGGTGGCGAATTACAACTGATTGATGGAAGAAAACTGATCAGTCGATAAGTTATTCATTGAAGTCTAAAAATTGGCTTTAAAAAATAGTAATGTACGTGAGATAGAAACAATGATAAAATGATATTTTGAAGAACTTCTGTCGTTGAGAGCAGTTAGGATGTTGTGACCTCGACCACGCTGCCGCGACTGTCATCTTCGTTCTTGTTTTCACACGTTTATTGTTTAACTGAACGCTGACTGCCAAGCGCGGTTGCCATTTGACCGTTGCTCTTGGGCACGCTCTCAAACACACGCTAATCAGTATCTCTCCCGATAGCTTTCTCGTTCCCACGAGTCGTGGAGATCACCGTCCTGGTTAACGTGTTCGTACGAAGCCGAGCATTAGAGTAACGTGCTGGTGGTCCACGTAGTATGAAGGATCAAAGAACGCGTTTAAGAAGGAAACAGCGAGGTAGGGTTTAGCGACCTTACAAAGTGGTATTAATTAGCGATATTTAAAGGGGTCAGATAAATGACCACCGGTAGATGGCGGGCTGCCGTCTTCACTTAATATATTTGGAAATTTGCTTCTCGTTACACATTTGAATGCATCATCACAGTCCCGACTATAAATACTAGGGGTTTTACATATCCTATAGAATGAGAAACGAAATATTGTATGACATATCGACATCAAATGGGACACTCAGGTGACGATAGTCAAGCTGACGGGACCAGTTTTTCTTATCTCAGAAGACGTTCGATGCAACAGAAGTCTTCGAACACACAAGTCCAGAGTATTAAATTACACGATATATCTTCCAAGTAATGAACGTGCATTCGCATTATGGATGCCACTCTAGCATAATCTAGATATTCTCACGGAAAAAGTTGATTGTATAAACATGTTAACGTTGAGGATGAAATGAGAGGAAATTCCGTTTGCACCTTCGGCGAAAACCCGTCTCGACCAACGACCTAATCACACTTCATCTTCATTAGTACCCCATATACTGAGAAGCAATATATCACCTATGAAACCTTCGTTTAAGGTTATTGCGAAACCTAGAGCCATTATTCGACATTAAATATTGGTCAAGTCCGCTGATTCGCTTCTCTGTCATCCAATTTCCGCGTACACTTTTTTGACTGACTTTATTAGTTGCTTCGTGGTATTTGCTTCATTTTGTCTACTAGCAAGGTTTTGAGTAGCAAGTTGCGAAATTTGACTTCCCCAGGGTGTAGGCACATTTTTTGTTCACACTGTACAGACGCCACGTTACGCGTGATGGAATCCATGGCGCACGCCTGTGTGAATGACCTTAACTTCTACTTAAGCTGTAGATGATGCATCCTACTCGATGGCAACATAGCTGAAACCGGAACCGATCTACAGAATTTTACCAGTCAGCTGAAGTCCCTTACGTAACTAAAAATGGATTCCTTTCACATAGGCACTCGTTATCGTGCAACTGGACTTTCACAAACACCTTTAGAATGGAAGTACGCGGTAAAGTAAGGTACTACTATTGCTGCTAACAAAAATTACCAGGTATATCCCAGATCCATAGGCGAAGAAAAGACTTACAGAACAATTTATGAAAGTCCACCAGAGAGGAGGCAGTAGATGTGTTGTAGAACTGATTTTTCAAATCCCCATTCTTTAGGAAGGTATACAACATCTCAGTAATATTGATTCCAACAACTGCAAAAGGGTACCTGTAGAAATGATGGAGAAATCGACCCGGATTTGTGGGAAAACTTACCAATGTTGTGGATGATTCGAAGCTGATAAAATACCACGTGCCAACGACGTGTGTTGCTCAGAAAAGTAGCTGGCGACACGAAACACCAGACAGTGAAGGACGGTGGACGAGAAATGGGAGAAAGAAAGCAAAATTAACCCAAGGAAATTGGTCACATACAAACGCGGATAGATTCAAACCCGAAACAACTGTTTTTAAAATAAATTGCACGCGAACGCAAAACGATTTGCAGATGAAAAACGGCCTGCAGTGGACGTCAATCACAAAACTAATGAACAGAACTGAACTCATACGTCGTGCATATTGTTCGGGCGATGTTTTCTCGAGAAAAAAGTATTTTTCATATAAATTCGAACCCACAGGATTCAACCATGACATCACTTTTCCATAAAACTGCTTAGCTTTTGAATAATTCCCATTCCTACTTTTGTACAAAACTCAAACTTTTCCCGCCAGTTGCGTATTTTCATGATAATCTCCTGTCATTTTTCTGCTGCTCACGTGACCTCGATGATTGGTTCATGCATGATCGTTGCAAGATCGCCCGTACAGGGTATGTAAATCGTAGAGTTGACATCTCAGTCAGACCTGTGTTGATCGTTACCAATAAACGCGTGGTACCCTGTTGTGTCTGGGTTCTCACTTCAGCTAGCGGGTGCGCCAGTATCGTTGAAGTTTGCGCCTTGTGTTCGAGTTACTGGCTAGTCGATGACCATTTTAGTTGTGTGATTACGGGTCTAGGAGGTTCGACAAAAGCGACCAGTTGTGTCATTATCTTACGAGGCCGCAGATACCACTCTTCGTCCGCAATTAGGTTGTTGTGTGCTTACTCGGCTTTGTGTCTCGTGTTTTGTGTCGTGAGCCTGCTTGGCTTCGTGCCGTGTTCCGTACAGTGTGTTCATTTGGCTCGTATCTTGTGATTGTGTTGTGAGTACAATTGGTCGTGTGCTTCCATCGAGTCTCAGTGGGTTGAGACTTTGTATTAGGTGTGTAGTCATCGTATAAAAACAGTATCACATGATTATTCCATCAGCGGCTGGACAGCTATTAAATGTTTGTTTTGCTGACTGTCCTTCGGACTCCACCTTTCACGCACAAACCTCAGGTCATCCGACCAATCTGCTATTAAATGATTTTCTTATGCGGTAGTAATATATCCCCGACGGTATGGAACACTAAATTAGTTGTCACCAAAGAATATCCGACATTCCTCAGGAACCGAGCTCGAAACGAAAAAAATAGCGGTGAATAAGCACTCTCTCGATGGCCAAATATAATGCACCATTGCTGTACAGCTGCTGTGAGTAAGCTGAGTCCGTGTTGTTAGGCGAAATCTAGGAAAATTCGTTCAGGTACACATCATCATTATCATACAGCGTTAAACAGAAGGGCAAGCCCCACTGACCACTGCCTTTCTCACCATGTTGCACGTAGAAGTAGAAAGTATGAATATACAAGATGGATAGGGAGTGGACTCACAGGGCTGGAAAAAGAAACAGCGCCCTAGTAGCCGACACACGGAATACACAGTATACGCGCTAAGGGAGCCGAGATTCAGAGGCTGATGAGGCTTGAGAAAGTGTGGATTACAAGGTAGTTGATTCTTTACGGCACTTTTTGACAATGAACCGTTGCGAGCATTGGGCGTCTTATCAGTGGAACCACTATGGGTGGGTAGAGGGGGCAAAAACAGAGGTGGCTGCGGACAGAAGATAAACGTTGAATAAAAGAGAGGGAACTCTGAGCAGTAACCCACTTGTCACTACTCACCCCGCTCGATGTAATGGACAGCACGGTCCTGATTATACTGCGCGACGACAGACGCTGTATGGAATTCCTTGTATTTACGCAGTTTATAGTGGTTCAGGTGGTTCAGAAAGCTGTCTCGTTAGAGCACACTGGAGGAAGGACAACATGTTTCGAAGCAAATAACTGTAGGAATTGAACTATTCACAAAAATAATATTGACGGAAACTCCAGCGTTTAAGTTCCGTGAGAGTGCAGATGAGTTTTACCTGAATTTCAAATGCAAACTCACATTAGGTTTTTTAGGGACAATATACCCATTCCACGAAAATCAGAAACTGGACTGTCGGTTTGGAATCCAACAAGAGTCCACTGTCTGTCCTCATCGGCCGACGTATCTTCGGGGCGTAGTAACTTCCACAACTGGAGATAACACGCTTAGAACGGTTTGGAAACTTACTTTGGACATCATTTCCTCGTGATCTGCATTTCCTGACTGAAAAGAAGTCGATTTAATTTGATTAACAGCGTCCACGAGCCTCGCGTAAGCGTGAATTTGCTGCAAACAGTACTGTAGTGCCTGGCGGAAGCTAACGGATGATATTAGACAAAATAAATGCGGCATACTTGGGATATTCGAATTCACTGATGCTTTTCACAGTGACTACATAACTGACGTAATCATCGTAATTGAAATCGTTGGACCACTGTAATCCCTTGCGGATTTCTACCGTTTTCGAGGCACCAATAGCTTTTTCTATGAAGATGGCGATTACCGAAGTCGGAAGACGAACCAATAGGTATCGTACGGGAAGCGCCTCGAGGCTTGCTGTTTGCGATACGGAGTAGTTCACACTGTCCCGTGAGCTGTCGTACAATCCACTTTATTAGCGGTCGTGCGTAGCATTCACAAAAGCTCCAGAAACACAAGAACACAGTTCGAAACATGTCTGCCAAATAGCAAAATGCGGTCATGTCAAATTACGATCAGTAAGTGCAATTACTGACAGAAAATACCGATTAGGTCCCGCGCACAACAGAACCTCGAGTCAATTTGTTCAAACTATTCGCTGCTGCTGGCAGCGGAGGCTGAACTCTTACAGTGAGCTAATGATAAAACGAAATAGTGTGTACTTTGGGTTGCACATATTACATAGTTTATTGTTCCAACTGAACATGTGCGTAGCTGATCCGCTTATTTTGTTGCTATCGAAATCATGGTCAGGAACTGCCGAAAATGTATCCTTACGAGAAATCACAAATCAAGGGTTGAATGTGCCGTCCAAAGAAAAATAAAAACGCGGTAATGACTGAAACGAAAACTGATGACTGGGGATTTCTGCACAAATGAAACAACGCCAACAGCTGTTGGTTCTAACAGTATTTTTCAACGGTTTTGATGTACTCACTCAGTTGTTCCAGTAGGACAATGTACATTGGCCAAACGTCCAGGCGTTTGTCTGAACGTATCCGCGAACACTACCCCCCATGGCTGAACACTGGAGCAACTAAATCGTCCATTAGCGCGATCGTTTCACACCTGGCTCAGTCCAGTAACACAGTAAATGTGTCCATGGCTTTTCGTGCCTTGTATAAGGTCTGGGGTCTACGATGAAGTCAAGCAAAATGTAGCATCCTGGTCATAGATGAGGCTGTCCGTATTCATCTACATATGCCCCCTTCCCTCTGTGCCCGAAAAAATTTCGTTTTTAAGCTCTCCTGGCCCTCCCTCCACCCCACAACAGGCCATAGACCAGATGAAAACTGACATAATGCGTGGGAAATATTCCATATCCGGTCTTGCTTGAAGCCTGGATTACAACTGTCTTCTTTCCTTTTTAATGTCATTATTAATCTTTATCACTTCGTATCTGACTAACTGGTCCAGTTCCTTAACTTGTCGTAATATACTGTGATGTAATGACATGAGTATGAATCACTGAAAACGAGCCTGTCGGCCAGAAAGTTTTGGTTTAAACTAATATTGTATTCGATGATTCATTTCCAAGCCATTACACTCACATTTACTTGTCATGAGAAGGGGGGGGGGGAGAGAGTCAGAGGATAGTCGGTAGGTCTATCGGTCGATTTATCATTCAGTCGGTTAGTCGGCCAATCGACTGGTTGATAGAGGAGAGATGTGGAGGAATGTGGTGAATGTCATCGTGTGAACACTTATTGATCCGAATCGAAAATGCGTTCGTCTACATATACCACGCAATTACTTGCGAGTAGTGTGGGATTGTTTAATTTTCGTTTGATTGACTGTCCTTTTGGACTCCACGTTTCACGCGCAAACCTCAGGTCATCCGACCAACCTGCACTCGGAAGCACCAGACTCGAGTTTCGCTCTTGTTAGAGCTCATCAGTGGTGCATATCCTCCGCCACACACGCCTTCGAGATGGGAGGGCCCGGGTTCAAACCCTGGGTGTGGCGGAGGATATGCACCACTGATGAGCTCTAACAAGAGCGAAACTCGAGTCTGGTGCTTCCGAGTGCAGGTTGGTCGGATGACCTGAGGTTTGCGCGTGAAACGTGGAGTCCAAAAAGACAGTCAATCGAACGAAAATGCGTTCGTCATCAGTCTTTGGCCGGGGAAGCTCGAGCGCATGAACTAACTTATTTTGCGAACATAGCTTAGGCTTAAGGACCCGTACACTAGTCGCTTTGGCCATCGCTAGCGTTTGCGAACGCACTGTCGATCCGGGTCAACAAGTGTTCACACGATGACACTCATTACATTTCTCCACATCTCTCCTCCATCAACCAATCGATTGGCCGACTAACCGATCGAATGACAAACGGACCGATAGACCCATCGACTCTCCTCTGGCTCTCCCCCCTCCCCCCTCTTTCTTATGACAAGTAAATGTGAGTGTAATGGCTTGAAAATGAATCATCGAAAACACATGTTAGCCTACACTACGTGTTTTGACCTAAACCATAGGTCTGTTCACTACTTTCTAATTTAGTATTACTATATCGATACCTAAGATTGTAGGTCTGTCGTGTGCATGTGATTTCTACGTGAGGTTCTCGCTTATGGCTCCTAGAAGCTGTAGTCTGAATTAGCGACCGTTTCCCGGTAAATCACAACACAGGCAGACAAACAACGCACAGAGTAACAGACCTTCATATCTGGCCCAGAAAGTGCTCCCGATGCAGGTGAGGGTCTTTGAACTATGGATCCTTGTTGCCTTGTACAGCTGATTCGGTTGCACGAACGCCAGAGGTTCGCCCTCGAATTACAGCGTCTGGATGGCATCTAATGAGCAATCCCTTACACTGAACTAGGCGACTTGGCAGTTGATCACTCCAAAACACCCAACCATGAATCCTATAATATGTAATATGATTTCCCACAAACTCTACGGCCTTTTGATCAATTTCATGTACCAAAAAAAATCCCGTTACACAGTAATCAGACTTCCAATCGTTTCCGCGTACTTCTGTGTTGCACTAAAAACTGTTATTTTCAGAAGCATTAACCCCCTGGTCATTTTTCTTATATTCGTTATGCTTCATTGCTCAGCTGAATAAAATCAGCGCTGTCCGTTTATATTTATGCACGTTCATTCATGACTTTGCCGCAGGAGTCATCGTTGTTAGCATTAGGAAGCAGCGATTCGGACGAAAGTGTCTGGGCTGAATTCCCGTTCTACATAGAAAGACCACTGTCCAAAGAGTGCCCGACCAGTTAACGCCCACTTATATCAATCATTGTTACTGGCACAACACCGATCTCTATGTACATGTGTATGAGTATTTCCAAGTACTGTACACGCTCCAGAGATTCGAACTGCTTATTGATAATCATGGCCTACTTAGTTACTGGTGTCTTAACGGCCGACTAACGGAACCAGAAATTAGTCAGTTCAGCTTACTCAACCATCGACCTCGCACTTGGTGCTCTGGTTTTCGTTGCTATCTCGCAGCATTGTTGAGCTGAGTAGGAAGGTGATGATTAAATGCGATTTGTGTGCTCTTCAGTACACCTTCTACCTTACAACGGGCACAAGACAAAACGAAATCTGACACAAAAACGTGTGGAACACTCCACATTCGACCTACAGTTAAGCCTGAACCCCAACATTTGTGAGTACTAAACACTATCACCTACTCTCACTGGTTCAATCCCTCCATTTTTCACAACACATTGTGATGTAATGGCATGTTTATCAATGAATGAATAGAGCATAACTGTCAGGTTGGTGGTAGACAGTGACCCACTGTCGTCCGGATCGTTACCACACCTGAACTACTGGGACCTTATGTGATTCGTCGCCACTCCAAGTCTCAGGGTTTGGTTGCCGGTTATCCCCAATAGTGCAGTGGGCCTTCGTGGTTATAGGGTAAATGCCCCTTCTACTGCACTCATGCGTAAGGATGTAATAAAAAAAGGTTGTGTTCCTTAAATTCAATTATATTCACAACACTGTTCTTACTTCCTTCAAACGGACCACATAAACTGGGCGTTTTGCATAAGTTCCATCCTGTAAAAGTGGAAAAAAGAATTAAGACATTCGGAAAAGATGGAGATAATTGTTTTATGTAGCCAGTGATGCGTGAAAAACTGTGATGCTCTATACACGCTTGCGCATCAGTGAATAGGAAGGAAATATACCATCGGGGCCGTGGTTCGAGTCTCATACCTCCGAATGATAGAACTATATATATATATATATATATTTCTCCGAAAGACATTGTTGTACTTGTGGGACACGAGAGTTCGACAGATTGACAGTACAGCATTAACACAACTGACTTTTATTCTCAGCCATGTTCCTCAACGACACTGATGGACGACAAACCTCGTCCCTTGCGACCCAACCCGGTCGTCAGGACGCAGCAATCGATGCAAATCCTGACGCTAGATTCTTCACACCTCTACGCCAAGTCATGGCCTGACCGCCGCGTCGCTTCTTCCAGCCTTGCCTCGTACGTGCGAACAGAGCACGAAAAGATAGAAGATGGATGTGCATTCACAAAACATGACCCAGCCACTAGAGACGGTAGAGAACGATCACTTCATTAGGAGGGCGGCTATCCGTGTCCAAAAAATGACGGCGCATCTCGTCATCACTTAACCGATGTTCCCACCAGAAGCGAGCAATACTTCGGAGACATCGGTTGTCGAACATAGACCCCGAGCATTCTCAACACGAATTGGCCAGGTCTCTCAGCCGTAGAGTAAAACACTACAAACCGCGGTGACGTCCAACGAACCCTTAAGAGAGAGCCGGATGTCACGACGACGCCAAGTGGTGCCACAGGTTGGCGAAAGCTGATCTAGCCGTCTTTCTTTGTGAACCGATCTCTTCCTCAACACTACCTCCAGCGGTCATCAAGTCCCCAAGGTACTTAGAGTTATCAAGTAACTCAAGTTGATCACCAGAAAGGGTGAGTGCAGTAACAGACACGTCATTCTTGCAAAAGCACTTTGCACCTTCCAAGTGCAAAGTGCATACGATATTTGGATACCTCAATCACATAACGATTCACAGCGTGTTGCACTGCTTGTGCACTACCATTCAGCAAAGCCATATTATCGGCATATTCCAAGTAGAAAACTCCGTTCCCTGGGAAGAGTTCAACCCCACCGGTTAGAAAGCCAGACAAGGCATTCCACAAAATGTCTCCTATGACATGATTGAAGAGGAACGGGAATACAGGTCAATCTTGCCGTACTCCAGTGGAGACGACAAAAAGGGGCGGAAGCTAGCTGTGGGCCCGAATTCCACTTGAGGTGTGACGATACAACTCTTTGAGGATTGATGCATACTCCTCAGATAATCCGTTTCTCGACAAACAATTTAATAGTATACTTCTATCGACACAGTCGAAGGCCAGGAACACGAAGTCTTTGGTGTTTGGAAAGTGTGACGGTGCTCTAACGGCTACTGGAGAGCGAACATTTTGTCGATTCATTCACGACCGGCAGAGAAGCCAGCCCGCTCGTCGCGAGTCTGTACTTCACGTGTTTGGTACAACCAGCGAGGCATGACAGATCCAAGCAACTTCGATGATATTTGGATAAAGGTTACACCCTATGGTTAGGGCAGTTACTGCGCGAACCTTTCTTAAACACGAGGACAACAATTGATCACTTCCTCCTGCACGAGGGAACCTACTCAGAAATCTAAACGTCTGAGAACAAAACATGAAGCCTTCTAACAAGCTGCACCCCACCATCTTTAAAAAGCGCTGGGGGAAGGCCATCGCAGCCTGGCACTCTGTGAGATCCTCAGACCTGAATTTCCATTCGGACCACCTCCTTGGTAGGTGGATCTGCCGACACGGGCCGCTGGACATACACCGTAAGAGCTATCGGAGAGGCTAATGTTGAGAGCCAGCAAAACTGTATCTGAAAGTGATCCACTCAGCATTCGAGATGTTGCTGTTGCACGTTGCAACCAGCAGATTTCGTTGAACCTACGAACGCTCGCGTTAAGTGCACGTCTCATTACGAGTCGTGCTTCGTTGTACTCACTTCCAGCCGGGATCGACTGATGTGCATTCAGAACGCCCACAGATTCAGCGGAAATCCAGGGTATTACAGAACACAACTTATCAGACCTGCGGAATGCAAACCATTATTGATAGGTGACCTGTGCTGGTTTGTCGTATCACGTGGAGCTGCAGTTAACTTTTCAGCTAGCGTGTTTTGGAAGAAGGATAAATGAGATGAATCAGAAAGCATATCGCAATACAACCGTCGTTACACCATGCGTTTGGAGTGTCCACCGAAGCACATGGACAGCTTAGTGCAAACCAGTACGTGGTCGGAATGAAAGGGGTGTCCCATTACGAGTGACAGTCTTGAATGCAATGTTGCCATTTTTGGATTATAATAATGTGGTCTATCTGAGTCTACTGCTGTCTCTATGAAGGTGAACTCCACGTGGCTCAGCAGAGATTAGAACGTCTGACTTTCGTACTAGTCTGAGCATAGAGGCAAAATAACTTCCCTGTTTTTCAAACGGCAGGAATCTAGCTTAAAAGGGCCTCCTAAATGCATCTCATTCGATGACAGCCGACCAAATCTAGCATGCACATCTTTTTACAGAGCTCGATATCAGCCCGGCTTGCCTTACGTAAAATATTGTGGATTTTTTGGCAAAGTTTATGTTTACTTGCATCTGGGATGCAGGCGGTGGGTTCATAGGCCGAAAAGACAGACAGATTGGGTCTATCGGAACTGCGACTGCTCACTTTGCGCCAACCGCTGAGCCTCACTTTGCGCAAACGACTGTCGACTGGGATTCACTCTGGCAGTGCCGCTCCAGTTTTTCATTGAGAGCAATGGCCCAGCCCGGCAGTCCAGAACCCGCAGTCCCAGCGTCCACAAAATTGCGCAAATGAAAATTCACGGAAGGATTAGATAAAGGCGTCCATGGAATGACGGAATTGGAGTCTGTTGAGCGCAACGAACATCGGTGGGAAGGAACTCAAATGTACGAGCTATGCCCAATTGTTGTCCTAAGCGCATCAGGATTCGCACGTTGAACGTGGTTAGTTTGAATGAACATCGAGCTCGAAGGAAAGTATCAGCCGATGGTAGCGGATTCGGTGAAACTCAAGGCGAGAGAACACAGTCAGGATTTTCACCAGTAGCACCGCTTCCGAAATGGTCGACCGAAAATTCCGTGGGGTTTGATAAAGGAAAAATGAGGAAATACAGTGGAAATGGGAATGTAAGGTCTCGTGTACGGAGTTAGAGAGTTTTCATGTGTGCGTACGAAAACCGCGTCAATCATTGTATAAGCGGTGCCTTCCATGGTTGTTGCGTTGTGGGTTTTTACATTATTTGGTTGCACGATCCGGAGTGGGCATTTCTACTCGAGAATGCACATCTAACCTTTGGACAGCCAAGCGCATCCTGCAAAGCAGCAGTGTTAGTCCAGACGAGCCGATGGCCAACTATATGGTTCATTCGCCTCTTTCGGAGACCTCAGGGAGCCGATGACTGATTGGTCAGTTCAAACGTTCTTCGAATAAGGCTAGACATCCTAAGTGCCCAGTACACCTCTCCGCCACAGATGCCGGCGAGCATACCGTTGTACGCCTCATACGCCACCCGCTGCTGGTTTGGAATCAGGGTTTATCCCTCTGCTCTAGTTTGACTATCAGTCAGTCAACCCGATAAAGAGTGCCGGGCATTCGCTTCCGTCCTCTCGCTCTGGTGAGAACAAACCCGTCACGAGAAGGCGGTAAGCAAGACTCCTTCAGCAAAGGCTGTAGCAGACGTAGGGTCGGTTGGCAGTATTTCGAAGGGCGTTCAGGACGGATAGCCATCTCGGGGCCCGAGAAACCCATCCCCGACCATACTGAGGCATTTGGAGGCTGATAGAACTACACCATCACATCAACATTAACTAAGTTGCTGGCACATAATAAGCCAGTTAGCTAGGCTTGAGTGGCAAAATGCGTGATATGTGCATTTTCTCTGCTTCTTTAATGTAAGGTGCCATCCTCAAGTACTTAATCGTCAGCACCCTTTATCCAATGCCTCTTATTTTTATTCTGAACGTGGAGTTTACCTTTTCATTGTCAACTGATAATCTACCGAAAATTACAAACGGAACGTGCACGACGATGGTTCGTGAAAGGATAGAACGAGTTCCATTAGGTTTTCCATTCCCTCTCACTAAAATGCTCTATTAAAGGACTCTCGGGAGATAAGGGGCCAACAGTATAACAAAAAATGTAAAGAAACGCGGGTGACGGGTTATTACATGTTTCTCTATCAGTGCAGTGGAATGGATACACCACATTGTCTCAAATGTATGCAAAATTATCACGGATAACTAGCAGTTTCACCTCGAAACTTGGTGTGTTATGTGCCATGAGTCTTTTAGTGCGGTGTGGACAGCCGCGGAGTATGATTCGCCCACAAACCTCCAGTGAATGGCCTTACTAACCTCTCCTCTTGTAACTAAGGATGGATGCAACGCGCCAGCAGTTACTGAGGCTCTCAAGAAAGTGGTAGTTTATGAGTCCAGCATGATTCGAAGGCATTTCTCAAGCCCACATGTTCACTTTACTTAGCTACCTTCAACGGTCGCACACTGAATCAGACAGGGCAACACGCTGCCTCTTTTAGAATTCTTGACACTTTCAAAATAGATGCATGCTGTCTCCGAAACACGCACACAAGACCCCAATTGCGTGATCACTCTTCACGCCCCTGATACAGTCTCAGTCTCTTGCATTACTCTTCGAGTGTCGGATGATCCGGTGTTCAGTGCTCGTGGTCAGGCTGGCGTTGGGATTGCTTTGTGCGTAAGAACTGAGCGTGCCTGCTAGACTGGATTCCAATCAGCAGTCATTTGTGTGCAGTTCGGTTGGATGGTTCCGTTCATGTCAACAGCAACAGACTGAAGCGATAGTGCTTGTTCGTCGTGTGCGCGCCCACTGACCGCAGTTCCTCTGAGATCAGGAGAGAATTATATCACGATTTGTCTCAACTGTTTCGAAGCGTGCGTTCAACGGGTGTGGTGGTCATTGCTAGGGATTTCAACGCCCAATATGGCTGCTTGGAAGACTCGGGAAAAGCACATAGGAGGCTGGTTTACTATCTCATCCGATCGCACCGACAGCGGCGATCGTCTCATCCAGCTGTGGTCTGATCGCAGATTGGCCCTGGTGAGTACAAACTTGTGCCACAGAAAGCGGCAAAGACTCATATGGCGTTCTCCTTCGTCTTCACGTCAAACTCAGATTGACTATACTGTAGTTGATCAGTGCTGGCGCGAATCAACCGAAGACTGACGTACATTTTGGTGTACGCCTGTGGACTCAGACCACGCATTGTTGCGTGCTCGCTTCTGTTTGCGTCTCTTCCGTGGTGGTACCAACGGTAAAGCCACCCGTCCCGCGCAGTTTCTTCCAGACGATAACCGGCGATCTGCCTTTCAAGCAGAGTTGTCGTAATGGTTGTCGATGCAGCCGGATGTGTACGACCCAAAGGAGCAGTGGTAACAGCTCAAGGAAGCCTTGAACGCCGCTTCCAACGCCACGAGACTCAGGTCCAAGTAGGGCTCATAAACGATCGATATCTTCGACATCAGTTGCTCTTTTGGATGCACGCGGATTCGTCCCTCTAGATGCCACATTCAATAAAGTGTAAAGCCTTCGGACACGAACTGACTAGATGTTTGAGAAATGACCGCGAGCAGTGATAATTGCGAGATTTAGGTAAATCGAAAAGACTGTCTATTAGCAATGCACGCAACCTTTACTGTTAAATTAGAGGCATCAGTTCTCGGAAGCCCGGTGTACTTGAGTTCAACAAGCAATCAGACAGCTCACTGATTCACTCTCAGGAAATTCGTCTGGATCTTTGGGCGGAGAACTTAAAAAAATAGTTCGGTTGGCTCACTTCCACAGTGGACATTTGGAACATACTTGCAGCAGATACAATGCAGGCAAATATCACTCTTCCATCAGAAATAGAGGTTATCCAGGAGATAGGTTACTTGAAAACGTACAAAGCTGCTGGATCGGATGGGATGTCTCCATCTTTTTTTAAGGATGGAGGCGAAGCTTTGGTTACAGAGTTCACAAAACTCCTCCGGGTAATCTGGGATGGTAAACAAATGGTGTGAATCCGTGATTGTGCCGAATTACAAGAGAGGTGATAACCTAGTGAAAACCACAGAGGAATTAGCTTGGTAAGTATCGCATCTAAACCGCTCGCCGGGCTTATTCTCCACCGATTATCCAGCGCCCGTGAAAGGTATATGCGTGAGAATCAAGCTGGTTTCAAACCTGGTCAGGGTTGTGCCAACTAGTCTTTACTCTTCGGTAAATCTTGGAGCACAGAAATATCTTCCGTAGGCCTACAATCTCTGTCTTTCTTGGTCCTAAACAGGCGTGTAGTTCATTCAACCGCAAATTTCTCTGCTGCTGCCTCTCATTGAAGGGTGTGCCACAGAAATTTACTCTTCTTTTTCAATACTTGTACGCCAACAGCCGAATTCACCCGAGTTCAGCACAAGAAGTGGTGTTAGTCAGAGTTGCCCTATTTCACCCTTCTTCTTCTTCTCCAATTTCGTGATTAAATTGATTCTTGAGAGAGCCCTATCTTCGTGTGAGAATAGCGGCATTATTCTGCGCTAGGACAGAAAACAGTCTAACTTGGAATATATGGACGATATTGTTCTTCTGAGTGAAGACTCACGTAAGTTGCAAATTGTTCTCGATTGCCTAAACAACGGTGTAGCAATGTATGGGATGCGTTTTGTACCTTCAAAGTGTAAAATGCTGCTACAGAACTGGACTGGCTCTGCGCCAGAACGTTGGTTGGCGCGCCAAGCTCGAGCTAAAGTATATAAATTTTGTTATCTAGGCAGTTACATCTCACCAGGTGGACAGATATCGGATGAAGTGCCATCGCGTATACAAAAGACGCGTTTGACTTTTGCTAACGTAAGTCATCTGTGGCGTCAACGTGAGATCCCACTGTCCGCTAAGGGTCAAGTGTACACTGCAGCGGTTAGGTCCGTTTTCTTATACGGCTCAGAAACATAGCTGTTATTGGCGGGAGATGTTGTAACCCATGGGTTCTTTTCTACGGCCTGAGTGGAAACCTACACACACGATCTCAGCTTGCGACTTCAATCGCTGCAGCCCGCTATGGAACACCAAAAGACAACAATTCAGCTCGTCAAAACGTGTTTACAGAAATTACCATGTGATATTTAAAGCGAAAATCGAAGGTTCCCGATCTCGGGTCTCCAGTTAGGTACAAGCCTTGTTAGGCCGATTAGGTTGATAAAACATTTGCCGGACTGATCATTGATCCGTTGACCCGATTTGTGTCGGACTGCAGATGACTGTTCGGTCGGCAAAAGGGGTTCCGTCTTGAGTAATCCGATAAATTATTGAATAGTGATTATTCACTCCGACCTGGCACGCTCGATTTGGATTGGTGGCTTGCTTCAAAAAGTTTTGTTTTTGTTTTTAACTTCCCAACAGAATATAGGCGGACTGTTGGTGTTCAAGTATCGCCGTCTCCGCAGCATTGCACGAATATGGTATGAACGCCGTATCAGCAATGCGGAAGTTAAGCATAATGTTGGGCACCAATAGTCATTTACCGGAACAGGCATCGAATTTAAACAGGTTACAGTGGCTAGGATATGTTGCGCATGCTCACCGATAGACTTCCTCGACGTACGTTGTTCTCTGAGGCTGGCAGTAGGTAGGTCGAGGTGATCAGTCCATCACATGGTAGAAGGTTATGAAAACCTTGACCTCCAGGTTCAGGTCCGCGCGACCCGCCTATTATATGGTTGGATACACTTAGTGATATGACTGTGCGGAGGCCAGTTGTGTAGTTGCACTCGAATTCCTCATTTGTCTTCGTGATTTTCATCTCTTTCGCTTCATGATTCTATTTTATTTTGCGTTCACTAAACGATGCAGGGCGTAGCAACAAAAAACAGAGCATAGAAGTGCGAGGTAAACGGTTGAATTAACTGAACTGAAATCACCACGATTTCAATGGGTAACCTGTGTACTTGATCTCACCTCGAGAGTTCGATCGCTCCGTCCCGCAATGACAAAGCGAAAGACGACAACAAAACAAGCCAAAACAAAGTTACACTTGGAGGAATTACGAGATATTTAAGGTGGAAGTGGAACATGCCCGAATTCGGGTGTCTAGTCGGGCTCAAGTCTCGTCAAGCCGATAAGGTTGGCAAAACGTCTGCCGGACTGATTACTGATCGTTGGCTAAACTTGCGTCGGATTACAGATGACTGCTCCATTGGCAAAAGGGGGTTGTCTTGGGTGATCTAACGGTTTATTGATTATTCAATCCGGCCTGACATGCTCGGGTGGATTGATGGCTTGTTTCGAAGCATTTTTCGACTTCCTAAAACAGTGCGGAACCGCATGAGGCCGCAGAAGGACAAACGTGGTAGCCAGCCGTATGACAGTTTTTACCATTCAAGTGGCCGACATTGGTGGGATTTAAGCCTCTATCTCTAAACCATTCGACCACCACGTACAAAGTAAGCGACCACGGGGCAGCAACTAAAACCTTAATGGCAGATTTGACAGTCGTGAAAACATTTGCATCTGAATTGTGGTTTGAATGGTATCTCTTTTTTATTACATGCTTGCGCGTGAGTGCAGTGGAAAGGGTATGTACCCCATAGCCACGAAGGCCCACTGCACTATTGGGGATAAACGGCAACCAGACCGTGGAACTTGGAGTGGAGAACCACATAATATCCCAATAGGTCAGATATGATAACGATCCGGTGACAGTGGATTACTGTCTACCAACAAAGTAACCGATGATAGCGAAGATTCGAACCTCTGACCTCCGAGGTAGTAAGCCAACACTCTACCAGAACAAATCAATTTAACTACACAAGTCAGGGATTAGATAGTGACAAACGAAAATGTAAGTGAAACATCGCACAGAATAAGAGTATGCAAAACAAAAAAGCTCCTGATAGTGACAACTGTAGTCACTTGACAATTTTGAAGACTACAGGATCTCGCACATCTTGACCTGGGAGCACGATAACTTAGAAGATCAAATCAACTAGCTGGGGTTTAGCATAACATTCTGCTGTCTTGGATTAAACACCGATATTTATAACCCAATAACTAACTGCATCAGCAAAAGACGCATCTAAGCACACCCGTGGGTGGTTGTCTTTTCATTACATATTTTAGATTCCTCGTAGTGAAAGAGAAGCGTTACTTATTGCACCTGCACACTATCCTATTGAGAAAACCTACAAAAACCTGAAACCAAGTTTGGTAAGGGGCTGGAAAAGAGCGGAGCGCCATCCATCACCAAAGATGGCTAGCAGTGGTGGCGTTCAGATCGTCTCAAAACTGATCGTCCACGACCCGAAGCGCTAAGCCGCACAGGTTAGGGACATCAATACTCAGTAACCACTACCAGACTCAACTAAATGCCGTTGTGCACGTTTTGAAAAACGGCAACATTTGGCTATCTATCGATAACGGAAGGGAAACCATACTTGATGCTCACTTTTACGCGACTATCTTATGAAGAAGGGTACGTCGGATCCATGGATATCACGGACAATGGCTGACCACGTGCTGCGGTCGGAGGCAAGCTCGGTGCAGATCGTGATCCAGTCTTTTTTTCAACGCCAGACTCCATAGACCGACCGAAGACCTAGAAGTTCCACGTCTTGTTCTATTGTACTAGTTCAGTTTTTTAGTTGCCCACTAAGGCGACAATCACAACCAGGGCAAGGAGCAGAGCAGAATGCTTGTTTGGTTATCTCTGACTCGGGTCCCCGAAGGATATGGCCGAACTACTGTAGTCGTCGACAGTGGGGGAGGACGGAGAGCGCATCGACATTAGAGCATCGTCTCCTCACCTTTCCGTTGGACAGCCGGTCGTGCCAGTTAACTTTGAGGATTTGCCGCACGCACCGATGGTCGAAAACTTCCAGTCTTCTAGGCTACAGAGACTCGTGGTTAACCGAATCGAAGGTGACCGGAAGTCAACGAAACAAGCTACCGTGAGCTGCTGCAACATGTAGCGGTGTTACAGTATTCGGCGCGGTGTGAAGATTTGATTTACACGGCGAAAACTCCCTTGGTTGGGATAAGTGGGCCGGTCTCTTGCCTCGGAAAAGCGGTTAGTAACAACGCAGCGAAATTCTTTGCGGCGAAATCGATCAAGCTAATCCCTCGGTAGTTCTCACATGCTGATTTATCACCTTTCTTCGGAATGGACAGCAGAATGGACATGCCGCATTCGAGGTGAGAATGTTTTCTCTCGCCAAAGGGAGTCAAAAAGTGTATATAACCTGTCAATCAATGACGATGAACAGGCTTTATATTCTTCTGGAGGGATGCTATCTCTCCCGGCGGCTTTTTTGTCTTTCGGTTTGTTAATTATTTTTGTGATTTCCGCAGTACTGGGCGGGTACCAGCTACTTTCGTACTGGACTGAGGGAGTTAACATTAGTTGGTGCGTCGGGCGATTTGTAGGTCACTTAGGAATTGGTTCATTTTCTTACTCGTTTCAGGTATCAGGTCTCCTGCTGAGTCACTAAGAAGCGAATCTTATTTGCTGTATCTATTCGAGGCGTTGCAAATGAAGCGAGACAGTTAACAAGAGTCACCGGTTTCTGACGCGGTCTCTATTTTTCGGCTATTTCTATTCAGTAACTTTTACGATCAGCCTTGGCGGAGCGTGTGGCCTCTGGTTGCAGTCTGCTGCGTTCACCACTACCTGCCAGCCAGGCTTCGTGTGTTTTGGTTGACAACTGCAGCGTGCTCCTGGAGATCCAATCTTCTGTCTGCCTATTTGTTCTCCTGAGTACCGTCAATGTAGCTTTCCTGATTGTCGTCTTTATCTGAGTTCACTAGGCTTCCATGGAAACTTCGTTATTTTGTGCGTTGGTTGCGGCGATCAATCGAGCTATGATTGCTCATGACAGCGCTTCTCGCTTCTCTGGATTTTCTAGGACAGTAACGTGCATCCGGGAGGGGGCAGAGACCCTACCACGTGTATATAGATGAATTTTGAAGCACGCACGTAAGAGGATATGGTTAGTGCCGTTTGGACTGTCCGTTTTTGCACCTCGGTGCGCTCGGAAATCCCCTACAGGCGAGGCCCAAAGGGATGTCACCAAGATGTTGTCGAGTTGGTGCGCAGTGTAACCGTCATCGTAGTATCACGTGAGTAGGTGCTTCTTGGGGTGTTGAAATTGAGTGCCGCAGATAACCATTCTGTTGATGTCGGCTAAACCAATCAGTCGGCCACCGTTCTCGTAGCGCTGACCGAGACCGAATTCCCCAAGAATATCACGAATGGACCCATCGACCGCACCTGTGCGAGCGTTCCAATCTCCTGCGACCAAAATTATGTCGCACCCCGAAACCCGGTTGACTATCTCCTGCAAGGTATAGCAGAACTCGTCTTTGGTTTCCTCATCAGTCGCATTATTTGAAGCATAGACCTCAACCACCGTCGGATCATGCGGGGGGCCTTTGAAGGGTGCCAAGGGGAGTCTGGATGAGACTGGTGTCCCCAAGAGATCACTGCGTCACTAGCTGCTTTATTCAGAGCAAACGCGATGCCGTAGAGACCGGGGTTGTCTTTCGAGCCAGCGATAGAGCCAATGAGATGTATCCACTCCTGGGGCCTTTATTTGTCGACTACCAAAGTTGGGTAATCTGAGTTCCGAGCGGCAAGAAATACCTACGTCATACCCATGTAGAATTTACATTATGACGCATTGGCTACTGACGTCTAGAAACGTCCTGACATTCCAACAGGCTGTGTGTTCTTTTCTTGCAGCGGATAATCCCAGCTCGCTGTCTTATCACTTCGACCGCTGAGAGCCTCGAAATGCTTCAGTATGGTCGGGGATAAGTATTTCAGGCTCCAAGATGGCTATCCGTCATGAACACCTCTCAAAGTGCTCCCAAGTGACCGTGCGTTTAACACAGCCTCGGCTGAGGAAGTCTTGGACTTATTTGAAAATGTAACGAGAAGAATGTCCTCAGAGTGATCAGTTTGTTGTGTTGTTACGCACGCAGCACGTGAGTTGTCGTTGCTTCTCTCAGGCATTACATTTTTTCAGTTTTCTCCATGGAAGTACTTGTAACCGATTCTGGGAGAATTTCTCTATGAATCAAACGGACAACACAGACTGGTTAGGTTGGCTTTGTTTTTAATTTGAGTGGATATTGTGAATGCCGCGGTGAAAAAATGTGTAATTTTCTGGCCTCGTTATCCGGAGTATGCACCCTAATGTTTATATGAATTGAATCATTGGCTCCAGTCCGGATAACTCACGGGTAGAATGTGGGACTGTTGCAGAGACAACGGAGTCTCACAGACGTATCTGGGCGCTGTCTTTGTAAGTGTTGCGATTTTTCCTTAAAACCATTTACTCTGAGGGTACTTCTATATTTCAACATTTTTAGTAATTGGAATTTTCCTCCTGGATGCCACTGCTCTCTCCTGATTGACTGATTCCCTTAATTGTGTCTCAGTTTACAAGGATGGTAGACCCCGGCCCGATTGGCACTATATAAACGGTTGAGCTGCTTTATTATCCGAGTCCTTCTATACTTCTAATGTACACTCGACCGTGCGTTGAATACATTCTTCCTCAGAGTAGTGGGAAGTCAGGATTTGATTCGGGTGCACCCGTTGTTGTGTTCTGGCTGGAGGTCGTAATGCGGTGAGACTACGGACTAAGGTGTTCGACAGTGTTCAAGCTGTGTTTTGTGTGTGAATTCGAGCTTGCACGTCTTTTGTGACTGCAGCTACGAAATCAGGGGCATGTCTGGTTTGACCACCGCCAAAACCGGGAAGTTAGGCCCTGTTGAACCGCCATGGTAATAAATTAGAGACCGGAAACCACTGATGATTTACGGATATCCATTTGTAAATCCTGATTAATATACCAAATGCGACGAAGCAGAAGTGTCACCAACAACCAGAAGGTCTAAAGTCATAGCTCTCACAGGAACTTAACTCAATGAAGAGATGCCTGCTGCGGAAGTACTTCTCCCGGGCTACTGTTTGTTTTGTTCCGATAGAACTGGATCCCGGGGTGGTGGCTGCGTAATGATCTATCTCGGATTTAAGGTCTAGGTATGTTTTGTTCTGTCCAACTAACTCAAGTAAGAAGACTTTCCTGGGCTCGAATCATCACAGTTTATTAGCACAGAATACATTGGTTATATAGGACGAAACATCAATCGTTACAACTCAAAACAACTACTCCACACTTGCCTCAAGTAAGCTGTCATGTAATTGGTTGATCGGTGATACGACCAGCTACCACTTGACGGGAATCTGGTCTCGTCTAAGCGATCAGCTACCTTGCTGCTTGGGTATCTGCTGGCTCAAGCACTAACTTGGGTTTCGAACAGGTGCTAACATGGTGATTTCTAAATAGGACTTGGCCGACCGTCGACCACGAGTCAACACAATCTCACACGGTACATCTTTCTGATCTATTTATGGGCCCTCAAGGATTAGGTGTGGCCCTATTTTGTGAGATGAAAGTAACCCGTTGCGGACACGTGGTGGAAGATATGTTCCACAGGAACCGTGGAATGTTTGGAATTCGTTGCGGCACCTGGCAGCTAAAGGACAGTGCCTGATCCTGGGTGATATCAGCGCGTCCCATAATGACTAGGCAGCTAACTACTGTACTAGATCAGTGGGTAATTTCTCCCCAGGCCTGCGTACGACAATACAATCTTCCGCCTAACCAACATATGTTCAGGTCTACTTGCTTTCAGAACGAGCAGTCACCCATTTTTATTTCAGCTTCGAATGTTCCACGTGTAGGTGCCCTTTCCCTCTTCGGTGCTAGTTACAAAGTAGTTCTGAATAGATTTTTGCCCAAATGTCACGGAAATCACTATGTGAAGAGAAAATCTGGTGTATGCCCTTTGATGATATGAATGCAACGGCTCAGAGCATGATTTCGGTATACGAGGATCCAAATGATGTGAATTCGGCCTGGTATGAAATCCGAGATAGAATCAGTCAACTAGTTGGGAGTTTTGTTGTACATCACCCACAGCGGTTCCGTACTCAGGGCCCTGTGATTTGGCAGACAGCTACGATGTCTGTTCCGCAGAAGGAATCCAGCTTGACCATTCCGCCAAGCAACTGCAGCAGATTGTCCACAGACAAATATGAAATTAACGTACTTCATGAAGACTTCAAAATGGTGCGGATTCGAAGATGGGCTAGCAGCCTTCTGTGTTGCTAAACGTGAGCGGTTGTTTACCCGTTTGGTGACGCTGCTTTCATTTCTGACAACCATCATTTTCATTGCCACCCTATGTATAAGCTTAGTTTTACCACTCCGAACCAAGCTGTTTCGGGTTCGACGACCAACTTGACAAGCTGTCGTGAGTCCTCGCTGATCGTTTGCCGCTGTGTAATCTTTGCTCTGCACGTTCGTATGAAGATCTTTGTGGCTCGACTTTGGTTTTCTGACTGCTAACGAAGCATAGTTCGATTTGTAACTGTATTTGTCCACCGCGTCTGTACGCTATTCGTCTTGTTAGCCCTGTGTGCTCAACCCATCTTTAAAGATGCACAAGGATAACGCACGGTATAATTACACTAAAAAAGTGGGGCAACTGATGACGTTGATGCAGCTGAGGCCGATACACTGGGACGTAACTGTGCTTAAAGTGCTCTCACATGAAGACACTTGGTCACCTTTTTCGTAGGCATTTCAATCCACAATCACGTTTTATTATTTCAAGGTGGACGAAGTTACGACACAATCATGATCTCCCAAGCTTCACCAATCACCAGATGGAATCCACCCATTGTTTTTACGGGAACTTACCAATATTCTCTCATTCCCAAACCCCAAGTTGCTCAACACCTCACTGACAGCTGGAAAACCTCTGAACGAATGGAAATAGGTAGTCGTTTTCCCGATGTGCAACGGTGGATACAAAACTGCAGCTGTCACTTACCATCCGGTAAACCATACTCAAGTTGTTCTCAATGTAATGGGGCGACTTATCACCAAACGGGTTCGGTATCATCTTGATTATCATAACCTATTCATTTCCGCAAAAAAGGCTTTCGCATAGCCCGTTCTTGCCTTTTCTACATCCTCTTGGCTGGTGAGCATTGGACTGGAGCGCAGGATGGATATCCTACGTCATCTTCGTGGATTTCAGCAGAAATTTGACAGAGCCTCAAGCGACTGACTCTTCCAGGTGAAACCACTGGAAATACTGGATCCCCTTCTATGCTGGATAAGGGACTCCCTGAGAGGTCGGATATTTGTAGCCAAATTTTTAGGACCTTCTCCAGATGGTACCCTACCTCCAGTCATGCTCTCCAGGGGTTAGTACCTGGTCTTTTGTTATTCCTGAGGTTTGCAATAATCTTCCGATCGTCTTCGGCTCATAATGTCTACTTTAGACTGATGATCTAAAGTTGTATCACATACTTCGTTCTGAAGCGGACAGGCGGTCCCTATAGGATGATTTCGATAAGCCGCGCGTTGGTTCATTATATGGACCCTTCCGACAAATCTAGAGAAGTCTGACCGCCGTAGATTGAGCACAGCCGCCTCCGGGCTACAATCTTCATGGGACTCCACTTAGAACTACAGTCTATGAACGTGATTTTAAGGTTTTACTGTCGACCTTGGAAACAGAAAACCATACGGATAAAGCAAGTCTTGGCACGGAGCACGCTCGATGTAATGCACTGAGAAACTCTACTTTGACGCTTTTCGAATGTTATGCACTAACCATGAGCGACCTCCGTAGAACTATGGTGCTCTTGTTACATATCCGTGCATGGCTGACGAATAGGCCAAGTTTGAATGAGTTCAGATGGCTACTACCTGTCTCATCGCGGGACTACGTGGAACGGGATACGAAGGCCGTTTATAGGCAACTAGGTTGTCCCGGGAACTTATCATTGGAGACTCCATTTGCGTTCGACGCATTATCCAGAGTGGCCTAGGATCAGAACTGGAGGCGTTACTTCCACTAAGTGAACCTTTCCGAATGCGTGGACATCCAATGACACCCTTGAAGATGCAATTCATTTGTTAACCTCCGGTGTATCGCTTGTCCCGAAAAGTCACAAACATCGGGGGCTCACCTCCAGCGGAGATGGTGGAAAACTTCGAGGGAAAATCAGACGATATTCTGACTGACATGGGGCGTGATTCTCTTTCCTGAGACCACATCCAAGTGCTGTTTGTAAGAGGCTTACACTGGAGGTTTCCTTCTGCCTCTAATTTCGAATACTGAAGACTAAGTCGAAGAATGCTTTAAAGGTGATGTTTTTGTGCGAGCATCACCCTGCCAGTCAAAATAGTGTATTATTATAGATTTCTCAGTTTGCGAATAGCTTTCGTATAATCAAAATGAAGAGCTAGAAACGTATTAAATGGTGACAGAACTAGAAGAGGAAGAAACCGAAGCTGAACGAGTGAACACATTTCACTCTCTTGGATCGTTTTCACTCACTGACCACCTTTAGGTCATTACTAATTATAATACCAATTTTTCAATATTGTGGAAGCTATAACTAATAATTCATTCATCAAAGGAGGCTATTTTGTGCTATCCGACCAGTAGATTTATATGTAAAGCAAATTTCGTATTCAGGTTTTATCCCTCGAGTTAAGTCCTAAACAAATGAAATGATCATTTTAGAATGATTTCTTGGTCCCTCATTTTGCTCACACCTAGGTCGCGCAATGTTGCTGCATGTGTATTTCTGAACACATCACTACGAATGAACATCAGCATACGTATTGAAGTTGTGTCGTCCTAACGATCCGCATATAGTTTCCGTGCAAGACAATCTACCATCATAATTTATCTATTTCTAACATTCCGGTAGACAAAGCATCAATAGTAGTTTATGCTTCGCGTGCGTGTTTTGGAAATTCGGTGTAGACGGAAGTGTCGGTAATCACTCAACGTTCTGCTCAGCGCGGGTATCCTTTTTCAAGACTGGCTTACAATGCGCTGTCAAATAATCCGAACTGCGTGCAGCGAAGTACAGGATGCTACAACTGTAAAAATTGTTAAACCAATTACATATGATGGTCTATTCGTTCGATAGTTTCGGGGTTTGTGCAGTGGTAGCTTCCATATTTTTAGTTATAAATATAAAATGAGAGAATGATGTTGCGGACTGTCGTCCCGCCGTAGAATGACTTGCAGATAAACGAACCCCGAGTCCTGAGTCAGCGAAAACAAGTTCGTTTTACTACGTGTAAGGAAAGAAATTTAATGAATGAATGATATTACCGTACTTCAAGCTGCGCGCGGTCAGTATGCCTGCAAAAGACAGAATTTCGCGACTGCGGTGTCATGCGAGATACAAGTTTAACAAGGACAAGTCCCACGACAATCATAGTTTAGGCAATTACAGCACATTATACAAGAAATGCAACCAATCAAAATGAAGAGTTCATAGGATGGGAAGTATGTTCTAGGCCCACGAATAAGGTGAAACATCACGAAGACCAGAGTCATTCTTTGTAGCCATTCGGTGTGATGAGACGTGCGTAAAGTGGATCTCAAAAGTATAAACAAAAACAAAGTAATGTGAAAAGGGGAAGCACGACTAAACCAACATGCTAATAATGATCAGATAGCACGTGAACTCAAGAATAGAGTAAACAGTCCGGGCTAGGGAGGGGAACATTCACTGAAAACGAGTCGGTGCAGGCTGGAAACAAAAACGTGTGACTAAGGGCCGATACGGAAGGGACAAATTATATTCATAAAGAAAAAACGGGTGATATGGGCTGAGAAAGTGAATCGAATTCTACAGGTATGCAGCCAGACGTCATCAACGATCGCGTCACCTGATCGAAGCAAGATCAAGCGCAGATGAAAGGGTGAGGGTTCAGGGCCGAACAACGCATTTCGGTTGGCGAGCTTACTTTCTTTTTTCGAGTTTGGTAAATCTCGTTACAAATGATCCAAGCGAAACAGAGATGCTGTTGAACAATGTTCCGCTTTCACCCAGTTTGCCATCATGCATGTTTTAGGGGGACCATATGTGGTTCTCCACTGTTAGTCTGAAAAGTATCCACGATATCGTGTGGAGGGAATTGCGGTCAAAGCATGTGAAACACAAGTACGTGTGATGGACGGGGAGGCTTTGCTAGTAATAGAGAAGTAGCAATTAGCGGTCCAGACCGGTGCTGTACGAGTGACGCATGAGATGTTACTGGTTGACGGGGTTGGTGAGACGATCGGTGTGGTTGATTTATTGGACTGTCTGGGTGAAGAAATCGAGTTTAATGGTCGTCGATTGCTAGTTGAGGAGATATCGAGCTGCAGTCCCGGTGGAACAGGTTGAGGTGCATTTTGGTGTGAGAACCTTGTCAATAACAGGTTCACCGATTTCGTACTTTAGGCAGTGTATCCAGAAGTACGGAGAATTGTTTTCAACACCGATGACGACTACGGTTTTTGCGACTGGCTAGAGCGCAAAATCGACTTGATGCTGGGAGCAGTGTTCAAAACGATCTACTGGAAGACACCACAAAGAGTTGTACGGGAAGTAGAGAAGCAAGTTTGCGACATACAATCAGGGGAAATAATTCAGCATAGAACCAGCCGGTAATCCTCGACAGCTTTTTAACAAAAAATCGGATGACACGCACAGACTTTGTGTTGAATTCTGGAAACTCAACCGCATCACAATAAAGTACGCATTCCTAATGCCATTAACCAAGGAATAATTTGGACAACTTCATGACGCGCAGTTGACACTAATCCATTCATGGTCGTGCTATTGGCAGTTACTCAGGCTCGCAAAAGACAGGAAACACCTCTGTGTTAATGGGAAACAATACGAGATCCTACGAATAGTTTTGTACGGTGTAACGTGCCGGCTACCTCCAGACGCTCGCTGCTGCAGGCACTGGAAAATCTGAAAGGTGTTGTGCTCTATGAGGATGATATTGTGATATTTTCGGATACGATTGACGAGCATGGTTCCAGACTAAGTGCAGTCCTGGAGAGAACCAAACAGGTCAGTTTGAAGTTGAGCGTGAAGTATCAGATCGCAAGTGACAAAATCGTTTTCTTGAAACATATTATTGGGGGTGGCAAACTGCAACCACTACTCGAGAAAGCGGAGACAATTCGAAACTCCTCCACGCCAAAATCATAGCGTCAACTAAGATCTTCCTTGGCCCGGTTGGTTATGACGCCAAGTTAGTGCCAAACTTTGCCCATAAAGTTTGTCCTGTTTCAATTACTGGGGAAAGACAAGAAGTAGGCGTTCAAGGAACTCAAAGGAAGTGTAACAACTCTAGAGGCTTTTTGATAATATCAAAGCCGCCCGAGAAGTTCACCGTATCTGCGGATGCCAGTGACGTTGGAATTAGCGGAGTATGATCAAAGCCATCTGGAATAATCGAGTACGCCAGTTGGTTGCTTACAGGTACCAAAAGAAAATACCCCACCGAGGAAAACGAATGTTTAGCAATATTGTGGGCACTATGAAAGTAGAGAACATATCTGAATGTTACTAGCATTTGCATCAAAATGGACCACAACATATGGACGTGGTTAATGACGCAACGAGATCTAGGAGGAAAATTAGGCAGCGGGGATATCGCCTACAACAATTCACCTTCACAATTGAGCATATCAACGGTCGAGAAAGCGAGATACCTGGCGCGCTGTCTCGCTCGAGCCACGACAACCAACTACCAACCGAAGCAATCCCAGTGAATTGGCTGGTGCCAGGCGATGACGTTTCTAGCCACCAGCATAGTGCGGACGGTTCGTCCACATCTTCAAACCCAAGCCAGACCATACGAGAGTTCATCCGCGCTGCATGACTTACTGAAAATATGATATCGCTCGCATGTGGAGGATGGGATGGGTAGAAAACCGAACCCCCGGTTCAGCTGTTTATGTATACAAATTTCATGATGGAATATTATCTATTTCGTACGCTCTTCAACAAGATGTAGTGACAAAGAAAAATGCGATCGGCTGAGCAGAACGCCACGTTGAGATCACGAAGGGATAGTGGGCCCACTAGAGCACTGTTGAGTTCGAAAAACTGTTGAAGAATGAAAAGCCTCGAGTGACAAAATAAAACAAGGACTCATTTATTCACTCCCAAGGATGTTACCTGAAACGCGGAACGGCGCACTTCAAGAAGCAGTCCAGCAGACCTACCTTCGAATGTGGCCGTTTACCAACGAACATTGCACTTATTCTTCAGCTCTCACTCTCCTCTGGAAACGGTGGTTTTTCATAAAACAGGTTATGCAGACAGAGATTTTCCACTCGATTAGGGGCAAACATCAATACCGTAGTTAACCATCCTCCTTGGTCGAAAGTGGTAACACCGGGGATCCGACGAATGCGTTCTCGGCTATGTTGAATCATTGCGACAAACACCGACTAAGGGTACTCGAGGCATTATCGCCCCCATCAAATCCGCCGGATGTCCAAAAGCGTATGACCTTCAACATTACCTACCGTGGCTTCAGCCAATAACATACACACACGGCTCTAACCCGAATAAAAATAGCCTCACTTAATCGTTTTGTATTTATTTTTGTTTGACGTGATACGTACATAAACGATGACAGTGTACGAAAGGAATTTCTCTCGCGGTGTTTATCTTCCATATTGCTCGTTCATATTCTCATTCAATTCATATTAGAAGATGAACAACAAAGGAAGATCGTATCCGTCTATGGTAGGGATGACGTACTATCTTTTAAATCCAAATGGATCAATTCGCGTGAATAATTTTAATTGAAGTGTTCATATTTAATCAGTTCCTGAGTAAAATCAAAAGGTATAGCCCCGTATTCATATGGGCCCGCGGCACTTCAGATAAGAGTCAACTTTTTTTTCTGAGAACTCCAGTGGGTAGCAAGAGGGTCCGAAGAGATTAGTTTTCAACGCTGTTTATGTGAAGCCCGGAGACTGACTTTGTCAGGGTCGTGTTGACTATGGACATATATATATATATATATATATATATATATATATATATATATATATATATATATATATATATATATATATATATATATATATATATATATATATATATATATATATATATATATATATATATACTCGCACCCCGCTTTAACCCATTTCAGGCAAAGCTGAACCTAGAGATAGCAGCTCAGTACTCAAGTACGACGTTAACAGTTATCTGGACTAAATTAAACTCTGATAAAACCAGTAATTGTGGTTTCCCATGCTCACACTATAAGTGACTGATTGAAAGCGACTGACAACAGAAAATAATAATACTGATTGGTATGTATGAAGAGAACAGTAGAACCAGAAAAAGGTGGTTCAGTACAACGATTTGGGAACCCCTCAGACATCATGACCTATCAGAGATCACATGTCTCGAAAGACTGAAGTATCACATGATGGGGTGCGCGTGAAACGAGGGTGCAGATAGTGAGGTCGAACTGAGATGTCACGTTGGTTTAGAACACGAACGAACTGACGTCTCCGTCTCCACCGGGAAGACCTAGGCGGCAATCTTGCTCTCGAAGACGAGCGAGCAGATTACATCGGAAATGTTCGCGATGATAGTTGAAAAACATGATGTCGTGAACTGTTTGACTCCAGTATTCGTGAAACGTAAAGAAGGTGAAACCTGGGGAATGATTGAAAATAACAGATGGATTGGTTTATTTAACCATTCAATTAATCACGAGAACATAAACGAATATGACGGGGACAGGGGCTCATTCGCCACACGTGGAACTGATCTTGAAATGAGATAAAACAGTAAAGACGCTGGAATCGAACGGTGACAACATTCAGGAAAGTCACCGTAAACGTGAAAAACAAGCAATACTTGGGGTCTCAGAATGATATGTGGTAGAAGTCGACTATTGATTAAAATTGTTTTTAATTATTATAAGCGATACTAGCACTACTGAACTAACCTATTTCATTGACCTACACATTTTTACGGTCAGATATTCCTCGATCAACCGAGTGAGTTGTACAAAAATTTTCGAGGAAAATACGAACGGAATTGTTTTGATTTATGTTATTCTTATCGGTATCGTTTAGGCACCCACCAACAAGTATGTTACTTCCTCAAAAATATTCGATTCGAGAATGAACACACTTAAATACCCAGTAGATTTACTCAACCGTCTAGAGTCGTGCATGAAATGGTCATGAATAAGCTGACTGGATCACCAGATGAGCGTTAAATCTAATTTTAGGGTAATGAGCACGAGACTGTGTATGCTTATTCATGCTTTAAACTGATGATGTCTATCAAGCAAAATCTCTTGTTTGAGATTCAGAACCACTCCACACGCTTCGATTTCTCCAGAACACGATCGTGGTAGCAGATTTTCTGGGTGGAATGTTGACACCGGAATCTGGATTTGAAAGGCAATGCAACATCCTGTCATAGAGTAATCGCTCATTCCAAACACTTTTGGCCCTGTTGTGAGAAAATGAACTGGAATCAATCCTACAGAGTATTCGACTGGCGGCAACTTCCAAGATGATTTTTACTGAACCATCCAGTCTTTTAGAATGCAAGTTGCAAAAACATCCTCAGCTTCGAATTTTCTTTGGGCAATAGTAATGACAACTCTGTTGAGGCATCTGAAAACTTCGATTGAAGTTACGACTGGAGAATTCCGTGACTGTTTTCGTTTTAAGTTCTTTGGGTTGATAATCGGCGGCTGATTCATTGTCATTCTTGATGCAACCGACCTGCTGGAGTTTGAGGTTGAACCTCGCATATATATATATATATATATATATATATATATATATATATATATATAATGTAAGCGGAAAAAGGTACGATGAGTAATTAACTGAAGATACGCGTCCACTATCGACGGTACATCTTCAGATATTGCTTTTGAAGAAGTTATCATGTCTATCGGACGCCATCTAGCTGCATTCGTTCCCAAACATTTACGTTCGATAGATGAACGGCACTTGATAACACAGTTAGTGTGCGGGTTATTACTCAAAATAGAGCTAATGCCAAGACGATTAGAATAGACCTGTTCATTCAACTGATACACAAATTAGTAATCATGAGCGCTTGCTGTACGGTGTGGACAAAAAGTGTGCCTACACCCTGGGGAAGTCGAATTTCGCAACTTGCTGCTCAAAACCTTACTAGTAGACAAAATGAAGCAAATACCACGAAGCAACTAATAAAGTCAGTCAAGAAAGTGTACGCGGAAAGTACAGTGATCGCATAAAGCTACCGACGTACTCCTGTCACACTGTCAGTGATTACTTCACTGTAAAAACCATTACCAGTTCATTGATTGCGGTTGTTCATTGATCCCTACTTCTCAGCAGCAACCGAACTCGAATATCGAAATTGAAAATTAGGGAGAAAACCAAAAATAATAATAGTAATATTTTCACTGTTATGTTGTGCAAATACAAGTGTCACTTTTCATGTCACGTATTCATATGTTCCTGCATATGATCACTGACTGAACTAATCACGTCGTTATGTAACCCACTGTGGAAACCCGATACGCTCTAAAAGGCCAAGTACATTAGTTCCCGACTAGAAATTGGCCATCACCACCCATAATTGGGAGGACAATGACAATGCTTAATAAAGTCAGTTAATAAAGCTAATATCTTCCTTCCATGGTACGGACTATCAAGTTTAATATAGCTTCTGATAAGTGGTATACTACCAATTAGTCAGGTCAATCAACAACTCGACTACAGGTTAAATCTTTATAGTGTTTGGTCTTATGATAGTAATAACTTCATTAAAGCTATCAAATGGGGATGGCAGAGTGCACTGTAACTGCATTTATTTTGTGCATGATCATTCACGGGCATAGTGTAATTCTGGACATTGTTCGTTTGACCTCATAACTGAGCAGTTCTCCGACAGTAATGGTAAAGCATATCATTTGACTTTAGAGAATCTTGGACAAGTCGGTGAATTCAATTTGGCTTTATTCTTCCCTCATCACTTTTGTCGGTCTTCTAGTGAAAGATTACCATTATGCCAACGTTCATTAAAGTTACATCACGCTCCAGTGGAATCTCCCGCCCTAAACTAATCAGTTTTCCAACAGGTGTGCACCTTGCTTCGCGTGACAAACCCTGCAGTAATACAACGATTTGATTGAACTTAAGGAAATTGGAAAGTGGTAATCTGTTGGTTCCGGAATATGCACATTGTGACATCAGAACAAGTTTTCAGAGACAAACAATTGTTTTCAATGATTCATTCTCAAGTCTTTACAAATCATATAGGAGATGGTTGTGCTTAAATGGTCAAGGGTCATTCGGATTGGACGTAGTTTGTGGGGGAGACGGGTTGGGGTTAGATCGACGTGTCGATCTGCACGACTAGGTCGTGACGGTCACATGGTTCGGAGCTGAGTGACTGGGGTGGGGGTGGTCCACTTGCGGCCAGGGTAATTGGAGGGCTTGGACGAACTTCTTTTGTGTACACAGAGCAGGTGCGAAAAGATGGATGCTAATCGCCTCTGCGGTGGCCAGTGTGTGTAAGCGGATGTGTTTGTGGGGATTGGGGGGCACTCGATAGACGATTTTAAATGCGGAATCCGTGCTTATTTTGTGACCTGAGTCTACCAGATGTCCGAGAATGGCACTCCCTATGGTTCCTGTTCCTCCATGTTGTAGCCATCGTGGACAGTGTTCCTTAATTCTTTGGGATAGTTGCCTTGCCGTTCGACCAATGTAGGTTGCATTACATTTGCACCTGAACAAATAGATTACCATTGAGTTGGCCAGCATTGGCAACACATCCTTATTGGAATTTCGGATAATGGGAGAGCTTGCAAATACACAGGCAACACGAGCTGAGTTGAATGTCCCACTCACCGCACGCGTTAAGCGTCTGTTGACATGGACCGATATGGCGTCTCCTTTGAATGGCATACGGATAAACAGTTTCTTCTTGGGGACGTCATAACTTGGAGCACATTTGGGTCTATCTTTCAGATTTTGTTCTATAAAGCGCTCAGGGTAACCGTTTTCCTTGAGAGTGTTTCTAACTAAATGCAGTTCTTCTTCTACGGTCTCCTGTGAGCATAACTTTCTTACTCTCGAGGCTAAGCATTGGACTAGGTTTCTTTTCTGTCGTATGGGTACAAAACTGAGAAAGTTGGTGTACTGTCCAGTCCATGTTTGCTTTCTATGTATCCTTCTTTCGACTGTTCCATTGGTGTTCCTGTGTATAGAGACATCCAGAAAGGCCAACGTGTCGTTCTTTTCGGTCTCCACCGTGAACTGAATGGCTTTATGAGCATTGTTGAACATTTGTTTCGTCTTTTCTACATCGGTTTCTTTAGTTCTAAGGCAAAAAATATCATCAATGTACCGCCGATATAAGTTCATTTCTTGTATCTCCTGTTTCAATGTAGTACTCTCTAGTTTTGCCATGAATATGTCTGCTAGGACTGGGCCTAATGGTGATCCCATGGCTACACCATCGCATTGACGATACAGCTTTCCGTCAAATAGAAATTGGACGTCAAAAGTACACCTGAGAAGGAGTTCTTTCAGTTCCTTCCGTGGTATGTTTATTGACACTTGATTGGTTTCAATGTAGTCACAAACGAAATCAATAGTCTCTAAGATGGGTACGTTGGTGAATAGCGAGGTCACATCCAGAGAAAACATTTGATCATTTTTTTATGTTTAGGTGTTTGATGGTTTCCACAAATTCAAATGAATCTTTGAGACTGTATTTGGCGAGAGTCCTGCGTATGGGTTCTAGTTTAGCTGCCAGCCATTTGGCTGTTTCATGGTAAGGCGAGTTAATCATAGAGAGAATTGGTCTTAAAGGTGTGCCCGTTTTATGAATCTTGGGTAATCCATATAACCGTGGAATGGTGGACCCGCATGGTTTGATTGTTTCGAAAGTGAGTTGGTCCAAATAGCCTCGATCTTTCATAGACTTCAGCACTCTTACAATCTGTTTCTCAGCATAGGTCGTCTTTTCTCGTTCTCCTGGCGACTGTGTGAATTTCGTTTTGTCCGCGAGTAGATGAGACATTTTTCTGATATAGTCGATTCTATTCATAATCACCACCCCGGAGCCCTTGTCGGGTCTGCTTATTATGATGTCGTTTCGTCGTTGTATGTTCTTTAGTTCTTCCAAATGCCTTTGAGTCATTGGCCCTTGGTTGCGCGGGGTATATTTGCGATACTGGTAGCAACAGTCAACAAGTGTGGCTTTAAATCGTTCGAGTTCGTCTGACGATCTGGGTACTAGATTGCGAGTTTGTGATAAAAGGTTTTCGAACTGAATTTCTGTTTCTAACTGACTTATTTTACGACGTGGACAGCAAAAACTCACACCGAGCGATAACGCTTCGGTGAGGATGGGACTCACTTCCAATTTCGATAAATTGTGCACATAACGTTCAGGTTGTGTGGGAAAATTTGACTGTGGTTTAATTGCCGTTAAGCTGTGCTGAAGCTTCTTCAATGTTTTTTTGACACCTGGTGTCTGTTACTGAGCGCACATAATCCAAGAATTCTTCGCGTTCCCCTTGAGGTAAGTTATCCACGGTAGCTTGCCGCTGAAATAGATTTCTTTCATATTCTGGTAGTTTGGATCACAGTGTGTCGCGTTGGTTCAGCGCATGTCTATGAAGCGTTTTGGAGTTGGGATAAATTCGGTTACGACGTAAAACTTTCCAATATTGTTTTCGGAATACATTATGTGCGCTCAGTAACAGACACCAGGTGTCAAAAAACATTGAAGAAGCTTCAGCACAGCTTAACGGCAATTAAACCACAGTCAAATTTTCCCACACAACCTGAACGTTATGTGCACAATTTATCGAAATTGGAAGTGAGTCCCATCCTCACCGAAGCGTTATCGCTCGGTGTGAGTTTTTGCTGTCCACGTCGTAAAATAAGTCAGTTAGAAACAGAAATTCAGTTCGAAAACCTTTTATCACAAACTCGCAATCTAGTACCCAGATCGTCAGACGAACTCGAACGATTTAAAGCCACACTTGTTGACTGTTGCTACCAGTATCGCAAATATACCCCGCGCAACCAAGGGCCAATGACTCAAAGGCATTTGGAAGAACTAAAGAACATACAACGACGAAACGACATCATAATAAGCAGACCCGACAAGGGCTCCGGGGTGGTGATTATGAATAGAATCGACTATATCAGAAAAATGTCTCATCTACTCGCGGACAAAACGAAATTCACACAGTCGCCAGGAGAACGAGAAAAGACGACCTATGCTGAGAAACAGATTGTAAGAGTGCTGAAGTCTATGAAAGATCGAGGCTATTTGGACCAACTCACTTTCGAAACAATCAAACCATGCGGGTCCACCATTCCACGGTTATATGGATTACCCAAGATTCATAAAACGGGCACACCTTTAAGACCAATTCTCTCTATGATTAACTCGCCTTACCATGAAACAGCCAAATGGCTGGCAGCTAAACTAGAACCCATACGCAGGACTCTCGCCAAATACAGTCTCAAAGATTCATTTGAATTTGTGGAAACCATCAAACACCTAAACATAAAAAAATGATCAAATGTTTTCTCTGGATGTGACCTCGCTATTCACCAACGTACCCATCTTAGAGACTATTGATTTCGTTTGTGACTACATTGAAACCAATCAAGTGTCAATAAACATACCACGGAAGGAACTGAAAGAACTCCTTCTCAGGTGTACTTTTGACGTCCAATTTCTATTTGACGGAAAGCTGTATCGTCAATGCGATGGTGTAGCCATGGGATCACCATTAGGCCCAGTCCTAGCAGACATATTCATGGCAAAACTAGAGAGTACTACATTGAAACAGGAGATACAAGAAATGAACTTATATCGGCGGTACATTGATGATATTTTTTGCCTTAGAACTAAAGAAACCGATGTAGAAAAGACGAAACAAATGTTCAACAATGCTCATAAAGCCATTCAGTTCACGGTGGAGACCGAAAAGAACGACACGTTGGCCTTTCTGGATGTCTCTATACACAGGAACACCAATGGAACAGTCGAAAGAAGGATACATAGAAAGCAAACATGGACTGGACAGTACACCAACTTTCTCAGTTTTGTACCCATACGACAGAAAAGAAACCTAGTCCAATGCTTAGCCTCGAGAGTAAGAAAGTTATGCTCACAGGAGACCGTAGAAGAAGAACTGCATTTAGTTAGAAACACTCTCAAGGAAAACGGTTACCCTGAGCGCTTTATAGAACAAAATCTGAAAGATAGACCCAAATGTGCTCCAAGTTATGACGTCCCCAAGAAGAAACTGTTTATCCGTATGCCATTCAAAGGAGACGCCATATCGGTCCATGTCAACAGACGCTTAACGCGTGCGGTGAGTGGGACATTCAACTCAGCTCGTGTTGCCTGTGTATTTGCAAGCTCTCCCATTATCCGAAATTCCAATAAGGATGTGTTGCCAATGCTGGCCAACTCAATGGTAATCTATTTGTTCAGGTGCAAATGTAATGCAACCTACATTGGTCGAACGGCAAGGCAACTATCCCAAAGAATTAAGGAACACTGTCCACGATGGCTACAACATGGAGGAACAGGAACCATAGGGAGTGCCATTCTCGGACATCTGGTAGACTCAGGTCACAAAATAAGCACGGATTCCGCATTTAAAATCGTCTATCGAGTGCCCCCCAATCCCCACAAACACATCCGCTTACACACACTGGCCACCGCAGAGGCGATTAGCATCCATCTTTTCGCACCTGCTCTGTGTACACAAAAGAAGTTCGTCCAAGCCCTCCAATTACCCTGGCCGCAAGTGGACCACCCCCACCCCAGTCACTCAGCTCCGAACCATGTGACCGTCACGACCTAGTCGTGCAGATCGACACGTCGATCTAACCCCAACCCGTCTCCCCCACAAACTACGTCCAATCCGAATGACCCTTGACCATTTAAGCACAACCATCTCCTATATGATTTGTAAAGACTTGAGAATGAATCATTGAAAACAATTGTTTGTCTCTGAAAACGTAATCTGTTGGTGTTAAGAGAAAACAGTAGCTGGTTCATCGGCACGTATTTACAAACCTCGAGCTGAACATAAACGGTCAACATTAGTTGCACCTGTTTTTGCCATAACCCCTTCAGACAGTCGTTCGATACTTAAGACGGAATCACTTGTGCCAATCGAACGGTCATCTACAGTCCGACACAAATCAGGTCAACGGATTAATGATCAGTCTGGCAAATGTTTTTATCAACCTGATCGGCCTAACAAGGCTCGAACCCAACTGAACGCCCGAGCTGGGGAAAGTTCGTTTTCTGCTTTAAATATCACACAGTAATTTCTGTAAGGACGCACGTTTTGGCGAGCTGAGTTGTTGTCCTCTGGTTTTCCGCAGTGGGCTGGAGCGATTCAAGTCGTACTCAGGCCATAGAAAAGAACGCGTGGGTAATAACATCCGAATCGCCGAGAGAAAGATCGAATTAAATGAATTAGGTTTTAGTCCTCATGATATGTACTGGCTTATCATCCTATAATCACAACCTCCCTTAGTAAATAAAGATCTTTTGGATTAGCCGTCACCCTCAGCAAGACTACCATTATTTTTGCACTTCTTAACCTTCCGTTTATTCTGGCATGATGCCACATACCCATTCCGCTGCCTCAAGGGGACCAGTATGTAATCCTCCCACATATCCATTATTTTCATTTCTTCCAACCTTCAGTCAAGGAATTTATTGAGTAATAGTCACAACGAAAAGCAGTTATCGTAGTGCGTCCAAGTAATCTTTTCACTTTGATGACCTCGGCCCGGTCCTAGGTTTTCGTTCCGCAGTTGCAGTCATCTCAGTGCACATGTTGTGCCTTGGAGGAACGGAAGGAAGCTTAGTTTATCCGTCATAGCAGCCGTAGTCAGTTCAACCGTGGTGCAAGTCAACATGAGTCATGTGCGACCCAGACCACTGCACTATTAGGTCGTAATTTTCTCCTCGACCATCTTGCGGACAGACCAAACCATGTGAGGAAAGCACAAAATGCGCGCACGGTGTCGACAGACGCTACGAATGCTAGCACTGAGTAGCGTTCAGTGCCAAGTGCATGTCTTTGACAGTGCACTAGGCACCGCAAACTGGACCCAGATGAAAAAATTCACCTTGTTTGATCTTCTCATAAGTGAATCTATCGGTATGGTAATACTCATAACGTTTAAGTACAATTGGTTTCCTGATCATACACACTCATACTTTCCGGTGCACGGAACCCTTCCAAGGACTGGGTTCACTCAGCTATCCCCTATATTTAGCCACATGCACGACATACTACACGCACAGAAAACACTTTTTGATGCGTGTATTTGTGGGCGCATGAGTGCGTCTGTGCATGTGCGAGCTGACTACAACAAATAGACAGCGATGAGACAGTCCTGGGGATGGCCGGGCGAATCCACTCCTCGAAGGAGTTTCGTGTGTGTATGGCCGGGAAACCATTTGTGTTTAAACGTGAATGTGTGCGGTCATCATCATCATCATCGTACAGTGTTAAACAGTAGGGCAAGCCCCACTGACCACTGCCTTTCTCACCATTCTGCACGTTGAATTAAAAAGTATGAATATACAAGATGGACAGGGAGTGGACCTACACGGGTGGGAAAAGGAAAGAACTCCCTAGTAGCCAACACACGGAATACATAGTCTAAATGCACATGTGCACATCAACCAATCATTCTGATTCGACAGAAGGTGATAACACGATCGCCAATGTTCACGGTTCGATGCCATATCCTTCAGTGTCTCCAGCCAACTGGTAGACGGATGTGTTGCACCCGAAACACGAAGACGTGAGGCACCTACTTTTCCTAAGTTCGCTGTACATTTTCTCATTCCTCGCTGCCACATCACCTGTTGACCTCCACGTGGCTTTTTCCACTCCTAAGGAGGAATGGAGAACAGGACACGGTACGGTAGACGTGTGCTTGCCATACGTAACACCTGCCCTAACCAACGAAGTCTACTAAGCTGGATACGCTGTGACAGAACGTTCTCTGAATTAGTACCCAATACTCGCTTTCTGACCTCATCACTTCTCACTCGGCTATTCCACACAATCCTAGCGATACTACGTAAACATCAATGGTCGAAAACCTCGAGACGACGAATATATTCAACACGCAGACTCCAAGTCTCGCAACCATACAACAAAACTGAACGCACTGCAGCACAGTATACACGGCCTTTCAACTTCAGTGAAATATCAGGTCGGCGCCACAAGTGCTTCAGTCCAGCGTACGTCGCTCGAGCCTTGGATATCCGCGTACTCACCTCTACTACTGTGCTCCCATCCGTCGTCACGCAGCTACCGAGGTAGGTGAAGTGGTCAACAACTGACAGCACCTACCCATCGAGTATCAAGCTCGGAATTGTTGACGTCCAGTCTTGTAACATCACTTTACACTTTGAAGGTGCAAAGCGCGGTGGCCTAAAGTTGACCGATGCGACAGCTTCACTTACGTGGGCGAGGCCGTCGGGGCACACAACACAGTGCGTTCATGCAGCATTGTCTACACCCTTAACCATGTAGAGCGGTGATTGCTTGATCACATAGGGTGATGAAAATCTTGATCTATCGTAATTTACGTCGTCACATGATAAGATAAAATTATCACCATATCTTTCGAAAAGTGGAGTCGACACATCACTACAGAGATTTCATTTGGCTGTGTAGGCGCGGCGCAGGATGCAGGTTCAGTAGTGGCCACCTACTGCAACAGAAAACAAGGTATGGATCCGGATCATTCTCTCCAACTAGCGAGAATGAGGATATATTTGTTTGGGAGACGGAGGCGCTGATTACAATAGTGATTTTGGTTTCCCAGAAACATTTTACTTTTGGATTTATTATAGTCATCCATTCACTTACTAATTTAAATTTCTATCTAATCACGCCACAATATATATTGGTAATATCCATGTCGCTTCCCTCCGATTGACTGGTTGCCCTAGATGATTTCCAAGGTCAATCGACTCCGAACAAGCAGAACCTATATATAGCAGCTGAGTTCTGCGCTCCCCGAACCACACAATTTGGATGCCCAATGAGACAATAAACTTCGTCAGTCAACACATTAACCTGTGTTCTTATTCAAGTTAATGGGAGGTCTAGCTTCGACTAGTGCGCTTCTATTGCCGATCATATTTTGCGACCCAACGAAAGTCGTTGTGCCGGTACGTGTCCAAGTGACACTTGAGCGCCTATCATCTGGTTGATTCATTTAAAGGTTTTAACCTTCGGAGATTGCTGTGGAAGGCACAGCAATATTCATCATCCACCTATGAAACATACGTAGTGACAAAGCACTATCCTCCCAGTACTCCCAGTACTTTGTCCCTCATCATAGACCTCTCACAACTGTTGTTTCACGGTCCTCTTTCATTTATTAGTCACTCCTTAGTAATGCTAGTCTCTTTACCAGCACCCTGACGGCAACTTGTCATCTCTGTTGCACTGTAGAAACTATTTTTGTGTCCAATGGCAGATTAGACTCACCCCATCGAAATTCTATATTTAGGCTGAAGAAGTGCACTGCAAATGTCATGATGATCGTGACGTAAACTATCAATCACACTTGTTGGGTCACGTATATTTCATCACGGTCCTTTTAGGCACGATGAGAAATCCTTGCGATGAACCACGTGAAAGGTTAACGTAATGCGCACGTGATTCGAACATGTAAGTTTTAGGTGGCGAATTACAACTGATTGATGGAAGAAAACTGATCAGTCGATAAGTTATTCATTGAAGTCTAAAAATTGGCTTTAAAAAATAGTAATGTACGTGAGATAGAAACAATGATAAAATGATATTTTGAAGAACTTCTGTCGTTGAGAGCAGTTAGGATGTTGTGACCTCGACCACGCTGCCGCGACTGTCATCTTCGTTCTTGTTTTCACACGTTTATTGTTTAACTGAACGCTGACTGCCAAGCGCGGTTGCCATTTGACCGTTGCTCTTGGGCACGCTCTCAAACACACGCTAATCAGTATCTCTCCCGATCGCTTTCTCGTTCCCACGAGTCGTGGAGATCACCGTCCTGGTTAACGTGTTCGTACGAAGCCGAGCATTAGAGTAACGTGCTGGTGGTCCACGTAGTATGAAGGACCAAAGAACGCGTTTAAGAAGGAAACAGCGAGGTAGGGTTTAGCGACCTTACAAAGTGGTATTAATTAGCGATATTTAAAGGGGTCAGATAAATGACCACCGGTAGATGGCGGGCTGCCGTCTTCATCTAATATATTTGGAAATTTGCTTCTCGTTACACATTTGAATGCATCATCACAGTCCCGACTATAAATATTAGGGGTTTTACATATCCTATAGAATGAGAAACGAAATATTGTATGACATATCGACATCAAATGGGACACTCAGGTGACGATAGTCAAGCTGACGGGACCAGTTTTTCTTATCTCAGAAGACGTTCGATGCAACAGAAGTCTTCGAACACACAAGTCCAGAGTATTACATTACACGATATATCTTCCAAGTAGTGAACGTGCATTCGCATTATGGATGTCACTCTAGCATAATCTAGATATTCTCACGGAAAAAGTTGATTGTATAAACATGTTAACGTTGAGGATGAAATGAGAGGAAATTCCGTTTGCACCTTCGGCGAAAACCCGTCTCGACCAACGACCTAATCACACTTCATCTCCATTAGTACCCCATATACTGAGAAGCAATATATCACCTATGAAACCTTCGTTTAAGGTTATTGTGAAACCTAAAGTCATTATTCGACATTAAATATCGGTCAAGTCCGCTGATTCGCTTCTCTGTCATCCAATTTTTGCGTACACTTTTTTGACTGACTTTATTAGTTGCTTCGTGGTATTTGCTTCATTTTGTCTACTAGCAAGGTTTTGAGTAGCAAGTTGCAAAATGTGACTTCCCCAGGGTGTGGGCACATTTTTTGTTCACACTGTACAGAGGCCACGTTACACGTGATGGAATCCATGGCGCACGCCTGTGTGAATGACCTTAACTTCTATTTAAGCTGCAGATGATGCATCCCACTCGATGGCAACATAGCTGAAACCGGAACCGATCTACAGAATTTTACCAGTCAGCTGAAGTCCCTTACGTAACTAAAAATGGATTCCTTTCACTTAGGCACTCGTTATCGTGCAACTGGACTCTCACAAACACCTTTAGAATGGAAGTACGCGGTAAAGTAAGGTACTACTATTGCTGCTAACAAAAATTACCAGGTATATCCCAGATCCATAGGCGAAGAAAAGACTTACAGAACAATTTATGAAAGTCCACCAGAGAGGAGGCAGTAGATGTGTTGTAGAACTGATTTTTCAAATCCCCATTCTTTAGGAAGGTATACAACATCTCAGTAATATTGATTCCAACAACTGCAAAAGGGTACCTGTAGAAATGATGGAGAAATCGACCCGGATTTGTGGGAAAACTTACCAATGTTGTGGATGATTCGAAGCTGATAAAATACCACGTGCCAACGACGTGTGTTGCTCAGAAAAGTAGCTGGCGACACGAAACACCAGACAGTGAAGGACGGTGAGCGAGAAATGGGAGAAAGAAAGCAAAATTAACCCAAGGAAATTGGTCACATACAAACGAGGATAGATTCAGACCCGAAACAACTGTTTTTAAAATAAACTGTACGCGAACGCAAAACGATTTGCAGATGAAAAACGGCCTGCAGTGGACGTCAATCACAAAACTAATGAACAGAACTGAACTCATACGTCGTGCATATTGTTCGGGCGATGTTTTCTCGAGAAAAAAGTATTTTTCATATAAATTCGAACCCACAGGATTCAACCATGACATCACTTTTCCATAAAACTGCTTAGCTTTTGAATAATTCCCATTCCTACTTTTGTACAAAACTCAAACTTTTCCCGCCAGTTGCGTATTTTCATGATAATCTCCTGTCATATTTCTGCTGCTCACGTGACCTCGATGATTGGTTCATGCATGATCGTTGCAAGATCGCCCGTACAGGGTATGCAAATCGTAGAGTTGACATCTCAGTCTGACCTGTGTTGGTCGTTACCAATAAACGCGTGGTACCCTGTTGTGTCTGGGTTCTCACTTCAGCTAGCGGGTGCGCCAGTATCATTGAAGTTTGCGCCTTGTGTTCGAGTTACTGGCTAGTCGATGACTATTTTAATTGTGTGATTACGGGTCTAGGAGGTTCGACGAAAGCGACCAGTTGTGTCATTATCTTACGAGGCAGCAGATATCACTCTTCGTCCGCAATTAAGTTCTTGTGTGCCTACTCGGCTTTGTGTCTCGTGTTCTGTGTCGTGAGCCTGCTTGGCTCCGTGCCGTGTTCCGTACAGTGTGTTCATTTGGCTCGTATCTCGTGATTGTGTTGTGAGTACAATTGGTCGTGTGCTTCCATCGAGTCTCAGTGGGTTGAGACTTTGTATTAGGTGTGTAGTCATCGTATAAAAACAGTGTCACATGATTATTCCATCAGCGGCTGGACAGCTATTAAATGTTTGTTTTGCTGACTGTCCTTCGGACTCCACCTTTCACGCACAAACCTCAGGTCATCCGACCAATCTGCTATTAAATGATTTTCTTATGCGGTAGTAATATATCCCCGACGGTATGGAACACTAAATTAGTTGTCACCAAAGAATATCCGACATTCCTCAGGAACCGAGCTCGAAACGAAAAAAATAGCGGTGAATAAGCACTCTCTCGATGGCCAAATATAATGCACCATTGCTGTACAGCTGCTGTGAGTAAGCTGAGTCCGTGTTGTTAGGCGAAATCTAGGAAAATTCGTTCAGGTACACATAATCATTATCATACAACGTTAAACAGAAGGGCAAGCCCCACTGAACACTGCCTTTCTCACCATGTTGCACGTAGAAGTAGAAAGTATGAATATACAAGATGGATAGGGAGCGGACTCACAGGGCTGGAAAAAGAAACAGCGCCCTAGTAGCCAACCCAAGGAATACACAGTATACGCGTTAAGGGAGCCGAGATTCAGAGGCTGATAAGGCTTGAGAAAGTGTGGATTACAAGGTAGTTGATTCTTCACGGCACTTTTTGACAATGAACCGTTGCGAGCATTGGGCGTCTTATCAGTGGAACCACTATGGGTGGGTAGAGGGGGCAAAAACAGAGGTGGCTGCGGACAGAAGATAAACGTTGAATAAAAGAGAGGGAACTCTGAGCAGTAACCCACTTGTCACTACTCACCCCGCTCGATGTAATGGACAGCACGGTCCTGATTATACTGCGCGACGACAGACGCTGTATGGAATTCCTTGTATTTACGCAGTTTATAGTGGTTCAGGTGGTTCAGAAAGCTGTCTCGTTAGAGCACACTGGAGGAAGGACAACATGTTTCGAAGCAAATAACTGTAGGAATTGAACTATTCACAAAAATAATATTGACGGAAACTCCAGCGTTTAAGTTCCGTGAGAGTGCAGATGAGTTTTACCTGAATTTCAAATGCAAACTCACATTAGGTTTTTTAGGGACAATATACCCATTCCACGAAAATCAGAAACTGGACTGTCGGTTTGGAATCCAACAAGAGTCCACTGTCTGTCCTCATCGGCCGACGTATCTTCGGGGCGTAGTAACTTCCACAACTGGAGATAACACGCTTAGAACGGTTTGGAAACTTACTTTGGACATCATTTCCTCGTGATCTGCATTTCCTGACTGAAAAGAAGTCGATTTAATTTGATTAACAGCGTCCACGAGCCTCGCGTAAGCGTGAATTTGCTGCAAACAGTACTGTAGTGCCTGGCGGAAGCTAACGGATGATATCAGACAAAATAAATGCGGCATACTTGGGATATTCGAATTCACTGATGCTTTTCACAGTGACTACATAACTGACGTAATCATCGTAATTGAAATCGTTGGACCACTGTAATCCCTTGCGGATTTCTACCGTTTTCGAGGCACCAATAGCTTTTTCTATGAAGATGGCGATTACCGAAGTCGGAAGACGAACCAATAGGTATCGTACGGGAAGCGCCTCGAGGCTTGCTGTTTGCGATACGGAGTAGTTCACACTGTCCCGTGAGCTGTCGTACAATCCACTTTATTAGCGGTCGTGCGTAGCATTCACAAAAGCTCCAGAAACACAAGAACACAGTTCGAAACATGTCTGCCAAATAGCAAAATGCGGTCATGTCAAATTACGATCAGTAAGTGCAATTACTGACAGAAAATACCGATTAGGTCCCGCGCACAACAGAACCTCGAGTCAATTTGTTCAAACTATTCGCTGCTGCTGGCAGCGGAGGCTGAACTCTTACAGTGAGCTAATGATAAAACGAAATAGTGTGTACTTTGGGTTGCACATATTACATAGTTTATTGTTCCAACTGAACATGTGCGTAGCTGATCCGCTTATTTTGTTGCTATCGAAATCATGGTCAGGAACTGCCGAAAATGTATCCTTACGAGAAATCACAAATCAAGGGTTGAATGTGCCGTCCAAAGAAAAATAAAAACGCGGTAATGACTGAAACGAAAACTGATGACTGGGGATTTCTGCACAAATGAAACAACGCCAACAGCTGTTGGTTCTAACAGTATTTTTCAACGGTTTTGATGTACTCACTCAGTTGTTCCAGTAGGACAATGTACATTGGCCAAACGTCCAGGCGTTTGTCTGAACGTATCCGCGAACACTACCCCCCATGGCTGAACACTGGAGCAACTAAATCGTCCATTAGCGCGATCGTTTCACACCTGGCTCAGTCCAGTAACACAGTAAATGTGTCCATGGCTTTTCGTGCCTTGTATAAGGTCTGGGGTCTACGATGAAGTCAAGCAAAATGTAGCATCCTGGTCATAGATGAGGCTGTCCGTATTCATCTACATATGCCCCCTTCCCTCTGTGCCCGAAAAAATTTCGTTTTTAAGCTCTCCTGGCCCTCCCTCCACCCCACAACAGGCCATAGACCAGATGAAAACTGACATAATGCGTGGGAAATATTCCATATCCGGTCTTGCTTGAAGCCTGGATTACAACTGTCTTCTTTCCTTTTTAATGTCATTATTAATCTTTATCACTTCGTATCTGACTAACTGGTCCAGTTCCTTAACTTGTCGTAATATACTGTGATGTAATGACATGAGTATGAATCACTGAAAACGAGCCTGTCGGCCAGAAAGTTTTGGTTTAAACTAATATTGTATTCGATGATTCATTTCCAAGCCATTACACTCACATTTACTTGTCATGAGAAGGGGGGGGGGAGAGAGTCAGAGGATAGTCGGTAGGTCTATCGGTCGATTTATCATTCAGTCGGTTAGTCGGCCAATCGACTGGTTGATAGAGGAGAGATGTGGAGGAATGTGGTGAATGTCATCGTGTGAACACTTATTGATCCGAATCGAAAATGCGTTCGTCTACATATACCACGCAATTACTTGCGAGTAGTGTGGGATTGTTTAATTTTCGTTTGATTGACTGTCCTTTTGGACTCCACGTTTCACGCGCAAACCTCAGGTCATCCGACCAACCTGCACTCGGAAGCACCAGACTCGAGTTTCGCTCTTGTTAGAGCTCATCAGTGGTGCATATCCTCCGCCACACACGCCTTCGAGATGGGAGGGCCCGGGTTCAAACCCTGGGTGTGGCGGAGGATATGCACCACTGATGAGCTCTAACAAGAGCGAAACTCGAGTCTGGTGCTTCCGAGTGCAGGTTGGTCGGATGACCTGAGGTTTGCGCGTGAAACGTGGAGTCCAAAAAGACAGTCAATCGAACGAAAATGCGTTCGTCATCAGTCTTTGGCCGGGGAAGCTCGAGCGCATGAACTAACTTATTTTGCGAACATAGCTTAGGCTTAAGGACCCGTACACTAGTCGCTTTGGCCATCGCTAGCGTTTGCGAACGCACTGTCGATCCGGGTCAACAAGTGTTCACACGATGACACTCATTACATTTCTCCACATCTCTCCTCCATCAACCAATCGATTGGCCGACTAACCGATCGAATGACAAACGGACCGATAGACCCATCGACTCTCCTCTGGCTCTCCCCCCTCCCCCCTCTTTCTTATGACAAGTAAATGTGAGTGTAATGGCTTGAAAATGAATCATCGAAAACACATGTTAGCCTACACTACGTGTTTTGACCTAAACCATAGGTCTGTTCACTACTTTCTAATTTAGTATTACTATATCGATACCTAAGATTGTAGGTCTGTCGTGTGCATGTGATTTCTACGTGAGGTTCTCGCTTATGGCTCCTAGAAGCTGTATTCTGAATTAGCGACTGTTTCCCGGTAAATCACAACACAGGCAGACAAACAACGCACAGAGTAACAGACCTTCATATCTGGCCCAGAAAGTGCTCCCGATGCAGGTGAGGGTCTTTGAACTATGGATCCTTGTTGCCTTGTACAGCTGATTCGGTTGCACGAACGCCAGAGGTTCGCCCTCGAATTACAGCGTCTGGATGGCATCTAATGAGCAATCCCTTACACTGAACTAGGCGACTTAGCAGTTGATCACTCCAAAACACCCAACCATGAATCCTATAATATGTAATATGATTTCCCACAAACTCTACGGCCTTTTGATCAATTTCATGTACCAAAAAAAATCCCGTTACACAGTAATCAGACTTCCAATCGTTTCCGCGTACTTCTGTGTTGCACTAAAAACTGTTATTTTCAGAAGCATTAACCCCCTGGTCATTTTTCTTATATTCGTTATGCTTCATTGCTCAGCTGAATAAAATCAGCGCTGTCCGTTTATATTTATGCACGTTCATTCGTGACTTTGCCGCAGGAGTCATCGTTGTTAGCATTAGGAAGCAGCGATTCGGACGAAATTGTCTGGGCTGAATTCCCGTTCTACATAGAAAGACCACTGTCCAAAGAGTGCCCGACCAGTTAACGCCCACTTATATCAATCATTGTTACTGGCACAACACCGATCTCTTTGTACATGTGTATGAGTATTTTCAAGTACTGTACACGCTCCAGAGATTCGAACTGCTTATTGATAATCATGGCCTACTTAGTTACTGGTGTCTTAACGGCCGACTAACGGAACCAGAAATTAGTCAGTTCAGCTTACTCAACCATCGACCTCGCACTTGGTGCTCTGGTTTTCGTTGCTATCTCGCAGCATTGTTGAGCTGAGTAGGAAGGTGATGATTAAATGCGATTTGTGTGCTCTTCAGTACACCTTCTGCCTTACAACGGGCACAAGACAAAACGAAATCTGACACAAAAACGTGTGGAACACTCCACATTCGACCTACAGTTAAGCCTGAACCCCAACATTTGTGAGTACTAAACACTATCACCTACTCTCACTGGTTCAATCCCTCCATTTTTCACAACACATTGTGATGTAATGGCATGTTTATCAATGAATGAATAGAGCATAACTGTCAGGTTGGTGGTAGACAGTGACCCACTGTCGTCCGGATCGTTACCACACCTGAACTACTGGGACCTTATGTGATTCGTTGCCACTCCAAGTCTCAGGGTTTGGCTGCCGGTTATCCCCAATAGTGCAGTGGGCCTTCGTGGTTATAGGGTAAATGCCCCTTCTACTGCACTCATGCGTAAGGATGTAATAAAAAAGGTTGTGTTCCTTAAATTCAATTATATTCACAACACTGTTCTTACTTCCTTCAAACGGACCACATAAACTGGGCGTTTTGCATAAGTTCCATCCTGTAAAAGTGGAAAAAAGAATTAAGACATTCGGAAAAGATGGAGATAATTGTTTTATGTAGCCAGTGATGCGTGAAAAACTGTGATGCTCTATACACGCTTGCGCATCAGTGAATAGGAAGGAAATATACCATCGGGGCCGGGGTTCGAGTCTCATACCTCCGAATGATAGAACTATATATATATATATATATATATATATATATATATATATATATATATATATATATATATATATATATATATATATTTCTCCGAAAGACATTGTTGTACTTGTGGGACACGAGAGTTCGACAGATTGACAGTACAGCATTAACACAACTGACTTTTATTCTCAGCCATGTTCCTCAACGACACTGATGGACGACAAACCTCGTCCCTTGCGACCCAACCCGGTCGTCAGGACGCAGCAATCGATGCAAATCCTGACGCTAGATTCTTCACACCTCTACGCCAAGTCATGGCCTGATCGCCGCGTCGCTTCTTCCAGCCTTGCCTCGTACGTGCGAACAGAGCACGAAAAGATAGAAGATGGATATGCATTCACAAAACATGACCCAGCCACTAGAGACGGTAGAGAACGATCACTTCATTAGGAGGGCGGCTATCCGTGTCCAAAAAATGACGGCGCATCTCGTCATCACTTAACCGATGTTCCCACCAGAAGCGAGCAATACTTCGGAGACATCGGTTGTCGAACATAGACCCCGAGCATTCTCAACACGAATTGGCCAGGTCTCTCAGCCGTAGAGTAAAACACTACAAACCGCGGTGACGTCCAACGAACCCTTAAGAGAGAGCCGGATGTCACGACGACGCCAAGTGGTGCCACAAGTTGGCGAAAGCTGATCTAGCTGTCTTTCTTTGTGAACCGATCTCTTCCTCAACACTACCTCCAGCGGTTATCAAGTCTCCAAGGTACTTAGAGTTATCAAGTAACTCAAGTTGATCACCAGAAAGGGTGAGTGCAGTAACAGACACGTCATTCTTGCAAAAGCACTTTGCACCTTCCAAGTGCAAAGTGCATACGATATTTGGATACCTCAATCACATAACGATTCACAGCGTGTTGCACTGCTTGTGCACTACCATTCAGCAAAGCCATATTATCGGCATATTCCAAGTAGAAAACTCCGTTCCCTGGGAAGAGTTCAACCCCACCGGTTAGAAAGCCAGACAAGGCATTCCACAAAATGTCTCCTATGACATGATTGAAGAGGAACGGGAATACAGGTCAATCTTGCCGTACTCCAGTGGAGACGACAAAAAGGGGCGGAAGCTAGCTGTGGGCCCGAATTCCACTTGAGGTGTGACGATACAACTCTTTGAGGATTGATGCATACTCCTCAGATAATCCGTTTCTCGACAAACAATTTAATAGTATACTTCTATCGACACAGTCGAAGGCCAGGAACACGAAGTCTTTGGTGTTTGGAAAGTGTGACGGTGCTCTAACGGCTACTGGAGAGCGAACATTTTGTCGATTCATTCACGACCGGCAGAGAAGCCAGCCCGCTCGTCGCGAGTCTGTACTTCACGTGTTTGGTACAACCAGCGAGGCATGACAGATCCAAGCAACTTCGATGATATTTGGATAAAGGTTACACCCTATGGTTAGGGCAGTTACTGCGCGAACCTTTCTTAAACACGAGGACAACAATTGATCACTTCCTCCTGCACGAGGGAACCTACTCAGAAATCTAAACGTCTGAGAACAAAACATGAAGCCTTCTAACAAGCTGCACCCCACCATCTTTAAAAAGCGCTGGGGGTAGGCCATCGCAGCCTGGCACTCTGTGAGATCCTAAGACCTGAATTTCCATTCGGACCACCTCCTTGGTAGGTGGATCTGCCGACACGGGCCGCTGGACATACACCGTAAGAGCTATCGGAGAGGCTAATGTTGAGAGCCAGCAAAACTGTATCTGAAAGTGATCCACTCAGCATTCGAGATGTTGCTGTTGCACGTTGCAACCAGCAGATTTCGCTGAACCTACGAACGCTCGCGTTAAGTGCACGTCTCATTACGAGTCGTGCTTCGTTGTACTCACTTCCAGCCGGGATCGACTGATGTGCATTCAGAACGCCCACAGATTCAGCGGAAATCCAGGGTATTACAGAACACAACTTATCAGACCTGCGGAATGCAAACCATTATTGATAGGTGACCTGTGCTGGTTTGTCGTATCACGTGGAGCTGCAGTTAACTTTTCAGCTAGCGTGTTTTGGAAGAAGGATAAAGGAGATGAATCAGAAAGCATATCGCAATACAACCGTCGTTACACCATGCGTTTGGAGTGTCCACCGAAGCACATGGACAGCTTAGTGCAAACCAGTACGTGGTCGGAATGAAAGGGGTGTCCCATTACGAGTGACAGTCTTGAATGCAATGTTGCCATTTTTGGATTATAATAATGTGGTCTATCTGAGTCTACTGCTGTCTCTATGAAGGTGAACTCCACGTGGCTCAGCAGAGATTAGAACGTCTGACTTTCGTACTAGTCTGAGCATAGAGGCAAAATAACTTCCCTGTTTTTCAAACGGCAGGAATCTAGCTTAAAAGGGCCTCCTAAATGCATCTCATTCGATGACAGCCGACCAAATCTAGCATGCACATCTTTTTACAGAGCTCGATATCAGCCCGGCTTGCCTTACGTAAAATATTGTGGATTTTTTGGCAAAGTTTATGTTTACTTGCATCTGGGATGCAGGCGGTGGGTTCATAGGCCGAAAAGACAGACAGATTGGGTCTATCGGAACTGCGACTGCTCACTTTGCGCCAACCGCTGAGCCTCACTTTGCGCAAACGACTGTCGACTGGGATTCAGTCTGGCAGTGCCGCTCCAGTTTTTCATTGAGAGCAATGGCCCAGCCCGGCAGTCCAGAACCCGCAGTCCCAGCGTCCACAAAATTGCGCAAATGAAAATTCACGGAAGGATTAGATAAAGGCGTCCATGGAATGACGGAATTGGAGTCTGTTGAGCGCAACGAACATCGGTGGGAAGGAACTCAAATGTACGAGCTATGCCCAATTGTTGTCCTAAGCGCATCAGGATTCGCACGTTGAACGTGGTTAGTTTGAATGAACATCGAGCTCGAAGGAAAGTATCAGCCGATGGTAGCGGATTCGGTGAAACTCAAGGCGAGAGAACACAGTCAGGATTTTCACCAGTAGCACCGCTTCCGAAATGGTCGACCAAAAATTCCGTGGGGTTTGATAAAGGAAAAATGAGGAAATACAGTGGAAATGGGAATGTAAGGTCTCGTGTACGGAGTTAGAGAGTTTTCATGTGTGCGTACGAAAACCGCGTCAATCATTGTATAAGCGGTGCCTTCCATGGTTGTTGCGTTGTGGGCTTTTACATTATTTGGTTGCACGATCCGGAGTGGGCATTTCTACTCGAGAATGCACATCTAACCTTTGGACAGCCAAGCGCATCCTGCAAAGCAGCAGTGTTAGTCCAGACGAGCCGATAGCCAACTATATGGTTCATTCGCCTCTTTCGGAGACCTCAGGGAGCCGATGACTGATTGGTCAGTTCAAACGTTCTTCGAATAAGGCTAGACATCCTAAGTGCCCAGTACACCTCTCCGCCACAGATGCCGGCGAGCATACCGTTGTACGCCTCATACGCCACCCGCTGCTGGTTTGGAATCAGGGTTTATCCCTCTGCTCTAGTTTGACTATCAGTCAGTCAACCCGATAAAGAGTGCCGGGCATTCGCTTCCGTCCTCTCGCTCTGGTGAGAACAAACCCGTCACGAGAAGGCGGTAAGCAAGACTCCTTCAGCAAAGGCTGTAGCAGACGTAGGGTCGGTTGGCAGTATTTCGAAGGGCGTTCAGGACGGATAGCCATCTCGGGGCCCGAGAAACCCATCCCCGACCATACTGAGGCATTTGGAGGCTGATAGAACTACACCATCACATCAACATTAACTAAGTTGCTGGCACATAATAAGCCAGTTAGCTAGGCTTGAGTGGCAAAATGCGTGATATGTGCATTTTCTCTGCTTCTTTAATGTAAGGTGCCATCCTCAAGTACTTAATCGTCAGCACCCTTTATCCAATGCCTCTTATTTTTATTCTGAACGTGGAGTTTACCTTTTCATTGTCAACTGATAATCTACCGAAAATTACAAACGGAACGTGCACGACGATGGTTCGTGAAAGGATAGAACGAGTTCCATTAGGTTTTCCATTCCCTCTCACTAAAATGCTCTATTAAAGGACTCTCGGGAGATAAGGGGCCAACAGTATAACAAAAAATGTAAAGAAACGCGGGTGACGGGTTATTACATGTTTCTCTATCAGTGCAGTGGAATGGATACACCACATTGTCTCAAATGTATGCAAAATTATCACGGATAACTAGCAGTTTCACCTCGAAACTTGGTGTGTTATGTGCCATGAGTCTTTTAGTGCGGTGTGGACAGCCGCGGAGTATGATTCGCCCACAAACCTCCAGTGAATGGCCTTACTAACCTCTCCTCTTGTAACTAAGGATGGATGCAACGCGCCAGCAGTTACTGAGGCTCTCAAGAAAGTGGTAGTTTATGAGTCCAGCATGATTCGAAGGCATTTCTCAAGCCCACATGTTCACTTTACTTAGCTACCTTCAACGGTCGCACACTGAATCAGACAGGGCAACACGCTGCCTCTTTTAGAATTCTTGACACTTTCAAAATAGATGCATGCTGTCTCCGAAACACGCACACAAGACCCCAATTGCGTGATCACTCTTCACGCCCCTGATACAGTCTCAGTCTCTTGCATTACTCTTCGAGTGTCGGATGATCCGGTGTTCAGTGCTCGTGGTCAGGCTGGCGTTGGGATTGCTTTGTGCGTAAGAACTGAGCGTGCCTGCTAGACTGGATTCCAATCAGCAGTCATTTGTGTGCAGTTCGGTTGGATGGTTCCGTTCATGTCAACAGCAACAGACTGAAGCGATAGTGCTTGTTCGTCGTGTGCGCGCCCACTGACCGCAGTTCCTCTGAGATCAGGAGAGAATTATATCACGATTTGTCTCAACTGTTTCGAAGCGTGCGTTCAACGGGTGTGGTGGTCATTGCTAGGGATTTCAACGCCCAATATGGCTGCTTGGAAGACTCGGGAAAAGCACATAGGAGGCTGGTTTACTATCTCATCCGATCGCACCGACAGCGGCGATCGTCTCATCCAGCTGTGGTCTGATCGCAGATTGGCCCTGGTGAGTACAAACTTGTGCCACAGAAAGCGGCAAAGACTCATATGGCGTTCTCCTTCGTCTTCACGTCAAACTCAGATTGACTATACTGTAGTTGATCAGTGCTGGCGCGAATCAACCGAAGACTGACGTACATTTTGGTGTACGCCTGTGGACTCAGACCACGCATTGTTGCGTGCTCGCTTCTGTTTGCGTCTCTTCCGTGGTGGTACCAACGGTAAAGCCACCCGTCCCGCGCAGTTTCTTCCAGACGATAACCGGCGATCTGCCTTTCAAGCAGAGTTGTCGTAATGGTTGTCGATGCAGCCGGATGTGTACGACCCAAAGGAGCAGTGGTAACAGCTCAAGGAAGCCTTGAACGCCGCTTCCAACGCCACGAGACTCAGGTCCAAGTAGGGCTCATAAACGATCGATATCTTCGACATCAGTTGCTCTTTTGGATGCACGCGGATTCGTCCCTCTAGATGCCACATTCAATAAAGTGTAAAGCCTTCGGACACGAACTGACTAGATGTTTGAGAAATGACCGCGAGCAGTGATAATTGCGAGATTTAGGTAAATCGAAAAGACTGTCTATTAGCAATGCACGCAACCTTTACTGTTAAATTAGAGGCATCAGTTCTCGGAAGCCCGGTGTACTTGAGTTCAACAAGCAATCAGACAGCTCACTGATTCACTCTCAGGAAATTCGTCTGGATCTTTGGGCGGAGAACTTAAAAAAATAGTTCGGTTGGCTCACTTCCACAGTGGACATTTGGAACATACTTGCAGCAGATACAATGCAGGCAAATATCACTCTTCCATCAGAAATAGAGGTTATCCAGGAGATAGGTTACTTGAAAACGTACAAAGCTGCTGGATCGGATGGGATGTCTCCATCTTTTTTTAAGGATGGAGGCGAAGCTTTGGTTACAGAGTTCACAAAACTCCTCCGGGTAATCTGGGATGGTAAACAAATGGTGTGAATCCGTGATTGTGCCGAATTACAAGAGAGGTGATAACCTAGTGAAAACCACAGAGGAATTAGCTTGGTAAGTATCGCATCTAAACCGCTCGCCGGGCTTATTCTCCACCGATTATCCAGCGCCCGTGAAAGGTATATGCGTGAGAATCAAGCTGGTTTCAAACCTGGTCAGGGTTGTGCCAACTAGTCTTTACTCTTCGGTAAATCTTGGAGCACAGAAATATCTTCCGTAGGCCTACAATCTCTGTCTTTCTTGGTCCTAAACAGGCGTGTAGTTCATTCAACCGCAAATTTCTCTGCTGCTGCCTCTCATTGAAGGGTGTGCCACAGAAATTTACTCTTCTTTTTCAATACTTGTACGCCAACAGCCGAATTCACCCGAGTTCAGCACAAGAAGTGGTGTTAGTCAGAGTTGCCCTATTTCACCCTTCTTCTTCTTCTCCAATTTCGTGATTAAATTGATTCTTGAGAGAGCCCTATCTTCGTGTGAGAATAGCGGCATTATTCTGCGCTAGGACAGAAAACAGTCTAACTTGGAATATATGGACGATATTGTTCTTCTGAGTGAAGACTCACGTAAGTTGCAAATTGTTCTCGATTGCCTAAACAACGGTGTAGCAATGTATGGGATGCGTTTTGTACCTTCAAAGTGTAAAATGCTGCTACAGAACTGGACTGGCTCTGCGCCAGAACGTTGGTTGGCGCGCCAAGCTCGAGCTAAAGTATATAAATTTTGTTATCTAGGCAGTTACATCTCACCAGGTGGACAGATATCGGATGAAGTGCCATCGCGTATACAAAAGACGCGTTTGACTTTTGCTAACGTAAGTCATCTGTGGCGTCAACGTGAGATCCCACTGTCCGCTAAGGGTCAAGTGTACACTGCAGCGGTTAGGTCCGTTTTCTTATACGGCTCAGAAACATAGCTGTTATTGGCGGGAGATGTTGTAACCCATGGGTTCTTTTCTACGGCCTGAGTGGAAACCTACACACACGATCTCAGCTTGCGACTTCAATCGCTGCAGCCCGCTATGGAACACCAAAAGACAACAATTCAGCTCGTCAAAACGTGTTTACAGAAATTACCATGTGATATTTAAAGCGAAAATCGAAGGTTCCCGATCTCGGGTCTCCAGTTAGGTACAAGCCTTGTTAGGCCGATTAGGTTGATAAAACATTTGCCGGACTGATCATTGATCCGTTGACCCGATTTGTGTCGGACTGCAGATGACTGTTCGGTCGGCAAAAGGGGTTCCGTCTTGAGTAATCCGATAAATTATTGAATAATGATTATTCACTCCGACCTGGCACGCTCGATTTGGATTGGTGGCTTGCTTCAAAAAGTTTTGTTTTTGTTTTTAACTTCCCAACAGAATATAGGCGGACTGTTGGTGTTCAAGTATCGCCGTCTCCGCAGCATTGCACGAATATGGTATGAACGCCGTATCAGCAATGCGGAAGTTAAGCATAATGTTGGGCACCAATAGTCATTTACCGGAACAGGCATCGAATTTAAACAGGTTACAGTGGCTAGGATATGTTGCGCATGCTCACCGATAGACTTCCTCGACGTACGTTGTTCTCTGAGGCTGGCAGTAGGTAGGTCGAGGTGATCAGTCCATCACATGGTAGAAGGTTATGAAAACCTTGACCTCCAGGTTCAGGTCCGCGCGACCCGCCTATTATATGGTTGGATACACTTAGTGATATGACTGTGCGGAGGCCAGTTGTGTAGTTGCACTCGAATTCCTCATTTGTCTTCGTGATTTTCATCTCTTTCGCTTCATGATTCTATTTTATTTTGCGTTCACTAAACGATGCAGGGCGTAGCAACAAAAAACAGAGCATAGAAGTGCGAGGTAAACGGTTGAATTAACTGAACTGAAATCACTACGATTTCAATGGGTAACCTGTGTACTTGATCTCACCTCGAGAGTTCGATCGCTCCGTCCCGCAATGACAAAGCGAAAGACGACAACAAAACAAGCCAAAACAAAGTTACACTTGGAGGAATTACGAGATATTTAAGGTGGAAGTGGAACATGCCCGAATTCGGGTGTCTAGTCGGGCTCAAGTCTCGTCAAGCCGATAAGGTTGGCAAAACGTCTGCCGGACTGATTACTGATCGTTGGCTAAACTTGCGTCGGATTACAGATGACTGCTCCATTGGCAAAAGGGGGTTGTCTTGGGTGATCTAACGGTTTATTGATTATTCAATCCGGCCTGACATGCTCGGGTGGATTGATGGCTTGTTTCGAAGCATTTTTCGACTTCCTAAAACAGTGCGGAACCGCATGAGGCCGCAGAAGGACAAACGTGGTAGCCAGCCGTATGACAGTTTTTACCATTCAAGTGGCCGACATTGGTGGGATTTAAGCCTCTATCTCTAAACCATTCGACCACCACGTACAAAGTAAGCGACCACGGGGCAGCAACTAAAACCTTAATGGCAGATTTGACAGTCGTGAAAACATTTGCATCTGAATTGTGGTTTGAATGGTATCTCTTTTTTATTACATGCTTGCGCGTGAGTGCAGTGGAAAGGGTATGTACCCCATAGCCACGAAGGCCCACTGCACTATTGGGGATAAACGGCAACCAGACCGTGGAACTTGGAGTGGAGAACCACATAATATCCCAATAGGTCAGATATGATAACGATCCGGTGACAGTGGATTACTGTCTACCAACAAAGTAACCGATGATGGCGAAGATTCGAACCTCTGACCTCCGAGGTAGTAAGCCAACACTCTACCAGAACAAATCAATTTAACTACACAAGTCAGGGATTAGATAGTGACAAACGAAAATGTAAGTGAAACATCGCACAGAATAAGAGTATGCAAAACAAAAAAGCTCCTGATAGTGACAACTGTAGTCACTTGACAATTTTGAAGACTACAGGATCTCGCACATCTTGACCTGGGAGCACGATAACTTAGAAGATCAAATCAACTAGCTGGGGTTTAGCATAACATTCTGCTGTCTTGGATTAAACACCGATATTTATAACCCAATAACTAACTGCATCAGCAAAAGACGCATCTAAGAACACCCGTGGGTGGTTGTCTTTTCATTACATATTTTAGATTCCTCGTAGTGAAAGAGAAGCGTTACTTATTGCATCTGCACACTATCCTATTGAGAAAACCTACAAAAACCTGAAACCAAGTTTGGTAAGGGGCTGGAAAAGAGCGGAGCGCCATCCATCACCAAAGATGGCTAGCAGTGGTGGCGTTCAGATCGTCTCAAAACTGATCGTCCACGACCCGAAGCGCTAAGCCGCACAGGTTAGGGACATCAATACTCAGTAACCACTACCAGACTCAACTAAATGCCGTTGTGCACGTTTTGAAAAACGGCAACATTTGGCTATCTATCGATAACGGAAGGGAAACCATACTTGATGCTCACTTTTACGCGACTATCTTATGAAGAAGGGTACGTCGGATCCATGGATATCACGGACAATGGCTGACCACGTGCTGCGGTCGGAGGCAAGCTCGGTGCAGATCGTGATCCAGTCTTTTTTTCAACGCCAGACTCCATAGACCGACCGAAGACCTAGAAGTTCCACGTCTTGTTCTATTGTACTAGTTCAGTTTTTTAGTTGCCCACTAAGGCGACAATCACAACCAGGGCAAGGAGCAGAGCAGAATGCTTGTTTGGTTATCTCTGACTCGGGTCCCCGAAGGATATGGCCGAACTACTGTAGTCGTCGACAGTGGGGGAGGACGGAGAGCGCATCGACATTAGAGCATCGTCTCCTCACCTTTCCGTTGGACAGCCGGTCGTGCCAGTTAACTTTGAGGATTTGCCGCACGCACCGATGGTCGAAAACTTCCAGTCTTCTAGGCTACAGAGACTCGTGGTTAACCGAATCGAAGGTGACCGGAAGTTAACGAAACAAGCTACCGTGAGCTGCTGCAACATGTAGCGGTGTTACAGTATTCGGCGCGGTGTGAAGATTTGATTTACACGGCGAAAACTCCCTTGGTTGGGATAAGTGGGCCGGTCTCTTGCCTTGGAAAAGCGGTTAGTAACAACGCAGCGAAATTCTTTGCGGCGAAATCGATCAAGCTAATCCCTCGGTAGTTCTCACATGCTGATTTATCACCTTTCTTCGGAATGGACAGCAGAATGGACATGCCGCATTCGAGGTGAGAATGCTTTCTCTCGCCAAAGGGAGTCAAAAAGTGTATATAACCTGTCAATCAATGACGATGAACAGGCTTTATATTCTTCTGGAGGGATGCTATCTCTCCCGGCGGCTTTTTTGTCTTTCGGTTTGTTAATTATTTTTGTGATTTCCGCAGTACTGGGCGGGTACCAGCTACTTTCGTACTGGACTGAGGGAGTTGACATTAGTTGGTGCGTCGGGCGATTTGTAGGTCACTTAGGAATTGGTTCATTTTCTTACTCGTTTCAGGTATCAGGTCTCCTGCTGAGTCACTAAGAAGCGAATCTTATTTGCTGTATCTATTCGAGGCGTTGCAAATGAAGCGAGACAGTTACCAAAAGTCACCGGTTTCTGACGCGGTCTCTATTTTTCGGCTATTTCTATTCAGTAACTTTTACGATCAGCCTTGGCGGAGCGTGTGGCCTCTGGTTGCAGTCTGCTGCGTTCACCACTACCTGCCAGCCAGGCTTCGTGTGTTTTGGTTGACAACTGCAGCGTGCTCCTGGAGATCCAATCTTCTGTCCGCCTATTTGTTCTCCTGAGTACCGTCAATGTAGCTTCCCTGATTGTCGTCTTTATCTGAGTTCACTAGGCTTCCATGGAAACTTCGTTATTTTGTGCGTTGGTTGCGGCGATCAATCGAGCTATGATTGCTCATGACAGCGCTTCTCGCTTCTCTGGATTTTCTAGGACAGTAACGTGCATCCGGGAGGGGGCAGAGACCCTACCACGTGTAGATAGATGAATTTTGAAGCACGCACGTAAGAGGATATGGTTAGTGCCGTTTGGACTGTCCGTTTTTGCACCTCGGTGCGCTCGGAAATCCCCTACAGGCGAGGCCCAAAGGGATGTCACCAAGATGTTGTCGAGTTGGTGCGCAGTGTAACCGTCATCGGAGTATCACGTGAGTAGGTGCTTCTTGGGGTGTTGAAATTGAGTGCCGCAGATAACCATTCTGTTGATGTCGGCTAAACCAATCAGTCGGCCACCGTTCTCGTAGCGCTGACCGAGACCGAATTCCCCAAGAATATCACGAATGGACCCATCGACCGCACCTGTGCGAGCGTTCCAATCTCCTGCGACCAAAATTATGTCGCACCCCGAAACCCGGTTGACTATCTCCTGCAAGGTATAGCAGAACTCGTCTTTGGTTTCTTCATCAGTCGCATTATTTGAAGCATAGACCTCAACCACCGTCGGATCATGCGGGGGGCCTTTGAAGGGTGCCAAGGGGAGTCTGGATGAGACTGGTGTCCCCAAGAGATCACTGCGTCACTAGCTGCTTTATTCAGAGCAAACGCGATGCCGTAGAGACCGGGGTTGTCTTTCGAGCCAGCGATAGAGCCACTGAGATGTATCCACTCCTGGGGCCTTTATTTGTCGACTACCAAAGTTGGGTAATCTGAGTTCCGAGCGGCAAGAAATACCTACGTCATACCCATGTAGAATTTACATTATGACGCATTGGCTACTGACGTCTAGAAACGTCCTGACATTCCAACAGGCTGTGTGTTCTTTTCTTGCAGCGGATAATCCCAGCTCGCTGTCTTATCACTTCGACCGCTGAGAGCCTCAAAATGCTTCAGTATGGTCGGGGATAAGTATTTCAGGCTCCAAGATGGCTATCCGTCATGAACACCTCTCAAAGTGCTCCCAAGTGACCGTGCGTTTAACACAGCCTCGGCTGAGGAAGTCTTGAACTTATTTGAAAATGTAACGAGAAGAATGTCCTCAGAGTGATCAGTTTGTTGTGTTGTTACGCACGCAGCACGTGAGTTGTCGTTGCTTCTCTCAGGCATTACATTTTTTCAGTTTTCTCCATGGAAGTACTTGTAACCGATTCTGGGAGAATTTCTCTATGAATCAAACGGACAACACAGACTGGTTAGGTTGGCTTTGTTTTTAATTTGAGTGGATATTGTGAATGCCGCGGTGAAAAAATGTGTAATTTTCTGGCCTCGTTATCCGGAGTATGCACCCTAACGTTTATATGAATTGAATCATTGGCTCCAGTCCGGATAACTCACGGGTAGAATGTGGGACTGTTGCAGAGACAACGGAGTCTCACAGACGTATCTGGGCGCTGTCTTTGTAAGTGTTGCAATTTTTCCTTAAAACCATTTACTCTGAGGGTACTTCTATATTTCAACATTTTTAGTAATTGGAATTTTCCTCCTGGATGCCACTGCTCTCTCCTGATTGACTGATTCCCTTAATTGTGTCTCAGTTTACAAGGATGGTAGACCCCGGCCCGATTGGCACTATATAAACGGTTGAGCTGCTTTATTATCCGAGTCCTTCTATACTTCTAATGTACACTCGACCGTGCGTTGAATACATTCTTCCTCAGAGTAGTGGGAAGTCAGGATTTGATTCGGGTGCACCCGTTGTTGTGTTCTGGCTCGAGGTCGTAATGCGGTGAGACTACGGACTAAGGTGTTCGACAGTGTTCAAGCTGTGTTTTGTGTGTGAATTCGAGCTTGCACGTCTTTTGTGACTGCAGCTACGAAATCAGGGGCATGTCTGGTTTGACCACCGCCAAAACCGGGAAGTTAGGCCCTGTTGAACCGCCATGGTAATAAATTAGAGACCGGAAACCACTGATGATTTACGGATATCCATTTGTAAATCCTGATTAATATACCAAATGCGACGAAGCAGAAGTGTCACCAACAACCAGAAGGTCTAAAGTCAGAGCTCTCACAGGAACTTAACTCAATGAAGAGATGCCTGCTGCGGAAGTACTTCTCCCGGGCTACTGTTTGTTTTGTTCCGATAGAACTGGATCCCGGGGTGGTGGCTGCGTAATGATCTATCTCGGATTTAAGGTCTAGGTATGTTTTGTTCTGTCCAACTAACTCAAGTAAGAAGACTTTCCTGGGCTCGAATCATCACAGTTTATTAGCACAGAATACATTGGTTATATAGGACGAAACATCAATCGTTACAACTCAAAACAACTACTCCACACTTGCCTCAAGTAAGCTGTCATGTAATTGGTTGATCGGTGATACGACCAGCTACCACTTGACGGGAATCTGGTCTCGTCTAAGCGATCAGCTACCTTGCTGCTTGGGTATCTGCTGGCTCAAGCACTAACTTGGGTTTCGAACAGGTGCTAACATGGTGATTTCTAAATAGGACTTGGCCGACCGTCGACCACGAGTCAACACAATCTCACACGGTACATCTTTCTGATCTATTTATGGGCCCTCAAGGATTAGGTGTGGCCCTATTTTGTGAGACGAAAGTAACCCGTTGCGGACACGTGGTGGAAGATATGTTCTACAGGAACCGTGGAATGTTTGGAATTCGTTGCGGCACCTGGCAGCTAAAGGACAGTGCCTGATCCTGGGTGATATCAGCGCGTCCCATAATGACTAGGCAGCTAACTACTGTACCAGATCAGTGGGTAATTTCTCCCCAGGCCTGCGTACGACAATACAATCTTCCGCCTAACCAACATATGTTCAGGTCTACTTGCTTTCAGAACGAGCAGTCACCCATTTTTATTTCAGCTTCGAATGTTCCATGTGTAGGTGCCCTTTCCCTCTTCGGTGCTAGTTACAAAGTAGTTCTGAATAGATTTTTGCCCAAATGTCACGGAAATCACTATGTGAAGAGAAAATCTGGTGTATGCCCTTTGATGATATGAATGCAACGGCTCAGAGCATGATTTCGGTATACGAGGATCCAAATGATGTGAATTCGGCCTGGTGTGAAATCCGAGATAGAATCAGTCAACTAGTTGGGAGTTTTGTTGTACATCACCCACAGCGGTTCCGTACTCAGGGCCCTGTGATTTGGCAGACAGCTACGATGTCTGTTCCGCAGAAGGAATCCAGCTTGACCATTCCGCCAAGCAACTGCAGCAGATTGTCCACAGACAAATATGAAATTAACGTACTTCATGAAGACTTCAAAATGGTGCGGATTCGAAGATGGGCTAGCAGCCTTCTGTGTTGCTAAACGTGAGCGGTTGTTTACCCGTTTGGTGACACTGCTTTCATTTCTGACAACCATCATTTTTATTGCCACCCTATGTATAAGCTTAGTTTTACCACTCCGAACCAAGCTGTTTCGGGTTCGACGACCAACTTGACAAGCTGTCGTGAGTCCTCGCTGATCGTTTGCCGCTGTGTAATCTTTGCTCTGCACGTTCGTATGAAGATCTTTGTGGCTCGACTTTGGTTTTCTGACTGCTAACGAAGCATAGTTCGATTTGTAACTGTATTTGTCCACCGCGTCTGTACGCTATTCGTCTTGTTAGCCCTGTGTGCTCAACCCATCTTTAAAGATGCACAAGGATAACGCACGGTATAATTACACACTGATGACGTTGATGCAGCTGAGGCCGATACACTGGGACGTAACTGTGCTTAAAGTGCTCTCACATGAAGACACTTGGTCACCTTTTTCGTAGGCATTTCAGTCCACAATCACGTTTTATTATTTCAAGGTGGACGAAGTTACGACACAATCATGATCTCCCAAGCTTCACCAATCACCAGATGGAATCCACCCATTGTTTTTACGGGAACTTACCAATATTCTCTCATTCCCAAACCCCAAGTTGCTCAACACCTCACTGACAGCTGGAAAACCTCTGAACGAATGGAAATAGGTAGTCGTTTTCCCGATGTGCAACGGTGGATACAAAACTGCAGCTGTCACTTACCATCCGGTAAACCATACTCAAGTTGTTCTCAATGTAATGGGGCGACTTATCACCAAACGGGTTCGGTATCATCTTGATTATCATAACCTATTCATTTCCGCAAAAAAGGCTTTCGCATAGCCCGTTCTTGCCTTTTCTACATCCTCTTGGCTGGTGAGCATTGGACTGGAGCGCAGGATGGATATCCTACGTCATCTTCGTGGATTTCAGCAGAAATTTGACAGAGCCTCAAGCGACTGACTCTTCCAGGTGAAACCACTGGAAATACTGGATCCCCTTCTATGCTGGATAAGGGACTTCCTGAGAGGTCGGATATTTGTAGCCAAATTTTTAGGATCTTCTCCAGATGGTACCCTACCTCCAGTCATGCTCTCCAGGGGTTAGTACCTGGTCTTTTGTTATTCCTGAGGTTTGCAATAATCTTCCGATCGTCTTCGGCTCATAATGTCTACTTTAGACTGATGATCTAAAGTTGTATCACATACTTCGTTCTGAAGCGGACAGGCGGTCCCTATAGGATGATTTCGATAAGCCGCGCGTTGGTTCATTATATGGACCCTTCCGACAAATCTAGAGAAGTCTGACCGCCGTAGATTGAGCACAGCCGCCTCCGGGCTACAATCTTCATGGGACTCCACTTAGAACTACAGTCTATGAACGTGATTTTAAGGTTTTACTGTCGACCTTGGAAACAGAAAACCATACGGATAAAGCAAGTCTTGGCACGGAGCACGCTCGATGTAATGCACTGAGAAACTCTACTTTGACGCTTTTCGAATGTTATGCACTAACCATGAGCGACCTCCGTAGAACTATGGTGCTCTTGTTACATATCCGTGCATGGCTGACGAATAGGCCAAGTTTGAATGAGTTCAGATGGCTACTACCTGTCTCATCGCGGGACTACGTGGAACGGGATACGAAGGCCGTTTATAGGCAACTAGGTTGTCCCGGGAACTTATCATTGGAGACTCCATTTGCGTTCGACGCATTATCCAGAGTGGCCTAGGATCAGAACTGGAGGCGTTACTTCCACTAAGTGAACCTTTCCGAATGCGTGGACATCCAATGACACCCTTGAAGATGCAATTCATTTGTTAACCTCCGGTGTATCGCTTGTCCCGAAAAGTCACAAACATCGGGGGCTCACCTCCAGCGGAGATGGTGGAAAACTTCGAGGGAAAATCAGACGATATTCTGACTGACATGGGGCGTGATTCTCTTTCCTGAGACCACATCCAAGTGCTGTTTGTAAGAGGCTTACACTGGAGGTTTCCTTCTGCCTCTAATTTCGAATACTGAAGACTAAGTCGAAGAATGCTTTAAAGGTGATGTTTTTGTGCGAGCATCACCCTGCCAGTCAAAATAGTGTATTATTATAGATTTCTCAGTTTGCGAATAGCTTTCGTATAATCAAAATGAAGAGCTAGAAACGTATTAAATGGTGACAGAACTAGAAGAGGAAGAAACCGAAGCTGAACGAGTGAACACATTTCACTCTCTTGGATCGTTTTCACTCACTGACCACCTTTAGGTCATTACTAATTATAATACCAATTTTTCAATATTGTGGAAGCTATAACTAATAATTCATTCATCAAAGGAGGCTATTTTGTGCTATCCGACCAGTAGATTTATATGTAAAGCAAATTTCGTATTCAGGTTTTATCCCTCGAGTTAAGTCCTAAACAAATGAAATGATCATTTTAGAATGATTTCTTGGTCCCTCATTTTGCTCACACCTAGGTCGCGCAATGTTGCTGCATGTGTATTTCTGAACACATCACTACGAATGAACATCAGCATACGTATTGAAGTTGTGTCGTCCTAACGATCCGCATATAGTTTCCGTGCAAGACAATCTACCATCATAATTTATCTATTTCTAACATTCCGGTAGACAAAGCATCAATAGTAGTTTATGCTTCGCGTGCGTGTTTTGGAAATTCGGTGTAGACGGAAGTGTCGGTAATCACTCAACGTTCTGCTCAGCGCGGGTATCCTTTTTCAAGACTGGCTTACAATGCGCTGTCAAATAATCCGAACTGCGTGCAGCGAAGTACAGGATGCTACAACTGTAAAAATTGTTAAACCAATTACATATGATGGTCTATTCGTTCGATAGTTTCGGGGTTTGTGCAGTGGTAGCTTCCATATTTTTAGTTATAAATATAAAATGAGAGAATGATGTTGCGGACTGTCGTCCCGCCGTAGAATGACTTGCAGATAAACGAACCCCGAGTCCTGAGTCAGCGAAAACAAGTTCGTTTTACTACGTGTAAGGAAAGAAATTTAATGAATGAATGATATTACCGTACTTCAAGCTGCGCGCGGTCAGTATGCCTGCAAAAGACAGAATTTCGCGACTGCGGTGTCATGCGAGATACAAGTTTAACAAGGACAAGTCCCACGACAATCATAGTTTAGGCAATTACAGCACACTATACAAGAAATGCAACCAATCAAAATGAAGAGTTCATAGGATGGGAAGTTTGTTCTAGGCCCACGAATAAGGTGAAACATCACGAAGACCAGAGTCATTCTTTGTAGCCATTCGGTGTGATGAGACGTGCGTAAAGTGGATCTCAAAAGTATAAACAAAAACAAAGTAATGTGAAAAGGGGAAGCACGACTAAACCAACATGCTAATAATGATCAGATAGCACGTGAACTCAAGAATAGAGTAAACAGTCCGGGCTAGGGAGGGGAACATTCACTGAAAACGAGTCGGTGCAGGCTGGAAACAAAAACGTGTGACTAAGGGCCGATACGGAAGGGACAAATTATATTCATAAAGAAAAAACGGGTGATATGGGCTGAGAAAGTGAATCGAATTCTACAGGTATGCAGCCAGACGTCATCAACGATCGCGTCACCTGATCGAAGCAAGATCAAGCGCAGATGAAAGGGTGAGGGTTCAGGGCCGAACAACGCATTTCGGTTGGCGAGCTTACTTTCTTTTTTCGAGTTTGGTAAATCTCGTTACAAATGATCCAAGCGAAACAGAGATGCTGTTGAACAATGTTCCGCTTTCACCCAGTTTGCCATCATGCATGTTTTAGGGGGACCATATGTGGTTCTCCACTGTTAGTCTGAAAAGTATCCACGATATCGTGTGGAGGGAATTGCGGTCAAAGCATGTGAAACACAAGTACGTGTGATGGACGGGGAGGCTTTGCTAGTAATAGAGAAGTAGCAATTAGCGGTCCAGACCGGTGCTGTACGAGTGACGCATGAGATGTTACTGGTTGACGGGGTTGGTGAGACGATCGGTGTGGTTGATTTATTGGACTGTCTGGGTGAAGAAATCGAGTTTAATGGTCGTCGATTGCAAGTTGAGGAGATATCGAGCTGCAGTCCCGGTGGAACAGGTTGAGGTGCATTTTGGTGTGAGAACCTTGTCAATAACAGGTTCACCGATTTCGTACTTTAGGCAGTGTATCCAGAAGTACGGAGAATTGTTTTCAACACCGATGACGACTACGGTTTTTGCGACTGGCTAGAGCGCAAAATCGACTTGATGCTGGGAGCAGTGTTCAAAACGATCTACTGGAAGACACCACAAAGAGTTGTACGGGAAGTAGAGAAGCAAGTTTGCGACATACAATCAGGGGAAATAATTCAGCATAGCACCAGCCGGTAATCCTCGACAGCTTTTTAACAAAAAATCGGATGACACGCACAGACTTTGTGTTGAATTCTGGAAACTCAACCGCATCACAATAAAGTACGCATTCCTAATGCCATTAACCAAGGAATAATTTGGACAACTTCATGACGCGCAGTTGACACTAATCCATTCATGGTCGTGCTATTGGCAGTTACTCAGGCTCGCAAAAGACAGGAAACACCTCTGTGTTAATGGGAAACAATACGAGATCCTACGAATAGTTTTGTACGGTGTAACCTGCCGGCTACCTCCAGACGTTCGCTGCTGCAGGCACTGGAAAATCTGAAAGGTGTTGTGCTCTATGAGGATGATATTGTGATATTTTCAGATACGATTGACGAGCATGGTTCCAGACTAAGTGCAGTCCTGGAGAGAACCAAACAGGTCAGTTTGAAGTTGAGCGTGAAGTATCAGATCGCAAGTGACAAAATCGTTTTCTTGAAACATATTATTGGGGGTGGCAAACTGCAACCACTACTCGAGAAAGCGGAGACAATTCGAAACTCCTCCACGCCAAAATCATAGCGTCAACTAAGATCTTCCTTGGCCCGGTTGGTTATGACGCCAAGTTAGTGCCAAACTTTGCCCATAAAGTTTGTCCTGTTTCAATTACTGGGGAAAGACAAGAAGTAGGCGTTCAAGGAACTCAAAGGAAGTGTAACAACCCTAGAGGCTTTTTGATAATATCAAAGCCGCCCGAGAAGTTCACCGTATCTGCGGATGCCAGTGACGTTGGAATTAGCGGAGTATGATCAAAGCCATCTGGAATAATCGAGTACGCCAGTTGGTTGCTTACAGGTACCAAAAGAAAATACCCCACCGAGGAAAACGAATGTTTAGCAATATTGTGGGCACTATGAAAGTAGAGAACATATCTGAATGTTACTAGCATTTGCATCAAAATGGACCACAACCTATGGACGTGGTTAATGACGCAACGAGATCTAGGAGGAAAATTAGGCAGCGGGGATATCGCCTACAACAATTCACCTTCACAATTGAGCATATCAACGGTCGAGAAAGCGAGATACCTGGCGCGCTGTCTCGCTCGAGCCACGACAACCAACTACCAACCGAAGCAATCCCAGTGAATTGGCTGGTGCCAGGCGATGACGTTTCTAGCCACCAGCATAGTGCGGACGGTTCGTCCACATCTTCAAACCCAAGCCAGACCATACGAGAGTTCATCCGCGCTGCATGACTTACTGAAAATATGATATCGCTCGCATGTGGAGGATGGGATGGGTAAAAAACCGAACCCCCGGTTCAGCTGTTTATGTATACAAATTTCATGATGGAATATTATCTATTTCGTACGCTCTTCAACAAGATGTAGTGACAAAGAAAAATGCGATCGGCTGAGCAGAACGCCACGTTGAGATCACGAAGGGATAGTGGGCCCACTAGAGCACTGTTGAGTTCGAAAAACTGTTGAAGAATGAAAAGCCTCGAGTGACAAAATAAAACAAGGACTCATTTATTCACTCCCAAGGATGTTACCTGAAACGCGGAACGGCGCACTTCAAGAAGCAGTCCAGCAGACCTACCTTCGAATGTGGCCGTTTACCAACGAACATTGCACTTATTCTTCAGCTCTCACTCTCCTCTGGAAACGGTGGTTTTTCATAAAACAGGTTATGCAGACAGAGATTTTCCACTCGATTAGGGGCAAACATCAATACCGTAGTTAACCATCCTCCTTGGTCGAAAGTGGTAACACCGGGGATCCGACGAATGCGTTCTCGGCTATGTTGAATCATTGCGACAAACACCGACTAAGGGTACTCGAGGCATTATCGCCCCCATCAAATCCGCCGGATGTCCAAAAGCGTATGACCTTCAACATTACCTACCGTGGCTTCAGCCAATAACATACACACACGGCTCTAACCCGAATAAAAATAGCCTCACTTAATCGTTTTGTATTTATTTTTGTTTGACGTGATACGTACATAAACGATGACAGTGTACGAAAGGAATTTCTCTCGCGGTGTTTATCTTCCATATTGCTCGTTCATATTCTCATTCAATTCATATTAGAAGATGAACAACAAAGGAAGATCGTATCAGTCTATGGTAGGGATGACGTACTATCTTTTAAATCCAAATGGATCAATTCGCGTGAATAATTTTAATTGAAGTGTTCATATTTAATCAGTTCCTGAGTAAAATCAAAAGGTATAGCCCCGTATTCATATGGGCCAGCGGCACTTCAGATAAGAGTCAACTTTTTTTTCTGAGAACTCGAGTGGGTAGCAAGAGGGTCCAAAGAGATTAGTTTTCAACGCTGTTTATGTGAAGCCCGGAGACTGACTTTGTCAGGGTCGTGTTGACTATGGACCTTATATATATATATATATATATATATATATATATATATATATATATATATATATATATATATATATATATATATATATATATATATATATACTCGCACCCCGCTTTAACCCATTTCAGGCAAAGCTGAACCTAGAGATAGCAGCTCAGTACTCAAGTACGACGTTAACAGTTATCTGGACTAAATTAAACTCTGATAAAACCAGTAATTGTGGTTTCCCATGCTCACACTATAAGTGACTGATTGAAAGCGACTGACAACAGAAAATAATAATACTGATTGGTATGTATGAAGAGAACAGTAGAACCAGAAAAAGGTGGTTCAGTACAACGATTTGGGAACCCCTCAGACATCATGACCTATCAGAGATCACATGTCTCGAAAGACTGAAGTATCACATGATGGGGTGCGCGTGAAACGAGGGTGCAGATAGTGAGGTCGAACTGAGATGTCACGTTGGTTTAGAACACGAACGAACTGACGTCTCCGTCTCCACCGGGAAGACCTAGGCGGCAATCTTGCTCTCGAAGACGAGCGAGCAGATTACATCGGAAATGTTCGCGATGATAGTTGAAAAACATGATGTCGTGAACTGTTTGACTCCAGTATTCGTGAAACGTAAAGAAGGTGAAACCTGGGGAATGATTGAAAATAACAGATGGATTGGTTTATTTAACCATTCAATTAATCACGAGAACATAAACGAATATGACGGGGACAGGGGCTCATTCGCCACACGTGGAACTGATCTTGAAATGAGATAAAACAGTAAAGACGCTGGAATCGAACGGTGACAACATTCAGGAAAGTCACCGTAAACGTGAAAAACAAGCAATACTTGGGGTCTCAGAATGATATGCGGTAGAAGTCGACTATTGATTAAAATTGTTTTTAATTATTATAAGCGATACTAGCACTACTGAACTAACCTATTTCATTGACCTACACATTTTTACGGTCAGATATTCCTCGATCAACCGAGTGAGTTGTACAAACATTTTCGAGGAAAATACGAACGGAATTGTTTTGATTTATGTTATTCTTATCGGTACCGTTTAGGCACCCACCAACAAGTATGTTCCTTCCTCAAAAATATTCGATTCGAGAATGAACACACTTAAATACCCAGTAGATTTACTCAACCGTCTAGAGTCGTGCATGAAATGGTCATGAATAAGCTGACTGGATCACCAGATGAGCGTTAAATCTAATTTTAGGGTAATGAGCACGAGACTGTGTATGCTTATTCATGCTTTAAACTGATGATGTCTATCAAGCAAAATCTCTTGTTTGAGATTCAGAACCACTCCACACGCTTCGATTTCTCCAGAACACGATCGTGGTAGCAGATTTTCTGGGTGGAATGTTGACACCGGAACCTGGATTTGAAAGGCAATGCAACATCCTGTCATAGAGTAATCGCTCATTCCAAACACTGTTGGCCCTGTTGTGAGAAAATGAACTGGAATCAATTCTACAGAGTATTCGACTGGCGGCAACTTCCAAGATGATTTTTACTGAACCATCCAGTCTTTTAGAATGCAAGTTGCAAAAACATCCTCAGCTTCGAATTTTCTTTGGGCAATAGTAATGACAACTCTGTTGAGGCATCTGAAAACTTCGATTGAAGTTACGACTGGAGAATTCCGTGACTGTTTTCGTTTTAAGTTCTTTGGGTTGATAATCGGCGGCTGATTCATTGTCATTCTTGATGCAACCGACCTGCTGGAGTTTGAGGTTGAACCTCGCATATATATATATATATATATATATATATATATATATATATATAATGTAGGCGGAAAAAGGTACGATGAGTAATTGACTGAAGATACGCGTCCACTGTCGACGGTACATCTTTAGATATTGCTTTTGAAGAAGTTATCATGTCTATCGGACGCCATCTAGCTGCATTCGTTCCCAAACATTTACGTTCGATAGATGAACGGCACTTGATAACACAGTTAGTGTGCGGGTTATTACTCAAAATAGAGCTAATGCCAAGACGATTAGAATAGACCTGTTCATTCAACTGATACACAAATTAGTAATCATGAGCGCTTGCTGTACGGTGTGGACAAAAAGTGTGCCTACACCCTGGGGAAGTCGAATTTCGCAACTTGCTGCTCAAAACCTTGCTAGTAGACAAAATGAAGCAAATACCACGAAAGTGTACGCGGAAAGTACAGTGATCGCATAAAGCTACCGACGTACTCCTGTCACACTTTCAGTGATTACTTCACTGTAAAAACCATTACCAGTTCATTGATTGCGGTTGTTCATTGATCCCTACTTCTCAGCAGCAACCGAACTCGAATATCGAAATTGAAAATTAGAGAGAAAACCAAAAATAATAATAGTAATATTTTCACTGTTATGTTGTGCAAATACAAGTGTCACTTTTCATGTCACGTATTCATATGTTCCTGCATATGATCACTGACTGAACTAATCACGTCGTTATGTAACCCACTGTGGAAACCCGATACGCTCTAAAAGGCCAAGTACATTAGTTCCCGACTAGAAATTGGCCATCACCACCCATAATTGGGAGGACAATGACAATGCTTAATAAAGTCAGTTAATAAAGCTAATATCTTCCTTCCATGGTACGGACTATCAAGTTTAATATAGCTTCTGATAAGTGGTATACTGCCAATTAGTCAGGTCAATCAACAACTCGACTACAGGTTAAATCTTTATAGTGTTTGGTCTTATGATAGTAATAACTTCATTAAAGCTATCAAATAGGGATGGCAGAGTGCATTGTAACTGCAATTATTTTGTGCATGATCATTCACGCGCATAGTGTAATTCTGGACATTGTTCGTTTGACCTCATAACTGAGCAGTTCTCCGACAGTAATGGTAAAGCATATCATTTGACTTTAGAGAATCTTGGACAAGTCGGTGAATTCAATTTGGCTTTATTCTTCCCTCATCACTTTTGTCGGTCTTCTAGTGAAAGATTACCATTATGCCAACGTTCATTAAAGTTACATCACGCTCCAGTGGAATCTCCCGCCCTAAACTAATCCGTTTTCCAACAGGTGTGCACCTTGCTTCGCGTGACAAACCTTGCAGTAATACAACGATTTGATTGAACTTAGGGAAATTGGAAAGTGGTAATCTGTTGGTGTTAAGAGAAAACAGTAGCTAGTTCATCGGCACGTATTTACAAACCTCGAGCTGAACATAAACGGTCAACATTAGTTGCACCTGTTTTTGCCATAACCCCTTCAGACAGTCGTTCGATACTTAAGACGGAATCACTTGTGCCAATCGAACGGTCATCTACAGTCCGACACAAATCGGGTCAACGGATTAATGATCAGTCCGGCAAATGTTTTTATCAACCTGATCGGCCCAACAAGGCTCGAACCTAACTGAACGCCCGAGCTCGGGAAAGTTCGTTTTGTGCTTTAAATATTACACAGTAATTTCTGTAAGGACGCACGTTTTGCCGAGCTGAGTTGTTGTCCTCTGGTTTTCCGCAGTGGGCTGGAGCGATTCAAGTCGTACTCAGGCCATAGAAAAGAACGCGTGGGTAATAACATCCGAATCGCCGAGAGAAAGATCGAATTAAATGAATTAGGTTTTAGTCCTCATGATATGCACTGGCTTATCATCCTATAATCACAACCTCCCTTAGTAAATAAAGATCTTTTGGATTAGCCGTCACCCTCAGCAAGACTACCATTATTTTTGCACTTCTTAACCTTCCGTTTATTCTGGCATGATGCCACATACTCATTCCGCTGCCCCAAGGGGACCAGTATGTAATCCTCCCACATATCCATTATTTTCATTTCTTCCAACCTTCAGTCAAGGAATTTATTGAGTAATAGTCACAACGAAAAGCAGTTATCGTAGTGCGTCCAAGTAATCTTTTCACTTTGATGACCTCGGCCCGGTCCTAGGTTTTCGTTCCGCAGTTGCAGTCATCTCAGTGCACATGTTGTGCCTTGGAGGAACGGAAGGAAGCTTAGTTTATCCGTCATAGCAGCCGTAGTCAGTTCAACCGTGGTGCAAGTCAACATGAGTCATGTGCGACCCAGACCACTGCACTATTAGGTCGTAATTTTCTCCTCGACCATCTTGCGGGCAGACCAAAACCATGTGAAGAAGGCACACAATGCGCGCACGGTGTCGACAAACGCTACGAATGCTAGCACTGAGTAGCGTTCAGTGCCAAGTGCATGTCTTTGACAGTTCACTAGGCACCGCAAATTGGACTCAGATGAAAAAAATTCACCTTGTTTGATCTTCTCATAAGTGAATCTATCGGTATGGTAATACTCATAACGTTTAAGCACAATTGGTTTCCTGATCATACACACTCATACTTTCCGGTGCACGAAACCCTTCTAAAGACTGGGTTCACTCAGCTATCCCCCATGTTTAGCCACATGCACGACATACTACACGCACAGAAAACACTTTTTGATGCGTTAAACAGTAGGGCAAGCCCCACCGATCTCTGCCTTTTTCACCATGTTGCACGTTGAATTAGAAAGTAGGAATATACAAGATGGACAGGGAGTGGGAAAAGGAAAGAACGCCCTAGTAGCTAACACACGGAATACATAGTCTAAATGCACATGTGCACACCAACCAATCATTCTGATTCGACAGAAGGTGACAACACGAATGCCACTGTTCACGGTTTGCAGCTATATCCTTCAGTGTTCCCAGCCAACTGGGTAACGGATGTGTTGCACCCGAAACACGAAGACGTGAGGCGCCTACTTTTCTCAAGTTCGCTGTACATTTTCTCATTCCTCGCTTCCACATCATCTGTTGACCTCCACGTGGTTTTTTCAACTCCTAAGGAGGAACGGAGAATAGGACACGGTACGGTAGACGTGTTTGCCATACGTAGCACCTGCTCTAACCAACGAAGTCTACTAAGTTGGATACGCTGTGACGAAACGTTCTCCGAATTAACACCCAATACTCGATTTCTAACCTCAGCATTGCTCACTCAGCTATTCCACCCAACCCTAGCGATACTACGTAAACATCGGTGGTCGAAAATCTCAAGACGACGAATATCTTCAACACGCAGACCCCAGTTTCGCAACCATACAACAAAACTGAACGCACTGCAGCACAGTATACACGACCTTTCAACTTCAGTGAAATATCAGGTCGGCGCCACAAGTGTTTCAGTCCAGCGTATGCCGCTCGAGCCCTCGATATCCGCATGCTCACCTCTACTACTGTGCTCCCATCGGTCGTCACGCTGCTGCCGAGGTACGTGAAGCGGTCGACAATTGTCAGCACTTCTCCATCGAGCATCAAGCTCGGAATCGTTAACGTTCAGTCTTGTAACATCATTTTACACTTTGAAGGAGCAAAGCGCGGTGGCTTAAAGTTGACCGATGCGACAGCTTCACTTACGTGGACGAGGCCGTTGGGGCACACAACAGAGTGCGTTCATGCAGCATTGTCTACACCCGTCACCATGTAGAGGGGTGATTGCTTGATCACATAGGGTGGTGAAAATCTTGATCTATCGTAATTTACGTCGTCACATGGTAAGATAAAATTATCACCATGTCTTTCGAAAAGTGGAGTCGACGCATCACCACAGAGATTTCATTTGGCTGTGTGGGCGCGGTGCCGGATGCAGGTTCAGTAGTGGCCACCTACTGCAACAGAAAACAAGGTATGGATCCGGGTCATTCTCTCCAACTAGCGAGACTGAGGATATATTTGTTTGGGAGACGGAACAGTTTCCCCAGTATTGAGGCGCTGATTACAATAGTGAATTTGGTTTCCCAGAAACATTATACTTTTGGATTTATTATAGTCATCCATTCACTTACTAATTTAAATCTCTATCTGATCACGCCACCATATACATTGGTAATATCCATGTCGCTTCCCTCCGATTGATTGGTTGCCCTAGATGGTTTCCAAAGTCAATCGACTCCGAACAAGCAGAACCTATGTATAGCAGCCGAGTTCTGCGCTCCCCGAACCACACAATTTGGATGCCCAATGAGACAATAAACTTCATCAGTCAACACACTAACCTGTGTTCTTATTCAAGTTAATGGGAGGTCTAGCTTCGACTAATGTGCTTCTATTGCCGATCATATTTTGCGACCCAACGAAAGTCGTTGTGCCGGTACGTGTCCAAGTGACACTTGAGCGCCTATCATCTGGTTGATTCATTTAAAGGTTTTAACCTTCGGAGATTGCTGTGGAAGGCACAGCAATATTCATCATCCACCTATGAAACATACGTAGTGACAAAGCACTATCCTCCCAGTACTCCCAGTACTTTGTCCCTCATCATAGACCTCTCACAACTGTTGTTTCACGGTCCTCTTTCATTTATTAGTCACTCCTTAGTAATGCTAGTCTCTTTACCAGCACCCTGACGGCAACTTGTCATCTCTGTTGCACTGTAGAAACTATTTTTGTGTCCAATGGCAGATTAGACTCACCCCATCGAAATTCTATATTTAGGCTGAAGAAGTGCACTGCAAATGTCATGATGATCGTGACGTAAACTATCAATCACACTTGTTGGGTCACGTATATTTCATCACGGTCCTTTTAGGCACGATGAGAAATCCTTGCGATGAACCACGTGAAAGGTTAACGTAATGCGCACGTGATTCGAACATGTAAGTTTTAGGTGGCGAATTACAACTGATTGATGGAAGAAAACTGATCAGTCGATAAGTTATTCATTGAAGTCTAAAAATTGGCTTTAAAAAATAGTAATGTACGTGAGATAGAAACAATGATAAAATGATATTTTGAAGAACTTCTGTCGTTGAGAGCAGTTAGGATGTTGTGACCTCGACCACGCTGCCGCGACTGTCATCTTCGTTCTTGTTTTCGCACGTTTATTGTTTAACTGAACGCTGACTGCCAAGCGCGGTTGCCATTTGACCGTTGCTCTTGGGCACGCTCTCAAACACACGCTAATCAGTATCTCTCCCGATCGCTTTCTCGTTCCCACGAGTCGTGGAGATCACCGTCCTGGTTAACGTGTTCGTACGAAGCCGAGCATTAGAGTAACGTGCTGGTGGTCCACGTAGTATGAAGGATCAAAGAACGCGTTCAAGAAGGAAACAGCGAGGTAGGGTTTAGCGACCTTACAAAGTGGTAATAATTAGCGATATTTAAAGGGGTCAGATAAATGACCACCGGTAGATGGCGGGCTGCCGTCTTCATCTAATATATTTGGAAATTTGCTTCTCGTTACACATTTGAATGCATCATCACAGTCCCGACTATAAATACTAGGGGTTTTACATATCCTATAGAATGAGAAACGAAATATTGTATGACATATCGACATCAAATGGGACACTCAGGTGACGATAGTCAAGCTGACGGGACCAGTTTTTCTTATCTCAGAAGACGTTCGATGCAACAGAAGTCTTCGAACACACAAGTCCAGAGTATTAAATTACACGATATATCTTCCAAGTAGTGAACGTGCATTCGCATTATGGATGCCACTCTAGCATAATCCAGGTATTCTCCCGGAAAAATTTGATTGTATAAACATGTTAACGTTGAGGATGAAATGAGAGGAAATTTCGTTTGCACCTTCGGCGAAAACCCGTCTCGACCAACGACCTAATCACACTTCATCTTCATTAGTACCCCATATACTGAGAAGCAATATATCACCTATGAAACCTTCGTTTAAGGTTATTGCGAAACCTAGAGCCATTATTCGACATTAAATATTGGTCAAGTCCGCTGATTCGCTTCTCTGTCATCCAATTTCCGCGTACACTTTTTTGACTGACTTTATTAGTTGCTTCGTGGTATTTGCTTCATTTTGTCTACTAGCAAGGTTTTGAGTAGCAAGTTGCGAAATTTGACTTCCCCAGGGTGTAGGCACATTTTTTGTTCACACTGTACAGACGCCACGTTACGCGTGATGGAATCCATGGCGCACGCCTGTGCGAATGACCTTAACTTCTACTTAAGCTGTAGATGATGCATCCTACTCGATGGCAACATAGCTGAAACCGGGACCGATCTACAGAATTTTACCAGTCAGCTGAAGTCCCTTACGTAACTAAAAATGGATTCCTTTCACATAGGCACTCGTTATCGTGCAACTGGACTTTCACAAACACCTTTAGAATGGAAGTACGCGGTAAAGTAAGGTACTACTATTGCTGCTAACAAAAATTACCAGGTATATCCCAGATCCATAGGCGAAGAAAAGACTTACAGAACAATTTATGAAAGTCCACCAGAGAGGAGGCAGTAGATGTGTTGTAGAACTGATTTTTCAAATCCCCATTCTTTAGGAAGGTATACAACATCTCAGTAATATTGATTCCAACAACTGCAAAAGGGTACCTGTAGAAATGATGGAGCAATCGACCCGGATTTGTGGGAAAACTTACCAATGTTGTGGATGATTCGAAGCTGATAAAATACCACGTGCCAACGACGTGTGTTGCTCAGAAAAGTAGCTGGCGACACGAAACACCAGACAGTGAAGGACGGTGGACGAGAAATGGGAGAAAGAAAGCAAAATTAACCCAAGGAAATTGGTCACATACAAACGCGGATAGATTCAAACCCGAAACAACTGTTTTTAAAATAAATTGCACGCGAACGCAAAACGATTTGCAGATGAAAAACGGCCTGCAGTGGACGTCAATCACAAAACTAATGAACAGAACTGAACTCATACGTCGTGCATATTGTTCGGGCGATGTTTTCTCGAGAAAAAAGTATTTTTCATATAAATTCGACCCCACAGGATTCAACCATCACATCACTTTTCCATAAAACTGCTTAGCTTTTGAATAATTCCCATTCCTACTTTTGTACAAAACTCAAACTTTTCCCGCCAGTTGCGTATTTTCATGATAATCTCCTGTCATTTTTCTGCTGCTCACGTGACCTCGATGATTGGTTCATGCATGATCGTTGCAAGATCGCCCGTACAGGGTATGTAAATCGTAGAGTTGACATCTCAGTCAGACCTGTGTTGATCGTTACCAATAAACGCGTGGTACCCTGTTGTGTCTGGGTTCTCACTTCAGCTAGCGGGTGCGCCAGTATCGTTGAAGTTTGCGCCTTGTGTTCGAGTTACTGGCTAGTCGATGACCATTTTAGTTGTGTGATTACGGGTCTAGGAGGTTCGACAAAAGCGACCAGTTGTGTCATTATCTTACGAGGCAGCAGATATCACTCTTCGTCCGCAATTAGGTTGTTGTGTGCTTACTCGGCTTTGTGTCTCGTGTTTTGTGTCGTGAGCCTGCTTGGCTTCGTGCCGTGTTCCGTACAGTGTGTTCATTTGGCTCGTATCTTGTGATTGTGTTGTGAGTACAATTGGTCGTGTGCTTCCATCGAGTCTCAGTGGGTTGAGACTTTGTATTAGGTGTGTAGTCATCGTATAAAAACAGTGTCACATGATTATTCCGTCAGCGGCTGGACAGCTATTAAATGTTTGTTTTGCTGACTGTCCTTCGGACTCCACCTTTCACGCACAAACCTCAGGTCATCCGACCAATCTGCTATTAAATGATTTTCTTATGCGGTAGTAATATATCCCCGACGGTATGGAACACTAAATTAGTTGTCACCAAAGAATATCCGACATTCCTCAGGAACCGAGCTCGAAACGAAAAAAATAGCGGTGAATAAGCACTCTCTCGATGGCCAAATATAATGCACCATTGCTGTACAGCTGCTGTGAGTAAGCTGAGTCCGTGTTGTTAGGCGAAATCTAGGAAAATTCGTTCAGGTACACATAATCATTATCATACAACGTTAAACAGAAGGGCAAGCCCCACTGACCACTGCCTTTCTCACCATGTTGCACGTAGAAGTAGAAAGTATGAATATACAAGATGGATAGGGAGTGGACTCACAGGGCTGGAAAAAGAAACAGCGCCCTAGTAGCCGACACACGGAATACACAGTATACGCGCTAAGGGAGCCGAGATTCAGAGGCTGATGAGGCTTGAGAAAGTGTGGATTACAAGGTAGTTGATTCTTTACGGCACTTTTTGACAATGAACCGTTGCGAGCATTGGGCGTCTTATCAGTGGAACCACTATGGGTGGGTAGAGGGGGCAAAAACAGAGGTGGCTGCGGACAGAAGATAAACGTTGAATAAAAGAGAGGGAACTCTGAGCAGTAACCCACTTGTCACTACTCACCCCGCTCGATGTAATGGACAGCACGGTCCTGATTATACTGCGCGACGACAGACGCTGTATGGAATTCCTTGTATTTACGCAGTTTATAGTGGTTCAGGTGGTTCAGAAAGCTGTCTCGTTAGAGCACACTGGAGGAAGGACAACATGTTTCGAAGCAAATAACTGTAGGAATTGAACTATTCACAAAAATAATATTGACGGAAACTCCAGCGTTTAAGTTCCGTGAGAGTGCAGATGAGTTTTACCTGAATTTCAAATGCAAACTCACATTAGGTTTTTTAGGGACAATATACCCATTCCACGAAAATCAGAAACTGGACTGTCGGTTTGGAATCCAACAAGAGTCCACTGTCTGTCCTCATCGGCCGACGTATCTTCGGGGCGTAGTAACTTCCACAACTGGAGATAACACGCTTAGAACGGTTTGGAAACTTACTTTGGACATCATTTCCTCGTGATCTGCATTTCCTGACTGAAAAGAAGTCGATTTAATTTGATTAACAGCGTCCACGAGCCTCGCGTAAGCGTGAATTTGCTGCAAACAGTACTGTAGTGCCTGGCGGAAGCTAACGGATGATATCAGACAAAATAAATGCGGCATACTTGGGATATTCGAATTCACTGATGCTTTTCACAGTGACTACATAACTGACGTAATCATCGTAATTGAAATCGTTGGACCACTGTAATCCCTTGCGGATTTCTACCGTTTTCGAGGCACCAATAGCTTTTTCTATGAAGATGGCGATTACCGAAGTCGGAAGACGAACCAATAGGTATCGTACGGGAAGCGCCTCGAGGCTTGCTGTTTGCGATACGGAGTAGTTCACACTGTCCCGTGAGCTGTCGTACAATCCACTTTATTAGCGGTCGTGCGTAGCATTCACAAAAGCTCCAGAAACACAAGAACACAGTTCGAAACATGTCTGCCAAATAGCAAAATGCGGTCATGTCAAATTACGATCAGTAAGTGCAATTACTGACAGAAAATACCGATTAGGTCCCGCGCACAACAGAACCTCGAGTCAATTTGTTCAAACTATTCGCTGCTGCTGGCAGCGGAGGCTGAACTCTTACAGTGAGCTAATGATAAAACGAAATAGTGTGTACTTTGGGTTGCACATATTACATAGTTTATTGTTCCAACTGAACATGTGCGTAGCTGATCCGCTTATTTTGTTGCTATCGAAATCATGGTCAGGAACTGCCGAAAATGTATCCTTACGAGAAATCACAAATCAAGGGTTGAATGTGCCGTCCAAAGAAAAATAAAAACGCGGTAATGACTGAAACGAAAACTGATGATCTGGGATTTCTGCACAAATGAAACAACGCCAACAGCTGTTTGTTCTAACAGTATTTTTTAACGGTTTTGATGTACTCACTCAGTTGTTCCAGTAGGACAATGTACATTGGCCAAACGTCCAGGCGTTTGTCTGAACGTATCCGCGAATACCACCCCCCATGGCTGAACACTGGAGCAACTAAATCGTCCACTAGCGCGATCGTTTCACACCTGGCTCAGTCCAGTAACACAGTAAACGTGTCCATGGCTTTTCGTGCCTTGTATAAGGTCTGGGGTCTACGATGAAGTCAAGCAAAATGTAGCATCCTGGTCATAGATGAGGCTGTCCGTATTCATCTACATATGCCCCCTCCCCTCTGTGCCCGAAAAAATTTCGTTTTTAAGCTCTCCTGGCCCTCCCTCCACCCCACAACAGGCCATAGACCAGATGAAAACTGACATAATGCGTGGGAAATATTCCATATCCGGTCTTGCTTGAAGCCTGGATTACAATTGTCTTCTTTCCTTTTTAATGTCATTATTAATCTCTATCACTTCGTATCTGACTAACTGGTCCAGTTCCTTAACTTGTCGTAATATACTGTGATGTAATGACATGAGTATGAATCACTGAAAACGAGCCTGTCGGCCAGAAAGTTTTGGTTTAAACTAATATTGTATTCGATGATTCATTTCCAAGCCATTACACTCACATTTACTTGTCATGAGAAAGGGGGGGGGGGGGAGTCAGAGGATAGTCGGTAGGTCTATCGGTCGATTTATCATTCAGTCGGTTAGTCGGCCAATCGACTGGTTGATAGAGGAGAGATGTGGAGGAATGTGGTGAATGTCATCGTGTGAACACTTATTGATCCGAATCGAAAATGCGTTCGTCTACATATACCACGCAATTACTTGCGAGTAGTGTGGGATTGTTTAATTTTCGTTTGATTGACTGTCCTTTTGGACTCCACGTTTCACGCGCAAACCTCAGGTCATCCGACCAACCTGCACTCGGAAGCACCAGACTCGAGTTTCGCTCTTGTTAGAGCTCATCAGTGGTGCATATCCTCCGCCACACACGCCTTCGAGATGGGAGGGCCCGGGTTCAAACCCTGGGTGTGGCGGAGGATATGCACCACTGATGAGCTCTAACAAGAGCGAAACTCGAGTCTGGTGCTTCCGAGTGCAGGTTGGTCGGATGACCTGAGGTTTGCGCGTGAAACGTGGAGTCGAAAAGAACAGTCAATCGAACGAAAATGCGTTCGTCATCAGTCTTTGGCCGGGGAAGCTTGAGCGCATGAACTAACTTATTTTGTGAACATAGCTCAGGCTTAAGGACCCGTACACTAGTCGCTTTGGCCATCGCTAGCGTTTGCGAACGCACTGTCAATCCGGGTCAACAAGTGTTCACACGATGACACTCATCACATTTCTTCACATCTCTCCTCTATCAACCAATCGATTGGCCGACTAACCGATCGAATGACAAACGGACCGATAGACCCATCGACTCTCCTCTGGCTCTCCCCCCTCCCCCCTCTTTCTTATGACAAGTAAATGTGAGTGTAATGGCTTGAAAATGAATCATCGAAAACACATGTTAGCCTACACTACGTGTTTTGACCTAAACCATAGGTCTGTTCACTACTACAGACTTTCTAATATAGTATTACTATATCGATGCCCAAGATTGTAGGTCTGTCGCGTGCATGTGGGACATCCCTTTGATATATGATTTCTACGTGAGGTTCTCGCTTATGGCTCCTAGAAGCTGTATTCTGAATTAGCGACCGTTTCCCGGTAAATCACAACACAGGCAGACAAACAACGCACAGAGTAACAGACCTTCATATCTGGCCCAGAAAGTGCTCCCGATGCAGGTGAGGGTCTTTGAACTATGGATCCTTGTTGCCTTGTACGGCTGATTCGGTTGCACGAACGCCAGAGGTTCGCCCTCGAATTACAGCGTCTGGATGGCGTCTAATGATCAATCCCTTACACTGAACTAGGCGACTTAGCAGTTGATCACTCCAAAACACCCAACCATGAATCCTATAATATGTAATATGATTTCCCACAAACTCTACGGCCTTTTGATCAATTTCATGTACCAAAAAAAAATTCCGTTACACAGTCATCAGACTTCCAATCGTTTCCGCGTACTTCTGTGTTGCACTAAAAACTGTTATTTTCAGAAGCATTAACCCCCTGGTCATTTTTCTTATATTCGTTATGCTTCATTGCTCAGCTGAATAAAATCAGCGCTGTCCGTTTATATTTACGCACGTTCATTCGTGACTTTGCCGCAGGAGTCATCGTTGTTAGCATTAGGAAGCAGCGATTCGGACGAAAGTGTCTGGGCTGAATTCCCGTTCTACATAGAAAGACCACTGTCCAAAGAGTGCCCGACCAGTTAACGCCCACTTATATCAATCATTGTTACTGGCACAACTCCGATCTCTTTGTACATGTGTATGAGTATTTCCAAGTACTGTACACGCTCCAGAGATTCGAATTGCTTATTGATAATCATGGCCTACTTAGTTACTGGTGTCTTAACGGCCGACTAACGGAACCAGAAATTAGTCAGTTCAGCTTACTCAACCATCGACCTCGCACTTGGTGCTCTGGTTTTCGTTGCTATCTCGCAGCATTGTTGAGCTGAGTAGGAAGGTGATGATTAAATGCGATTTGTGTGCTCTTCAGTACACCTTCTGCCTTACAACGGGCACAAGACAAAACGAAATCTGACACAAAAACGTGTGGAACACTCCACATTCGATCTACAGTTAGGCCTGAACCCCAACATTTGTGAGTACTAAACACTATCACCTACTCTCACTGGTTCAATCTCTCCATTTTTCACAACATGTTGTGATGTAATGGCATGTTTAACAATGAATGAATAGAGCATAATTGTCAGGTTGGTGGTAGACAGTAACCCACTGTCGTCCGGATCGTTACCACACCTGAACTACTGGGACCTTATGTGATTCGTCGCCACTCCAAGTCTCAGGGTTTGGCTGCCGGTTATCCCCAATAGTGCAGTGGGCCTTCGTGGTTATAGGGTAAATGCCCCTTCTACTGCACTCATGCGTAAGGATGTAATAAAAAAAGGTTGTGTTCCTTAAATTCAATTATATTCACAACACTGTTCTTACTTCCTTCAAACGGACCACATAAACTGGGCATTTTGCATAAGTTCCATCCTGTAAAAGTGGAAAAAAGAATTAAGACATTCGGAAAAGATGGAGATAATTGTTTTATGTAGCCGGTGATGCGTGGAAAACTGTGATGCTCTTTACACGCTTGCGCATCAGTGAATAGGAAGGAAATATACCAGCGGGGCCGGGGTTCGAGTCTCATACCTCCGAATGATAGAACTATATATATATATATATATATATATATATATATATATATATATATATATTTCTCCGAAAGACATTGTTGTACTTGTGGGACACGAGAGTTCGACAGATTGACAGTACAGCATTAACACAACTGACTTTTATTCTCAGCCATGTTCCTCAACGACACTGATGGACGACAAACCTCGTCCCTTGCGACCCAACCCGGTCGTCAGGACGCAGCAATCGATGCAAATCCTGACGCTAGATTCTTCACACCTCTACGCCAAGTCATGGCCTGATCGCCGCGTCGCTTCTTTCAGCCTTGCCTCGTACGTTCGAATAGAGCACGAAAAGATAGAAGATGGATATGCATTCACAAAACATGACCCAGCCACTAGAGACGGTAGAGAACGATCACTTCATCAAGAGGGCGGCTATCCGTGTCCAAAACATGACGGCGCATCTCGTCATCACTTAACCGATGTTCCCACCAGAAGCGAGCAATACTTCGGAGACATCGGTTGTCGAACATAGAAGGACCCCGAGCATTCTCAACACGAATTGGCCAGGTCTCTCAGCCGTAGAGTAAAACACTACAAACCGCGGTGACGTCCAACGAACCCTTAAGAGAGAGCCGGATGTCACGACGACGCCAAGTGGTGCCACAAGTTGGCGAAAGCTGATCTAGCTGTCTTTCTTTGTGAACCGATCTTTTTCTCAACACTACCTCCAGCGGTTATCAAGTCTCCAAGGTACTTAGAGTTATCAAGTAACTCAAGTTGATCACCAGAAAGGGTGAGTGCAGTAACAGACACGTCATTCTTGCAAAAGCACTTTGCACCTTCCAAGTGCAAAGTGCATACGATATTTGGATACCTCAATCACATAGCGATTCACAGCGTGTTGCACTGCTTGTGCACTACCATTCAGCAAAGCCATATTATCGGCATATTCCAAGTAGAAAACTCCGTTCCCTGGGAAGAGTTCAACCCCACCGGTTAGAAAGCCAGACAAGGCATTCCACAAAATGTCTCCTATGACATGATTGAAGAGGAACGGGAATACAGGTCAATCTTGCCGTACTCCAGTGGAGACGACAAAAAGGGGCGGAAGCTAGCTGTGGGCCCGAATTCCACTTGAGGTGTGACGATACAACTCTTTGAGGATTGATGCATACTCCTCAGATAATCCGTTTCTCGACAAACAATTTAATAGTATACTTCTATCGACACAGTCGAAGGCCAGGAACACGAAGTCTTTGGTGTTTGGAAAGTGTGACGGTGCTCTAACGGCTACTGGAGAGCGAACATTTTGTCGATTCATTCACGACCGGCAGAGAAGCCAGCCCGCTCGTCGCGAGTCTGTACTTCACGTGTTTGGTACAACCAGCGAGGCATGACAGATCCAAGCAACTTCGATGATATTTGGATAAAGGTTACACCCCTATGGTTAGGGCAGTTACTGCGCGAGCCTTTCTTAAACACGAGGACAACAATTGATCACTTCCTCCTGCACGAGGGAACCTACTCAGAAATCCAAACGTCTGAGAACAAAAACATGAAGCCTTCTAACAAGCTGCACCCCACCATCTTTAAAAAGCGCTGGGGGAAGGCCATCGCAGCCTGGCAATCTGTGAGATCCTAAGACCCGAATTTCCATTCGGACCACCTCCTTGGTAGGTGGATCTGCCGACACGGGCCGCTGGACATACACCGTAAGAGCTATCGGAGAGGCTAATGTTGAGAGCCAGCAAAACTGTATCTGAAAGTGATCCACTCAGCATTCGAGATGTTGCTGTTGCACGTTGCAACCAGCAGATTTCGCTGAACCTACGAACGCTCGCGTTAAGTGCACGTCTCATTACGAGTCGTGCTTCGTTGTACTCACTTCCAGCCGCGATCGACTGATGTGCATTCAGAACGCCCACAGATTCAGCGGAAATTCAGGGTATTACAGAAGACAACTTATCAGACCTGCGGAATGCAAACCATTCTTGATAGGTGACCTGTGCTGGTTTGTCGTATCACGTGGAGCTGCAGTTAACTTTTCAGCTAGCGTGTTTTGGAAGAAGGATAAATGAGATGAATCAGAAAGCATATCACAATACAACCGTCGTTACACCATGCGTTTGGAGTGTCCACCGAAGCACATGGACAGCTTAGTGCAAATTAGTACGTGGTCGGAATGAAAGGGGTGTCCCATTACGAGTGACAGTCTTGAATGCAATGTTGCCATTTTTGGATTATAATAATGTGGTCTATCTGAGTCTACTGCTGTCTCTATGAAGGTGAACTCCACGTGGCTCAGCAGAGATTAGAACGTCTGACTTTCGTACTAGTCTGAGCATAGAGGCAAAATAACTTCCCTGTTTTTCAAACGGCAGGAATCTAGCTTGAAAGGGCCTCCTAAATGCACCTCATTCGATGAAAGCCGACCAAATCTAGCATGCACATCTTTTTCCAGAGCTCGATATCAGCCCGGCTTGCCTTACGTAAAAGATTGTGGATTTTTTGGCAAAGTTTATGTTTACTTGCATCTGGGATGCAGGCGGTGGGTTCATAGGCCGAAAAGACAGACAGATTGGGTCTATCGGAACTGCGACTGCTCACTTTGCGCCAACCGCTGAGCCTCACTTTGCGCAAACGACTGTCGACTGGGATTCAGTCTGGCAGTGCCGCTCCAGTTTTTCATTGAGAGCAATGGCCCAGCCCGGCAGTCCCAGCGTCTACAAAATTGTGCAAATGAAAATTCACGGAAGGATTAGATAGAGGCGTCCATGGAATGACGGAATTGAAGTCTGTTGAGCGCAACGAACATCGGTGGGAAGGAACTCAAATGTACGAGCTATGCCCAATTGTTGTCCTAAGCGCATCAGGATTCGCACGTTGAACGTGGTTAGTTTGAATGAGCATCGAGCTCGAAGGAAAGTATCAGCCGATGGTAGCGGATTCGGTGAAACTCAAGGCGAGAGAACACAGTCAGGATTTTCACCAGTGGCATCGCTTCCGAAATGGTCGACCGAAAATCCCGTGGGGTTTGATAAAGGAAAAATGAGGAAATACAGTGGAAATGGGAATGTAAGGTCTCGTGTACGGAGTTAGAGAGTTTTCATGTGTGCGTACGAAAACATCGTCAATCATTGTATAAGCGGTGCCTTCCATGGTTGTTGCGTTGTGGGCTTTTACATTATTTGGTTGCACGATCCGAAGTGGGCATTTCTACTCGAGAATGCACATCTAACCTTTGGGCAGCCAAGCGCATCCTGCAAAGCAGCAGTGTTAGTCCAGACGAGCCGATGGCCAACTATATGGTTCATTCGCCTCTTTCGGAGACCTCAGGGAGCCGATGACTCATTGGTCAGTTCAAACGCTCTTCGAATAAGGCTAGACATCCTAAGTGCCCAGTACACCTCTCCGCCACAGATGTCGGCGGGCATACCGTTGTACGCCTCATACGCCACCCGCTGCTGGTTTGGAATCAGGGTTTATCCCTCTGCTCTAGTTTGACTATCAGTCAGTCAACCCGATAAAGAGTGCCGGGCATTCGCTTCCGTCCTCTCGCTCTGGTGAGAACAAACCCGTCACGAGAAGGCGGTAAGCAAGACTCCTTCAGCAAAGGCTGTAGCAGACGTAGGGTCGGTTGGCAGTATTTCGAAGGGCGTTCAGGACGGATAGCCATCTCGGGGCCCGAGAAACCCATCCCCGACCATACTGAGGCATTTGGAGGATGATAGAACTACACCATCACATCAACATTAACTAAGTTGCTGGCACATAATAAGCCAGTTAGCTAGGCTTGAGTGGCAAAATGCGTGATATGTGCATTTTCTCTGCTTCTTTAATGTAAGGTGCCATCCTCAAGTACTTAATCGTCAGCACCCTTTATCCAATGCCTCTTATTTTTATTCTGAACGTGGAGTTTACCTTTTCATTGTCAACTGATAATCTACCGAAAATTACAAACGGAACGTGCACGACGATGGTTCGTGAAAGGATAGAACGAGTTCCATTAGGTTTTCCATTCCCTCTCACTAAAATGCTCTATTAAAAGACTCTCGGGAAATAAGGGGCCAACAGTATAACAAAAAATGTAAAGAAACACGGGTGACGGGTTATTACATGTTTCTCCATCAGTGCAGTGGAATGGATACACCACATTGTCTCAAATGTATGCAAAATTATCAGGGATAACCAGCAGTTTCACCTCGAAACTTGGTGTGTTATGTGCCATGAGTCTTTCAGTGCGGTGTGGACAGCCGCGGAGTATGATTCGTCCACAAACCTCCAGTGAATGGCCTTACTAACCTCTCCTCTTGTAACTAAGGATGGATGCAACGCGCCAGCAGTTACTGAGGTTCTCAAGAAAGTGGTAGTTTATGAGTCCAGCATGATTCGAAGGCATTTCTTAAGCCCACATGTTCACTTTACTTGGCTACCTTCAACGGTCGCACACTAAATCAGACAGGGCAACACGCTGCCTCCTTTAGAATTCTTGACACTTTCAAAATAAATGCATGCTGTGTCTCCGAAACACGCACACAAGACCCCAATTGCGTGATCACGCTTCACGCCCCTGATACAGTCTCAGTCTCTTGCATTACTCTTCGAGTGTCGGATGATCCGGTGTTCAGTGCTCGTGGTCAGGCTGGCGTTGGGATTGCTTTGTGCGTGGGAACTGAGCGTGCCTGCTAGACTGGATTCCAATCAGCAGTCATTTGTGTGCAGTTCGGTTGGATGGTTCCGTTCATGTCAACAGCAACAGACTGAAGCGATAGTGCTTGTTCGTCGTGTGCGCGCCCACTGACCGCAGTTCCTCTGAGATCAGGAGAGAATTATATCACGATTTGTCTCAACTGTTTCGAAGCGTGCGTTCAACGGGTGTGGTGGTCATTGCTAGGGATTTCAACGCCCAAGATGGCTGCTTGGAAGACTCGGGAAAATCACATAGGAGGCTGGTTTACTATCTCATCCGATCGCACCGACAGCGGCGATCGTCTCATCCAGCTGTGGTCTGATCGCAGATTGGCCCTGGTGAGTACAAACTTGTGCCATAGAAAGCGGCAAAGACTCATATGGCGTTCTCCTTCGTCTTCACGTCAAACTCAGATTGACTATACCGTAGTTGGTCAGTGCTGGCGCGAATCAACCGAAGACTGACGTACATTTTGGTGTACACCTGTGGACTCAGACAACGCATTGTTGAGTGCTCGCTTCTGTTTGCGTCTCTTCCGTGGTGGTACCAACGGTAAAGCCACCCGTCCCGCGCAGTTTCTTCCAGACGATAACCGGCGATCTGCCTTTCAAGCAGAGTTGTCGTAATGGTTATCGATGCAGCCGGATGTGTACGACCCAAAGGAGCAGTGGTAACGGCTCAAGGAAGCCTTGAACGCCGCTTCCAACGCCACGAGACTCAGGTCCAAGTAGGGCTCATAAACGATCGATATCTTCGACATCAGTTGCTCTTTTGGATGCACGCGGATTCGTCCCTCCAGATGCCACATTCAATAAAGTTTAAAGCCCTCGGACACGAACTGACTAGATGTTTGAGAAATGACCGCGAGCAGTGATAATTGCGAGATTTAGGTAAATCGAAAAGACTGTCTATTAGCAATGCACGCAACCTTTACTGTTAAATTAGAGGCACCAGTTCTGGGAAGCCCGGTGTACTTGAGTTCACCAAGCAATCAGACAGCTCACTGATTTACTCTCAGGAAATTCGTCTGGATCTTTGGGCGGAGAACTTAAAGAAATAGTTCGGTTGGCTCACTTCCACAGTGGACATTTGGAACATACTTGCAGCAGATACAATGCAGGCAAATATCACTCTTCCATCAGAAATAGAGGTTATCCAGGAGATAGGTTACTTGAAAACGTACAAAGCTGCTGGATCGGATGGGATGTCTCCATCTTTTTTTAAGGATGGAGGCGAAGCTTTGGTTACAGAGTTCACAAAACTCCTCCGGGTAATCTGGGATGGTAAACAAATGGTGTGAATCCGTGATTGTGCCGAATTACAAGAGAGGTGATAACCTAGTGAAAACCACAGAGGAATTAGCTTGGTAAGTATCGCATCTAAACCGCTCGCCGGGCTTATTCTCCGCCGATTATCCAGCGCCCGTGAAAGGTATATGCGTGAGAATCAAGCTGGTTTCAAACCTGGTCAGGGTTGTGCCAACTAGTCTTTACTCTTCGGTAAATCTTGGAGCACAGAACCATCTTCCGTAGGCCTACAATCTCTGTCTTTCTTGGTCCTAAACGGGCGTGTAGCTCAGTCAACCGCAAATTTCTCTGCTGCTGCCTCTCATTGAAGGGTGTGCCACAGAAATTTACTCTTCTTTTTCAATAGTTGTACGCCAACAGCCGAAACCGAATTCACCCGAGTTCAGCACAAGAAGTGGTGTTAGTCAGAGTTGCCCTATTTCACCCTTCTTCTTCTTCTCCAATTTCGTGATTAAACTGATTCTTGAGAGAGCCCTATCTTCGTGTGATAATAGCGGCATTATTCTGTGCTAGGACAGAAAACAGTCTAACCTGGAATATATGGACGATATTGTTCTTCTGAGTGAAGACTCACGTAAGTTGCAAATTGTTCTCGATTGCCTAAACAACGGTGTAGCAATGTATGGGATGCGTTTTGTACCTTCAAAGTGTAAAATGCTGCTTCAGAACTGGACTGGCTCTGTGCCAGAACGTTGGTTGGCGCGCCAAGCTCGAGCTAAAGTATATAAATTTTGTTATCTAGGCAGTTACATCTCACCAGGTGGACAGATATCGGATGAAGTGCCATCGCGTATACGAAAGACGCGTTTCACTTTTGCTAACGTAAGTCATCTGTGGCGTCAACGTGACATCCCACTGTCCGCTAAGGGTCAAGTGTACACTGCAGCGGTTAGGTCCGTTTTCTTATACGGCTCAGAAACATAGCTGTTATTGGCGGGAGATGTTGTAACCCATGGGTCTTTTTCTACGGCCTGAGTGGAAACCTACACACACGATCTCAGCTTGCGACTTCAATCGCTGCAGCTCGCTATGGAACACCAAAAGACAACAATTCAGCTCGTCAAAACGTGTTTACAGAAATTACCATGTGATATTTAAAGCGAAAATCGAAGGTTCCCGATCTCGGGTCTCCAGTTAGGTACAAGCCTTGTTAGGCCGATTAGGTTGATAAAACATTTGCCGGACTGATCATTGATCCGTTGACCCGATTTGTGTCGGACTGCAGATGACTGTTCTGTCGGCAAAAGGAGTTCTGTCTTGAGTAATCCGATAAATTATTGAATAGTGATTATTCACTCCGACCTGGCACGCTCGATTTGGATTGGTGGCTTGCTTCAAAAAGTTTTTTCTGTTTTCAACTTTCTAACACCCCCCCCCCCCTTTTGGATGTTAGTTGTAGCTCTGACTGTTAGGATCCAGTTGTAATCGTACGGTGGGTTTTCTCGGTCGATCAGACCAACGACGGAGCAGTAGTTCTTTTTCCGGCTCTTTGGTCCGTAATGTCGGTGTTGGTAGTTTCAACTTTTCCAAGAGGATTTCTAGAGGAACTGTTTGTCCTTGCGGCCGTTTTGGGGTTCTACCGTTCGCCTACGCAGCTGGTTTTCATGGCGAACCCATGATCCATTACCGGTTTCCATTTCGTAAAGTTTGGTCCCCTCTGATTATTAATTACAGCTGGGACCCATTGTAGATTCCTCGCTTTGTAGTCCTTCGCATAGACTGAGGTGCCAACATGAAAACCTACTTTTTGTTCATTGAATTCCTTTCTGTTTGATTGCAATAGTGTTGTGAATAGTCAACTTTCGGCCCATTAGTAATTCAGCTGAAGATATACCTTGTGGACTGTTGGCGTTTGGTGTTGTCCGGGACAGGAATAAAAATTATTGAATAACTTCGTCCGTGGTCCCCTCCCCTTTTGACTTGAGTAGTGCCCGTTTGAACGTGTCCACAAAGCATTTTGCCTGCTCGCTAGATTGCGAGTGGTACGGTGGCAACAACGTATGTTTATTATTTAATTCCTGGCAAGATTCTTGAAAAACTGCTGATGTGAATTGAGATCCGTTGTGGGAGACTATTTGGTCGGGTAATCCATGCTGTGTAAGTATTCGACGGAGGGCTGCTACTGTTCCGTGTGAAGTGGCGGGGTTGACCGCTACTATTTCTGGCCATTTCGAGAGGGAATCGATAACCAGGACGTAGGATGTACCGTCAATGGTTCGAGCAAAATCAACGTGATGTCTTGACAGGGGGTGTTCTGGGATTGGTCATGGAGACGGTGTTTGCCGTGGCAGCATTTTTGCTGGTTGTTGACATCGCGAGCATTGGCGAACTACATTGATAGTGTCAACACCCATTCCGTGTTTATATGTGTAGCTTCTAGCTATCGCATTCACACGGCATATTCCCGGATGATCGGTGTGCAATTATTTCAGTATGGCACGACGTAGTGAGACTGGAACCACTACCCTTTGGGATGACACGAGACATGCGCCAATAACGGAGAAGGATTCACGACGGCGGTACAGCTGTAGCAGGTCTCCATAGTATGTTCTTCTAGGCCATGAGGTCTGAACAAATATGATAACTTGCTGTAGAATCGAGTCGCGTTTGGTAGCCTCGAGGACTTGCTGTAAAGGGACAGGCATAGCAGCCACAGTGTCTGACAGTTCCTCGATAACGGCATCTTTGGTTGAGAAGGCTCAGATAACGGCTTCGTCATCGTCTCCATGATGATTTGATATAACGCGGGATAGGCCGTCTGCTTGACCGAAGTTTTCTGTTTTACAGAATTGTGTTTCGAAATCATTGCCCAACGGCATCGTAGCCCAGCGTTGTAGACGACTGACAGTAAACCGGAATGATTTTTTTGGATCCGAAAATTAATAACAACGGTTTATGGTCTAGGAGGAGCGTCAAATTGCGACCATGAATGAATTTATGGAACTTTTGGTGGCAAAAATGATGCCAAGGGCTTCTTTGTCAATTTGGTCATAGTTTCTTTCGGCAGAGTTCAATGTGTGGGACGCATGAGCCGCAGGTTTCTCCGTTCCATCGGGAAACACATGAGATAATGGCGCCAAAACCATTGTTGGAAGCATCAGCTGCCACGACGATTGATAATTTGGGATTGTAGTGTGTTAACAAAAGGTCTGATATGTACGGCTCGCAACAGATGATGATAGCTTTATCAGAGAGAACGAGGTTCGGTTATAGGAATGTTACGCTTTATTTGACTAGTAATGAAGACACATGATCTGAAATCGAAATTGGTACAATGTAAGGTACGTAAACAAAACAGGATGAACAAACAAGGAGAATTACACCGCAAGCTCCGACGCCAGCATCCGCTTTGGTTGGGCAACGGATGATTGACACTGGTGTGGCAAACACCAAAGATGGCACTTTACTTACTTTTACTTTTATGCGGCTAGCTCCTGCGAGAGGATGAGCCGGCTTCATACATGTCCCGAATGGCACTAGTCCGTGTTCGGCGATCGGATGCGAAACCTGAACACAAAGAAATCCAGTTCTGCTTCCATTTGCGAGCACCGTAGACAACCTTGAGTCTTAACCCCTCAAAGTCCAACTTTATGGTACTGACCCATGTTTTCAGCTGTTCTTCAAGGCGACAGCGCCGACAGGATCGGGCACTGTTTTGAGATCTCTGTGTCCGGAAGTCGTAGGACATGTCTAAACCACTGCAATCGTCGGTGTTGGAGGAACACTGACAGCTTTTCGATGTCAAAGCACCGTTGCGTATTGTCTCGTTTGAAAGTTTTTCGCGTCAAGCCACTTTCAGTATCCGTCGCAGACACCAAAGGTCAAACACTTCCAGCTTTTTGATGTCCTCGACGCGTAGCGGCCACGTCTCGCAGACGTAAATCAGTATTGGACGGATAGCGGACTTTGGTCCGGAGGCTGATTTCGTGTTGCGCCCGGAGTGCATTGTGAAGCTGAAGGAACGCAGACCAGGCCTTGTCAATACGCAACTTGTCTTCATCTGTGGCTTGGCTGTTTTGGGAGAATCGTGGAGCCCAGATATTTGAACGCCGGGACGTGTTCAATTTGCTCGCCGTTCAAGTCTATCGGGGGAGTGGGCTGTGTAGTGAATGTCGAAAGGATCTTGACCATCGACGTATTGATCTTTAGTCCCATGGATTTTGCAAAAGATTCTACGCGACTGAGAACCGGCTGTAATGCAGCTGGGCTATCTCCAAGGTTGACGATGTCGTCTGCGAGTTCTAGATCGGCGAGGAAAGTATCTGTGCCCAGCTGAGTATCAGAGTAATTGGTTAGCACATGACGCACTTTCCAATCAACGGTGTAGTTGAACAGCACTGGCAACAGGAGACTATCTTGCCTAACACCGGAGTTGAGGAAGAAGTCATTGGGCTCCTCTCCGCAGATGCGTATTCCCACGCGGATATTTGCGTAGTACAACTTCATGAGACTGAGAACCTTCTGGGGCATTTCATCCGCTATTGGTGTAGTCCACAACGATTCTCTGTCAACTGAGTCAAAGGTAGCCCGAAAATCAATAAAACAAGCTGCAGTCGGTTTCTGACGGTCCTTCCGTAGGAGTTGATTAAGTGGTGCCCGCAAGCGATGTAGTTCTGGTAGAAAAGCACTGTAATAAATGATAAGGCCCAGGAATGATCGGAGCGACGAAATGTCCTTAGGGGCCGGCATTCGTTATATTTCCCGTGTATTTTCCGAGTCTGGATGGTGGCCATCTACTTCAAAACGAACTCAGGGTATTTGTTCGTTATCAAGAAAATTGACACTTCTCCTCTCACCCAACATGTCACCTGAAGAGCTGTGAGCGCACCCTATTTCACCGGGGCGACACACACTGCAGCACACCCGAACTCCAAAAAGAAACTGATCAGGCTTTTCAAGTTGTTCATGGCAAACGGCTACCCAAAAAGCTTCGTAAACTCCTGTATCCGAAATAGCAAAAAAAGCCAAAAGAAAAGCAGCCTAGAGAGCATAGTCGTGCTACCATACATTCGAGGAGCATCAGAGACAGGAGATCGTATGTTAAAACCGTTGGGAATCAAAGTTGCCCACAAACCCGTCAGCATCCTGCGGACCGCCCTACTCAACGGGAAAGACCGTATGGACCAGCACGATCAATCGGGAGTGGTCTACGCTATCCCATGCCTAGGATGTGATAAGGAATACATAGGCGAGACAGGTAAACAACTACGTACTCGCCTATACGAACACAAACTAGGATTACGACGCGCCGACTCATACTCACAGATTTTTAACCACTGCGCAGAGACAAGTCACGAGGTCAAAATCGATAGCGTAAGGGTGGTCGCCCGAGCAAAGAAGAAGGGGGAGCGCCTGATCCTCGAAGCTCTCCATTCGATCAACTTGTTTAACCGACACGTCGAGGTTGATAAGCATTATTTCACCCTGGTAAAACCGATGGCGAGAAGTCGAGAAACGGACAGACGAGCAACACACCAGAAAGGTGCGGAACCAGCCGTCCCATTCCCACATTCATTCACTCAAGTTTGACAACGAGTCCTAGTTTGGATCGAAACGTCACAATAATCGTTTTACAAATCAGTTTACGCCTTGGCTTCTCTATGAAGTATGTAACGTTGGCTTGAGATATTCCCGCTTGTGAATCAGGAGTATTTATTATTAATATATATATATATATATATATATATATATATATATATATATATATATACGACCGCTGAAACACGAGACGCATCGTTCACCGGGGGCACCGTAGCATGATGAGCGCATGAGGTCCCGTGAATAATCACAGGGTCGCGAGAGTAGTGTACGAAGTGGTATCCCCAGTATCCTTGGGCCTTTTTATTTTACGTTGCACTTTTGACTTTTGCACACCCAAGTGCAGGCTGCAAAGGCAGGAGGGTGTTTCTAGAGGAGCCGGTGACTTATCCCACGGTTCATTTCCCTCTTCTGGAATGCCGCGCCACGTAATTTGGACAGTTTTCGTTTCTAACCGTCGGATTAGTAGATCTGATCCGGCCATTCAGTAGCATCTGTCTTCACATGCCGAACACCATCTCATCGAGGTTCTTTAGACCTCGGTTACGCTCATTCTGGTTAAGCCCACCCGTCGAACGGTTCTCAGGAGTGTGGCCGCTGGTGCATGCCTCAGCTTCGTAGAGCCGCAAGTGAGAGCTGGGTAAGTGATAGAGACCTAGGAGATAGGGGGTGTCCCAAGGGACACGACAGTCAATCAACTCAGAGGTTCTACTTCTCTCAGACACCCCATACACTCCAACTATATCTAAAATGATATTATAACGGGTCCGCGGTTAACCTGGTGTTGTGTTCTTTGACAACAGCCTGTCACATTCAAGCTGGCCTTGTCACCGCTTCCCCGCTCTCTGTGTGGTATGTTTATTTGTTTTGAACAACATTTCCTTACGAATAAATATCCCCATTTTTCTCACGTTTACCACTGCTTTGACCCGTGGATCGACATGAGCATAAGCACTCAGCTGCCCCTTGAAAGTTCATATTGGATTCAGATACATTCATTTAACCTAAGTCTTTCTTTGCTAATCTATTCGGGCAGCTTCGACTGAATCTATAAGCCTAAATTCCAGTTGTCAGGGACCTAGTCTTTAAAAAATTTGTAAACTTCGACGCAATCAGCATGTGCAATATTTTCTTATCCTATAGATCCAATGGCTGAGACAGACAGACGTGGCTGTCGACGCACAGGCATTAGCAGTAATGCGAACCATGTATATAATAAGCTGTCAGCTTTTGATCTTAGTACTAGCCAGAATGATTCAATCAAGTAAGTGTAGATTCATCAACGTAAAAAATCGAAAACAACAATTTTCCATGTCGCTACAGTGATTTCTACCGAAACAGCATAGTACGAAGGGGTGAATTTGTGTGTTAACCGATTATCATCGAGTCGCTGCACACATAAGCCCCATTTAAGCAACTAAAAGCGGGTGTGCCAAACAGGATAAGATCTGATGATTCTCAACTATAAAAGGTCCTGCTTAAAGCACAGGTGAATGGCTCTTCACCGTCTCCGTTTAGCATCGTTCTAGGACTTGACGGCGAGATGCCTCATTGTCAAGTTTCTTTCGCTGTTGGACTTCCTGGATTACCCATTGCTTCTTAAGTTGAAACACCCTAGTCTTCTTCACGCGCTTGTTTGGAATTACTGAAGGCACATGTCGTGCCTTCAGTCTGTTCAGGTCAGGATTCTAGAACCAGAACGAGCTTGCGCCTAAAGTGCGTCCAGACACCTGTCACGGTGGAATCTGCGAACGCCCCCAGAGTTGCGACTTCGAGTTTAGTTCGCCTTGGTTAAACTTGCGTAGTTGAGGCTCTTCGCGCAACCTCAGTTCCACCACAAGCCGCGCAAGTACTCATGATCATCTTCAACGGTTTTCGATCGCCAAGCTTAGGGGTTAGGTCGAAAACATTTTTCATCGCCAGTGGAGGTGACATCGTCAGTGCGACCTGACGATTATATATATTATTATTATATTTTAGACTCGCCTGATTTCAGGCTGCGTGCCAAACGAAACGGTATAAAGGGAAGATGAAGAGAAACATGGAGTCACAGTCCATAATTTGTTTTGTAATAAAACGTGATGAAACGTTTGCGACCTAACCATCAAGTTTGGTAGTCAGAAGCTGTTGAAAACCACCAAAATGAGCTAAAACCAGCACCAATTTATAAAAGTATCTCACAATCAGTCTCCACAATATTGAAGATGATCGAGAAAGTGGAGATAAGTAGTGTGCTACTCGGAACAGCGTGGCCGGTGGTGGTCGAGTGGTTAAGCGTTTAATTACTACCTCGGAGGTCAGAGGTTCGAATCTTCGCCATCATCGGTTACTTTGTTGGTAGACAGTAATCCACTGTCACCGGATCGTTATCATATCTGACCTATTGGGATATTATGTGGTTCTCCACTCCAAGTTCCACGGTCTGGTTGCCGTTTATCCCCAATAGTGCAGTGGGCCTTCGTGGCTATGGGGTACACTGCACTCACGCGCAAGCATGCAATAAGAGAAAAATCAGGCTGCATAAACTGAAATTTCACCTCTTCGGTGCACCCAAATACGCGTATCCGTAGTTAGGTGGCCCCTCAACCACTCGACTCTAGTCAATAACTTTCAAAAGAGATCCATTCAGAATGTTCAAACAACTATGATTAGGATTCATCAGTATATTTATTAAAGAAGTTCTATATTTATTTGCCTAATATCAGCTTGAGGTATACCCAACACACCTAATCAGCACAAGGGGACATTTTCCAGCCCCACTGTGGTTCCTTGAGGGAATTTTTTGATGCACGGCTATCGACGAACATGCCATATCATCAAATTCAAAACGGTCTAGAACACGGAGTTCACCTGAATTTATCGAAAAACACTACTGTTTATCAGACCGGTCAGCTTAAAGAGCACTGGTCCCAAATGAGTACCTCAAAGAACCTTTTGGGGGCCATTTTCATTGTGTGGAACGATTTTGCTAGTTACCTTAGATACATTTAGACCATGAAACAGGAAAGTACGCCATTACTTCAATGTACATTTTGTTTACAGATCCTGTTTCCCCGGACGGGGATTGATACCCAAACGACACATTACCCGCAGTGCTGCGGGAAAGTGTTGGAAAATTAGGGGAGAAATAAGTGATAGTTAATCTGTAATTATTAGCAGGCAATCAAAAAATTCCAGAAGAAACGCAATTACGAATTTCATTGCGATTTCCGTCAAGAATGAACAGCGCATGTTTATGAAAAATGCCTTTCAATCTGCGTAGTGTACAACAGAATACGATATAAGCCTATACTTTGGCATAACCTGTGGTATTTTGAAATGTCAAATAGTGGCTTCCCAAGTAGCGCGTTACCCCATGGGGCTGCCCCAAGGTTGGGGCTAGCCCATTTGCGGTAACCCTGGGACACCGGTTGGGCTAACCTGCGTTACTAAACAGGAAGCTTGGGGCTAGCCTTAGGTTTGCCTTGGACGTACCTGTGGGGCCATGTCTCTTGGGGCGTGCTACTCAGGTTAAAACGATCGTCGACAGGGAGGAGTGTAGCTATTATTTCAGCAAAACAATAAGTAAAAGTCGCACCGATTTCCCGCGCACCTTTATTCGAAGTGTGGACAAACTCGCATGGTTCTCGACGGCGCTCCCCAAACATCGTAATAACTGCTGCCAGCTTGCCCGCACGGGTCCCGTACGGCGCGTGCTACCCGGCCAGCACAAGTGGGGTCAAAATGTGTCGAAATTTAGGGTCATTTGACCGCGTTTGATCACTTCGTCGTTTAACCCCCGCTGATTGGTTTACTTGTGGTCAGGAAAAATGACGACTGCCATATCTCACCAATGAGCGATGTTTGCGCGACTGACACCTTATCTTGTGCACAGATGTGCATCTAGTGCGGTCATCTACGCACCGCGGTACGTAAAAGATTCTAGTTTACGGGGAAACTGATTGAAGCCAAATATTGCTTATAAATGTCTATAGTAAATATTATGCTCATCAACTTCAATATATGCTACTGGATAATAATAGTAATAATAATAACAATGGTCGGTAAAAGTGACGTGAACCGTGGCTGATGAATCACTGAAAACGGAAAAAAATGGTAAACAGTGTGTTAACATCAGTGTACGGGTTCACTAGTTATAATGAATGGCAGTCTAAGATACATGATTGTCAAACTTAAATAATCCAATTTTTTCATTTTATTTTGACCATCTGTTCTCAACAGTTTCCTCGGTTACAGAAACTGCCCGACGAAGGACAATACGAGGACGAAGGATGATAAACGGTTGCCACAGTCCAGTGTACATATTGCACCTTGCTTTTCCGAATATAATAATCTGTTTTGGAAAATGAGCTTTGGTTTGAAATAGGGTATATGATTCCGCCAAATGGTCTATGCGGAATTAATGGTTAGCTCTCGCTTGCGGATCCCTACAAAAGTGACCTAAAATGTTGCGGGCTACTTGCGTGTGTGCATGTATGTATAATTTGTGTATCAACTGATATAGCTTTATGGGGTTAGTGGTAAGATTTCGTATGTGACGCCCATGACATTGTTCAAAATGTGCTACCTTGGAGTTATATCAATGGTTAGCTCAAGGAGTGCTTCCGGTAAAAAATGTTTTAAACAAGGTTCGGTCAAATTAACCGTAGCTGAAAAGAATAAATACTGGCAAACGGTTTATGATCATGAAGATGAGAACGCCAAAATCGTAAAATAAACTGTTGTCCAACTGAAACTGATGAAATGGTTTATATTATTTGAACAACCTTGTTTTCACAGTGAATTCTGTTTTACTTGAGGAACCGTCTAATGCTCCAAAACAGGATAACGGAGGATGAAGACTCATTGTCGCAGTTTATTACACACAGTGATTAGCTAAATTTCGTTAGAAGAAAAAAGTGTCAATGGATAATCATGTATAACCAAAATTATCGCCGTTCAGCGGTCATCAGTTGCACGGGTATAACGCGCATTGACGATTTAATTTCTGTGAACATTAAATAAAGTATGCCCCATTTAGAGCCGCTTCAGGTCCATGAAAATAAGAAAGCTTTCGGCACAAAATTGTGGAACTAAGGATGATATGATGGCATTGTATGAATAGACAGCACTAACTTATTCGACGCCCAATGAATCTGTCGTTTCTTTCCCTTTGGATAGCGTGCTCATTAGATCTTAATAATGGAATTTTATTGTATATCATAAGAGAAAGGAAATGGATAAATGGATGACAACAAAATTGAGTCAGCAAAACCCGAAGCCTCGTCTTACGTCAGTAAATTTTATATGTCAATATACTGACACAATACTAACCGACAGAGGTAAGTGGAATAACTTCCTTACTGTCTTCATTTGTTCTTCATTTTAGGTTATAGTATTAGGAACAATTTTGTACTATACCGCAGCTTGATAATGCATCATAATGGCGAACAATGGAAACTATTGGGTCATGTCTCTAAGTAATACGGTGATTAATGAACATTTGTGACCCGCGAGCAAGTGAACCAACGATACTCTTTTTAACACGAAAATTGTCATAAATATAAACCGGTGTCGTTATTCAAGAATGAACCACTAATAACGATTTCTGTGTGTGCAAATAACACCGTCCATTATTCCGCCAAAATACCATGATTTTATCGCCGCTGGCCCACACATGGTGGGGTTGTATCTTTTCTAGAAAAAATTAAATCTAGCCCATTACGAATTAATCAGAGCAATTGTCGTCCATTGTAGGATAAAGTATACATCTTGCTTTGGCGTAAATGGGTCAAGATTTCAGAATCACACAGGAATTATCAAAAAGAGGTCAAATCTGATGATTTGTAGATGGAGTGACAAGGCACTACTACACTGGCACACTAAAAATGTCATGCTGGTGACGATGATGATGTCCAGTCAAGTCCAGTCAGCTGTACAGTGCCTCCTTAGTTTTCAGCAGTTTGGACGTTCACATTGCATTAGGAATAATGTGACTGAAATCTAATCTGTTACTCACAAATTAACCGTTCAATTGATTCAACAGTTATCCGGACGATTATAGATTAACTTATTAAATCTACCAATGTTGATTCCTTGTTAACTGTTTCCAATTGCTAGTTATGAACGGAAAAATAACCTGCCCTTTCCGTGACTAACGGAAATACGGGAGCTCGCGGAAAACCTCTAATTTGTCAACAATAAACAACATTCTATTATTTAAAAGCCAACTTTATGGCTGGTAATAATCAGTTAACGAATCAATTCTATTTCAGTGTTCAGGTTAGCTTGGTGCGGGCTTCGTTCACCACATCGGTCGGACCATATCTACCCCGTCCCCTGCATCAGATGCACAGTTAACTGTTGCAATTTTCCACCTCGTTCCATCTGAAATGTCAGGCCTCATCAGCCGAATAATTGAAAGACTTTTAACCATTTGAGATAGGAGTGGAATTTCATCCATAGCTCGCCGATGTTACAGTCATGGTAGGAATAACACATTGCTCACAGTCACCGCCCTTCTACTGTAGCAGTCCGGGAACCAGGCGCATGACTAAAGAGTATCACACAATGCGTGAATTCCGATCTGGTCACCTGGGTGGCATAGCTGTCTGGTCGCGAGAACCAAAACGCAGGTTCACATTTCACATGCGAAAGGTTTGATGGCGAGCCCACTAACAGATGGTTGTTCACGTTTACGGGCTTGCAGCTGACGCACCCCTTGGTTCATGATTACCTCGCCTTTTGTATGGGGCCCCGAAAACGACTATAGATCCCCTGCGCTCGTCGTAACATGGGCATTCGGTAAGCGATGACCTCATCAACGTGGACGGTTAGACGGAATACCAACCAGTGATGTGTAACAAGACCCAAGCTATATCTGACAGATTGAAGTGTTTCAGGGATACCGGCCTCAAACAGAACGTGTGAATGAGATCTGATCCTAATGAATACTGTTTCCACTACGACGAATGATTCCTGACCATAAATCTAAGGATAGATTGGAACACTTTATCGTTAAGGAACGGGTTAAATCCGTTATTCTGATAATCCCCGAATAAATAATGCACCGTCAATTACAAGAAATCTAAAATTGCACATCAGGAATATAGTCAACAGTTTCATATGTCTGTTGTAATGCGGGACTTCCCCAGCAATCGGAAGACCAGAGTCAAGAGAAACCATCGAGATGGATACTACTTAAAGGAATATGATTTCTTAAGAGCCAGTTAATTTCATTAAAATGAGAGAAAAGTGATTGAAAGTAACTTATTTATGCTATTTGGCAAGTGTACACATTTCGGTGGTAAAACTGAGATGTGTACTGCCCATTAGTACGGTTTATCGACAGAGGGATTTACTGGTGAACTATCAAGACGAAACTACTTCATACTAAGAGACATTTTTTTTTTGGGGGGGGGGGGTGAACAATTACACACCGTCACTACCCTATGGAAGTTCTGTTAATAGTACAAATATTTTAAGCGGGTTTGGGTTATTGTAAACTTCGTGTAACAAAATATGGGACCAATGAATGCTATCCTACTGAACAACAAGTGTAGTTTACAGAAATAATTCTTCATAATTTCCATCACCTTCACTGGGTTCCCACGTGTTACAAAAGCTAAAGTTAACAGAATTACAGGTATGCATTACGAATTATATCTGTTTAAGCCGATCTCTTTTAAGGCTGGTTAGTTTACAAACGGCTGGTAAATGTAATGGCCGAATTATCTCTCACGCTATTCGTCAAAAACTGTTATCTCTATTTTCACTTTTCTGCTCTGATCTTGCCTGCTAATAAGTAACAAGAAATCAGTGTTTCGTTGCACAGTCAAACGATAATCTCCGCTAGATGAATGACGGTTCATTTTTCTAATAAATTTCGTTCTAATTAAACATATGGTAGAATACCGGTTTGTTAGTTGATAACCGACATTAATGGAGTACTCAAAAAACTCCGTTGTCTATTCGTCAATCGCCAGGAGCACTTTTATTTAAAGGATGTAAACATTCACTAAAAATGATATTCGTGTTCCAGTGACACCTAGATCAATCGTGCATGACTCACGCTATGAGGACTATCGTCGAAAGATGTCATGTGGTTCCATCGATTACCTCCAAAAAGGGACATCGTAATCTATGGTTTGTGGGAACAGATGAAGGTAACGTGTGACGCCTTTGTAACTATGGTTACACGAACCTATAGCTTCTTGTGTTAGCACAAGAATTTAAAAATACACCTTTCGATTGTTTCTTACTGGGCACTTAATTAAATAGACAAAAATGAGGGAGGTGGACGGATTATTTTCACCCTTAAGTTAGTTAACAGGAAGCACTTAAATTGTATTATTACGAAAATAATAATAATAATAATAATAATATAGTTACTTACAATTACAAACAAGGTTAAATGTTCGTCACTCTCTGGTAATAAAGTTTCAACTGATAATATTTGTGTCTAGGTACACTTTCAATGGCTTATGATAAAGGTATCAGTTCAACTTTTGCGTTCACCATGCCTACTGTTAGTTAGTTATTTTAGGCCCAAACAAATAAAAGTTTTCAAGAAATGAGTTCTTTGTAAGCTGGTCCATCCATTGACGGACCCCAAAGTTGAACACTTTTACAGTTAACTAATTAGTTCTATCTTGAATTATACTTCCCTCTCCTGACTGTTGCCATGTTTACAAGTAAATACGGCAATGTTCATCGTCATGGAGCACAGTAGTACACAGCGAACGAGTCTTGGGAGACGTCTGTGAGGTCAAACTGCTCAGTACTCTAACAGACTAAAGGGGTAGGGGTGGGGGATATTGGTGTCCGTGGATGATATTAGGCGGAACTCATTCGCGCCTCTGGAAACATTACGTTATTCTTTGTGGCCTGTGAGTGACGGAAAATGACCGATAGAAAACGTCATTCTCGAGAATCACGTTACTGCGATTTACGAAAAAATGTATCAAAGAAAACGATTGATCAGAGATAAGGTCGTAACGCCAAAGGCTAAGAAAAATGTATGGGTCTCAGACCATTACGTTTGACAGCGAAAGCAAACCTCGTGCTGTGACCGCCCAGTGGTCCGTTAATATGGAGTGAGTCATTGATTGTTCCCATCCTCAAGAAGGGAATACGCAATGACTGTAGTAATCATCGTGGGATTAGCTTAATTCCAATAGTCACCAAAGTATTAGCTTCGAGTTTGCTGCATCGTCTTACACCCGCTCGCGAGAGGAATGTCCGCGAACAGCAGGCTGGATTCCGCCCAGGTCGAGGATGCATCGGCCAGATTTTTAATCTTCGCCAACTACTTGAAACGCGTCACATGCACCGCCGACCGACAATAATGGTTTTCCTCCACCTGAAAGGCAACTTCGATTCAGTTGATCGAAGAGCGCTTTTCAGTGGTCTTTATCGAAAAGGTATGCCCTAGAAGTTCGTGAACCTACTGAGATTATTGTATTCTCATACTTCTGGCCGCGTGAGGGTTTACGGTGAACTATCCGGTCGGTTCGAAACGACAAGTGGTGTTCGACAGGGATGTTCTTTGTTTCCATTCCTGTTCAACTTCGTCATGGACGAAATAATGGAAAGTGCGCTGCAAAATCTTCAGGATGTAAGCGTCGAACTTGGAAAAAGTGAAAAGCTATGTGACCTAGATTGCGCGGACGACGTTGTCTGCTTGTTCGAATCCACGGAACATGCTCAGTGTGCACTAGATAATCTAGCAAGAGCAGTGCCTCCATTCGGCATGCGCTTTGCACCTTCAAAGTGCAAGGTGATGTTACAAGACTGGACGTCAACAATTCCGAGCTTTATGCTCGATGGGGAGGTGCTCTCAGTTGTTGACCACTTCACCTACCTCGGTAGCTGCGTGACGACAGATGGGAGCACAGTAGTAGAGGCGAGTACGCGGATATCCGAGGCTCGAGCGGCGTACGCTGGACTGAAGCACTTGTGGCGCCGACCTGATATTTCACTGAAGTTGAAAGGCCGTGTATACTGTGCTGCCGTGCGTTCAGTTTTGTTGTATGGTTGCGAAACTTGGAGTCTGCGTGCTGAAGATATTCGTCGTCTTGAGATTTTTGACCATCGATGTTTACGTAGTATCGCTAGGATTGGGTGGAATAGCCGAGTGAGAAATGATGAGGTCAGAAAGCGAGTATTGGGTACTAATTCAGAGAACGTTCTGTCACAGCGTACCTAGCTTAGTAGACTTCGTTGGTTAGGGCAGGTGTTACGTATGGCAAGCACACGTCTACCGTACCGTGTCCTATTCTCCGTTCCTCCTCAGGAGTGGAAAAAGCCACGTGGAGGTCAAAAGATGATGTGGCAGCGAGGAATAAGAAAAAATGTACAGCAGACTTAGGAAAAGTGGGTGCTTCACGTCTTCGTGGTTGGGGTCCAAAAGATCCGTCTACCAGTTGGCTGGAGACACTGAAGGATATGGCATCGAACCGCGAGCAGTGGCAATCGTGTTGTCACTTTCTATCGAATCAGAATGACTGATCGATGTGCGTTTATGCAGTTAGACTGTGTATTCCGTGTGTTGGCTACTAGGGCATTCTTTTCTTTTCCCACCCATGAAGGTCCACTCCCTGTCCATCTTGTATATTCATACTTTCTAATTCAACGTGCAACATGGTGAGAAAGGCAGTGGTCAGTGGGGCTTGCCCTACTGTTTAACGCTGTACGATGATGATGATGATGATGATGCAGGATGTGACAGAAGTACCTGGCACATCACCGGAACCCGGTTTACCGTAAGTACAGGCTACTGAGAAAAGTAACCTATTATTATTATTATTATTATTATTATTATTATTATTATTATTCGCTAATTTTCACCTTTTAACAGCCCCTGAAGGACTCTTGCGAACATGGATTGCTCGACATGACGTCAGTGGAGGCGACCAAGGGTTTCTTGACACAATGGTAACACATTCATCCGCATCTGCCAAACGACGCGCGAACACTCATGGGTACTCCGAGGACAACAGAATCATTCGATGTTTGCTCAGGACAGTACCGCCACATGGGACTACAGAATGCAATGAAGAAGATCCAGCACCAGGCAATAAATACGGAGTGACAGAGGTTACCAATTCCACTACATATCGACGGCATGCATCTCTTCTCTCTTCCCAAGCAGAAGGTCTGGACAATCTTGGGTAGACTGGTCCAGCCTATCGTGTCTACACCCTTCTTGATTGGCGTCTATTCCGGGGAGAAACAATCGCATGACGTGAACAGGTTTTTGGAACTCTTGGTAACCGAAATCAAAGAAATTCAAAGCCAACAATGGATTCTCATTGGAGACAATGCATACACGGAAGTGGATGTTGAGGCAGTCATTTGTGACCACCCAGTACGGTCGTATGTGAAACGTAAGAAGTCACATTCCGGATACAGTAGCTGTGACAAGTGCACACAACAGGACGTGTACCATCAACATAAAGTCTGCCTCCCATCTTTGAATGATGCATTATTAGATGACCGTAGATTTCGGTCATCTCGTTCCGCTGTTGCTCAAAAGTCACCATTTGAATTTTTGGAGACAGACATGGCTAAACAATTTCCGATAGATTACATGCGACGATTGATTTGGTTGTGGACTGATTCACCGGCAGTGGAAGGAAAGCGGATCACAAGACAGCTGAGAAAACAACTACCATGTGAGTTTAGCAGGAAGTGTCGAGGGTGAAACGAGTACCGCTCATGGGAAGCCACTCAGTACAGACAATGTTTTTTGTATTTAGGCGTTGTAGCATTAAACGATAACATTCTGTGGCATATTTACACTCACTTGTTATACTTATCTTGTGCTACCAACACTTTAGTTTGCAACAGCGACGAGGAATCCGTTACTTGCGTTGACAGTCTCTCAAATCATTTCGCTTATATGCATTACCAGCCATATGGATTAGAGGAAATGACGATGAATGTACATTCTTTTGTCCATGTTGCTGACGATGTTCGCTTTTTGGGTCATTTAGATGCCTACTGTGCTTTTCCTTTCGAGTCCTTTTTGCACCAGGTCAAACGAGCGCTACACGGTACAACCAGAATCTGCTCACAATTATATCTCAGATTCTCAGAGGCACGATTATCTCCATCAGTTCTAAAAGACTGCACAAATTCGGTCTTGGGAAGGAAATCCGGCGCAACGATTGACGGGTTCGCAGCTATACTCTGACCTTTTCTGATTCAGACAACGTCGTGTTGATTCGTGGATCACTAGCGAGTATTCAGTGGATCGAAAGAAACGAACCAGGTGGTCTGTCGATCGGATTAGGAAAGTATACCAAACTTGAAGACTTCTTTGATTTTCCATTTCCATCAACACGCCGCTGCGTTTTTGCCGCCAGTGTGTTGGTCGACGACACCGACACATGTACGGTCGAGGAAATCGACTGTAAATGTGCCGCTTTGCCTGATATGCACGGTTGAATGTATCATTCCACTGTGTCACACCATTAATGGGTGACACATACTAAGAGTCCTGGTGATTAATCATTAACCACTATTCCGACTGTTAAATTTTCCAGATGTGACCACAATCCATGTTCCCCACCGCCATACTGGACGACGACAACGAAGATGTGCGTGTCATCAGCCGGACTTGGCTTAGTGTAGATGAGAAGTCTGCTTTAATCCCCTATTTTATAGGGCAAAAATTCCACCGGATGGGGAAAGCGCATCAGCGGCCAGATGAAAATGCCTTCATGAGAAATGTTACCGTCATCGTCCACAATTACAACAAATCGAGGCATACTATTGCTCTCAAGGGAAATTAGAACATGCGTGGGAATTACAAAGGACGGAAGTGAATAATCAGTTGCCATCCAGCGACGCCACTATTCCAATGGGTCTACCAAAACGGGTTTTGTAACTTGTTACAGCATTTTACAAGTAATCGAAATTCGAAGGAAACGATCGGCACAGTGGTCCACCTCGGACGAGCAGCCGGACGCACAAAGACCGATGGTAAGTAACGTTTCATTTCACTGTAATACTTTGCACCGCAGCAGGCAGTTACCCAACAACGGAAGAAATGACAAACTACCTACCAAAAACACGAATGCTACATTACGAGTTGCCAAGAGGTACCGTTCCGTTTTCTCCAAACTATGCTTGCAGTGGATATTCTTGTGATTTCCTCGCCACGCTTGCTATTCAGATTTCCGAGCAGACCGTTAAGTGAGTATTTTGTCATATATGACCCTCGCAGTCTCCACTGCTTAAGCACCCCCAGTCAAGGCATCATGTCACAATGTCAGGCCGTTACCGGAAGAGATCAGACGTCTGTGCGTTGATTTGACAGCGATGATTTCAGGGGTTGCACAAGATACTTCCAAGTACTTGCGTTCATGCCGCAACTTTTGGCAAACGGTAACAACGGTGTGGCTTACCTGTTTCCCATATCGACATTGGAAAAGCTGCTCGAAGTGGACGCAAGCATGTCCATTGCCGGTGATCGCAATCAGTCGGTATGTCTACCACTTATATCTAAATTATTTCCCTAGGAATTCATTTTAAGGTCCATAAACGCGGATTCCGTGGGGAAGTTTGTATGCGGTATGATGCCCCGAATATTGTGTAACAGTTTGACAACTGACATAAATTATTCCGGGGCTCACGGTAAGTTCGCTTTCAAACGAACTGTAATTCATGACCTCATTTTTGGTAAGCCACAAATCTCCTTACAACTGCCTTATACATCATACGTGATAGGAACATCGGTTTCACAGGCCCAAGAGTTGTGAACACGGCTGTGACAGTGGCTACACGACACGGCCAAGAATAACAAGCGCAAGCCAGATTTAACGGTAAGTTCATATTTCTAAACTTATTCTCTACTAACTAAGAAACCTGAAGACGAACACAATGACGTACGGCTCGAGCAAACGGACTTAAACGACTACTGTGTACATTTCTTTAGTATATTAAAATTGTAATATATATCTAAATAAACGTATAATTACCATTTACACAGTTGTAATCATAACCAAAACACCTTTCACGGCTTTTTAGTTTGTTCATCAGCGAAATGAGTTGGACGGGAATGGACTAAAGCGAGAAGGTCATCTTTTAGAATGAATGGCAAGCCAAAATCTAATCATTAATCTGTTGGGATACCAATTCAGCAATTGGTCGCGGTTGGGACCGCGGATGGATCAATCCGTCAAGCACCTGAACAGGCGAAGGGTCGCGCGAGGAAATAAAATATAATCGAATCTCATTGGTTGAAGTGGAGTAGTCTGATTGGTTATTGAGGCAGAAAACATTTTCTATCCCCTGCACGAGCGTTGTGCGACCCCCCTCTTATCCCCCCTTCCCCCTTTACGATGATTCGTTCCCGAAAAAGAGGACAAGATTACAACCTTACATTCGACATTGACCCTAAATTTTTTCATCTCTTAAAATGGTAAAGAGGCCGTCAAAATTAGGGTCGTGTACCTTTTCGTGCTGGCTGGGTAGCTCGCTTGGGTAGCAACTAATGAATCAAGCTCCGAAAACGAATGCATAAACTGCCTTAATCCAAAAATAACGGATATGGGCAGCTCCATTTTCAACGTGTACAAAGTAGCCCTCGAAAGGTCCTAACGTTTTTGCAAATGAGGCTATTATCTAACCATTTTGATGGCTGGGAAAATGAACTACGAGTTGTCTGGGACGGGACTAACGGAGAAATATTTTCGCGTATTGTTCTCACAATGAAATTTGCCCGGAAGTTAGCACAAGCCTCAACTTAAACTGAATACCCACGCGGATTAAAACACTACTAACGAGATTGCAGTATGTAATAACCGCAAGACTGTATGGGTTTCATCCTTAAAGCAAAAGAAAAACAGAAAATGTCATGAGCTGAGCGGTCAGTAAACTTTTCGTCAGAAACCAACACCTACATCGGCCGAACACCAACGACGGTCACCGTCCGTCCACAAGGGACTGTGGAGACCAGGGGCCGTCGTAGTCGCACAATCCAAACGACCTTCACATTCAGGTCAGCTTCAGTTTCGTTTAGTTCAGTTTACACAGGACGAAAATGGTGGAGAACAATCGTGCGTCCAGATCATTGCGTTCTCTTCAAGCCGCGGTGGGTCACAACAATGTAGTTTGGATATTTGGTATGAAAGGCAGACTTTTCGAGGCAGTATCACCTGCACAGTCATAGGTTCATTGACAAAAATACCAGGGGCCCATTATTTCACTTATCGTCTCTACAGCTGGTTCTGAGAAGGCTCTGTTCCGGCGTGAATCCAGGGCTTTCTTGTGAGTTGATGAATAGCTTCATCTAACAGCATCCAACAAAAGCCTATTCCACAAAGGTATAACTCTACTCGCAAAAAGCAGCTCGTATTTTCGGCCTTGAGAATGCTCTCTGTAGTCCAAGACTGTGTCCCCTTTTGCCACATCTAAATACAGAAACCAGCAAGCCACCAATGTCCATGCCAGACAGACCCCTTATAATCTTGAACGTTTTTGTTCCGTCATCTTACCCCTACGACACGCCAAAGAGAAGAGGTTGAGATCCAGGATCTAGGCATGAGGTTTACCCCTTTGACTAGTTGCAATTCACTGCACCCCTTCCACGCATTCCTCATCCTTTCAATATTAGGGAGACCACGCGTCCATCCAATACTCCCGAAGAGGCCTCAGCCGAAAGTTGTAAAATGGGAAGCAGACATCTGGTTTTTGTATGTACCGTTTTTGCGACCAGAGGGCACTTTCTCGAGCGCTCAAAACCCCACATGAGTATCCCATCTAGATTTTTCACCTCCAACACTCTAAGATGCTATTCCCACTGATCAACCCATCTGAGAACAGCATCCATATCGCGCACCGAATCGTTCCCCGCCATCTTCACATCATCTGAAAAGACGAAGCTCGGGTTGCTCAATTGTTTTACTTAGCTTTGTGTGTAGAAGAGCAGGAGCAAAGGCCCCAGTAGTGAACCCTGTGGCTGACCACTGCCAACCCTCTGCGACCTCGGAAGGTACTCTCCAAATTCGACATGGAAACTGCAATTCACAAGAAAGTGTGCCGTCCAATCACTTGCATTCCCGAATATCCCAAACGTCTGCATGTTATGGCCCGGCGCGCGATTAGCTACGGAACTGGAAGCCTTTCGGGACTCCAAATGAAATGCCTCCACTTCCGTGCCTTCATCCTTTGGTCAAATGGCCCCTTCTAAGAACGGTAGCAGGTTTGTCAAACGCGATCGTTTTTAACGAACCCACTTTGTACTGCCACCGGTAGTTCGTTACTGATCACATGCAAGCAGAACTGCTCCCTGATTATTTGTTCCAAGCGCTACACAAAATTGATATCAGACTGGCCTGTCTTTACCTCTCCGCTTTCTTCATGGTCCCCCTCATGTATTACTACTGCAGTGGCCTTACGCGCCCTCCGGCACCTCATCTCTTTTAGCGGCTTTTCATTTAGCTGGGTATCAGACTCTGATAGGACGTAGAGAAGAGGCTGAAAAATTTCCGGATGAATCGTTTCCGATCCGGCTGCTTCGAGCTCGCAAAAAGGTTTGGGTTCCTGGAGCACATCGTCCTCACTTACAGTGAGCTGATGAAGGACTGACGAACTTCCAATCTCTGAGTCCGTCACAGCAGGCATTTTATCCTGACGACGCATGCTTTTACAGAACGCAAATAAGGTTTCCCCTTTGTCTTTATCACGAAGAGCAGTGCTTCTGCCAGGCCTTTTCTAAGGTACTTACGCATTCACATAAGCATTGTACATAAGCGAAGCACTTCGCAGGGCCTGCTTTCACATTGTTGGCAAGTTTCGTCCCATACCAGTACTTTGCTTCTCGCTGCAGACTTTTGGCCCCGCCTCTGCCCGTCTTGTTAGTGGCCCTTAAGCGGTGCATGCTGCGAATTTTATGGTGAGCCCATGGCCTCCTAGGAACGGTTAACGTCCCTGCTATTGTTGGCTTTCGCTAAGGCGACTGGCTGTTACCAATTTGCTGTGCAAACGGAGAAGACTCGTCTGTCAAGCTTGTTAGCCGTATTTGCGTCGCTCCACCTTTACTCTAGCGACGACTCCAACTCTCCCGGGTACCAAAGTGTGCTTCGTGCCCTTGCTCTCAAGTGGTCCCCATCCACTCCGGTGTAGTTTTGGGCCAACCCAAATCCTCATTTGTGATTTTGCAGCAAACAACTGCCGCAGAACTCCGTGATTTCCCTTCCCCAACTGCTCGTTAAGGTGCTTAAGCTGCTGTCTCGCGTGATACGGCCAGATACGGCTTCGAAGCCGCGCAAGCGGATCGGCTTCAGCCGATCAGGATTGCCGGGGATATGTACGACAAAGGCTTCCCGTGATCGGCCATCTTCGTGTCTATCAACTATCCCATCTGACTAAACATATTTACACAAGCCAGGTCCGCAATACAACTCGCGTTTCATTTTTCGGCCCAGGTTCCCTTGCTGCGTTTGTTCGCGTAGTTCTCAGTTTGAGGAATTTCACTACGTCGTGTCATTTCAGTTCATTGTGATTACTGCAATTGTCTTCGAGTCATGGAGCTGCCCAGTATTGAACAGCGGAACCTGCACGCTGGTGCATCTGAAATTGAAGCCTGGATTGAAAGATGGAAGTTGCAGTGCGGCACACAAAAGGATGCAAAGAAGAAGGTCCAGACTGGTCTCTCCGTGACTGCTAGCGTTCGTTCATTGTGCTCGTTGATGAAAAACCTTGCATACCGGAGAGCCCCTGTTACAGTTCCGTTCAACGAGCAGAAGGCTCCGCTGATAGGCAACGTCGTTCCGGTTATTGTCCAGGCAACCAAACGTGCTAAATTCCATTCGCTGGTTCGTGGTCCCAACATGAAGTCCCATGAATTCATCCTGATTCTTCAGACACTGGATGCAAAATGTAATTTCGATGGTCATTTGTGGACTGAACTGCATGGCCGCCTCAGTGCCGGTATAAATCATCCGGAGCTGCATAAGAAGTCATTGCTGAAATCCAACCTTATGTTCTCTGATGTCAGGTCAACGTGCGATCAATTGAGTGAAGTATCCGATCCGATGGCTGAACGTTCCGTAATGCGTTGTCAAAACGTTCGTCCCCGCAATCCATCCCGTTCAAATCAAACACCTCAACTGAAGCCGACCAACGGAGTGATTCAAAAACGTAGGCCAGTACAACCGAATCTTTGCTCCTCCCGCATCCAATTTGATTCACGTTTCACCTGCCGCTTCTGCAATGCAATATGCTATTTTTGCGGATAGCCAGGTCGTATTCGCAAGGTTTGCCGCCAATCTAAGTGCGGCCTCTGAGGATCCGAAAACTTATGACAATTAGGTATACTCTCTGCATTACTTCACGTCGTTTTGCGTACTGGTGTTGGTCTAGTTTCTACTAATCTGCTCAGGGTTACGATTAGAAATAGCTTCTAAGAGTGGCCCTCAAACTTGAAATAACTTGGAAAAATTTTATGAACAATAAACCCCCAGGCAACCAGCTTATCCACAAATTGGTGTAAAAATAGCTTCCGGCCTGTCAATCTAGGGTAGTTGAGTGTTCTCCACTACCAATATGCCTGACTTTATTCCTGTATGAATTCTTTCCCAAAGCATACCTGAAGTGACTTCTGTCCGCCCTCATAACCAAGTGACCAACCGCCCTCAATCCACGAGTGATGAACGCTCCCGACTACCCGCAGCTTTGGTACCCTGCTCGCTACCTCTGGTTGGTATACACGTTGATGCTAGCATCAAGTTGAAGGCACTAGAACAAAATCTGGCGTCCTTGGAGAGACAGTTACGTACAATGGATGATGCTCTGACCGCGTTGTTACCGCTTGCACCTATCGTCTATCCTTCAAAACACCCGAACACCCTAAGTTTGCTTTCGGCCGGTCGCTTGCTGGACTCAATTACTTCCCAAGTCCACCAAAGAATTAAAAGATCTAAAAATGCCATAGTCTTCAATGTTCCGGGTCGTCTTCAGCTTTTCTCTAGTGAACAACTGTTGCTCCCGGCCTGCAATATGTCACACCACGAGTGCTGCAGCATAAGACTAAGAAAAAGTCACAGCGGCATATGTGTCCACTTCTGTTTCAGTTCCATGGGACAAGCATTGCCGTAGAATTCATCAGAAAGTGAGAGGCTATCGCCAAAACCATTCCATTCAAAAGCGTAAAATTGTCGCCGACAAGGCCCCAATGCAGAGGGATGTCCTCAGGTTGGTAGTCGCCAACCCCACATCATTAAAATCATCCGATCCAGCACCGCCCAACCCCCTTCAACAGCCTACCACGGTTAACACAGTCGCACTACCCCCATTGACCAGTGCAACACAGGTGGAGGCATCCAAAGGTCTACACGTAGACCTCGACCTATCCTGTTCGCCACTAACTCCTCAGCGCCCATCTAAACGGCCCCACATTGCAACCGAGCCTCCACCATTATCTTTAGGACATACCCATAAGTGGGTCGTACCATCATCCCCCACGGACAGTTACCGCTCAGGTATTGGCTTGTCTTCCAAACAAGCCGATAAGGTGACTGCTCACAACTCACCACTTCGTACCAGCCAATCAGCAACAACGTCGTCGTCAGGGACACTGAGCACAACATCATCTCCCATCCCTGTTGCTTCCCGTGGTCTAGATCATCTCAGCATCGACATGACCACGCCCCCAGCTTGCGTCAAAGACCGACCCAGGACATCTCGTGTAGGCCCTACACGCTTTTTTGCCCAACCAACGTTTCCATCGCCGGCATACACACCGAAACCCGTCGCCTTTCGTCAGTAGTCCGCGCGTGCACCTAAGTAAACATCTGAAGACCCTAGGAGCCAGCTCCAACGTGGTGTGACTAATCACTCAGACGTTACCACCACCCTGTCTACCAATGCACAGCCATATCGAGAATTTGCCCCTTTACATGCCACCACCATCTCAGACACCACCATTCGAACCCTCGCAGCCTCCAGTATACCGCGTACAACGTTCGTCTTACTCGCTCAACGTCCCACCAGGTCGAAGTCAGTTACCAGACCTTTCTTCACGCTTCTCATCCTACTGCAGCCCCTCCCTGTATCCCAGCTGTTTACCTACCTCGACCCAACTACGGCAGTATACCATCAACCACCCTTTCGAGTTGGGCTGTCGCCTTACCCAGCCGACCGGGGGTACAGCTCACGGCTTCTTAGTACCAACACGAAGTACCCATTTTCCCCTTATCTGTCCTGGGCGAAACGTGAATCTAAAACAGCTTTTCTCCAGCTGAATCGCCCCCACCTTTTCCCCAGTGGCGTTATAGCCACTGTTACGAACGTTTGAGCAATGCGTAGCCAAATTCGCAACGGATCCCGAAATCAGAAGACGATTATCCGTGATATTCTACGATACTAGAATTTTAAAATAAACAATGACATAAACAATATACAAACCTCAATAATACGATCACAAGGACTCAACAACGAGAAACCGAATAGCAGCGTGTGAGCAGACAGCACGTGCGTCACGCAGGTCCTGAACAAGGATGTTCCAAAATAGCGCTCTGGCCGCGAACAAACAACAATTGGTCCAGAAAAACAACCAGTTCGTAAAGACAAGTCAATAGTGTATGGAAATGAGTGATGTTGGGAAAAAACACTGAATCGCGAGGGAAAAAGGGGGATTTTCCACGACCGGCTGTTACACCGCCCACCAAAATCCTCCTGGATCCTTAGCAAAGTCAAAGGTTCGGTATAAAGGTACTGATTCTTCCTACCTGCCTAGGCCCTGCTGTCAGTGCGCGCGTCTAATGCTCGTCGTCGACGTTCTACTACTGGTCACACCTAACCCATTGGCTACATAGACGTGAGGCTAGTCTACATCTTCCACAAGACCAAATGACCGATGGCGGGCGTGAATGGTCACATAGACGTTGTCCTCGTAAGGGGCCGTCCGGTCCTGGATGTACGTGCTTGAGTGTGTGTGTGTGTGTGCGTGTGTGTGTGTGTGCCGGGGTTACAATGAAATCACAGGTATGACTACACATCAAAGGAGGACTTTCTGCAATGTCAACAAAAGACCGCGTGGCAAGAAAACGAGTAAATGTAGCATGTATGTGTGACCTGAGCTCCACTACTTCCACATATGCAAGGGGCATCTGGTAACGTCAATAAAAAGCAAAACAACGAACACTGTCACATGTTTGATGGGTTTACGGGATGTAGAGTGCGTCGTGCATGCGTGTATGTATCGGGATGTATAATGGAATCGCACTCATCACCACATATCGGAAAGAACCTTCTGTAATGTCAACGAAAGGACCGCGAGCACCTTAACGTGTTTGACGGAGATTGTGTGGTATATATGGTGTTTCTTTATCCACCTCGATTACTGGTGTGAAAAAAGGGTTACTAGGCCTCAGGGTTATCAGCTCCTCCGTCTTCGCTCTCGAGTAGGTTAATACTGCGTATGTCACGAATGAGCACTCCGTTAGCTGTCTTCACCTTCACCGTTCTTATCATTTCGTCAGTGCTTTTGATGGTTTCCGTAACTACTCCCAAAGACCAAGCGCTGAAATATGCGCGTTCGTCGGCGATCATAACCACGTCCCCAACTTTGAATGGTCTTGTTTTGGCCAGCCACTTCTGTCGAGTCTGCAAAGCCGGTAGGTACTCCCGTAGCCATCGCCTCCAGAAGACCTTGGCCAGGTAGTTCGCTTGCTTCCACCCGTGGAGGTAGCTCCCACGAAGGTTTACCGGCCCTTGGAAACCCTCGTTCGACCTTAGCGTCAATAAGTCGTTCGGGGTGAGCGCCAGGTGGGTGGGGTCGCCGTTCAATACTGGAACCAGGGGGCGGTTGTTCAGGATTCGCTCCACCTCAGTCATGACGGTGTTCAGCGTCTCTTCGTCGGGCGGCTGCTGCTCCATGATTGACAGCAATATCCGTCTGGCGGACCGGATCATGCGTTCCCATATGCCACCTCGGTGACTGGCCTGTGGGGGGTTGAAATGCCATCGTATGCCGTAGGCCACGGTTCGATTCTGCAGTTCGTCCCTGTTTATGTTCTTGTGCCAACGCTGCAATTCCCGGTGAGCGCCCACAAAGTTCGACCCATTATCTGAGTATATATCAGCCGGTACGCCTCTTCGGTTGATAAATCTTTGCAAGGCCCGTAGAAACGAATCGGTCGTCATCGAATGTGCGACTTCTAGGTGTACCGCACGTGATTTCATGCACGTCATGATACATCCGTATCGCTTTTCTAATCTTTTCCCGCACTTGATCCACAAGGGCCCGAAATAGTCCAACCCGGTGTCACTGAACGGCCACCAGCTCGTAGTCACCCTGCATTCTGGTAGTGGGGCCATGAGTTGTTTGCCTGCTGTGGCATTGCGTCTCCTGCATTGCACACACCGTCGGATCACGCGTTTTACAGTCTCTCGTCCTCTCAACAACCAAAGACGCTTTCGGATGACGCTCGTCACGTGACTTTCCCCGGCATGTCCCTCCACGGCGTGGACGGGTTGAATCATTAGCTCTACTACAGTTTGTCTCACAGGCAGCAGTATAGGATACTTTGTGTCGAAGTTCAGGTGGGCGTTGGTCAGCCTACCATCCACCCGCAGCAGTCCGTTGATGAGTTTGGGGTTTAAACGCTTCAGCTCGCCTCTTGGAGATGGCATGTCTTTATTGGTCGGTCCCACTTCTTCCGCCCTCTTGAGTTCCTGGGCGAAAGCCTCGCGTTGTATCATTCTGAAAATATCGTACTCTGCCGCTTGTAGCTCATCGGGACCTATCGGGCCGACCGGTATCCGACCTGAGGGCCGTAGCCCTTTCATGACTAGTAAATTTCTCTTGAACCTTGTTAACCAGACTAGCGAACGAAGCGTCTTCATCCAGGAAGAAAACCTGACCAGTCGCGATAGAATGGACGACGCTTCGACGACGTTGGTTGCTATCACTACGCCTTTGATCTCCAGTTCCAATTCCGTAGGGGGTTTTAATTCGAACACGGGCCAGTCCTGTTTGGGCAATTGCAGGAAGTTTGGCCCACTCGTCCACGTGTCCAGTTGCCTGAAGTTGTTCGCACCTCGGGAGCACAGGTCGGCCGGATTATCGCCAGACCTGACATGACTCCACTGGTGCGTGGCTGATTCGTCGTGGATAATCGTGAGCCGGTTAGCAACGAAAGTACTAAACCGGCTCCGTACGTTGTTAATGTAGTAAAGTACTATCGTTGAATCCGTCCAGAAGCTCACCGACCAAATGTAGAGATCGAAACATCTCTTCACAGCTTGTACCACCCTGACTGCCAACACGGCTGCGCTGAGTTCAAGGCGTGGGATTGAGACCGACTTCAGTGGGGCAACGCGGGCTTTGGCGAACAGGATCCTCGTGGTATATTGTCCATCTCCTGCGCACCATCGTCCGTACACCACAGCTCCATAACCGACTTCGGATGCATCGGAAAAAGCATGTAGTTCTCCAGTCCGTGTCGTATGGCCAGGAGTCAAACATCGTGGTATTCTTATGTCTCCTAATTTCTTCAAGGTGTTCAGAAATTCTTCCCAGTCCAGCCGGTCCCCTCGGTCCAGTGACTGGTCCCAATCAACTTTCTTACGGCACAGCCGCTGCAGCAAGATCTTTCCGGGTAGCAGCCATGGTGAGACGAAACCGAGCGGGTCGAACAAACTTGAGACGGCAGATAGTATGCCACGACGGGTTATTGGCAGCTCGGAAACGTTCAGTTCGAAAACAAAATCGTCCGTTTCCGCGTCCCATTGTATCCCTAAGGTGCGCTCGATAGGAAGTGGAGAGCCGTCCAAATCTCTTACCCTTTCGGCCTTTTCGTGATACGGGATGACCTTCAGCACTTCTGAAGCGTTCGACATCCATTTACTTAGATGGAAGCCGCCCTCTTCCAGCAATCTCGTCAGACCCCTGAACTGCTCTAGAGCTGATTCCACATCATCGAATGAACCAAGGTAGTCGTCGACGTAGAAGTTCCTGCTGACGCTTTCTACCACCGTCCGATGTACCAGGTCGCCATGTTTGTTCGCTGATTCTCGGAGGGCGTAGTTGGCACAAAATGGTGACGATATGGCTCCGAAGGGGTGGACGGTCATCCTATAATTCACCACTGCGTTGTCCCGGTCGCTCCCTTCCCACCACAGGAAACGCAAAGCATCTCGTTCTCCTACCGGAATCTTCACCTGATGGAACATTTCCCTAATGTCAGCAGACAAAGCCACTTTACCCACTCTGAAACGGCACAGAACATCGATCAGCGGTGTGGTCCAGTCAGGCCCCTGTAGTAGGCGATCGTTTAACGACTTGCCCTGGAACTTGGCCGCACAGTCGAAAACCACGCGCAGTTTATTGGGTTTCTTGGGGTTGATAACCGGATGGTGAGGCAGATGCCAGATGCCCCTTTTGTTGTCGGTGTTAACAGGCACCTTTTCAACGTAACCGAGGGTCTCGTTTCGCTTCATCAAATCCGCGTATCGTTCCCACAGATTCTGGTCTCGAATGAAGCGTTCTTTTAGTCGTAGTAATCGTTGGAGAACATAATTTCTGTTGTCAGTCCACGGGTCGACCGGTGTGCGCCATGGGAGGGGAACCTCGAACTGTTTTTTGAGGCCTCTAGTGCCTTGCCGCACCATTTGTAGAGCGAAGTGATCCTCTTGAGACAACGTCGGTCTTTCGTCTCCAATGTCATGAAACTCCTTTTCATACAGCCGTTGCAGATGATACTCTATGCGGTCTGTTTCGGCGGATAAGTAATTCACGGAACCGCGTACCCCTACTGGACCGTATAACATCCATCCCAGAGCCGTGCGTACGGCATAAGGTGCCTGGCGGTCGCCCACTCTTTGGTCAAGCACCCAATGCGCCTCTGGCACGTCGCATCCGATGAGGAGATCCACATCATCATCTTCCCAGTCTACAACGGTTACATCCTGCAGGTGGGGCCACCTAGTCAAGATGGCGTTCACCGACCTTGGTGCTCGCATGGGGAGATCCGCTAACGTGAATGCCTCCGTTGGTTCAATTTCCTCGTTAGTGTCTAGAGAGATGAGTTGCAGCCTTAATCTACCGGCAGTCATTACCTGTGTTCCGCCCACCGTGCTCACTGCTAACGACGTCGCACCTTTAGCCAGTTGGTGTTTGTCGGCAAACCGCTCTTTCACTAAGGTGGTGTCGGATCCACTATCAATGAAAGCCAACGCCTTGACTATCCCTGTCGGAGTCACTACTCCCACGGCAACTACGCCTAAACGTACCGGTTTACTGGCAGATTGTGAAGTTGAACAAATCACGCTGGGCTTGGCACTCGCCTCGGATATGGTTACTCTCGCCTGATGCAGCAGCCGATGGTGTCTGCCCGTGCAGCCCTCGTAACCACATCGATTCCTTGTTCTACAGGCTGCTGCCCGGTGCGTGGTGTTGAGACAGATGAAACATGCTCCTGCCATCCTCGCCATTCCCCACCGTTCGTCTATTGTGGCGTTGCCGAACTTGGGGCATTCTGGTAGGCCATGCCTTGTGCATGTGTATTGAACACGGTCAAGAAATATACTATACTATACTATAGTACCACAGGATCTGCAATTTGGTTTCGCCGTAGCATCTCGTGAAATGACGTGTGTGTTGGTCCAAGGCTGGTACTTTGGATATTCCCGTACAGGGGTTTGGACTTGGATAGTAATGGGCTTGTTTGCTCGGTTGCTGTCCCGGATGAGTCGGCCGAATGTGCTGTCAGCTATCTTCGTTTGCCTGTCTAAGTATTCAGTCCGGTCTTCGAAGTTGGCTTCTCTGTCGCCTCGGCTTATCCGTTCAGCTTCTTCCGCCCACCGACCCTGTAGTTCGGGAGAGAGGTGACGGACTATGCCTTCCAAAGTGTGCATGGCGTCTAGGTCAGCCCTGTAACCTAAATGGTCGAGGGCTATTGAGCAGTTCTGCATCTTGATCACCAGGTCGGCCATGGTGTAGACGTCGCCCTTGGTTCTCTTTGCCTCTGCCATCACGCCCTCTATTAGGTTACGGGCTACTTTGAAAGGTTGGCCAAACAAGTCCCTCAGAATCTTTCTTGCCCTTGTGTAGCCTTGTTCTGGATCGAGCATGGTGCACCCGTCTATAGCTTCTCTTGCTCGGCCTCAGCAGTAGTGAGTAAGGTACAGAAGCCTTTGCCCAGGGTCGGTTACCTTGTGTTCAACGAACGTCTCGAACTGTTTGACAAACTTGCAGTATTGCTCAGCTCGCCCGTCGAAAACCGTTAACTCCACTCTAGGCAGATCGATCGATGGTGGTTTGTAGTCGGCGACCGGCATGGGGTTCCCTACCTTATTGCACTCTAACCTATCGGAAGTGTCGGAGTCACTGGTCTCATGCTCTCGCTGTTTCTGTGTACACTTCTCTGCTTCATGCGCCTGTGGTCTAGCCGAAAGTAGCTGTTGCTCTAGTTCTAGTATTCTCAGCTTATATAAATCGACATCCTTACGATCAATATTGCTTTCAATAACACATGAGCTAGCACTGACAGGACTAATAATAGTATTGGTATATTTCTCGGCCATGGTCGAGACGCACGCGTTAAAGCATGATCATGGTGTACACGTTACTCAATAAGATGAAATGTTCACATATTCTAAGTATGAAAGTCGAGAGTATTAGAGATGAAAAAACAATGACAGGAAAAGTTTGAATGGACCATTCTGATAATGGTTTGCGCGGCAGTTTTAAACCGGTTTCGAATCCGGATCAGGCAGTGGTGCGCGGTGGAGATATCGAGAAAATCGTTAGCGCAGTACTAAGGAGGCATTATTAACAAGAATGATGCAAGCCCAGGAAACCAGAGACCAACTGAGGTTCTGCAAATGGAATAAATTTTGAACAAGAAAAAAAGGGTGGAAAATCGACGCATGCGAAGAGGATAGCGATCCATGAAGACAATGCAGACCCTGAATGACGGATTTACCGGAGTTCTGTAAACGGAATGAGATTTGAAGCAGGGGGACCTGAGGCCAGTTTCGTGAAAGTGAACACCGGTGGATGTGGGAGAAACAGCAGTCCATAAAAAGGTGAGTTTAGATTCAGGGCCAGTAACATGTACTATTCAGAAATGAGAAGGCGCAACTGGAGAATCCTCGAGAAGTGGAGAGTCAAATTCCAGCCGGCTACGGTTCGGAGAAAAGATAACCTGTGTTAACGGATAATAAAGTGGGAAAATCTTCGCATGGACTTCAGCGTTATGCTGCTTCAATGACAAATATATATGTATGTGATGACGCGATCTAGCATTACCTAAAGTATCATATGTACTCAAAACCTCCCCAGAGACTTGCCGTATTACTTCCTGTCCGGATTCGACTGCTTTTGATCCTTTTCTTGGCATTTTGCGTGATTTTTCCTCGTTCCAAATAGATCTATTGAGTATTGTTACGAACGTTTGAGCAATGCGTAGCCAAATTCGCAACGGATCCCGAAATCAGAAGACGATTATCCGTGATATTCTACGATACTAGATTATTAAAATAAACAATGACATAAACAATATACAAACCTCAATAATACGATCACAAGGACTCAACAACGAGAAACCGAATAGCAGCGTGTGAGCAGACAGCACGTGCGTCACGCAGGTCCTGAACAAGGATGTTCCAAAATAGCGCTCTGGCCGCGAACAAACAACAATTGGTCCAGAAAAACAACCAGTTCGTAAAGACAAGTCAATAGTGTATGGAAATGAGTGATGTTGGGAAAAAACACTGAATCGCGAGGGAAAAAGGGGGATTTTCCACGACCGGCTGTTACAGCCACCACTCCAACAACTCGTATTTCATCCATGAGCCGAAGCTTTTGCTCTTTATTTGCAGATGATATTTCTAACTTCCATCCACTCCACACTGGTTTTCACTTCAGACCCCTCCACTCATCCTTAACAAAGCCCCCCGTGCCTTCTCAGTTGGTCCAACGACTACCGGCCACTCCACATGTTCCCAGTCAAATTCATAGATCACTACCACCTGTCGTACCACCTGCCCTACCGGCTCTCTTCTTATCTTGAATGGCCATTCTGATATTGAACCAACGTCCCTCTAGTGGTCCCCAACCTACATACACAGCAGTCTACCCAGGACTGTCTCATCCATCTCGTCAGTACCGAGTTTATCCCCTCCAGTCTCAACGTGACAGTTGTGTACAAACAGCTACAACACCTAATACCTCAAGCTTCGGAGTTGTTGACGGAAGCTGTGTTCTGGTTACTTCTGTAGTTATAGATATATATTTATGGATATACATATATATGTATATATCAGACGAGTCAAGAGAGTGGCGCACCTTGAGGGAAATAGGAAATGATAGAAAGGCAGGCCGGGCCAGGTAAGCTCTGAGCGGGTTTTTACTGTACGATAGATGGATAATGATACACGAACAGGAAAGTAATTTCTAGGAGATAAATCACCCTGTGATGTGTTTGAAGTTGGCCCAAAGGAAAATAGAATGAGAAGATTGAGTTGTAATCAGTGATCGGTAAGTGGATAACTTTTGATGGCCTTCTTGACAGATATTCTGAGATGGTTACTGCGGTGGAGCCGCATGATGAATATATCTGAGACATACAAACGTGGAGGAGAGGCGATGCTCTGCAAGACCCGGCTAATACAATAAAAGGACACTGTGTAGGCTAAGAGCTGGAATGAAGGAGAGAGCAAATAATCAGTAATTACATTGCTGACTGCTAGGGGGCTGCGGAATGCACATTAGAGGAGAACATTGTTTGGTGATTACTTTGAGGAAACCAACAGCGTCACTAGATGTGCTGGTTAATGAGTAGCAGCAGAGAGGTTTGACACGGAGAATGGACAGGATTACGGAAGGGACTGAAGAATGGTCGGAGGTGAGACTCGGGTAGACTAGAAAACGGGGTACTTACCAGAGGACGATGAGTATTTATATGGGCAGCCTGATTGTTTGAAGGAAAAGGGAAGTTGGTGGGTGCGAGTTGAACGCTACACGTTATTTGTGTGTACAGACGTAATGATGAACTTTGCCGAACACGAAGACGTAGGACATAATGACAATATTGTGGGCGAGCTCCACTTGAGGAAAACAGTCACTGGAGACCACGGAGCGAAAACACGTTAGCAGCAGTAATACGGGCTCCAGAATTCCACAGACTGTGCAAGTGGGTGGGCTTAGCCGCGCTTTGGACACCCAACCTGGAAACCGTTTTTGATGGCGATGGGTGCAAGCCGCCAAGCTAGTTGCGCCATCACATCGTTGCAGGCGGTCTGCATGTCCAAATTGTATCGGCTAAAGCAGTGAACCTGACCGCTCCCGGCATCCTTGGGATTGAAGGAGTGATTATTGACGATCTGTCGGACAGAATGGCCACGAAAATGCCATATGATCTAGGATCAATAGACCAGAATTTAGGAAACCTTGAACAGCAAACCTAACGGGGACAGCAAGTGATAGATGACAAAGTAACATTATTAGCTAGATGCATCTTCCAGGGAAGTGGTCGGTACTGTGTCCGAGGCGATTGACCGTCATTAAGGATCACTGGAAAAGGAAATTTGATAGGACTTCACGGTCTGGGTATGTCCCAGCTGAGCAGCAACGGACAACGGAAGGAAAATGTGTATAGAAAAGCGAAGCAAGGTCTCGTCGATGCAGTGGGACCTCAGGTCTAGTCGGGGAATGGCAGGTGCGAGTAGCTACCACCTATTGTATTAGCACGGATATAGACATTGGGGAGCTCTGACGGGGTCAGCCTAATAAAGCAAGATATAAAGGGACAGATGGAATTAGGATGGATGCACAGGCGAATGTTGGTAAATGGTAGAGATATCGCTCCGAAGGCAGGAAATGAACATACTGCGGATGAGGGGTGGCAGTGGTCGTAGTTCCTCGTAATGAGTGGAAGAAAAGGATTAGACACGGAATACAGGTGTTGGCTTGTGGTGCAGAAGCAACATGGTTACAGTTGGAGATGCACTCATTAGCTAGCACTTTGGCTTCGGGGGCAGTTATGTAGATAAGAAATGCACGCCCAAAGGCATACAACGGAGAGGTTTTGCGTATAGTGAGGGGAGCTTATTCCAGAACTAAGAATAGACTGGCGGGAAGAATCGGGACCTCAGATTGAGGTTAGACTGAGGGACAGGGGAAGAAAAATCCCATTGAGGAAATGGGTAGGGACCATTGGCAGAAATTGAGATATGATAGAAAGTATAAACTTGGTTGTAGTTTGCCTTAAAGAAAAAAAGGTTGGACCTAATGTGGCGAATCCAGAGACTCAATTCGAAGAAGCTCAGAGCTTAGGCGGTATGTTGGGTCTATGGATATGCCCAAGGGCGTTTTGGTCAAGTTACGCTAAACATTCCCAAGAGATACAGTAGAATAACTTGGCCAGTGGTTGGGGGCAACCGGGCATTATTCTAGAAGCGGTCTTACAAGTGGGAGATAAAAGGACAGGCGACTGTTGGGTAGCATAAAGCATCGATATATTAGGTCTGGAGTTCGCTTGGCCTTAGATATTAGGATTTTGGTGTTAGCTTACTGAGATCATACCTGAATTTAATCTAGGAAATATCATGAAGTGGTGGTTGCCTGGTTACTGTAATACCTTCAGCATCGTTAGCGTACTTCCTAACAAGACGACGCCAGCGCGAGACTGGTTCGAAAAACGTTGAGAGGCGAGAACGGGATAGGGTCAAATGTTCGTCTGAGGAGCAAACTCTAACGGTCTACATTCATTGCTCATGGTAGGTGGCATCAGGGCCTACTTCAGACAGGGAGGTAGTGCGACACATCTGATGGCATTTATCAGGTGGCGCTCCAAAAGTGACCCACATAATTTCAGACATTTTATTCATTTTAAAGCCTTATCACGGTCAGATACCTGGCTATTATCGATACACTTGTTTCCACGAACTACTCCAGCAGCTTCTGCAGTCAGCGGCCGTGTTCCTTCTTCGTGGAAATAGTTGTCGCGGTACAAACGTTGCATGAAGTCCTCCGGTTCCACCGTAGTCTTCGAGCGTTTCCGTACCCGGGGATTTCAGGTCATTTGGTAGTCAACACAAATCCGACGTGTCTGCCCACCGCTACTCGTGGTCTCCACAACTTAAGTAGCCCAAATGGATGAAGTTACACCCGAAGCGACAATGTTCTGCTTCATTTTGGTCAGAGTCTTTAGAGCGGCCTCTCTTATGCCATAAAAAAACATTCCACATTTCAGGAATCTGGGATTGCTGCCCACTTCCATCCTCGCGGGACCTGCCACAATGCCACTTTTTGTAGGAGCTTTCATCGATGAAGCCGATTCACCGAAGCATTGAACGTTGTCTGAAGGGTTACCGATTGCTCTAATGCAAGCAGGGCCTTTAAGCCCAAAATCAACGGTCTGTCCACGGAAATCATGAATCATGCTGAGATATAGTCGACCCCCAACCGAACCCTCGTAGTGGTCTCGCTCAGCAGTGAAAGTTGATGTCCATTAACATCGTGAACGCGCACGGCATTGGGCGGCGCGGGTAGGCTGAGCAGAATCAAGTCGAAAGCTGACTTCGGAATGATGGACTCGCAATTGACTTGATGTCTAGAGCAGCACTGAAATTAGGCAGATCTGTACGGAGAGTGGTCGGAATCACCCGAAAACCAAATGATAATAACGGTAATATTAATAATAGTGGTTTACTTCATGACCGTGGTCAGGATACACGCACAAGGCATGATCAAAGAATACAGCAGTACATAAGAATGTGAGATGCTCGCAATTCTGATATTTCAGAATCAAACCGTATCAGAAATAAAATCATGAAGCTGAGCGGTGCTTGAGTGAACTAAAGTGGGGATGGTTGGCCGGAGAATCTTAAACCAGGTCTGAATTCGAGTAGGGCGTTGTGGATGGCTGGAAAAAAGTGGAAATGCTGATATAAGCGATATTGCAGAATGGTAAAAGTGCAGAATTTGCAAGAACCAGCAAAACATTAGGCGTTGGACAACGCAACACGGACAGCTGGTTGAGGCGGGTATAATACACCATGTGCCCTATGGGTGCCGAAAACTGAATGCAACAGGTAGAAACGTCCAGAAGTAGACGCGAACGTGCACCAACTGGATATTTGGAAGGTCAGTAACTAGGAGCCTGGTGAGAGAGTTACCGAAAGATAGGGTTAAAAGTGGAGTCCACAGGAGTTATCAAAGTGCAGTCAGAGAAGCTAGCGGGATATATAGAAGACTGATCCGAAATTGGGTAGCTAATTGTGGAGGAAGCCTGTGATATGAATGCAAGTGAGTCGGATGTGATAGTGAGCTAGACCTTTTTGTATAGGTTATTACACATACATATAGAAGTTTACGAGAAAGCAAAAAACATCAATAGGAATGCAATGTACTTTTGGAGAGCATGGATGGTGTATGGACGCGCAACGTACTTTCAGAGAGGAGCTGTCGAAGAACCAAACAAACGCTATTGATGCGGCCAAGCAGAATTTGGAAGAATGTAAATATGAAATTTTTTGCATACGCGATAAAAGAATTACTAATCAGGTTATGGTTGGCTACAGATGGCTGGCCTTTGGTTTCGTAGAGATCTTGGTTGCAGGTGATGGCAGGTAGTGAATGGTGAGGGTGGCGGGCAAAAAGGACTAGGATGACGAACTGAGCACTGCAGGCTGGGAAAGCAGCGCCAAGGGCTAAATTCCGGTGATTGATTTCGTACTGCAAAGCGGAATGAATGGAACTGTTTGCATAAAGTAAGGGAAATATATATTGAGCGAGTGTGGGGTGATTATTGGTTTGAGGAATCCACTCTGCAATCCGGCGAGACTTTCACGGGGGATTGTTACTCCGGCTATGGGATTGTGATCACTGTTCAGCCATTTGGAGTGCCCCATATGACTTCAGCAGGCGTGAGTACAGGTCTAAACCGTTGTCAATCCGGTTGACCAAATCGTTTAGTCTGTACCGTAATTCGGGAGTAACAACGGGTTGGCTAATGATTACCCAGGTGCCCAGTATGATCTGAGAGGCCAGGAGTGCAGTAGTCTGGAGAGTGTTCCAGCTGCTAGTTTTGGTTATTGTTTTAATAGAAACCAGACAATGAACATTTGTTATCTGACGGCCAGTGGGCCGGCCTGTGGGGATCAACGGTCGGAGGCTGGTGGTCTTCTGGGGCACCTGGGTGACAATAGAGATATAGGGAGATTACCAGTACAGGCTAGGCCGGAGTGCAAACTAATTTAGTTGGTAAGTGGTGGATGAGGAGAGGGGGCCCATTTGGGAACCAGGAATAAAACTATAGAAGAAAGTGAAATCGAGTAGGCAAATGAGAAGAATGGAGACAGCAGTCTGGTCTTTGCGCCATCTGTGGGCGAGGACGGAGTAAATAGTGAAAAGGAAAGAAAATACTCGGAATTAAGGCGAGGCCTTCCCACGTGAAAGCAAAAGTGCCTGTATTCCATGGGGTCATGAGAAACAAGACGTAAAATGATTCCGGCTGGAATGGGGCCTCAACTTACCATGAGCTTATGCGCGGATCGATGGGTCTTGGTTAGTGAAGAATAGTAATCTGCTTGGTAAGACTCTAGTGTACAAAGGAGGTGCATGAAAAGTACGATGAGACCGCTGAGTTCTAGCTTGGGAAGAGGGAATCAAGCGGAGGTGAGCACCTATCATTGAAGGACAAAAAGGTTTGTTAGGGAATTAGTGTCAGTAAACATTTTGGTTGGGTAATTGAGTCAGCGGCGTGGCAGACGAATCGTCGCTGACTCTGGACATCATTGCTAATGCGAGGGCTTGAGGAGAACATAAAAATGTGAAGTTGTGGATGGTGAACTATAAAAGTGCGGTGATTACTTTCCTCATTTCGGCAACCAAAACAGGCTAGGTCTAGCCAACAGATGTGAACCGTAGGGGTATCAATACCGAGTTCTCGTCAGAGCAGAGGCCGCAAAGTATGGCTATTCCAACAGTGTACTGCCTATTGCGTTAGGCCTCAGAGAGCTGGTTAAGGGTCTTGCAGGGAACCCAAAAAGGTTGAAACTGAGAAACTCGGGGTGGGTAAGCATACGTGGAAAGCTCGGGCGGCAAGCCACCATCCCGCACTAGTTTAGACAAAAAGAACTGAAGGCTACCTCAAAAGCTTCGGGTTACCCACATGCAGGGTCTGGTCTAGGCTGTTCTCAGAAATCCATCTGTTATGAAGGGAGCGGAAAGCATCAGCCCGAGACCCTCCCTCTTCCTTTACGGAGGAGTGGGAGAGCATATTCACACCGTAGGGTGAACTTCCCGTTTCTCCTTGGCACGCCTTTCTCTACACGTGGCCCATTGGGTCTGAGACTAATAGGGGTGGGTGTTTCCAGTTTTTGTAGGGCAGCCACGGACTAGATGCCAAAACCTCCGGGGTGTGGCTGCCGCAAGCCGAGGAAGGAAAGGATAGCAAATGAAACAACCACTCAGATAATGACGAAGTTCTTTGGGCTATCGCTTGACCGCTGGATTCTGCCGGTAAGAGAGCCGGACGGGCTCCAGTTTATACGCGAGCAATCTGGTGAATGCTTCGCCGGTGATGATACGCTGGGTAACTTCATGGGCATGACGACGTTTGTGAAAAAGTATCATCATTGGCTTTGCGGAGGTTGGCCGCCAGCTATTGGTGAAGCTTTGAGTGAACGGCTCAGATAAATCAATGAGCTTCGGCCTGAAGTCGCACACCGAGGGTGGAAACTGGAGAATTAAAAAGGCCATAGAATTCCGTATACCGATAACTGGAAAATGAAAGAAGCGATTGTTTCGACAGAGATTCGGTTGCAATAAAACGACTTGATCCGTTGCGGGTGTGTCGTGTAGAGGAATACAGCGCCCTATGAAGAACAGATTCATGGTGAAGAACAATTTCAAACCCACGAACGTTAGGCATCATAGTGAATCAAAGGCAGATGACGCCCACCGGGTAGGCGTTGTACTAACGGAACTCTGGACTGATTTTGTAACTGCTGGTTAAGTATGTGTGTGCGAATTAGAGTGTAATATGGCCTGGCCTTGTGAGGGTAGAAAAAAGTGAGTAGATGAATATCAAGAAGCAAGGAACCAATGGCCTTGCCGTGGCTATGGAAAAAGCTGCGATAGAATCAGCGGTGCTAGAAAATTAATCATTGCCAGACTCAACAAAGTCGGTGAGGATAAGAAAGAATTGCCGAACTGAAGAAAAAGCCATTTTGTAATAAAACATGGAACAAATAAAGCTGGAAGTTGGAGCGGATGAAAGAAAGTGCCGTCATAACTGGGGGTTGGATTCAGTTGGTGAAGCACTCCAGGGAAAGGTCCAGGGCGGTGCTTATCGGACTTTGCCGAGAGAGAATAAAAAGTTTAAACAGCAAGATCAGACGTAAAAGATAAGCATAGTGAAAGGATGAACAGCGAGAGAGAAGAGGAAAAATGTGCACCGCGGTTATGGCTCAAAGAGAACGGGTTGCTCAAACAAGGGAGTTCGAAGGCTGTTAGAAACCTTATCCAACCTCGAAAACCCTTTCTTCACTTACATACGGATCTATAAGTTTGATTACAATTTGGACGGTGAGGTGATGGCCTTACGGAACATGTGTCGTGAGGTATTTTGTTCCACAAAGCCGCACACTTGACCGAAAAAAAAGCTGGATCTAGGAGCAACTCTAGAAATGGGAACGGTAACTGCGTTGTATCAGTCATAAAGAACACCTTGAATCCGTTAAGTTTCTGAACTGCGGTGCTGATACGATGATTTGATTTACAACTGCATCATGGAATAATTTGAAGTTCAGCTTTATGCTTCTAAGCCATGGCGGATCTAGTTTTGATGTTCACAGCGTCGGCTTTAAATGAATTGAGTGGAGAATTCAAAACCATTTTGTCATTAGCCGCTGAGCCTTTTCAACGGTTACTCCATCTCACTGGGGTTTGTTGGGGTAGATTATAAAGTAGTCTTCTAAGAGTGGTCTAAAGTGGGTCTTGTAAACATTCCATTTGCTTTCCGGAAAGCGGAAAGTTCTATGAAGCAGTCATGTAGGTCTTCTAGCCCTCACAATTTGAGTGATAGTGTGTTCTGAAGAAGTAAAAGTAGCTGAATGCTGCAAACCTAAATCTATTACTAACGGGCTGATAGAAATTTGGTGGCCATCGGCACTAAATATACCTGCGGGACATTGCAATTGAAGATAAGAATAATGATTTTCTCCGCAGACAATTTCATTAGTGAACTAGTGTAGGAAGAAATGGAAGCTGTTAGCTCCTGCAGTATGCCATTAGTAACTGAACTAAACATTCTAAAATTAAAGTATACAAGGTTTAATGTCGTCCGCGACGGAGTGGCGACTTCCATGCCGATCGACATTAAAAACATCATTCAGGTACATGAGGAAGAGTAGTGAGCCCCAAAAGCTGCCTTGTATGACACGACTAATGACAGGTTTGGATTTGGAGACGGACCCATTCATCTGAACCAACAGGTGACGGTCGGAGAAACAATAATCTCACCAACCGAATAACAGGTCCGTGACGCCATAATATTTGGCCGGTGATAGGAGCAGAGTGGGTGAGACTCGGCCGAAAGCCTTCTTCATAAATAGCAGGATAACAATCATGAGCTAGCCTTTGTCAGCAGCTTCTATCACTGAATTGACAAGCAGAGGACGAACGCTTTTTCAGAAAGCCATGTTGGCCCACACTGAGCAAATTATTTGGTAAAAGGTGGGCCTTTATCTTATTTTTATTGAGCTTCTCCATGATTCGGGAGATAATCCGTGCATGACTGATGGGGCAATAATTTTTGGGAAGATAAACGGGGCCTTTTTTGTGCAAAGGGTTAATAGTAGAGGTTTCCCATTGAGTAGGGAACAAGCAGAATTTCATAGGCAAGTTGAATAAATTAGATGGAAGGATAGGGATTTCCGGACCCCCAGAGCAAAAGCAGCCGGTGGAATACCGTCCGGGCCTGGGCAGTATGATGTTTTTATAGAGACTAGAAGTGGAGATAAATCATCAGGGTGAACTAAAACTGTGAATGTTCTTACTGGGTAAGCATGCGCAGTGTTCTCCGGGAGTGCATGTACTGGGCTTTAGGGTTGAAGCGAAAAATGTGTTCGAAGCTTGGGCTATCTCTTCCGGTTTATCCAGATGGAAGTTGTCGATAGTGATGAAGGGCATAATCTTGCAGGGTGGGGTTCTTTGCCTTTATCAGCTTACTTAGGATTTCTGTCTTCTTGGGGTGGCAAAGAGCTTTCCACTCTTGCTGAGAAAGCATGAGTTCAGTTCGCGATTTGACCGTCATCACCAGTCATTCCATTTGGATAAATACCCATAGTTACTTTGTTATGAGTGCTAGTCGTTAAATTTGGGAGAAATGGCATTTCATCAGAGCAGGTCTGCTTGTTCTAGAGTTCGTCAGGGTTGACATAGACGGGGCGATAGTGCTTAAACAGCGATTGGGAATGGAATTTATCTCCTCTACTACCACATGAGGATCGGGCTAAAGAGACGACGTTTACAATTTTGAGATATCACCACGTTTGGAAGGCAGCTTCAGTGAGCCAAGTGATATGGTCTGGCGAACATTTTGCAGATGACTATTTTTGTTACGGAGAACGCGCACGAGACAGCTCTGTGGTCACACCCCCGGAAGCTATCTACTATAGAGGTGATCACCTTATTAAGTTCCTAAGGGAATGGAAGATATAGTGTAATTTCCTCTAGTAGGTGACTGAAAGTGTTGAGTCCAACCAACAAGGTTTGTGCAGGTAACAAATTCTGGTAACGCCGTAGGCCAGAGTGTGATAGCGAACACACTGATGGAGCGGTGAAATACAATTAATTTGCCATCGATGGAATGGGCGGAGGCAAAGAGAGAGGCGTCAATAATAGGTGAAGTATTGTCCGTGGTTGATTCGGGTGAACAATAAATGCATCCAAGCAAGATTTCTTGTGACAGCAGTTTAAATGTTACCCAGACAGTCATCAACGGCGTCAAGAACTGAGTTTTGCATTGGAGAAAGTGGAAAGGATTCTTTGCAGCATATTAGGCAAATCCTTTCTCGACGGTGTATCCTAGAATTGCTGAATGTCTTGTAACCAACTAAGGCGAAGTCTAGGCTGGAAACTTTTGCGTAAACAACATTTCTGTGATAAGGATGAAGCCGTAGTTAGAAAAGAAGGGCCGGACACCCAAAAGGTGAGATTTGCTGGTAGTGAGCGAAGGTCTATGACGAAAATGGAAATGCATTTTGTGTTTTCTGGGGGTGGCTCAAAAAGTAGTTGTGCGAAAGTTGAGGCTGAAGGGGATAAACTTGGTACTGACGAGATGGATGAGACAGTCCTGGGTAGACTGCTGTGTATGTAGGTTGGGGACCACTAGAGGGACGTTGGTTCAATATCAGAATGGCCATTCAAGATAAGAAGAGAGCCGGTAGGGCAGGTGGTACGACAGGTGGTAGTGATCTATGAATTTGACTGGGAACATGTGGAGTGGCCGGTAGTCGTTGGACCAACTGAGAAGGCACGGGGGGCTTTGTTAAGGATGAGTGAAGGGGTCTGAAGTGAAAACCAGTGTGGAGTGGATGGAAGTTAGAAATATCATCTGCAAATAAAGAGCAAAAGCTTCGGCTCATGGATGAAATACGAGTTGTTGGAGTGGTAGCTATAACGCCGCCGGGGAAAAGGTGGGGGCGATTCAACTGGAGAAAAGCTGTTTTCGGGCCACGTTTCGCCCAGGACAGATAAGGGGAAAATGGGTACTTCGTGTTGGTACTAAGAAGCCGTGAGCTGTACCCCCGGTCGGCTGGGTAAGGCGACAGCCCAACTCGAAAGGGTGGTTGATGGTATACTGCCGTGGTTGGGTCGAGGTAGGTAAACAGCTGGGATACAGGGAGGGGCTGCAGTAGGATGAGAAGCGTGAAGAAAGGTCTGGTAACTGACTTCGACCTGGTGGGACGTTGAGCGAGTAAGACGAACGTTGTACGCGGTATACTGGAGGCTGCGAGGGTTCGAATGGTGGTGTCTGAGATGGTGGTGGCATGTAAAGGGGCAAATTCTCGATATGGCTGTGCATTGGTAGACAGGGTGGTGGTAACGTCTGAGTGATTAGTCACACCACGTTGGAGCTGGCTCCTAGGGTCTTCAGATGTTTACTTAGGTGCACGCGCGGACTACTGACGAAAGGCGACGGGTTTCGGTGTGTATGCCGGCGATGGAAACGTTGGTTGGGCAAAAAAGCGTGTAGGGCCTACACGAGATGTCCTGGGTCGGTCTTTGACGCAAGCTGGGGGCGTGGTCATGTCGATGCTGAGATGATCTAGACCACGGGAAGCAACAGGGATGGGAGATGATGTTGTGCTCAGTGTCCCTGATGACGACGTTGTTGCTGATTGGCTGGTACGAAGTGTTGAGTTGTGAGCAGTCACCTTATCGGCTTGTTTGGAAGACAAGCCAATACCTGAGCGGTAACTGTCCGTGGGGGATGATGGTACGACCCACTTATGGGTATGTCCTAAAGATAATGGTGGAGGCTCGGTTGCAATGTGGGGCCGTTTAGATGGGCGCTGAGGAGTTAGTGGCGAACAGGATAGGTCGAGGTCTACGTGTAGACCTTTGGATGCCTCCACCTGTGTTGCACTGGTCAATGGGGGTAGTGCGACTGTGTTAACCGTGGTAGGCTGTTGAAGGGGGTTGGGCGGTGCTGGATCGGATGATTTTAATGATGTGGGGTTGGCGACTACCAACCTGAGGACATCCCTCTGCATTGGGGCCTTGTCGGCGACAATTTTACGCTTTTGAATGGAATGGTTTTGGCGATAGCCTCTCACTTTCTGATGAATTCTACGGCAATGCTTGTCCCATGGAACTGAAACAGAAGTGGACACATATGCCGCTGTGACTTTTTCTTAGTCTTATGCTGCAGCACTCGTGGTGTGACATATTGCAGGCCGGGAGCAACAGTTGTTCACTAGAGAAAAGCTGAAGACGACCCGGAACATTGAAGACTATGGCATTTTTAGATCTTTTAATTCTTTGGTGGACTTGGGAAGTAATTGAGTCCAGCAAGCGACCGGCCGAAAGCAAACTTAGGGTGTTCGGGTGTTTTGAAGGATAGACGATAGGTGCAAGCGGTAACAACGCGGTCAGAGCATCATCCATTGTACGTAACTGTCTCTCAAAGGACGCCAGATTTTGTTCTAGTGCCTTCAACTTGATGCTAGCATCAACGTGTATACCAACCAGAGGTAGCGAGCAGGGTACCAAAGCTGCGGGTAGTCGGGAGCGTTCATCACTCGTGGATTGAGGGCGGTTGGTCACTTGGTTATGAGGGCGGACAGAAGTCACTTCAGGTATGCTTTGGGAAAGAATTCATACAGGAATAAAGTCAGGCATATTGGTAGTGGAGAACACTCAACTACCCTAGATTGACAGGCCGGAAGCTATTTTTACACCAATTTGTGGATAAGCTGGTTGCCTGGGGGTTTATTGTTCATAAAATTTTTCCAAGTTATTTCAAGTTTGAGGGCCACTCTTAGAAGCTATTTCTAATCGTAACCCTGAGCAGATTAGTAGAAACTAGACCAACACCAGTACGCAAAACGACGTGAAGTAATGCAGAGAGTATACCTAATTGTCATAAGTTTTCGGATCCTCAGAGGCCGCACTTAGATTGGCGGCAAACCTTGCGAATACGACCTGGCTATCCGCAAAAATAGCATATTGCATTGCAGAAGCGGCAGGTGAAACGTGAATCAAATTGGATGCGGGAGGAGCAAAGATTCGGTTGTACTGGCCTACGTTTTTGAATCACTCCGTTGGTCGGCTTCAGTTGAGGTGTTTGATTTGAACGGGATGGATTGCGGGGACGAACGTTTTGACAACGCATTACGGAACGTTCAGCCATCGGATCGGATACTTCACTCAATTGATCGCACGTTGACCTGACATCAGAGAACATAAGGTTGGATTTCAGCAATGACTTCTTATGCAGCTCCGGATGATTTATACCGGCACTGAGGCGGCCATGCAGTTCAGTCCACAAATGACCATCGAAATTACATTTTGCATCCAGTGTCTGAAGAATCAGGATGAATTCATGGGACTTCATGTTGGGACCACGAACCAGCGAATGGAATTTAGCACGTTTGGTTGCCTGGACAATAACCGGAACGACGTTGCCTATCAGCGGAGCCTTCTGCTCGTTGAACGGAACTGTAACAGGGGCTCTCCGGTATGCAAGGTTTTTCATCAACGAGCACAATGAACGAACGCTAGCAGTCACGGAGAGACCAGTCTGGACCTTCTTCTTTGCATCCTTTTGTGTGCCGCACTGCAACTTCCATCTTTCAATCCAGGCTTCAATTTCAGATGCACCAGCGTGCAGGTTCCGCTGTTCAATACTGGGCAGCTCCATGACTCGAAGACAATTGCAGTAATCACAATGAACTGAAATGACACGACGTAGTGAAATTCCTCAAACTGAGAACTACGCGAACAAACGCAGCAAGGGAACCTGGGCCGAAAAATGAAACGCGAGTTGTATTGCGGACCTGGCTTGTGTAAATATGTTTAGTCAGATGGGATAGTTGATAGACACGAAGATGGCCGATCACGGGAAGCCTTTGTCGTACATATCCCCGGCAATCCTGATCGGCTGAAGCCGATCCGCTTGCGCGGCTTCGAAGCCGTATCTGGCCGTATCACGCGAGACAGCAGCTTAAGCACCTTAACGAGCAGTTGGGGAAGGGAAATCACGGAGTTCTGCGGGAGTTGTTTGTTGTAAAATCACAAATGATCATTTGGGTAAGCAGTGCAAGTAGGAGTCTCAGCTGAGCCATGCACCCGGTTAGCTCTTGGTTGAGCAGGAAGGAAAAATAGGGTGATGGGTGAGACAAATCGATCAGTTGCTCAACAGATCATCAGACCACATCACCCGGTTCTTGCAGGGCCGTATGACGTCAGTTGCATTCCCACGAATACAAGTGAATTCACCACAGTCTTCAATCTGTTGAAGAACAGGAAGGTCACTGGAGAAGACAACATATCACCGAAAGTCCACAATTTCTGCATTTCCCCATTAATAGACAGATCACACACCATGTGTGAATCCATATAGTGGGGAGATATCTTTCCAACTAATTGGGGCAAGTCTGCTCCGCTGCCTATCTTAGTAAACAAAGACAAATAATTGTGCGAGAATTATTGGGGTTCAGCCTGGTCGACGTTGCTACAGAGATTTTCTGCGTGCTGCCAGTCACGCTCTCCTCTGTTACCAGAAACCGCCGCATCTGACCGATTCAAAAGGGTTTTCGCCGTGATTGGGGATAGGTTGACCATATTTTCACACTACGTCGAACACTGGAGCACCACTACAAGTTCCAGGAGCTATCGGCAAAGTGTTTCATCGAATTTCGGGTCGATTTCAGTTCAGTTAACCGGGGGAGTATCTAAAAGATAATTGAATTCAAAAGTGATATCCGATAAACTTGCAAAGCTTCTGAAAGGATACTGATTATTCACTAGGGTGCCAATCCATATGTACGGTGGAGAGTTCTTTGGGCTCACACTCACAAATGGCGTCCAGAAGAGTTACTCTCTTTCACCGGTGCCCTTTAACTATGCGATCGGCTAGACAACGAGAGAGGTATTCATCGATCATTCCGGTGTCCGATCGAGTCAGGAGATGCACAGTTAGAACAGAGAGTTCGCTGATGACGTTCACCTAATGGCGAACACCCGTGCTAGGCTTCAAATAGTCCTTGACTGAATCGATTTCTTATCCAAGTCCATCGGGTTTAAAGCGAACACTACGAAAACTAAAAGTATCTCAACTTTCCTATGGTCTTCAGCTCAACAGCTGTCGACCAATGATCAACTGATTGAGTGCGTTCCATCATTTAAATATCCAAGCTCTACACTGGTTTCGAACTATCAGAAGAAGCATGAGGTAATACTTCGGGTAGATAACACCAGGGAAGCATTATGCCAGCTACGATGGTGTTCGTGGACCAGCAGTAAAATCAACCTTCGAACTAAAGTACATATCTACCATGTAGACGTATGACCCGGACTCAGCCACAGCTGTGAAACCTGGCCACTGAGAGCCGAATATGGTGAAAACTGAAGATGTCTGATCAGTTTTGTGTGTGACTTATTTGGGAGACACACTGGCCTGACAGAGCATTCAACGATGAAATTAGGAGACGGGGCTGCGAAACGGATGAACTCTCAATCTTCCTTCGATGACGTCAACTGCCGTGGCTGGGCCCTATCCTACGGCTACCCGAGACGAAACTAACCACATAAACACTCCGTCCTGAACCCTGCAGTGGATTGCGCTGTCGCCTTAGTGGCCAGCTTGAAACTTGGATCAACACTGTCGAGAGGGATATAGAGAGCCTGGGCTTACGATTAGTCTGCCGTGCCCACCAATGGAAGCAAGACTGAATCACGATGTGCAACGAAATCGCATTCAGCCACAACGCATAACCAGCTATGATACCAGATATTCATAGATCCGACTCGTTCTGCAGCAGGAGATGGTCACGTAAAAAGCAAGAGGGTAAAGTGAGTTACTCTTCTTGTCTATAGGCCACATTGTGTAGACTTTATGCCATGATCCCATATGTATAGCACCTATTGTGTTTATATGGTCATGGCCATTCCCAATTTCCGGCAAACATTTGATCCAGGACATGTGGTATATTGGGGTACCTAATGGTGAACCACCAGTAAACAATTTGAAAATAAGTTGTCTTCATCAGCAACTATGGATGAAATCACCGACTGCTGACAAAGATGCAAAGTAAATCTAACTAAATAAGGATGGCTTCGCGATGGAACTTTCGTAAAGACAAACGACTTTTTCAGTAATTTTACCGATCGCAGCCATAAACGTTGTTTTTGACTCCTGTTGTGAGTGTAGATAAATGAGTCCTATCGTCTTTATCTTGCATGAGACATCCATCCATTCAGTGACTCGGATTATTGGTTGTGTAATTCATAGCTTGCCAGTGTGTATCCTGCAGATTCCTACTTCAAGAATACTACTAGTTGCAAACTATTATCAACGAGCAGCACCTGAGTGTTTATCTACATCGGTTGCAGTTTCCTGTCCTACAGTATTTGGTCGATTCACGTAAAGGATCTGGAACCAAAATTACAAATGTTCTTCTCTCGTCTGACTAGGACAGTTGGTAACCTCACTGGTGTAGGATTATCATATACCCAACTGACACCATCATCAGGTTTGATGTGGACAAATGCTGGTTTCCATTTGTAACGACACACATCATCGAATGAAAATGACGCAGAATAATAAATTAACTTAAGTAAATAAATGATGACAGTAACAATAAGTATATCACGTCTCAGCAAGTGTAATCCGGGTTTAAAGACCAATGGGCTATTTTCGCAAGTGACCAGTTTCCGATTAGGATTTTGTAGTTATATAACTCAAGTAATGTATAACCTGACCAATCGATCCTCCACACACGAAGTCATTCTAGGAATCGCCTGGCAATTGATTAAAATCCTGTGCACATTACTATGCCCATCTACCTTGTCACCCACTGAAATGTACCTTAGAAGACAAAGTGTAATAGGAAATAATCACAATACGATTTCTTTCAGCATCAAGTAGATGATACAAAATATACCATTTCAGATATCTTATGGATACAAAATGGCATTTGCCACATTTAACACAGCATTTTCAATTAAAAGTGATTTTCTCGTCAGAAGTAACGAAAAAGCTTGGAACAAATTTACGGTCCGCCTGTGATGCCTGTAAACGGAAATTGAATTAGGTCTGGAGTGTTCAGCCCTCATATTTCAATTCAAATTTTCGTTGTTGCGAAAATTATTATTTTGATGGTAATAATGAAAACTGTTGCTCAGAAATCTTTTGTAAGTGATGATGATATGGTATGAACTTCACATTGAAAAGCAACCTGCTGTCCCACTGATATCACACACAGATAAATGCAAAATAAGGAATCGAGTAGATAGCAGATGTTCAAATACATTAGGTAGGTTACAATGTGGTGCTACGCGAAAAGAGCCGATCGGATTCAAATCAACTTTTGGATATTAACCCATTATTGCACAGAGCGCGCTTTTTACACCAAGCAACTTTGTGAGATTCGCGAACAGTTTATTTCTCTTTCGTGTTATTTTATTTACTTATCACGAGATGGGTGCAAAAACCGTCATCTTATGCCCACCAGGTGTTCTTTCAGTCAGCATGGACCACGCAACTAAATATTTTCTTCAGTGATACGCGGTTAACCGCATAACCCAAATTACAGAATGCTGTCATTTAGAAACCAACTGTTACATATTTCCTCTAGTGAATTTTATGGAAAGCTTCAATTTTCCATGTTGAAGCGGATAAAGTGAAGACTTTCATAGACAAATAACGTTTCTCTGTGAAATGTTAGAAGTGGAAGAATCCATGTGATCATTTTCCCCGGGCAACTGATCACTCAACACCCCCCCACCCACACACACACACTCTCAAACACACGCACTCACACATCATGTGTACCTCAGTTCGGAAAAGCACTTGCTCCTTTCTGTCCCCCATATTTGTAAATATTCAAGGCCCCTGAAACCTGTGGATATAAGCTTCCTCAGTGAATGTGAGAGTAAGGTCAGTGCTAACATTTTTGATGCTTCGTATTTGCTCGATTAAATGTTGTTCTGCATCGTTGTTCATGTGTATGATATTGGTATTGGTGTCAAGATAACGATATCCACAACACAATACAATTCATCAATGATGAGTACCATTACCTCCCCACCCCGTTGTGGTAGTGTGTTTGGTCATAACCACTTGTGGTGTGTAGCGTGAGTCGTGCACGTCGTATGTATCGGAATGTCCAAAGGTCACGTGAATCGTTTTCACGTCTTTTCATGACCGATTTGCTCACCCTGTTTTTCTTCAACAAAATTTTGAGAGTTTATTGGCAACTGCAAATGTTCAAATATTCTTTCTACTTTTTCATGAACAGTTTTTATGTCATCTTGAAAACAATACTTCTAGTTGCGTCACAGTTTGGATCCCGTAAAACCCATAAATCTATTTTATCCAATCCGTTCAACACTCGCTTTCAAGTGCAATAATCAAACGGAAGAACTACTTCATGCTTCGACAAATAATTATCTGTGTGAGTAGTAGGAATTTGTATCTCATATATCACCAAATTTATCATGCAGTGTGAAAGTTCAAACCATTGAAGATCTGCACAGCCGTTTCCTTCTAGTTGGGAATCATCAGCAGTGCACATCCAACGAGCTCCCCAACTGGGACTCGAACACCTTGACCACAAAGCTATTATTTGAGTCCTAACCTTCTACTGCTTACCTTAACCAGGCTCTTTAGGTTGATTAATGGAAAGCCTTCGTTGTACTTAGACCCCTACAGAGGTGCGGTTCAGCATAGGAGTCACTTACTGTGCCGGAAATGCTGTGTTGATGTCCACAGCCATTGTCGGAAGGGAGCTATATCCAGTAGTGTATACGTTCAATGGACCGCTGAGGGTCAGTCCGGAATGCCTTGTGGCGTGTTCTGTTCACGATAGTTTGTCCCCGGGTTCAAGTCTCACTTTGGGAGCTCATCGGAGTTGCACTGCAGATGAATCCTAGCAAGGATAAAACGGCTGCACCGTGATCCAGTGCTTTTCAATGGTTTGAATGTTCACACTGCAATAATGATTTTCATATTATCTGATCATTTGTCCTCATTTCCAAATAAACAACTCAGTTATTATCCTTTTGCTGAACCTGATTTCGAATATAACAAACAAAGACATGATTCAGTCTTGGAATATTTACATACAGTCCCATCAGTTCAATAATAGAGAGAGATTGTTGGAAAGAACATCAAGAAGATCCCATTGGGTGAACCGTTAGAGGTCATGTGACTGACACCAGTGATTTTCAATGTCATTACAACTACTATTGGCATCTGCGAATGTTACGTGTCCGGTATTCACAATATCTCAGGTCCTAAGCTTTGCACTTAGAGAAGGCGTAAACAACAAAAAGAAAAATGATTGTTTGAGACTGCTTATTTTTGTCTGATTGGTGTCACGTTATGTAGATCAGTTAGGTGATCATTTTGTCTTGGATAAATTCGTATAACCTTGATTATACGGAATAGCCGCATTCTGATTGTTCGTTGCAGTTCCAAAACGTTCCCTCTGTAATACTCTGTTGGTTGGTGCGAGCTGGAATAAAAAATGGATGAATCAATTGCATTCCACAGTATTCCTCCGTCTCTCATATCAGATGACCAAATCCGTGGTGAACAAATTGTGACAAACCCACTTGGACAACATTTCTATCATGATCCCTCAGCCAATGGCCTTCTATGACACACTATAATTACCCACAATCTGACATTTTGAATGAAAGTTTATTCCAAGTTTACCCTAGAATTTAATTATACCGTGGATAGTGAAGAGAAGTGAGATTTCTCGGAAAGAGGTGTTTGGTAATGTGCTGAATCTTTGACATTGGTATATTGGAAAATATGATCGCTCTTCCACTCATAATATCTGACTTTGGGATCGTCACTCGCACTACATGGTCATATCGATTATTGAGGAAACTGAACACTCTTTTCTGATGGGAAAAATTGCTTCTCAAATGCCCATAAGATTCGGCTGTTGCTCAAAGGACACTTTTTTGTTGCTCCGTAATTCAAGAGAGACTATTCTGTTACAACCACAGGATTTGAAAACAGATAAGTCATGTTTTATTGTTTTGTCTAGATGGCTCCTACTCCAAAAAATCTACTTGCGAGACAACTCGAAGTTCCCTAGGTAGTACAGATGAACTTGAATAACACTTTCAAAAACGCAGAAATATTACAACAGACGGGAAAAATGCCCAATCCTTGATCAACTCAGTTGGACTAGAAAAGAACTAACTACAGTTTCAGCAGAGATATCCACCATAAATAAAATTGAACGATCTCATGATTCGTTCATTTGTTATCGAATTTGAGCCGAACAAGTTAAGCACAATAATGGGCGTATATTAATGGCAAGAAGACATGATCTCGCGTGTAACTTGTTCGGTCGAACATGGCAGATCTTCATTGATCTTTACAGTTTCAATAAAAGGGGTAGCAAGACGAAACCCAAGAAACCCACAGTTGGTTCATTATAGAAATAATAAATCACGATTTGTCACCCATCCACATGTGTTGACGTAAGTCACGCGGTAAAATGAATATTACGCTGGGCTCTGGGTCACACTTTGTACGCAACTATGTCTAGCTTACTATATCGGAGTACAGGATTCCCATTCACAGGGTGAAAATACCTATTCTAGTCTGATCTGCCTGTCTCAATATAGATACAGAGCTACCGGATTTGGCCGAACACAACAACAATTACCTATTCTCAGACATACCAAATTCGGTTCAACATCAGGTATCCAAGTCTGGATTCATTTTACCAGTTACTGGCAACAATGGGCCAACGAAAACACTTATTCCATTTATTACCATCCATCTGATCATGATGAGACACAAGCTGATCCGGCTGAAGTGTTCCGTGCAAATTACAAACTAATAATGCCCAAATGGTTATAATCATGTGGAAGGGATTGCGACCGATCGATGGAGGCCAGCCTTGTGTCAACAGAAAATGTCACGCTTTTATCGCCATAGAGGTTCTCATTCCAATGCTTTTTCGTTTCGTGTATTGTTTGAAATGAAAGCTCGATTGTGCACTAAGCACGAGTCGAGGTGAGGTGGAATAGCCTCGGGCTTGAATCGGTCAGTGTTACGACATTAACTTATTCGAGTACGTTCAACACTTTATGCAAATGTCTCCATCAGAATTGATAGCTGCGTGTATCGTAAATTCCATCTGCCGAAGCAGAAACAGTGATCCTAGCTAAACGCAAACCAGATTACTCGTGTTGAAAATGTATCCGCCATCGATCACTCCCATTGGCGCCGCCTCCAATTTGCTGGGTGCCCATTTCGGAAACACTGCGTGTACAAATATGTATGTATACATAGAATGTATTGTTTGTATAAGAAGCCTAAGTCGTAAGTTTTGGAAAATCCGCTTGCATTATTCTCATCAAAAAGTCGAAAGCCGCGAACCGGCGCCCCCCCCCATACCGGGCAGATGCCCTACCAGCTGAGCCAACTCAGTGCGGACAGTTTGGTGTGAATAACTCTAATGAATGATCGATAAGGCGCAAACCACTATTCCAGTGATACACAGTATATGTCCTGGTTTTAGTCATTGGGCTAGCCTCGTCGGTCACTTCACAATGGGACGAACAGCACTTAGACGAACGTGATCCATTGGACACGGAAGTATATTCAGAGAATGTATTATTGGCACGAGGAGACTGAATCGTGTGTTTTGAAAAATCCATTTGCGTTCTTGCACTGAAAGACAGTAAGTCGTAACCAGGAAACAAAAGACTCTGAAAAAGCATTTCTAGTCATCACCAGTATAGCTGTCATGTTGTCATAATTCAAGGCACTTAGTGTGAGAACAAATTTAACAGACTGTCTACAGACGGAGTCAGTATTCGAGGACTGTTCATCTAGGCTAGTCCGTTTAGCGTACTTTCGCACTCCGTGATGCATATCAGTGGAGACTGACCGATTTCCATTTTCATATGTTCATTGCTCACACGTTCAGTGTTATTTTTTATAATAATATAATTATTGTGAGACCTACTCACACAAGTACACAAATGCTGTCACAGAAAATGTATACAGGGAATCAGAAAGTAAATTTTCTGATCGATTTTCGGATCTGTGAAAGCTGAAGATGCGATGAAGAAAGCAATTCCGGAGCAAGTACTGAGACATCGATTCTCTTTTTTATCCGTCCCTTTTGTATGCGTATTTTTCGTAATAAACTGTGCATGGAAGACAAATTGAAGTAAATGGCAGTTATGGATCAAACTTAAACTTGGCACAGAGAAACAAGCAACAACGAAACTTTTCTCTCCTTCGTCTACAAATCCTGTATAATTAATTTTTCGTGGTGATCGAAAGCGAATATGTTTGTTCTGTAAGTATTCTACTGTGGGTCTTGAATAAACTTGCCTCAATTTACCGACTAGCTACATTGTCATTTCCAATGTGACGTCTTTGCTCTCACACGAACTTCCCCAACATCTCATCAGCCAGATCACGGTTATTCTCTATCTCATACTATACAAACCAGATTGCAGACAAAATTTGGTCATGCAACTCTCTCGTCTGTGCTAAAACGACGCGAAAATGAAACATCATGGGACATACTCAAGCCCCACAGAATCATATCTGTTGACCTATTCTATTATTTAGTTCACAATGATAATAAGGGAACTTCATACACCATCCCTGTTACTCAATTTGACGTGGCCCAAATCAACACTTGCCACTTCGATACCAGATGAATCTCACTATGTAACCAATACCACATTCTATTCAGTAGTCAGCATTAACAAAAGTGCATCACTCAGCTAATCCGAATTTCGGACGACCATCTCAACCATTCAAAAATTAATTTTTTCCTACATCCCAATTGGTTCATCTGCGTTGTGCTAAACACTATAAAACATGCTTTGTTCGTTCTGTCAACGCAACACGGCTACCAAACATAGGGAGCTCTCAACGGACATGAGGTTCAAAGCAATGCATTGGACGATTCGAATGCGTCACAAAACCATCAGTCAACTGATTTTGACAGCACTGGTCATGTTCTGTTTGATCATTGAGTACGTCAAACCATCACCAACCATCGGATGTCAAGGAGAATTGATCACAATTGACGGCCAGCCGTAAGTCCCGAGTAATCCAGCTATCCAATTCCGTGACAGGGATCCGAAATACAAAATATTTCTTACCGCTTATCTGAGTAATGCAGGTTTCACCTGTTCCAATGTGAGTCACATTTCCATTTTGCCACATGTTCATCAAATGACATAAGCTTTACATTTAAACAACTATTTTGGATTAATCGATTCATGTGCATTCAATCACTCCAAAATCTTCTCGTTTCCTGTCGAAACTCATTCGCGTCATTCAAATAATTTCTCAAGTATTATATCCACAGCTCATCAATCAATGAACATAAAACGGTTACCCAGCAAACCCAAACCACACAATCACAAATTGTTCTCACGGTTGAATCAACTAATACATATCTCAGATTTAACATTCACCGGTTTAAGTAGCGGAAGAAAGCCATATATTGTGAGATGCAAGCATTTTATTCACACTTGCCAGTTTCAGGTTTGAAGAGAAATTACCAGAGCATCTCATCGCTCACGCTGCCTCATCTCTTTCCCCGTCTCAATTCAGAACAACTCCTGTTACTATCTCTCCTCGAACATTCGCGATTACACCGGGTCGTGGTCTGATACGGGCAACACATCTCTGTACACATGTTGTGGTGAGTTTATTGTAATCGTTTATGGCGATTCGTTTGTTCCGGTCACACGATTTTCTGTGTCGTAACTGATGTGAATTATGTTGTTATTGATATCAAAGTAATCAAATTCGCACAAAAACACCATTTGCCACTAGTCAATACCATGCACCAACCAATGTATTGTGCTTGTGTTCATTAGTGTGACCACAAGTGACGTGTTGTGAGACTCGTATTCTTCAGACGTACCTAAATGTCGAATTATTGCCAATAGATTTCTCATTCAGCCACTAATCATTTACTAACCTCGTGCTTTGTTAGGGGAGATTTAAGAAATCAAAGACAATTGCAAATGAGCAACAATGTTCCCCAATTTTCTCCAACATTTTTCCCTATCCCTTTCGGAGCTGTACTTCTACTTGCTTCACATTTCTCATCCACAAACCTGTAATTCTCTTATTTTCCTATCCAAATTTCACATTTGTTCAAACACAACAGTCAAATTACTTTGCACCGTCATACTTGTGCAAACAAATGTATTTGTGAATTATCACCTTTTTCTATCAAATCAGAGTTTTCTCCTTGATCCGCTCTTTTCGTCACTTTGAACTCAGTGTTATGGATGGTGTCATTAGAAAAAAGTCTCATCGCAACTGTGAGTGTATACTAGTGACAGATGTTTGGTAAGGACATCGAGTAGATCCTAGTGGTTAGAATATTGAAGTATGTATTGCTGATATCGTCGAGTCAGCGTGATGTTTCCAACATTGCTCTCGAGTCTGTATGGTCGACGGCCTTCTCCCTTCAATCAAATCACGACGTCTACAGACGACGTGTCAGCCAATTACCCCAAATCCGTACTTATTCGATAAAATTGGCTGCATATGGTTATTAGGGTTTCAAAAGACCATTTTGCACTCTCAAGTACACTGCCATTGTGCTTTCATGTACGACTTCTACTCCTACATTCGACTACGTTTTCCAATTCAGCCTCGAATGGTCCGGTTTCGAAGTGTCATCTGGTTGTCTCTTCTCTCAATAGACGAGCTTTTTCTGAGACACACCGAACACATCCGTATTCACCTTATTTCAGTTTTGGTAAATCATGTGCTCCACGGTCGTGATTAGGCACTCACGTGACTCTATTTTTGTGGCTGGGCTTGTACTTTATCCCCGGGGTGTATACTTGTCTCGGGATCATAACCAAATGTCAGCTGCAAAGTTCTTGTTCTCCTTCTGAATATAGCCTCCCTACTTCACAGCTTTCCATACCGGCTCTGAGAATGTTTCTATGTTCCAGCAGCTTCACATAAGGATCATTTCTAGAATAGTTTGCTACGTTCAATGAAACCTTCGAGATTGATTCGTAGTCAACATGTAACCTGTCCTACCCAGAAGACTAACATCCTCAGAGGAAATCACGTAGTGTTCAAACTAAGCATACCCATTACCAAGCCCAAGACTTGAGATTAGGCGACCACGAGAGATAATACAGTTCATCGATTGATGAAGTGATGGGTGAATTTTGTCCAGACATGTTTGGTCTCAGAAACAGCCCATGAAAGGCTTGATTGCCCGAGCTAATTGAACCTGCACGTTTTCTGCACTGACTGTGTACAAGAAATACCGTCAATTACGTCAATGAAACTAGATTGTTCGCGAATACGGCGGCGTTCTCGCCCACATTAGTGGGATAGTCAAAACAATCCGTATCTCATATGTTAGTTTCTAATTATTGTATCTGGATGACACGAAAGAATCTCCCCAGAAGCACTCGACCGGCTGCGCGGTTGTTGTTACTCATCAAATATTCGTACTCGGAACTCTCCTGCCAAAACATCAATTTACTTGAACACTCCAATTTAAGTTCATCATCTCTATCTCACTTGAATTGCGAGGAGTGTGCATGGTCCAAAGGTGTATTTTTAGAATCACATGGTAATTTTTCGAAAGTTATTCCATCGGATATTCAAAGAATACCTTCAGATTGGAAACACGTGGTTCCAAACTTCGATTTTTGATATAATCAATGAAATGCAATAAATGTCTCAGGGTTGTAGTTCCTGGACAAATAAGCACCAAGACGGTTAAGCACGTCTGTTTTTGTTTTGCTATGGAAGAGATCAATCTAGAATAATCACTAATAATTGAACAGAACAAGTGGTGTTTCCTATCGTGTTCGAAGACATCTGTAGCCTGATTTTACCACATGAGATTGGGTAGTTCCTATTGCAACACTGTTTGTCTCCTCTATCTGTTCTCATGAGTAAGATATTGCTTGCACTTGGAAATGTAGCAATCAACGTGACTGACCATTCGACATCAGGATAACCAACTTATTGCTCGAACAATGTTACCCTGTTACCCGAGATGCCATAGATGGGGTCTCTTTGTCAGCTTATCTCAAAATTTGCCGGATAATTGATCTGCCGCCGTCCTTTTTATAAGCTTAGGTGGTTCTAAGATAGACTATGGGAAATCACGAAAAATGTTTTTCCACATGTTCTTCGATAGCTTCCATATCTATGTAGGGGTAATACTTCTAATGGTTCCATAATTCTCATTCGAGAACAATTGTCATTCTCGTGTTGTCTTACGTGTTAGATACATCTATTCAAATGCAAATGGAAAGCAATTTTATATCGTCAAACACGTGGAAGTAAATGGTTTTTGAAGTGCCGATGTTTGGAAGTAACTTATAATCACATAATAAAATAACACATGTGGTTTTAGGAGATGAAGGAAAACCTGAATACGACTGACTCAGCTTATTCAAATGATAATTCACAAGGATAATTCATGAAACGGTTGTGAATAGAGACCACATACCGAATAATGACTTTATAACAGTGTGGTCTTTATCCGAAAGATTGATGTTTTGCTTTGTCTAATTGCCTAATTTTCAGAGACCATGATATTGCTTAGTATTTAGAGTGTGTTTTGTGTCACAGCGCAGTTGACATCCAAACTTACGTTCGTATTCGATCGGCACTCACGGCTTATTATATAGGAATCCATTGTGCATTTTCGAAAGTAAACGAAAGCACATTCCGTATTTTGGTACTTTCAGAAGATGAGCCCGGTTAAACTATAGATTATTCCTCGTTGGGATAAAAATATGTACACCGCTCAAATTCGAATTGAAGCTTGTGCATTTGGTTAGTCAGAAGACTCATGTTCAGTATATGAGCATTTCACAGCACACCAAACATTTGTACTGGTCCTTTTCTTTCATGCTAGATAAACCAGTTTCGTTATCTTTTTCAGGAGATGCTTAGAAACGCGTACTTCAGAGAGCTTTCGATGCTAACAGCAATATTATTCCGAATATGTACTGCTTAGCTGTTCTTTTTGGGTACTTCTAGGTGGGTGACATGATGAATTCATGTACGGTGACGTATAACGCCCTTGGTGAAGTGATAGTCATTGTCTGGATTTGCTTAAGGATCTTGCTGATAACTAAGATGTCTTGAGAATCGGTAGATCAGGTAGTTCATAACTTGCATTACACAATTGTTCAACCACCAACGAGACTTTTACGACAAAATCAACTGGTGTTCATACTGGGATTACAATTGGTGATACACCACCTAATCGTCGTCTGTCCAGCTACTATGTTCTTCACTTGGTCAAATATTCCGCGTCTATTACAACCAGCTTTTATGAACATCAGCACTGAAATAAGTCATGCAAATTAATACTTTTAGCTTACTGACAATTGTGCACAAATATTCACGCGTTTATGAACATGATTTGCAAAACCTTAAAATAACAAGAATGATTTCGCAACAAATATGAGCCAATGTAATAGCTTTGGTTGACACTTCTGCTGTGGGAACGGATAAATTGGTAGTCCTTCGCTGTTGGGTGGTCGCTTCATGGTTTTTGCTAAAATGTTCGCTCTAATAATTCATCAGTTCACTGAAATCCTGTCCACGTTTATGACTGTGGCCTTATATGGATGTGATAATGTTTCCATTCAGACTATTCAGACTAACACATGAACACTTTACAAAATGACTAATGATAATGTGCAGTCTCATAGATTATCTTGTAAAACGTACCACGTACAAAAACGCGAGTGACCTCCATGAGTGGGTTCACATCCCACCAGGTGCACATAACGTATGACAATCGGACCAGTTTTGCATTATTCAACGTCTCCCAAGTCATAGCTCCTAATATTGCAACGATTCAAACGTGAGACCACTGAGTTATTAGACAAATAATACATTTTCAAGAGAGTTTGGAGCAATTGTATTGTATTAGCAATCAACGTGACTGACCATTCGACATCAGGATAACCAACTTATTGCTCGAACAATGTTACCCTGTTACCCGAGATGCCATAGATGGGGTCTCTTTGTCAGCTTATCTCAAAATTTGCCGGTATGGCCAGTCTGTGTTCCTTCGATAACGAGCCATCATCGACAGAGAGGTTTTCCCGACTTTTGAACTACTGCACTGTTAGATGTTTTTGGGTCGGAGGCCATCCGTTAGAGATCTTAGCCATCAATTAATGAAAGACAGGGTCCTCGACAAGGAAGCATTTGAATAGCCTATTGTATTTGAGAAATGAACCAGGGAAGGTGAGGAGGAAGCGGTGTCGTCAACACTTTTCTTGCCAGATAATTGCTCTGCCAACCGAACTATCACACTATAAACAGTTGGACGAGTGTTATTTCCACGGTCATCAAGCAATTATTACGGAGAGCTGTTATCAAGCATTTCTGGGATAAAATCAAATCAAATCAAATACAAGACAAATTAGTTCACGTACTTCATTATTATGGTGCAAAAAATGTATCACGCGCCAAACAAATACCAGAGATATGCTTTTGTCCGCTGATTGCCACAGATGGAATGAATGTGGTGTGGGTTCGGCTCAACACAAACACAAACACGCAATCCGTTGAATACGAAATGTAGATAATACAATTGCTCCAAACTCTCTTGAAAATGTATTATTTGTCTAATAACTCAGTGGTCTCACGTTTGAATCGTTGCAATATTAGGAGCTATGACTTGGGAGACGTTGAATAATGCAAAACTGGTCCGATTGTCATACGTTATGTGCACCTGGTGGGATGTGAACCCACTCATGGAGGTCACTCGCGTTTTTGTACGTGGTACGTTTTACAAGATAATCTATGAGACTGCACATTATCATTAGTCATTTTGTAAAGTGTTCATGTGTTAGTCTGAATAGTCTGAATGGAAACATTATCACATCCATATAAGGCCACAGTCATAAACGTGGACAGGATTTCAGTGAACTGATGAATTATTAGAGCGAACATTTTAGCAAAAACCATGAAGCGACCACCCAACAGCGAAGGACTACCAATTTATCCGTTCCCACAGCAGAAGTGTCAACCAAAGCTATTACATTGGCTCATATTTGTTGCGAAATCATTCTTGTTATTTTAAGGTTTTGCAAATCATGTTCATAAACGCGTGAATATTTGTGCACAATTGTCAGTAAGCTAAAAGTATTAATTTGCATGACTTATTTCAGTGCTGATGTTCATAAAAGCTGGTTGTAATAGACGCGGAATATTTGACCAAGTGAAGAACATAGTAGCTGGACAGACGACGATTAGGTGGTGTATCACCAATTGTAATCCCAGTATGAACACCAGTTGATTTTGTCGTAAAAGTCTCGTTGGTGGTTGAACAATTGTGTAATGCAAGTTATGAACTACCTGATCTACCGATTCTCAAGACATCTTAGTTATCAGCAAGATCCTTAAGCAAATCCAGACAATGACTATCACTTCACCAAGGGCGTTATACGTCACCGTACATGAATTCATCATGTCACCCACCTAGAAGTACCCAAAAAGAACAGCTAAGCAGTACATATTCGGAATAATATTGCTGTTAGCATCGAAAGCTCTCTGAAGTACGCGTTTCTAAGCATCTCCTGAAAAAGATAACGAAACTGGTTTATCTAGCATGAAAGAAAAGGACCAGTACAAATGTTTGGTGTGCTGTGAAATGCTCATATACTGAACATGAGTCTTCTGACTAACCAAATGCACAAGCTTCAATTCGAATTTGAGCGGTGTACATATTTTTATCCCAACGAGGAATAATCTATAGTTTAACCGGGCTCATCTTCTGAAAGTACCAAAATACGGAATGTGCTTTCGTTTACTTTCGAAAATGCACAATGGATTCCTATATAATAAGCCGTGAGTGCCGATCGAATACGAACGTAAGTTTGGATGTCAACTGCGCTGTGACACAAAACACACTCTAAATACTAAGCAATATCATGGTCTCTGAAAATTAGGCAATTAGACAAAGCAAAACATCAATCTTTCGGATAAAGACCACACTGTTATAAAGTCATTATTCGGTATGTGGTCTCTATTCACAACCGTTTCATGAATTATCCTTGTGAATTATCATTTGAATAAGCTGAGTCAGTCGTATTCAGGTTTTCCTTCATCTCCTAAAACCACATGTGTTATTTTATTATGTGATTATAAGTTACTTCCAAACATCGGCACTTCAAAAACCATTTACTTCCACGTGTTTGACGATATAAAATTGCTTTCCATTTGCATTTGAATAGATGTATCTAACACGTAAGACAACACGAGAATGACAATTGTTCTCGAATGAGAATTATGGAACCATTAGAAGTATTACCCCTACATAGATATGGAAGCTATCGAAGAACATGTGGAAAAACATTTTTCGTGATTTCCCATAGTCTATCTTAGAACCACCTAAGCTTATAAAAAGGACGGCGGCAGATCAATTATCCGGCAAATTTTGAGATAAGCTGACAAAGAGACCCCATCTATGGCATCTCGGGTAACAGGGTAACATTGTTCGAGCAATAAGTTGGTTATCCTGATGTCGAATGGTCAGTCACGTTGATTGCTACATTTCCAAGTGCAAGCAATATCTTACTCATGAGAACAGATAGAGGAGACAAACAGTGTTGCAATAGGAACTACCCAATCTCATGTGGTAAAATCAGGCTACAGATGTCTTCGAACACGATAGGAAACACCACTTGTTCTGTTCAATTATTAGTGATTATTCTAGATTGATCTCTTCCATAGCAAAACAAAAACAGACGTGCTTAACCGTCTTGGTGCTTATTTGTCCAGGAACTACAACCCTGAGACATTTATTGCATTTCATTGATTATATCAAAAATCGAAGTTTGGAACCACGTGTTTCCAATCTGAAGGTATTCTTTGAATATCCGATGGAATAACTTTCGAAAAATTACCATGTGATTCTAAAAATACACCTTTGGACCATGCACACTCCTCGCAATTCAAGTGAGATAGAGATGATGAACTTAAATTGGAGTGTTCAAGTAAATTGATGTTTTGGCAGGAGAGTTCCGAGTACGAATATTTGATGAGTAACAACAACCGCGCAGCCGGTCGAGTGCTTCTGGGGAGATTCTTTCGTGTCATCCAGATACAATAATTAGAAACTAACATATGAGATACGGATTGTTTTGACTATCCCACTAATGTGGGCGAGAACGCCGCCGTATTCGCGAACAATCTAGTTTCATTGACGTAATTGACGGTATTTCTTGTACACAGTCAGTGCAGAAAACGTGCAGGTTCAATTAGCTCGGGCAATCAAGCCTTTCATGGGCTGTTTCTGAGACCAAACATGTCTGGACAAAATTCACCCATCACTTCATCAATCGATGAACTGTATTATCTCTCGTGGTCGCCTAATCTCAAGTCTTGGGCTTGGTAATGGGTATGCTTAGTTTGAACACTACGTGATTTCCTCTGAGGATGTTAGTCTTCTGGGTAGGACAGGTTACATGTTGACTACGAATCAATCTCGAAGGTTTCATTGAACGTAGCAAACTATTCTAGAAATGATCCTTATGTGAAGCTGCTGGAACATAGAAACATTCTCAGAGCCGGTATGGAAAGCTGTGAAGTAGGGAGGCTATATTCAGAAGGAGAACAAGAACTTTGCAGCTGACATTTGGTTATGATCCCGAGACAAGTATACACCCCGGGGATAAAGTACAAGCCCAGCCACAAAAATAGAGTCACGTGAGTGCCTAATCACGACCGTGGAGCACATGATTTACCAAAACTGAAATAAGGTGAATACGGATGTGTTCGGTGTGTCTCAGAAAAAGCTCGTCTATTGAGAGAAGAGACAACCAGATGACACTTCGAAACCGGACCATTCGAGGCTGAATTGGAAAACGTAGTCGAATGTAGGAGTAGAAGTCGTACATGAAAGCACAATGGCAGTGTACTTGAGAGTGCAAAATGGTCTTTTGAAACCCTAATAACCATATGCAGCCAATTTTATCGAATAAGTACGGATTTGGGGTAATTGGCTGACACGTCGTCTGTAGACGTCGTGATTTGATTGAAGGGAGAAGGCCGTCGACCATACAGACTCGAGAGCAATGTTGGAAACATCACGCTGACTCGACGATATCAGCAATACATACTTCAATATTCTAACCACTAGGATCTACTCGATGTCCTTACCAAACATCTGTCACTAGTATACACTCACAGTTGCGATGAGACTTTTTTCTAATGACACCATCCATAACACTGAGTTCAAAGTGACGAAAAGAGCGGATCAAGGAGAAAACTCTGATTTGATAGAAAAAGGTGATAATTCACAAATACATTTGTTTGCACAAGTATGACGGTGCAAAGTAATTTGACTGTTGTGTTTGAACAAATGTGAAATTTGGATAGGAAAATAAGAGAATTACAGGTTTGTGGATGAGAAATGTGAAGCAAGTAGAAGTACAGCTCCGAAAGGGATAGGGAAAAATGTTGGAGAAAATTGGGGAACATTGTTGCTCATTTGCAATTGTCTTTGATTTCTTAAATCTCCCCTAACAAAGCACGAGGTTAGTAAATGATTAGTGGCTGAATGAGAAATCTATTGGCAATAATTCGACATTTAGGTACGTCTGAAGAATACGAGTCTCACAACACGTCACTTGTGGTCACACTAATGAACACAAGCACAATACATTGGTTGGTGCATGGTATTGACTAGTGGCAAATGGTGTTTTTGTGCGAATTTGATTACTTTGATATCAATAACAACATAATTCACATCAGTTACGACACAGAAAATCGTGTGACCGGAACAAACGAATCGCCATAAACGATTACAATAAACTCACCACAACATGTGTACAGAGATGTGTTGCCCGTATCAGACCACGACCCGGTGTAATCGCGAATGTTCGAGGAGAGATAGTAACAGGAGTTGTTCTGAATTGAGACGGGGAAAGAGATGAGGCAGCGTGAGCGATGAGATGCTCTGGTAATTTCTCTTCAAACCTGAAACTGGCAAGTGTGAATAAAATGCTTGCATCTCACAATATATGGCTTTCTTCCGCTACTTAAACCGGTGAATGTTAAATCTGAGATATGTATTAGTTGATTCAACCGTGAGAACAATTTGTGATTGTGTGGTTTGGGTTTGCTGGGTAACCGTTTTATGTTCATTGATTGATGAGCTGTGGATATAATACTTGAGAAATTATTTGAATGACGCGAATGAGTTTCGACAGGAAACGAGAAGATTTTGGAGTGATTGAATGCACATGAATCGATTAATCCAAAATAGTTGTTTAAATGTAAAGCTTATGTCATTTGATGAACATGTGGCAAAATGGAAATGTGACTCACATTGGAACAGGTGAAACCTGCATTACTCAGATAAGCGGTAAGAAATATTTTGTATTCCGGATCCCTGTCACGGAATTGGATAGCTGGATTACTCGGGACTTACGGCTGGCCGTCAATTGTGATCAATTCTCCTTGACATCCGATGGTTGGTGATGGTTTGACGTACTCAATGATCAAACAGAACATGACCAGTGCTGTCAAAATCAGTTGACTGATGGTTTTGTGACGCATTCGAATCGTCCAATGCATTGCTTTGAACCTCATGTCCGTTGAGAGCTCCCTATGTTTGGTAGCCGTGTTGCGTTGACAGAACGAACAAAGCATGTTTTATAGTGTTTAGCACAACGCAGATGAACCAATTGGGATGTAGGAAAAAATTAATTTTTGAATGGTTGAGATGGTCGTCCGAAATTCGGATTAGCTGAGTGATGCACTTTTGTAAATGCTGACTACTGAATAGAATGTGGTATTGGTTACATAGTGAGATTCATCTGGTATCGAAGTGGCAAGTGTTGATTTGGGCCACGTCGAATTGAGTAACAGGGATGGTGTATGAAGTTCCCTTATTATCATTGTGAACTAAATAATAGAATAGGTCAACAGATATGATTCTGTGGGGCTTGAGTATGTCCCATGATGTTTCATTTTCGCGTCGTTTTAGCACAGACGAGAGAGTTGCATGACCAAATTTTGTCTGCAATCTGGTTTGTATAGTATGAGATAGAGAATAACCGTGATCTGGCTGATGAGATGTTGGGGAAGTTCGTGTGAGAGCAAAGACTTCACAGTGGAAATGATATTGTAGGGTGTCGGTAAAGTCTGTCAGCTTTGTTCGCGTCTCATAAAGATCTCATTCCTTGCCTGCTGACCTGTCGCGGAAACGCTTGTAATAAAATCGTTCGAGAGATTTAGAACTGAATCCTGAATACTGTGGCCGAATAAAGAAAGATGGATTAGAGAACGATACTGCCTATATCTTCACAGCTCAATCAGAAGAAGCGAATCACTATGGGAGTATTAGGAGAATAGATTTGTTTATTATTATTCATCGTATGCTTTCCTTACTCAAGGCTCCTTTTAGAACTTCAGAAACACTGTTCGTCTGTCCTATCCCTTTTAGAAATCATGAGTAGTGTAGATCCACCGAGCCCCAAAGTGGACTCGAACACGGTGGGATCAGTTGCGAGTTGAAAACGTAACCACTAGTTCATCCGATCGGGCCTTGAACGGTTAGTTGAACATCTGCACAACAGGAGTCGATTGCTTTGCGGGCAAAGGGTTGGTACATTCACTGTCAGTGGCGGAAGTTTGTTTAATCACATAGTACATATGTTCACCTAATCACTGAGAACCAGTCCGGATAGCCTGATGGTTAGGTTTTTGAATCACAATCGTTCATCGCCGGTTTCAGTCCCCGTTCGGGTTCAGTGGATAAGCACCGGTGATGATGCCTAGCCTGCCAGATGAAACAGTTCTACAGTGCTTCCGTGGTTTTCGGTGGTTACTTGGGTTTGATAGCTTCGTGATGAATCATATTGTAAAAATTCAATGCAACACACCGTCTGCTTTGCTGAAGAGAATTAGAAGGGGGATGAATTTGATTTGTACAATAGTCAACCAAGTTGTATTTGGACAAAGCAAAGTGACGGTGTTCTAAATATGGTTGATATGTTACTGTAACCTTCTTGTTTCCCAATTCCAATGGAAAACCGTCCGCCCTGAACTCGCGGTCCCACCGCATTGCCTTGGAAAGTCGAACTATGCAATTCGAACTATGTGGGACATTGGAAAATCGACTAGCTGGTTAATGTACTACTTGGTTCAGATTTCCGGCATAAGAGTATCTAGTTGTGGAACGAGCTAATTGCGGTACGCGGTGGGTAGATTCTACAATCGGGCAACTAGATGCCACTATTAGGATAATGACAACAAATGAGTAACGTTCACTTGAAGTTCGTATGCAAGCTCTTAAACAGTTATATCAAAGGAGCTTTGGGGAATTGAACGGTTGAGTAGACGAGCTGTGCCTTCGAAATGAGACAGCAGTTTTGTGCGTGAGAACGGAAATGTATACCGGGCCCAACCACTGCGCACGAAATCTGACTATTTTCTAACTACGTTGTACCTATCATGCATAATAACACATTGGTCTGCTGAACTCTCCATGGTAGATCGCACAACTGCCAATATAGGAATCTTATCAAGTAGTCGACGAGCAGCAGTAGTTGTCACTATCGTAGTAACAACGTGCCATATATGAGTTTTTCATTAGCAGCAGGCCTTTGTCATAAGATCACAACAACGTTTCACACATCTTAGAGAGAAGCTTTCAATTCTGGTCTACGACATCGTGCACTAGCTGGTAATGGCCATATTGGTTGAGGGGATGTAGTGCGCACTGTCAAAACTCGAGCTAGTTTGTTGGATGGAAAATTGCAGAAATTAAAATTGAATGCTTTCAGTTGTTCGCTCACTCAAAAAGAAGTGGTGAAGGAAATGCTTGAAGTTCAGTCATATGAAGGCTGCAATACTGTACCGAGGAATACCAATATGCCCAAGCCCCAGTAACCTGAACAGGATGCAGCAATCGCAACCCAACACTGGAACAGAAGGACATAATTAACTACTCAGGATAACCTTTGGAATGTTGTGAACTTTGTGGTGATTTCTCATAATTAAGTTTATGAATGCTTGCGGGTATTTACCGTGGCCCTTGGCCAACGACACTGGCACAAAATGAGCTGACTCTCAGTTTCACTGAATAGTATCAAATGGAGACTTCCTCTATGAATAATAGATATTACTGATCTCTAGAATGCTGAATCACTTCATGAAACCGTTATTCACTTCAAGAGGGACTCGTAGACTTGTGGAATTTCTTTGGTTTACAACAAGGCTTTCATTTTTTTAGTTGTAAAGTCTTTAACAGATATCAGGAAGAATATGTTAAGGTGGGGTACGTGATATTTTGTTGTAGGAGACATCGACTATTGTTCCATTTTTTGAGGCTTACTTATGACCAAAAGTGTCTTCTTTGAATATCATGAAAAGCATTCAGATTATTCTATGATAGTTCGTCGAGTCTCAGTTGAATACGTGACTTGCGATGAAACGTTACAGATGCAAACTAGCTATACGCGAAACTTTTTTTCAGTGTGTGCTTTGGATGTAGGTAGGTAGAAAGTGCGCGTATTTTGAAACTTTCCCTCGTTTATGACTTCATCAAAGGGGAACTAAATGTAATCACACATGAGGCTTGGAAGATATGATAAGTCGTAGTGGATAGTAATTGTCAGCTGTGTCTATTTGCTTAGAATCATCTGGGAATCCGCATAAAAAATGTTGGATTGTCAGCTTTACGTGTTCACAACTAGACCATGCATATCCTTTCGGAAAACCTTGGTTTGGAATTGTTGAAACGTGACACGGTATCCATCAGATAACAGGTTTGCGTAACCAATTGAGTACACACATGACAACCGACTCGTCACAGAGTCGTTATAACTTTCGGAGTGTTTACGTTCCACATATAATAAAAGAATATGCTGGGCTTTCGAATGCTGATCGGCAATGAAAGGTGGCCTTTGACGCGACTGGTAGCATACTTGGCGCGAGTAATAATAAACACAGCCACGGAGATACGCTCACACCGATACGTTCATTAGTTGCAGATACTAGGTGGAGCATGAGCTAAAACCCTCTGGCACCAAGAACCCTTATGTTGCTGAAATGTGGGCATAGAAGAAAACTACTCCTACGGCATCCTACGTTTCTCTGAACTGAATTGACTGGCCGTGCTCGGACAAGTTTTTCCAATTCTTTTCGTATTCCGTGGCATTTTCTAGCTAGTACTATAGAGATAGCGGAATGAAAATAGTTTTCACCCATCCCTCCTTGTATCTTCAACGAAACTAATAACACAGACGTAAACTTCAAAAAAAGCTCGGTATCTGGCCCATTTATTTGATTTCTTCGTTGCTCGAGTAGGAAGATGAAAACCTCCATGGAGAATGAGATCTGTTGTCATTGGTGGAGGGTAGATACCAATAGACATTGAAACGGTTTCCCGTGTAGGAATTTTATCACTTAGTCGTAGTAGTAGTAGTAGCAAATAAGCATAACTTTGTCGTTTGTGACACAAGTTAGCAGAGAAGAAGCAAACAATGCTTTGATATTTATAAGGCCTACTGTATGTAGGGTACTGGGATTCCTTTTACTGATGTACGCAAATAAAAAAAGAAACTGAACAGTGAAAACAACATTCGCATTGCGATTATTCTGAGTCTTTTCTGATTTGCTTGCGTGTTGTCTTTCGCCTTACTTGGCTGCATGTAAAAACGTTGAATAAAATGGATTCTTTGTAAAAACCAAATTCCGTGCAAGTCATATGTTTACAGAAGAAACACATTTGCTGTCCATTACCAACAGAAATTGATTAGTCACAGTTTATGGAGAAAAGAGAAATTTTTTATTACCATTCGTCTTACAGTGCCACGTCAAACTTGAGTCCTTATCTGTTATCTATTTCAGCTACTTGTTAACTCTCCGTATATTACGAAAAACACATAGAAAAGAAGCGGATAAATTAGAGAAGATACATAGTTTCAATGATTGCATTGAATTTTCTTCCTTCGTTGTATCCTGAGCATTCAACAATCATAAAAAGGACCAAAAAACCCACTTTGTGATTTTCTGTTGAACATTTTGTGTGACAGCCGTTGTGTACTCGTGTGACTGGATCTCATAATTAGGAGTAGCAACGAAACACTAATCGGGTGATAAAATAATATTGAACATAGGGGAAAAAAGATATATGAGATTTGATATTGACCAGTTCCTACTGATATGCAGCTCCGAGGACGAATGTATATTAGACGAACTAGCCTAGATGAACAGTCTTCCAATACTGACTCCATCTGTAGAAAGTCTGTTAAATTAGTTCTCAGACCAAGCGCTTTGAAATATGACACCTTGATAAATAAAATAAAGATGACTAGAAATATTTTTGCAGAGTCCTCTATTTTCCGGGTACAACACACTGCCGTTCATAGTTATTAACACTATATATATATATATATATATATATATATATATAATGTTTCAGAAATGGGGACGCAGCAAATTGGAGGCGGCGCCAATGGGAGTGATCGATGGCGGATACATTTTCAACACGAGAAATCTGGCTTGAGTTTCGCTAGGATCACTGTTTCTGTTTCGATAGATGGAATTTAGGAAACACGCAGCTATCGATTCTGATTGAGACATTTGTATAAAGTGTTGAACATACTCGAATAAGTAAATATAGTAACACTGACCAAATCATGTCCAAGACGATTCCACCTCATCTCGACTCGTTCCTACTGTATAATGAAGCATTCGTTTCAAACAATAAATGAAACGAAAACGTGATGGAATGGGAACGAAGGCTTCCATCGATTGCTTGCAATCCCTTCTACATCATTATAAACACTTGCGCATTACTGAGATTTTGGTTTACAAGGACCATTTTGGCCCGATCAACTTGTGTCTCATCATGATCAGATGGATGGTAATAAATGGAATAAGTGTTTTCGTTGGCCCATTGTTGCCAGTAACTGGTAAAATGAATCCAGACTTGGATATCTCATGTTGAACCGAATTTGGTATGTCTGAGAATAGGTAATTGTTGTTGTGTTCGGCCAAATCCGGTAGCTCTGTATCTATATTGAGACAGGCAGATCAGACTAGAATAGGTATTTTCACCCTGTGAATGGGAATCCTGTACTCCGATATAGTAAGCTAGACATAGTTGCGTACAAAGTGTGACCCAGAGCCCAGCGTAATATTCATTTTACCGCGTGACTTACGTCAACACATGTGGATGGGTGACAAATCGTGATTTATTATTTCTATAATGAACCAACTGTGGGTTTCTTGGGTTTCGTCTTGCTACCCCTTTTATTGAAACTGTAAAGATCAATGAAGATCTGCCATGTTCGACCGAACAAGTTACACGCGAGATCATGTCTTCTTGCCATTAATATACGCCCATTATTGTGCTTAACTTGTTCGGCTCAAATTCGATAACAAATGAACGAATCATGAGATCGTTCAATTTTATTTATGGTGGATATCTCTGCTGAAACTGTAGTTAGTTCTTTTCTAGTCCAACTGAGTTGATCAAGGATTGGGCATTTTTCCCGTCTGTTGTAATTTTTCTGAGTTTTTGAAAGTGTTATTCAAGTTCATCTGCACTACCTGGGGAACTTCTAGTTGTCTCGCAAGTAGATTTTTTGGAGTAGGAGCCATCTAGACAAAACAATAAAACATGACTTATCTGTTTTCAAATCCTCTGGTTGTAACAGAATAATCGTCTTTGAATTACGGAGCAACAAAAAAGTGTCCTTTGAGCAACAGCCGAATCTTATGGGCATTTAAAAAGCAATTTTGCCCATCATCAGAAGGTGTTCAGTTTCCTCAATAATCCACATGACCATGTTGTGCGAGTTACGATCCCAAAGTCAGATATTATGAGTGGAAGAGCGATCATATTTTCCAATATACCAATGTCAAAGATTCAGCACATTACCAAACACCTCTTTCCGAGAAATCTCACTTCTCTTCACTATCCACGGTATAATTAAATTCTAGGGTAAACTTGGAATAAACTTTCATTCAAAATGTCAGATTGTGGGTAATTATAGTGTGTCATAGAAGGCCATTGGCTGAGGGATCATGATAGAAATGTTGTCCAAGTGGGTTTGTCACAATTTGTTCACCACGGATTTGGTCATCTGATATGAGAGACGGAGGAATACTGTGGAATGCAATTGATTCATCCATTTTTTATTCCAGCTCGCACCAACCAACAGAGTATTACAGAGGGAACATTTTGGAGCTGCAATGAAAAGGCGGTGCATGGTTGTTCTGTACAATCAACGTTATGCAAACTTATCCAAGACGAAAGGATTACCGGATTGATCTGCCGATGTTGTGACACCAATAGCACGTAAACCCGGTGTAGACGATTGTGAACAGCACACCTTAACCACAAGGCTTTCCGGAATGACTCTCAAAAGTTTATTGAACTTATACACCACTAGATATAGCCCCCTTCAGACAATGACTTCGGATATTAGCACAGCATTTCCCGCAGATTGAGTGACTTCTATGCTGGACGGCATCTCCGTGGGCGCCTAGGTGCAACGAAGGCATTCCGTTAATTGACTTACAGAGCCTGGTTACTATTTGAGTAGTAGGATGCCAGATCTAGCATAGTGATCTTGTGGTTAAGGTGTTCTATTCACAACCGTTCACCTCGGGTTCGATTCCCTGTTGGGAAGCTCGTTGGATCTGCACTGTTGATGAGTCCTAACAAGAAGGAAATGGTTGTCGAGTACTTCCATGGTTCACAATGGAGTGAACGTTCACACTGCATGGTAATTCTGATAATATATAAAATGTAATCGCCTACTACTCACACAGATACTTATTTGTCGAGGCATGAAGTAGTTCTGCCGTTTGACTATTGCTTTTGAGTGTGTGTGATAAAAGGATAAGATGCAATAATTACAGGTTTCAAGGGGTACCAATTGCGATCCCACTAGAAGTATTGTTTTCAAGATGACGTGAACAATGTCCATGAAAAAGTAGAAGAATTTTTGAACATTTGCAGTTGCCAATAAATTCTCACAGTTTTGTTGAAGAAAAACAGGGTGAGCAAATCCGTCATGAAAAGACGTGAAAACGATTCACGTGAACTTTGGACATTCGGATACATACGACGTGCACGATTCACGCTACACACTACAAGTGGTTATGACCGAACACGCAACCAAAACGGGAGGGGGTATTGGTACTCATCATTGATGAATTGTATTGTGTTGTGGATATCGTTATCTTGACACCAATACCAATATCATTCATATGAACAACGATGCAGCACAACATTTAATCGAGTAAATACGAAGCATCAAAAATGTTAGCACTGAGCTTACTCTCACATTCACTGAGGAAGCTTATATCCACAGGTTTCAGGGGCCTTGAATATTTACAAATATGGGGGACAGAAAGAAACAGGTGCTTTTCCGAACTGAGGTACACATGATGTGTGAGTGCGTGTGTTTGAGAGTGTGTGTGTGGGGAGGGGGGGTGTTGAGTGAACATTTGCCCGGGGAAAATGATCACATGGATTCTTCCACTTCTAACATTTCACAGAGAAACGTTATTTGTCTATGAAAGTCTTCACTTTATCCGCTTCAACATGGAAAATTGAACCTTTCCATAAAATTCACTAGAGGAAATATGTAACAGTTGGTTTCTAAATGACAGCATTCTGTAATTTGGGTTATGCGGTTAACCGCGTATCACTGAAGAAAATATTTAGTTGCGTGGTCCATGCTGACTGAGAGAACACTTGGTGGGCATAAGATGACGGTTTTTGCACCCATCTCGTGATAAGTAAATAAAATAACACGAAAGAGAAATGAAATGTTCGCGAATTTCACAAAGTTGCTTGGTGTAAAAAGCGCGCTCTGTGCAATAATGGGTTAATATCCAAAAATTGATTTGAATCCGATCGGCTCTTTTCGCGTAGCACCACATTGTAACCTACCTAATGTATTTGAACATCTGCTATCTGCTCGATTCCTTATTTTACATTTATCTGTGTGTGATATCAGTGGGACAGCAGGTTGCTTTTCACTGTGAAGTTCATACCATATCATCATCACTTACAAAAGATTTCTGAGCAACAGTTTTCATTATTACCACCAAAATAATAATTTTCGCAACAATGGGAATTTGAATTGAAATATGAGGGCTGAACACTCCAGACCTAATTCAATTTCCGTTTACAGACATAACAGGCGGACCGTAAATTTGTTCCAAGCTTTTTCGTTTACTTCTGACGAGGAAGTCACTTTTAATTGAAAATGCTGTGTTAAATTTGGCAAATGTAATCTTGCATGTATAGTAATGTGCACAGGATTTTAATCAATTTTCAGGCAATTCCTAGAATGACTTCGTGTGTGGAGGATCGATTGGTCAGGTTATACATTACTTGAGTTATATAACTGCAAAATCCTAATCAGAAACTGGTCACTTGGGATAATAGCTCATTGGTCTTTAAACCCGGATTACACTTGCTGAGACGTGACATACTTATTGTTACTGTCACCATTTATTTACTTAAGTTAATTTATTATTCTGCGTCATTTTCATTCGATGATGGGTGTCGTTACAAATGGAAACCAGCATTTGTCCACATCAAACCTGATGATGGTGTCGGTTGGGGATATGATAATCCTACACCAGTGAGGTTGCCGACTGTCTTAGTCAGACGAGAGAAGAACATTTGTAATTTTGGTTCCAGATCCTTTACGTGAATCGACCAAATACTGTAGGACAGGAAACTGCAACCGATGTAGATAAACACTCAGGTGCTGCTCGTTGATAATAGTTTGCAACTAGTAGTATTCTTGAAATAGGAATCTGCAGGATACCCAGTGGCAAGCTATGAATTACACAACCAATAATCCGGGTCACTGAATGGATGGATGTCTCATGCAAGATAAAGACGATAGGATTCATTTATCTGCACTCATAGCAGGAGTGAAAACAACGTTTATGGCTGCGATCGGTAAAATTACTGAAAAAGTCGTTTGTCTTTACGAAAGTTCCATCGCGAAGTCATCCTTATTTAGTTAGACTTACTTTGCATCTTTTTCAGCAGTCGGCGATTTCATCCACAGTTGCTAATGAATACAACTTATTTTCAAATTGTTTACTGGTGGTTCACCATTAGGTACCCCAATATACCACAAGTCCTGGATCAAATGTCTGCCGGAAATTGGGAATGGCCATGACCATATAAACATAATAGATGCTATACATATGGGATCATGGCATAAAGTCTACACAATGTGGCCTATGGTCAAGAAGAGTAACTCACTTTACCCTCTTGCTTTTTACGTGACCATCTCCTGCTGCAGAACGAGTCGGATCTATGAATATCTGGTATCATAGCTGGTTATGCGTTGTGGCTGAATGCGATTTCGTTGCACATCGTGATCCAGTCTTGCTTCCATTGGTGGGCACGGCAAACTAATCGTAAGCCCAGGCTCTCTATATCCCTCTCGACAGTGTTGATCCAAGTTTCAAGCTGGCCACTAAGGCGACAGCGCAATCCACTGCAGGGTTCGGGACGGATTGTTTTTGTGGTAAGTTCCGTCTCGGGTAGCCGTAGGATAGGGCCCAGCCACGGCAGTCGACGTCATCGAAGGAAGTCTGAGAGTTCATCCGTTTCGCAGCCCCGTCTCCTAATTTCATCGTTGAATGCTCTGTCAGGCCTGTATTTTTTCCAAATAAGTCACACACAAAACTGATCAGATATCTTCAGTTTTCACCATATTCGGCTCTCAGTGGCCAGGTTTCACAGCTGTGGCTGAGTCCGGGTCATACGTCTACATGGTAGATATGTACTTTAGTTCGAAGGTTGATTTTACTGCTGGTCCACGAACACCATCGTAGCTGGCATAATGCTTCCCTGGTGTTATCTACCCGAAGTATTACCTCATGCTTCTTCTGATAGTTCGAAACCAGTGTAGAGCTTGGATATTTAAATGATGGAACGCACTCAATCAGTTGATCATTGGTCGACAGCTGTTGAGCTGAAGACCATAGGAAAGTTGAGATACTTTTAGTTTTCGTAGTGTCCACTTTAAACCCGATGGACTTGGATAAGAAATCGATTCAGTCAAGGACTATTTGAAGCCTAGCACGGGTGTTCGCCATTAGGTGAACGTCATCAGCGAACTCTCTGTTCTAACTGTGCATCTCCTGACTCGATCGGACACCGGAATGATCGATGAATACCTCTCTCGTTGTCTAGCCGATCGCATAGTTAAAGGGCACCGGTGAAAGAGAGTAACTCTTCTGGACGCCATTTGTGAGTGTGAGCCCAAAGAACTCTCCACCGTACATATGGATTGGCACCCTAGTGAATAATCAGTATCCTTTCAGAAGCTTTGCAAGTTTATCGGATATCACTTTTGAATTCAATTATCTTTTAGATACTCCCCCGGTTAACTGAACTGAAATCGACCCGAAATTCGATGAAACACTTTGCCGATAGCTCCTGGAACTTGTAGTGGTGCTCCAGTGTTCGACGTAGTGTGAAAATATGGTCAACCTATCCCCAATCACGGCGAAAACCCTTTTGAATCGGTCAGATGCGGCGGTTTCTGGTAACAGAGGAGAGCGTGACTGGCAGCACGCAGAAAATCTCTGTAGCAACGTCGACCAGGCTGAACCCCAATAATTCTCGCACAATTATTTGTCTTTGTTTACTAAGATAGGCAGCGGAGCAGACTTGCCCCAATTAGTTGGAAAGATATCTCCCCACTATATGGATTCACACATGGTGTGTGATCTGTCTATTAATGGGGAAATGCAGCACTTGTGGACTTTCGGTGATATGTTGTCTTCTCCAGTGACCTTCCTGTTCTTCAACAGATTGACGACTGTGGTGAATTCACTTGTATTCGGGGGAATGCAACTGACGTCATACGGCCCTGCAAGAACCGGGTGATGTGGTCTGATGATCTGTTGAGCAACTGATCGATTTGCCTCACCCATCACCCTATTTTCCCTTCCTGCTCAACCAAGAGCTAACCGGGTGCATGGCTCAGCTGAGACTCCTGCTTGCACTGCTTACCCCAAAGAGTTGCTAATGAGGCAGAATAGACTGCTAAAATCATCGATCTCTGATGCAATCCCATTTTTCAGCTCTTTTCATCGATCATCGCTTCCGATCAGCCCTCGCGTGCCCAGCTACGGAGTTTGCTCCGAATGTTTTGGCTCAAAGGTAAAGTGTGCCCTCAGTGATCCGGTCTTTCAGAAGTCTTCAGGTTTTCCCTAGTTCCTTCGAGGCAGCTTTTCTCACCGTTGATATTATCATCGTCCACTGTTCTTCTACTGGAATAGTACCGAACGGCACGTTGGTAGCTGTGGGTATTCGAGTGACGATTTCGCGTAACGGTGATTGGCTTTTCTCTGGCATTTCCGAGGCTGCGACCTTTATGCATATTGGTGGAGAGGCTTAAAGGCGTGTGGATAGATGAATCCTAGGGAGTATGCATACAGGAGCGGGGTCTCTATTGTTTGCTTTTCCCGTGGACGCGGCTGCAGTAAGCCCAACAGTCCCGACGGGACCTCTCCAGTATACAGTTCCCTTGATGCAGCGTGTTACCGTCGTTGGAATAACGCTATTGTAAGTGTTTTTCAGGATGCCGGAAACGTGTGCTGGAAACAACCGTTCTGTTGGAGTAGGTTAAGCTGACTAAGCGGCCTCCATTCCTAAAAGGCTGATCAAGACGGGTAGGCACTGAATAGTACCAAATTAATTCGTGCGGAAATCGGCTCTGAAGCGATAGCCTCGCTGTAGACTTATCTACTAATGGTGAATGCGACGCCGTGGAACCCGGAGTAGTCTACGGGGTAGCTATAATGAAGCCAGTAAGCTTTCTTCCCTCCTGAAATTTTTATTCACCGAGTGCTGGAGTTAGTTATGCGGAATTCAGGGAGGGAAGCTATGTCGATGTAGTAGTTGTGCCGCGTCCCATTGTGAGGTTTTGGCTACCCACATCGGATGAGGTCCGTACATCCCAACAATCCATAAAAGCCTATTTCCTGCAGCTCAGTATTTCAGCTTGTTCCCTTGACCCCTCGACCACTGGAGCACGGGGAGCTTCGTTCTCCAAGGAAACAGTAGCATGACGAAAGTGCATGTTCTAAAATTATTCATTGTGCTTCACCGGAATACGGTACGAGGGGGTGTCCTCAGAACCTGTCGAGACTGTTGTACTACTCAGTTGACCAGTCCGAAGTAGGAAATAATTCACAGTACCTCATTCGGTCTTTTTCTCCCAGGATGAACCCCTAGCATTTGCTCAAATTACAAGGTAGTTGGGTTGTTTCGGGTGAGCCGGTGATCTGTTACGCTGCATAATTGCCTCTTCCGGAATACCGAGTTAGGTAGGCCGGAGAGTTTTTATTAGTAGCCGTTCGATAAGTAGATCTGATCCATCCATTCAGTAGTATCCGTCCTTGCCTGCCGAACACCGTCTCACCGAGGTTTTCAGACCTCGATTACGCTCAACTGAGATAAGCTCACCTACTGAGCGGCTTGGCAGTGTTTAACAGCCGATGCATGCTTCAGCTTCGTGGAGCTGCAGGTGAGAGCTTGGAAAATGACGGAAACCAAGGAGATGGAGGATGCCCCGAGGGACACAACAGTCTATCAACTCCGAATTTCCACTTTCTTCAGACCATATATGCAAGCTCAGGTATCGATGACTACAGGAAGTCTGAGGCACACTCAACCCTATATTTTTTCAATTTATTCGAACATCAGTGGCAGTTTATAAGAGGGATCTAATTCGCTGAGCTGAAGCAGTATGCGTTTATTCTTGAGAACACAGTTTCATAATTGGCTGGGTCCTTGGACCAATATTCCTCTGAAATGTACTGAACGTAGCAGTTGTTAAAACAATCTTAAGTTTAAGTAGAGGTTACTGATAACATCCATTTAGGTAACTAAATTTTCCCTTCCAAAACCCTATGTAGTTTTCTGGGCAACCGTGATTTTGATCAAATTAGCCAGAAAGGTTTTTAAATATTGGGTGCAAACCATCAGTCATCAATCTTCATTTTCCATGAATGGAAGCAGTTGGATACTTGCATGAGCCTTGCCACCATCTGTTCCGAACTGTAGTCCACAGGAGAGAGATCAGAGCAACCTTTCGTTTAGGTAAGCATCCATTTCTAACTTGAAACTCAATTGGTGTGAGTCCTTCACCACTTTAGCTGGCATGTAGAAGGAAATGGCGATGAATCAATGCGTAATAATTGGGAGGGTCTTTGATTACGTGTGTTGAAAATGAGCATTACTTGGTAGAGAGTGACGTGTGTTGTCTTTAGCATTTACGTATGGAGCGCTTTCTAATGTTGTTGTTATGGTACGTAATTTTCGACCTTTCATTTTTCGCATCATACTACTCACAAGTATATAAGTTCGGTTTGAAAAGATCGCTATCGTTAGCATCATTCAGAAAATGTTCATGAGATTATTTTATTAAAAGAACAAACTGTTTCCGTTAAGAAGAATACAATGTCGGAGGAAGGATTTGAGCTTATCGTTGCTCTTTGGACTACAGATTAGCATTTTTGAATGCTTATCCGATTTCCCACTCAGTGAACCGAAATAACTGTTTAGTAACCAACTTATGTCTCTTCGATTCTGTTGAACCCTTGTGGTTTGCGTTCCCTTAAACAATGTGCCGCTGTCAAAGGTTAACGTCGTGATAATTTACGCTGGTCATCAGAATATGTATTTTGAAACTAATGTCATAGTGAAAAATGACGTATCTCATACATTACTGCGTTGGAACTAGGTGCATACTGGAAACCAAGTTATGATAACTGACCGTATTGAAATGAAGACAATATACGATTTCAGTTATTTCAAAATGACCTCTGGCATTCGGTGACATTGAGTAGACGGAGATGTGTTCCACAATGAGTTTGCCTTACACCCAAAGCATACAGGGGACTACGCATCCTGTAGTTTAGGCGTCACCTTAGAAACGGTTCATTTGTTTGGGCTCGGTGCACCACAGAAAAAATTGCCTACAGAGTGAAGTATACTTGCATACTTGTCCAAACTATTGGCCTCATCGTTTTCATTGAAGCGGAGTTGCTGCCGTACCAAGTCAGCATGGAACATTCTGTTTAGAGTTAAAATTTTGGAATATTAAACTTATCAATTAGCAGATTTGAATGTTTTTTCAAATATCAAGATGGTTATTTTGATGGACTGATCTCTAGCGGTTACCTACTGTGACAAACGTGCGTCACAATCAGCTCTTTTGGCATTACTGTTTGGATCATTTAGGCAGTTTCAGCTTCAGTTGTTTATGTATTCGCTGTCCCTAATTTGTTTACACCTCAGTAAAATGCGCTTTAAATCCTTGTAATTTCTTTGTTAGGTCAAACTGTTGTATTGAATTAAAACACTTTGTGGAGCACTCAACTTCTCTCATATTCCTTCTCTTGTGCATGCATAAAGAATACGAGTAATTATTGAGTTGATATGCTTTCTGGACTTCATCAAACGTTTTTACCAGTATTCCGCCAGAGTGCAACGTTCTTTCTGCTGTTCTGTCGGTCGGAAGCTTTATTTGTGCAACATCTGCCCGGTAAGCGTAGAGTCGCCGGTTTGATACCGGCTCGCGGCCTTCTACTTCTCGATGGGAAAATGCAGGCGGGTTTTCCAATACATAAGTATCAGGCTTCTCGTGCCAATAAAGTTTTCTATGAAAACACATTTTCCTTGCAGGATAATTTCCTTTTTTACTATCTACCACTCTGAAAGCAACACCTCAGCATGAAACAATTTGAGTGATCCCGATAAGTGTTTCTGGATGAGTGAAGACCACTTCGTTCTTTCAGCTAAATTTGACATCATACTCGTTGTGACCACGTGATTATTCGTACACATTACTCTTTTGCCTTAAAGCTTTATTGTTCAAATACCTAGTGAAAGATATATTCTTCGTATACAAAAGACCTAAAAGGAGTAGCATGTTGTTAGAATGCAAATATTGAGGGCACCAAAATGACGTCATTTTTCCCGTCTGAAGCGACAGGGCTCACATATTCATCGCAAACATTTATCTTTCATCCAGTAGGGCTAAGCACTTTTCAGCACTCGAAAATTGTATCATACTCGCAGGTCATTTTGGTAGCAGAACGTTTGAGAATTCTTCCTTCACTATCTAATATGTCTGTGTCCATTTTCCAGGTAATTCGTTTCTTCCACCTAATCGTTGGGCAAGAAAACATTTGTTCTTCATCTTTCGGATGTTAGTAATTGTAATTTTATTCATCTGAAATAAGGGGCTCGCCTTTTGAACCTTCAGTTCTAATGAGTTCATGTGAGACTGATTTTCTCCTTGCTGTTAACTTCCTCGAATGCCATCAAGTGAATTTCGAGAAAAGGAGGATCGATCAATGTCAGTTTATACATATATATTACATCATAGGCTATTGTTCGTTTAGCTTTTCGGAGATTCACAGATAATTCGTATTATTTTCGAACCCAATTTTGATCGAAAAGTTGACCACTTCACTCGTGAGTCCAATTTCTAATTGAATAAATTTTCTTTTCTAAACAGTAGTCAGCGAATTAAAATCCTTCAGAAATACGAATATTCTGGGAATAGTTCTACTTCAAATACTAGTGTCACATAGAAGAAAATTAGGATATTCCGCGTTTCCAACTGACATGACTCAAGAATGCCACTTAGACCAATCATGTGAACCCAAAACGTTTACAATACAATATACTGCCTACATGATTTGTTAGATAAATAATCCCATTTTGCGACTTGCTTTCTCCTAGACAATCCACATTTTGTCCGTTTAGATGCATCGCAATGTTTGCTTATCTCTGCAGATTCTCGTAATAAATGGAAGTGGGGACAATAGACGATCGGTAGATAAGAAACTGTTCCCAATGATGACATGTTTGCAGCATGATTAATTCAATGCAATCACTTTTCACTAGGACAGCCGAGTCAACTAGTTGAAAAAGTTTCACCAGTTATTGTTACCAAGTGACTCATAGAAACCCGATTGAGTTCCGCAGTATCGAGCTGAGGTCTTTTATTGGGCAAGCATGAGCGTAGGAGACAGGAGGTTCCGTATGGCCCGGTAGGACGGGGCAATCTGACGGACATCAATTATCCGGAGTAGAAAGGGACTTTTCTAAGAAGCCTCGTACTGTGTATAGATAACGATCGAATTTTTGTGAGTAAGACGGAGTATGCAATACTCAACAAAACTCAGTAGGACTAAACAAAACGAGTCAAATTGCACTGACAGATTATTCAGAGACCCTTGATTGTTGTAAATTGATGTGCTTTCATTACTCTTCGCAGAATAAGCTGTTTGCAGTTGAGGCATACAATTAAAATTTCGTCTGATTAAATGTCCTTCTGGCAGACCTTCATAATTCATGGAAACCATTATGGATTCCGCAACATAAAAGGAGCATTTTATGTTGAAGATTTTGAAAGATGTTTTCATAGCAGTGGGATTAGCCTCACGTGGTTAGTTAGGCCCCCCAACATGGATCAGTGAAATCCACCTAGTGAATGAATATGGTAGAAGATGTGGCAGTATGTATGGTCAAAGTATGCGGTTAATCCAGTGTGAAACAAGGGCTTTCACAGTAAATTAGTGTGAGGTAATGGTTAGCAGTTAACTCCATTGCCATTAGCAAAAGGTATGAGACGGTCTTCTATCCTAGATCCAGGTAATAACCCGTGATTCTAAGGGGCTCAAGTCACAATGATTCAAAAAGTTTACTAGTTTTTCAATAAAAACCCCCCGAGTAAACTTAGTGAGTTGTTCTGTCAACCATAGTGTACTGGAATACAACAAGTGATGTGCCTTTAATAGAAATGCCCAAAATTCCAGTTTTATTGGCTCAGTAGTAGAACGCACGGGCAAGCAGTTACAAATGACTTCCGTGTGTGGGCTGGGGTTCAGCTCAGCTAGATAAATGTGAACTTTTCGTTCAGCTAAAGATTTGTGATAAACAATTTGACCATATTTCGTGAACATGGTCCGGGTGACACTGAAATTTGTATGAGAATCAAGTGGTTGCTGACCGGTTTAGCATGATTGTGGACAGAATATTTTCTCCCAGAATGCTTGCGATTGCTTTCTTGTCCAGCTGGTATCAGCTGTTCTTCTTGTTTACACAAACATATCAGTAAACTGGATTCGCGGACTGGCTTCGCGTGTGGCTCTTCTCGAGTACGAATTAGATGAGCTTGGAAAATTTCAGATGGAAAACAAAAAACCTCTAAGTCTAAGGTCCGAATTCAGGTCGAGTCATCACAGCTGTTTTAGGACATGTAAAACTAAATTATACAGAATTACAATAACCGTCTTTAGGTGTATAGAATTTCCAACATATATTGGAACAAATTTGGTGCGACTGTTAGGACGAACAGTTTCGTAAACGTTGTCCGAGTAGGGGTGCTTCTATCTTGTGCCAAATAGCTAAAGCCAATTGTATTCCAAAGATATGAACTAGGACGGTTGTCAGATAATTTAATTCCCCTCTTCTGTCGAAGCTCTCGTTCTACGGCTGCATCTACTGGGGGCAAATTGATTATTCACACAGACAGCTGTGCCCCAAAATTACACTCACTCTGCCAAACTGCTGTCAGCATTCATCTAACATTGATCTTGTTAGACAAAAGAAAATATTTTCGAGCTACTGCAAACTTACATCAGTATCACCGTACAGAACACATGTGGACTATTGACGAAATCGTATAGAACGTGGAACGCCTATGGACTCCGAAAGTCTCTTTGGAAAACCAGTGAGGATATGATAATCAGTTAATTCTGGGCCCGTATATTTTAGTCTGTTTTCGCTTTCTTGTATTCGACCTCAAAGCAGTCTGAGTTGCGATGTGGTAGAAAACGAAAGCGGTGTGTCTGTTCGGAAGATTTGCTGGTGTGGAAAGTAGTATCTGCTTGAGATCAGGCTTGTTATCGCCTATATTCAGTGTTTAGTTTAAAAGTGTCTGAGGAGTGAATGCATTTTTGCAGTCTTTTATGGACATATTCCCAATGTAAAAAAGTTCACTCTTGTTTGATTTTTTGCCTACTCACATTCCATGTATTGATATCCCTCGAATATCAGCAAGAAATAAATTGTGATACAATCCATTTTCAGTATTCACCCCGAATTTCATGAAAGGATGTTCGGTCAACCTGAAGATTGTCCGGTCCCGGCGTGACTGGCAGTGATCAAACCGTCATCCTCTTGGATTGTAGACATTTCTATCCCGGGTTCGAAACCTCTGGCTGCCGCCGTTTACTCCCAGTTCGCAGTCTCAAATTGGCCAAGAACCTATTCATGAAATTTAATGCCACTGGTGAGGAATGAAATGGAAACAAAAGTAAGAATGAAAGAATAAAAACAGATTTCAATCAAAAACCTAAAACATTGAACATCCCCGTACAGCTTTTATGTCAGGGACATCACAAGTTTTTGTGTGAATCTGGAAAAAGTGTTTAAAATATTTACCTTTTGAAATCAGGTAACGTAGGTTATGTATGAGATTGTCCCCGTGAAGATTATCTCTAGCTCTATTAGCCAAACAATGGAATTATCGTGAACCAGCATATTTTGTCCTTTGACGCTTTTAGTGCCACAGTATTCTCATCAAATCGGTAAAATCATATTTTAAAGGAGATTGGAATATTTGTGTATTAATGTCTGATCCGTGAAAGGCTAACGGAACAGAGCAGCTCAGAGTACAGCATCGGGGAGATACTTCGTACATAGGGAAAAAACCACGTACACTCAAACCGCGACAGGAAATAAAGCTCGCCCGTTTTACGACATCTGGCTTTGAGTAAGGTAGATCGAAGAATCCCCAAGCCCTGTAAACTGTGCGAAATACTTAAGGCTTTGAGAAAAACTGTTTGCACTGACCCTTTTATACTGATTGATGAACAACTTTGATGCTCCGTGGAAAAATCGAATGTGGAATCTGCAATCAATATAAATGTTTCTCCTTCTAGGCTAAGGAATAATTAAGACTTTTCATTTCCTTTTCAGCATCTGGGTTAGTTACTTACAGGTCTACCCGAAAAGCACGCAGAAAGGTTTTGTTGTCGCACATAACAGCTTAAGGGCAGAACTAAATAGTTTTTTTAATCTATGATAACTAGTAACTGATGACTTGAGTGTAAGACAAAGGCTCTCGTTGTCTATTTCAATGCTCCGAGTGATTTTGCGCAACTCTAGAGGACAGGTTACTTTTGCCACAAAAAGCAAACCTCCTCCATGACGAATTAAGTACTTCTGAGGGAAAAAGAAATAGGTTTCTCACTTTCAAGTGACCCACATATGAGTAAACAATTAAAGCTCATATGAAAAAGCAGTAGAATTCCATTTTTTCAGTGTTCTTAGCTATCATCGTTAGGAGGGTGTTTTGAACCACATAAAGTGAACTTTTCCAGTTATGGAAGAATTTCAGTTGGCATTCTCTTATGGGCACGGCTCGGAACTACTTCTATTGAAGTCTATAGACGAGAACCTTCTCTAAATATACCTGAGGATAAGAGCTTTGACCCTCATTAACAATTTATTCATATTTCATTACATTGGTAATTCTTGGCTTTTATTGCTCAGAGCATTTAACCTTAGCAACCAAGGTCACACGTTCATCCACTCATGGTGACGCATAGAATGAATTTCATTGAGAGCAAAATTTGATTACAATTTGAGTCATTCACTGATGCTGAGTTGCACCTTAGTTACAACACGAAAATGGAAGTAAGTACTGAAGAGAATTTCTAATTCATCATAGGCAATGATACGTGTAAAAACAAAGACCGAGTGTGTTCGAAGCTAAATCTGACACAAAATAGTCAGTGATTCTTCTGGCAATTCAGTTGAACTGAACAGAAATAATCTGCCAATCAGCCAAGGCCCCCTTTTTTCTCTTTCTCCATTGGTTGTCCTTTTTGTGGTTCTGGTCAAGCTAATCTGAACGGTGACGCACTAAGTGTTATCCATGTAGATTTGAAAAATTATGCGCCGATATTTTTTGAATATTTGAAAACTGGCTTGGCCACACCTCTATAATTCGGTGAGCAATAATTTTATTGAAAAATAAAAACGCATGAGAGCGATCGATTGTCCTTTCATCTGCCCAACACTCACTCTGATATGAATCAATGATGGTCATCTGCTTTCCCTAGCATTAGAAGGAAATAAAGGCCTGCTTGTATTTCGAAATGGATGACCATTGGCGTTGACGTGATAGGGGAGTGAAACTTGCCGGCCCATCAACTGGTGTCAGTTTTTCGGTTCGCTTGGACAAGCAGTAGCCCATCAACGACTTCTGATGGACGTTTCTGCGGTGGTTTTCAAAAGACAATAGAAAAGTGAAAGTCTTCACAGTTGTAACAATGCAATGATAAACAAATAAAAGTTGAGTGATAAAGTAATACATTGTTATATTTGATGTTAACAGCCCAGTACAAGTAACGACATGGATTCCTATAAAAACGCATTACAAACACAGGTAATCAATCAATATCCCTCTCCTAAAGGGACATACTCTAGCACAGTTTTGATGTTTAATTGCATATCAGAGTGGACAGTGTCCACTGTTCGATCCCAAAAGCATCGACTGATGTTGCTTGGCTTCAGCCCAGCGAATGCCTGGCTTACGCATTTCATTCCGCTCACTTCTCAATTACTTGCCTCCGAGACTGTTTGTCTGCTCATTGGCTATCGTCGGATCACAATTACCGAATATTCCCCTTGTGTTTTGTAATGATTTCTCGAAAAATCTTTTTTGACTATAAAAAGCAATTGCTAAAACCCTGAAAGATCCAATTTTTTACTCCGCCATAAAAATCTGTGGATAACGTACAATTTGACTGAACCAGTCTGAATAGCTACCCTTTACGTGCAGCCAACATTATAAGTGCCTATCACGGGACAGTGGTTTACATGACAATAGCTTTGTTATAGGGTCGTCACTGAACAGACTTTTCGTGACAAATGCACGACAGATTTTTTCGTCTCACAGATTTTCTGTATTAGTTCGGGATAATTCGTTGCAACAAGTGCCCGTTACTGGTGCTGACAGAATGAAAATCTAACCAGTATTTTACATAAAACAACGGAATGTTTGGGGTTTTTATTAATGAAAACAAATCGGGGAACAGGATCCTGTGTTCAAGGATGAACATCTGCTGTGTGTGGACTCAGGTTGTCATGTAACTAAGCTGACGAACCTGGATAAGGACAAGCCATGTGAACATTTTTCCAGGAAGTACTCTCCTCAAGAAACAACGTAACTACTGATAATACTGGTTTAGCGATACACGGTTTTTATGTGTGTATCTAGATCTACCCGTGTGAAACAATAATAATTCTTTCGGGTCGTATTTTATATTGTTTTCCAGGAACTAGACTATGGTACCATTCCACTATTAGGAAAACAATACGTAATACGTAAAATAATATCTGCTTTAGAAAATAACAGGAGTATCACGAAAAATGAAAGCTGCTTTCAAATCAGTCGGTCACCAAAGTAAGCTCAGCAGTAGCTGAGAAGTAATCACAGGCAGAATAAATAACTGCTTCAACACATAAGCTTCGGTTACTGGTTTCTGCAACGTTAAATGAAATGTGCATCACTTTGGTTTCAACAACGGCACGTATTTCGGTTTCGTCAAACCGGGTTGAAATCTGTTTTCCCATTCCTTGCAGAGAAGAATTTCATTTTGGACATCAGGATTTCGTAATTGGTATGATACTTGCTTCCAGTTAATCTTTCGTAATTGAGATTGAAATAAATACAGCTGTATCTATTTAAATAAGATGGCTAACTGCATACAGCAATCAACATATTCCAGTTGTTAATTAGTGATTGAACTGTGCGGTGGACTAAATCCTCCCCAAACAATTGCAATAAAGAATGGTGGATAGGCGATAATTATAATTACAATATTATTATTAATAATAAGAATAACGACAAGGAAGATGACGTTTCCGATGACTATGATGATTCGGATGGTGTTGATGATGGTGGTGGTGGTGGTGATGATGATGATAGTTGTGCGGATTGGTCCTAAAATAACAGTGAACTAGGTTTTTCTAGATAGAAATATAAGCAATATTATTGGAAATAAAAATTGGTTTTTCATTCTACAATTAGATCAGCAAATTTGTTCAACTTGAAATCTACCAAATGAACCCGTATGACGTTACTCAAACATTTTCAGTGACCTTTATCTTAGAGTCGGAACCGCCTGAATAAGTTAAAGTTCTTTGAAAATACTTCGTACCGGGCGTAATCAATTTGTTTTGAATTATAAATTGCAGATTGTTGTCATCCGCAGCAGTCGCGGCAAAACCGTTGAAGTGTGGTTTCATCATTTTCCAACACTTCCGGTAGTAGTTACTTAGAGGGGTTGGAAATCATCAGGTACACTGAAGAAAGAGCCCGCAAGCATTGCATGATACGCGTGTGTACAAGAAAGTCTCATCTATGAATCGGTTTCCGTAAGTCTTTTGTCACAGAGCCGCTAATTTTATACTCACCCACTTGCCAAAGTGAGTTTCCCCCAGCAGTTAGATCTAAAATGTTGTGGTGAAATTGTCCGTACGTGAATAAACGTTCACTTACCTTAGCGATCCGAGTTATTTAGGCGAACAGTGGCCAGTTTGGGATGACACAATTATGGACCCACTGATGTGCTACCCGGACAGTAGCGAAAGAGAAACGCTGGAGGGGTTTTTAAAACACTTCTCATTAGCATGACAAGTCTCATCAATCTTCAGCTTGCACTGGTCAAATAGTGGCGGTGGTTGTAGCTTCAACTACCACTGCTGATGTTGTGGCACAGCAGTGGGGTTTCGTGCATTGAGGAGAACCTTATTCGTATCGAAACAAACACTACTTACGGGGCTTAGCTGCACTCAGCTCTGCGTGAATGTGTTTGCAAAGTGAGTATGGTTGGTGTGCGTGCGAGTGTATGCGTATTTCCTCCATCGACTGTCCATACTTTTGCCTGTATTTCTGAGCGTTGTTGACAGTATCCGGCTAGCAGGAGTTGACCATTCCACTCTCATACCCCGTTTGGCGGTCACGTAACGGTAAAGCACACTTGACTAGTCCGAACATTTTATTAATGGCATCCTAGACAATTTGATACTAGAAAGCAGTCATCAGATTTCGAGACTTCATTCTCTCATCCATGAATACAGTGCCACGGCAGTCTATGACAAGTACAAATGAGGGATAAGATGAAATAATCAATATTATAAACTGTTGAACAAATTCAACTGTGGACAGATAAAAACTGACGTTTAATTGTTTAAAGGATCTGGATATTTGTGATAGAGTAGGTATCCTATCTGTTTTCATAAAAATATCTCATGGCACGAATAGGAAATCGTTACTTTCTTGTTATTGACCATCCAATTTGAAAATAAATTCACAAAAATGCGGAAGCTGAAATTCACTAATGCACTTCTGGATATAAGCCGATCTCATTAGTATACAATGGGCCTATTCGAAACGGTCACAAAAAAAACGACACAGAATTGTCCATTATAGTTAACTCGGTGTACGATTTTTGAATCCCACAATGATCGAGAAGTCATTCAACTTTTAAACTATACTCCGCAATATCTCTTACAAGACGGTGTCCCAAATTAGTTTGGTAAAAATGTGTGATAATACGCAGACTAATTTGTGTACAACACACAGCAAGGGGAGGTGGTACGCGATATACACGACTATTAGTTTCAAATACGTGAAGTGTTGCGTTCATTTCGTCCGTTTGTTTGCAGTTTCATGTAAACATGCGCAACACTGTACGCGTTTGATAACATTGTTCTGCTCTGTCAAACAATCGACTAATCAGTGAATAAACTTTCCGGACCATAGTGCCTCGGTTTGATTCTCTGTTTATATGCCCTTAGTATATCATTTACAGTAACGAATCTCTAAAAATGAGTCAAGTGTCACACTGACAAGCTAAGAGAGTCTGATATTTAAAAAGGTAGAAAAGTCTAAAATGCTGATATAGCTGAACAACAAAGGCCTGACGTCAATTTTACTCGAAGGGAAGAAAAGTGCCATGACAGTCGTAAATAAGGCGGTTGATAAACACTCGTCCGATCCTATAGGATCTGTTACTGTGTTGGTTTTGGTCCAGAATAACAACTCGTACAATCATTTACGCACCGTGAATCATCGCGCTGAAAGCTCTTTTCTAATTAAAGACGACGGAAATATCTACTCACCCATCAAGCCTGGCTCAGTTCCTACTCTCCTCTCTGAATTACTTACAAAATAAGGTTCATGTATGTAGCATTATTTTCTCATTACTTATACAAAGTCTCTTGTATTTTTTATTGACATTCCTCCAAGCGCATAGATAGGAGAGGCAGAATTATCTACCTCACCTCATGGTTTCTCCGAACATCTTACCCTCATGAATGCGAGTAATAACAATCTACGCCACTCGAAAGGACAATCAGTCCACTTCAGTTCTATCTAGATATCTTTCCATGAAATTTATTCCTTGTGTTTATTCAAGTTGTTTTTCGGTCATTCACCCCAATGTTCACAATCGTTTCAAAAGAATATTCATTCATGAATGAAACTGGTCACGCAAGCCGGTATCTTGAGTTCATTTTTTCTTTTAGTGCGCACATTTATCTCTCATTAACTTCTTTTTTACTATGCAATCTTAGTACAATATTCCGAGAAGAGGTTTGCGACCAAATAAAGGCTTCCAACTGGGGTGCCTGGCGGGGGAAGCTGGATTCGAACCCAGGATAAGAAGATTGAAAGCCCCCCATGATGGCCGTTTTATTCCCACCCGTCAGAATATCTCTACTGCGGTCTGCTTCCGCTTCGGAAATAAGGCCTTTATTCCAAGAGGAAGGATATTTCACAAAGCATTTTCGAAGGATGATCGCCAAAATCTTCCTGTCTAACAGATCTAATCATCGTACTGCTTACTTACTTGATTGTAAATTGCATTTCGGTACCTTTGTCATAAACCCTTTATATTTTGAACCTTTTGTTGTTTATCTTTGAAGTACGACTATAATTCACTCCGTTTTTGGTCGAGCGATATGGATGTTTTTCTTCTACTGAAGTATTTCCCCTGAGCAATATTTCTGAAAATTGTCTCGTTATGTTGATTCAGATAGTAGGTATATGTAAATGGTGATGACTGAAGTGGTACAGAATCGCTTTCCGCTGACAAAGCTTGCACATTCTTGTTTGTCTAATGTCAACAGTCTAAACCGCGTCAGACAGTGTATCATTGGAAAGGAGAACAAATTGTTCCGTGGCAGTGTGACTTTCCCAACCAGCAGCATGAGCTCGAATAATGTTCACATTATAAATGAATAAACTCAAAGGGTCCCAAAACGCTACTGGTACACATGTTGAACTATGACGTTATCCAATTTTTACTGGGTAATATACGATCTTCATTTGACCCATTTGCTGAAGAATTATGGAAACTAATTGAAAAAGATTCTGTAATGATTTTGGTGTTGGAACGGACCTCTAATGTTCTCATACTCATTTCAATGGCTCCTTTATCGTAGTGTAGTCAGTGGTAAAGATTTGCCAACCGCCGATCAGATTCTTCAAAAGAAAGAGGATTGGTGAACAGAATCTATTTTAAATCACGAGAAGAATCACTCTGAGAAATAAAGCACAGTGTTAAATGAATCTTTTCAAGAAAACACAACTTTTGGATTTTATAAAATGAACCACTTATATTGATCATTACATCTGCGCTGTCGAATCTATTTGTGATATACGCTTAAATGAACAAATGATCAAGATACTGTCATTAAGGATAGTTTTGCATAACACGGATGGACCTAAGTACAGTTTGAAATGGCGAGGAGTGTTGCCCAAATGTCCCAAAATAAACCTTGCGTGCGTCGACCAGGATTTGAAAGTAATGTTTATGAATTCCTAATTGTTTATAGAGAATAACAAAGTCTTCTTTTCACGTGTTTCTGACTGAACTCACACACATTTTCCTATAACCAATGAAGACCTGTGGTTTTGCCTTTCAGTCATGATGCAGTTTGCATTACATAATTGGGTTAGACTTTATATAATATTCGCAATAAACTATGAAGTGAAACGTAGCTGATGGGTACTTTCAAAATCTAAGTGATTGTTCCAGCCATCGTTTCAAAGAAAATTGCAGGGTCAATTAGTGCAATCAGTGATCAGTGTACAATCAAGGTTTACATTGAAAATGTGACCTTTCAGAATACAGTTGAGGTAGAGCTGTTTTTTAGTGTGTCGCAAATTGGTATTCTCAATGGAGTTGACTGGTGAACTATGACTGATCCTTTTTCATGCAAGAACACAAAAACGAGAGAATAAACTATGGTATATTAAGTGGAGCAAGAAGAACAATGTGGTCTCTATTGAAATAGATCAGAGGAAAAGGATGTTTCACATGTGGTATATTATTATGATTCAGTGTTATGCATTCCGGTAGAATTTGGAGCCAAATGACCGCAACTTTTGGATTTTCGAGGTAACTAAATAAAACAAACAAATGGCTCATACCTATAAGATATTTCAGTGGTTTTGATCCAGGGCTTCCTTAACCGCTGAAATAAGAGAGAATACTAAAATTTGCACATCCTGACCATGATCCTTTCCTGTTTCAGGCTTTCATTTGAATTCAGCGTCTGATCTATACGCGGTGGATAGCAGGGCATATTGCAACATCGAAGAGGATACAATAATTGGATTCCAAAACTTTAGGTAAGTAATCACATAATGACATAGTAGGTCACATGTTGTATTTTAGTGACTTTCCACCGAGGAGATACGAATACATTTACTCCGGCTTCATTTGTAACCGGACGAGGATGGTTTTCACTGGGTTTCTCTGACGACTTGCTATCTTGAGGGATTGGTCAAAAGTGAATATGGATGGCTGTTGCTTTGGAATTTGACATTTTAAAAGATGGATATGCCAGAGGAATTCCCACGAAACGCGGTGTCAATTTATTCGTATCTTCAGTACCATAAAGATTGTTTTGGAAAAATCACTGTGGACTTTTTACGAAAATATATATTTAAAGTTTATATTATTCTATTTTGGCAGGATCGCTTCTAGCATCACACGGGTTGTACGGAAAGAAAATTATTTACGCTTTACGCGGTTAGTCAAAAGAAATTCACCTTCATGTGAATTTTATAAATTAGCGTAACTGAACACAGGCTTACTTGCAGCGTGAAAACCACATAAGTTCACGAAAAACTGTTAATATCAGTGTGCCCCATCACCGTAAAGCGATCAATCCTGTCTTGTCAGCAGACAATGAGAGTGAGCCAATCGATTTGCCCAATTGTAGACAAAAATTTTAAAGGGCCTCTTCTCCTCTCTCAGTTACTTGCAACATCATTTTCATATAACCTTTACTTACGTACTAATAAAGCTACACATACCGGCTATTTTTCGTTTGGTAGATGTTGCCGAGAGGCAGGTAGAACACGCACATCGGACATTCAATAAATGGTGTTTGTTTTCTTTCACGACTAAGATTTGCCGTTGTCAATAATGATTGTAAGGGGTCAAGTGGCACACCTTAATTAGTGTCCGCTGCTAAGAATGAAAGAGATTCATTGCTTTTGTGACACTGCTCACAAATCAGAATTATCTGTATCGGTTTCAGATCTGCAGAATCCTGGTGCTTCATAAGACACAGCTTTCAAGGACAGCATGTTTTCTCCACATCCCATTTACTGATTTGTTTCCAGGTAATTTGGGAATACAAATTACATTACAGAAATTAGTCATTATATCGTTACATCATATCAGGCATGGCTCTCATATATATATATATATATATATATATATATATATATATATATATATATATATATATATATATATATATATATATATATATATAGTGCTGCACGCTGGATCATCGTTTGCTTGAGAGCATTCAAGCCTTTTAACTGTAGCACACTGTGAGTTTGTTAACTTGCTGACGTTTTCAGCAAAATACAATACAGTACAACACAAAACAAATTCAATACAGTACTATGTACCTCACCCACCCAGTACTATGCGTTATCAGCGAGCTGTTTTAAAATGTGAGGATGTTGTGAATATTTCGCATCAACCCCCTTGGTTAAAACTCTGAAGAAGTACTAGCCGCAGAAGAACTTGAGTATTTTACTAAAGAAAGATGACATCAATAGGCCAGTATCTGCCTAGGTCTCAGTCCTTTTTCAGCGGTGAAAAATTTCCCTGAATCATGAAGTATCACCTTCTGACACCGCTGAGCTCACATTTGGAGTCCATGACAGACTGTTTGACCTCAGAGGTCAGAGTGAGTGTCTCTAACAAGAAACCTCTGGCCTTTCTCATTGCAGCAGAAATATTTGTCGGATTATGTCCCATTGGTTACTTTTAGTTGACTAAGCACGTCATATTTTGCTAGCTAGTTTGACGATTTTATACTGCAGATGAACAAGCAAATATGGAAGTGATTCAAGAGAGAATATCCCAGGGCTTTTTTGGTCGATGCTGTAAGTCCAAGGTTACGCGGAAGCCATCTGTCTCCTCTACCCAAATCAGCCCCGGAAGGCGTGCTGTAGGTGGCGGAATACTTCCTAACACGATTGCTGGCGCTACTCATTCGGAATCGAGAATCTTACTTGGAACGTTTCGTTTGTTTGACATCCATTCATGGAGCCGAAACCCGCTTCTCAACTGTGATTCGGAAATCTGTTGCACGAACTCTACCGCTTCTCGATGGTCTGGAAAAGTATTCAAACCGTCGTTGACATAGAAATTCCTATGTAAGGCCAGTTTGGTGGAGTCTTTGTACATTGATCCTCAAATATCTTCAGTCCGTCGTAGAGCGAAATTGACACAGAATGGGGAAGAACTGGCTCCGAATTGATGAGACGCCATCTGATATTCCACTGATGGCATGCGGCAGTCCTTGTCTGTCCACCACAAGAAGGGGAATGCGCCCCCCGTCGTATACCGGAAGCTCAGATTACATGAACATCGGCCTCTCCATCGAAACCTCAACAACGCCCCTACTTGGGGGGTGGTAAGATCCAGACTTGGATACAAATTATCATTCGGAGACTGTCCTTGGAATTTTGCAGGGGAGTCGAAAACAATCCTTACCTTACCTGGTTTCGCCTTTTTCAGTACCAAATGATGCGGTAGGTACCATTTCTATTAATTAGATCAGTAATCTAGGTTGTATTCAGATAGGTTTATTATCTGGATAACTTGGTAGAAGCCTTTTCACGGCCATGTGTTTTTGATGGTTGTGCTTATTTTATTAGGTTAAGAGAAACTATCCTATTCTTCGGCGATTTCACGAAGTACATAGATGAAAAATGCTTTTTGACGACGGATGGAGAAAGAAGTTCCAGTTCACCTCAGGACAAGCATTGCCTTCAAGGTCATTTGAGAGGACTTTGATTGCATAGTCACCGGGAAAGCGATGAAAAGATCCACTGAAATCTAATCTCTCTGGCATCTTTTCCAAAGAGAATCAAAACTGAATTCCACAGGCCTATAATTTTTAATCTTTTTTGCCGTATCTTTCTCAGCGTTTAAATGGGAATACAAGCGACAGTTATACGATAAATCACAGAGAAACCACCCCAAGTACCCAATTCTGAGGTAGAAGACCTAGTAAATCGAATGAATGGGACTGTATTATGTGCAACATGATGAAAAAACGGTGGCGAAAATCTTTGTCCTTAATCAGCCCAGGGATGTTTTCGGGCTGTCTCACTCGTTGTTGAACACAAGATGGTGACAATTCTCAAATCGGCTGGTATCACATGATACGACAACTGCACTGCAAGCCCAACAAGTTGGAGCAAGTATTTTGTGTCATTAGGGGATTCAAATCACTGGTAATAGCAAGAATGTGGTCTTGCCTGAATTTTCAGCGTAACTGCTCACGGCATATATGCAGACCACAAGAGTAATTGTCATACAACGTTGCCAATACTTAGTAGTTACGGTACACATAAAATTATAAGGCTCTGAGTTAATACTGTCTTTTAAGAGTAAAAAATGTGCGTATCGGACACCCATATGCATCACAGTCGACGTTGCCTGCACTTGCAAATTCCACGGATTTCGAAATCCAAACCACTCTCACCGATAAATGTTTAACGAGTCATATTCTACCTATTCACTTGAGCTTATTATCCGCCACTTCAAAAGTCATAGATGATAACGTGATTGCTCCCTTCAGTAGAGTGATAGAGCACCAGAACAACCCCGTCACTTTGGGAGTGATGTACTAATAGTACGAAACCTGCTTCGAAAATCAACTGAGACTCTAGCGGTGAAGCATGGACTGCTGTAGTCCACAGAATGGAAGTTCAGATACAACGAGTAGCAATATTTTGGGCTCAAGGCACATATAAATGGACGTTCATCGGATTGAAACTGGTCTATATCAATAAGTAATGCAGTCTCTGCTGACCTGAGCAACATATTAACCCTATTAGGGTGTTTCCTTAATCCTGTCTTGACTCTTTGGCGCTTCTCCCCGAGTTCCCAGTGAACCTGAAGTTAGACATGCCTGAACGGAAACCTACACCATAATCGGAAGGCTTATCGGTTTGGTACGAACTGAATAAATTTGATCATATATACTGATCATAGCTCCAAAATCCTTGAACAATTGTTCCTTGAGGTATTTGAGTTATGTAACAACACACCAACCTTTCTTCAGAGGCTGTTCTAGACGGGTTGACAAAAATTACAATTGAAGCTGACGCAAGAAGGAATGAATGCACATTTCGTTCACCGGGACAACTGCAATTCCTATCATGTTTAACCGCGATACCTCAATTGCGCTGGTACCTCGGAGTTGTAACTAAACAGGTTTATTTCTTCTGATTGCATAAACTGATACTGCTCAACGTCACCTACAACTCAAGTTTTAAATCGTTTGAACGATGACTCTGCGAAATATTTAGGAAAAATGGAAGACGTGTAAAAGGCAAAAACGTAACCAATATATTGTTTGCCAGTCGCAATCATGGCTGCTTTGAATATTCATTACTATTTTGTTATACACTTTTGAGAAAAATACCTCCAATTCAGGCTCGTTCTCCACCTTCCATTTGTGTAATCCTGCAAGCAAACACAGGCGAATGGTATGAAAAGGGTGGTCTTGTTCACTTTGCACCAGCAAATGAAAGCCTTACTGCTGTTACGGAGATCATTTTCATCAAGTTTGAGAATAACCTGGGTGAATCTATCTAAAACCGCGGGATTTTTGCAAACAATCACCATAATTCGACAGTCACATCGCTTTGTTTCTATCTCAAATAGCCATCCAACAAAGACCGTCAGTAGATGAAGTTGATGGGAATTCAAAGAGAGGGACTAGTAACTATTCTCCAGCTAAAGTTCGCGACATATTTTCCATTAAGATAATAAATTGAATGTGATATATCTAAAAACGCAGGTTTCCTTCACTGTATACTGGTTGGGACTAACTTCACCTCCCTCCCCTCAGATCAGTGAGTTTTCACATACGGATCAACCCAATATTTGCCAAACTTGAAAACCCGCGTTTTTTGTCATAGGACTGCCGGTTGGTTCTACACCTTCGGCGACCATTAGGCCCCAATTTTTACCGGATGGCTTACATTAAGCCATCCCATTAGATATTGCTGAGCTTCCAACTGAATACTGAGGGTTAAACTAGCAACCTTTTTTACTCAAGAAAGAGAAAATAGACAGAACTATCAGGGTAATTTCTGGATTGAGAAAAAACAACATGAATTACACCATGATGCGGAAATTCGCCCCTACTCAATTATCATTGGAACATACAGTTCCCAACAGAAAATCACGCATGGCTATCCAACGGCATGTAATTCATGTGACCCTCGAACTCGCAGAACTAGAGCATATATATGTCGCTGCCTACGGGGTAGGACGAGTAAGGGGAGTGGGCATGTTGATTGTTACTGTGCTCTCGTAATGCAATAACGAAATCAATCACGACACGACGGAAATGACAAAGACGACAACGACTAAGACAGTAATTCGACACAGAGAAACAGAGAGGCTGGCAGAGTCGTCGGATGTGTGCTGCTTGCAAAACTGTTCCGTGGGTATTACGAGGGCACAATCCGCAAGCAAACACAGTTGAATAAACAGGCACAAGCATGTGCAGCAGACAATATGAGGTTGATGGTCTTTTCCAATGCGTCACACTCTAAAAGACGCAGGTGTACAAGAATCAAAGTGACATAATCCTGATGCGCATTCATCTCAAGCAGCGAAATGACTGAATCATATAGTAGTATTCCACAATCTGTTCACAGAGCTCGCATTTATATGCAGCCTGACCTCAGACATACATGAGCACACACGGAATGCTAATAAGCATAACCGCAAGTACTTCACAACAATACTGTACTGGTGCACTCAAGCACACACCACATAGTCCGTAAAAGCAGTAGCTAACCACTGAAATGGGACAAACTGCAGACTGGCCAATTTTTCAACTCAAGTCAATGTGAAAACAGATCGTTCAGTTGTACTACCTTGTTGGAATTCCACGAGGCCGTCAGTGAAAGTCGATCAGCAACAGACTCGATTTTAGTTCAGAATGAACTGTCCAACGAGATACACGAAAGCACGCATTTCAATTGATTGAATCTGCAAATCTTTACTGGTTTATGCTCCAGACAAAACTCAACATTAGTCCAAACCCAATCGATCGGAGAAAAACGATGGTTTTCACAGGACTGGATAAAGAACAACAGATGAAGCTGAAGTAGTCGTGAATGAACAAATCCCTAAATAGACGCCTCGATCATTCTAACATTTCCAGTTGGAAGGAATTGTAAAAAGAAGCAAAAACTTTTTTCTGGCCTTGGTTTTCACCAGTTTAGTGAAACCGATTTGAAAAATATCGGGCCCGAGTAGTTTCAAATGACTGATCAACTTCACTACTCTTGGCTTTCCGAACAAAATTTGATGTCTGCCATGTTTTGAACTGTCATAGTTGATGGTATGAATAGTTTTGTTTGCTCAGTCATTTGGATGACTATCGTTCAAGACGACCTTCATTGAAAATGATGGATTGCAAATTGCTTTTCCTGGTCCGGCTTCAGAGGACTAAATAAACATTGGCTCCAACTGAATTTTATTGTGAAAATCTTCAGTGATGAAGTAAATCATCATTTTAGTCTTGGTCAAGTAAAACCATTTCTATCATAAATAAAGACGGCTGACAGTTTGAGTGAAAGCGACCGAAAAAAACGTTTTCCGCCTTGCATTATTTGGTATTTCCTATATTAGATACATATGGTAGCATAAGCTATTCGCAGCACAAGGGATGCATGTCTATTCTCTAACATCCCTTCCTCGTATAGGTCAGTGTTCTTGAAACCCAGGTTTCCCTAACCGTGTGGGTGATAATGAGATACTGAGGTTTTTTTATAAGGGATAGATCATGAGTATCTACTTGTACAAACTCCCAAATCAAAATCTGACAACCTGTTTGGAACCTCAACACATCAAACAAAGTACATGGAAAACCCTTTTAGGCAAAACACATTAATCTTTCTGCTGACCCCAAAGATTCCGACAATCTGTTTTATGAATGTATAGGAACTGTCATTTATCTTCTTCCTTAGTACATCCGCATGAATTTGACAATGTATTTGCAAGTATTCTCGCATGTGTAAAGTCATTACAAAAACTGAGTGAAAGGAAGGGACATTAGCGATTAAGATTTTGAGTAGTTTCAATATTACAACATAACCTTCTGTTCAGTATGCTGTAAGACTTCTAGGTCGAAGTACGAAGCGATTTGTTTGGGTCTGCTTTTAAGCAGCTGTTCCGACTTACTCGGGTGATATTCAATATATCTGTTTGCAAAATGCTCCTGATATAAAATTCTATAATGTTTCACTCGGAAAAACGAAATGCTAATGTTTCATTTACATAGTACACAGTTAACAACCAGCTTACCAGTTGAAAAAGAAAAAACTCATGTTCTCTTTGTGAAAAAACAGTACCCATTTTGTTACCTTGGTAATGATCTAATGTCACGAAAGCTTGATACCGACTGAGCTGGATGAAGCGTCCTAGTTAGATCAGAAAACTCTTCACTGAAAGAAACTATTTTGCTGAAAGTCTTTCTTGACACGGGGATGTTGTCCGAAAAATGGCACGCAAAAATGAACCCACCACACCTGATACGAATAAACCTTTTTCTTGCGGGAAACTCGCACCTAGTACATAAAAACTTTCGTAATAAAATTTACATAACCTGAGTCATATAGTGATCTTTTACTAACCACCAAACGCGTTTTTGAATAAGGTGGCACAAATGACTGCATCTTCAAAAATGGTCTCTTATTCGTAGGAGTCAGTACCCGAAAACGGGGATACATACGTACACACATATTTGACCTTTACAAATACTTGCAAAAACGGATCATAGCTTCCAAACGATATGTCGATGGTAACGAACATTCACACAACACAAGCTGAGATTCAAAAAAATATTCAGCGTTGTGAATTCAGTGATTCCTAATCTTGTTCTTACACTTCATAGAGGTGACGATTATGTGTATGATGCGTAAGAAGAAAATTAGGAATCACTGAAAAGCATTGTTCGTTCTCCATTAATGTTTTTCTAATGTGACCGTGGGACTTTTCAAGCCTTGTGTATCCATTAGGTCGGATGAGTTTGCTTCCTGTGGTTGGAGCATTATGGAAGGACTTGGTGAACCCTAATTTTGTTCAGAATTGAGAAAAACCTACAAATTAAGTGAATTTTATTCACCAAAGTGAAAAAACATGATAAGCCGTATCGGCAAATTGCAGCCAGATGCACCTGAAATAGCTTGAAAATCTCCTCCTCTGTCACCGACAAGTTCACCGAATTCAGTGTTAACAAGCTATTTGGGCATTTACTAGTTTTCTTTCCAAAAAGCTCTTTGCTGTGTTTTACGAAAAGTTTGTTGAAGTATTTATTTTTAGGTTTGACCAAAGTTCGAATGTGCCTGCTTCCATCTGTCATGTTACTTCATCAGCTTAGGGAAAAGGTGACTAACTTAATCTATTTTGATGATTTGGGCTATGGGACCATTCATGAATTGCTAGAACGACGTTTTTGCTGCTTTCGGTACAAGCTTGTTTTATCCCAAAAATGTACGAATTACTGCCATTATTTTCGTTATTCTTGTTATTATTATTACTGCTATTTAGGTTTATTCCGACAAATTACGTTAGTGAGTCAGGAACTGATATTCCCGTCTGCTGTTGAAAAAATTTTGGGATACCTTTTCTGACTCTCATCCATTGCTCTTTTTCAATCAGCTTTCAACTGCACGACAATCGTGAGAATTACCGAACACCAATGTTTCAAGCTTTGAGGTGATGTGTAACTATTCACCGATACCTAAAGGAGTGATATGAAAACGTTTGAAAAGTCCCGTGGTCACTTTAGAAAAACCATACTGGTGAGGGAAAAACCGTTTTCAATGATTCCTAATGTTGCTTCTAAATGTCATCTACATAACAGTAGTGCATTCACCCAGCCTTCTCTGTTTTGAAGGCCATTTTAAAGACAGGAGTGTGTTGCTGGAGGAAGTAATGTGAAGTTTGTCAATGAACGTGCGGTGATGCTCAACCAGCAACTAACAGTGGGTTTTCAGAGATAATTTCTCTTTTCGGACGCTCCGTCTTTAGCCAAGGCAGTTGAAGTGCCTGAACTAGTCGCTTTTGCTAGCACAGATCAGGGCTTAGTAGGTATATGGTGATCGCTTCATGACCTATGAAACCAATTATCAGTGGTCAATTCGACATCATCACACACCAAATGACAAATAACACGCCATTTGCCCCATACCATAAACCTATTCTAAAGATGATCTATCCTCATAAAATAGGTCGTGTTCAGTTTTTCCTAGTGTGTTGTCTTGAGTTTCCCCGATGGTAAATACGGGGATGAGAGCCAGTTATTAAAAAAAATCATGAAACCTCATGTGCTTTCAAAGAATTTTCGCTCAATCCACCTTACCTTAGGCATTGACAGCGTTATCTCATACTTCCCATGATGTATAAGATCATCGTCTTAGGATGTGAGAGAATCAAATCCGGCCCTGTTGGTTGTAGAGATGAGGTTTACGGCCACCCTGTTCGCCTTAACATCTGGCCCACTGAGAGAACTTCAAGCACAGTTTTCTTTGCTTGACGCAGCCGGCTACCTTCATTCTGGGCAGCGCCATTTTGATACTACTGGTGATGAACGAACACAAATAATAATCAAACGCGGATTCAACTGAAAAAACAATTCACAACAAATAGTGATCGAGTGGAACTCTGAAAATAACGATTTCCAGTCTCGAAATAGAATAAAGTTAGCGGAGAAACTAGCCGTTTACGAGAAAGTTATGCGGACAATATGTACGTAGAAACACATGCACGATTTCTAAGTTCAAACACAACATACACAACCGGAAGTATCACTAACTTGCTGGTAGTTCATCATTCCTGCAAGCACCCAGCTTTTCCGTGGTTTTCTGGTTACCTACATCTCAGCACAACGCATGGTGCCAAAGGAAGCCCTTGATACATTAATCTTGAAATCTATTTTGATGATTAGAGAGCTTTCTGAAGCTTTGTGTTTGTATTTCATTTCCATCAGGATCTGCGTAAACCGATATATGCATTTCAGTTAAAACGATTCACCTTTGGCAGCCGAGTGAATCAAGGGGATAAAGAATGAACGATTACGTCTATACTTCCAAGAAGTTTGGCTGAAGTTTGCTTGCGGTTTGTAAGTATTCGGACCAGATAAGAAACAACTGGGTAATTGCACACGTTAATTCGAGAGGGCGTGAATCGAAAAAGAGGGTCGAGAGAAAGCGGCAGAGTCGTACTCGAAAGGACCACTGTACGCAGGATGAGTGCTGCCTTGGAAGATATTTCAGGCAATTTTTTTCAAATTTGGCCGTGTGTAATTAGAAAAGTTTGGGGGATAAATAAGTTAAGCATATGAAAGATACCTGACTGATAGTATACAGAACTCCTCAAAACCTTTAATCACCGTATCTGCGAAAATTCTGCTATTTGAGGGCTGGAAAAATTGGTTAAACATTTTTGTTGACAATCCGGAAAAACCGTTGCCAGTTCTTGAAGTCTAAGGAACACTTTTTTGACGCCAGGTTCACCTCTTCTTTACTGTTCATTCTTGGAGTTCACAAGCACCCTCGAAGGGTGATGAATTCCAAGACTCAATAATAACTTCAGTCTAGGTTCGGGAAAAATTACCTTTGTGGGCAAGGGAAGGAAGAATAAGTGGTGCAATCAAAATTCAAGTGCATATCAAGCTACTGGGTGCACGTTTATTGTCTCAGTAAATTTAGTGGACGCTTTATTTCAAAAACTATAAGTAGATCTATTGATTGTGAACTGGATAACTTATACTTCAAGAGACGTAGTCCAAGTTGTCATGCAATTTTCTATCGGCGTCTGATATTAATTTTTATTTATGGATAGCTTGCGTGTTAACAACAAAGAATTACGTAGTTCTCATGCAAAATGACTCTTGTTAAGTGATAAAACAGCTCGGATATCTCCAGTATTTACTCATGGGATACTGGTTGGCTCTAGTGTCATCGGACGTTTATTTCGTGATGCAAATTGGAAATGAAGTAGTGGTCCAGTTTCGGAAAAACAAAATAAGATAGAAATGTCGACGGAATACGTAAACCAAACTACTCAAACCAGCCTCTCAATATCAACCCATGAAATAACCATTCGCGATAAGTTCAACCATATTCGAATATTTCGAGGCCTATTTGCCCCGAAGCTCAGAGTTCGCTTACAGAGTCAACAAACAAAAAATTATCTTTCACTCGTGATTAGGCACTGGTAAGCACTGTTCGTACGTATTTGTTTTGTAAAGGCGAACATAGATGACTGACTGTCACACTGCCGCCCCTGCAATGCTTCTCAGGGAATGAACATCAAAGGAACGAATTTATTTCGTAAGTAGTTACTTGAAAACCAATTTTAATTTTCCACTGCTCAGGTAAAAATTATTTGTCCTGTGATCTTCCTCGTTTAGAAAATAAAACGTACTGAGGATCGAGTGACTGCCTTCCCCCAGAGTTTTGAGGTTAAATATGTCAGGGTTGGTAAGTCACCGCGCAGCACGATTTGTCACCGGAAATCTATTCCCTAAAATCTGGAACCAATTCAATTCAAGAATAAACTGTGGAAAGTTAAAGGAGTACTACGATGTATGAGTATGATTCTCAGTTTCCATTTGGTTCTCGGTTTAGCGCGCTTCACTTTGCTAGTTATCCTTTTGCCGTTTCTCTCGTCATATTTTCAAACCAGAATAGCTATTTGATTATCGTTGCTGGGCGATGTGAAGGTTCTACCGGGCGAACAGTGGAAATTCGAGATCACCCAAAAGAGCAAATTTATAATAAATACAGGTGAGATGGATCATGTATGAGGTCAGGATAGACCTGTCATGCGCGGTGATTATTGCTTACCGATATTGGTAGTAAATAGGTGAAGGAAATTGAAAAAAGGCTGTCCTGTTTTCTGGAAATCTAGTCATTTCCTCTGAGCTACCATCCACTGAGGTGATGAATCTTGCCGATCAACACGAAAAGTCAAATACGTGCTGGGTATATGAGGATCGGGAGAGGTCTAGAGTGTATCCAAGATTTGATGCCCCATGTGCTGTGTTTTTAAAAATGGTTTATTTCCAAAAACAGCATTAGTCTCAGAAATTACAATTAGCTGACATTTCGGTTAACGCGGGTTACAATTTCAAGGCAGCACTGTTTCAAACAAATCACTTAGGCTTCTGAGCCTCGCCACTACTCAAGCCCAATTGCGGCCTCATACACTGACACCTTAGTACACAAACTCCCCAATGACATCACAGGTGACGAAATTCGGCCTAAACCGAATGCGTCAGGTAAATGTGGTGAGACCTCACGAAGTAAATCCAGTCTGGAGACAGAACTGCTTTTTACCTAAATGTTTCTCTCTGGAGGCTTTCTGGAGTTCGATGTTGCATGAGATCCTTGTGCGGCAGGGGTATATACGTAGGTTGGAGAGCAGCAGCACGTGTCATACAGCATAAACCCCAACTGACCCTCATTTGCATTTAGGTGCTTTGCGCCCGTCTTTTTATTGGAGACAATACAATTTACAAAGAATGAATTTCCCAACATTGCAATGTTTAAATAAAATTTGTAAGCCTCTAAAAATGCAGAGAGTGAAGTTGGACAAACATTTAGCGGGAGGACGAGAATTACCTGCTCACTTTTCCTCGTGATAAACATGAATGAAAGGTCCTCAAATAAGGCTTTTTCTTGCAGGGAGGATAATTATCCGAAAACTTACCTCTGACACTTTCTTCAAGGAGAACGAGGCCCAGATTCGCATAAACTCGAACAAGCTGAATATCTCGTTGACGTCATGAAAAGGAATTTAATTGGGACACGTGAAGTACGCTTGGGTTCTGCAGGCGAACGAAAGTGGCGTGTTGACTCAATTTCGAATTTTGTCTATATTCGAAATCACGGCATTATTGAAAACGGAGCGTTGACCGCTTATATTTCCATGCTTCAAATTAAAGGTGAGCAAATTTTATACCATTGGGTTTAAGCGGTGGTTGTTGAATAAGTTATTTTACGGATTAGGTACAAACTGTACGGGATCGTTTCGTTAATGACCCATGCAAAATATAATATCGAAAGTTGACATATCAGTCAGGCAAAAGAAGTGTAAACCATCAGCTATTTTTGTACTATGACACAAATATTTACCTGAAAACTCTCACAGGAGATTTTGAGAAAGCTAATGATCGGTGACCGCAAGTAACTAGTTTTCCGTGGATGGTAATTCTGAGTGTATATTGAAGTATTTTTCGTGAGTGTTCTTCATGAGTTCATCCAGAATATCAGTAGTTCGTATGTTTGATTTCACTGAATACCTAAATAATCTGCATTGGTTAGAAGAAACCACTGAACAACTTTCATTGTATCCACTACAAAATAACTGTTCGGAAACCAGAGGTTATTTAACGCATTAGTGAGAGTAAAGGCGTACAAAACTAAGAAACTCCTCAAAACTTGACAAGCATTGATTTTTGGGGGATAAATTGTTGTTCGTTGATCCTCGCTTCACTACTGAGGAGAACATTCACCCCATGAAACCATGTCAGTATTATGGAGCGGGATATGGATTCCTGAATGAGAGTTTCGAACAGACCGCCTTGTTCGTTCATGTAAAACGAACATGATAGTATTCTTTATGCGTCCTAACCTTCATACTGGAAGCCACTGGAGTTTTTCCGTAACAATAGTGGTGACCTTTAAAAAACAGATCACCTTGAAAGGAGTTTGAAAAACCTATTACGAAATTCATACAAGGTAATTTCGTTGTCAGTTTGGACGCTAAGTGTAGCTTAGTGAATTCCATTGTTATAAGTATCGCATATTTTTAGTACAAACTAATTCATTTGGGTCTATTGGTCGAGGCTACTATCACTTTATAGCGCTAATGTCATCTGAATCCTGCATGGATGAGTAATCCATTTTAGTTATTTCGTCGGTTAACATGACCAACCTTTAGGAGGATGATACATGGTTCCAAGTATGGATTTACAATATCAGTAATAAAGTATTGTATCTGGAGGACGGCCGTGAACTTCAGGGAAAATTCTGTCCTGTCAACCCTACTAATCATATCGTAAAATAACTGTCAGTTTACCTGCTTGTTCAGTCTACTCGATCAAAGTCAACTTACCACAATTTTTGTGAACATCTTTTACGCAGTCAGTTCTAGCCAGCTTTACTACCTGAATATCAGTCACGTAAATTAAAGCATCACAAGTTAGTTACACTCCGTGCCAAGTTGAGACACGAGGTAGACTGAAGCTACTGCCTAGTTCTATAAATTGATTTGACCAAAAATTAGAAACCCAAACCTGCATGAACCTGAGCGAAACCATTTACTGGACAGGAAACGGAAACCTCTTCTGTCGTGGTAACAACTCAGTAGGCCTTGATTTACTATTTTGCTTTACGATAAGGTACTGAAGTCTCAGTCAGTTTCATTTCAGTACTCACTATTCGGCGATAAAGAAACACATCAAGATATAATTTATTTCATAAACAAGGCAAATTCTCAGAACTCTCTGCCAGATGATTGCCATGGCAGCTGTCTAGTCGTCACCTTCACGAGTCTACCACACTATTGGAAGAAACACTTTTATGACACCGAAAGTAACCTCTACAAGGTTACCTCTGGTCAAACGGTAACAAAATCTGCCCCGTAAAACAGTGCACAATTTCACAGATATGGCTCTTAACGAATTTTCCAATTTTCATTCATATATGAAAAGAGTTCTACAACCTTCCAAGCTGTCGGATTCATTATTATATTCAATGGAACAGGCCTTTGATGGTTTTCATTTTGACAGAGCTGTGTTTCGTGATGTGCACAGGAGCCTCAACGATGACCTTCTTTCATTATTTTACGTTTCGTCCTAAGATCCACTCTGCATAGAACTGTTCTTGGTAAACAAAAAAGACGCTGAGTTGTGCAAAGAAGATATGCATGTTATTATTACGGTTTTGTATCTACTTGATAGAACGAGTTCAGAACTCTTACCGCTTTCCTGCCTAATTCAGGTTTATTTGTGTTTATTTCATTCTGATGTGGAAGTTGCATCTCTGACTGACGTTTTCTGTGAACTGCAAGCATTGTTAGTATCCGACAAACAACAAGACATTTGTTATTCGATGATACTCTGACCTACTGCTGGTGTGCTTTTGTTCCGGCGAATTTGGTTTGTCGTCAGTGCTTACGATTCTCTCCGGAAAAGGGTTAAATTTCAATTTTCTCTCAGAAGAATAAGATCCATCTTTAGGGTGCTCAATGGTTCTGACCTGTGTTTGTCACTGTGACAAAACGTGAAACGGGGTCAGATAGGTACAGTCGAGACAGACTCAAGTTGAACGACCGTCCGTATTTTGACTGGCATGATGATGCTTGAAGAGACACTTTGTGTCGTTTGCGAGGTCTCAAGTTTAATTGTGTCCTATAGACTAATTAACTTATGGCTGTCGTGCGCTAAGCTATGTTAACTCGGTTCCCTCGGGGCCGCACTTTACCCGATCGATTGTGTTCGGAAAGCTCTTCATTATGTTGCAGACTTGACGTTTTGCTGATAAAAAGTTATGAATCATTTTCTCCCCATAGTTGATGTAAAATAAGATACTATCTCTTGTATTTGGTCTGAATAAGTGTGTCACATATTTCCCACAGAATAGAGTATTCAGACGCGTTCGATGTTTTACAGAGCATTTGTTTCACAAAACGAATGAAAAGTCCACCAGAGTGATTGACATTCACGTCAAAATTTGTGGGGCGAGTGGTCAAGTTGCTTTTCCTAATGAAATATTTGCAGGATTTTTCATGTCTCGCAAAAATTCATCAAGCAGGTGTACATGTGTTGCATTTACTAGCTGACTGAGCTGTTTGACTGAACTGAAAACTCCTGCTGGTTGTGTGTGAAGTACACATAGCTCTGTTTTGCGCGAACTCTAACTTGACAACTAGAGTTGATAAATGCGTCTCAAAATACCCAACTGCGAACATGCCACCATGCCATTAAACATAGAAAATCAATTTTTTCAGTGAAACCCGGAGTTTAAAAGAACTATAACAGCACAACGAGTCTTAGAATGTGTGAAAATTTATTCATTCAAGAACATGGTTTTGATTATTGCAAACTTAGCTTCTTTGTCATCTAAAGTGTACAACACAACTTGATTAGTAAGTGAAGAACTTATCACTGTCCAAATAAAAGTTATTTCTAAAAGTATCGTAATTGTCGAATATGTTGATGGTTTGGCTCCTCATACTTATTCTGAAGTCCATCGAAACCGAAGTTTCAATCGCAAATTTCATTTAACTTCGTCCGTTGGCTGTCTTCCTGATCAAATGCACTAAGCAGTATCTTTCGACGAGAAACTCAAAGCGGGATGTTGAGTGAGCAATTACCTTCGATATCCCTTCTTTCTTATTCAAAAGCGACTAACATTCATAAAGTGAGAAGTCCGTAAGAGAAAAAGTAGTTAGTAAAACTAGAAAAATTTTGCCTTTTGTTACTTCGTTTCACTTTTTGGCGGTAATCTGCTCCGGTGTGGTAGGAAACAAAATATGACCAGTAGCATTGCGTAAAACACAACCTTTGCCAAAATTTCACATATCATTCGTTATAGAGCAAAGGTAATACATTTCAACAGATACACCATATTTCTTTCTTGTATTTTAACTTCTCTTTAGTGAATGATTGGTGCTTGGATTCTGTGGCGCGAACCTTGATAAAGCTAGGTACTTCATAATAAAAGATTTCTTTGTTGTTGCGGTCATGATTGATGATCACCGCACACCTTGAAAGGCCGTTTGTTGCTTAGTGACTGACGGTATGCCGATCACTCGGTTTTGTTAATGAGCTTTGGGTTTAAACCTGTAATTATTTAGAAATATCACTATGAGAATTTGTTGTAAGCTCTCGAAAATGTATGTAACAAAAGCGTACCAATAAATAATACCGCGAGCCGGTGTATTTACTGCTTGAAACAAGACCAAAGTTCGTGTATAGCAATCTAAATGAAATCCCCAATAAGTACTCAGTACGAACGCTTCACCCTTGAAAACTTTCGTCATAAGAATGTGTGTGCACGTGTGTGTGTCAAGAATTCAGTTTGACAGTTCATCTCCACATTCAGGCTCTGTTTTGGAAGCTTCCGTTGACCTCATTTGCGGTGAAGAATTGCAAGCTGCCAATTAGCAAATGCATCGTGAATTAAATCAACTTATGAAAAAGTAACTGGCCACACAGTGCATTCAGTTCATGATAGTGTTTGAGGACCTAGTGTGGCATGCCATTCATCAAAAATCAGAAAATAGGCAGATCAAGAGTGCCGAATAAGATCATATCTACGTGTACTCATCATTATCAAGGATGTCACTGGGTGTACTACTTCTCTCGAATCATCCGAAAGTTTAATCTCATACTTTTCACCCCGTTAGACTCCCTTATTCATGAACTAACCGGTAGATGTTGAGTAAAACTAATAAATCAGTATAGGTTGTGTTAGATGTAAAGGAAGTTAGATCACAGTGGAAATAAATAAAGCTTGAATGTAATATGACGAAAATGACGGGTTATGTTGAGCAGCCGAATAAACTCAAGTTTTATTTTTCCAGAAAGCTCCACGGACTTAGCACCTGTTTTCTGTGCTTGATATTTTCGACTGAAAGTCATTTGCATAGACGATTTGAAGAAAGCGGTCTGACAGTTTTGCTATTAGGTAAGTTGACTACTCTGAAGATTTATGTTAGGATAATAATCATCTCCAGACAGGAGCCAAATTCCAAGTGGTAAAACTGTCCAGAAAGACTAATTGAATTATTACTAAGCATCACTTTGCTTGCCGGAGGAGATATTCCGTTTAGACTGGAAACTTCGTGATCCGAAGGTCGGTTAAGCTTCTTGGGGGCTGCATCCCACTGTGCGACCTAACTAAATATGTGTGGCTGTTACTTAACCAGGGTAGTTTACTTCGTGTTCATACAACAGTATTCAGACTGAGTGCAGTGCAATCCTTTCTTCATACTATTTTTGGATCACATCCAATTTAAAGTATTTTTCATGCTAGATAGGTGGCAACAATTGTTCTAAATTGTATAAACTTATCTTCGAATGCAAAACAGTAGAAGCATTTAAAGTACTTTGAAGGCTTAAATCTTGACTCTGGAATGTATATTATTTGAGATACTATCTTTGAAATAGTTTACTATTAGCCTTGGAGCTGTTTGTGCTTGACCCAATGTCAGTTTTGTGGTATGGCAATATGATACAAAAACGTGGCACAGACGAACTTGCCTAAATAAATGAAGTGCACTGGTATTTTTTCCCGAATCATTTCCCAGTATTCATATGTGTCCTAAGCGTTCCTTATATATATATATATATATATATACATATATATATATATATATATATATATATATATATACCACCGAAACTTCACCTGAATGCAGAAAAAAGGAAATTTGTTCTTGTAAATATTGAAAACTCTCTAAATTTAGCATGTATGTCAATTGATACGGTGCAGATTGGAGCCTTGAACACGTGGATAACGTGCAACGTTTCGACCTGACAATACGCTAAAATAACCAGTTTCAATAGCGGGCCGCAGTAATGAGAGAAAGAGTAGAACGATGGTTGGATTTTGGCTGCGAATCCTTTTTTGCGAGACATAGGAATAAATTTAGGCTAATTTGTGTCAACAAGTCAAAAACAATCCAACCGGTAGTCAGTTGGATGAGGTAGAGTGGAAGTGATAACAAAACGATCGCAAGTTTTATGCACATTTCTCTGAGCTAATCATTCTTGTATGTTAGTGGCAAATGAAAATCACTGTTTGCTTACTTGGTACGTTGCCTGCGGACAGTTAGGGTCTGTGACGGGGGAACCATTCTCAAATGTATCTTGACTTCTAATGACATTTTGCCTTGCCTTACATAGTTTCTTTGTTCGTTTCACCAATGGAGAACAAAGAACTGGATTCACCGGCTATTACCAATGTTCCAAGGAGAACGCCTCAAGGAAAGCTTGATAAAACAAGGATACAACCTCTACTAAAAGTCTGAGTTGAACATAAAGCTCATCAAAGGACATCCTAATTTGCAGCACAACAAAACCGCTGAAAAAAATTTACATTTTACAATAAAAGGCCTTTATTTACATTCTCCTACCTAGCTGTTATTGACAATCTGAATAGATCGATAATTTAAAGTGTCCAATTAGTGTTTATTAGTTTTAGTAATAATAGATGATATGATTTAATTATGATATCGTGCGGAATGAATGCGAAACTGAACGTTTATATTCATGGGATGATTTATCTTAACCCTAATTTGTTAGGAATCATCAGATTTTCCTATCTGCGTTGTTCTACCTGAGGAGCACGGTATAGGACCAGTTCACCACTGGCTTTGAACTGATCAAATCTGTTATTCTCCCAGCGATTAACTCCCTTTATTAAACGTTTCCTCTGTTTATATCCAAGTAAAACGAAAGCGCAACAGATAAACTACAATGACTGTCTACCTTAATGTTACCCGGCAGACCGGCACTAAAAATGATGCTTAACAATAAAAGAGCGATTTCCACGGTTTGAATGGGCGAGTTAATTGCTGGTACTGCGTGATTGAATATCTCAAAGTTAAACTGAATTCGCATTGCAAAGCCTACTTGTTTAGCTGATATGAGAAATTATAATTCGAAAATAAACAGCTTATCCAGTCAACCGACGTGCTATCTGACTGACACGAGAGTTATGTAGTTTAGTCGAGATAGTGCAGTTCTGAAAGATTCCTGTTTTTCAATGAGGTCCATACGAAGGAGTCCATAGTTAGCTAGCAAGCTAGGTATGGGTCTTCGTACTGCAGCTAGCTAGGGTCAATGACTTGGGGGTGATTTGTCGTCTGGTGCTGGATGATAGTCCACCGATACTGTGGTTTACGGCTGTCAGGCCAACTGCGGACCGTAGATAGATACCCAAAGGGGAAGCAAAACACAATTGTAAAGGGGAACTGCTCTGAAGACGATTGTCTTTAACGAATATTTACCAGTTAGGAAGTCTAGGGGGTAGGTGAAGTGAAATGGTAACTTGGATTGAATATGGTTCGCTAATTCTCATTCCGTGTAGAGGCATGTAAAACTTTTGCACAACAGAAGGTTTCGGAAGGAAATGTTACACACCGAAAGATGTTACTTACAGCGGATGTTCAACTCACTTCAGACAACATCTAACCATATACTGAGTGCAATGGCTTTGCTTGCTTTCTCTCAGTGGAAGCCTTAACCGGAAATCAGCATAGAATAGTAAGAAGAGCACTACACGAAATGCTCGTGAATGCAGGGTCACCACTGGTGGCAATTTGTTTCCTGCACCTCATGTTTTATGCAGAAGCTGAGCTTTGCTGGTATAGTATCCCCGACAGATGCCAGAGGTGCTGCAAAATCTTTGTCGTCCGGATACTTTCAATTTTCGAATACCCTTCAACCACAATGACCGGGTTTCTTAGCTGTACAGAAGAACTGACCTGAAAGTTTTAATATACTAGCCGTCTTTTATAGATAAGCGTACGTCACGTCGATCCCATGCTCAGCTGATTTTGGGAAACATCACTCGCGCTTTCTGTGAACTCTATGATGCTTCCCTGATATCTGACTTCCGGGTGAACTGTGGCTTCCTGGGTAACATAACTTATGTACGTGGCCTATGTGTTCCGCCATGCAAAACGTTTGGTGCTGAACCAACCTAGACCTGCAACAGCTCCCTTAATTTCGAGGGCGCACAAGGCATCACTAGCATCGCTACACAATTGTTGAAGTAGCACAAAAGCCTTACAGTTTACCTGGTTCTTCACTGGAGGGGACTATATAATCTTCATATTCAAGGTCCAACACTTTTCTACGTGGGTAAAGTTCAACATCAATATCCTCAAGTGACAAGAAGTCAGCTCCTGAGGCCATGTCACTCACATAGGTAAAGGTAAAAAGGAGATAGGGGAAACTTCTAATGTAAACCACTTTCGGTGGCACACACGACCAAAAATATCACCGTAAGCCCCAAACTCGGCATCGCTCATCCATGTACAGGGGTACTTTGACGTGAATACATTCGCATCAAACAGCGTTCCAAAACAGGCAGAGTGAGAGCATTGTGCTGTTGACTGATTCGAGGCCTTTTGAAATCAAGAAAACAGTGATAATAGGCGTACACCGGGTGTTCTTTTGTTCCGCAGTTTATCGAAGAGTTAATACGTGATTAAAACAAACTTTACTAAGTTTAGGAGGACCCAGTATTTGAGAGCGTTAAATCTTCAGTAGAGAATAATACCAGTGAACAGTTTAGATGCAATACAAACCAAACGTACTCCCTTATTTTCACGGGAGGACTTGTGGCATTTATTTTAAACCGGTACGACCCTTGGTTTACTCTTTGGAAAATGTTCCTCCATCCATATCAAATAAAGGCGTCCACGGACTCCTATAACAATGCTGAGCCACCTTCTATGATAACAGGAGAATGTAACACATCCGATCCAGTAGCTTTATTCCGTTTATAGTTACATATCTGACAGAAAACCTCTGCTTGTGACGAGTGGTTGGCATCCACAACCATCAGTCTAACCACCATGCTAACTGACATACCTGGAGTTGATAAGGACCAGGTAAACGTTTCCTGAAAAAGCTCCGCTAAACGACCTAGAAAACACGCATTGGTCTGAATCAGTGAGCTGAGTGCATCTTTGGTCAGATCTCGAAAGCTCTGATTTCGTGAACCAATATATCCGATGAAACAAAAAAGCTGCAGCTACTGGTGTCCCCCGCAGACTTTTCCACCTCCCTGCAACTCGCACTCCTTTGCTACTTACGGTCGTTTCTATGGGTCCAATCATTTGGTATCTAGGGCATCTTCGTGCTTCATCGGAGAAGGACTTTGGAGAAATTGCCCTGCATGCATCCAGTAGTTCAACTGAGGGTGTATGTATCCATTACTTTTGTGTATGTGTCATTCTCAGTTCTTGAGCAGCAATGTCAACCCCAAATATTACATCGTTGATCTGGGTTCTGCCTTTTGGCTGCAATATTAACTTTATGGATAATTCCGTTTGGAAAAAGTCGATGTTTACCGCAGCTGCGGAGATAGTTTACTTTGAGATTGACTCGTTCACCTTCTTGGACTATCTAGAGCCAGTGTTAATCGATCACACCAAGGACGATCTGAGTCCAATACTTTGGAGGCGCAAGGGGGAAGCTAGGTTATTCGGTACCGATTTCTGTTGGAGAAATTTGTACTAAAGTAGGATAGCCCATGGTCAGAATATTATTGGATAATTCAGTCACCGGCATCGGTTCAATTGCCGGAATACCAAATCAGCCTTCATATCATTTAGGCCCCCAAATAACTCCGCCGGAAATAAAAGTTTCATCCGTAGAGAGTACGCTACGAACCAGTTGAGACAAGTCATGGCAAAAACCACCTTTGACCTCTTGAGAGCTACAGTTCCTTGTGGTGGACATATAAAGGACGAACAAGCACCGACGCTCCAGACCGTTGCTACTGGCACGCACAGAATCATCGAAATAAACTGCAAGTAGATAGCTGCTGATTGGGATCCGGTCAAGCAGTGCACTTTTGGCCTTTCAGCTCAGAGCCAAGCCAACTCCAGAGTGGCCACACGAACTAGACACTGAGTCCCCCAACTCAAGAGGAATGAAAGAAGAGACCGAGTTAGTGCCTAAAGAGCAAAGTCCTACCTCCAAATTTGTGTTTTATATGAATTCTTCGGAGACCAAATATAAATCTGCTTCAACGGTCTCAATGGTCCTTGTTAGGGTAGCTTGTTTCTTAGGATATAAAACAAGTTGACAAGTGGTGGAGAACTGATATTACCTGTCCCCAGAAATTTGCAGTTCACATCGCATATTTGGGATTCTAGCAAAACAAGAACAAGTGCTAAGTGCACACTTCGATCAACATCGAGCCAGGAAACGGCGAAAAAACAAGCAGTTTGATGCACTTAGATAATAGGTAAACCCTGCCCTTGGGGCACGGTTCGAAAGCTATTTACAATCAAATTATAGAGAGATCACATTGAGCTCTATGGTAACAAGTCTACGGGAATGGAAAAGTAGAAAATAAGATAATCTTCCCTGATTTTATATCCTGTTCTAATAGTTCAACTTGTGAGCTAATGTTATTTCTATTCGCAGACGTTCCGCTCTCCCAGCACCATACAAATAGAGAAAAATATAGGAAAAAATCTCATATTTTTCCTGAAAATCAAAAAAAAGGAGGGAAAAGAACGATGTACTTCCATTTTCCAGTAATACTCTCAAGGTGTTTGTTCTGTCATATTATGAAAAGTACAATCAATTTGATTGTAGGGGCTAGTTCTTTCGGAGTGATGATAGCGGTAGTTAAGTTACAGGCAATTGGCGGTAAAAGAGTTTATTTGTTTATTGATTAGTTGATCCAAAGTATGATGCTCCGTCAGATGATCCACTCTTGGACTGCAGATCACTTTAAGTTAAATGGTAAAAATGCCCAAACCCATGAATGCACCATGTTTTATAATTACCATGCAGGAAGTCACCAAGTTATAGGTTGACCATATTAGGTGTAATTCTTTACAGACTGTCCACTTTTTTCATATTTCCTGAAGGTTTCACATTTCAGTGATAATCTATATATACATAGTTCTGCTACCAAATAATTTCTGTGATTTCTGGCGGATTCTTTAAAATCACTCGTTCTGAGTTGTTGGAACATCATATTGCACCATTTTCTGCGGATTTTTCTATCCCTATTCATACCCGTACCTATCAAGTCACCAATGCCATCGTTCACAAGCACGTTTGTTAAACCCTAAAATGTCATAGTGTATACCGCATAGTTTGTGAGTTATGGAATACAGTTGAAAACAAGCTCAAAGGGTTGAATAAAAAGCGCAATGGGACGACTAATAAATTAGGCTCCGACCAAGCAGTGTGTGGAAAAAACTTAGATTTCCGTTACATGAACGAGAAAAATCCGTTGGTTTTTCAGTATGAATCGAAGAGTTGGCTGCTGCTATACGGGAGTAAAACGCAGAAATTATTGTTAATGAAGTCAAGGTTGCCCACGGGTAACCCGATGGAAATTCTCAACTGGGGGATTTCCTTTCGGACCGAGTCGATCGTCCCACTGGTGCCCATATTCGTGGAGATGTTATCATTTACGTTAACAGCAGCTGAAACAAGTCAACCAATCTAGTCTTCACATACTCAAATGAACAGAAATGGGCCTGTGTGCCACATTTTATAGGTGGATTTCGCTCGAAACACATCTGAAATCTTTACTTGAGATTAGACATATCATCACCCGAATGAAATGTACTAACTGGCATTCGATTTACCTCGACGATTGCACGAATGAGTATACCTCTTCGATACACACTCCCTCCAGACCTGAAGCACAACTAGATTTAGTCTTTAGAAAAAGATCACAGTTGTTGCACTGCTCAGCAGCTCCCACCATTTTATACTAAAAGTATGTCCAACGGTGTATAGCATAGCACATTATGTTAAGCAGACAACTCAGAATTTCTTCATCTGGCAACCTGATAAATTCAAGTTTCCTGGTGACCTCAATCGATAACTGCGTCAAAGCCATACTGTCTTCTGTGAACACCTCTCCGATTACCTTAGCATTTGCTACAAGCCTTGTTGCCTGCTTGAACCCCTTCAAGGTCTAAAATGCTCGACAAAGTTCATCGTTATTTGAAAAAAAATTTTGCACATAAAATGCAGGTTTACGAACATCAAAATAGAACTCAGGTCAGCAAAGGACCAGCTTTTTCAAATTTGAGGGAAATACCCGAATAAGTTTGTGTAGAAACCGCCTTGAGAAACGTCAGTTTCTGCATCGTGTGGAAAGCCGTCAAATTTCTGTGTTGCAGTAGTTCCAGAAACAGAATGAGAAAACGGTTAAGTTGAAAATCGTGACTCTGATTTCAGCTCCGAATAGTAGTTCATTTCTGCGCCGGTCTCCAACAACTCATGTCAGCCACTAACTATCGAACCTGATGTAGTTTTCCGGTAGCTGAGTAAAGTGGGTGAAATGAATAAACAATATTTTCACTTCCTTTATTTATGATAGGAATGGGTAGAGAATTTCATAACAGAAGCTTAAGTCAAAGAAAAGCCCTCAAATGCTGCTCTGAGGTAGTTTTCGCGGGTTTAAAAAAGGACTTCAACAAGGTAAACACACCTGCGTAGGCAGCGTCCTATAACAAATACACCTGCCTATCACAGATGAACATTTCAATGCTTTTTGCCAGTTTACTTCTGGAATATTTTCAGAAAATCATCATCCTCTACAGAATGAATCTTCAAAAGCGGTCTAGATCCTACACAGGCACGAAGTTCAAAGTTTTATTTGTTCCCTCTCCGGAGTACCGAAATTTGATTTCGTCGATTTTTCTCCTCCGCCTATGGATCCAGTGAAGGTCATCGCAGACTGGCAGACCTGTTTTCTTGCATGCAAACCACGAAAATTCGTAAATATTTCCCGATTTTATATTTTTCCTTGAACAGATACATACTGAATACACAGGGATACGAATAACTGTGCATGACAACTGTTCGTGTTTGCGGGTATTTAGTTAAATGCCACATTTTGCTAATTTTTGCGCTACGTTTCTGTTGCATAGGGTGAGATATCTAGATTAAGAAAAAATACTGGTGATGACGTAAAGCTCTAACGCCATATCGGTAAACCACAGCATCAATCTGTGTACATCATTTTTTACCCAATTCCCCTGGATGAAAGGATTACCCACAACTAGTGGAAAATCAGACTTGGCTTGGAGTGGTACTATTCACTGATGACCATTTTTTAACTGTTGGATTGAAAGGATTCTGCAGGAATAAAAAACAACAAAGTAGGTTTTATACATCCAGAGGGGACCCCAAAAGTCGCTGAGTAGGGCCGTCTTTTTTCTTTTACATTTTCGTGCGCTATCTTATTAGCTAAGTAGATTCATCATTTGGCGAGCAGATGAAATAAATGCACAGTAGACCTGCCAGTTTAAATTCAAAATATTCGTTTCACAGATGTAACTGTCTATTTTTGTTCACAAAAGTGTTTAACGGTATGGAATTGTCCTTTTTTTAAATGGCAAGCTCCATTTTCGTCTACATCCTGTTTCGGTTGTCATTACCGGCCACGAAAAGCAAGCTGCATCGAACCGATCTCTCAGTAAGGACAATTTCACCTGCTCCTCGACCTGCAAGACGAATTTATCTGCTACAAAATTGTAGATTTACTTACAGTTCATTCACAAAATATCATCTGTATCTCTGAAAGCTGTAATATTACCATTGTGCAAGACGATGTTGATAAGGATTGCTAATAAGGTGTAGAGGCACGTCGTCTAATCCGTATCAAATAGAAACGATAATTGTCACTTGTAACTTGGGTGGAAAATCGAGACGAAAGGGGATACTTTAGTACTGAGTGATAGTCCGTCGATGTTTAACAGTTCCCGTTATCTCACTTTGTGTCAAGTTTGGGAATTTCATTAAACATCTCTCTTGTTTTACCCCAAGTTTGGGACATGCTTTTTCTATGAGGGATTCCTTTTGTGAGAAGGCATTCTTTCAGACGGGTAGTACGTTTTGCATTAATCCTGGTGTATGCTCAGGTAGAAGGTCACCATATCACACGCGCATAGAAGAAGCAAGCTTAACAAATATTTTTTGTCGTCGGGTATCCAACTGCTTATTTATGAAGGAATTGAGAATAAGAAGCTATTTTCCTATTAACAGAAGTTATACCAAACAGAACCCTACATCGGGCGCCTAACTGAACAACACATTTCCATCGAAGCTAAATACGTTATGAGGGGAGGAGGTCATTCTATTATTTATTAGAACTGCGTGACTTGATTTCCCTGACAAAAATAAGGTGTCGTTTGGTTTCAAAAATAAAACCAGTGTTTTGAAACCATTAAACTACAATCCAACTGTGAAGAGTTATACGGTTTCCGTCCTGAGCTGGTGTGAATTTTGCCAGTCGATTCACTTGTGGCTTTACTGTGAAATGCGGTTTATGCGGTAATAAAAAGTAAATATATGAGTTGACTGGATCAAGAAAACATCGGCAAACGTAAGAGTGGTTATCGCACAAATTTAGATCCGTTTATAGAAAATACTGCAAACAATCTGAGTTATTACGGAATTACTTTTGGAACCGATTGCAATGAAACATGAGACAATTGCTTTCTTATAGCTTTTGTGCTAGTGTTTTGTCTTGAACTTTACAGTCTGAAATTCGCTAATTAAAAATGGTAATTTAATTATTACTCTATCAGATTATCAGAAAAGGAATAACCGGGAAATCTTGCTCAAAATAATTCCCGTTTTTCACTTTTTTGAAAATGTCACTGCGCGATTTGTTTTTGGAATCGAAAAAGAAACGACAATTGATAGGGTAGAATCTCAGTGTTATCACTACTTAAATGAATCTAGTAAATAAATTGTGCTGAAGTATTTTGTTCACAGAGTGGGAGGAAATCGCAAGAACTTACTTCGGTTTCAGTGACAAATTGTTGGCTCATAAACCTTGGACATGATAGACGTGATATAATGTCGGACTGCCTAGCCCCGGACATGGGATACATTCAGCTGCATGAAAATTCCAGATAATGACAATGATTTCTTCGAAAAGCTTGACAGGAAAAAATGCATGATAGACTCTTTTTGTACCTTCTTGGTTTCTGTGAACTATTGAATAGATATAAAATCTCCGTAAAAAGCTACAGCTGACAATTTTTTATGAATCCTAGATAATCAACTGTGGAATACTGACAATGTTTTCGAAGAGTATGTTTCACACAATTTGTTTGTTTTTTAAGTAGTCTTTGAATTGTGCTTGCTTTTCCTCCGTAATCATGTTAAGTCTTGAAAAAGTATATCGATGAAATTGGTGTAATTATACTAATACACAAGAGTAAACACAAAACTATTGGTACCCAGGCTTGGAAAGTGCGGAAGGAACTCGTCAAGATATGAACAGCTAACCCACCAAACCGCCTCACGAAAAGGCCGAAGGTAGTGAAACTCGGGAATTACCCTAAAACTTTTTATCAACCCGATATTTCTTAAATGGCCATGGAACTCTTCCGTAAGCATATGGTTTCAGAATCCGCTCTCGTACATGAGAAAATGATATCCGTATCACTGGGAATTCCGTCACATCATCTTGTTCAAACGATAATAAGCCACCTACACAAGAATAATTTTTTTTATTTCGATATCAATTTTTCTCTCTGAAGCACCTTGATCTGGTGAACATTACTCCTTGTCTATATTGCGCGAACGCTGGGCTAGATGCAACGAACCCTGTTCCATTGTGATCTGGTGAATTGGAAAAATTTGATCTCCAGTTCGGTGGCCATTATGACACAAAGGATGACGGACTTCTCAAACATTCATATTTTTATTTATATTTGGAGTGGTCTTTTCATAGATAATTGTCTGAAAATCAGTAAACTTGCCCCCGGTTTGTGAGGATTTTGGCCCTATGGAGAACAGTAGAATTTCTGCTGGCATTGAAGCGGGACTGCATGGATGGAGGCAACAAGGTGAAACACTGATTAATCCCTGCACACAGTATGAGCAACGCCTCAAACGATTTTGCGTTTAACCTTCATGTATGCGGTTATTTCAAGTTCACACAGCTAAACAGATATTTCAATAAATGTTATGAACGAAGCTCGAATTCCCAAAATGGTTCTTAATCAGAATTGCAGGAAGATAGGGGAGCTTTAAAGTTGAGCAAAAAAAGCTCATTGTTGAGCAAAAAGAAAATAGTTCTCCGCCCACCGTAGGATTGTCTGGGTTTTTATTTTAGAAAATCTAACCTGAATTGTTTCATTGCTTAGTTTTAGATTTGAGACCACCACCCTTTCATAGTGAACATCCGGCCCTGAATGCAATTGACGAAACACCGTTAGCAGAATCCGCCTCCAATTTTGCACTCAAAGAGAAAGCACAGTTTTTCATCTGACTATTTGATTCACTAAATTGTATCTGAAACACTTTCATCTCAAAGCTGACGTATGAACCTGGGTGTCAAATTCAATCATTTATTTAATTATTCACATTGTCCTTTACAAATATTTTTGTTTGTACCCATGGTATTGTCTAGTTTGGATTAAGGCCTTTCATCCCTCCGTCTATTTACTTGAATGACTATCCAAGGCATTCACAAAATAATGAGGTGCAAAGACTTTTGAGGTTCCATTCAATGCATATTCAGTGACCACACGTCCAGTAAAAGGCTTGCAAAACACCAGTACTGTCGTGTCGTGACTATTACCTTTTGATGAAATAATCATTTCATATATCCAGTTAGGGAAATTTTGGGGCTCAGAAGCGTGTCTAATTCTTTACGCTGATAACACACAAACCTTGTTTACGCCGATGAATCTAACAAAACCGGCCTTCGCCGTGATCCAGTCTAGAATGCCGAGTTGAGTTGATCATATTCGTTTAAATTTGCCTACTTATTGCGTTTCATACAAATGCATAATTTGGGTTATGTTTCATCGAGTGTTTGTTTATCTTTGATTGCTCCTGAGTACCACTGACGACTGAGGGTGGATGATTAGCGCATATAGTTTCAAACATCTCTCAAGCTCCTCAACCACCAACACCAATTTAGACTTTTCGTTCTGCTACAGAATAATCTTATTCAGACTTTGCAATAACAGGTGCGTTTCTGTGCGTCGTTCAACGTGCAACAAATAGATCTCTTGGTCATCCAATGGTAGAAGCCGATGTTATCCCAAATGACCAGTGATATTCACCAAACGAAAACCAATCAGCTTGTTCAGCTTCCCCTCTCTCATCATTTGCCTCAACCCGCCCCTCTTTATTCATTTTTGGGTACGCTAAGAATGGTGTGATTAAGTCAGCGCACATTCGCGGCTGCTTTAGCTGGATGCGAAACAAGTGCGCACCTTAAGTCTCGTTTGTATGCTTGTGTAGGTGTCTACGGGCGTTTGACTGTAGACAGTTTATGCGAGCTCTAGTAGACTCGGGTGCTCGTGCGTTTGCTTTCGAGTTGCTATCGTTGTAGTGATAGTGATAGTTGTTGTTGTCGCTGTAGTTATTGTTGTTGTTGTCTGTGGTTGTGTCCTTACAAAAGCGGTGATGATGATGCACCGCTTTCTACACGAAAAAGTACGAAACCAGTTCGACTCAATCTGTTCCATACACCATTAACTGTTTATTCAATTTTCCGCGGAAGTGCATTTATGTAACCCGAAAGTGCTTGGCTCTTATACTGTGAAAATCATTATAGATAAGCGTGAAGAAAGGTAAGCTGAATGTTTCCCATGTGATGTCCGAACACCAATCGTTTCTTGTGTCGGTATGAATTTCTTTTAACCTGCTTCTTGGTCTTGTAAAACATTGAGAAAAAATTTAGGGCCGCTATGTGGTTTGCTAAAAATTCGTCGTTTTCTCAGGTGAGGACAGATACGGAAAAATATAACCACCATTATGAGAGACGAGTAGCCAATAAGCACGGCAAAACAGAAAATTATTTCTCATCTGTGTTATTAATTATTACCTAAGTAACTATATATTTGCTGGGCCTAACTATTAACGGTTGACCCTTTCATATCTGCAAGGTAGATGGAATCTAGTAACAGCAATATGGAAGTGTAATAACTGAAGCATTATTCTCATTGATTGTAATGTATCCTACGTGTAAATGTACAAAATTTTCGAATTATTTTTATCAGGCGGAAATAATGAAAAGAGGATTTTTTTGCACGATCTTGCAGGCACTCGTCGTACAGTTTTGCATAATTATTTAGGACCCCAGAGATTTTAACTTTTTTCCAAGTTCTATCAATTTTTTTGGGTGTGATATGTCATGGTGCAACTAGGAATCTCAAAATAGAGCGCCCGTTTTCCCAGCCGGAAAGAAAAATGAGTGCCTTGTGAGTAGAATCTCCAACCAAACAGATTTTATACGGTCTTGTAGACGAACATGTGGTCATCAGGCGCTGATTAAACACTTGGTGGTACGAGGACTCACGGCTTCAGATGGTCACGTGAGTCAAGTGAGTTTATCACTGAGAAAGGTTTATAGTAGCACATATTTTCCCAAATTCGAAGGTATTTTACCGCTGATTCCAAGTTTCCAAAAAGAATGCGTCCGTGCTCCCAAACTTTTTGCATTTGGAGGCACGTATCATTCCTTCTTAAGACTTTGGTTTAACAGAATTCGAAGGAGTATATTAGTTTTTTGACTATAGAGCACAGTGTCTTTCAGAGGCTATTGCTATTTAAAGCAAAACAACGCAATAAATCGATCAAAACTTTATTGTGTGGTCAGTAAGCCATCATGGTGGACTGAAAACCCATCTTTCCTGGTTTGTAGTTTACGGAGGCCACCAGAAAGCTCCCCAACAGGTAGAGATATCCTTCCTGAAATATTTTGTCGCTAATTTACAGCAAACGGTAAATAAGTAAGTTATGTATCAATGTATTAATAAATTGCAAGTGCAAGTACCGCAGTCGCAGCAGGTTTGAAATAAACATTTGAGTTCAAAAATCAGAGGAAGTTTCATCGCTTCTCCCTTTTTACAGTTTTGATCATTGTCGTTACTATTTCTAGCTTCTGATGATCACGTCCTGTTCGGTTAAATCTCAGGTCCCAAACAGGTGGATTGTTCTTTTGACGGCCACCGCTCAATACTGATTTGTTACTAATAATCGTAAACTACTTCAATCGCTGTCACGAGAAAAGTTGTTAGGGAAAACTTATATCTGTGATAATAATTTATGTTTGCCCAGTGGGTTATATTCTCGTTTGTTACATTGAAATATAAAATGTTTTGCACTATTCAGCCGAAAATATCCCTACAACTTTCTTCACGAATTTTTTCTGAAATATTGCAATACTTTGGTGTGGATCTTTCTGATTCTTACAACTCCAGTGATCATCGTGAATTTTTTATATACCACGTGTTTCTGACTGCAACCGCAAATCATGAACGCAGAATCATTTCAGTGGTACTTCTGTTGGAGTAAATCAGAGGATTCGAATATAAATATTTAAATATAGATCTGTTAGAATTAGCTACTGGTGGTGATGTTAGGGCAACATAATCCTTGTAGTTCGCTGTTATGCAAAGAGTTAACGTGCTTGAAATTAGCACGATAACCCATGTTTATCACCACCAGTCAGCATCAGCTATCACTGAGTATGAGCCACTGAAGTAAAAGGAAACAAAATTTGTTTGCTTCTGAGGTGTTCCAACATATCGACAAAACAAAGCCTGTTTGAAAAAGTAAACAGTTTGCAAGCTCTTATTCATCAGGACATTTTCCATTCTCTTCGGCACAGATTCCACCAAAGTGGTCCTCAAGTACTTTTCTATTTCGCGGTTCAACATAAGTCTGACATTTGCCTCAGGTTTCTGGAGCGGATTAAGCCCACTGACTTGTCTTTTCCCAACAGACAATACGTCCTCGGTAACCTTTAGATCTGGGTTAATAGGAGGTAACTGGATGAACTAGAACCCTGTGTAACGCACGTTTTCGTACACGTGTAAATGCAATATAATATGTATATTTATAGAGAAACTTGTGGAAACTGAATGTCATAACCGTTCTTCATTAGGTAGTCCAAAGGCACATCGCAAAAGCTACGATTCACCTTACATAAACAATCACTTTTACGTCCGTTGAATCCGTTTCATTGCAAAATTCTTTGCTGTACACACTGCGCATCTGATGCAATAAACCACGTGACCCCAGATGGTGTAGATTAGACCCCATCATGTCGGTACTTCTATTCATTTTAAGAGAGGGTAAATTATATTCTACTTGGATTATGGGTCTGGAGGTTTGTTGTGGTCAGGCCTTTGCCGGAAAACTTGAGGCTATTTAGCCATTCCCCCATTTAGGTTCAGTGCAAGTTAATTGCATTCAAAGTTGACCGAATAATTGCACGCATGCACGCACAGGCAAACACACGTAGTCCCAAGGAGAGAAGAGTTATTCGGAACTTTTCATTGATTCTCAGGATGAAGCCAAATTCTGATAACAGGCAAATGACCTGTCACACTGACCCAAAGGTCTCTGGATGTGTAAACTCCATAATGTCGACCACACAATATTTTAACAAAAAGGCATATACATCTTTTCGGTTAAGTCTGTATTATTTTGATTTTACAAGTACTTGTTGTAAAAAGTAGTGGACAAAATCAATGGTAACATTTCCGAGATATTCAGTTTTTTATTAGATGATCTTTTGTTCCTCCCATCAGTAGGTTTTCTTCTGGTTTCCCTATGAAAATTCATCTTTTATCTTCTTACTCACTTTCTTTTTTATGTAATAATGATACAGTGATTCAGGTAGGAGTCACTGCCAATCAAAGGCTGCTGATTGGGGAGTCGCGGCCGGTGGAAGCGGGGTTCGAAAACTGGGCCAAATGGTTGAAGGTCCGCCATGATGATCGTCTGTCTACCACCGATCGTAAATAATACTTCATCATTTTGCTTCCCTCTCGGTTCTACCAAATTTTATTGGTATTCGATCAGCTCTTACCCCACTCCCAATTCAAACATAATAAGAACTACAGCGTGTTTAGTAGAATGGGTTTGACATCCAGTGTATTTTCTCATCAATTCATGTGTTCATTTTACAATGACTTGTGTCTATAAAATAGAACAAACCTTGGCCAAGAATATTATTCTCCAAAAATCTCGGAAAATATGCCCTCTGAATAGGATTTCAGGCTAAATTTTATACGAATTTCATTCAACGAAAACGAACGCAGGATCTGTTTCTGCCGGTAGCACATCAAGAGAAGTGAACAGTCACTTCGACGCAACTTTCAGGTTGTCGAAATGAGCAGCAATAAAGCTAATTGTTATTCATTTGAGATGATTTTTGGAAGACATAAGGTTTGCTAATGTCTTTTTTATTGAAAAAGTTTTCTGGTGAGTGATTGCAGCTATTGGTAAATCTGACTGTCACGAAGCCTTTCTCTCCTCTTTCTATTCATTTTCAAGCGCTTCTTGACAAACTCGAGTGGACCCGACCGGAGTAAACGTCTGCTGCGCTTGAAGAAATTTAACCCTCTTTGGCATTACATCATTCTGTTTTTGGATCAGATAGACCATTAAAATCGGATATTAGCACAAAACATTGCTTTCTTGGATTGATCTGGCGAGAACTCCGGTGCACGGAGTGAATTTTATCTCGGGAATTCTGCCAAACAAATACTGTGCCGATCCATATAGTGAATTGTACAGGTGGTACCCATACAACAGCTGCTGCACGTTAGTTTATGTGATCACAGCCAGACACACTTCTTATCATTTCATTATATCTGTAAACTTACCCAAGCAAACTGACTTTCTTAAGGAGTGAGACTATCTGTGGTTATGTTTGCCGTAATCAAAGAAAATCCGAGTGTAAAACAGATACACATCTGATCCAACCAATGTGATTGCGTGGTCCAGGTTAAAGTGGATTCTCTGCGGAATGTTCGTCAAACATCTAACCAGTCTAGTTTTCCTCATCTTATGGATAGATCGAAGTGAGTCAAGACACGTCATTTCATTCTCTTCGTGAGTGTTTGTAGCAAATACTTGGTGCTTATTGATATGAAAATGCATGAACTGATGTCATTATCCCATTAGCACACTTTTGTTTGAAATGATCTTGATAGTTATTGATGTATGATTGATCCCAATATGCAAGGCAAAGTTGGAGAACCGAATTTCGTCTTTCAAAATTCAATGTGTATTTTTCATTTCATATTCACAAACTGACCGCATCAAAAACACCTGAATGTTATCGGTCGGAGGGTAACGATTCCAGATTACTCTGGACGTTAGTGTCGAAAGTGGTGAATAGAATGCCTGCTGATTTTCGAAACGTGATATGCTCGATCACACTAATGAACCAATGAACTAGGAAACTCCTTAGAAGGTAATGCACTAATGTTGGTTTTTTGAGAATGACGTGACCATTCGATGGATTTAGTAGGGAGGAGGACAAATTCCGATATATCCTCCTGACATCAAGATGCATGGGTACTTGCACAATCACGAGCTGTACCATTTTTGGATAGTAACAATAACTCGGCCCTTTAGCCTAGCCGTTATCGAGGAAAAATCACTCAGTTGGTCAATTTTTGGGTAAAAGTATCGGTTATTATCAAATTTTCTAAGGAACTTTATGAATAATTTTGTGAATCGCACTGTTTTATGCAAGTTTTGACCACGTCCACTGCGCAGGTGGAACTAAACGTTGCCATTTTACGAGATAATTCAAACGGAGCGATTTCGTACAAAAGTAAGCTGTGCAGCTCCTCAGCGGTGACTACGAAGTTAGGCCATACCAATATCTCATAAAAAGCCCCAAAGAATGTCAAAACAAGTGGATGTATTTTAGTTTTTCTTCCATTCCACCTATTTGTTGTCCGCCCTAGAAGCCGACTTCATTCTTGAGAATAGCTTCAACAATTTGAAACGAACATGAGCCTCAGTTGGTCAAAAGATCCGGGATTTTAACACAGATAGAAACTGGCCTAATAGGGGACTTACCTGCACCAATCCCAGACTGATACCCAAGTACCGATGACTGAACTTGTTGCCCCTCTCAAAATTGTCAAAAATACGTGTTGTCGAAATTATTTCGAAGTAGCAGTTTTTTATGAGTTATCCATACAATAGACATAACCCTTTACCCTAAAATGTAAACTTGATGAGGCCTGAAAATAAAATATAAAGGGGTGTTTCCATCTACTTGACGAATATGGGAAAATAAGCTCAGCAAATATGTCGTTTTGTACACACCATCGACCCGAAAGCGAACAACAAGTAAAATACTAAAAATGTTTATCCACAAGTCCATCGGAAGTTTATTCATATAAGTATACAATGTAAAGACTGTCATTCTTCCGTGGGCTTGCTTTCGTTCTTAACTGTATTTCACTTTTCTTTAAGCATAGCCTCCACCTGTCTAGTGATAAGATGACTAGTTATCTTAGTGGCCATCCTATGATCCAAATTTGTCTCCAAAAATTAGCTCAGAGTCTGAAAATAAATTCTCGATCGCATTCGAATAAGGGCTTTTATGAGACTGCTGCAAAAGTTACTCCTTGGAAGATCCTATTGTCTCAAAGGTCTTTAGAATAACAGGATAATAGAATAACCCATAGAAAAAGGTCTCCAACCTCCCATAAGACGTGACTTAGAGCACTATCCTGTGGAACAATAAACTTCCAAAAAGAAATTATGATTTGACATTCCGGAAATGTTTTGTGCGTTGACCTGATAAATTTGCCATGCTTAACTGAAAGCAAAGGTGTGTTGAGTGTTTTAAACTTGTTGCATGTGAAACTGACGCTACGGAAAAAGGATTTGTCACTGACAAGTTCAGCTGCACTCCTCGAAATTCATCGTATGTCATACTGCCTATGGCGAGTTAAATCGATCGCTAAAACTATGTAAGATGTGAGCCTAGTTCCTTCTGATGTCTATCACCTGATTTTCTCTGTTTGACGCTCATTGCTGGCAGAGGATGAGCAGCGCTCGTGGCCCAGTTTGATCTGATTCATCCTTGTTTGAAGCAGCGTTAAGGGACACCCTGGATGGTGCTGTTTACAAGCTCCAAAATGAACAATTTTCTTGTTTTTTAGTTCCAGTTTCAAGACGGTTTCAAACATCTGTTCCTAATTTATCAACTGAGTATATTAAGGCTGTAAGCATATAGCTGCTGGAGATCATCAGTAAAACCACGTGGTGGATTTCGACAAGGCGTCATCAAACTTATCCTAAAGGATGGACAACCGGATTTTGAACTTCTCCTAGCAGGCTGCGGTAAATGCAGTTTTCGCAGTAATGGAACCATAATTTACTCCGTATACGTAGTACACTATAGGAGTTTTGGCTTAACTGACGATATTCTAAAAGTTGACGGATTTACTGGACACATTTCTATTGTGTCTTGGATTGATGTTGAACAGTGAGTGGTAGCTTGTTATCTTGCGCAAATAAAAAATTATTTTGTGTTGTTCCAATCTTCAAGGCTGCATGACTTGCGAAGACGTATATTTTGTGTATGCTTTCTTATTCTCTCCGTCTTAATTTGAGCTAGGGTTCAGTCCACCAAATGACCGACTGAATAAATTTGTTTTCAACGATATTTAAATAGTCAGTTTAAGTGGTGAAGAGATAGAATTTTGACTAAAGGATTCACCAAGCCGTGTGAACAATTCATTCATACCACCTGGAACATGGAATCTTTATTTAACTAAATATCCTTTCGCTTATTCACTAACTGTTCACACAAAATGAGTCCTAAGGAGAACTCGTATTCAGGGCGTAAAACTGTGAATAAAACATCTAGCTAATACCACGTACGAGTAGAATTTCAGCGGCACGGTTCACGTCAACACTTCAAGGACGAAAGAATTTTCATATTTCGCTGAGTTGAGTATTTGTAGTACATGATTATTCACATCGTAATCACTTTGGTCGGATATGGTACCAGACGATTATATTGAATAAAGTATGTTATGGGTAGCCAAACTATTTGTGGCCTAATACTTTGGAAGTTCCAATTGCTCGTTCTTCGGTACTGTTTGTACACGGTACTGTACGTCTTTCACGATTATCCTGGAAATCTGGTATTTTTATCAACTGTTCGTGCGTTCTACACCACATGTACGACCGTATCATAGTCAAGCCGTTTTTCACACGCTTTCTTTACAAGATGCTTTAATCAGACTTCTGATGATACCTTCCGACTGGTTTAAGTCTACTGATTCCGAATGTGTATACTGCGACATCTGTTTATGAACGAAGTTAGATGAGGTCTGAAGTCTACCGGGAAGATTCCATTATATATATATATATATATATATATATATATATATATATATATATATATATATATATATATATTTGCTTAAACGCGACCTAGTGCATAGTGAATTATATTATTTACTCTTCAATCAAGCAATGTGATAGTAAACTTGGATTCTGCCCATGAGTTTTCGGACATATACTCACATTTTAATTGTTTGGGATAAAGGAGAAAACAAAAGAGTCCAGTCTGCCCTGTTTTGCAAACGTATATCACTTAACCTACGGTGATCTTCATTGTACTCATGCTCAATATGCGTGAGGGGGAGAAGCACAATGGAGCATCTTCAGAGTAGAATGGCTTCGAGGTTTGATAATCTAAACTCCACAAATTTAATACGTGTATCCCTATGAGGCTGAGTAGGAAACAAAACCTGTGGTCAGTCGCTAGTATTATACGGAACAACAGTAGAACACCTTTCTATATCTTGAAGACGAGAACTGCATTCGAAATATCACTTGAAACGCAACAAGAGTGTAGTGTGGAGTAGTCGTACGCACAACACCTGCTGTGAATGGCATCACGGCGTCACGGTTTGGTTTCTAAAATGCTAAGACTACCTAATGCAAACCTTTGCCATTTATTGGCTATCTGGAATCATGCCATCACCCGTCCACTGTTGCAGCTGATGCGTGTAACTTAAAGTCGAGTGCTTCAGAGGTGCTGTTGGATCGATCCTGACAATCACTTCGGGTTATAATTAAGCAAACTTACGAGGAATGGAAATTGCAATTCACATCTGGAACAGATCGGTACAGTTTGGTCATTAGTTCTAGATGATGTGCCTGGTGGAAACTATTTCCAATCTACCTTGAGAGTGCGTATTTCATTTCCAAATAAAACGGTCGTTTCGGAAAATGTCAGAGCACTACCCACACGCCACAACGAGGTCATAATAGGGTGGCACATTGGGTCTTATCTGGGAGTGTTAATTCCTGAGAAGGTATCAAAATGAATGAATAACAGGGAAAATGTGGAGAATATTAATGATTAACCAATTACTAAGAAGATGAGTATGGTATTATACATATGTAATCAAGTGCGCCAATATGACTGATACTAAGACGAAGAAATGTGTTACCTAATAGTTAGTTATTACATTGAGCCGAACGGTACAGTGATCTGAAAAAATAAAGAATTCATTGAATACCCCACAAAAAAATATAGTTCAACTATGAGCGAATATATCTTTACGGCGTCGTCAGAAGTATCGGCAACTAGTTAGATGGAAACATCATGCAAGGATCATTTTCTTCCTAGACCACAGAAACGTTCACTTGGTTTTGTTTATATTAGTCTCATGAAATTCGTTATGTATTTCATCAATTAAAGTGAGATAAGTATTTCGTTTTTCGCTTGCCGAATTCCTCAGTCCAATAAGCATGACTTTCGAAATTCTCAAGCAACAAACGAGGAACTATTTGAAACGAGAGGTGATTGTTTTCCAAACAGAATTGTAGAAAAGGCAGAAAAAATTAGGGAAAATCTGAATACACCACAGTTGATCCCAAATGTTTGTATTAGTCACAAAAAAGAATTACAAAACATCACTTACCTTAATAAAAGTATCTAGACGTTGTTCTGTCCACACCGAAAAATTGATATTTCTTCCAAGAACACAGATTTAGTCAAACTGTACTGATATTTTCGTAGATGATTTATACTCTTACCTGATGCAAGATTTGGTTAACTTATGGAGCGCCAAATCAATGGGGGAAAAATGTGTCGCAGTATTTACCATTTTTATTTTCGGTCCATCGAATGTACCTGTAGGCACCAAGACGATCTTTTGTATGATGGAACAGTTGGACATAGCTTCAAACAACAACACGGTGTTATATTATTCTCAGGGTTCCAAAGGTGACAGTCCTTTGAGAGGAGAAAAAAGTGATGACTGGTTGACTCATCTCAATACACTCACTCCCAAGTGCTCCAGCTTTTCTACTAGCGGGTTTTGAGGCGGGTGAATAGTGAGTGTTAGGGTGGATAATAGGCTCACACACTTGAACCTCACCGAATGAAGTCCGGTGAATAGGTGAAAGAAGACTCATTTAGAACTGAAGGACCACCTCAGGGGTGGCTTGGATGTATGAACTGATGTGGTACAGATAGACTTAAATTTACATACTGTCATTACTAATGAATATTATTTTTCTCCGATGAAGAGAGTTTTCCTCAACAAGTACAACTGTCAGAGCAGTTACTTCCTAACTGCCTCATGGATTACGTAATACCGTTTGCTGATGGAAATTTACTTGGACTGGCATGGACAGCACCACTTGTCACTCAACAAGTCTAGTATTTACTGATTTGCCAGTGACACTAAAAAAACTCACTTCTTACTTAGTTTATCGATTATTTTTTTAATTTTCCCGGGTACACGTACTGGTAGACGTAGTAGATAAACCTACTAAGCCCAAGTAATAAAGGTTATCTGGTCAAAACGATACATATATATGCTGATATGTATGTTTACTCTGCAGTATATTACTTCATTGTCGGTAGGGTACCGCAGAGATAGTTTTACAAGATAACAAATAATCCATTAACCTTTATCGTCAAGTGCATTTTGCATGACTTGATCCCTGGCACAAATACGTCTGTCCATTTTTTCATGACAACCACCACAATAAGATGATGAACTGCAATTTGGTAGTTTCTCAACAATGTATTATTGGGGTTTTGATAAAACGAGTTTATTCATGTGTCATCCTTTGTTTTTCTTTTATACTTCGAACTATGCGCGTCTGTTTGATGTATGTTTGGATGATAAAAAGCGATTGAAAAACATTCATTACCGGATAATTCCAACTGCAGGCTCCGCAAAAAAACGTGCTCATATTCACGTTAAGTGGTAGGACGTTTTGCACAATGATTAGCGATATTTTGGTCAATAATGCCAACAAATCATTGCTTCCACAGCATCCGTCTTGTTTAATGTTAGGTGCTTAGCAGCTGGTCATCTTTCCTGATTGTGCACACTCGGGAGCCAACTCGTACAAGAATGTGGGTTCATATACTTTTGATGAAATGCCATTCGTCATAGAACGGAATCCCCGTGTTTATTGGAAGCTACCTACAAAAGTAAAGACATATTCGTGTCATTAATAATACCCTCCAGTTATTCCTTCAGTGGATTACATTTGGGCATAGGCATTACTTGCTTTATTTGACCATGAGCTATGTGACCCTAGTTACCTCACATATTTGTTGCTGAGAGGCTATTTTTCGAAGTTCACTATTACGTGAAAACTTCATCAAGCAACTCCGGACGGGAAAATCCGCTTGATCAGCATCTGTTGAACTGGCTCCTTTTTTCATTGCGTTATGGAGTGACAACTGAGTCAGAAAAGTGAATCAGTCGGACGAGAAAGTTCCTTATCGAGTTATACATTCTCACCTTACGTGAATTTGGTCGGGAATGCACGTCTACGTAAATTGTATTGCTTTAAAAGGCATTCTTACGTGTTTATATGCCATGCAAGAGTTAGTTTACAGAATATAAATGAAAATATCACTGACTTTAGTGAGATCTGAGAAATTGTTCTGGCAATAAAGGAATTCTTTTCTTCATTATATCTAGCTCACTTAAGATGACAACCCCCAACGGGATTTCATTCGTTACACCCTTTCCTTGTTGAGGCCATCAGCTGTGATAGAGAAAAACGGAATCCTGAAGTATGCTTTATTTGCCGGAAAGTTGCAATCACACAAATCTGTAGCTCTTGTATGAGCAATGATATGAACGTGCATGAAGTGATCGGTACGTCTTCGCGGCTCGGATTCTTGTTACGCCCGCGTGATTTTGAAGTGATTGGCGAAGATGAAATAAGTTTTATTCTTGAAAAGAAACTTTCAGCTTGAATGGTCATCCATCAATGAACAAATCTTTACCTGCCCCTTCAACTTTGTGAGTGGAAGTGTGTGTCCTGAATTCGTGGTGCCCAAACGATGCACTCCAAATACTCTAGGGCAAAAAAACAGGTAGAAAATAGATGTTAATAGAGAATTATATTACATTCCTATTTTATGCGATAGTGGTCTGAGCGAGATCGGATAAGCCATTTCAGAAACCTCATCTTTTTTCGGATTTAGACTGGAATTATTGGAAAACACAGAAATCCTAATTTGTGTTCATTATTTCTGATATTCCAGGGCATCTAATTGTTGTACTTGTTTGTGGAACAGCTGTGTGATATGCTTTTAGTAGACGGAATTTCCGTCTCTCAAATCACGGCTTGGCATGCAATGTCACTCTTTACTACCTATGAAGGTTTCGAAATCAATTTACAACCCATTCCGCCTAGCAACTGAAGGAAAATGTATATACCTGACTTGAGCCCCCTAAATCAAATTCATTTTGAGTGCACTGCCTGAAATTCTACTCTATCTGATCAAACGCTCAGTCAAAAACTTCCCCGTGTTGCGGCTTCTCAATTCATCGAAAGACTGACCACAATTGCCGGCGAATACTTTTCGGTACACTGTCGTGCAACACAGAACTTTCCGTTTATTTGGGTGAATATGTCGCAAATAAGTAGGTCCATCCTAAAACTCTCACTTGCTAGCACAAAACAATCCAGGCAAATACTGCCTATTTGCCTCGATTACTTCCTTCGGGGAAGTCCGGATTTGGGAAGAATACTGGGATATCAGAACACTTCACTTTCACTATCTTGATCTAACACTTGACTTCCGGAGACAGTATGTGGTTCTGCAGTCCATTTATCCAGATCATTTTGCGATGGGTTCTTTCTTATAGAGCACTAATTCGTTCACCTCTTTGGACATGCTCCGTTCACGGAGCCATTTGGTGGACATAGAAATTTAAACATTGTCCTTCAAATGATTTACAAAACACCTTCGATTATTTCAGTTATCACAGAGAGTTTTGCTGTCTTTCTAGTTCATGGTATACTGGATATGGATATTGGGTTTCACAGAAACAGTAGCCAAAATTTCAATGTTTTAGTATTATTGTTATAATCATTAGAATTAGCATTGAATATTCCAAAGCAATATGCATGCATTTTTAACTTAGAGAGTTAATGGCTTCACAAAGCTAAACATCTGTTAGTCTTAGCAAGATGGACGTACCTTTTTTTCTTGCAATGATCCTTGCGGCTTCATTTACTGCCAGCATGAAAATGTATCTCTTTTGGGAATTTCAGAAAAGGAAAGTATTGAGCAATCCACTCATCCACTTGGATAAACCGTACTTTGCATCATAGCATTAAGTCACCGCAGCTCGTTAGTCACTACTCATTTAAGATTTTCATAATATTTCTTGGCGTTAGTCGTGTAACCTAAACTCATAACAAGGATGTGTTACACGCTTGGACCGGTTTCCAAAATCCTCCAGTCGTTTTCTGAGTTCTTTATAAAACTTTTTAATAATATAACTACTATATTGACTAACTGGTTAGTGTCTCGGCAGGCAACGTCTCAGAGCCTTCCTGAAAGTGATACGCTTTGGTCGCTGGTTGGGATTATGATATACAAATAGCCACCGCAGATCCCACTTTTACGAGTACTCTACTCGCATCTCTTTGTTATTGATTCACATCGTGTTAAAAGTCCATATGTTTGGGTGACCTTTTTTATTTTCTATTTGATTCAAATTGAGGAAACCTAATACTTCTTCTTCTTTGCCACGTCCAGTGGAAGAACTCGTAAGCTCAGTAACTAAAACATAAATTCCGAGACAGGAAAAGAAATTTGGTCATCGTTTTTATGGGAATTTATACAACGGCAGCTTCCATTCCAAAACATATTGGTATACTGGATTAGACACGAATACTCAAGTTTTTTAATACAAGACCAATAACGCTGACTAATCCACTACTCATTTTCCTAGACGGAATTTCAGATACCTGTCAGAGGTGAACCACATCCTGTCGTAGCTATCACAAATCAAAAAAATCCACACATTTGCAGAATTATTCATTCGGCTTATCACTCCTTTGCTCGAGCAGTCCCACTTTACGATATTCCGCTCACTGCCACTATGTGATGCGGTTCATGGTTTATTCCAAACTAGACACCGCGAAGTGAAACCCTAATACTTGTCTACGAAGCATTACGCATTCGAAGTCCTACTATGTTAGCACTTTAACATTTTGGACTTCCCATCAATTTCTGGCTTACATCTCAACACTTCCAAAGGCCTCCAGTGCATATTCACTCTTTATCTATTTCCTTATCCTAATGGAAAATCGATCAATAACTCTGTCTCCATTCCAAGAAATAACTCGTCCAAATAATTTGCAGTTACCATATGCATTAAATAACTCTAATCTTCGCACATTCTGGACTGCTCAGAGAAATGGCGTCAGCTCCTAGAATTCTCGTACTAGAGCAGTTTGATGTCAAACAAGTAGTCGTCATTTCCTCTGTCCATCAAAGTTCTCTACTAATCTTACTTGACTGCTCCTAGCTGAGAAGAACATTCATTCACCACAGCTTTGTTTGGCTATTATCACTGGAGTTTCCCTGATTCATATGACCTTCCTTACTAGCAATGTATGTGATCTATAAAGCTATGCCTGGAAAAAAAATCAAAGAAATGACTCTTGCGGACCCCATTCATACTCTGTTTATCCTCTGAATCCTTCTATAAGTACCAAATTTACACCCGTCCCATCCAGTATGGATATTTATCGGAAATCTACGCTGTCTACTTTAGAGCATATTCCTGTTGAAAGAGTGAATTTCGCAGAGAAACTTTGCACTACCCTAAGTAGTTGAATCTGATTCTAGTTTTGTCTAATTTACTGTCCATTTTTTAGATGTCTCCAGACTGACAGTTATCATTTTCGTTCCTATTTATGACTGAAAAGTTAGCTCGTCACTTATAAAATTCCTCAGTGCAATACATTTCCGATGGGGTTGTTTGCTTGTGTAGATCTGTGAGTTAAAATACACGAGGTAAAATTAGTTCGCGAGACAATGATGTGATCAGTTTGAGCCTATTGAAGAATTTGAGTAGTCGTACTCATGGACCGAATGCCAGTGCAAGTACCGTAACCGATGGCCTTCACTTTTGTACGTCGAATTTCAGTTGGACCAGAATGAGTGGTTATCTCAAGGACTAATTTAGAGGACCAAAGTAGTTCTCAGCAGTTTTGTTATTTCTTTGGTTCTACAAGTCGCATTGTTATCCGTACTGGACACAAAGTAATTCAGCGAATGACCTGCCCTTATCTCGGAACAATGAAGCTCGGTTTGTCAGAAGAAAATACAAAGGCTGTTTTGGAGTGGAGGTGGATGCTTCGAGAAGCTGAGTGATTTAACTCGTTTTCTCAATTTGTAATCATCTGCTGAGTTTGTGCACTAATATATTGCCTAGATTTCGCGGCGTGGGTGCTTGCACGATAGTAATTTCTGTGTTGCAAGGAATCTTGAGCACCATGGAGAGATCTCAAAAAAAATTGCAAGAGGATAGCACCATTTTTATCATTCACTTCATGTAATTAACAATTAAGACCCATTTTCCGATAAACCTTATTGCAAAAAGTGTCATTTAGGTACAGTGTAATACAAAAGACTGTATTTTTCATACAAATATTAGGGAAAATTCAAAAAATAGTTAATAAGAGAATTTTGATTTATTCACCTGCTGAAATCAATTCTTATTGTTGTTAAACACTGAGCTGTTAAGAGGAATTATTCTTGAATAATTGTAAAATGAAGAAGATAACCTGCTACTGTAGGCAGCTGTCAAATGATTTGAGTAAAAATGATGTTTGTATCTTAAGTTGCCTAAAATTATTCTGGTACTACCACGTTAACAAGTTGGACAACCAGGAGGAGACTCGCCGTAACTGAACTTTCTCCCGCGCATTTTATTGGATGTACACCGTAAGATTAACCCGACAGAAGTGAATTAACTTTTCCATTAAAAGCTTGCCCATGAGTTCAGTGGAAAGGGGATACTGCGTAGCCACAAAGGCCTACTGCACTATTAGGGATAACCGGTCACCAGACCGTGAAACTTAGAGCGGTAACCATTTGGGGTCCTTGTAGGTCAGGAGTAACAATGAGCAGAAAGACAGTGAGTTATTGTCTACCAACAAACTGATCGTTGGTGGCGGAAACTCAAACCAAAGGCCTTCGAGGCCGTGTGCACATGCTCTCAACCACTCGACCACCGCCGGTTGCCTCTATAGGTTTCTGCCGAGCAATATTTTCCATAGAAGATCAAAATCCTGAAAGCTATATGTGAGTTCAAGCAGCTTTTATTTCATAAGTACTGACTGTAACTGTCGATTACCAATCAGCAATTTTCTTTCATTTTTATCTGTGCTTGACAAAGTTAACAAGTGAAAACGACGTTTGGCTTTGAAAGCATTGAGAATCAACTTCACCGTTGTACTTTTTGTATATTTATTTTTCTAAAAGAAATACTATTTTTCTGATGAATATTTCTGCATTCAGTTACGTGTAGTACGATATAATCATTGGAAGGCTATCGACGAGAGCATTTCTTGTCACTAGTTTATGATTTGTGTGGACCTAGATTCCTTTTGCTTTTAAAATGGAACCCAGTATTGCATACGGCAACCGCGGACAACCATCAAATATTGCTGAGTCAAAGACTGGTGACAAGCAGTTTGACTGATCGTCAGTTGTGTTTCGGGGACTGTCTATGGCCCACTAGTGTCCACACAAAAACACTCACTCTGGACGAGGGACAAACCATAATTTGCTCGTGCTACTTGGAGCCGAATATATATGATTTTCGCCGGTAGTTTGTCGTCAGTCCGGATATGGCATATTATTTATGTACTGATCTGTCGGTGATAGGAAAGTTACTTGTTGTGCCCGCAATCAGGAACGATGTGTTTCGCAATAATTTTCCCGGAGCATTCGCTGCTGTCGAACCAGCTTCAAGAAATGCTTTTCTGAACTGATCTTATTGTGCAAAAGGTAATCAGACTGAACTTATGGTCACGTTTGTTTGTTTATTAGCTACATCAGCAACACTAATAGCTGTGGATCTATTGTCTCAGGAATTAAAATATTACCAAATAAATAAACAGCCTCAATTGAGATACCTCCTTTATTAAGCTGCTGTCTAACATTCCTGGGGGAAATCTAGACGAACAATTGGAATTAATTATAATTCCCCTAAAGTCAAATTACTCCCATACTGCGCTATTGTTGTCAAATCGTTTGTGCTTTTCCTTCTCGAGATAATATGAACTGAACGAGACTAATTTTGAATTATCTAGTTACGTAAATATGGATCACGTGATAAGCTAGACGATACCGGTTTTCTTAAGTTATACATGGATATTCTCCCCATTAAAAGTGTTTGGTGAATATGTTTTGGGCTATCGTGTTTTTCATTCATATGTTCACATGAACATGCCAAAAGATAGTCTTTCTTAATCCAGAATTATAGCCTTACACGTTGTACCATATTCATTCCTAGCGGTGAATAACTAAATTAAAGTAAAAAAGAAATTCCAATTTGCGAGGAAATGAACCCCGATTTTAAAATGATCGAGTGCAACCCCGGTTATTTTCTGCGTTTTTTTCACCATTATTCAGGGCGGAGCTGGTCGGTTTCCTAAATGAAGCCTTGTCTAGTACTTCAACGTGAAGACTTTCGCGCTTGCTCTAAACAACTCATCGGTTCGAGGAGGTGGAAAGAAAAACGAGTAAAAACCTAAATTGCAAATAAATTTGGGTGATACCCTCACCAGGTTAAATAAGATTCGAGGTGGGTACTAAATAGCGGAGATTCTGTAGATGGTATTGCGAAGTGGAATAAATCGAAAAGGAAAATGGGTGGAAAGGTAGATAGGTACACTCGAATTGACCACTGTACAAAGAGTGAACGCTGTCTGCAAGGATTGTATGAGCGAAATTTTCACGCGCGGTCAGTTAAAATTCAAGTAGCTTAGCAAATAATTCAGATAACGGTATGACAAAAAGCTGACTGATAACCCACAGATTGTGATGAATGTTCCTAGAAGAACCGTATTCATAGGGTCTGCAAATAACAGGAGAAATTTAGAGGCGAACAAGGAAAACATACTGATAAATTAAAAAGGAATATGTACCCCGTTCATCCGTAAAATGTCTCTGATTTCGGATTTGGTGAGATTGCCCGGGTAGTTTATTCACACAGTTTGTAATGTGAGCTCATGATTTCATATTTGCCTAGATAATGACCTCTTAATATCGCACATAAGCTGGTCTAGCTTGTGCCTTTGAGAAAATAACAAATAAACCATAACAATAAGCCAATCGAGTAACCGAAACTATGCATCCAAAGCATTTGGACAAGTTTAAAGTTATCCCCTCCAGAGAAGGAAATTTATTGAAATTCCGATATACAGAAACTGCTTGACAAAGGGCCACTTTATTGGCTTATTCACATGTTTGTCTTAGAACTGGATAAAAAGTAACCCTTTAAGGATGGAAAAAATTGGAAAAAGAGCAACTCTCTGAAGCACCCCTCTTATCGCAAATCATTCATGAGAAAGCATAGTGCGGACAGAAGATAGAGAATATCGAAACAAGATGATTTCGAACACATCACACTAAAAATAGCCCCCCAAAATCAGGTATTTAATCTATTGTAGAATCTACCCCAGTCATTTCACTCCATTCTGCCTGAGTAAATAAAGCCATGTGAGGTGCGGTCAGTATCAGCTGACATGAAGTCTTTACTGAATGGCAAACAAAAACGATATGTATAGTTTGGCCAACGAATTCAGCAGCCGACGCCTGTCAACCTGGTCATCGATCCATTTTCCTGATGAACGGTTGATTTGTGGTCATCCATTAGAAGCTTGGAAAAAAGCCGTTTGTGAAAACTCATTCCCTAGGGAAGGCATTCCGATGGGAGCCAAGATTACTGATTTAGGCCGGGATGAAACATGGTCCGCATTTCAAGGCCACATTTATAGTGGGAAATTCATCATCGTTATAAATAAATCCACGAATTCAGTAAACTACTGTCACCGGTCAAATTATTATTGTTTCAGGATAGCACTGTTTGTCAATCTTCAAGAGAGATTTGTAAATCTATCATCTCAGTAAGGTTAGCCTATCCATAACTGCAGTTCTTCCAAAAACCATCCCGAGGCTGATATCCACAAGTTACTGAGAACCTTTACTCTATCCCGATGTGAGAAGTCAAGGGGCTTCATCCACCCTCGAAGTGCACTCCAGATAAAACATGCATATCTCCAGGGATGAAAAAATCTTTTCACTAACAAACAGGTGGATATTTTACCAAGTCATCTGAAAAAATACTCACAAAAGAAAAGTTGACCCCATCTACTGCTGGTGTTTCCAATAGTATCTGCTTTTAATTGTGGTCAGTTGACCTAATTTCAATTCACCTCATAAGCTCATATGCTATCGAGATGAGAGCTGACTGGTGGTGGTGAAAATATGCAACGTCTCAGGTCTGATTAAATTTATACGTCTAAAGGAAGCAAATTACTGAGGTCGCTACTCGTTAGGCTCCAAGGATTATTACAGAGATATTTCTATTTTTCATGGTAATACTCGGGTATAAAAAAGGTTCATGCTACAAATGGATTCATTTGTCTCTATTAGGCCTGCTTCTGTTTAGGACAAAACAGTAGTAGAGGGCTTCCGTGGTTTTCCCTGATGAATTAGATGGTAATATTGCATGATGATTCATATTCTACAGACCTGTTCATTTGGCACCATCACTGGAAGTTTCAATGTGTTTCGCTCATCACACGAGTTTTTCGTGGCGTGCTTGTGCTTCAGTGTAGTGGGAGATGTATGTACCCCATAACCTTTAAGGAGCACTGCACTATTAGAGATAACCGGGATTTTTACCCCAAGACTTGGAGTTGTAGACCAAATAAGGTAACAATAACGAGCGGGGCAAAAATTGACCAGTGTCTATCACCAAAGTACTCGCATTTTAAAGAATTCCAACCCGTGACTCCCGCGAGATTGAGCAAACGCTCTAAATTACTCGACCACCACCAGCCAAATGTAGCATTGGGAAAAAAGCATTTATTACGCTAGAGTAAATGCTGACTATATTTTCTGCTTTCGAATAATCCGGCATTCATTAGTGGAATTATGCAAAGGAAAATTTAGGCATATTTACCAAATATTGCAAACATGAAATTAGTAAGTTGGGAAATGTTCGTCGTATGTCTATTCGGGAATTTTCCAGATCACCTACGTATTGCATTTACCTGTCCTTGAAATCCGATGGAAAATGAAGTGCAAGTGGTGGAAAATAAAGGAAACTAATGTTATTTGAAGGGTTACTGTTTGGTGACCGGCCCTAGAAATAGTGGAACCAGGTACGTTCAGTTGTACCTTTCGTCAATACGACTGCTTGGCAACTGCGGGTCAGACGTAACGCTCTCAACTGAAAGGAAGGCATTTTGGCTGACATATTTCAAAGGGCTTAAACAATCGAATGAATTCCACTCTGAAAATGACTTTTTTTGACTGAACGACCGATTCCAGTGCATACTTTTGATAAACAAATATCGTAATTGATGTGGATTTTTATCACAAGAGTTGAGCCACGCGCAGTACGTAGACCTAGGTTGTGCTACACTAGGGTGCGGTGTTGACTGGGCAAATACAAACAAAAGTTATTTCTACGAATGGTTGATTCACAACACTCTAGATAATACAGTCTTATCGCAAGAATTGAATTCAGAGGAAAAACAAACAGGACCAATTATTACTTGCTCCAAATAGCCTTGAGATATTGAATGAAATCTGTTTGTTTCCTTTCCGTGTCAGGCTGAAATTCATCTCATTGCCTTGGTCATCGCACAGTTTATCTTTGATCGGGGAGCACGCGAATGACGTATCGAACGCACCAGACAAAATACAGGTTACAGCCATAGTCCGTCCTACGAACTGCGAGTGAATACACGTGTCAGAATAAACATTTACGACAAACTGAGACGACGAGATAACAACTAATGCCGGTAGGCTATTTACAGTCAAACTTGTGAAACCACACAAACCGGTCATTCAGATATCGTCATGGGATTCAACTTTGAATAAAGTCAAAGCTCGATAAAGTACGTCTGATTCAGAAAAATTGGAACTGCCCGCATGTTAGTGTATTTGTTCTCATGTTATATGAAAGGTCAAGGTTAAAAGCTGGACAAAGTTGACTGATTTTTCACTACTACTGTCCGGCTTTTTGATGTAACATGGTTCTTGGTATGCAAACCATTTATTCAGCTCACTTGCCAGATTACCATTGATAAACTATGAACACGTGAGTATTAGCTGTTCAGAAGTTATGCAAAATGGGTTGATCAATATGATGCTCTTTGTGCCTAAATTTCTAGCAACAAATATGTTATACACAAACAGGTTTGTCAGCCACGTAATACGTCTATGGCCACAAGACTGACTCGAAAAAACTAGAGCAAAAGCGATAGAGTATAATCGAATATTCCGTGTTTCTATGTTCGCCAATAAGATCAATACTCCATATTTTCTAATGGGTTTCAAGAGCGTTCGTGGTTACCAAGATATTATAGGGAAGACAAACAAAACGGATAAATAACCGTCTCTGCTGAAGCCCCTGATAGTCAGGTTAGGAGAACAGATTCCTTCAAACAAAAATTTGTGTAAGACTTGCAGCTGTCCGTATTTTAGCTTTCTCATCCTTGTGCCAAAATACTACAGAAGGAACTCAATTGTTTGTCTGTATTATTTAGCAGCCACATGTCCGCCGAAAGTAGAAGTATCTGTAGTGCTTTAAAATACAAATCAGTCCTTCTCTGTAGGAAAACATAAAATCCTAGTCTCCACTTACTTCCTCTAATTGTGTTTTCTAACTCAAGGTCAACCCGAATCTACGGGGAAGGACGAATAATTCAGAGTGAAGACATTTATAGTTACGTACCCTACAGGTGATCATGTGGTGCACGCTTAGATCTTATCTGAACACGCTACTTACCCGCGCTTACGCAGAAGAATAAAATCAGTATTTCTTCTTGGAACTTTCTTGCGAAAGGTGCCCATGCAACATAAATTAAACAAGAATTGTGGGTTATTCGGTCTTGAAAGATCGATCAACCTGAAATTAGTTCGCATTCTGAACTAAGCAAACGTGAGCATTTTACATGAACTATTGAACGCAATGCGTATTCCAAGTACAGTTATCAATTGATATAATAAACTGAATTGTATACACGGTCTTCTGAAGCGCGACAAAAATCTGGCAATTCCGGGGGCAGAATAACAAAAATGAACTAACATTCCCCCGGTTTACGGTTCAGTAATGAACAAGACTACTTAATTCAGCCAATAGATATTATCAATGAAAAGCTTCAAAAAGTGCTCACAAAGTCATAAAGTAAAATAGTCAAAATTAATAACTTAAACGTTTATGGGAAAGTTCAAACAGTCAAGATACTTACTTTTAACTGTGCATGAAAAGTTCAAACTTTCGAATTTGGCAATTACTACCTGTCAAATTTGAAGAACATTTAAAATGTGGAGGTATATTCTAGGGGCTATATTCGAAAACATAAAATAGTGAGGGTGCTTCACCGATGCATTGAAGGCTCTACTTTCTAGGGTGATAAAGTGCTATAGAGTGTATCTTCTAGATCAGCAATGGGGAGCTTACAAATTTGATCTTGTAGTACGATTTCATACCCCGAGTTTTGAATTCCGTCTGTATCCGCCTATTGTAAGCTGTTCCATGCACACGGAAGTCAATAGATCAGAAACTTCAAGTGTAATGCCCAAAAGCTACTCTTGAGGAAGGTTGGGGGGATTTATTTACCTGTTGCCCGTGACCATAATGGATCCAGTAGGGTCTCTTACTAGCACGTATGAACGGCGACAACCAGTGCCTTTCAATAGACTTTAGTTCTACTTGCAAATAAGTTACTACACTGTCAAGCAATCTGTGTGACTTTTGGGATTGCTCTGGTTTTCTATAAGGAACACTGGGAATGATCGGGGCCTTAGATTATTACCAGTTAGACTATTTCAGCATAATCCCAATGGGCTTCATTGCAAAGCAGAGTAGGAGAACGACGTTTCTACAAACCAAACTGTAGTGCCTAAGGAGAACAAGAAAAATGTTCCCATGTGTTTTACGCTTATTCCTCCAATAGAAGACCGCGAAGCTCATGTAATATTTCCGTTCTTGTACGCATTTATCATCTGTCTTGAAAAAAAAGGAAAGGCATTCGCCGGTGGACAGCCAGTGCGGTTTGACCGGTCAGTATGTACATGTGCGGGAATCTCTAAAATTGCGGAAATAAAAATATTTCGGCAGTAGCAATATTTCAGCGACTGACCGGAAGTAAGGCCAAGAGGTAGTGGTGTGGTAAACAACGAGACTGACAAATGTTTTATCAGATAAGGACAACCCAAATTTCTTTATTCATTAGTTTAGATTTGTCACTGAAAGTCAGCCCAAGTATGAGTCCGCAATAAAGGATGAATTTTTCATCCACTGTCAATACACGGGAAAGTGGACCAAAATAAGGTAATAAAAAGGACTGTTAGTTGTCTCAGACCTATTAGTTTTGGGCAGTCAGCGGATTCTGACAAATCAAACTACTCTAACTGGCTTTGAAGCATGTTGAGTGAAGATAAATCAGACGAACTATAGTCTTCTGGTATCCCTAGAAATATACATAATTATATACTTATCATATATTACAGTGAATAGTTAGATACTGGATTTGTGTAACTGAGTAAACTCAACAACAATATTTCGTATAAGTTAAGGAGTGATTATTTGAAGCTCACTGAATTTCGTGGAAGCATCGACCTTCCATCGAATTCGGAGCAAGCTTCCCATTCACAGGACAATCGTTCCGGAACTATTGTTGTATCACTCTACGTTCGCTCCCGCTACCTTATGATTGTCTCGCTGCACTAGTTTTGACCAATCTGCATCTCACAACTGGCGATGTATTCATTCCTTCGACCTTTTCTCTGCTGCCTTCTGTCAGCTGTTGAATCGGTTATCCAAGGATAACGTGCTACTTTTAAAGAAAGAAGAAGCGATTTTCTGTTTCGATCCATTTCTATTTTATTTGGCAACCGTAAACGATTCTTCCAGGAATGTTCATGAAGCGATTAGAGTGCTCATTTTGACCAGTCCCTTTTCAACGTCCATGCAAACACGAGTTCGTTTAAAAGGTTTTTTGTTAAATAAATCCTTCGTAAGAAGAGGCACTAGAGAGTGTGATCATTATCTGCATCCATTAATTGAAAGATCGTGTTATCAGTAGGCTTTCAGTATGAAAAACAAGCAGTCTCCTTCTTACTGCGCTTTGGTATAGAAACAGCACAGACAACCCTCCTACTGCACATTGATTCCATGATCTCCATGATCTGGTGCAAATTGTTCGGTTCATGTTACTTCTGTAACGTCAGATGTTAGCATTTATAATAAACGACTTTATATTGACTCAGTTTCATCTTTTCACACTGAGGGATGCGAGTATCTACGTCAACCTTCTTGTGATTAGGAATAGTATCAATTTATATGTGAAACTACCCGAGAAAAAAGGCAGTCATTTAGTGAAATATGAAATATTCCGGATAAGCGAAAGGTCGCCAAATGTATATATTTATTATATCTAGTTTCAAAAAATATCAAAATGGGCTTGTAAACCTTCCTGATTTTCTTCAGTTAAAAAGTAACCGACTTGACTTCAGAACAAATTTGATGTTGAATAAATCATTAATAATCATTATGAATCAAGCCAGTTGTATATGATATGTATGTGGTCTAAACCATTTTTACTTGGTAAAGTCAAACTGAGGCTCATTTTGGTGCGCTCCTCTTGGCGGAAGTCGGAAACTAACCACCGTTAACCTGGATCAAAAATGGCCCGCATTCGACTCTTGTCACCAACGTTTACCTCCCCTTGTGACAGACTTTCATTTCCCGAGGTATCTTTCGCGAAATGTTTCGCTTCCTCTTATATTGAATACTGAAGTAGAAAAATATTTTAAACATTTTTCAAACACCAAATCAGTAGTGAGTATTAAATTGCAGAGGAGATGAGCATCGACCATTTGAACATGACCTGAGCAAGTATCTTGACGGCACTCCACTTTACTGATTCACATACTAGATGTGGCTGCCATTATCTGGTCGCTTAGACCGACACATTGTTGTAAATCTTACGCCCGAGTCCTCCCTGCATTTCATCATTTAGATATTTACCCCTTTTCAAAATATCAATTCCACCCGTGGCCTTCATAGCTTACAAACAAGACAAGGGAATAAAACGCTCCGACCACCAAACTCGTGCTTACATGCCAGAATGAGCACTTCTAAATGTTTTTAATTGGCGATAGTTTTCAACCTGAAATGTTGCTAGTAGAAAACCCAAAGCCCTACAAAGAACGAATCCCTGTTATTCCCCATGTATATAGCTCCAATGTCTTCGGGAGTAAATTATGGTCAGGATTCTTTCATGAATGGCAGCCGGCTTAGAATGAAATCAAACATTTGTACCTTTTTTCCTTGTTAAAATGGCCATTTATTGATTGATAGTCATTCAAATAACTATTTTTCAGAATGCACCTTATGTTGTGTAGGCAATCGCCGTGTTTCTTTCGAAGATATTTGAGAACCAGCAGACCGAAGAAGCCTACTCGACCAAGACTAAATTCCACTGCATCACGTTCATTGTCAGATACCGAGAACTCATTCCAAAAAGTTTCCATATGTCATACAGTGTTGTAAATAGAGGTTAAAATGATGTAGGTAAAAATCTTGCTTGGAATAAGTACTTTTCATTCAGACATAAAAGACTGGTTATAAGTCCCAGTGGAAAATGGCCAATCGACGGAAACGGACAAAGATGTGAGTTGCATGAAATGATTACCTCCCAATTTTTTCCCCTTATTCGATTTCACGGCTTGGAATTTCCCAATTTCACTTCAATGAACCACTCAACTCCCAAACCAGTTTCATCCGTCTGCTGCAAAAATGCCCTCGCAATTGCTGTCTGCCGGACCGTCAGTGTTATCACCACCATTAGGCTCATCAAACCTCATCGCTTTTTTCTAATTATCGGCTGCTCACAAGGGCACTTCAAGTTTTGCCCACTGGTGCAAACGTTGTCTCTGTACTGCTACGTACAGGGTAACGAATGAAGAAGAGCTGAACGTCGTCGACTTCACTCTGACCGCTTTTCGGATGAGTAGCATAGCCCAGGGGATACGTAGCACATCACTCGTTCGTCTAAAAAGGCAAAACACTGGTTGATGAAGATGCCACGGGATACTGATTAATTTGCAATTCAGTGTTTTTTCAAAACGAAAATGCGGGTAACGGAATTTTAGCAGCTTATGCAAAGTAGCTAGTTTGATCAATAGGGATGTCAGTTGATCTAATGGGAAGACAAAGGAGTGAAAACAAATCAGTACAAATTGAGATCTTACGTGGTTTTAGTAATAAGTGGCAAAAGCAGTAATGAATAGAATATTATGGATGATGTCAACTAAGTTCGTAACTATTTGATAACCGTTCTGAATTGTTGTAACTGTGGCCCATACCAAATTAGGACGTTTACTAAAGAACCAAGTTGAGAATGAAGTAAATATTCATGATGGTTGTGGTAACGCATTTACCAACTGGTGTCCATACATTTGCCAGCCCAGAAATAGAAAACCAGAGAGATGGCGACTCTGAACCTCGATGATTTAAGATAAGTCATTTGAGGGTATTTACCACTAGATTATATCTGAAAGGTTCCATAGGTTAATAAAAATAAGATGGTTCCCTTAACGGATCAATCGTAAATGAAGGACGTACGGATGGGCAGAAAGGCGAAACTCTTATGCACATGTGTTCAGGACACACTTTAGCTGCCAGCCTGAGTTACTGCATGGGTTTCCCATATGGAGAACATCCCTACCACAACAACAAAACCCGAATAAAGTGTTAAATTATCACATTTGTGCCATATACGTTGACTATTAGGAATGAATAATGTACTAAATGAAATGTAAACCACGGGATCTATAGCCCATTCTACAATTATCTACATGGTAGCTTGGACTGAAATACTTCAAGTAGAATATTAAGAATTACCAGACCCCAGTAATTAGATACCCCTGTTCCCCAAAGCAACTTGAACATCGGAAACCGGTGTCGAAACATAGCACAACTGTTGCCATGGGACAATTATGCTTCATGTCATCGAGAGGCGTGCTGCAAAACGTAAGTGTTCAAGTAGGTTTTTCTAGAACAACAACGCGCAAAAAACACGGGATAGCAAGGTGGGAGTTTAATCAAATCAAGAGGAAATTTTAGATAACAAATACTTTTATGGTTTTATTTAGCTCCATTCCTTATTTTTCAGTTTTTGACTACATAACTTTACACGAACCTATTCGAACCTCGGGGTTCTGCAGTATGCACCATGCTAAGGTGAAGAGAAACAGTCCTGGAATTCAACTGTGCCACAGTAGGCTTTCTTCTAAAGAATCTGCGAATGATGATCATGCACGTCGTCCAAAAAAACTCACGTAGAATCTATGTATATATCTTTGTATGTATGCACATATGTATAAACAAATGTATGTATTTATCTGTGTGTCTGCATGTATGTATGCACGTATGTATGTATATTTTTATGTATTTATGTGTGTGCATATACGTACGTGTGAATGCACTTATTTCACTTCAGAAACTGAGAAATTCAATGTATGAAATGCTATTTCACGCACTCTGTTTGCTTTTGATCCGTTTTGAACCAAACCAATCAAGGTGACCGATTTTTGGAATGCTGACGCTTGAAATACATCAACTGTGTACGGGGATTTAGGGTATCGCGCGGATAATGTTATTCATTCCGAAATAGAAAATCTTTTAAACCCATCCTAGGCGATTACCAAAATCAACCAACCGCCTTAATGTTGCTCACTTTTACTCCTGAATATAAATCGCAATGTTTCACTCAAAGCTCCACTCGTTGCGATATCCGACCTACTCCTCCCCATCCAGTGCACGGCTTTCAGTCATCCAAGGCACTAGCCTCGACTACCTGTTCTGCAGAAGTGGTGCCGACTGTAGGAGTTGGTGTCCGCACTGATTGCTCACATTCAGCTGTAAAGACGTGTGCTTCTTCAGTGCATCTGTGATTTAGTTCGAAGCATTGCATAAGAGTCTTCTCACGGCTTGCTCCGAGATATTTCTTCGAAATACACGTGTTTTCTTCGCAACATATGAATTGAGTTTTTTAAAAACATGATCAACTTTTGTTGATCTGGAAATGCATCCGTAAATAAGGAGTATGCCAACGGTCGATTCTCTTTACTACAAAGACCACTGTAATTCAAAGCAAGATGGTTGTTTGGCATTCATCGATGGGCGGTGTTACAGGTATTTCGCAAATTATCCGGTTAACGCAACCATCAGGTTCCCATTTAAAAAGTCTATACATGTTTAATTTAGTGATGGGCTGACATACGAACATTCAAATCATGACTGTGTGGGTTTCATAGCACTTTGTTCGTCATATTTGAGTATGGCCCTTTAATATGACTCATGGGAAACAAATGAAATCTATTCTTCCCCCAGTTCATTATAGGTGAATCACCCGTAGTTGATCGTCAAACCTTCACCAGATAGAGGGTAATAATAACCACAGCTGTGTTTATTTAAATATGAAAATTTTCCCGAAATCCATTTACAAACAAAGCTAACGGGTTCCGTGTTTTGTTCCGATCAAAAGGACAGCCTACACTATTCACTCCCAAACTGGTGCTCCCAGTACAAATTTAAGTGAGGCGGAATCACAGTTGCTGGACTGGAGCATCAACAGGAAGATGGAAAAAAACCTTCACGATTCGTCGCTTTCCCCTGGAATCCAGAAATCAGCACACGAAGTTTGTGAAATTTTGCTAATTTGACCGAATTAAAACCTATAACTGCTTGACTGCTCATGCAAAACGGTGGACGAATACAAAGGGATCCCTATTCCACTTGAGAAAAAAGGAATACAGCAAATGATCACTAGGTATCATGGAGGCCCTCAGTGTCTTTCATTGATTTTGTATGGTACTTAGCTGACTTCACCCAACGAGCACCAAAAGCAGTTCTTGGTCACATCTACTCACTATTTACGCAACCTGCTCTAGCTGGCTCGGAACTGTAGCAATACTCTCGATGGTTAATAATATGGGGGCTGGTTGTATAAATTTGATGAATACCAAGCTTGAAGCACGTGTTGCACGTGCGAAATAAACGGAATAATCATCGAGGGCCGGGTGGACAAAGCATAGGATTATGCTAATCGGTTTTTGATACGAGGTACCAAAGTGAGCGAAGGAGGTCATTGCTTGGTCTTCACGATTCGTCCTATTTGCATAGATAAACAGACCGGAGATGCTGTGAGAATCTGGTGCCAGTCGTATTGCGGATAAGCCTAAGTCGAGATCACCTCTGCCCACCACCGTGCAGTATACGTCTCTCTTCGTAGCCCATTGTTGTTTTACACACTTTTGAGTTTTCGCGCGATAGCAAGTTTGCAAGCTGGTATTTATATCTTCCCGTGTCTATGGCAGAAAACTTATGGTATTTTCGGTTGATCAGAGACAAGCTGGACAACAGAAGAATACGGGATTGTTTAGTGAAAGCTATTTGGCAGTAGGTTCCGCCACTGTCCCGCGAACCGTGTATCTGATACAGTTAATCATATGTACACGAAATGGCGCGTTTTCGGAATATATATATATATATATTTGTGTTTAGGTGAATATTCGCATACAAAGCAATCTCCTTATAACAATGATGCACTACGTACATGGGCCCCCGTGTGTTGTCAGGTAGTACTCCGAGTGATGCCTACACTTTTTTCACTACGTGTTCAAGTAATTTACCTGTCAATCCTAGTTTTGAAGGACTGCTCAATGGTAAAACAAAGGGATACTGGGCACAATGAGGATAAATCATCCCACTTGTTACCGTTTAAATTACTATTGATTATTAGATTAACTGCAAAAATTCTAGTCTGCTCATACGCGTATTTAGCAGAGAGCGAGGGAAATAAAAAGAACAAATAGGTAGTTTTCCAGTATCATAGCAACACACAGTAAATATGACCCTAATGCATACCTGCTCTGTTTATTCCATCTTTCAGGAAAGATTCACTCAAAGAGATGCTTATTTTATTTGAAACACTATTCTGCAATTACAGTTTTTCAGTCTCTTCACCAAAACCGCTGAGAGTTTAAGATTTAGACAAATAATGTGGTGCTACTCAAACCTTGTGTCGTCTCAACGGACAAGGAAATGTGAATTAAGGGACAAATTATTTGAGCAGGTGGTCTTTTTACTGAATTGACTCTTTGATCAATGAAGAACTGATAATATCTCCTCCAGGATCTAAATGTTTCTCAGGTCAAATGGATACTTTCAACTATCCTCGAATTTCCCCAAAATCAACCCCATGTGATAATGTAGAGTGAGGGCATCAAAAGTACGAAGTATTTCACTTGCCGGGCATGAATCTTCATAAATTGCATCGAAAAATCTTACATGCTAGTATACGGGAGTCATTCCCATAGGGACAAACGTTCACTGATGGAGAAATGAACCACGCGAATGACGGGTTTTGCGAATACATGAATGAGAGCATCCAATCAAACTTCACATTTATCTGTTCGGTCACTAAATCTGATAATGCTTTCTCGTGACTCCAAAGCTGTTGGCGATGCTCGGAAAATGTTTTAACGCATAACATTGATTATATACTTTCCAAAAATAGTACTTCTTTCCTAGCTATTATCTTGTCATCGGAAGATCTATTGGTCGTTCCGGAAAAAAATCTGATTGTCAACATTTGGCGCTAAACTGTGGCATTAGTGATAGGAAGAGCAGGTAGATGAATGTGGGTTATCACCGATGCTGACTGTTGCATCCACCGTGGTAAATGCATTGGATGCCAAGATTTTTAAACAACGGCTTTATTGGTTATAATTTCAGATTTAATAAGTGCATTGTCCTTCACTAGTCCGTACCAGTGGCACGAATAAGCTATCCAACATCTATTGGATCTATCAAACAATCACGTATGCAGTACCAATGTTCAACTCACCAAAGATTTTCATGGAAACATTTCACGTTTGCCTCTTCTTTTATTCACTTCGGCATCTTGCAAAGAAGACACCCATAAGAGACCCTTGTCGTGGAGTGGGTAACGGCTTGGTAACTTTCATGGCTACTGACGGTAGTGTGCCCTTCTACTTGCTGGTTCAGTTAAATAAACCTTTCAGTGCCAGCGCACATACTCAGATTCATAGTAGTTAGAAATAAAATCGTTAAATCCGGGTTCGACTCCCAGGTCAGACTCAATGGACGGTCACTACTCATGATCCATAACACGGTCGGAACACCTTTCACGCTTTCCACTGGTCAAGTAAAAGTCTATGTCCTGTGATGTTATTCTCCAGAGCTGGAAAGCTTGTAGTTTATTATTCGTATAAATGTAACACTCCGAACCACAGTATATAATTCGTCTGAACAGCGGGTAATGCCGTGCAATGGATTTGAGCAGCGAAAAAAGATTTCTAGATTGGTTTCGTCTCCTCTAAGATATATTACGGTTTTTACACACAAGGCTGTGATTGCTTTCCCTCAACAGTAGATGCATATTGGTGTCATCTGCTCTTTTTTATTGCCTCTTTCCATTTATTATCCTCTAGCTTGTGACCAATGTACACGAATGCTAAATTACTGCATGAATATCCACAAAATACTCGAAGCTGCGTGAAGCACTCTTTTTTACCATTTGTTTACAATAATCCTGATTACTGCACAGCATTTTCCGCGGCAACAAAAGTCCTTGCATATCAATCGAATAAGCAGGTTATTTACAAAAACAAAGTTTGTCCTCCGTATTGGGGCATGACTGGTTCGGATACTGTTCCAGAAAATGACATCACAATATTTTATAGTGAACCTCCACATTTACCAACCAGTTTACCTGTAAAACTTTCGGTAATTGGAAGTATCCAGCTAGAATGACTTTGAGGGTTTGTCGGTCTTATGAATCGATAAGACTAGATATGTCTTTCTCATCGCAGACTGAATCCAAGATCCAATACAATATAAGGCCCACGTAATCTAGATTCCTAAGAATTTCCCCAATGATCAGCAACGCCACTTTTTGTCCATTGATGATGCTAGTCATTCGTCAGTCAACATATTTTCAACGTATTCAGTGACTACCATACAAAATCCATTACCCAAGCACGGGAATTTGGATTCTGCAAGAATCAATTTGCATCACCGAGCTTCAACAGAAGCACTGTGAATTACTTGTGAACAGACCGGTAATCAAATTATCCCCCGGAGATAGTCGGGCTCCTTTCGATTTAGCAGTTTCTTTCTTTGGAGAGAACGATTCCAACGTCTAGTTCACAGTTAGATATTATGTAGAAAGACTGGGACAGGAATGCCACACCAATCTGCATGATGTGTCTTCAGTTAACGAGATTATTCGTCTCGAAAGTTCTTGATTTTTTGCGTGCAACCCTCCCTCTCCTGGGTGGGTTTTCTTGCTTCCTCTAGTGTAAGTGCGGTTGTGTGTTTGTGTGCGGTTTTTGTGACTAAATGCTCAAACGGGTCATTACCTGATCTCGATGATGTCGCTTGTCTCTCTCTCTCTTTTTCTCCAACTCATTAGTCTCATACAGACAGTTATTCTCGGTCATTCACGTTAGATAGTCATCCTTTGTCAGTAGACCTGAAAGGGAATGGACATGGAAGTTTTCTTTATATGGATTGATACTGAATCATCCAATTGACGTTCTTTATTTCCACATTTGAAAACTTGAAATCTGTAAAACGAGTTCCGAACTGACCTTTTTTAAATTTTCCCCTGAGTAAGTTCTCATAACACTTCACTGTGTGGGTCGGCGTTTTTAGCCTTTAAATCGTCACCCTAGCATCATTCACGTCGGACAGTTTCACGTGGTTCCACTGCTCCTTTGACCAGTCAAATGAGAAACGCCCTGAAAGTGCTTTTCTTGTGGAGTCGTGTCACTAGCTTTACCCTTTTCAGTGTCCAGCACGCTGTACTTTTGCCCGAAAGCAAAAGAGAGTCTGTTTCATGAAAAAGTTGAAAATAATAATCTGAGTTTCAAACCCCTTCAAAGGTGATCAAGATGATGGCATTCAAAAATACTGTCGTAACATTCTTCACCACATCGCTCCCATCCAGGTCTGATGCGACTGTTCATTTCCATGTCTCAAGGTCATGGTATCAGGTCATCCTGGTGAGCGTTGAGATCCAGATGTTTACGGAATGAGCTCATTCCGTTATGCTCATGCGAAATCGAGGGGCAAAACAGGTACCCCTACTTGGACAAGTCCACGTTACAATTATTCGGAAGGTACTAAATATGACCAAGTTAGGAAAGTAGTTTATTTGCTTCCATACAAAACACCATTCTACCGGCCGTAGATGATCCATTCGACAGTTCTTATCTTTTCCAATATAAGTCAGTATTCGAAATGGAACCTACAGAAATCACAACAGACTATTCTTTATTCTCACACTCTGCCAGTTAAATCATTTAGGCACTCAGCATTCAATATACCAATGAAAAAGCCAAAGGAGTTTGCCCAACCTCTGGTCTGGTCAGTGTGCAGAGAATGATAAGGACTGATTTTTATGTGTAAATATTTGTGACAAGTTAAGACTTCACCACTAGGGTAAAAAGAATAATTCTGACAAAAACATATGTTGACAATGTCTTGTGGCAATATTCGTTTGAATTTATTATTTGAAACATGATATTTCATGACTAGTGGCTAAGGTCTCCGCTGTGTTTTCCAGGTTTACCTGGATATTTATCATTCCAAGTCCTCTAATTAAAAATTTATGTTAACAAAACACAACCTGGTGGATACGTGACATCCTCAAAATAACATGTTAACCATTTACAGCGGAATGTGTTATGGAGTAAATTGTCCCATTACACGATAAGTGGACACGCAAGGCTTTTTCCTCATTTCCCACAGTGGGAGTTGGAAGACGTGTCTAGCACGGATATTTTTACCCTAGCATTTTAATTCAATTTATTAAGGTGTACTACAAAGGGGTTAGCGTCTCTAACAAGAGCGGGAAGTTGTGACCTATTTCTGGCCTGAAAAACAGTTGCCAATTTACACAATAAAAATATATATCGACGGAAATACATTTTGACTACATTAGCGAAAATTCCGACAACTGTTCCCTCAGAATTAGACTGAAAACATTGTGATCAGTTGGGTGCGTACCAAAAGAAGGTCAAAGTTACCATTCACAATCCTGATTTCACATTGGAACTGAAATGGGGGTAGGCTTATCGTTATCATTTATTCAAGTGATTTAGCCCTTGAGGGGTTGGGGTTAGGAAAAGAACCATGTACATGAATGCTCCAACACACCATCATTATACAACACCTCATCACAAATACAGCTGTTTCGGTTTCAATCACCGTTCCAGGTTTTACCTAGCACGAATAACTTTTGCAGTCATGTCGGATCGAACCGTAGGCGTTGAAAAAATAATGGGTAAGTAGAAGACTTACGTTTTGCTCATGCCTGCCCATTGCTTACTATCTCGTGTTCTTTATGCGCGTGCTCAGCAAGGCTGGAACAAACGGCCGGGCGATCAGGCCGTGACTTTGAGCAGAGGCGTGTAGACGTTAGCTTCGGCTTTGGATCTGATGGGTGCTTCCCAGGTTCCTGGTTTGGGCCCAGAGGATGAGGATTGTCGTTGGTTAGAGACGCTGAGATATACGGCTCGGAACCGAACCCATGGGAGCAAATTTTGTACAGTTTGTCTGATGACTGCCCGTTTCTCATATACAATAGGAAAACAAAAAATCTACAAAGCTTATACTGTGAGAATGTGGAAAAAAATTGCTTTTACTTGTTATAGTCTTTGTACCGAATCATTATCTTCCGTCCCTCTACTTTATAATTTTTCCTTATTGTTTCTTTGACATCACGCTTGTCCTCAAGCCGAATATATATATATATATATATATATATATATATATATTCGGCTTGATTCAAATAAGTAACCACCAATTTTTCTTCCAAATGTTGATTTGTAACCTACAAATAGCCGAAATAGTTGCAGTTCACCTATAGTCAGGGACAAATTTTTTCAACTCGGATTACCGGTTTCCGTACTAAGTAGACTTTCATGAATCCGCAGTAATTGTTTTACGTCAAAACGACGTTGTGCCAATTTCGGTTTTGAGATGAAATGTAACAAGATTCCGTCATATACAGGCATTTTCACGACGTAATATGAGAACAGTTAACCGGCGCAGTGCAGTAGATCGGAGAATGAACGGTAACTTAATTCATTCAGTGGTTATTGGGGAATCGAAGATGAGTACCCAAAAGTGGACCAAGAAACTCTTTTTAAAAGCAGTGCATCTGCTCAGTACAAAATTACCACAATATCTTTACCCACATTCTTCCGCGTGCTTAGGATGTTCGTGGAGACACTTAAGGTCTCCTGATTTGACTTCATCTTACCAAAATCCAGAGCCCACCAGGTAAGATTGATTGATGGGCATATTCACCACAATTTCCGGTACACAGATAGATCTGGATTGTGCGTTAACCATGGCTCTATCCAATTTACCTGCAGCAATCGCTTTACACTGGTCACAATTTCCCTGAGAGCAGTATGGCATATCATGATTCGTTGGCATGGTTAGAAATAAACAGAAATCCACTCTTTTTTCATTTTATCATGCTTGGTATCTATATTGAGAGACTGATTGGACAGCGTTCTCTCAAATTTTATCATTGAAAGTTCCACCCAATTTTTTTTTGGTTCACTTTAGTGGAAACAACTGCAGTATTTGTGTATGTTACTGTTATCAGAATCCCTACTCTTGACTCTGCTACCAACCACACAGATTCTGTCAACACCTAACTTTTCATTTAGTTACATTTTACGCAATTTTGCAGAGTTAGAACATAGATTTTGTCCTTTTTTTAACTCACAGTTGGGTGACCAGTTCTTACATATTCGTTTTTTGTTTCATTTATTCAGTTCACTCCGGTCTGTGGAAATGTGATTTGAAAACTTGCCACCACTTGAATCCGAAGGTTAGCTATCAAAGTAAACGCTCCTCATACGGCTGAGCAGTATTGTCGATTCCATATTCGATCCATATGTGAAAAGATGCGTCGTTGTTCAAGCATCAAACAGACAAAAGATTCAATTCGTTTCCTGTTAGAATCAAAATGTTAGTGACACACCACACCGTGATGACAGACAAATTAAATGGGTGCGTTTGCTGGTGTGCCACGGTTTCCGGTTTGACAAGCCTCGTTCACCACAATGATTTGATTAGTAGAGTTTCACTCGATGATGACGATAATGATGATGATCTGGGTGACACTTTTGGTGTTGGTGATGGTGAACTGTATTTTGATGGATTTACGAGATGTCTGATGACTGTTTTGTTTCGCACACACTCGCCCACGGTAAACATTTCCGAATCTCATCTTCACAAGGAAATAGCCCCCTTTCATTCATCCGTTACAATTTCACACTCACAAAAACGCTAACAAAATCACAAGCAGTAGAGCAGCTTGGTACAAGAATACTCCCTTTCTCCAATACTTAAACCCTCAAGTTGGTAAAATCGACTGTTGGAGATTCGTGAGTTTTATTCTGGAATACTAACAAGCCGAGTTTACCGGGGTTCCCCAGGACTATTATGCTCCCTGCGGTTGTTCTTGTATTCACTTTTTCCCGCAATTTTCGAACTCTCAACCGCAACAGCAGCCCAACAGAAAAATTTTAAACAAGTTAGTTCTCAATTTCCGGATTCTCCAAACATTTTCAGTGTAGAAAATTTTCCTGATTAATATTCTTTCTTTATTCCAAATGCGAGTACTACGCGTGCAGCTCACGAGCTGTCTAAAAGTAACTACCTGTACTACGATAGTGAGCACTGCCAGCATAGGGCAGTATCTGCTTCATGGGGGTAAAGACATCGATAGACCTCATTTTTTAATCATTCATTTGGATGCTCATAATCTCGTTCTATTGTGTGCCAGATGTATGACGTAGAGAGGAGCATGCAACGAGGAATCATCGCATTTCATTTAACTGGTAAAATATAGGAAGTGGATATTGGAAGACCAAACAGTTTTTCTGATTAGGTACTAGTTTGAAATGCTCTTTTCCTCTTATGATAAATGAAACACGCTCCGGACAGTTTCTGAAGTACACGGTTTGCTTTCAGAACACGGATTTTTTCATACTCCAAGAGCATGAAACGGCGAAGCAGGAAAGACATTCTCTAATCCACTACTTCTGGTATGCTTATCGATATTCATTCTCTGTCATTTTTACTAGTTAGCAATCGATAACCAACGTGCAAGACTATCATCTTGTGCGTTTGACAATTCTCATGCACAGACAATTAGACCTAATTTTGAGAAACAATTTGTCAACACGGGGAGCTCCCTGAGCCAACTGCCTAGTTCAGCTCAAACTTCCAAACGAGGAGTCGCTAAAGTACAACGAATGTGACCTACTGGGATAATCTAATAACAGTGGTCATTATTTTCGGCTACTATCCATTAGTCGACCATTTTATCAATCTGCTAAGAACACCATTTTGGACAGGTTGGCATTGATTTTGCCGCACATCCGGTCTTTTAACTTTCAGTATTGGCCCTTTTTGTCATCAGTGAAAGCACTAGAAATTGCTTTGAATAACCAAAAGTGTATGGGGGCGGAAATCATTCAGATGAGCACTAATCAGGAAAGTGAGATATATTGTGAATGAATACGGTCAAATGATCACTTTGGAAATTAGGCCCATGGTAAGCAGCACAAGGTTAACCACTACGTCAGCGGGAAACAGCAATTAATATGAATAAGTGATGTTCTGTTTGAATTCAGATAAGCACCGGAAAAGAGCTAAAAATACGAGGTAGTATACAGTATGCAAATGGCCAGTTTTGACAACATGTTGATTGGTGGTAGAACTGGCTTTTGGTCTATTTCTAACGGGACCAAAATATTCCTCAAATTGCTTTGCAGCGTATGTTAGTTCACACTGAAGGCCGTACATGGAATTCGTCTTTGTTTGGTTCTATGTCTGGGTTTGCATTCCTCTGGGTGTATCGGTGTGATTGTTATAATACTGAGGTATCCCCTCAGAGATTGAAATTTTTGTGCACTCAAACCCAACGCGGTTTTGACGTGAATACCACGATATATGAGAATTATCTGACCTGAACATGAGCTTTTTCAAGTTCATAACGTTTTGAGGTTGTGTTCCACTTGGTGATTAGAATAGTTTATCGAAATCAAACATGCTCTCATCGGGAAATTTCTATGAATTCCGGTTTTATATCCTAACGTTCGTCACTTCTTTTTTCTACCCGTGTTTCTGTAGTCTTAGGGGTTACATAATTTCCTTCAAAGCATGCACAAAGCTGGGATTACAATGACAAAGCTTGTTATGAGCATTTACATAATTATGGTTCGCTAAGCACTGACTTGAATACTCAGTTTAACTGAAGGTGCATAACTTTGAATGCAATACCTTTGTTGACTTGACAACAAACTAGTTGTTTAAATTCAGCAAAAGAGGCCAAATATGGGCTCGTTCTGGAGAATAACATATGACCAAGAGAAAAGTGCTTGAGTGCGAATTCGAAGTCATAATAAGGAGCTGTTCAATGCATTAGGATGAGAACTTCACATCTTACCGTTGAGAGGAACATTGTTCGGCTTTCATGGTTAAGATCTCAAAATTATCTTTGCTGTGTAAATGAGTTTAAATAATCATTCGGTAGGGAGGTTTTTCCAGAGGAGTTTGTGACGAAAACTGGGTCTTAGCGTTAATTTGGTGTCAATTACTGACAAAGTACTGTTGGACAGCATTCGACCCTTGAGAAAAAAGAACCAGTGACATGCTGAGATTTTTAAGACTGCTCTCATCTTATGTCCAGTGTACAGATAACTGCAAATGTTTCAGCATTGTAGAGTCTAGGTAAAAATATTATGGATTTGTTACCTCAAAATAATGCTACTGCTTTATCGACCTCACACAGTAGTGTACGGTCTACATATCTTCCTGGCAGTGAATATAAGAGAACCTGAGGACTGTCATTCAAAAGTCCGTATTCAATTGTTGGCTTCACGGTTACTGTTATGTAGCTACTATTTTTCATTACGAAATCCAAAGATAAGAAAGATTTTCTCTGTTTTATTTCTATCTAATACAAGCATCCCGTAAACCCTATGGAGTGTTCAGTACCAATCTGAACGGAACCTGGTGTCTACAAGGAATACTTGTCTGTAAGGTTTTATTAAAACAATACATGATATCACTACCCGTGTGCTAAAGGAAAATAGAAGGCAACAATTGAAGAGGTGTACAAATTCAATCAGTAGGGAGAAATTTTTTTCAACCACCGTTTGGTTCTGACTTGAATACCTGTTAACAAGCAAACGAATTAAACTTGTTGAGGATATTATCATTTGGTTGTAGGTTGAATTGGATTGTTGTGTTGGTGGCTGATTCAGATCCTTCATGGGGAATTCCAAATAACTTTATAGATAGTGGTATTTGGGAGTATTTATTCAAGCAAATCCACCGTATCCATAGACTATCACCGAATCTATTCTGTTTTATAGACTTCGCATCAACGAAGCCTATATGTCGTACTACCCACAGTAGCCTGGTAGACAGAAATTAAATAGTAAAAAATATATTTTACCATGAAAACCTCTTCCAGAATTGCTGTTTATTGCACTTTCTCTCTCTTTAAAGCGGGTATTTCGACATGCCATAAAACAACCTAACTGAAATATTGTGAGTGTGAGAATATTTCAGTCAAATAATTGCTTTAAAACGTTGGAAATCGTGACTAATCCATGGGTCCCTTTCCATTATCCCGTATTTTTTAACTAGCAGAAATCCCTTCATTATTGCGAATTGGGAAATTAACAACTTGACCTGCAGTTGCAAGCAAGAATCAGAGCGATGAATCATATACTGGGATGCTCTGTAGTATTTAAGATGGCCTATCTGAATAACTTCCGATTGTAGGGCCTGTAAAATGTTCTGAAAGGTTACGGGCATCTCCGTGTTTGCTAAATACTTGTAATACATTTACTAAAAGAATGTCCGATTTAGTTTTCTTGAGTGGTTTTTATTGTTTCCGACAAAGGTCATATTTAATTATGATTAGAGGTACAAGAGAAGAGACGGTTTTTGAATGGATGTAAACAAACATCAGTTTATTTGTAATCTGGGGGATACATGCTGGTGACAATCTAAAAAACCGTTATCGTTTGGATGAACTGATCGTAAATGACACTTTTTCCTAGCAAAATTACCTGGCTTTCTTTGATGTCAACAATACACCGTTCATGCATTGATGCCCTTTCGCGGTACTTGTAACCATTTTAAAGTGTAAGACGATCATTCGAATGTGATTAGTGCTGAAATTCCAAAGCAGAAACATCTCCAATTCTGCGAACGGTTAATAACTTGGAATGCACACAATCGAATAATATTTTAATCTTTCCGTTCCCAAATGGCACAGTTTATCAGAATAAAAGAGATTCACATTCGGATCTCGACTAGTAAGGGAAAATCGCTTCGAATAAGACACCTCGGGATCCATCCTGGTGTTTTTGAATAAATTCTCCACAGTGTGAAATGCTTACCAGACAGATTATCCCTTTTTTGTTGCAAGTGGTTGCTAATTATAGCAGTTTGAGATACTGGTTCACCGAGGGACATCTCTATTTGCGATGAACCAAATCAGAATAGTCCCCCTTTCCCTAGCACCACTGGTAGGGAACGCTCAACTTGTTGTTTTGCAGCGAGTATATTGTTATTAGTGAGATTACACTCTCGGGGGGCTGCGGTGTTATCAAACTGATAAAACTTTGTTCCTCATGAAAGACAAGTTTCTCACGGTTGCCAATGGCAACAGATGAACCATCACTAGACTTTGATAGTAAGAAATAACCCCCACTTTTCTTATTTCAAACAACATTCTGCAACATAATATGCAATAGTCGATGGACGCACTTACCACTGCTTCGTCTGAAAATAATAGACTTTCATTACTCATGATCAGTTGCATATTTTTAGTTGGAAAAGGCTCTCTCAACAGCCCAACCATTCTAGTTATTTTGGTTCAGCTCAGTTTAACATACGGAATAACAACAGTGCAATTTATTTGCATCATTAAAGAAATACGGCGGTTCGAATGTTTGCCAAAATTTGCTAAAATATTCACAGCATACTCAGTGTAGCAGATAAATCCCAACCAACCTAGATGAGTGGTTATGCGCGAGCTTACCGCGAACATGAAAGAAAATTTGAAACAATATGGATTCGTCCCAATACATTGCAATTTCCAGTGCAACTTTGCTTATCTGCCACAGCAATGTTTTAATAGCATAAACCATTTTGTTCATTTCCATTGTTGTTCTTTTAGTTTTACGGATAAAAGTCAAGTGATAGTGAGTTGTCCTTGTGATTATGTTTCTCCATGGAAACCGATGACTTGGAAAGTGCGGAAGTGGTTTGAGTCTGTCTGGTCGTATGAAATTTTGTGAGGGTGAGGTTGAGGGTTTTTGTACTATATAGCTAGACGGAGTGACGTAGAATTAGGATGTAAAGCGAAAAATACAAGCACTATCAAGGGGCACGGTATAGTCCTAGTTGTTATGATTCAGTTTCACTAGTGTTTCACCAAATTCAACCCGAACATTCGAAAGGTGTATCCAGGGCGAAGACGTTTTTCCGAATAAAAGCCATCTAGATGGAAGCTGAAAAACTTGATATGTAATTAGGGACCCCCCTCCTGGAGAATAGTCGAGCACCGACCAGGAAGGTTTCACGGATCAAGTACTCAATTATAACAATGTGTAAGTTGTAAACATAACATTCGGTCGTAAAGGGGACAAAAATGTTGAATAAGCTTTCAAAGAGTATGAAGTGAATTATGATCACACAGATTTGCTTTGATACTTTTAGGAATTTCCTTGAGCGCCATGTCATTTAGGTTTCACGCACGTGTTCTGTAGACCGGTAACTAGGTGTCCTTCTCCGTGATTACCATTCTTATTCGAGATTTTTTTTTCTCCTAGGTAATGCGAAAGAATGTAACTAAAAGAGAGCAAACACCGATATGAAGAGGCAAAGCATAAAACATTTGGTAAATAGCTTTGTATTCATACAACTAGACGTCCCCCGGTGGGACACCTTCAGAATGTCCACATCGTAGTCGTCAATCATTCAGTCTTCAAGTCAAAACTGAATAAGAGACAGGAAGGTAGACGATAACAGATAGATCGAGTTAGATTATTGCACGAAAGAAGACCAAAAGTCAGGGACAATTTACCATGTATTTGAACTTCTCCAAAAACTTCTCAACCACTGTGACTTCGTCTACCAGCACAACGCACCGACATCATTCTCTGATTTGCATATTTCCCCAAATTTTCAAAATCTGCTGATGTCAACTTCGGCTGCATTCAGATTAGACAGGTGAAGTGTGGGTGGTGGGGGTTGAGTAGAAACCATTATGAAATAGTCCGTTTCTTCTTACCAGTAAAGATGCGCTCATGCACATAAATAAATGATAAAACGAGAAACGTGCGCATCACCTACTGATCCCCATTGTTTCGGTTGTTCCATTCGTTCTCCTCTGTTGTTTCGGATGTGTTCGTTAGTGATCAGATCTGTATTCTTCCGAAAGATGAATGTTTCATTCACTTTATAAATTGCAAGTTATCTCAACACACTACTTCTTGACGATAAACAATCACTCTCAGAATACTGAAGCTAAGCAGAGAGTGTAACACCCATCTGATTTGAACTGAATTTCCAGTGAGGCCAAAGTAAGTCAATAATTGAATGAAATGCGATAACAACTTATATCTATCAAAGTGCCATCTATTTTACTCTGCGGAACGACTTCAAGTTATTTTCTGTTGAAACACACCGAAAACAACAGTTCATCTTGAGAAAAAAGCAATGGCTAATTCAGTTATTCTAGCCTTATAGTACTTAAATTCCTGGATTGTCGGAATACGCTCATGTTTATAGACTGCAAAGGAATATCACTGGTATTATTTCAAAGTGAGTCAAGAAGCCACAATCGAGACCGAAACAATCAGGCTCAACCATTTGTCGGCTACCCCAAAAACGATTTTTGAGGTCGCTCGCACTACCTTGAGCTATCGTTGCCGTTTCTTTTTCAACTCCATCCACGAATGCCCAGATAAAGCTACTGTAAATAATCAAATCGGTCTGTGATAGTTGATCGGACACCAAACCCACAATAATCCTTTTTTTCTCGGTTTCAATCGCCACATGTTATTTCCCCTTTTCCCGACCTGGCATCAGTAGTAATCGGTATCCGACGAGTACAATGACGTTTTTTACAACTTTTTCTGGGAAAATTACCAAATACCATATGATTTGTTATTAGTCTTCTTCTGAGCTAGGAAAATGCTGTTAATTCAAGTAGGTGCCTCGACAAAGTTGACGTTTGGATCTGATTTTGATGCACAGTTCTAGTGATTTACTGCTAATTATGGAATGAGAACCCTTGGATGGGTGCCGTGAGGGCCATCCGTTCAAGTAACAGGCCATTGACGGAGGGATAACTGCTGAACTTCAGGTTTCTCCGTGATAATAGGTACTACTGTCAGTTTGATTTTATGTGATATGTACAAACCCGTGAAGCCCATTTTACTAGGTTTGCTGCGCTAACCAGTCTATTGGAAGTTTCGCAGCAGAGAGGGCACCAGTCTACTTGTCTAAAAAGTCATATTACCTAGGTGAGGGTTCAGTGAGCTTTTGTGAAAATCTTCCTAAAGAGCACTTCAAAATTTGAATCACAAACACTTATGAGGAATGTCTTAGCATCTATGTGTAAAAGTGGCAATAACGATACCTAATAAATTTGGGTGATTATCACCCTAACCACTTCATTATTAACCGTATGAGTAGGAAATATTAGTCGAGAACACTCTAATTGCAACTTATTATAAATGACCCTTTTTAAAGTTGTGAACTACAAGATACGGCGTGCGAAACAGTAAAAAAACACTTTGTCATCGGTCAGTAGTTGGATTGTAACGGTGCATTATTCAAGCCCTGGTGTTTCTCTCCCGTGGGAAACGGTGCAAAATGTCCCCGATCAGACGAGCAAGATGGATAACCAAGTAACGAGCTTGTTTGTTTGTGTCGGCTCGGTTCGGTTTGATAAGTACGAGGAACTATCACTGCTGCAAGAGCTTCTGCTTCTGCATGACCTTGGCCACCAATTACCCTCCTAAAAACTAGCATGGGAACTATAAAAATTCTGCTGTTAGCTGACTGTCATCATTACATATGCAGAATTCAACAAAAACATGCTTGGACTTTACGTTGCGTGCTTTCCTAGAAGCTCATCCATTTTTGTTTTTTCACGGAACAGCAAAATTCCCTAATTATGAGTTCGAAACAGAGGGTTACGAATCCGCATTGTGGCAAAACGAATCAAGTCTACAAGTCATCTGTATTCAAATAATTGAAAAAGAGCTTCTTATCAATTATCATCCATGTACAAACAACAGCAAGCAATAAAAAATAGGAAACAACCCTTTCAGTTCAAAAATTGCATTCTGGCTTCTTTTTCATGGTTCTGTTTTAAAACCCGGATCCTCTAAAAGGTATAGTTATCATTTGGGAATCAATCTCCTTGAAAATGGTAGCTCTGCTCTCAGTAAACCAATTTTCTTTCAGTATGGTTTGGTCCTTCATATATCAACAACTAACGAAACGTCACAGGTTTCTCGGGTATTTCGAAAGAATGCTTGTATAACGGACTCCCAGCAGTCGTTGAGGTACGCGTGACACAATCCACAAAAACGCCAAGCGTCCAAGCGTCAATACGGTTCTTTATAAAACAATCACGAATATGACACAAAAACTGTACAAACCTCGACGGTAACCTCTCCGTGAATCAGAGTCAGCCAAATGCGAGCAAATTTAGGATTGCTTGAGGTTAAGGCGGTCAAATCAGCGAAATGTCCATGGTGAATGTGGGCCAAGGGTCACAGAACAAATCAACGCACGTACCAGTCAGCGGTCACTTAATGTCAATGTCCGGTATGTGGTTCAGCTAATGAGCAAGTGTGGCAAAAAAGTTAATGGGGAACATAAATTTGGAGTGAGGGTAAGGGTGTCAGCCGGGCCCTGAGTTGTAGCCTCGAGTTTAGTTGTTTTGTCGATTACACCTTGGTTGTACAATCATTTGAGTGACCCTGATTCTGTCAACAACGTAAACCGTCATTTTCACAGTGTACGAAAGACAGTCAGTGGTAATCTTCGTATGAAGATAAGCACACATTCATGAGACAGTACTTGTCCACTTTGTTCAGGGATTCAGTGAATCCAAATTGAAATCCATGATACAAATCATACAGATGCCTTATCGAAAACCAAAACGACTTTGTTTACCGAAAAGCCTCTCCTGCAACCTCGCATGTGCCTTCATATTAAGCTAATACGATTGTGAAAATAGCTTGTGAATTAAAGTCCCACAGCAAGCACTAAAATAAGTATGTCGAATATCACGTAAACTTAATAATACTGTTACACTTGTATTATGTCAGCATATAGAGAACAGGGAATCACGGCAAAAGCTCGCGTTTCTTCCACAAAACTAGCTCAATGAGTTTCGTATGAGACAGCATAATCCGTATAGTTATTTGTTATTGAAATAAAGCATACCAAGCAGAAAACGGATGACCTTTATTGCATAAATGTTTAGATTGTTGGTAAATTGTCTCAAAACGGATTATTCTGTACCGAAGTAAGTAGAAGACCAAGTATTTTCTGAAAGCATCGAAAGCTAATACGCATTGTATTTTGCTACACTTTCCCGCATATTGATTTAAGATACGTGGTATCCTTCCAGGGAAACACAAGGGACTCTTCTTTCACAGCATTATCGATCCAATTTTATGTTGACAGAGTCTTGATCTGATCAAGAGTACTTTTCGGTATGAATAAGCAGAGTACCAGAACAAGGAACTAGACAAATAGATGCATACGGTTTCCCCCCCCTTTTTATTTTTCTGTGGCATCTTGTTTGACGAAGCGACTGCTTTGCAAATTGCGAAGTAGTTTGCACTAGTTTTTTTCGTGTCACTGTGTATGCGTGTGTGCAAGCACAACACAAGCGAGACTGATTTGCATCCATCCGGTGACAAATATACCTCGCTAATATTAGCCTGTAGGTGCGATCACTTGTATGCTTGTTGTGGGTATTCAAACTTTTACACTTGTGTGCTAGAGGGAAATGGAGATATAATCAAAGGCTATGGTAGGCAGTTGCCGTAGTGTTCAGAAATTATACTGTATTAGTGCCTCTGCCCCACTGCCTTAAATTCTATCCCAATGCCAGTTTATATGAGTGTGTAGATGGTGGTTTAATCTGCAAGCATTTATATATGTTTACCTCATCGTCCGTGATGAGAAACCAGTCCACAATAGAACAGGAACTGTAGCCGTCTATTGATTATGCCTGTCTCATAACTTACGGGCAATCAGGTTGATTACGCTTTTAGAGACCAAACACAGAAACGGAACTATGCAAATGTTTGTTTTACGTACATGGCCGCTTTGCGCAAGCCGGAAACAGTATTTTTTTGCCACGGTTACCCCAGTGAATACCCCCAGTTTCTACCGGTATCCCGGGATAGGTGAATAAAAAATGTCAGCTTTGCTTTGCGGGCTGCACGTTTTGTGGTCAACTCTATCCGTGTTACTATGGTATGCGCATAATCTTAAGGACCGTAAATCACATTGCACTGATCCTAATTGCATAACAGTTTCATAGCATTCGACAAGTTCACTGTACTATGAACACATGGTAAAGGTTACCTAACAACGCAATTTTCTTGGCATATGGTGATAGGGATAGGCAGTTTAAGTAATCAGTTATTGTGTCCAAGGTACCAGCAGTGCTTTTATCTGAGTACCCCAACCGTGAACTATTCACCCATCGTTTTCTACTAAAGTTGTTTTGTTTGCCTCAACAACATCCAAGCGTGGTTACCATTGGTCTCTATTAACAATGATAGTTAATATATTAATCATCGATTACGTGGGGAGTTGGTTCACCCGGAAGAAATTTAACTGTTATTACGATTGTGAGTTTTCAGATGAAAAGGACAATTTTTCTAAACAAATGAGCCAGTGGTCTGTGTAATGTCACTTGATCCGTGAGGCATGACAAATTTATATTTCTTTGTGTGTAGAACATAACCTGTGGTTTGGAACATTATCAGTGCTACCATCTACTGTACGAATAGACTGACAATGGGAATGATTCCACTCCAAAGAGCAAATAGAGCAAAATGCCTATTCACATACTAGTATCAATACAACAAATTTAGTGGGTAATGAAAGAGAGTAATCGAGCCATTTATTCTAATTCAGCCACGAACAGTCTTTTGCTGATCCCTCGAAATAGAAGCGTCTGAAATTGCACCACGGTGGTTTATACCAAACTACGTACTTTTGCATATATATGCACTACCATATCTATTCGTCATTGTTACCGTGAAGGAGCATACCATGCATAATAACGTGACAGGAGCAAAATAGTTGAGGTCACCTTTTCCATAAGCGTACAATTATTTGTCTGGTACATAAATCTTGTCTAACATTTTCCACATAATCTCTTTCATACTACTATAATTTTCCCGCGGGCTTTTCCCAGCAGTGGTAAGACAAAAACGAACTGAAAAGGGCTTATTTTGTGTGGGGATTTATTTATTGTAAAAGTTGGATTTACCGAATTCTTCTGCTCAGCCATCGTAATCTGGCCCTGCCCGATCAAACTGACAGGGATAGGGATGGATTGAACAGTAGTGCTTAATTTGTTCTTCAGATAAAAGCGTCTGTTTTTTTTCTTGATGAAGCACAGGATGTATTTCAGTTCATAGATACGCTTCATCTAGCGGCTGATTTCAAATTCCACACACCCAATAAACTGACAGATGACAACAAGAAAAGAAGGGATTTTGTTTATTTGGTTTGACATTGACAGACGAAGGATGCCAAAACCACAGAAAATCTCGAACTAGGACCAGAACAGATCGCGGGGAAATTAGTTTCTTTGAATCCTTCGAAAATGATGGCTGCTTGTGGGGATTCGCTTATAAAAACATGAGAAAGTACGTAAGTTTATTCCTGTTGAATTGGTCATACGCCTCTGGAATTTGATTGAAACCAGTTGTAATTTATTCCTGTACGCGGGTTCATAGTTTGTAGTCTAGTTGTGAAACAAATTCACAGTAGTACCATCCCGGAACCGATTCTGTGGAGTGGTTTTGCTTGTTGTCCACTGCAATATTGCCCTCTATCTGAAGGACCGATTTCTTTTGAGCAAGAAGAACAATTTGGGCGGAATTTATATTAGTCACCAGTTTTGTATACTCTCAGTCAGCGGCTAAAGCAAATTGCATTTGAATACGCAAATTGCAGGCAGTGCGAAAATTGCACACAAGCAAACAAATGGAAAGAATCATTGAATCTAAAACATGCGATACTATTAAGATCAAATTATGGATGGTGTGAGACAAATCAGGATGAGGTTACAGGTCACTACCATAGCAACACAAGACGCTTAACGAATGTCATTTGGATGCAGAGTTCAGGCTTTGTCCGGTGAAATATTACTTCCAATGGGAACTTTTGCAAGTTTTGATTTCTTCACCTCATGATGATCCGGAATGCACCGGTCCGGTCAACGCGGTGACTTTGAACAAATAAATGATGATCCAATACACTAGAAGGTAATTTCCCGCCACACACAGTCAAGTTGCTCTTGGTGTGCTCACACGTTCCGGTAGTGAGATGGAGTTCGGTCTATTCGAATTACTTGACAACTCAGGCACACGAAAATTGCTGGATACAGTTGGAAGTGGCATGAATGTCCCGCTATGTAAGATAAATGATGTATGATTTAGAATGGAACACTGATGAAGTCTGCCAGAAAAAGGCGGTGAATTTTATCACGGGAGTCTCCATCAGAAGTTTCACAGGAAAAAATTAACTATATATGGTGTCATGTAATTCTGAAAGAGGAGACCGGATACGATTAGCTAAGTTCCATAGAACGGACTCAATCGCTACGTTGGTGTAACATGGAAGTTCACAGTACGATAACGAAAACTATTGCTTTGCTGAGTTCAATAATGAATAATTTGAACGACATGACATCCAAGATCACTATCGTGAGATTTGCCTATGCATCCTCAAGTCCTCGAAATACCCAACAGAGATTTCATCGATTCTGCGGAATAATTCTTTTACCGGTTACTCAAAGCAGCTACGTGAATGATTTGATAAAAACAAGGAGGTTATTGAGCGATGTTGACTACAACGGGAAAAATGGGATGTTTAGCGGGTAAAAACCATCTCATTACCGGTAATTCTTTTTATGTATTTGCACCTTCCGGGAAAGGAAATCTTATTTATTTGCTTCCACCCGCACAAACCATGGGTTAATGCGAGAGTAATAAAATACGAAGCACTTTTCAGTATTCTGTCTAGCGCGATCGGCCATTTGGGGTCACATCAAATGTCTCGGAGATTTGACCACAAAAGTGGTACTCTGAATATACCCCCGATTATTGTTTGCTATGTAATCCGTAGGGGCACTTGTGAGACATGGACTTTGTATTCTATCAAGTAATCTCACTTTATTTTATTGTCCACGATAGTCTACCACTTTTGGAACGGTCGCCTATCGGTTAACACTTTTCATCCCATCAACTGTACAGTAAAAGTCTGCCAACTCTGGAAAATGAACCCGGATAAAGTCCATGATACGTCGTTTTACGGTGCATAACCATCGGATGGAAAATGTACGAAGCCATCTTGATACAGGAACAATAAACTCTCTCATTAAGATTTGCGTGCAGGATTACTTTGCTACTCTGAAACATGGTGCGTGCGACCGAATAGAGCAATGGCTACATAGGCTCTCTTAAAACGTAAACGTTGAAAAATTGCTTACCATGCAGAAGGGGGGAGTAAAGTCACATCAAAAAGTTATTTTCAATTTGCTAGATAGTTTTTTTCTTGAAATGTCGGTAGCATACACCAAAGTTCGTAGTTTCATTAGTGATCGGCCGTGGCCGCAACTTACCATTGAGCTGATTTATTATTGATTCATCAATGAATTTGTAATCTCAGGCTTTCCATAAACTAATGTCTTCACTTGCCCAACAAATTTCATGATATTTACGATTTACGTTTAGGTGAAGAGAGATAAATGTGGGCGTAAAGCAGCTACAGCTAGGTAAAAGTTTAATAACTTTATCGGGTCTGGTCATGAGAATAAATAAATATATGAAATTCGTATGATCCTGTGGTCAGTTTTTGGTTGTCTTCCGATGGTGTAAAATCAATTTGACCGAGGCTGTACGCTTTGGGTATTAGACTTAAAGTAAGGTTATTGAAGCTAGTCAATACCAATGCCGTAGGTTGATATAAGCCTCCATCTATTCAGTGATCTAACCGACGCTAGAAGCTTGCAGCACTATTATTATTCCGAAGCTAACCAAACATATTCGTCCATTAGACATCTCAGCTTACAGAGAAAAACATTCTAGAGAGAAATTCGTACACCACATGACGTTTTTCTGAGCTTTCCAAGGTTGATCAGATACCTGCCACTGATATGGGAAATATACCGACCTCCAAGATGACCGGTGTGGTGATCCAAATCCTCTGACGACACTGGATGCATTTCAAATTGCCGCTACTTTATGCGCAATAGAAAGTAAAAGTATTTGTAAGTAATGTTAAGCTGGATTGAAGAGCGGGGTGTATAGCACTGGTTTTCGAACGTTATTTCTATAAAATCACCTTTTTGCTTCGATATGCTAGGTCTTTTACCACTGAAATGTGTATCTGTGGGAGATTTTATGCAAACTACCATACAAATTTTTGTTCTAATCCACTTCGAATCACTGGACAAGATCCGTCACAGAAGACTGAAACTCGTGAGTCTTCGTATTTTTGCTCTGATTCTCTTAACGAAGATGCTGAGAACCTGTAGTTTCACTGAATAATTTCCTCGTCATTGAGATCACAATATGAGCGATTTGCCAAATGACCTTGACCTTAGTGTTCACGTTGAAGCAAATTGAAGTTTTTCCTTCCGATGAGTTAGACAACCATCGATAAGGATCACTATGGAAGTGCATAATACGTCATGTTTTCATGTCATAAAAACATGCTAGTCACTAGAATTTCAACATTGATGTTTTGTTCTGTTTTGAAAGACTTGAATTTTTTCGGTGAAAATATAAAAGCAAACGTTTTCACATGAACTCATTGTGTATTATTTCGTTAGCGACAGTCAATAAAATGCACCATATTCTCCTATTTTTGGAAGATGAACAATAAGTTTTCACAAAAGGACGGTCAGAGTATACAACCCCAAATAAACGTTTAGTCGACGTTTTCCTCCGGTGACCCGATTGCCGTAGCTGTTGGATCACTGTGGAATGTTATCCTACCAGGAGTTACACAAATGTCTAGTGTCTTGAAACGGTTTCTCCTCGTTCATAATGGGAAAAGTGCGACAGATCACTTAGGACGAAATGACAGAGCGAAGCCCAAGAGATTTACATCCACCCATGACTTAAAGTAACTGAGATCAAATACTGGTTCTCATTCATGACAGTTTATTGTAGTTACTTCGATTTCATAAACAAGCTTTGTCCATGGATAGAATTAATTTTGATGCAATGATGCTCGACATATTTTCTTTTTCACTCAAGGAGGAGGCTTATGGGTTTCTATGGGGAATATAGCCTGAAGAGGCTACCTTTTTTGATCTTCACCACCGAAACCTTTCAAGAATTTTTCAATAAATTGAAAAATGAACCGACAACGTTTGTTTCCGCCAAAGGCATGGTACTTGCAGCCATGTGAACACGGAACAGTCATTCTCTTGTATTACGTGATTCAAAACAAGCTGAATCATCAATTTTTCTCAATAAATCCGTAAGATTCACTTTTGAACTTGGTATAAGTTCGGAACTAGAAGTGTGTCACCAATCATATGCAGCAGAACTTCCTCCACGTGTTTGTAATTTATTATAATTTATATGTCTACAATTCAGTCGAATGACGATGGAATATCATCAAATTGTAGATAGTTAACGTCACCTTTTGGAGACGAACCAATGTAGAATTTCAACGGGCATTGGGACTGTCATCAGCATGACCTTTTAAGCCGGACACCGCAGTCTTTTTTATTTTATCCTCATGGAAAAGGTACAAGAACTGTATGAATTTAGTGACAAATTTCCGGAAACTTGTCTGTTCCGCTGAACAAATTAAATCTGATATGTTATTACATTTGTACTCGGTGAAATAACAATTATTAGCCTACCCGTTTTTTTTTAAATAATCTAAATCATGCATCATGACAACGAAAATAGATAATTGTGGTAAGGTGTTGATCGTACACCAGTCTGCTGTGGTAGAATTGGCTTGCTACCCGGATAAATTGCTCGAATGCTGATAACCAGGTTACCAAATACTTGCCGAATCATTATTACGGAATTCACTGTCACCCGGTGGGACAATTTCTCTACATTGGAAAAAACTTATTTTGCTAACCACTCAAAAACTATGTCTAATTATTCGAAAAACCTCTAGCTCATACCTCAGTTCTACGAGGTGATATTGATAAAAACGGGGTCAGAGAATAACGTTTAGCGCGAATCCGCCTCACTCAATTTGCACCGTTATTTTGGAGGCAAGTGTCAGAGTTGCTGTACTGACAGTTGATTCATTCAAAATTTTACATACTAAATGTACTGGTTCAACTTCTTCCTACTTTTTATATTTGGTGAAATATGTGGAACTTCTGGCGCAGATTTGTTCACTCGAACATTCCTGGTAATATGAAGCAGTTCGATGATGATATAGCCAGGTTTATCAAATTCTGGTTGCATCCCATACACTTTCACTGTGAAGTTATTTGTGGAAAGTGAGTGCAACTCGGAATTCGGTTCCGTATCGACAATACACGTTCGATGCCTGAGTTATCAGCCAATCCAGTGGATGCCATTTGAGCAGAACTTTGAGTATTGAGACTGAACACTCTAAACAAGGTTTCCTAAACATGAATTTGAAAAGATAGCACAGAACCAGTGAAAAAGCACGGTTCAGTTCAGCTCAAGTACTACCTACTGCGAACTGATTACGATATATGTTTTCTTTCTGCAGAGAGTACACTGACAGGATGAGGCATTTACTGTATTATCACAAGAGCAAAAGAGACCGACATAAATTTACTGTACAGACTTACTAAAAGCTCGTTTTAGAGTAAACAGTCCAATCTACATTCTTGTTAACTGTTAAAATATACCTCCTTCCCGTGGCTCTTGTCTTTTGCCGTTCCAGAAATTTCTTAGACTTATTTGGGATATGCTTAGCTGTGTGGGTACGTACTCGATTTGAATTATTAGATCAAATTTTATTGAAAGGGTTCAGACAGACTTTTCTAATGAAGGCTACTGAGATCCCGGTAGTATACGCACCAATAAGCCAACCTTCAATGAAGTGCACTCAGCTAAAAACTAACATATACTAGTCACGTCAGGTACAACGTATATTCGCACCCATTTTTGAGAGCTGTAAATAGATTTGCCTTGAGATTAGAAGCTGATGTAATCGGTTTCTTCAGTAGTGCATTTGGGTAGTATCTAAAGGTGGTTCTATACAAATAACACTGGCCTTTATAATTTCTCCAATGAAAAGAATTTCTTTAATTTATCAGATCCCAGATCCGTTTGGAGTGTATCGGAAAAACGACGCTCCATTTGATATGTTAAAGGTAAGTGTTTGTTAATCGATAACACAGCGTTATCGGAAAAGTTGATAGTCAGTCGACGTTTCGGTTACCGCGGGTAACCTTTCTCAAGGCCTGTTTGGGATCAATTGTCAGTACCGAATCTCTTTCGATACTGACACACTCATAATGTAGACACGATCGAAAGTTCTTACAGTGGTTTTTCTTCAAATCGGCACCGAAAAAGGTACACTTATTTCTCATTGCAAAGCGAAAATTCGAATGCGAGTGACAACCGGAACAAGTTTAGTAAATCGTAAATCTTTCTTGACAGTATTTACAACCTTCAAGATATAATCAGGAAATGATAATGAAGGATTTTCAGAACAAGTATGTCTGAGTTTATGAAGGACTGATCACCGAATTTAGTAACCCTGTCTGATTTTTTCTAAAAATTAACGTTCTTTTTAACTTGACTTAGAAGGCTATATACAAGAAGGATTGAAAAAATACTGAGGGGGATTTCTACCACCAAGTTATTCGTCATAAAGTCGATGAATTCGCTGTTTTCAAACCACGTGGTTAAAATATGAGCAAATCGGTCATTTTCATGACGAAATCTCTTGCTTGTTTATTAGCTGGAAGAGGCAGTACCCACGAGTAATCCTTCATTTATAAATGAGTGTTTTATACGTTGAGTTCCTAATTGAAAATGAAATTGAGCAGTTTTATTTCAGAGTTTACGGGCAGTGATATGAATTACATGGTGCAATACATAAAGATGCTCAGCCAATGGTTTGAAGGAATTGAGGCTTTGTGATACAAGTTGCGGAAGAATGTTTGATCATTAGGCAGCACATTTTCGATTATCACGGGAATTTGTGCGAGTTCCTGATAGCTTTCTGACTTGACTGGTTAGCTTTCTGCATCAGCAGTATACAGGGTTGTGAGATACAAATGTTTCGATTTATAGGTTATTCACATTGGCCCTGAAAGACTGAATTGGAGCAAACACAGTATGTGTGAAGGCTACCATGATCACTACATTCAGGTGTATAGAAAGTGTCACTTACACTGGGTGGTCGACTCTTACAAAAGGTGTCGTTTTCGTAAGAGCTCATACTCACCATGATCTTCATGAACCACGTATAGAGAAAATTGTTAGCTAAGATGCGGTTGCAAAAACCACCGCAAATACCAACCTATCAATTATTTTATAAGTTAACAAGTATACTTCCGAAGGAACAATTTGTCAGAATACAACTTTTTCAGTAAAGTCATAATGAATTTTGAAATTTCGTCATAAGCAGCAGAAATTTATTTACGCTTCTGAATAATCCAAGCTTACCCACAGATGTAATGGTACGTCTTGTTCAATACATCGTTCACTCATTAGTTTTGAATTAAGGTATCTACGACAAAGGCTGGTCTGCTTGCTCGTGCTAATGAAGTATGAGTGATATGACTTCGGGATAACAATAAAATACGGATAAATCTCATTCTTCTATGTCCATTAGTAGCATACAAAATATACCCGCTTGGATGACTATTTAGAGCATCTTCATAAAGTTGCAATGAACGATATCTGGGAAATATCGGTGATTGTGTAAATTCATTGAATTAAAACTATTTAAACTTATTTTGCTATCCTACTTCTCATTTATGAAATTAGCAAGCACATCAAGACTGGCCAGGCAAGCCATTCCTAGTCGACCGGGAACAACTGCAAACTGTGATCATTGGAACAGGTTCAATGAACATACTGACAGATCCCACTGGCCGGGTTTTTTCTGTAATAAAATGATGATGTATATCTGATTCGAAATGTATAATTTGGCAATCGCATAACTTGCTGATTTACTTTACCTCCTTCGACTGAAGATGCTCTCGTATTTTCATAGTCATACCTTCTCAGTCAACCTAAATGTTCACCATAAGTTGCCTCTAAGATCACATTTGCATATCATTCTCTGTTTGGTGCAGTCTCGTCGTAGTGTATATCTATACAAGGTGGGCACCTCACTGACTGTGTGTGTGAGAGTGAGTGGGTGAGTTAGAATGAAGCGAGGTGTAGGTGACTGTGTGTCCTACATTACGGCAATCCAAAGCCTTGACCTCAGTAACCGAGTGGTTTTGGCATATTGATTTGTGACGGAATTCGCGCAGACTAGGCAAAACCTGGAGCACTAAAAACAATCCCGAGGGTGGCAAAAATCAACACAAATTATTCGGTCAGAATCAATCCGGACCCAGTCGAATCATCAAAGGTTGCACTATTTACTCAGTCCAACAGAATGGCATGAGTGAAAACAGAATCAGCTTGAGAACAGATTTATACATCAGTGGACTCCGAGGAAGCAGCGCGCGTTCACTATTCAGGCCATCATCACAAGCACAATAAACCGGCACGGTAAATTGTCTGGAAGCAAGCTGACACTCACATACACGTACAGACATACGAGTGAACGACTTAACTAGTAGGATTAATTGAATTTCTGAAGGCGTGCTCCCCTTGTCCCTCGATAATGAAATGACTACAGTGGACGCAGATTTCCACTCGAGACCTTAAGGTTTTGGGTGGGCATGGCAAATACTAATGAGCTTTCATATCCCACTCCCTGATCAGGTTAAGAATATTGGACGTAGGTGATGAGAACGATGTTGTTTTCTTGTCGTCCGCAAAGATGATGTCCAATATCAAAACAGTCCCTATAATCTGATGTTGTGGTTTCCCTAGGCAAGAAAACTACCGAGAAAAGTTCGAGACATAACTGTGAGGAGCAGTTTATCCTCAAGTGTTTTGCTTCATCAGCTCGCCCACTTCACAATGAACAAATAAGATACTCAATCAAGAGGTAAACTGTAAGAAAAAGGCAATAGTCCTTTAGTACTCCAAAACTAGATAAAATGTACCCAGTACCATCATAATCCTGTGCGACCTGGAGTTTTGATGTCCGGCAGAACAACATCACAATTTCGGTTGGCTAAAGATAAGAGCATTAGACTGTTTTTCTGGGACAGTACAGTCCGCGTCGTCTCATATCCAAAAAATGTTAGTCTAGTTGCCTATAATTGGTATTATGCGGTTCTTTTTGTCTCCAACTCTTACATACTGTAACACTTATGCAATCGACGCACTGTTCTCTTTGTTTATGTCCATTCTTGGACAAAACCAGTCACGCTAAAGCGAAGTTAACTGTGGGTGAAAAATGGTGGGTGAAATCAGGTTACAAGTCACACGGGATTCGAACTGTAAGCAGTTATATTAGGTTCTTTAGAATGAGATTGAGCACGAATTGATAAAACGGCTAACAACGAGTGGTATCTCTTCAAAAAGGAAAAGGCTGATTGAATTTTGCTTGTAAGACGACAATAAACACAATTTTCTGGGCATCATTTCTTTACGTATTAGGAAAACAAAACATATTCAGATGCTTACTAAATGTAACTGCCTTAACTGCAAAAACACGGTTCCATTTGACTGCCGTCTCTTGAATGGTACCAAGATACAAATTAGGATTCATTCTTATCAGTATACATTATCGCATGCCTCAAAAAGGGAGGTTGGAACAACACAAATATTATATTGTAATACGTACTGTCGATGGAAATCAGTAAATTAACTGAACTGGAATAAATCATTCTGCGTCAACAATCTGCTGGCTACGTGTGTGTATGTATGGCAAGCTGAGCGTGATAAACTACAAACATTTATCTTATGGTCCCCAACCTCTGGACAGTACGTGGCTGCTTGCTAAAAGCATAATTTAATTTCTCACTCGGTATAGTTGTAGATTATTTTTAAAAAATGGCGCGCCGTGGAAATTCGAACATAGTACATTTTAGTAAAACAAGATGACAATGCACAGTCGGGCAAAGGATTGACGTACTTTAACAGTGAATTTGATCTGTATGTGAACATGAAAGTACCTTGAGGAATCGTCACTGTGATTGTTTGTAGCTCCCGCGAATTAGTCACTGAAAACCAAAATAACAAACAGGCAGGGGATTCTGTCTTCTATGTTGATAGTATGAACACAAATAAAGAATTTTTGAAGCACACAAACTGTTTCATGATCATGGCCACTAATCAGTCATGTGCCCGAGGACATCGTTTGCAACCGCTTCCATGCTACGGGCGATCAAAATACCAGTTTTCAACGGCAACCACTTAGTGCTTTTGGTTAGAAGTGCCTAATCCACTATAACCTATAAGTATCTACTCAGTTCGCTGCTGAAATAGGAGCTTCTATTGGCAGTCCTTGGGCTACAAATTAGGTCATATGGAGAAATATATCTACGAAACATACAGGTCCAAGACTTGTCCGAAGATGGCTTACCATTCTGTTGATATGCCGAACCTAAACTACAATGGGAAGCGGAAGGCGGTAAGGTTCACAACTTCCGTTGCGTCATCAAAACCTGTTCGCCACCCTACCGTAGGTCCTAGGCCAGCTTAGTAATTGCATTTTGGCTATATGGTAATGCATTCATATCCGTTCTTATGATAAATCTCAGTCACAATAAAACTACACAATAGCCCCTACATCAGCTTCTCTCCAATATTTCCTTACGTATCCGATCGTGTATAAATGTAGTGATAATTTCACGGACACATGGTATGGACGGAGGTTCAACACACAACGTTGTGATAAAAATCACCGCAAACAGACATACCGATGCTTGAATACACTGTGACTAGGACTCATTTACTTTGAACTACCATTATAGTTTCGTTAGCTTATAAAACCGATCTCGGAAAAGGTTACCCGTGGTGACCGAAAAGTCGACAACCTACGCACGATTTCGACTACGCAATGTTATTGAACAATACAACCTCACCACAATATGTCAAATTACACTGGAAGTGATCCGTTTTGACAATCTAAAGTTTTCTGAACGTACTTCATAATGTTGGCCAGGTAACGGATAAACTGGCCCCATTTTTTGAGTTCCACTTACCAATGGCTAAGCCCCTCACGATTTATATTCAGCTAATACAGAAAATAGGGCCTAGTACAGTGACTTTTCTTGAAGGTAATGTATACAAAAAATGCTCTTTTAGAAAGGACGACGAAATATTGATCATAATAAATATGATATGAATATCTGTGCATGCAGAAGTAATTATAGGAGATAAAACATTCCTTTTCAGCACCATTGCAGAAGCTTATGTACTAAGGAGACTTATGAAATGATGTATCAAGTGTCTAACTACTGATCAGTTTATCAGTAACCAGAACCTTCATCCGTTACTGCAACATGAACATGAACACTGGTCCAAGTAATTCTCTCATCATCGGTTGCACAGATTTCTGGGTGAATAAAAAAAAGTTATGTTAACGAAACAATCAGAATAAATCCTTGAAATGGTGAATAGATCCCTCAGGAACAACTAACAGGGTACTGTCTGATAGTGTAAAGGCCGTAGGTGACACTGCATAAGATAAAATCCCGGCGTTTTATATTCTCAGTCCAAACAGAAAGCTGAAAACAGCGCATGATCATCTAATTATGCTTTTATTTCCGGACCAAATTTAATTCCAAATCTCCTTTAGACTACCTTTATCTCCTGGACAGAAGTTCTCCTTCAAAAAGTCTTCCAAAAGAAACTTTTGTTTGTTGAATGTTAGCGTTGCATAAGTGGAATGTTTTACATTATCGAACGGTACAGTGCAGGAATAATAACCCAAGCCAAGTCACTTTACCCTTCAAAATAATTTATCGGAAATTGCGAAAAAACAAAGGCACTTACTGTCATGTATGCCTGTATCCATAGATCTAACAATAAAGGAGTTTTGAAAAGTTCTATGGTCATAGCCGCACGAGGAGCAGTACACTTAAGTGCGCTTCTCTTTGTAGTTTTTGAAAAAAACATGTAACACAAGCCGAAGAAATATCCAGCGCCTTTAAATGACTAGCTTTCCTAAAAAAATCGGCATGTCCTAATTAAATCGCTCGGGCAAGTCAAACGGAAATCTCTATAATTTTGCTGAGGCTCTTTTCTGCTTCTGATAAAACTGTTTAATTTTAATTAACATTTTTTCTATTGACTGTCGTTTTCGGGTCACAAAAATAAATGTCTTTAGAAAGAATGCGGACGGTCCGTTATAACTTGCATACAAATTGATTAACCTTGAATCAAACTAATTCATTTAGTCCTTCGATCACACTACACGAAATAAACCACGTCCATCAACCGACAGCAGAACCAAGTCTAAACTTTTCAGTAAAAACCTTTCGAAATATTGATTCCACAGTGTCGTCGGCTTGTAGTGTTTTGCTAGACAAACACAGCAAACGGACGAGTTTGGGTGTGACCAAGATCGGAAGTTTTTTGGCAGGCTGTGTTGGGCTTCCCAAAAACAAACTCGACTTACTCAATAAGTTCTTGCCGCAAAAATTGACATAAATCAAATTAGATGCAACAGAAAGTCAGATGTCACTAGCTGTGAACTGGAAGAGCAATATTCCAACAGAAAACTTTGGTTGTGTATATTTATTGTGCGCATGTTACCAACGGAGGTGATACACGTTATTCTTTTATTAAACAGTCCTATAAATCGTTTCCTAACGGAATAATTAGGTGAGTAAGAAAGCTTTGACGAAGAAAAGTGGCTTCTCATCTAATTGTTTTCGGACAAAAAGTGATACTGGAAACAAAGTATTTCAGATTTTCAGTGATAATCCTCGGACCCTTGTTTACAAACTGAATGAGTTATATTGCATCTCAAAGCAATGGAATAGATAACAGATACATCCTCTGCTTTTTTACCTCTGAAAGTGCAACAAGAATCTTTCATCAACACGGATAGTTCCATGTGGACGGCTAATTCGACTGTCTTTGATTTGCTTCATTGCCAGACTTCATTGCCAGTCTACAGTGCCAACTGTATTTAAGAGCAAATTGAAGCTTACATACAGAAAGACAGGTGGGCGAAAAGAAGTTCCACTCGTGAGCGTGTAACACGCAAGGGAAATGCTCTTCCGACAAGGGTTGCGTGTAAGTGATCTGCAAAATCCTAAAATGAGGAGTATCACTGTAAGCTGGGACTCAATAAGTGTATCAGCTGGCACTACCACTTACAACAGATGAACAACAAGCTGGCAGCCACTCACTCAAGCCGTCACTAGCCACCCCCCCCCCCCCCCCTTCAAACGAAAGAACACTGCCCCCAGTGTTCTGCACTACTCCAAAGAACACCACAGAAGTAATAAATCCTCAGGGACCAAACGTCAGGCAGGCCACTCCAAAATCATCCGACGGGGTCCCACTTCGGGTGCTAAGTCTGTACCAGGCAGGGGCAATGTTCATCCGACGACAGTTGCATATGTGTGCTCTGTAAAAGCAAAAAGTGAAGAGAAACTCCGTGAGCCGAGGCTCATCAATTGGCACCAACATTTACAATAAGCGAACAATAAGCTCACAGCCTCCAATCTGGCCTTCACAAGCGTATTCACACTCGAGATTCACAAATGCTCCGAAAAATATCTGGATAGTGTGTATGCTATACTATACTTTCCTAATATTGTAAGAATAGTTTACGGGGCCCTCTGATTTCTAGCTATTTAACCACTCATTCAAACGGTGTGGTCAGAAATAGGATTTCACCCACATATTCATACTGCGGACCACACGTCCGCCGCTTTCACACACCTCTTAGGAGCGTAAAACCCGGCAGAATAAAACTATTCACCTGGTTAGCAGTGACACTCATTGCCTCAAAAAGAAGAACAAAAGGACCACTTTTGGTTCAATGATAAGAACGGAAAACTACACTTGAGTAATAATTCATTGCCTAGCAAATGCCATGGAAGCCCGCACTCAAGCTCACACAAAACGAATAAATATAGAGTTAGGCCGCGCCAACTTCCTTTGGGACCGCACTCGTCAAAATGACAACCAGATTGACTGAAGTGAATAGTGAGGCAGTGAGAGAAATATTGTACCTTGTGGAACATGCACGCAGTGAATCTTTATCAGCCTCATTCAGCTATCCAGAAAAATGTACTCAGTTAATTTTTCTTCCAGGCATCGCGTATTTCTAGTTCAATAATTTGGGGCTACCAGACCAAATACACGGTTTCACACCAAATAAGGGGAAATTTGAAGTCCTTCTTCATAGTGAAAATCTGAAAAGAACGTGACGTTCATTCACTGTAGATTCAGAATGAAATTACCGGGTATGGAGAGTCATGGACGAATCGTCAGATTGTGAAACTGGCATTCCGGTTATTTTATCGTTCAAAACACCGATCCCGAGAGTAGCTATTTGAAATGAGTATGGTTATTGTGAATTACTATCATCACATTCCTGTTACAAGATTTCGGAATTTTTGAAATTCAAGTTGCAAAGCCACTGTTCGGAATCAGTAAAAATTCGCATTCGGGTCCCCAAAGTGTAAAGCGGGAAAGGCTCCCCAGCTTGGGGGAACAAAATGTCAATCACACTCACATCTGAGCAGTTACGTGGATGGCTTTGAAAGTAAACGGTAAATAAACCAGCATGTACCCAACGAGATGTATCCAACATCTAGTGGCACGGCATATGACGCAACACTGATGCAAGGTGAGCTGTCTACAAGGCGTTCTTGTCTGACTGAATCAGTTCATTTACTTTTGAGCGGGGTGATATCTGCCTTTATCAGCTCATGGTTCATAATGTTTTATATGCAGGGATGCGCCGCATGTCAACTGACGTCTTGAGTTTTGCACCTTTTTGGTCATTGAATGAGACAGTCTGGGATTTTTGCGCATTAGCCAAGTTCATGTGATCTCTGTGATTCTCAGTATTGATCATACTAGATGAATTATTCTCTGTTTTAAAATTCGTCTTGACTGTGACACGTGATCATCCTGGGTGTGTGCCTAATACCAGCTTTCGATTGCGCGAAAGCAAATGCATAGTAATTTGTTTCAGTTTTGTCTACAATGGGTTACAGTCTTTTGTCGGAATAAATTCACAATGGAGAGACATTTCTTTATCAAAATGGTAAAATCCACAGTATATTTCCGACGTGAGTTTTTCCACTGTCTGCAATTCAGTGGTCATGTATTTCGTGAATTTTTAAAGAAAAAGTGTTTGATAACGGTAGGTCAGAAGCACCAGTCCGAAAGATTCGCAGAAATTTTTCCCTGGCTTGCACATGCTGAAGTTGGAAAATTTCCGGGTTTTCGCTAACGTAAAAACCAGTTTCACGTTTACCAACCCTTACTCCGTTGGCCTGTACGTCGTTGTAAGTCATGAAAAACGGACTCTTCCGTGGGGCTGTCATCCACCGTGATTTGGCTGTTGGTTAGCGATATTCGTCAGATGTTTTTGTACTGATTTTGCTTTTCTGTGTGAGGCACACCTATGTTCTAAATTCAGTAAGACGAACCAACTTGAGAAAAGTCAACACATATTTATCGGAGTTCCGAACTCTCTATGGTGAGTTTCCTCTTCTATAATTGCAATAATCATCCATACTTTGATCTTCCAAACTTGCGGTAGATTTATCATGGTGGCCAAGGTTACATGATTTCATCCGTCCACAAATCACGACAGCACCAGGGAGAAAAAATTAAAATGTTGCATCGTAAAATCTTTGAAATACTTTAATATATCAAAAAAACATTTAGGAGATAACAAATCTTTGTGAACAAAATAGTTTCAAAATGCAACTTGGATTGGATTGCGCTAATTATGCTTCCATATAGCTTTTGGCAGTCGCTCCACGAACCTAAAATTCTTTCGTAGATCAAACGTTACCAGTCCAACGACAAACGGAAAAAAGAAAAGGGGGCACAGAGAGCTCATTCTGTATTGAATTACACGTTGTTTACATGTCCTTCGCTAAAAGAGAATTACATTGCCTATTGTATAGAGATCATGATTCCCGTACGTTTTGTGATATCAGTCTAATAAGTCTGTAAAATTTTACTGTCCTTTCAGATTCATTTTCTCCATTAAATAAGCACATTTACAAAAACAGATGCAACTGTTTCCCTGACCTTATTATATTTCACAAGAGTCGTTCAACTACTGATAAACTACCCGAAGTAGCCGTATACTACACGGTATAATTATTCAAAAGATATCCCAGCTTCGCATGATTTTGATTGGTGAACAAAGTCATACCATTTATCCACTCCCATTGGGTACACGTAGGCAAGATTTTGCTGCTAAGTGAAACTCATCCCTTAGTAAAGCGAAACCACCAATTATGACCCCTATCCACTATGCTAACGCATGATTCCTCTCCACAGCTATTTTTGTGCCTACTAAGATAAACATCATTAAATGCAATCGACAGTGGAATTATGGAAATAAATGAAGTTGACTAAAAAATCAACTGTGATCTTTTGAATAATGGGTCAAACAATGCGGCATATTTCAATTTGGTTGAGTCTGATCGTGCATAGCTTAATAATACTTGGGGTTCAGTCAGTGGATTTAAGAAACTCACCACGAAATCAACCCCAACAAAGAACGAATCTACTGCTGACCTTAGGCTCAGCTAAACAAAGGCAGCACCCGAGTCCGAGGCTGTTTGTTCCCACTCAATCCGATCAGTCAGTATCAATTCCAGATCTTCCACATCCCTTACTTTCGGATCCGCTGTTTGACTCTTCCATTCTAACAGATGATGCGGGTCGGGTTATCCAGTCGTCCGAGTGCACACCACAAGAACGTCAAAACCGTATCCAGTGCTTTGACAAATTACCAGAGGACAAATATGCCGTTTCTTTGGGAAATACGGTGAATATGCAGTGTGTTGTGCTGAACCAGCATGGAAAAGTTCAATGGAGAGCGAAAAAGATACTGCTAGGTGAGTTGCATCTTTGCAATGTATGTCTTGACGATGATACGTTTAATGCCATCTCCAAGCTAAACAGCGACCGTGGTAGATTCATCCTTAAACCAAAACTACCTGTACTAGATGCTGCCGACAGATTGCAATTACTTGCGTTTTTGTTTGAACATGAAAATTTTGTTATTGTTTTTAGATAGACGCCATAATACTTATATTACTACAGGCTGAAAACCATATGTGATTTGTAAGTATGGTATTACATTTTCATTATCATCCACTTGCACCTTGCTCACGAATGAAGCCAACAAGCAAAATCTGACATCAAATAAACACTCACAGTTACGGCGCAATATGTGAAAGGCGAGCTTTGTGTTGTCTTCGTTTGATTATGTACACTGCCACCATTATTCGAATGATCAAACACGTCATCGGTGACGCGACGGAAGTGATTTTGACAGAGCCTACTCCCACCGTGTAGCCCCTACGGAATAAAGCGATCCGACCGAAGACACATATAGATAGACTGTGTGCAAAAAGGAGACAACGACGTAATGAGGTGGTTACTTATTCAGAAAAGTCGGTGTTTTAACGTGCCACAGGCTCAAAGATTACCACTGGAACATGGCTACAACTCAGTAGCAAATACTGTAAAAGCTGTCCCGGTTTCTTAAGATGTCTGTCTAGTGGAAACTTAGTCTCATCAGCTCTTTTTTTGATATGGGCTACACACAGCTATAAACGGCAGATTAACTTCCATTTGTGTAGCCGTGTTCATCGTAATTTCGAGATTCTCTATAACACTATACGAAGAAGACTTGACTCTAGTAGTGCAACCAAGAACAAAAGTACAGAAAGCCATCCGGTAAACCTGGAGCAGAAGAGTCGTGTAAGGTCCACTAAGAATGTAGTCAAACGGAACTGTGGTGCAGCATCATCGCGGAACAGACAGTGAATCAAGAGAATTTCCAGCTAACTTCAAATGATTGCTTCAATCACGGATGGGAAAATGATCTGTAGTTATAGTTTGAAAAAAGAATGATCAACGTCAAAGTACGGGTCGTTATATGTGAAAAAAGACGGAAGAGACTTTTATGTACGTGGGCGAATAAACCTTGTGATAGGTCTGTTTTCGCCGCAGCTGTATTCGGTCGTTAAACAGTATGGTGCAGTGATAACGTGGCTAGGGCCGGGATTTGCAGTCTCCGGAGGGTAACTTTGTGCGTGGCTGAAGGGTTCCTAGGACAACAGGACTGGGAATATAAACTTTATATTCTTATGCAACAAGTATCATAAAAAGGCAAATACAAACTATCGGTGAAATAGAAACGGAGGTCACAGGTTACGAATGCTCGAGGTCCGTGATTCACGCACAGTCTACTCATAAGTAGACTTGCGAGGATGCTGTCAGAACTCAAATTAGACAAAAGTTATTTACAAGTACGCTCAAGCACAGGTACATACTTAAGCACGAGTACACATGAACACAAGACAGATAGAACGCTATAAGTCCCAAAAGAGGTAGGTTCAATAAGGTGACTTCCACGGCGCGGGACATTTGTTTGCATCATATATTTCACTTTTAGTCTTCTTTGTTGGATTTGCTCATATTCGCATCCGTATTCCTATACTTGTTCCCGGTACAAAATACCTCGGCCATCGTCAACAGACGAAGAAAATAAAATTTGTTATGAATACCCGTTTGTACTGTTTGAATAGTGTCACAGTTATATTTGATAAGTCACTTTTTTCAGCATGTTCAAAAACGATACCGGAGTTCTCAGTCAGTAAACTGGCAAAGTAAGCCCACTCATTTCCAAATATTAATGATCCAAGTCAAAGCTAAATGCGTAACATTGCAGTACAAAAAGAAAACCAGAATACTTTCATGGAAGAACGAGGTAGATCGGCAAATGGGCAACGATAACAACAAATTGTTTCCCATCAAAACCTAGTTAGTAGAGAGCAGTAGAATCAAATGCCCGCATGGAAACGCAAATCCGTTCAGCTGTAAATGAATGATGCTTATCTCTGGTGAAAAATGACCCTTTAAATCACCGACTGTTTCGCCATAGAAATATTATGAAGAAATACCCAGTTTGTTCACATACGTGAACGACGCATTCTCTTGTGCATGTAAACAACAGAATGTTCCGTAAATTTATTGTGCGATAACGAACTCAAATAAGGGGTGAAACCAACTCTTGGACGATGTGACTTTTAAAGCAGTTCAGTGGACAAATTCCTTTATAATTGCGATAAAAATCAAATCTACGTTTATCTTTTGTGCGTCACATGAAAGTGAACTGGTCTCCGAGGTAATTATACAAGAGCATATTTATCAGGAAACACCTGTTCCAAAATCTCACGCAACTTCGTCACGTTATGATGAAAAACCGAACAAAACATCAACGGTGTCGGTGCATGGAAGGCCAATCTCTGCCAGCAGTATACTGATTTTCATAGTGAGATTGAAAATTTGCAAAAATTCTAATTTCCGGTCTCAGTGGTTGGAAGTGTGAAATCGAATCTGATTTTTTTTTCGTTCTTACGTTCAGCTCTCGTGCATCCGTCAGGCAATGTAACTCGGAACGCTAACGGATCGGGAATGATATTATTTATTTCATGCTCTGTTTGACCAAATAACACAGACTGCAGCTTGTGTGAGTCTTTGACTTAACCTACACCTGTTGATGTCACGGGATTTGACGCTCACCAGGTGTCAATTTTCCGTTGGTCTGATTTCATATTCAGACTAACACTTAGACTTATGAACGAACCAAAGTGAAATATTTATGTGGATTTCCTAGATTTGATCCAGCTGATTCCTAATAGGATACAAAAATGGAAACCAACTGCCACAAAAATAGTGGCTTTGCTCAATATCTGGGTTGGCAGAAGGTTCTTGAACTTAGTGAGCCAAACAGATGGAATATTCAACCACCAATGAACGGAAAGATGTGTATGATGTAAAAATAAATGTACAGTTGCTCTCTCATAACGGACCACACAATTTTAGCAAATTACCTAAATCAACTTGACATTGCCTGTTTTGTATTTTAAGCGAGAGCCTTAATATACAGTGCCCTTCGAATAATCAACACTTACTTCGTATCAATAGCCATTGTGTTAAATTTCATTGGAAGTTCTTTTTACGTCACAAACCTTCGAACAAAAGCTTAGTTCGCATACATCAGTCCCCATTTAGGGTTATTAGTTGTACATTTGTTGGCTCCTGTTAATTTCCTCTATGAGCAGAATTTCTGAACCAAACACAGATGAAAACACTGAAAAATGTCCCTGGGCCCGATTAGTAATTTTGCAGTAATTCCTGAAAGACAATATTTTGAACTTGTGACGTCTTAAATAATATGTTTCGTAGATTCACGTCTCTCTGGTCATGATGTGTCAAATAAAAGCAAGGGATGGTTGGTACAGGCTAGACAAAAATAATTACACTCCATAAAATTCAAATACGCCATCAATACCATCAATACATTCCCTTCAAAAGTGCACATATTCACGCAAGACTGTTTTGCGTAACTAGATTGAGGACGAAAGGTTTACAGATGGTAAAGCCTGATTACATAGTGAACAAGAGGGATAAATATATTTTAACCAAATTTACAGAACAGGTAAGTGTGTCAGCGTAATAGAAACCGGATTTTTCAAACTCGTTCACTTCATTCGTTTGCCACGAAAATTCAGGTTGGTAATGGTTAACAAAACTGATGATCGAACATAATATCATTGAATGAGCCGATTTATACTTAGGAAGAAGCTAAGCCATGCAATGTGGTGCAATCTTAGTTTTAGAACCACCAGCACGATAAAAATGATATATACTCATCAACACTTAGGTTTCAACAAGAATTGGGTAAATTATTGGTATAAATGAAAAATTTCACGGAAGTGACCGGCATAATTTGAAGAAGCCAACCGGAACTTCGTGGGTCAGACAGACGACTAGGCAAATTATTTCCACTCTCGCATTGCACTCAATCAGATCGAATGCAACTTGCGTCACAGTTTCATTCAAGTACGGGTGATTCCGCTTGCTAAACCGAAACATTATGTGTATATTCTATTCAGCATTCTATGTACTCATATTTATATATATGTTCAAAGTTTGACACTGTGTATTGAACAAACTTGCTTGAACAAAGTACTAAGCTGATAGAGAAATATCTTGCTTTTGTTCGTTTGTCTGATTGAAGAGAAGGGATTAGACGCGTTTGTAACGTGGAAAAAATTCCCCGAGTAACAGACAGCTCGGAAGTCTATCGTTGTTTTTCACCTTTTCAAACCAGCCGAACATTTCAATTCCCCAAGGATTTTCTTCATCTGCTTTGTCAAGTAGCTCTTTCTTTTGAATATGATATGGAGCAACAGATTGGAAAAAAGTGAGCACACAATCGCGCCAAACAGAGAGACTATTCGGTTGAATTCGACGTAACAAGGTTATCAGTGAATAGTGGTTCTCCGTTGGATTTGCCGTACCCCGTAAACAAAATATGAAAGGAAACGAAATGAAATCTTAAGAATTCCTCTCTAGTCAAGGAACTTTATCTATGAAGTCAGCGTTGGTCTGTGTGGATTCATAGAAATTCAATTCACAGAATAAGCTCAGATTATTAGGTCAAGTTGGTTCCTGTCAAAACAACATAAGAAAGAAAATTGTGCTTGTAACAACTAGGAAACCAGTGAATTTTACTGTACGAGTAAGTAAGGAATAATCCAGACCGTGGATGCCTTTATTATGCAAACTTCTCCGTTTAAACTGTGGAGTGCTTTCTTACTGACCTTGGCTCTGTCAGATGCTGCCTGTTTTGATAAAATGCAATTCTTAAAAACAATATTCTTAAATATCAGCCTAGTAAATAATGTGAGTCATTTTAATTCCGCAGATACAATCTTGATAAATACCACCAGTCTACCAAAAAGTAGTTCTTGAGTAGGGATGAAGCGTGATTTACATATCTGGAAAAGTAAGTAGTCGAAGTTCTGAAGGTCGGATTGCTCAAAAAGGAAATCAGACAACATGCAAACTGGCGCTGGAGTGAATTGGTTATATGGTACACACCATGGGGCATTTTTATACCCATGAATGGTATACCCGAAAATATGCGAGCAACTATGGATTCACGGACAGTGTGATTGTTGGGCACAAACTTGTTGAATGATGTCACGTGAAGTGAAGGTGGACCATGCGCGGGAGACATGTGTACTATTATAACAGTCAAAATCTAGAATGAGTCATACGCGCACAACGTATATAGTTGTGTATGAAAATCCGTGGAAGATGATTGAAGTGCCCACTGAACAAATGAAGTATTTAATCTCAATGGGATTTCTTGTATTGCTCACCAATAGGTCACAAAATCGTCACAGAATTGTATGGAGTACAATCAAGTTAGTTGGACTCGCTTGATATCAGTGATTTTACCAGAGGGTACTTTTGTACTGTGGTAGTTCAGTGTCGAACCAAAACATTTGCCTATGTAAGTTCCTGTAAATTTTTGATCAACCATTTCAACCCCGTTTCCAACATGGTCACTTGGGCTGAGCGCAATTTCAAAAGTATCCTACAAATAATCTCATCTCACATGTCACTGTATTTGTATGTACTAGTATACCGATCTTACACCTATTAGTAGATTGTTATACTTTAAAATGTTCCAGATGAGCAGACAGTAAGAGTGGGGAAAAACAACGAAAATGACACCAAACCACATTTCCTTTAAGCCGTAACGAACAATTCGATTTCTCTCTCTACGGAACAGAATGATGGAATATTCAAAATACTGCAAATATTAGTGGGCTTTTGGGTAAGTAAACAGTAAGGCTTACAACTAACAAAGTGCAAGATGGTTCAAAAACATGATGCATGTAGTCTAAAAGGAATTACCCGCTAATTCGTCTCTGTTGTGGATTATTTGTGACGCGATAATTTTGTTAGTGTAGGAGAAGCCCTTATTGTTAGGGATCGTCAGCTAATGATTGCAACGCCTTGTGTCATTTAATCTCGCAAAAGCCTCAATACATTATTCTTAACTTATGTGGCTCGCAATCATGAGCTCCTGGTTTGATTCCCAGTTAGGACTCGGTGAATATCCTGTGTTGAGGATGATTCCGGATAAGAAAAGAAAGCCGGATATTAATTGCCTTGATGAATTTCAGTGATGAATCGGGAATGTATACTGTACAGGAAATCATTTCAGTTTATGCTCTACTTTGTCCAATCTTGGCCACTATCTCCAAATTGGGAAACTAATAAAAAATGTTCCTAGAAAAAAACAAATCGGAAACTGTCCCATCAGAAGATCAAATTTGCCCGGTTCCCGTATTCGTTAGTGAAAGTGTCCATGCAGATTTTGGTGCAAAAATGATTGCATTAAGATGGTATTTTCAAGGATTTTGTTCAAGCATTTCTAGAGCTTTCTCGGTAAATGTATGCACGTTTAATTTAGCACGGAGTGATGATCTGACCTTGTCACAGGACAAGGTAAACGGTATTTGAAAAGCTGGCACCTCAGCCTTAGGAATTTCAGATAACGTCTACGAGCGACCTCGAGTTATTCCAGTTTGATGTCAATTTCCCTCGTTCTTCATGTGCTGCTTACAGTCCTGTCCCAATGATTGTTCAGGCTCACTAACCAGAAGCGGTTTTATATGATACCGTAAATAACATTCCGTTAGCACAAATAAGGTTCGAAGACTACACAAAGTATGCCGGTTAATTTACAGCAATTACCTATAGATACATCCATTTTGATCACTAATAAAATTCAGTAAACACCAGTTTTTTGCGTGTTGTGGTTCCAGCAAATATCGAACTGCCCAAACAAGAAACTTGTTTCGCTTCAGTAAAGTTTATTCCCAAATTACTGATATCTTGCCAACAAAAAAGAGCCCAGAACAAATTGTTCCATTTTACCACATGACTGGCACGACTCTAGTTCTATCCTCTTAACCTAGGAGTAGTTTTTTCTTTGTTCCCGTTCTCAAAACTTATCAAGTTGAATTTTTTTGGAATTTACAAAACTTCGGGTCTTCTGATACATATTCCGCGGATTACATGGAATAAAACTTTCTAGTCGAGAAATTTTAATCAGGAATGTTTGTTGAACACTTTCAAGCTAATTTCATTCGTTCGAATGCTCCAGTGAAAACTTTTGAGCATGATTTTTACTGGCTATCAGTTGTGCGCACTCTGTCAGTCAGCTGGCTGTGCACCATTCATGAGACTGACTGAAATTTACGGGGGGCGGGCATCTAGAAGTTTCAACGCTTTCTATGCATGATAGCAATCAGTCAATCAGGATTTCGAGCAAATAGTTAAATGGTCGAATCTACCAGGGAGGAAGTTGGCTTCGAAAGAAACTCAGTTGGGATTGTATTGTCAATCTTGGTAAATTAACTGACCGTGCGAAAGATTAGTGATGCATTTTTTAACTGATCACAAACACTGATATCATTTAAGTTTCACAGTTTCGTCTCTGAACATAAGAAAATGCTGAGCAAGAATGATCAAAAAAGCACATTTATCGGGCGCTGCTTTTGCATTGCATTTTATTAGGATCGTGTGATGTCCGATCCGGAACAGAGTTCTCAAAACAAAGGTTTATCACAAACTTGTACCACAAGAAAAACTCGGGCTTCAACCAAGTGAAAGTGGTATGCTGCACGGGGAATACATCCTTCGCGTGGATAGCTGCAGATTAATATCATAAAAAGGTCCACATTCCTGCATGAAAGAATTATCTGCAAAGGCATTTCCATTGTTAAATGTACCTTTGAATTTATTCACGTGAGTCAAACAATATTCAACGGGAAGTTCAACCAAGCTGATCTCGTACGGACAATCAAAGAATCCTAGACTAGTCGCTCTTTCACCCGCCTAACATCATCGAGACGGAGTGACACTTATTCATTATTATTCAGACGTGGAAGGAAGACTGATAGCTCAATCCCGGATGGTTTCCTCGCTACTAGAAATAAGATGCCCAGGACAATGGGTTATTCATTCTCTCGCTATCGTGACTACGGTGGAGACTAACCATCGTGTTCGAATGAACAGCGGATCAAGTAACTGAAAATCTTGCTAGTCAGCACATCGATTAAAATGAAGATTGTGTTCCGTGAAGTAGGCCTAATTGATCAGTGAGGGTAGTAAATCTTTATTTATTCATTGGTACTTATTTATTGACCGTAAATTGATGAGGTGCATAAAATCGATTTTCGTGATTTATTGTGGTATTCTGAGTCCTACTAATCGACGGACAAATTTTCATTAGCAGTATTCAGTTTGAAGGGCATCTAAGCTATTGGTAGCTCATTGGCATGAATGTCACTCATTCTGGTGCAACGGATTCCACATAAATAGAACACCTATCTGTGCACAATCCGATCTTTTTTTGAAAATCCATATAACCATACAAACAAATAAAAAAAACTTAGTCGAAACCAGAAAACAAAGATATCACATGAAGTCATAGTACCAAAGTTATATACCTAACAGCACTGGAGCATAAAGTCACAGGATCTGATCAGCTACCGCAAGGGCGAAAGTTTTGTCTATCATTTTTCATAAAATTTCTATCAACCAAACAAACACACATTGAGCAGGGAAAGTATTTAGCAGTTGAATGGCTTGCTTTCCAGATGGAAGAGCTGTATTGTGTTTGAGTCATATTTACTTGCCCATTTCAGAGGCACAGGCAGAACCATACAAACAGGAATTCCAAATTATTCACGCCCTGTCAACTCATTTCCAATATTCAGGAATATGATAGGCAAAAAACTACTCATCTGTTCTATACTGTCCTGGCTTTATTCTGCAGTTTTCTATCCTCATGCTGCATAACACCCTTCCGCCTCCCTCGTCAGAAAATTGACGTTTTTATTGTGACGCTTGATTAGGTAACTTTGTAAAGTTTTCCGGTTGATGGTGATGTCGATGACAACCTGTCGGAGACATTGTTACATTTTCTGATAGAAGCAAAGGCACATAGCTTAGCCCTTGAGTAGCTTGAGGCACTTATTCCGTAATCGCAAGCATCAAAGTTGTCACCCTTATCAATGATACAAAGAATGAAAAAAATCAAACAAAAGGCTATTTCTGGAATAAAAACAAATATTCGAAGAAAAAGACAAGGGACGTAAAGAAATCGTCGCCTTTGCAATAGAACTGGAATAGCTTATTGTACGAAATGATTACGGGAATAGTGAGCGTATTTGTTTGCTACAAGCTGAATCGGATGACAATTAAAAATGCTTTGAAAAACAAAACTCCTAATCATAAAAATAGCACTCATCGTTCAAGGCCCTTGCGGAATGATGCAATAACTCCAACTCGACTGAACAAGCAAGACATTTTGCCCAAATGACGTTATCATGTAAGAATATCTTCTCCCACTAGAGTTTTCCACTCTATCGTCGAACTTCTGTGAACAAAATGCACGTTTATAAAGTTGAATACTGTCCAGATTACTGAAACTGCTGTTGTTTTCGACCGAAAGATGAACAGTATCGTTTATTAGGTTGATCAAATTTATTGTAGATCAAATACTGCGAGATCATGGGTTGCTCCGAATAATCCGCTGGTATACAACTCGGTGGGGTATTCTAAACTCACGCAACATTCTATTCAAATTGTTCACTCACGTCTGCCTTTGCAAGAATGGATAGTTTCGGTAATGTTATCAGAATTTCCAAATGAGATTTATAGGGTGAACAAACTGAATGTTCACTGACTTGACTGCACTTGATTTGACCTGAAAATTTATCTTCGGATACGAGGCTAGACAGACATGTAATGATACTGAAATAGAAGGTTTGTAACCTTTGGTAAATAGAACAGATGTTGATATTTCTACCAAGAGGAAGAATATCCCGTTATTCCGTGGATTAAAAGGCAGACACAACAAGAGGCTCTGTGGACACACAACAAAGGTATACGAAATACGGCTCACAACTTATTGATCGCCGTAATGTGCGACACACTGAAATTTAGACTTTCCCTATGGGAATATAGGACTTCCCATAACAGTATGAATACTGATTAGAAAAACCATCTTTTCTTTATGTAGTGTGGAAATACGCAGGAATTATCCTTAGCAATTTCGCGCAGATCACTGAATCGGGGAGCAGCAATGAAGTGCTAATGGCCCTAGCTTTCCCTCGTGTGACGTTTTCGGAGATTTCATTGAGTACTGTATGGACGTGCAAAACATTCACACTTTCACAACAAGAACCAACCAATGATCTTATGAAAGAAAGCTTTTTTGCACACAACAGAAAAAATTTCTGATTTGTGCGATGAAAAATTGGGACATAATGTACCAAATTTAGTCTTTGACAAGGCGAAAAATTCGCTTCCATTAATTGCAAATCGGTACACAGGTTTCATCAAAAAACTGTGGGAACACTGGAACACGTGATTTGGTGGCGCAACTGATTTAAATACACGCGTTTACACCTAAATAATTATGAGCAGTGAAACCAAAAACATCATTCACCGAACTCATCTGATCAGCCATCCGTGTAAATATATTTTGTCAAATTTCATAAGTATAATTAGGTTTGTGTTTAGTTGGACTTTGTTGTGCTTCATGTGAAGCGCTTTGTGTATCATTTCTAAAACAGAAGCAATATTTACCTAGAGTTGCATAAATTCGCTCCACTTAAGTATTATCTGGTATCCTTGCGGATAGTGGGAGTTTTTAAAACTTCGTTGACCAGAATATACACTGCAAGTTTCAGTATAGTTGTTTGAAAAAAGCAAATTAATAATGAATATCGAAAAAATAGAGAAACTCAACACCTTAGGAAAAATTTGGAAGTACTGAAATATTCGGAAGTTTGATATCAAATAGGATTTCTGCATAGAATCAAACCACTAAACTATACAAATTATAGCAAAATCCTCACAGAAAGCGTTCCCATTCTGGTACTGGTCACCTTGTGGTTATCTGTCGCATCTGTTCTCCTATGAAAATGGTTTTAAGCTTGACCACTTGCCTGCGTTTCTGGCACTTTAGCAGAAAATAAACTTTGTTAATTTGGGTTGAATGTTGTTCTGAGAATGTCTTGAAATGGCAATCAAATCTTACCGTTATTGATCCCTAACCTGTGATCTTTGTGAAGTATTCCCCAAAAATGATCGCTCTATAGCTTCAGAGAACATGCCTTCGTAATTACTCCACGAAACATGGGTAATTCATGAAACTTTCACCAGAATCGGAGATATTCCATTGTCTTTATTGTTTGAGACCAGTCAAATTTATGAGGTTCTCATGATTTATCTTGACGTTTCGTAGTTGACATTTAGGAAACGAATATGGGTTTGGCTTATATCCCTGGACTTATTTTTGGAACATGAAGAATTTTGCCAGTCAGGATGAGATTAAAACTGCTAAAAGATTGTTATATGGATGACATTCCGAATTAGTTCTTCGAGGAAATGGTCTGTGGGTACAACTGTGAGAGAGACGTACGTAGAAGTAACGATGTTTCCAATGAGGCCTAAAGTTGCATGCTGTCCATTTACCAGTACAAATAATAGTACTACATATACTAAGTTTCGTAGAACTTTCTGGTGAATGTTACTCATGTTTTCTCCGTGAACACTTACGTGTCTTAATATTGTTGGGGTTTTCTTGAGTCCATTCGAAAACCTTGTCTTGAAGTTTGCCTTCGTAGTTTGTAATAATTCGCGCGTTAAGTAGTCTGGTAATTCTGCCAGAAAAGTAAAAACTAGCTCACGATCGATCAGTCTACGAAGTGTACCACTAGTGAAGTTTTATGGTTACTTGATGACAACTGCGTGACAGTTCTAATTCCGTGATTTTACTTTTTGTAGACGAACAACTCCATCGCCGGTCGATCAGTGATATGATGCCACATTTTTTTGCATGGAGTATGCTTCACCACTAAAAGGCTGATCCACAGGAATAAATTTACTGAAAACTGTTCCTAATGCAATGAGAGTAAACTTAGGCCGTTTTCTGTGAACTTTCAGAGTAAAAAATGACTTCAGGAAATGCCCCACCCAATTGCTCTGGAAAATATCCGCAAAGCTACATTACTACTTTTGACTCTTGCCTATGACTGGAGTGGTATTCCGGTACGCTTAGCTACTAACCGTTTTATCTGCCATTACTTGGGTGATGTTCAGTTTATACGTACAGACTGCTAACAGTTAGGACATAACCTGTGATGACAGCTTTAGTTGAGTAAAACGGTCATTTCTACGCTGTTCTTGCATAAACTGAGTGAGTGAACACAAAGGTATGTTATGCTTTGTCTGTTGTTCATCGGAGGAATCTTTGCGTCGAATGAGGTGTCTCTCTGAGAACGAATTATTCATAATGCCAAAACTTGCCTATAAGTCATGATCTGTTGGCTTAACACATTAGATACGGATTCAAGATTTATAAAATTGGATTGCAGAAAGGAAAAACTACCATCAGCGGCAAACTCGTTGCATAGTGCCGAAACAGTACTGTATTTTGGCCCCGGCAGGATTCGAACGCACGCATAGTCACCACCCTCGCTTTAGTAGCACGAGTGCTCTACCAGCTGAGCTACGAGGCCACACCGAAGGACCTTCGACTTTTTGCATATGGATCACACTGGAAGCCAAAGACTTTTCACATTTGGATCACCTCAAAACATTGTCAAAATCTGTCAAACATCAGCACAGTGTTTGCTGAATGTGGCGTTACTTTTTGCATGTTTTAGCTGTTTATATATATATATATATATATATATATATATATATATATATGGCCCATAACCCGGTATAACAGAATCAGTGTTTATTCGGAAGGGCTGAAAGCTTCCGATACTGAATTCTACCAGTAAAGTTGTATCATGTTCAGCAGCATACTATTTGTGAACTTTAAAGCTTTACGCTTTTTTTGTCACGCCATTACAACTGTGCTAAGATCGTCACAGAAGTAACTCAAAATAATGACCTACAAGTAGTTTTATGTTTCAATACTTTTTATGATAAACTACATCAAACCTGAGAAGCAGAAATTAAATTCAAAGGAAATAATTCGTCCGGCGAATTTTGACAGACCATAGAGGAAGACATCTGAACAAACGTAACGCGGTGATCTGGATCCGCTCGGACGGGATACGGCTGGAGCAATGGTAGCACACACGCACTCGTGGTGAAAAGGCCCGGCTTCAAACCGCGGGTGCAGCGGAGGATATGCACCATTGATGAACTCCAACAAGAACGAAACTGGAGTTTGGTGCTTCCAAGTGCAGAGTTGATCAGATGACCTGAGGTTTCTGCTTGTAAGATGTAGTCCAAGTGACAATTAGCCAAGCAAAGCGTTTTAATAAAACTAGCTTTCTTCAACCGCCGGTGAGTGAGAACAATTGACGCACGGATTTTGACAAAGCTGCGTTTCCACCAAAAACAGCATACAATATTACCGTTGAATCGAAAGCTTTGTGAGTTTCGCTTGTGTTTGTCTACCATCCAGCAGTGATTTGGCCAAACTTGGGGGAATTCTGATCTGCTTCATATCATCCGACCGTATCATAAATGTTAACTAAACTAATGAGGCTAATCAGCCGTCTACCAGTTTTTATTTTGGTCAGCAGAACACAGCAGCATTTTAAAAATCAATCGGAATTAACCAGATTCTACTCTTCACTCCAAGTCTCCGAAACAACCGGGAGATTCGTAACCTATGCCACACTATAGGTGCTGTGTGAGTGTGCGTGTGTGTGCGTGTGTGTGTGTGTGTGTGTGTGTGTGGAAAAAGCAGTTTTTTCTATGTACCGGGTATTCTTTATCTAGCGTAATCAGTTTATTCAAGCACATACTCGTCCACCAATTAAGTTAACGTCACTTTCATCACAAGCTGCTGCAAATGCAGGGAGTGTATTCACACAGACTACTCGTTACACGAATGAAATGGAAGGAGTGTGTCGTGTAACCAGCGCTCAGTATTTACATCAGTGCAAACCCCACTCTGATTTTGCTGTTCACCAGTTTAAATGAGTTTCGAAAAGATGGATAGAGTTGGCGTAGGGTAAATTTGTCAAAATCTTTCAACCGCGAAATGAGAGGGAGCAGCTGAGCATCTATCTATCAATCATCGATGATGATTATATGCATGTTCGCCCGCACACATACAGGATAGTAGGTTGGGAGGGGTAGCAGCCGCGATGGAATCAATAATTAGGTGGATTGCTTAATCGAAGACACTGTCAGTTGTGCGGGTCCAGAGCCACTGTGGCCTGAGTAATGGAAGTTAGCATGGCCAAATTAACTTACTCGTGACAGCTTGAACGTGATTCTGTCCAAAATTAGTTGAACCAAGGGACAATTGCACGGTGATTGTTCTTTTGTGATATTTCTACACGATCCGTTAGTGCTCCTAAATTTTAAGCCGTGAATTTAAGCTGAACGTAACAGATGACTCCAGTATGGCGAATGGGCAAAGCCGGGATTATCTGAATGATGAAGGACGTAAACACAGTGATATTTTATTGAACACTGAAAGAAAATCAAGCTGTAGAACTTATTGTCAAGAATGACCGATAAGTGAGAAGTGTTCATCGGATATTGCTCATGTAAAATCAAAAAAGAAATGTGAGCAGTGACGGAGACACCATTAGCTTTGCATAAAAACCAGACAACCTTTCGCCATCTTCCTCTCTCTCGCTGAAATCCATCTTATTTCTGATAGCAAGCTTCCAAAAGTGAAGTTGAGCGAGCTTTTGGCAAGTCACAACCTTCTGGTCCAAATTGGCTCCCGCTAGGATAACGGTCAAGAGCTTAGTCGACCCTGTTGAGTATATTAGGATGTCAATTTGCTCATCAAAGCCTCGGTCTATAAGGCGATATCAGCACCACCTATATTCCTCTCCAAGTGACCAACTGGATATTATTGCATACAGTAGATCATTATAAGTCCACGACTCATACCAGCTGAGAGGATGGATGGGAGTGAAATTATATACATCATGGACTATCACTAGCAGTACCTATGTTGGACCAACAGTAAGAATGAATTTGGAAGAATCGATAGTCGCGCATAGATTTCACGGGTTTCCATTAACTGTCATAGCACAAAATAGCATAACGTAAAGTGGCTCCTCGGGTGAATGAGCTGGACCACAATTTAGTAATCAGGATAAAATGAAGCAAGTTTGATAATTAGTTCAGTAATCAAGATCGTGTAGACCAAGCAGGCTCTCTTCTTACAAAGCTTTAGATCTCAAATAATACGGAGTTGATCATCACGTGGCAGTGCAAAACTTGGGTTATGAAGCATGCTCACATCAGTTTGTTGGCTGTTATGTTCATCAAATTGAGTTTTGCGTCATACGATCTCCATTATGACAGACTACGGACGGAAAAGCTACCAAAATAGAACATGCATTCATACATTTCGGAGTGCTGTTATAAATACTGGGTTTAACAACAATGGAAGTTCCCGTTATTATCATCACCAAAAACCTTCAGGTCAAGTTAGCTGAACTGGCGATGTGACATTTCGGTGTATGCTTGATGGTGCGGAATCGGACTTTATCGCCCAAATCGGTAATCCAGTTATTTCCGTAGAAGTCGTACAGTTTTTTTTCAAAATTAGGTGCTTCGTGAAGGATCTCGGTGGGTTCTATTACAAGGCTCAGGAAAGGACTCGCTTCTCCAGTGTGAAACACATGCTGCTGTATAAATTCCATCATATAATTAGATTACGGTAAAACCCGTCACTGAATAATGCATCACACATAGGGCTACATTTTAACTCTACTCAGTGCCATAGTAAGTTATTAAAGCCCCCAGAAAAGGGACATCTTGGAATAAGATATTTTGGTTTTTCTTTTCAGCATCCCCTACGGAACTGGTTTGGAAAGCAGTCCATGAATTTGCCCAGGGATCCAGACTCGCTTTTCGTTGTTGCAAGCATATATTACAGAAAGACCGTTTTCCCCTATTGACGTGATTCTAGACTAAACGGTTTGACTATGAATGACAGTGCATACTGGGACATTTGCAGAAAGTTAGTGCACAAAATCACATGAGCTAAACTATTTCACAACAGGAATTACCGTCACATCCATGGTTACAAACAGCCCATTTATCTCCGTGAGAATTGTTAATTCAATTTTGCCGGATTGGATCATTCAAACTTCTTTACCTACAACCTTGTCATCGCGGGGCAAATCTGTGCCTCCAGGGTACAAAGGCACCGCATCCGAAACGCCCATGGCCACTGTGGAAATGGATTTTTCAACCACCGATTCGCCCATATAAGAACCCAAGTGTTACACTGTACATCCACGAATACTTGATACCCGTTACTATTTTGATTAACAATAAACCCGAACAGAGCGGATTATAAACAGCAATGAAATTCCATACTAATTACCCTTGCCTAACTTAAAGCACATTGCAATAATTGAATCACATCGGGGGATTGAGCAGAACAATTCATAGTACTCACCTGACGGAGGAGATGAGGATGAACTCACTCTTTTCGGTTTTCGATTGGACAAGTCGACAAAATTTGCTTCATCTTGTGCTACTTTTGAAGTTCCTTGCTGAATGGAATAGGTGCGGTCTGAATTGTGTAACGGCTTCCCCGCAATTACCCAAACTACGACCACAAATGCCACCAGCTATTCCTAAAAATGTTGTTCGTTCAGGTCAATTTGAACAACAATTGACCATGCTTTGAGTGCGGAAGTTCTGGTTTCTATCAGTCAGTAGAGATCCAATCGGGAAACAAAATGTGGGACCTATGGAACGGTTTGATGATGGTATTCAGATGAGAAAAACCGTATTTTTACAAAGCTCAAATTATTGTCATTTTTCTTCATGTTCCCTGACAGAATGACCTTTGGAACAACTGCCGGATTTTGCAATCCTAAAATGTAAAATATATATGAAGTTTACTTACCAGACGTCGCTTTTCTGGTGCTGGTAGGTCAGAAGTTTTTTTATCACACTTTCACACACAGCGGCACCCTTTGTGGATAAACGCACCCAACAGGGAGTCTCTTTTTCGAAGAACATGTTTAGCACAGGAGCAACACCGACTAGAGATTCACACACCAAGCATATACAGAAATCTAACTGAGTTCCCTACAAAATGACTATCAAGACAAATACTACCAAAACCCATCATTTGCCACGACATCTTGGCGCACGTAACAGAGTGATCTACTAAGATTCTGTAACATCTTGTTAAGTTTCTCGACCTATCAAATCACTCCTACTCTCATCACCGTAGGATACCAATTCAAAATTTCCATACTTTTTTGCCAAAGACCTACCATCACTCTTTTACCATAGTCTCTTCGGTGCGCAACTCCATATTGAATCGAACGTTAAAATCTTACTGTCTGGGATAAATCAGTCGAGCGATCATAGTTCTGGAAAGTAACAAAATAGTTGATAAACGTCAATGGTTCCAAATCCATTTTATCGATAGTGAAAGTTGTGCTCCTTCGAAAGATTGACGTGTTTTCCACCTCCCATTTTGTCTTCCACTGTACCGTTATTGTAACCAGCACAAACACGACCAGCAACATCGTATTAGGAATAACCGGAAACTGCCAGTGTGGCTATTTCGATCATATTGCCAAAAGCCTTTGCCCCAAGTCTTGCAGAACGATTGTGACTAATCGTCCGGTCCACTTGTTTTTCAGAATCTCCAATCCCCTAGTTCATGATTGATGCATACAGTGACTTGTAAAACGGCAACAGAGAGTATTTGGGAGGGGATTGCATTGGAATACTACATGAAATGGAGATTTCAGGTGGAGATTTGACCGAATACTGTTCTCGTATACTCATGTTTCACCAGTTCACACAAATAAAAACCAACCGCTGACTAAGCACAAATGTTCTCTTTTACATACTCAAACACGGATAGTCTCAAATGTGTGTTCATATGCGTGTTTGTGTGTGTGTACATGCGTTTGTATGTGCAATCTTGTGCACGAAAATACACAAATATCATCCAAGGTATGATGGGCGATGTGGCCGGGAATATGGAAATATCCCTTGACTGATGGAATTTGTAACCAATTCAAAAGTGTATAATTTATTTATTTGAGACTACTCAGTCAATCTGCTTCCTACGCATCATTTCCTTCTTTCTTTCCTTCTCTCTCTCCCGATACCATTTGGCATTGCCTGCATTGTTAGACAGACATAATGATCTCTAGGCCCGGCTTCCTTTCATCCTAGAGCAACATCTGTGATGTGGTCAGGATTCTATGGGAGGCAAAGTTGATCCATCATATTTTGAAGTCTGAAATGAATGGAGTATTTTGAGTGTCGCAAAGATTATTCTTGTCAGAGAGAATCTACAGTGTTCATTTTCCGTCACAGCTTTTACAGGAGTACAACAGAAGATGCAGTGATCCCCTGGGGTTTGGTGTCCTAATTCATGTAACGTCCGGATGACTCAAGACAGCAAAATTCCCGAATGCGAGTCAAGGCTTATGTAACAATATATTCAACCAGTCTTGAATGTACGAATTTTTGGATTTAGATTCTGACTCGAGACAACGCCGGGTTTTATAATAGGAATTGTTTAATTTTCCGTGACTGTGGTTATTTGGGTCAGATGATCATACTACATACCATTTTTTTGGTTTTTTTTTAATGAAGGCCTATCAATAATTCGTATATTTATTTATGAAATCTAGCACCGAATACCATTTAGAAATGTCATTTGATTGACGATTGAATACGTTGCTACTGGATGACACCAGACTCTCGTGTAACCCTGTTCGAACTATGCACCATACCGTCCTGGATCACTAGAATGTTTGCGTGAAGAAAGGCGTTCAATACAGCAAATGATGTTCTCTAAGATTCCGGATTGAGTCAAAACGTTATAACAAATTCGCGTAATATATGCGGCCATAAAATTCTGTATGCGCCACCTCAACAATCCTAACCCATCCAACCTGTGTGCTCGCATAAAAAACGATATTTTCCAGTAGTATTTACAGGAAGGATTTTGCCCAGAAGCATCATCAATACCGTTTTGTGAAAAAACGAAAGAATCCTAGGTACTACGTGCATAGTCCTAGGGGACTGAATTTGTTGGTGTTGTTGTTTTTGTTGTTGTCGACAAAAACGAGAATTTCAAATATGCCACTTTTGAGCGAAGCAATTAGGACTTCTGATTCTACGTGCATTCGGTTCGAAACAAACTCTACCAATATGCCCCGCCCCTATTATTCTGCCTTTGGCCGAATGCAAAAATTCAATTATGTCCCAAAACACTGACCGAATGCTTACCGAAGTTAGTAACACAAAGGAAATATATTTAACGTGACGATTGACAGACTACACTATCGCGATCTGACGACCCGTGATGACCTGAATTCGAACGGGACCTAATCGATAAAATGCCCCCCGGCAATCGGTGTTCGCGCAAGGTGACCAATTGAGATAGAGGTCAGTCTAACCGGGGTTTTGCGTTAGGCATCATTGGGGTTATGTCGAATGTAAACAATATATCTGTTCTTTCAGGTACTGAAACTGATCACCAAATACACAGAAAATTCAGTTCTCCTTTTCTAGGTATATTTTGTCCTCATCTTTGAGCTTCCTGATGGAAATCATTCACCTTTGAATCCCATTATCCAGTCATCCGCTACAGCATTCTGTAAACTCCAATAATCCTAAAAGTTTTAAAAACAAAAAAATACAGTAGACAAAAACGCGTAAAACACAACCTTGCAATTTAGTTAGGAAAATGTATTCTTTGATTATCCTCCTAATCAAAATGCAACCTTTGGCTGCTTGGGAGTGTAAAGAAAAGCATTCTGACGGTAATTATCTGGATAAATATATCTTACATTTTTGTCTGCTTTTTGCTATTTTCTAAGGATACGATCGATCAATTCCTGGCTATCAGCGTTACCGAGTTATTGGTGACGTTGGAAGAGGAGAACACACGTTGCAAATTATGGACGTACAACTAGAAGATGCTGGTGAATATGAATGTCAGGTGACTCCTGTTCCTGCCAATAATCATCCCCTTTTGCGCCGCAAAACGGAACTGATTGTGCTGAGTGAGTTTCTTGTTCTTCGACTCATGTCACCTGAAATACACGGGGAAGATATGTTACCTGTAGACAGTTACAACACTTCTGAAAGCCGTCTTCCAGTAAGATATTTCACCGATAAGGGGGGTATTATTTTATAGCAACAAAAACTGGTTCCAAAACAGGATATTCGAGCACTAAATGAGAACGGACTCAAGAGGCAGAATAATTATATAGAATTAACTAATCCGCAGTCATTCTTATGGAATGTGTGGTCTAATCTTATGCGATTAGGACCAGACACATTTTTAAATTGATAGAAAAGCAAATTCCTTAAATTTTTCTCTTCCAAGCTCCGTACTTGTTAGTGATTACTGAGTGCCTGCCTTTGGACTTCTTCAAGAAGTTCCATCAAAAATCACTCGTACATAGAACTGACTCACTGGTGAGCTTAAGTGTTGTTACCGGCTCTTATTGGACGTCGGGAGTGGATACACACCTCGTAATGCATTGTGTGATAAAAGACAAATCCCAGGAATCGGATAACTATAGCCTACCTTTATTTGACTCCACTTGACCTATCATTTGTCATAGCAGACTTCTCACACTAAACTTGGCAATGAGCTCGCCGGCTGAGAATTATCGTTTACAATGATACCAGGACAGGACTATCCGGTTGCTTGCTGTGGAAATTCCATCATTGTGCAAATAAGAAGGATCAATATTCTCATGACTCTGAATACTGTTGGAGCTTCTAACCTATGATAATAATTTTTATGCACCCTTGATTGATGTGCATGGTTTCCAGGTTGCTAATGTTTCACAACAAGCCGAAACAATATCATTAGCAGAGGTCTGTGGAAGATGAGGAGGTGCTTCAGCTTGACCCAATCTTTTGCGACTTTTGACCAAAAAACAACATTTGAAACTTCAGTCTCAGTGAAACTGCCCTGGGTAGATAGAAATAACTGAATCAGAACTGAACCAGAATAATTTCACCTAAAACATAACCCGTTGGTTTGCTTATAAGCCTTGATCACTTTAGTATGTACAGAAATCACGAATGGTAAACGTATACAGAACAGGCATTGGTTCCCTGTTTCACACAGAGCAAAAACTTTACAGGATCGTGAAAGTCCCACTTCATAGGGGATACCGCCCGTATATGTATTTTACACAAAATTTAAATGACATAGCTTCTACAGGCCTCTCACATTTTGTACAGAAATGGTAGAATAATTCGCGCTTTGGCTAGGGACTGAATCAAAGAATAAGTGACCCAATCACTAACCAAGAAATCGAGGTACTTTAAACTTCACACAGAACAGTCTATTTCTCATTACACCTTCCAAGATTCCCTAAGACTTCGTACCTTTTAAATGAATGCCCCAATACATGAAAGTTCATGAAGGTCAAGATTACTGTGTGCGCCAGTACTGTCCGAAAATGCTTGAAAAATCATTTTTGTTGCAGTCGTCAATTGTTCATCAAAATTCATCTACAAAGTGGCAACTTACACATTTGGTGTTTCAGCTCAAGCCAGGTTTTATTGAAGAACAGAATACTGTGAATTTAGATACTCTCGAAAACCGAATTGACCTAGTGTGAACAACTTTAACACGGTCTTCAGGTCGTTATTTAACCAGAGTGAGTTCACTGGAGGCTTTTTTACGGCATAACGTCAAAGTCTAATTCCGCCTTTTATGCCAGCAATAAGAGCAGTTGAAGCAGCAATAAATTTACGATTAGGCGCAGTGCTTCTAAATGCTAATATAGGTGTACTATTGCGACGCACTTCATTGCATCAGTACACAAAGTTGACCTGAAGCAATCTTCCAGTGTGGTTTTGAGCAATCCAAAACCAAAGCTGTTGGCATTTATCGACGCGATGCTTATCACGGTGCATCAGTCAGAGCTCTATTCACAAAAAAGCACTGTCACAGCTCTCAATGCAGCCCGTTTCACAGTAGTATTTTCGGCATATTATTGTATAGAAACTGACATGTTTTACATACGTGGTATACAAGAGTAAACGAAAAGCGTGCTTCTCGTGACTAACGTCTTCTTTCAATTATCATGTAATACTTATTTCCACTTTAATTACTGCCGGTTAGACCACTATTCAAGGGGAAATAGCCAAATTAAATAAGTTTACTAACGTCTCCGAAGGTACTTCTCAAGTGAGTGGAGTGTGGACTCAAAAACATCAATGGGCAAAACAGTTCCTGCAAGCTATTTACCTACAGTAGGGTGGAATTTGCGTTTCAGTGGGCAACAAAACCCAAAAATGAACGGATAACTTTACATTATTACTGATCATCACTCTTATTTGCACCCCGTAGTTGTGTGCATCCGAACACCTCTAAGCCTTTGGGGATCTGCTTTAGTCATCGGATTATTCACGCGAATGGCGATCAGATTGTCTACTTTCTCGCTTGCTATCGTCAGTAAAAACCCGGTTCGTTTTAATCAGCAAACAAGCGATGAGGAACAAGTAAGTGGGCGGAGTGGAGTGAATGATCTTGCGCACGCTCATAACGATGATTAATCTCTCGTCACCTACGGAAGTACCGTAAGTGGGCCAAGTGCGTTTAGCTTCTAATTGCGTGCCACGTTTCATCTCCCTCTCTAAGAAAGACGTGCCAGGAAATATCTGGTGACGCTACATCACACACAGTGTGACGGTCCAACCATATTTTCGGACGTTATCTTCACGCGTCGATTGTGAACCTGTGTGAATGAATGTTCAATGCTGAATAAATGAAAAGTATAAATTCTGTTGTCACTGGATTTGAATTTGCTCGTTTATCTTCCAGATTCAAAGGGATAGGCAACCTGGTCAGTAAAACCCCAACCACCACCGTCAACATGTCTGACACCATCCGGTCACTAGTTAGAAGCCATGAGAAAGCCCTCGAAAGAGTTTGTCCAGAGACTATCGATTAGTCCACTCTTTGGTTCTTGGCACTATCGTTCAACCTAGGCTTATTTGCTCTGCCGAATTCGCCAAGTTATCTAACAGGATAACACACAAACTCGCGCACACGCACACAAACGTGCACACAGAAACAAACGTGAATAAAGGTATCGGGCAACAAGAGACGACGGTTTGCTAATTAGAATGGATTGGCCCGCATCCTTCTATCTCTAATTAACCTGACGAGGTCTGCGGTTCATTTATATACGACGTTGATCACTTCAATTTGTTTAGTCGCTGGTGTCTGTATTAGAACCCACCCCAAGCACCACAGAAATCAAGAAGAACGATAACGGGTGCGGAACAATAAACCACAAAATCGCCATCATCTACTCTACGGTATACGAAAACACTGAAACCACTAGTTGTGGTCAACTTACGACCAGTTCAATGGAAACCGTGCACACCCACACACACACACACACGAGCGGGCCTCCTCAACTGTTCCGACCAGATATAGTCCTAAAGCATCGGCAAACCAGAGGAATTTGCTCACTTCAGTTTGCCCTGTTCACGAGGTTTTCTTCTAGTTCGATGCACCGTTTGGCTTACTGGACACCTTGTGCCATTTTTTTTCAAACCGTACCGCTTTTAATCACTGAATCGTATGGCGCATTTGCTTAAGGACTTACGTGAAGTCTACCACGAAGTACACACACACACACACACACACACACACACACACACACACACGTGGATGCAGATAAACACATAACGAACGCATACGCATTTGCCCGACCTGAATAAACTTTGTCCGAACGGAAGGTCCAGTGAGCTGAATTTTAGATTTTCCGTGTTTTGGTTCATCATGCTTGCCCAGTTATGCAACTAGGCTGCCTCACTAGCCCACGGAAAGCATGATTGATATGCTCACGTCCGGAATGATAGAGACTTCATCTGCTCCTTCCCTGATGTCATTATTGGGGAGTGAGTTAGCCCTTAACTGATCCCAGTACAAAAACTGCCGGGCATTGATAACACGAATAGGGGAGTTTGTATCTTTGTTCATACGTGTGCGTGGTTGCATGGCCGATTGGAACAAATCATTGAGGTGCAACAGTATGGGTGACAGAAGTTCAGTGTGATTGGTTTCTTGTAGCTTGAAGTTTGAAGCAGACAGATAAAGTGACGGCCGCAAGATAAATGTGTCTAGTAGACAGTGAAATCACTCATTTTACTTTGCTGCAATTGCATAACAATCCACAGTTTGCGCCCAGATGTGCCCGAGTGTCAGGGCTGATATGTTTGGTGAATTGTTCCTCCAGTGTTTGGGACAATCAGAGAGGTAGAGCGAATTACCACCGAAACAAGATACAGACTTTAACATGATACAATAGCCACATTGTTTCAGTCAATTTGGCTCAAGCGTACTCTATTCTCGATTTTAATTTAAAGTATATTTTCACGGGAAAGATTCGGTAAAACTACGATCTGAAGATCAAAGATGCCTCGTGTTAGAACTATACGGCGTACTACTTGGGAAAATAATGCTAGCACTGAAATGATTCGAACAGTTGTGAACCCTTAATGAACATAATTTCTCCTTTCAGGTTATCGATTTCTTCTAGATACTATCAAAAATCTTAACTTTAAAGGAAACCATCTTTGAAATGATGAGGCATATTGTACTCGTTAGCTGGGCAAAGTGACTGAAGTTGCTTGAATCCCAACTCTCCAACAACTTAGTCGCTATGATAAACTTACTACGAATTAACACATCCTGTCAGTTATACAATCAGATTGCAGGTTGTCATTTCACCTATATTCACGTTTAGTCAAGCTGAATCTCACTGGTGTTCAACCTAGCACACAAGTCAAACAGGTCTTTCCTTATCTTTCTTTGTGCAATGTTTGGTCCTGCAACATGACCATTATTGGTATTTAGTAGTCCTTTGGTTGATAGCTTTGTTTTTCCCCAATCTATCACTTCAGAGCAGTTTTGATTGCATATGCCGAGAGGTCAAACGCTTATTGGCCTGTATTCCATCATCTTCTTCTTGCCCCTTATGACAGTAAAGCCATCAGTACCAAGTATCCTCTACCCGGACGTTCCGCCTCTCGACAGGCAACTGATTATCTCGAAACCAGATCCGATTCTTCGAATCACCGTATTGTGCGTCTCAGTTGGCGGTAGTCCACCGCCCAGTTTTTCCTGGAGCTTGAACAACCAAGAAATACCCCAAATTAGGACGACTCCTTCCCCGAGGAGAATGTCGCTTGTGCAAAGTAAGTTTGCTTGTGAAAGTTTGCTAACCATGTGTCTGAAATTGTCAAGCTTCCCAATACAATATAGATATGTCATTGTGATTTCGAAGCCTATGACATTCTAAGCCGTGTTACATTCTTTAAATTTCGAGAACTCGATGTCCACCCAAAAAACGATTTACACAGTGGATTGTCACTTCCAACAAGAAGTACAGCTACCTAAAGCTTCGATAGTATATCTATGCCTGGAATAATTTTAAGCTATGGATTGCAGCTTCCGGGGAGGACTAAATAATTACGTCTGCAAAATGGTTTGCGTAATACCATTTATCAGAGCTTTCTAGTTGATCAAACACATGTCCAAAATGAACGTCGATCAAAACGTAGAATATCAGCAGTCTGTTTCCTTGTATTCCACAACTGGCAACTGTTTTTCATGTGAAGTAACTGGGTAGCATTTGATCTGCTTACCCACTTGATTCTGAGTACTTAATTCTTTTTCGTGTGCTCATGAGCAATCAAGTTCAAACCACATAATGGGCATAGCGTAATTCTTTTAAAAACATACCCAGAGTGTACACTTGGAATACAGTGGAATGCGCTTCAAGATGAGTTTGACAACTTTCCTTTCGAAATACTTCTCGAATAGGATTAATCTGGAAAATTCTTTCTAGGAAATATTACATGTCCCTGGGACTAGACTTGGAACTGCTTCACTATTTTTTGGTTGACGTAGTCTCACAGGTCTGGTCCCTTGAAAGCTATTTATTAGTCATAGTCTGTGAGGATGTGCGCTTCTGATTTCTCAGAATTAGTTCAGGTAAATAAATAAGAAGGCTGTTGAGAGCGCACATCCATATCCATAAAATCTAGTTGAGTTTTCCCAGGGGTTAGTGACGACAGTATCACTGGGAGTTGTAACAGAAAGCCTAATGAGATAGCACTAATTTAGGCTAGGTTGAGTTACGAGCATTAGTAACGAGGAGTCCGTAATCGCATTTCATCTGCGAGCTAGCAAGCAGGAAATGAAGCGGGAATCCAAACCTTTCACCTCGGATAGGTTAGTCAGAAACTTGAACAAAACAGGTCGAAGTTTGTTCGTATCACACACTAAATGTTCATGCTTTTATTTAATTGGGAACCTTGTTCATTCGAACGGTGCACCTCTACGCGGAAGCTGGTGATCGTCAAATACGTTTGTACCAATTTATGCTGATGTCCACTTTAATTCAGATTAGATCTGATCAGAAAGCTTCGAGTGCGTTCTCATCTGACGATAATGTTTGATGTTTCGTCATTTGTCCGTAATCATCTGTCATTACCAATCCATGAGAAATTTTGTTGAGATTCTGCTGATGGCCCATGCAAACACGTTATTATTTTGACTACACTTGTGCAAAGTTCCCAGGACGTGGAATTATTCTGTTGCACTTGATAAAAGCAAACTATAGACAACAAATAATTCACGGAAATATCACATCACTTATTTTTTCTGTTCCTCATGAACTTGAGTTGTAGCCGAGTCGGTCGGACTCATTCTATTCATAAAAAATTGAAATTCAGTAAAATGATAACGTGGGACGTCAAATGATGTTTGTGGGACGGTGCATCTGACGTTTCTGTGAGATCTTGAATGTCCTCAGTTCTAAAGTAGCACTCTAAGTTGATTTCAACTTTGGGACAATAAGTGACTGTTATGCGCTAATGCCATCATTTGATTGCCGTCTGATAAATATTGATACGCATAGTAATGGTACTCCGACTGGAAACTCATTTTTATGAAATTCTGATCGCAAGACGGTCCCGCCTTCTTTAATGATGTATAGGGATTTTTCTTGGATAATCTGTTGTCCGTTGTGTGACTTGTGTGACTAGGCTTTTTGTGCTTAAAAAACAGCTCCTCGTACAATTTTGTGCTGCTGAGCTATGGCTTATTGAAGATTTGCTACAGAGCACAACGACACACTCGCCCATACTCACACATCTAAGATGTTTAATATGATTCTTCACATAGTATGAACGCTTAGTTCACCAATGAAGACAACTGAAGCAATGTGCAGCAGTTTCGTCCTGGTTAGAAATCAACAGCCGTGAACATTCGAAGCGTTACCACTGAGGCTCAAATCCTTGGTAAAAGGTAGTAATCCAAACACCTAGCAAACAGGCTGTCCGGACTGACCCTCAAAAGCTTGTTTATCATCCATACTGCGAGATTTGGTGCTTTCCCATCACTTGCTTTTTTGCACACTGATCAATCCTTATGATGAAGGAATTCCTTGTCTGGACAAAAGCATAAACTACCGCGGCTACTACATGCATATGAGTATTAAGAGACCTGAGATACTTTCACTACGGTTATTATCATTGTTCATCCAGTGTCAACGCCTAAAATATTTAAGACTATGAAATTACTGTTCAGATACTATTCACAAATCCATGAGGTGCATTAGAAAGTTATTCGTGGCTGTGACTGGTCTAATCTCACACCTGTCCCTGACGAATACTTCCGTTTGACTGCCAGACTTGTATTGATAACCCAACAGGATGGTATCGCTTGATTTTATGCACTCGTAAGATGCAAGGTGTGTCCTAATAGAGACATGTAGCAACCAGAATGGTAACAAACAAGTCCAATTGCCAATATAAATCCGAAATACTCAGCTGTTGTAGTTGCAGCAATTGTGGTAGTTTGTTCACTATGAACAGTTATATCCCTTATAAAAGGATTCAGAATCCGTTACATAACAAACAAATCGCTAATTCCATTCATTCACATTATTCCCCAATAATTTTTTCTGCATCCCTCATCAGATCCATGGATGAAGCTGGAGCCAGTGATTGAAACCCAACCGGAAACTGGTCAATCTCGACTGACACTGCTCAAATCCGGTCTAAAAGATGGAGACCAGTTGATGTGCAGTGTTACGAACGCAGCCACTCAGCTTCATCACGATCCTCATCAGCGAAATTTGAGCACACATGTTACCATTCGAGTTCACAGTAAGTTTAGTTGAAGCTGATTTATGCGGTGGAGATGCTTGACCTACGAGTCTCTTTCTGGACACTTTTAAGTCAGTCTGTTCAAGACCTCCTTTTTCATTTTCTATCTAGGTGTGTCTTCCTTCTGTAATTTATCCTTGTGGCGTACGTCAGACAGAGTGCAGTCTTGGTGGTGTCTATATTTCAGACCCTCAGATGAATAACGAGACAGTGGTTTTTCATTCAATTTAAAGACTTTTTCTGAAGTAGTTCCCTTCCTACTTTGGTATGACACATGACGGCGAAAGATCAGTTCTCCAGTGTGGTTACGTGTTTTTGAAAGAGCGTGTTTTCCGTTATTGCTCAACGTTTTGAGTAGTGAATGGCAAACAAATATTCATACGGAGTCCTTAGAATACCACTACAGATGATTCGTCTGAAAACGCACTCAAAGCTTATATTACAAAATTATGTTTCGAAATAGACTTGTAGTTTCAACTGGTCCTTTTTCTAGACCGATTTTGTGTATTCTTTCTCAAGGCCGACCCAGATGGTGGACTGAAATTAATATCTACTGAATAAACCTCTTACAATCAACCTGATAAGAGAACCTCAGCAGGAGCCACCTATACGTGCTGAACAGCTGACCGTTTCTAAGAAGATAATTGTTCAGAAGCCTGCACTTTTTATATGCTGAATTCACCGGGGCTCAATTTTTATCCATTTCATCCAACACGGTGCACGCCAGATTAGAAGGTAAAATGTAAAACATTGTGAAACCAATGTGTCATTACAAATGAATACCAGACAAGCATCAGCTCATGTTCTCAAAGTTCTCCCGAGGCTATAAAGTTGCAGGCTTTTCGCCGAGTCTTCCACAACAAAGTGGGTTTACTAATTTGATGCCAAAAAAGAGCGAGTTGTTTTGGTCATTCGTGAGGTGTTAGCATTGCCTTTATGTGTATGTTTAACTTGACATTGCCCGAATAGAGTACAGAATCAGAATAACCTCTCATCCTGAGTCCATGGTAATTGTCAAGTTGTATAAAGCCATGACCACAAACTAAGTTGCTAAGGCTTACATACTGAACTCCGAAATTTTTGAGATGGAGTTGGACTGAAATACCACTTAGCTGGTGTGACGGAATCGGCTGGCTTACTGGTAACAGATAACTTGTTTCTTTCAGTGGACACTGTGATAGTTTGGCGAGCAACCGGCAAGTTTCCACCTATCCTTAATCGAGGACAAGATTGGAGTAACCGAACCAGACCGATGAACCAATCAGATGCCAACTTTAGTTGGAACCGAACAAAGCAACTGGGTTTGGTCCCTGATTACCCACTCAGAAGGGCTGGCTGAGAATAAAAGTTGAGCCAATAAGTGTGCGGGCCAAGATTCGGTTCTGATCGTTATTCATCGTATCTAAACTGTCAGTTTTGTACTAATAATTCAAGATTGTTCAAAAACAGATAGATCATTTTATAAGGGACACTGAGACAGTTCAGCACAGTTGGTACTCAACCAGTCGCTCGAGACTTGTTCCTGAAAGTTGAACTGAGAACAGCCATTACCGTATCCGATTTTACAAAGCACACAAACAAGAGGGAGTGTATGTTACCGGATTATGTCCACTTTTTAATATAAAGTGTTCATTGCCATACAACTCCTTCTATACCTGACTGACGTGATATTCAGTGGGACTGGGTAGGCACGTTAACGTTCCGCTTTACGATTCTTACATTACATCGAAACAATACCTTCGTCAGTAAAGCAACTGTTGTTTAACTGGATCTGATCGTTACCTGAAGCGACTTTTGTTATTCTTGTGCTGACCAACCTCCAACGAATTTACAATTAGGGACCAATCCGAAACAAAGTAGGCAGTGGTTTTGTGTCAACCATAGTAGGGTTTTAAATCTCTCACCTTATATTCTTCTTGAACTCTAGGGACGTTGAACTGGTATGACATCATTTGCAGCAAACTGTTCAGTTGAGTTCAAGTTCAGTATATATGGTTATTTAAAATAAAGCGAAACGATGAAGAACCGGTGCAATAAAGCTTGCAATTATTGTACATGGTTAAGTAATGTCGTGACATGTAAACCTGCAGTTGAACAGAAGCATACAATTCCTATCTAAGTATGAGCTGAATGACTTTCTGTAATTTGTATGGTTGCTTTCAATATCTTAGCTGTTCGGGTTTGCCAAATTTGATTGGTCTATCCGATTTTCGCTAGAAGTATTATTGTATTTTGACGGCAGGACAGTTCCCTCGGAAGAGATTGCAGCAAGAAAAGTTCCGTCCAATTATTTTATGAATAAAAAACTTCTGCAACTTGTTTTTCCACCTCAGCTCCCCCTGGTCCACCACGCATAATCAGTCCGGAAACCGATCATGTGTATTTGGAAGGTGACGAGCTGAAAGCGATCTGTATAGCATCGCCTCCAGGCAATCCACTGGGTGGGCTATTCTGGCGTTGGCTCCTTCATCCAGTCCAAGTAAATGATCCCAGTATCGGACACGTTAGTGGCCTCGGAGGTCGTGGTGGAGCTCGCCTAAGCGATTACAGCTCTGTGGAAGCGTATCTACATGCGCAGGATGTAGGTTACTTGCCTGGTGAGAAGTCGGGAACTACGAGTCCACATCAAACTCTTACTCCTATATCGGAGGACGTACAACCGTTACATTACACTTTAAACAAGGACAAAGATCAGTTGGTTAACACGCTGGTAATTCCGCGGATTACTCGTCGATATCATGCTTCCAAGCTTGTTTGTGAAACTGGCCATCCAGTGGGAACTGCGCATCAGACCAGCATAAACATTTATGTGAAACGTAAGTTCTCCGGGATTCGTTTTGTGATGTTTTTCTCATTTAGCCTTGAACGACTGGTTCAATGGGGAATCAAAATAAAAGTTAATTGCAAGAAGGTCGCCTCGCTTAATTTAGGTATCTCAGATGACTATCCTGAATAGCCTCATCAAAACTGGGCAAAATTCATTCAGTTTGAGTTGGATTACAGCACTCTTATTAAACACAGTCTACAAAGTCCAGTTCTATGGAGCGATCTTTTTTCATTACTTCATTCCCTTCTTTTGTAAAACACCAAAAAAGCCTTGATAGGGGTTTGCCCCAGTCAAAACTGTAAGCGTCACATGTTTGGTTCACATTTCTTAGGGCATCTAGACGATAGGACCATGGATTCATTTGAATCAGCGAGCCTCACTCGCTCTGTCTAAGCCAAGATCAGACAGAAATGACGAACCATGCTATATCAACTCACCTTTCTGATACTGGACATTAGGTGCTCCGGACACATTGTTTTAAGATTTGTTTATCGTGCCCGCAAATGGACAGAACTAGCGAAAGACAAGATAATTGATAAGATGATGTTTAACCCTGAATTTTAGGCCGAAAAGCGTTTAGTCTAGCACTTCAGCAGTAACAGTTCAGGATTGACCAAGGCTGTTCTGTCCCTTACAAAGAGTTACCTAGAAAATCAATCACATGACAAAGGCAATTTGACCTTGAGCATAACGCTGTCTTTGGTGTTTATTTGTGCCTGCTGGCATGTTCTTTTCTATTGTCATACATGACCACTGTAAACGACTTGACAATGAAAAACGATTGTTGTAGCTTATTAGACTATTTAAAGTTAAATTTAAATGGGCCTCTTTCAGTTCAGCTAATTAACCCAAAATCTTTGCATACTAACATCCTGACTATGGTTATCATCCTTCTTCCAGTGAAAATTAGAGAAAGCTGAAACATAAATAATAAACCAAAATCAACTTTATCATGAACTGCCCGTTTTGAGTGGTGTACAGCTGCCATCCACCTCGACGATGTGTGGACCTGTTAGCATGCGTAGTCAGCCGTCAAAGCACCGAGACTGGTTTTAATCAGGCCATGGTTATACGGGGTGGCCTACGGTCTTCAAAGCCTAACCGGGAATCTGAGCTTTGCTAGCACAGTTAATCCGGCGAACTGGAGATTGCGTGCAATTCCACACTGAAGCAAAAATTGTGTGCTTAAATTCTACGGGTAACAGACGCGTTCCGAAAGACGTATCAATGAACCAATAAGACAGGTGAAAATGGCCCAGCAGTGGGATATTTTACTGAGGACAGAAAAGCTGAGACTTAAGCTAGTTTATCTCCTTATCATGGGTTAACAGGAATAGATACAAAGTTATCACTGCGTTTAGCTCAGCCTAAAAAAGTGAAAAATGATTTCCTTGATTCAGATGTAAAATATCAGAATTTTAGGCGGTAGACGTTTTTCTGTTCGTATATGACTCCAATAGAATAGAACTGCTTAACACTTTTGTTAGAAGAATATCAGAAATCCATTTTACGGTATTACTTAGTTGCTGATGGAATTATTCAACCCCTAAAACAAAGCAGTACCTGTTCAATGGGTGGCCGCATGATCGACTAGATAAGCTCACCTTTCTTGCATAATTTGAATTGACAAATAAAGTAAGACGATCGTCCTACAGACCTCAACTAGACTCAATTCCACGCGTATCCCAAGCTCATTCGCATGTACCATTGACAAGAGATGCAGGACACATCTGAAAGACAATTTGATGTTCCAGTGAAGCTAAAGGAGTGCAGCACAAGTATTACAGTTCAGAAAATCAGAAGAAAATCACGTTACCGAATACTATCGGTAAAAGTATTGTATTTTTCCAATAGAATTATGGAATTTCGATTCAACTGCACCTGGTCATTTGTCTGGAACTTTATGAAGAACAACACCCTAGTTGTTACCTTTCTTTTTCTGAAGTACAATTGGTTGCTGTTGCCGCATAACGATTCCAAATTTTCCAACAAAATTGTCATTATTAAAAAACAAACTTTGCTTTTCCTAGATGAATATTTTGCTCCATACTGTCATGTGCAAACATCACTCATAACAGTTGGTACGCAGAATACTTTTGTGTACAGAAGCCATCAGACTTGGTGCAAAGCAGAGGTCTAATCTAGTAACAGAAATCACCTGTACCAGCCACAGTTTAAAGAATAGAGAAACCGTCTACTAGCAGAAAGCAAGTGAATGACGACTAAAAGCTCAGGATTACAACAACGTGCGCAGGAAAATAGATGCGACAGATTGCACACAGAGGTTCATCCTAACAGATGGGACAATTATGTCACAAGTGTCACAACCTGCGACTAGCAGTGCTTTCAATGGGCTGCATTGCACTTCTATTCACCACGCGGAAAATTGAGGACCATAAAAGTTTATCAATGGAACGCTGTGCACTAAGTGACTGTTGCGTGGTAAAAAAAAAGGTCCTTCCCCCCGGTTTATTGCTTTAGACAGGTTGTGATATTCCCTGCTGTATGGTGGGACGTAATTCACAATGTTTTATGCTTTCAGGGACAATCCATTACTTTGTGAAAAATCAAATTAGGTGTAAAAATATCGAACAAATGCGGGGTGTGTTTGCATCATCACAAATCCAAATAAATCGTTTTTGTCAGCACCAGAGTAAGGAAAAACGAAATGCGTTTACTTTAGTTTTAATTGCGTATCGTCCTCTGCCACTTACAGACACATTCCCACACTTTTTCCAATTTACCTACTTGTGCAAACTAACGCATCCTGATCAGGTGCGATTCCAAGCCATGTTTATTGTTGGTTCAGATGGATCGACATGATTTCCGAACATATACAACCATTCTTCTTAGGACCCGATTCCCCGTCTGAACCCGGTCAGAATTGAGCAGTCGCGTTGCACGACGTCATGGAACTATCCCACACCGTTGATTTACGACAAGAGTACCCATATAGGACTACAAGTGCAACAGAACCAACGATACGTTGGATTAGAGGGTGAGGGAGAAAGAATGAACGAAAGAGCGGAAACTCCAAGTATGTGTCATTTAGTGCTGACTAGCCACGAGTTTCTCAATGACCCCGTACAAAGTGAAGTGGCATTTAGAACCACTTGAACTTCTCCTCAATCCACCGGCTAAGAGCAAGTCAGTCAAACCAGCTAGTAGGCATACCGGATGGTGGTCAGTCGGTCAGGCATTTAATCGGTCGACCAGCTGTCCCAACCCTTATTTTACACCCACAGCTCACAGCTTTCTACAAAACTATGGTGGTGAGCGGAGTTGTGTCCCAGTTTGCCGGTGTGTGTGTGCTCGGTTACCACGACAACCGGAAATGCGTATGCGAGAACTTGGTTAGAATTAGACCGGTGTTTAGAAGAGTATTGTGAGCTAGGGTAATCGACTATTCATTCCAAGAGGGCTGTGCAGTCTTGCTTGGTTTCTCGATTTTTCATTGTCCTTGTTCCATTTCAACTTTTTTGCTGTAAAAAAAAAACAAACATCCTGTTACTGATGTGGCTGCCATTGCCCAAAAAGGGGCCTATTTTATGTAGGGCTTCTGATCAGTAATTTCCGCGAACCGTTGCAAGTGGACCGTCCGCTACATTCCAACTACACCATTCAGCCATATTGACTAAAACTCTGATCTGTACGTAAACCAACGACCAAACGGTTCTGTTCCAGAAGCCCTTGAGTCTTGTTGTTGCATACTTTTGTGGGTCAAAGTTTATATTTGAATGGCTGTCATCCAGTATTACCTAACTTTCTATAAGTTGATTTACATCGGTCTTGCCATCAAAATGGTTGGTTTATCAAATACAGTCTGATTTACTCTGGAACATTATCCTTTCCGGCACAAAAAATTGCTTGAGATGAAGCAAAGGAAAATAATCATTTCTACTACTCTAAAAGCTTTCCTTGGGATAAAACAAATGCAACACTTTGACAGGGTCAAACGGTCGAGTATAAAAAACACCGTATACATTGATGACCAGTTTTATATTTGAGGAAAGAGAAGTCAAATTATACTCAAATAATGAGAAATCCGCTTGAAACTTTCTTTTCTGAAACTCCCCGTGGCGAGCCGGAATTTAACCTGCCAGTTGTCCCCTAAAAGGTAGTTATGAACAGTTGATTTTTCAAAATCTCTGTGATTCTGATCTCTCTTGCTAATGGTACTTTCTCCCGGCAGATTTATTTCCTTGTGTATCACTTCGAAAGAACATTTTAACCACAGAACTAGTGGTTCACTATGACGGGGAAAATATGTATTGTGTGAATTTAATGGTTCACGACTGTGAGGAGATTTGCGCTGCTACCCTTGAAGCTTTCGATGGAACTAGCAGGAATCCGTTCAGCCGTTGCGGAGAATTCAGCTGACTTTGGCATGCACGAAGTTTTAAATAACTAACTGAATTTAGCAACTCTGTGCATGCAATTGTGCTAATGTTTCAGTGTGCCGCCTAATGCCGAACGTGGTAAGTATTTTTGTAATGGTGAGGTTTGTGTGATTTTATTGACCTATCTCACCCACTATCACTCAGTTTCAAATTAGCTACCAGCGAAAAAACCCTCGATTGTTCCTCATTTGATAAAAGCCGTTTGAAACTGAGAAAGTCGCATAAGAAATTAGTATTTTACATTACTTCCTTGAATATTGTTCCATTAGGCATCAAATATTCACAGAATAAATTGAACCGCGTAAACTTTGCAACTGTAAATTAATGCAGTGTTATATGTCCAGCACTTGATTTGGCAATGTACGCTCATTCTCAGGGATTATAGACTGCCACTTTAAGCGGACGGAAAGATTGGCTTTACCGAGATTATTTTTTAGTGTTTGACTATAGGGTGGATGATCGCGATCCACTTAGTGGATCTTCGGATCACGAGACTAAGATGAGAGTTGGAAGATATGTCGAACTAGGAAGCATAGACTTAAAGAAAATACCCGATGACAACTTGTCACTATCACAGTACAATAATGGTTACTTGCATTAAAGTATTTTGCACACTCAGGTCTTCATCTCCGGAATTGCTGTAGCATTTTCTTTCACCAGAGCCGATTTGCATTATTTGTTATTTTCAATCCGATAATTTGTGTTGAGCGGTGTGAAGGCCGTCAGTAGTTCAAGGCCACTTTTACTGTCTACAGGTTCCGTCGGATGGTTGCGACCCAATGTCAAACTAGATTAGTCGTGGTGTATTTTGATCTCTACTTGAACAAGGGTCCTTTTCGTAAAACCAGTATGTATTTTATTACAAATGCAGTCTGGTTGACATTATCCAAAGGGCCAAGTTTATTCAGTTGAATTATGCTTCAGTTGCTCACAAATAAAAAAACTTCTCAAAATGGCGAGCAAGTATGTTTCCAGTGGTTCACAACCATTCCGTGACGCACATCAAAAAACTGAATAAGGCCAAATCGTTTGCGAACAATAGACGGTGGAAAGGTATGGGTTAGGTTAATCAGTAAATGATCTACCATTCTTTATGACTGCATATATTACTTCAGGAGTTCGTTCTCAAAGGCTTTGGACAAGTGGTGCTCCCGTTGCTCCTTTTATCGATGGCCATTAAACTAGACAGTGACAAAAGACTCCTTCTTCAAGTGTGCCTTCGTGTCTGCCCGATATCAGTTCTTTCACTTGTATGCACGGAAACCCAGGTCGCTTAATGAATGTCTCATCAATACTCGGCTCTCGGTTCACTGTTCCCGACTGAAAACAGTCTTATCTGTGAGCCAGATTGCTGTCCAGGTCGCAACTATATTTTCTGTTTTTGCACCTCTTACAAGCCATCAAACTTTGTGCACCTGTAATACGTAGTTATCACGCCCTCGTTTCAATATCTGAATATTTGCGACAATACTAATAGTTGTTTATCATACTTCTTCATCTGTCTAACAGAAAAATGTTTGCTGACGTGAGTGCCTGAATCCAGAACGACAACATACCTTCACAAATTGATGCGATTATACTATGAGGAATATAATATATATATATTTACCTATAATTAGATGCATCAAAGATTATCTTAGTCTTCCTAGTGCGCGTAAATGTATAAGGAAATGCAAGGGAATACGAGGTCAACCTAACTTCTGTCACTGAAAGTAAAGACAGTTCTATAACTGAGTTAAGGGAATTGTTGAAGGATACAAAGGACACACTCTTTACGCTTTGGCAGAGGTATGCTTTACAAAAAGTGAAAAAAACATGGTTCGTTTGTAGGACTCACATCGCTGCATAAAACGAGTTTCAGATATATACGAATTGTTTAGTTAGTCAACATCACAGATTACCGCGCTTACTGATAGATTTGTAGGGGAAAGGTGGATGTGGAGTAACTTCATAAGGGTTTATCAGAGAAGTGGTCCGTCAAAAGTGTTTGAGAAAGTACTGAGCAATCCTGTGTGCGTGCGCCAGTGATGTCAGTTGACCAGAAGTGGATATCCCTACGAAGCAAACAAGCGGGAATGACACAGCAAAGATGAGCAGAATTCAAAGAGATAGAGCGCTCAAAAGGTGACAGCTTAAAAATCAGTACACCTTCCTCACATTCAAACATTCTATTACTTGTCGCTTTGATAGAAATTTTTATTCCAAGCTCCTTTAACAGAACTGATTACGAGAGGCAAAGATGGAGTGTAAAACTGACTAGTCCGTATTTTGATTGTCATCAGATATGACCAGAAGTTAATCGTGGTTTGATGTCAATGTTCGGCTTGACAAGGTCAATTTAGCTTCCCAAAATCTGCTTCATTGACGTGCCAGAATATTCTACTGGAACGGCGTGAATTGAACTTTCGGTTCCATACTTTTCCCTGCTTATTTTTGTTCTCAATGCATCTTGTTTGATGTTTGCGTACGTTCACCAAAACCCCGTTGGTTTGTGATGGGATAAGTGAAATCGCAGGATGACTGCTTTTTTATATTTAGCCAGTAAGATCATGCTGACCAAAGTTGATTGCGCTAGATAACACAAGTGCTGTAGTTCTTGAGCATTATAGTGCATATTTTGCATACAGCAATTTCTGCCATGAGCTATTATCGAACCAGCTTCCTGTCTTTAGCTACGGAAACGTCGTAATCATTCTCAGTTAGCTTTTTCCAATAAATCCCAGAGAAAGGCATTTGGGAATTTTTCGGTTTTTTATTACAATTCTCTAGCCATAATTCAGTTGATGAAATATCCAGGTTCGTTTCTAGTTCTTTATGAACAATACTGATTTCCTTTCTCCCGAGAAGTATGCCATCTAGTGGTTTCATAAGGACGCTTTATTCTTTCTTCAAATGTATGAGGACCCCATATGAAAAATATAGGTAAACAGCTCTGAGTAATTCTTCCTGGCTTTGAAGAAACTTTATTTCAACCAATCCTTATGACGATCTTATTGACAGTTCCAAACGAATTGTGCACTTCAGTAGGATAATTACTGCGGGCGCAATGGGTGGTACTGAGGCACTTTATACAACTTGGATGCTTTATACAATGAGAAACAGAACTTCTCACTTTGTTTTCACAATAGTACATTCTACACTGTCCAGATTTGAACGGAGTCCATGCACCTTCAGTAGTACCATATCCCAACATACTCCGTAATATTGAGCAAGTCCGTTCAAACCACATCTCGTTAATTCCTTTTTCCTTCCGTCTGTTTGTTCGTGACTCGTCGATCCCATTCCCCGGCTGATGTCACTCTGTCCCAGATTCATTCGGTGGAGTCTGTTTTTCCGAAATCGCATTTCTTATTTCTAGGCGGAGGATAGTGACGAAATGTGACATGGTTTGGAGAATAGATTTGGAGAGCTGTTCAATAACAGTGCAGACGATGGTGATACACAATTTATTTTTTTCGGCAATGGTTTTACTGACCAGAAGTTTGACCGAAATTATTGAAAGTGATTATATTTTGGGAATCAAACTGCTAAACGTTTGAAGTGTATCCCGCACTGGTTCCTGTCATCGATGTTCAACCCATTTCTCTTGTCCCGCGAATATGTTCTGTAATGATTCAATCAGGGATTATAATCATGACGTTTGCGTAACTGTTTCGTGCGTGGTATTCACGCCATTATTCCACCCTTTTTTATTAAATGAGTTGTTTTCCAGTAAAGAAATGAGAAAAGATCAAACAAAACAAAACTCAAACTCAAGTAGAATCCGCGCAATTGTTTAATATCCACTTATTTGTGTAGAATGTGCAGTGCGTGTATCCTGTCTTGTCAGGCGGTATCACTTACTAAGTTAAGCTAAACATCCTGGTTCCCCGATGTGGACTTTTCAGCAGCTATAAATTTATGATGATTGTTTGTGCATCATGCGTGATAAGTTTGCATCTTCACGGGTTTGAAAGTTCCGCCGTCAATCACTGTAACTGAAAAATAATAAACCGCTGTTTGGGAATCATCTGCCAGCGATCGGGGTACATTGCCAGGTGGAAATTGTTATGTTCCGTGTCGCTGTTTTAAGCTGTGTCAGGATCTTATTATGTGTAAAACAATATAGAGAAGGGGTAGTATATCTTTCATTCAATGGAATGCTTTCTTTTGAGAAAAGATTTATATCCCACCGGTTGTTCATGTTTCACCTCAATGAGCTTTTTTCTGACTAGATGAATTTTCATTTGTTTTTTTGGTTCACGCGCTACCACTGAAACCGGCCTGAAGTTTATTACACGATAGAAGCTTTCAATTCTCTGATTGCAATTTTCTTTTTGAGTTTTATAACTAGTGTAAACCTAACTTGGGAACGACATATCACTTACCCGAAGATAGTGCACATTAGTATGCACAATAAATCGTGCTGAATTCTTATTCCGGAAGTCATCGTTGAATTTTGACAGGCATTCCACAAGGGTTGTCTGGTGATAAGGTTTATCTACGCTAACATTTTATCATAATTTTCACAACTGTTTTCGTTTCGATAACCTTGTGGGACGGTTGACATAGTTTTATTGTTGTTTATGACTAGGGGTGTTTCATTTGTGCACTTCGGTCCTATTCACCTTTCAACAGATCCACCTGCCAATGTCACGATTAGTATTGACGGTGGCACGGTTCGTCAGGAGATAGCAGCCGGTCGACGAGAATATGTCGTCTACGGGCGAGCTGGTGAAATGAAGACTATCATTTGTCGCACCGGTCCATACTATCGTGATGCTCAGATCAAATGGGTTGCCCAAGGTCCTGATCCGGGATTGTTAAAAGCTCCGAGAGAATTGTTCGGACAGACCAAAACTATTCAAACTTCGGATGGTTATAGTCGAGTTCAGGAATCCCGAGTGAATGTGACTATCACGGAGGCGGATGACCGGGGTTACATTGATTGTCGAGTTTGGGGAGAAGGCGATACCCGAATGGATGCACGTGTTCGTCTAGATATAATCTGTGAGTCTATTAACGCATGAGGTTAATTCCCCTCTTATCTGATAATTTCCTTACGTCCCTTGTTTGCGAACCGGTCTCATAGCTCACTGAAGCGAGGAAATTAAAAACTAACTGCAATCAGTCGATAACGGTACATCTTCAAATATTAGAATGAGCACCAAATTCCCTACACTCTTGGGTCCAGAAATCGTGTAAAGTTCCACGAATCACTTGAAGTACGTTTATTGAGACAACAAAGTTGTTAATTGTCTAGGCCATTTAACTGGTACCAGCAAGACCTGTAGCGCGAACATTAGACAGATAATTGCTAGACTGGCCGAATAATCTGATGGTTATTCCTTTGGGCCAGCCATTGTTCATCCCAATTTTCAAACCCCGTTAGGAATCGGTTCAAATAGTGTACAGCTTATAATTCCTAACAAGCCGGCTGAATACCACGTGCAAAGCTTCAGTGCACTTTCAGTATTATGTTCACTGTTGACAGCAAATGAGAAACCCTCCCCTGGACAGTCACATTTATATTGGTACACCGTAATCTTCCTGAAATACTAATCACAGATTCAGTTGGTTCACTGGCAGCAGTCCGATCTAAAAATAGCATGTGCGCATCAGTTATGTTATTCCGTTATTAGCTGCCTCTAAGTGTTCGTATATCAGGAGTATGAGATGATGCTCACCGTAAGACTCCTCCGAAGAACCGCAAAGGTGATTCTCTGATAGCTCCAAGTGAATTGGTCCCATCCAACCTCGTAAACAACGAAAGTGCTTTGCGAGTTGAAATTTTTCACGCAAGTAGTATCTGGACATTGGGGCGCAAAGGTTCTCGGAAGCTCATGACCGGTTTCATGGTTGACGGTCCTATGAAATGCACTCACTCACAGTCTTGATGCACGTATTGGATTGTTGTGACAATTACAAAGTGTGCCAGTACGAGTGGGAATGGATAAACAAATGAGTAGATTGTACTCATACCCTATGAGGAGCAACCGCTTCTTCCGTGGATACTACTTATATCACATCTGTAACGTCCAGTTGTATTTTCAGCTCTGGGTGACAGTAAAGTGAATTATAAACGTGGTCATTGTGCTGAAATCCCCTGATCCAAATATCTTACGTGAATGCACCTCGAAAGAATTGTCTGGTATCTTGACAATTTGGGTATGGATTTACTGCTAAATAGCAGCTTCCCAATGGGAAATTTTGCTGTCCATGATTTGCTGCCAATAAAAGTGGTCGACAAGAGGCGCATTATAATTATGCTTATAGAAGCAAAAGCCGTGTTTATCACCTAGTGTAACCGGAGACAATGAAGATACTTCACTTTAATTAAGTAGAAGGAAGCAAAGACCACTTTTCTTGTTTGAAGTCGTTCTTAACTATTTTCGGTTCTCTTTACTATCTATTTTCCTTTTGCATCGAGAACAGAAAATGCGAGAGACCATACCGATAGCACTGTCGGCAAAACACTAGGGTGTCTTTCAGCAAAAACCAATCAGGAGAATATTTTGAGAAACCTGAGTAAGAAACGAGTCGGATCTTAAGAAAAATGAGCAATATGATCAGTATGGACGTGGTTCAATTTATCTTCATCAATTCCCACGAAATTTTCTGCTTTTGAAGTAACCTTTTACGGTATGACGTGGTAAAACTGTTCGTCTCAGTACATGGAATATTTCTTCAAACTATGGTGTACTCAGGTGATCAGTGGGCTTGTCTATTGGTCCGTCATGTTTATTTTGATGAGTGTGTTTCTTATTGCAGGCTTCAAATTATTTTCCACGTGATGTTTTCAAAGAAAACATTTATTTGCACCCACTCATTCAAACATGTGCTTTGCACTTTGTGGACGTTAAAAACAACTGCGTCTCGATTATTTTGTTATCGATCAGTAAAACAAATAATCACGTCCCGCAATTACTGGTTCATTTTTGCGCCTAACCTCAGTTTCTAGTGAATAAAAGGCTACTGAAATGTGATTATTGAAATAAAAGTGAACTGCAATTTTCCTACAGATTTACGATTTGAAATACGAAATTCTATTTTACCATACTAACATCTCTTGCTGTCTGAACAAAAAAGGAAAACGCGTATAACTCTACGAGCGTAAGTAAAAAAATTGGTGAAAATTTCCGCAAAAACCCGTATCGGACGCAGAATTAGACTTGATTATCTTGGGTGCAAACTGTCGGTCACTCTAAAGTGGAATGCAAAGTCGAATTCCTCTTTTTGCCACAACGCCGTCCGAGTTAGTTTCTCTCTGAAACCGAAAAAGAAACCGTTTGATTAGCAAATCAAATTACTTCGGAGAAATACGAATCTCTGGAGTTAATTCATTCTTTCGACGCGGACCCCTACGGAACAGGAGTCCATTGCTTGGTAGATGACCGGTTGTTGTTGGTCAAAGTTAGTGAGGGATCAAGAGCTCCGTAGGTTTTCTGTTGCGATGAAATAATCCACCAAGACGAGGTAGTAAAGAAACACCCCAAAACTAGTGACCTATCGGTTAGCCGGGTCGACCGATTGATAATAGCTGTCTTCAGTCCGCGCAGGTCAGGGCACTGACTACCAGTTCAAAGTCGACCGTTTAAGGTAGGAACCAGACTGGACAACCGAGTTACAGAATGTTCCAGTTTCGCTTTAAATATCACATTGTGGTTTTCATTCGGCATCTGAAGCTATTGTAGCTGTGAGCAGAGGCCATGTGCATAGGTCATTGTTCGAAATACCGGAGTAGAAAGCAGGCGTCGGAACAATTCTGCTCCTAATTTGGACTAGTTGGATACGAATGCAGCAGGTGACTCTTAGCAATGGTGAAGCAAAGACGATAGTTGTTTTCCCATGATTTTCAGTGGTACGTTGAGCATTTTTGTTGAGTGGTGAATGATTTCTGAAATAGATGAAGCTTCCCATTAGGTGTACCTGTAAACTAACTCTTCCCCAAATCTAATAAGCAATGATTGTTTTAGTAGGTCAACACAATATCAACCGTGTTACTTCAATGGGATTATTGTCGGACTAGTAGGGTTTTTCAAGAACCATTGAGTAAATAACTGATCATTTTTGGTTATATTTCTCAAAATATAAGGAATTGAAAAAATCGTTTGTCAGAATATGCAAAATAAAATGATTGCCTGAAGTAAACAGGTTCTCAGTTTTGTATTGCTCATAGAATCATTGATCAATTACCTTCAGTTTCTGAAATACAGTGCACTTAAAGGTGTCTGTGCTTGTGTCACTGTAGAGGTATTTCTTGATGATATGTGCTCTTTCGTAATGTTGTTTTCTTCCAATCGTTTCTCTATTTCTGAAGAAAATCATTGTAACCATCTGGTCGATAACGAATCCACTATGCCGCCGACCTCAGGAAAATAGTGCTGATTGTTACTGCTATCTCACTTCATAAGATTATTCGATACATTTTTAATAGCCTGGTGTCCTTTGATAATTCGTCGAAAATTTGCGCTTGTCCGTTTAAAGCAGTTACGTTCTGTTCTCGGTTTTCTGATGGGTTCAAGCCTCCCCTCTGTTGGAGTGCGTCTGCTTTCTGGGTAGGGGGAAGTTGTTCTCACATAAGTCAACCATGAAGGTCGTTGAGTCACACAAGCAAAAAGGAAGATACCGTAGAAGAATGAGGACCAGAAGCAAGGTTGTCCGGTAGAGAAATGTCTAACACAGAAATTGGGTTCTACTAGGCAAGTGCACATCGTCAGCATCGAAATAGTTTTCTTGTAGATGTAGCGCTGCTCACTTCAAAAGGCATTTATTGACACAAACGCAAAGACAAACAAGGATTTTTACCAAGCACGCATAAACACACACATTAGACAATAGCGAGAACAATTTGCTCACGAAAATGGCAACTTAATCTGAAAATCTGCATACGACGTTCTCATGTCAAAGTTGTATGTGCGTGCGCTTGTGCGTGTGCGCACCTAGTTTCGCCCCCGAACAAGATACGCGCATGCCCACACATATGCGTACGTAAGTATGTAACGAATTTGAGTTTGACAAGCCGAACCGTAATATGCTCAATGGCTATCTGAGTTGGATTTCTGATCAACTACTCCGTGGACATCTCAGTTCGTCCACGGCACCACACCACCCCCTCCCCCACCCTCAAATTCCTCAAACTCAGATCCATGTATCATACAGTTGACTTGGATTTGGATGGAGAAAGTGATCGGTCTGCCGGTGCGCGTTTCAGCAGAATTTCGAGAGAATTGATGGATAAGTAGCGGGTGAATGTGATGTGAAATGAAAAAAAGGGAATAACGTATATTGAGTTGGGAAATTGGATTTCGATTGCCGTGGTTGATCGGGGTGATAGCTGAAGCTGAGATCAAAGTCAGCTAAACTAGAATGAACGGATTTGGGGACATTTGGTGCGTATGTTTTGTCCAAAACTGAACAATCATTGTTAGCTAAGATGATTTGTGCAAAATGAATGCTTTCGGGTTCTAAAATGACTGGCACTGAAAAAGATACTCCAGTTTCACTAAGCGTCATCCAACAGGAAAAATCAGGAACGGCATTTAGTAAGTCCCATTCGATTCAACCGACTATCACTATGGGCTGAATCGGTTCCATAGCTAAAATTGAATTCTATTCTGACAATTTCGAAGCGAATATTGTACGATTTGTGAAAAGCCTGTTGAGCTTAGGATGGTAAAAGTAGCTACTTCAAAATATTTTCCCCTCTCTAATTTGTCTCTGTAGATTTGTATTGCTTTTTGAACATCATTACTATTATCTTTACTGAGGGATCCGCAGAAAAACCACCAAATACCCATTCTGATCTGATCAAAACAATTAGTTTACAAAAAGAATGCAGATTAGCAAATTCGAATAGCATTCTTATAATTTTTGAAATGACTTATATTACATAGCGACTTTGTGGTCATCATCAGACCTAAAAGTAAGCACTGAACAGTCACTTATTACGATGTCACGGTGATCGCCAGCGGAAGAATCTATTGTTATTTTCCACACGGGACTGATAAAGCCATTCTTGATGAAATATTGCTTCATCATGACAGAATGTGCCCATTCAATCTTTAGCCAGAAGCTTGGAGTTAGTCGGACATTTAGCATCAATCTAAAGCCGGGAGGTAAGACAGTTGTGACATGTTGTTGCACCAAAATCCATGCAGTACCTGAACTTTAGATATGGGCCCATACCAAATAAATGTCTGCTTCTGTTTCCATCAAATGATGTTAAAAAATTTTCAATGAAAGGAAACTTGCGAACCCCTTGGATCCGACCACAACCTAAGTCTAGGCGTCTACTCATTATTATATTTACCAGAGTATGCTCGCCATTTTCATCAGAATTTAACACTGGAGCTGTACCCTAGCAAGACAATCGATTTTGCTTCCAATCTGGTCCACTTATCAGAACTGATTACATTTCCTAGAGCGTCACAGTACCTGAAGCCACAACTGACAACATACACCTTCTACAACTCAATATTACTGGACAACTATCCCTTACGTATACATATAATGCTCTCGTGGTGTTTCTTATATATGATCATAACTTCGAGACGAGTATATTTCTAAGTGTTTGCTCTTAAGTAAAGTACTGATTTCGGGACGGCAAAGGAAGTAGGGCAATTCAAGCTCTCCACTCGTCACCACCGGGTTTTTCTCCTCTCCTGAAACTATCCCAAACCAGTACGCTTCTCGAGTTTTCTATCACAATGATTGCCTTCACTGCAAATCCTCCAATTTAACGTCAGCACATGCAATGTTGATAGGGCAAGGAATAGAGAGCAGTAATGATTCTAAGGCGGTGGAATAGATAAGTCTAACTCAACGGTTTTATCATTTGGTATATACCGGCAATGAAAAATTTACATTAATTGTACGCGAGATGAGTCGACTTTCTTCCATGCAAGGTTTGTTAGACATAGTCATTCCGAAGCATATCAAATTTAAATAATTGGAAAATTTACTTTTCATTTTCGCATCCAAAATATAAAGACCTTGGGTCGAAATCAAGCCGGCGACCTCGCGCTTACCGAGCGGATGCTAAACCAGCTGGGCTAACGCGATATGTCCAGTCGGGTGTGAATAACGCAGGGGAATATCCAATGATGCGCAAACCGCTCTTCCAATGATACGCTGCAGCTAGTCTGGTTTTGATCCCTGGACTTGCCACGTCGGTCTCTTCCCAGTTGGACGAACAACATCCAGCTGAACGCGATTCAATTGGTATTCACGTCTACCCACAGAATATGTTATTTGAAAGAGGGGGCTGGATCAACATAATGCAAAACCCACTAACGTTTTTTGCATCCAAAATATGAGAATCAGGCTCTTTGTGCAAATAATAAATTATGTGGATGTAGGAAAATTGTTTCAAAAATATCGAATCGCCGTGAAGGCTTGTATATGGATCTCTCGGTATTTAGCCGAGAGCAGTGAAAGATCGGCAAATTCATTTCCGTCTTGGAAATCAAACCACTTATCTTGTATACATGAATATTTCATGAGTTTGACACAACTGTCGCGTATTACCTGATGTTTATCGTAGTATATTATCAAACACTAATGCTATACAATGAGGGGAAATGACGCAGCCTTTTGTAAGCCACTATATTTCATTGAATGAGACTTGATGACATATTAATTGCGCCACTCTAATGTAGGGCCGAAATACGGACAGACGAAAAGGAAGCTCACTGACAAAGTAACATAAAACGATGTTGCATAACGCTTAGATACACTTCTTGGGATTAAACTTACAAATCAAACAAGAGCGCCTGTAGAACAGTAGCTAAAGTTCAGATGATGATTTTCTTTGCAAATGAAACTAATAAGGAAAAAGGTCTTGTAAGGTATTCCGAACAGGACTAAACATTGCTTCTTCATCAAGCAGGAATCTTCCTATCTCTCTACTCAAAGGATAATTGTCTTTCGGCATGATCTGCCTCTCTACAGATGTGTACCAGGTTCTTCAGTGTCTCAAACAGCTCATTCTAACGTGAAATTCGGTAAGCATAGAGAAGCACATGTAAATTAAGTGACAGAGTAAACTGTCAAACTTGAACTGAAAGCAAGGCAAAGGGCGATTTCAGCAAGTTGTGAAGAACAAGAAGGAATAGCGACCGATAAGTTGAGGGAAAAGAATCAATATGAGTTCAGAAAAGTTTCTATCAATCTATAATTTATTCTGCTTCAGTACATAGTTCAGAGGGCACATGATAACGTGCCCAACCTAAAGAACCGTGACAGAGTTTTCAGTCTCCTCTTTAACCATACAAACTTGGAACTATTTAGTACTCTCCACCAAAAAAATGGGTAATTTATAAGCTTGGCAGGGCTTTCAGATTTGGCAGCTTTCTCCAGCAAGTTCAAGGGATTGTGTCACTTGATCACATTTCGTGATACATTCCGTCGATAGCCAGCTACGATTTGAGTACCCCGTGGGTGCGCTGATAGAGACTCCATATTTGAGATACTTTCATATTTAATCAGAAAGAGTAAGACAAAGAGCAACTGAAAATGCAAAGAAATCTTGGTTTTGATGAAATACGGCCTTTGCAGAAACATCGTTCTCTCCTGTATTGACCAGCTATCTTCCGTAGCAAATTTCGCTTCTTTGTAATAACCGAATCAGAGTTCAGAAAAAGTTTGTATCTTCGAAAATGGTCATAATAAGATGTCTTTATCCCCCAAGAAACCTGGATATAGAATGAAATTGTGAGTGCTATAGGTAAATTAGATGGGTTTATCGGGTATTGCGTCGATAGTTCTGACTCATTCACAAATGCCGTGGTGGTATAATCACATGTATCACCGACTGACTGCTGGGTGGAGGCCTCGATTGCATTCTTACCAGAGAAAGACGCCCACAGTTTCCGTACCGGCACACCACCGTGGGCACAAAAGTATTTCAAAAAAAAACAAAAACTCTAAAAGTTGACCCCACAATTGGACTCACCGGATCCCAACCATTTTTCTACAATTGTGAGTGGACCTATAAGATATTGCCATCACTAGATAAAAAGAGACCGGTCGTATTTTGCTACCAGTGTTATTCTAATCTCGACTACTGCTTTATTGCTTGATCTGTCCGATAAAAATATTGCTTCACACACCACTGTTGCAGGACTTTCTACCTCAACCCTTTATACTTGAGTGCTCTACAAGATGCAAGCTTATTGCCTTTTTATTTTCTACCTACCTAACCAGCATGTCAGCTTTGGACGATTCTATGATCAGTGAATATGTTGACGGTGTAATGTTTGACAACCTTACCCTGAAGAATACGCACTTCCTATTCTGAACCAGTGTGTCTTGAGCAAGCCCGAGTGGTCCGTAAATCACAGCCTGATTGGCAACTCTTTCAAGTTGCATCATTTTTCATCCCTCTAAAGGCTAACATTTTAGCATTCATTTAAGTATCTACTTCAACTGAACGTCTAAATGTGAATGCCATTGTCCGGGCTACATCTGTAAAGTATTTTGGCCCTATTCTATCAGAGGACTTGATGCGATCAAGCCACATTTTTGCTGCTTTTGGGAAAGTTAAGCAGGCGATCTTTTTCTATAACATCTTAGATGATTATCTACACCAATTCGAAAAATTAAACGTCTAAATTCAAGTGGAGCCTGTGATTCTGTCTTCATCCACTTCGTATTATCTTTTTCAGTCTACATGGTGAGGGCATTACCTTATCTCCAGGTTCCTCGAGCATATTTCTAGATAAAGTTGGCTACCTTGCGAGGAATTTTACCATTTTTTTGTCATCACGACACTACAACGTTTACCAAAACCTGTCTCTCAAAATATTAGCTAACTACGGAGACCCATTTTATTGCGATCCCATCAAGTGTTTCCAGTTGTTCTGCTGATCCAATTATTTCTGAGCTGTGGTTTTCATATATAACTACGTAACAACTGAAAGATCACCAACCGGGGTGCATGAAGCACTTACCATACTTGGCTTGACTTAGCTTGAAACACTAATTTGACCGCATACTCGCATTCAAGAAGAAGCCGGCAAAACCAAGGATTCTAAAAAATGGTCCTTTTAATAGATTCTAAACACGCACGATGCTAGGATCAATGAATACCCAAGGCTCAGTTTATCTGAGCGGCAAGTTATGGTGGAACCGCTACTGTTGCCATGGTCTCAATAGATGGGGATCAATGTCAAATTTCCACTCTTTACTCAGTTAGCGTTATCAGAGTTTTTCTCAGCTGTGGCCATTCGTCTCATTAAAATATTGTCAAATCAACAAATGGGGTAATAACGATTGCACACTATCAGCTAACCTGTCGTTGCATATCTACTTTTCTCGAAGTGTAAATGTATATAACTGGATTCATATATCGAAAACGAATTGATCGCCCTGTCAGATTTGTGCTCGAGGTAATCTTCAAATAAAGTGGGCAGAAACATGCATCTATGCTTGTCATATTCTCTGCTGCGCTGAGGGTGATGGGGTGGAAGCTTTTTTGTTAAAACGCCCCCTTTTGATGCCTTATTTGTCAAGAACAGTGATGTGAACGTGATTCAGTTGTCATGTACCCCACTCCCGTTTAAGTTACACAAACCGTTAGGTACGGTAGTGTCAGCCCACAAACACGGCATAACTTTCTACTTCTCTGAAAAGTTTCCTCACATTAGTCCGTTTTTCCATTTCATATTCTAGATCCCCCCACAAAACCGACTGTATCAGGCTACAAAAGCTTGGACCCGATCAAAATGGCTCATACACTCGAGTTAGTATGTATCACCTACGGTGGAAATCCGCCACCCGAGTTGGCGTGGTTTAAAGGTGAGCTCTTTTATGAGTTTACTCTGCGTCAGACTATGCTTTTGTTCCAGTGCATTTAGTGAGCGAAAAAGCAAACCAATAATCTGCAGATTACCAGGCAACTGATTCGGAGGTATCAATTTGTGTCAACTATAGGACGTTATGGTTTTAGTCAGTTGAGTTACATTCCCCTATTATTTGTAACAAAAGTAGAAGGTCCCTAGCCTATCCAGACCTCCTTGTGATAGTTAGCATGAAGCAGTGAGTAATCCAAAACCACCTTTTTGTCACGGTAAGAGGGTATTTCCACGTAAATATTTTTATGACAATGTTCGCTGGTTTATGAACATTCCTATGAAAAGTGGTTTTCCAACCACATCAGAAGAATTACAATCCTGTCGAAGTATTGGACCTGAACTTTTCTCCTTTCTTGGTTTTATTCTTGTATTTTTTCCGTGTCAGGTCAAATACATTTGAGTGTGCAAGAGATCATGGTTACATAACAAGAATATGGTTGTTCGCTAATGGGCCAATGTGCATCTAATTGTAAGGGCCTAGACTGAATCTCTTCAGTGCAATAGTCCCAAGTTCTATAATAAGTAGGATGTCAATTCTAACTGAAGACATATACAGTAATCAGCAGTGGGATCTAAATATAGCTCTTCCGCCAACCAACTTCCCCATAAGTTTTCATTATTCCTAAAGATCATAATTTTGTCCAAACTCTCTATCAGTCAAGACTTGCAGGCTTTTATAGAAAAAAGCACGATAGCAAACAAGCTCGTTTTCGGTAACTTCATCCCCTGGCTAATACAGTTACATATATATATATATATATATATATATATATATATATATATATATATATATATATATATATATATATGATAGGAATGCATATCGCTATTGTGCCTTTTTATATAATGCAATGGGATTATTCAGTAGAGGACTTGTTGGTTTCTTGAGGTTGAATCGTAAAAGGTCCCATAGTCTGCCAGAAGGGAATTTTCTACGTAGAGAAAATTTAATCACCTACGTACCGCAGACCAGTTCATCATACCGTTTCCTGAGCATTGTACTTGAATGCAAAAAGTTTGATAGTATTTCTCACTGTCATCCTCATCTCGGGAACGAACAGATCCTCCGTCAATAGAACTAAATAATTCTTTCTCATAAACCATTTGAATTTCGTTTGCCTGGAATATAAAGAGGCTTCTAGTGAAACACGAAGGGGAAGTTGCATGCTTTCAACAATAATAAAACGATTTCAAAATTTTATCAACCAATAGTAATTCACATCAGAATCACAAAAAATTCTGAATGAATTATCCACTATATTCATTGCATTACCGGTTACATCGTTTTTTAGATGTCAAAATATGATGAGGGATTCCAGGAAATCAATCCAACGAAAACTGGTGCGATTCACAAGAACAAACCAAAAATGACTGTCTTGTGTGATACGAAAAAGCAATGCAAACGATATTTTAGAAAACCACTATTTTTCTCGCCTACATGTTGTATGTTTCTGATGCCTCCTAATAAAGCACTGCAGTATTGTTCACCGTACTGAAAATATGCTACTACCGCCATTTCTACTACTCATACCTCTGCAAATTAACTACTAACATAAATAAGTACGCTGTACTGTGCTTTATATTTTATCATACCCTACCACACTTCAATGAAATAATTTACTCATGATATTATCTTTATAGATTATTATTAAAAGCTTAAGTAATTATTATCTTATTTTTTAATGAGCAGCATTTCCTTGGAACGAATTATTCACATTCAGAAATTCGTCCCTCGGTTATTGACGGAACACAACGGAATTAAAAGGACTAAAAAGAGGAAGAATTGGGACTTGAACCAAACATGTTTAGAACTTATCTCTCTAATGTACCTTTTCTAAAGATGACAGTTTCGTACTTGTTCTAGCATCTGATGGCATGTATGTTAGGCCAATGTATGATTCGTTATAGGATTTCACTCAGAAGTGTAAACTGTGAATAATTATCCAGTATAGATCATTCTGCAAGCTGAAGTCAGGGTTACGGTGCACCTACTCTGCCCGACGGGGACGATCAGTAACTTGGGTTATTCTACAGATGCCCTCTAGGCACCGTCAAAAAACTTTCTATCTCATCTCTGATTGTTAGTCTCTTTATAAAAGAGGCATACTGCTCATGGCTTATCGTTTTTGGTAAAGCATGTAATCAAGCGCCGGTCATTTAAAATAGTAGGCCGCTTTATAACCGCTTCAATTATTGTTTGACTACTCGAGATCTATAGTTGCTTTGGAGCACGACTCGGCTTCACAGGCAAAGTAAGCGTGATTTGCCGAGTCCTTGGCGAATTCTGAGGACTTTCACGCATCTCAAAGTACCAGCTTGCAATAACCGGATGAGAAAACCTGTCGCGACAAACAAGGCTGTTATGAAGGGGAATCTGCAGCGTGCTTACCGATCCGTTTCCACCTGTTTCTACCAAAAGGAGTGGTTTTTGCTGTTTAAATCCTTTAGACTGTGTTCTTCACGTTTTTCAGACCCACACACGGACGCCATCTATGTTGTGTTAGTGCCTACCTTCTAGTAAATATTGAACCAGTAAATTTAATTATGGGGTTCTATGGCTTTTCTACTTCATGCGCCCAAAATATGCTCTAGGCACCCGACGACCAGATCAGTGAGTGTTTCTGTTGCACTCAAATATGAATTAACCACTTATTCACCTAAGAATATGTTTACAAATTTCATTCAAATAACTGGCTACTTCTTGTCATTGTTCCTTGTTCAACCGTCACAGATAATCAACAGATTCTATCCACCAGTGATGTGGTTGTACTGGGACGACAAAGCAGTCTGAAACTGAAAGTTATCCCACAGAAAGAAGACAACGGAGCTCATTATCAGTAAGTTTTCCGGTTACTCTCCCTTGAAGCATTTGAACCCGGACCTTTTATTTTTTCTTAGTAGAATTTGGAGATAAAAATTCTTCGTTTTGATCGCCTTAGCCGTTCAATGCATGAAGGCATTCAATGTGTCAGAATTTTTGTGTGTACTAACTTGGGTACGCGTACTGCAATAACTTGTCCGTTCGAGCCACAACAGACTTTCCCCAGGGTCGCAATTTCTTGAACCTCTGGGAGCATGAAAGCAAGTTGTGCGTGAATACTGGAGCTGTTTACCAACTGGATGGTGATTACGATCATCAGAAATCAGAATTTGTAAATACTCAATATGCATATATGTGACCGATAGGTCAGAAAGTTCTTGAGCCCCCAACACTTCCGGAAATCTTATAACGAGCTTCGTTGGTTTTATTCGTAAATACGTACACCTTTTATGACTGAGCTTTTGAAAATGTAGGTTTTCCAGTAGACCCCGAGCATGGCCCTTTTCAAGGCAGCAAGTATGGTACGCAACATACGTCTGATAGTCCGTTTATTCAACTCGAAACCATCAGTGTTCAGCCTGCAATGAAGTCATCACGATTTAGACAGAAAACCGTCCTAAAGCTAGTCTTGCCAGTCTGTAAAAAGGGGTTCCGTTTAACGGTTAGACGAGAAAAGTAAAAACATTGTGAGTGGTCATTGTGTGAGGCTTGGACAGCAAAGCCCCAGTTAACCGGTAATTGGACTCTTCCCTCGGTCATATCGCGGTTTATGTCACCTCCTATAAACCATCACCTATTTTATTTTGCCTTTCTTCATGAAATACTCAACCTTTACTGATTCCACAATCCACAGTTAGGTTGTTTTCTTTTGTGACTTTCTGATTTACTCCGGTTAGGCAAATTCAGCTCTGATCTATATTTAGTGACTGATGGGAAACAAAACTGGAGCAAAAAATAAGTTTTAACCTTTGTTTACACATCAAAAGGACTAACAATCACGAACAGAATGATATTACAAACGTGAGGTTAAAGAGCCATGTGTACACGTGTTGTCGATGTTCGAATTAAATTGTATTTTCGAGGGCTGATCTATTCCACTAAATTTTTACGTTACCTACAATCAGTCCCTTGTTATTCTTGAACTCAGAGGCATTCTGAGCTATCTTTCCTCTGAATAAATAATGGAGGAAGCTGAATCCAAAGATTTCGGTAGTTCATATATGACGTCGATGCTAAAACGTGACTTTGTGAAAGACCAATAACAAAACAAGAAGTGATCATTCGCGCGCAAAACCTTCACCACAATTCTTTGACGTGCATATTATTATCTGTTTATTAATATGCTGACTTATCTCTATCGCCAGTGAATTATATCAACTTCTTAGACAAACGGCTTATCCACCCAACTTCGATACCTCTAGCTATCAGGTGTACTTACGGGCAAATTTTTCGCTTTCGTAATCCAAATTGAGAACGGGCATGAACTTCTTTCCACGACTTGGAAAATAATCATCCATCATTATGAAAAAATGGCTGTTTTCAAGCCATTGTGATCTCGCTTTTATGAAATGGAACATTTACGCTCGCAATAATGCGATGAATACCGCCAGGTGAGGAGCATTACCTGGCAGAAAAATAGTAAACCCATAAGAATATCATACGTGAAAAACTGGAAAAGTTTAATGGTCAAATAGGTTAAATTCAGTGTCTTTCAGAATAACGTGGATAAAACTTCTTCACTGAGGTCCGCATTGAGCTAATGCAGCCCCTATCAATCGGTTCCAAGATATAGAGGTTGCCGAATTTATTGAAATAAGCTTTTGTGAGTTTCTTATCATGGTTCCCATTCCCGAACCTTCTAAGTTTCTATACGGAGGAAATAAAATTTGTCGATATTCAAACGACTAAGGACATAGTTCTGAATTATTTTGCTATTGTAACAGTCTACCATCTTTGTTGAAAGTCTATTGCTGACTTTACATTATTCGGAAGATAAACCAACTTAATCTCCTTCGTTGTTCTTTTCCGTGGTTTGTAAGAATTGGCTGATTTATCCTTTCTCTGGATAGCTGTATTGCTCTTTAAACCTTCTCTGTTATATCAAATGGCACAAAGTGCAGTGATCCGGGTGGAACACGTTAGGTTTTTGCACGGTTCTTCTTGTTCTACCCCAGTGTTTTGAATGAATACTGTGAAAACCTTCCACCCATTTATGTACATTTCTAATCACCATATATTAACGAAAAGCAGGCAAAACGCGCTTTCATGAAGTTATCTTTCTCTTATTTACTGCAGGAATGCAATTCTCTACTACTAAGTTTACATATCTTCATTACCACTAAGTTAAGTCAAGTAATTATTTTAGGCTCTCCGAAGAGGTGAATATTCAGCCCTCACATGTACACACCCCCAACAAAAGTAAAAATATACAATGCACTGTAAGATGAAACTTTAGAGTAATGGACAGTAAATATCTGTCATCCCAAACTTTGGTAATTTTGATGTACCAGAAGCTAAATTGTGCATATACCTTGATAGGTAAGGAATGCTAGAACTGCCGTACACAGCAGTGCGTGCATGAAGGTGCCTTTATTAAGATCATGTGGGAGGACAGGATAGACATTTCACCAGCTCTTTGTGAAGATGATGAGCAAAGTCAGCTTACGGAAAGCCTCACCACTTTGGAATACGATAATGAGTAAAATGGTGACGGGTATGCGACCAAGGGATAACAAGAGCCCAAGGTAAATGGCAGTAAACTTGAAGTCCTTCAACAAGAGGCCGGAAGAGACGACTAGTGAGACATATAGCCACTGAAGTGGGACACTAGAAAACACAAGGTATTTGATAATATGAGCGGATACGAAGGGGTATTTCAGGTGTGGAGCAGAACAACATGCATCTAGTTTTCACCATAACCGAAACAAACATGTTTGGACCAAGTAAGTTTACGCTAGATCAGCAGTCCAAGGTGCTCAACTGAATCAAGAAGATTCATCAGTTCCCCATTTACTGTAATGAAGGTGCAGTTGTTTTGAAGATTCGACCGCTTCCTATCACTCAAGGGGGAAAATACAGTTTAATCACAACGGACTGGATGAGGGTCCCAGTTATGAACATGAGACTAATCTGAAATTTCAGTGGTGCCAATCCGGAGGGCTGGAAGTGTGAAATGGCAAGCATACGATATACCAAATATGACATCATCGGCATATTTGATGAGAAGAGTATTTTCAAGTACAGGAGTAGTAGAACTTTGAGCAGAAAATAAAAATGGGGACATTTTGCTCCCTTGGGGAATACCACGGGTACTAATAACAAGAGAAGAGGTTTTGGTGTCACAACGTGTGAGGTGCTGGCGACCGTGCGAAAAATCAGCCAACAAAGAAACGAATGAAGGCCAAATAATAAAGAAGGAACGAGAGCAAAGTGTCATGTTTCTAGGGACAAAACCGAAGGCATATCTGTAGTCTAGGAGGCAAACAGACGTTGAAAGGACGATCTGGAATTCAAGACTATTCATTCCAAATGAACCAACGTGTTTTTCTCCTGAGCACACCATCAGTCACGAAGCCGCTATTAAACCGCAATACCAATTCTTCTATTCACGAATACTACCAAAACCTCAGCAAAGTAACTCTCCCTGGCAGAATCTGCATTTGTTTGTCACTGACGGAAATCAACTGTGATCTTAACCCTTAGAAATTTAGGAACTACTCATATTTGGCATTTGGATAAATTCATGCAAATTTGTCACGGTGACCATGCTGATGCAATTTCAACTTCCCAAAAAGCATTAGAGATATAAAACCAATGATACGGAATTTTATATTTTCACTACATGTTTGTCATCACATGGAAAATTAGGAACAAATCGCATAGCGAAGGAAATATTCTTTCACTCGAACTTCAGCAATATCTGTGTATGCACTATTCATTTGAATTATGTGGATGTATACCTACTGTTAATCTGTTCCTCAATCGCAAGTGCTCCTTATAATAATTATACGTGCCAATAAATCCTAATACTTTACTAGCTGTTCGTCTCGAAATGCTGCCACCGGACCCGAGGGTATTCGAAGTGAATCCGTGATTTTGAACGTACTTTTTCCTCCGGAGCGGATCGTGATTAGCTTTCACAGTCCACCAGTTGTATCAAGCGGTCATCAACTAGTGATCAATTGTCAAGCGGACACATCGAACCCAGTGGCAACAATCTCCTGGTGGCATTTCCGCTGTGGCCCGGCTCATGCGTTCACCCAGTCACTGGTTTCATCTGGCCAAAAGAAATCAAATGCAGGTCGAACACCGACAGAAAATACCAAATGCAAATCAGTCGCAATGCAAGGTAAATTTTGCTTCAAGATATTGTCACTGAGCAGCTCATGTGAAACCTTGTTACTGGAAAGTTTTATTGAGAATACAAACTTTGCATCCAGATATAAACTACTGATATACTTTTGTCTTAGGAACAAACGAAAAACCAACTCCAGGTGCCCATGGAGGCCTTCAAGCTAACAGTCGCCTTTGGCTACGTCCAACTTGGCATTATCACATGGACTACATTGAATGTCGAACAGAAAATCCCGAATACGGTCCACCGGTATGGCATGATCGATTACAACTGAATATCACATTTGCACCACAATTCCTTGGATTGCAAGCAGGCACGGAGAAAGTGGTTCGTGAAGGTACTTTCCTAAGTGAACTTACTTTGTTGAATTACGGGTACTTCTGAATTGTAATAAAAGTCATTCTAATTGAGAATCAAAGTGAGTAGCATACGTGCAACGATGATGATTCTGCTGACGTATTGGACACCAACAGTTACGGTAAAAAAGGCCGTGGACGTGGATCTCAAATCGGATGGTGAAAAAGGAAAAACGTTAGTACAGTTTTTAGAACAATACTCGACGGGCTGCTGTGAACAGACACATTAGGATTTACCCACGTGGTTACATCTGAGTTGCCATTTTTTGAACAAAATTCCCTCTGTGTCCCACATGGACGTAATAAAATGTATGCATGTAATCATAACGGCATACGGAAGAGGTGAGCCGTTATTCATTTTTTCCTATCAACGTATAATGTAAGGAATGGATTTATAATAACAATGGGTTACTTTCTCATTATTTACGGTAGGTAAATGCTACTGATTTCAGGAAGAGGATTGCAACCACTTAGGACCTGCCGAAGTGATAATCCTGGTAGTAGTGAACATATTGTTGGGTGGGACAATATTTAGACTTCGAGATAATGGAAAGTCCACTTGCATTTTTGACATCCAAAGGTCCAACCCTGCTAGCTGGAATCAAACCGTCAGGCTTCTTTATACAGGCTTCATCAGTTTAACCATCGCAGTAAGATAAGCTGGGTCGGAATAACTCAACTGGATATCAAGTGATGGACAAACCACTACTCCAACAGTGCACAGCAACTGTTCTCGTTTTATTCACTCGACCAACTTTATCGATCATTTCCCAGTGAAAGAAATAGCACAAAGCCAAATACGATCCAATGGGGTATTGCAATACATTCACATAAGGTATAATTGGCACGAGAAGCCTGGATCTTAGACAATGAAAATTTTTTTTGCATACTCGGTTCCGGTTGCGGACATTGGACTTTTCCCATTATCTCACATCCAAGCTACTCCTGGGAATAATACATCCTGCGAATATAACAGTTCACTAAATTATTAGTTTTGATCAACTGGAATATATTTCCCATATTTGCATAATCCATACAGAAATAATCCGGATTCAGAAAAGCAGTGATTATCGTCAGTACCAACCACATTTTTGTGAGCAAAATATTGGTAATGAAAATTACTTCACAATCTGGCCACTTCCGTTATTTTGCCATTGAACTGGGAGTTGGTATTTTTGCACAAAGTATTTTCATGGGATACATTCAACCTCTGCTTTAGGTGAGGGTAAGAATGGAACAGATTCTAATTTGTAAACTCCTGCCCTCAAAAAGGAATAGTGAAATAACCACAGCAAAGACCACTCAGTGTAATCATTTTTGCACAAGAAACAAACCACAAACTGGAATATTTGTGAGATTCCAGGATTAAAGCAGTTATTCACGCGCAGTTATTCTCGGTTATATTATGGACTTTTCATGGCTGTCAATTTTACTGTCTGATAATTATTTTAGGAAAGAAATATCATAGATGTTTCCTCTCTGTGTTCCAGAAGCGAGTCTACTGTAGCATATTTTATATAGATGAACATTTTGTTTATTCTTCACAACTTTGTTCTGACTAATAGCCCGCGAGACGTTTTAACAAGCATGTCAAAGATTTATTTCAATTTCAGTTCAGTGGTTACCGGATGTTACTTCTTGTAGTGCTGATTTGCGGTTGAGATTAAGTCGAACGGGCAAAGTACGGATAGGCACCGCAAATGACTATTCCTGGCTTTATAATATAATGCCATCGATTTTCACGGGTGTGTTGAATAATAATATCATGTACCGTCATCACGGATGACATCCGAACAAACCCAACCTGGTTATTCGGATCAGCCCGGACGAGAACTGAGTGGCACAGTGACAATACACGCCTTTGAGGTGAAAAGACCGGGCTTCATACTCTGGATGCAGCGCAGGATATGCACCACCAATGAACTCTAATATGGAATAAACTCGAGTATGTTGCTTCCCATTGCATGGTTGGTCAGATGACTTGAGGTTTCTGAGTGAAAGGTGGAGTCAAAGCAAAGATCAGTCAGGCATTATATCAATAATAGTAATATTACCAGTAACTGTAATTCAACATAAAAGAGTCATTCTACAAACTAATAAATTATCTGGCTACTGATACCATTCTGTACATATTGTTCAGTTCATTCTGTGGTATATTGGCTTATTAACGGGTACGAGTGTGGTTGTCGATTATTGTTCTAAGTTAGTAAGTCTGTGTATTGTTTCTCGGGTGACCAGTGAAATGGTTAGCGGGTCAAGGCCTGACATTCTAGCCTACAAGTGATAAGTGAACTCAGTTCATCACAGGTCATCCAACGAAACATTTTTCGCTCGTCCGTTTCAGTCACTAGTAAACGTGTGTGTGAAAACAAAAAACGACGATGCTCTTACGGAATGCAAATGATATTATTCTGCTGGCTTTTCTCACCGGTAATTTTGCCACCTATGGTTAAGTTTATCCACGGTTAAAAATATTTTCCATTGATATTTTCTTTAGTTACGCATTATTCAGAACACTAATTACGTAACACTGTTAGATGAACACTACGAAAAATTCAATTTATCGCACGCGGGATATTGCTCTAAAATATTTTTCTTTCAACATTCTTACTGAATCATTTGATCGTTTTCTTCATCACTCCCTCGAGAATCTTCTCTGTTGATCCTTGTCTCTGTCATCCCGTCTTTCACGAACGCGATTTTCTCGGCAAACAGGACAATCTATGAGTCTCGATTTGGGGCCGTACGCAAATCCCCCGGTTACTGCAGTCAATTGGTTTATCAACGGAGTACCCCTATTGTTCGAGCCAAGCGATACGAAGGAGGTCGAGGGCGTGTTTGCCAGTGGACGTAACGGCGAACTATTGGCTTTGCATCGAATTAAACGAAAACATATGGCAAACTACACTGTGATGGCCACGAACCCCGAGGCAGAGTCGAAAGCCGTCTTCTTCCTAAATGTCACATGTACGATTTGCCAATAATTATATTTCGCACCTATTAACTAGTTTGAGGACTTCAAAGCAAACTTCTGAGACAGTGTGATTCATTTGGCTACAGTACCGTTTAATAAATCGACGAGAAGACAAAAGGCTACTCATTAGCGCTTCTGAATGACTTACGTGTTTAAAAAACGAATGAACTCTTAGCCTACTTACCGATTCGTTGGAATGGATGCGTTTCCTATTACCAGCTGTTTTTCGTCGTATTCGATGGAGTTTGGAAGGCCAAAATAAACCTCAATTCGAATGTAACTTCGGATGGCTATGATTATTTACTTAAGACATTGTTCAGCAAGCCAATCCACAAGTGTGACAGTGACGGATTTTCCAAATACAAAGTCCGAACTTTATAGCTAAGTCCAGTTAAAAGTAGCATCATAGACAAAACAAAATTACTAGACACTAGCCTCCAAAATCTATCCAGCTGGTGTCCATATTTAGGCCTAGTCAGTAATCAGTTTGTCGCGAAACTTAGTGAAAGTCAAACAAACAGGCTGATTTTTCACTACTACAAAACTTTGGGTGGGTTGGTATTCATAAGATGGAATCTTACGACCTGTAAATCACAAAATTTTCAACTAATCCACATTAGCAGATTCCCAGTCAGACTTCCAAACCATATATACTTCGGTGTACTGATGTACAAAGCCAAAAAACGATCATGAACATCTTTCTCTATTCGAGCATTCTGTAAAAGATTGAATTTTATCTCCGGATAGCTGCTGATGTTTCTCGAGTATCCACCCGACTGTTTCGGGTACAACCTCATTGCTAAGTGTAGCCTGACTTGAACCTATTGGCTTCTTTAGAACACAATAAACGCTTGCTATGTTGCCCATTCACCGGGCACTTGAACATCGTCCGATGAAAGCTAGTGAGAATATTACTCTAAAGTGGCAACACTTTAACCTAGTCCCGTAACTGGTGTTTCTCAGATATCAAAACGTTGTTCGTTTTGTTTACTTCTAGATCCGGACAGGTTACCATTTTTTCTTCCTTGGTCACTTTTGTTTCCATCGAGAAAACCAAGGAGGCTGCTAAAGCTCTTTGAGGTAGACTGTCAATTACTTTTCAGGTTTTTACATTAGATGCAAGATTTCTGAAAACTGTCGCCCCACAAGGCCATTTGGGCTTCAGATGTTCGAAGGAATATAAATCTATTCGAATACCGAACCTCATAGAGACCTTTTTTCTAGAGATTTCCAACGCAAACTTTTCCACGGACACACACACACACAAGACTAAGGGCTTCACGCAGGTTGACATACTCTGCTTATGGTTGATATTTAAATTTCTTTCTGTATACAAGAATACGTTTATTTTTACAGCTAGCTATGTTCGGTGGTTATCTGAGGATGCTTGCCAAAAAACAATACCAAGATCAATCTACAGAGCACTAAGCTTGTGACACTATTGGTACACCTACTGGAGTGGATCTAAAAAAGAGTAATCCAATTTTTGTCGAACGGCATAATAAGTATACACATACGCTAGATCGTGTAGAATTTACTGTAGCGTTTGTTGCTGTGATTATCAGTGCCTTGGTTACTAAATCCAGCATCATCTGGAACACACTCCCGATTTATATCAGAAGGAAGTAGGCTTCATTTTCTCTAGTTGGTAAAAGGTAACCTGTGTGATCCCATGATGGAAAGACTCGGACAAGTAATTGTTAACCGTACCTATGTGCCACTAACGTATCACCGGACCCCGGTTCAATACGGACCTCCTAGTATCAGAGCTAGACTTGATTTATCCCGCCATGTGGAACCCATGACATATTCTAATAAGACTGACGTAGACATCATTCGGTCTTTTGTTGAGGTCTTTTATCCATTTTTTCACTTTCGTCACGGTTTGAGCTAATAACATTGGACATTTAAAGTTATCGCGTCCTGTAATCGAACCTCGTATTTTCCGGTAATTTCTCACTATTTCAAACTCCTGTCGGTGTTACATGTGTAAAAGTGCACGAAGTATGTATAAAGCGCCACAGAAAGCTTTATTTTCATCTTCCAACCAATAAACTATCGGCAGATCCCGCTGAACTGATAGGATCGACAGTTGACAACATCACGGATTCAGTGAACGGCGTGGCCAGTTTCGAGTGTACTGCAGAAGCCAATCCAGCTGTGGCAATCCGAAGCTTCACGTGGTATCGATTTGTGCCTCCCAAAAGTTGGCCTGAGGACTCCCATGAGGCGGCTTTACAACTTGGCTCACCTATTCCATGCAACGAGGTCAGTTTCACTCAGGAAATATAAGTGACACAGATTCAAACCTATCTCTTGTTTGCCGCTATTTGTAGCAGACCGGTGGATGATAAGCCCTTTTAAGTGGTAGAAAGTTCATCTGTCTGCTGAGAGGTGGCTTATCATTTCTAAACATATCATTTCCGCCAACGGGATTTTGACATCACTGTACGGGCTGATTTTCCCGCTTTGTTTTTGGGGTCCCTCACTCTCAGTCCACTTCCGCCCCAGGGAGAACGGATAAACTATTTGTGCGCTGTCAACAAGAAAGTCAGCTACGCATGAGCAGTCGACTGTCCTTATACCGAGTGACAGAAGACGATGTCGGAACCTATGTTTGCGAGGTGAATAACGGTTTGGGAGAACCTGTACAGAAACGTGTCAACTTTCTTCATCCATGTGAGTCAGGAGCAAATTCTCTGTGTGGGGCAATTTTCCTCTTGCACTTACTCACTTGTCCATTCTGTTACCATTGTGGTAGGTCTGAGTGAACGTTCGGACGTTCTTACTTGGTCAGTGCACCATCTACGTAAAATAGGAAAATTAGATTACATTCTATCTGAAGAAAGAATACACCACGACTACATAAGAATGCAAAAATCCAAGGGTGTCAGTATGTTCTAGCACGAAATTTTGCCATTTTTCTACTTGGGAATGTTAAGGAGCTGACAAAACTACTCTGCGGAACTAGCACTTAGGACAATGACTAATCCTATCCCTCTGTCAGATAGTGATAGGTGATCCTGAGTGAGGTAGTCATTTATGATTTTGTCTCAGTTTGAAGAGCAGACAGTTAATCGAAAACTACGTGTAACACGAAGACTTTATTTGTCTGCAATAGTTAGGTTGATTACTTGTAGAAGGCCATGTCGACTACGAAATGCATACAATTGAAATGGACAGGAAAACATTTTGGCGTGATAGACAGTTTTGGGTACTATCATTCCGTCTCGCTGAGCATGAAAAGTGTCAACTTTATTGCCTTGCCAGGTAATTGTCCCTTAAAGAGAACCGAGGAGATCTGACGAGATTTTGGAACGGTGGTTCATAAGTTTTACCATTCGAAGGTTTATGGGGCGTGGGCAAAATGACCCCAATAAGAATCTGGGTGCGGTAATAAAAGTATATTTGTGAATTTTGTGGGACTAATTTACTTCGTTGTCATTCTGTCATAGCGCCTATCTTGTAACAGAACTGTCACTGAGGGGTGAGATTAACCACTTACGACGATTAGAGGCAAACAGAAATTGCTATATACCCCGTGAGAAACTTATCTGTGACTGACTCAAATTGACATCTGCTACACAATCCTGATCTACTTGTAGATGCCTCCAAGTCTATCCGCCTTTGTTTGTTCCAGAAGACTATTAGTATGTTATCACATAAATTCAACAAGTATACGATAGTAAAATAGGTCAGGTCGTTCGTTGTCTGGTCAGAGATGCCTAGCTTTAAATAGATGGTAATTATGCATGCTTTCACAAGTACTTTGAAAGATTGTAAAACATACTTTCTAGGCCTGTTCTTTGAGGAACCAGTCCAAATTAGAAGGTGGTTGACATCTTCATTGTCCTTCATGTCTTTGATAAATTTGCTTGTATAATCACCACACACACATTTTACCTTGTTTCGAAACTTTTCTTGTCTGTTTCAACAGCCAGTAAACTTAAAGTTGGCTTATGTCAATTCCGCCATTTTTCGGATTCCACAAAATCCACAAGGGACACGAGCACTTCACTACCACTGTATTCCTGTAGTTCTGATTTCCAAGCAGTCTGGACGATATTTTATAAGCCATGACTGACGTCCGATCCGACAGTCGTGTTGTGCGCGTGTCGTCAACAAAGTGAAGAGTTTTGTGTACTATAGGATCATTCTTAGATACCCTAGATGTGAGAAGAAAAGTTTTTCTCAATGCTTTTTGAAACACGGGTTTTGTTCCCCCGGGTCAGTGAAATTGCAGCCCAATGACAGGGTTCAACCGGAAAATAGTTTATTTTGGTAAAAACAAATGCACAGTCTGATTTTACTGCGTGACACACCTTTCCCCATTTCAATTCTACATAATCCAGAGCTCTTAAGATGGAAAATATCTGTCCAAAGTGATTGTTTGAGACAAAATAATCTTAGGGTGTAAAGTGGGAAACAGTATAATTCACGTCTTCTCACAGTGAGATATAAGATCCAAATAATTGAATATTTTCAACATAATTTTCACTTAGTTCAGGCGTGTTGCTAATTTATTTGATAACTTTTAATCGCATAGCCTTTCCTCAGAGTTGCACCGAAAATGCTTCCACAATTTTTGAGATTCTTACTGTAGTCTTCTTTTTCTCAGCGCACTCCTTTTCCCCATAGAAATTTTTCAACGTCTGACACGGTAACAGTCATTACAGAGTTGTCAAACGATGTATCATAGTTACACTATGTCCAAAAATATTTTGATTTTGAGCGCCACTATATGGTGACAGAGTTTGACTTTTGGCTCAGAAGGTTGCGCGTAGCTAAACTGTGTACTTCAGACATTTTGATGATTCTCAGTGTTTTGCGTTTGTGCTCAATCTCCGATTCCTGAACCGCATAGTATTCTCTTGCGTTTTTGCCTCACGAGAGTTTAGCACCCCAAATTTACCGGCTGGTTATCCTGAGGCGTGCATTATACCCATTTATAACTGTGTTCATTTGAAATCGGACAGAAATCTTATATCCCCTAATCCACTTCAGAGGGTAATTATTGGCTTACCTTTCGAAGAAAAGGGGCTTCGTAGGGGTTCCATAAAATTTGATTTATCACTGATATACCTTGATATTTATCGTTACTTAGTGACCAATCTACAACCAGCTTCAGATTTCCTTCGGAAAAAATTCTGAACATTGATAGTGCGCTATGACGCCAAATATGAACCCCATTAGTCGTTCAGGATAAGAGAACCTGTACTGATGAAAATCGGACAAATCTCACAGAAGTTGTTGATCAGTTGTGATACACAAATTAACCGATGTACACGAAACCGATTGGTGTATCTTAGGATAACAAAATGGCATTAGGTTGTCTCTGATCTATCGCAAAGATAATCTCAGAAAGAACGAGTAAGTGTGTACCTGTGCGGTGCTCGGTGTAAGCGTATTTTAATTGCATGCGGCATTCGTTAGGGTTTGTCGGTAACAGCTCACAAGATCGTATCCGTGCGCACATTGTAATGCTTTGTGACGTGGTCAGATAATCGACGGGATTGCATTAGCTGCTTAATCTGCCGGTGCAGCACTTTATCAAAAACGGAAGCATTGTATCAGTGTATATTATGGTCCCTAGATGGCAAACTGCTGTCTACAAAATGATTAAGTCAGATTATTGCCTTAATCAGGCTATTAACCGCGATGTAGCGCCTATTCTGTAGAGCTTTACTACTGATGAAGTACAACATTCCTAGTTCACATATACCATAAAAAGATACAACTCAATCGAATTTCCCTGAATTCAAGAAAATGCTTTCCTACTCTGTAGCACCGTGTGTATAGGGAAGTCTAAGGGCCACGGGTCATTGGTCTTTGTTTGAAAATATCGGAAAAGTTACCAAGGCTTAGATTGAATCCAGTATTGGTGGAGGTCTCACAATCATCAAAATTAAGCCATATGCAGCAAGCCATAGAAAACTGCAGACTCAGACCTGATGCCTATATGGACTTCAGCATAATACTGATAAGTTTCCTAATCGAACATTTGGACCAGTTAGTAGGAAACGACTAACTGCTGTCGCTCGAAAAGCTGGAATATCCATCCAAATTTTGCACATCCCACCTCTCTACCGTAGTAGAAAGCGAATGAAATTCTCCTGCATGAGGTAATTCACTAGTATGATGCTTTTGTTCGAAAATAGTTTTTGAGAGTTACACAAGCAACAACAGTTATGCAACAAATTAGCATTTACTACTTCCGATAAGCATTTATTGATCTAGCACTGCTTGTTTACCACTTTCAGCAGGTCACATCTAGTCTCGGAGAGTATCTTGACAAAGTCATTCTTCAGATATGATCAATGAAGCCATGAAAGCAAACCACACTGCAGACTATCAGAACACAGACTACGGACGATAGTCTTATTACTTTATGAGGCATATTCAAGACTTGCGCGACGAAGACTGGACAAGTTCTCTAAACTAGGTAACTACTGGTTGAGCTGCTCAACTCTCGTGACAGTAATGCGTTTTCCGACCTCCTTGCTGTCTTCGTTGTGCGCCACGGCCAGGTTTATTTCTCTTAGCTGTCAAACATAGGACTTGCGTTCCGTTCGCTTCCCGTTTACGCAATTAGCACCTCTTGTTTATCACTTCACTTGGCCAAACCTAGATGAGGTGTGACTCACTCAGTAGTCGTTACGCTCAAGTGACCGGAAACAGTGGGTAAAATAGAGGCAGTGTGTACCAGCTACGCACAACAAAGTATACGTATTCGAGGTTGCCGGTGTTGTTCTCGATTGTATTATTGGCTTGGCTGATTGATTGGTTAGTGGGTTGGTGGGCTGTCCTCCCACGAAACAGTCCGTTAACTAGAAAGCGCTCACTCACCCCCCGGACTCTCACACATTTATACACACACTGTCTTTCATTCACTCAGGCTGTCAGCTCGCTTAACCTGTGACATACCATGATCTAATTAGAACTCGCGCTTTGGCATGTTGGCCACAGTTTGCACCTCTGAATGCGTGTCTATGGGATGAGGTGAGAGGAAGCTAGACAAAGAAAGAGAGAGAGAGAGAGAGAGAGAGAGAGAGAGAGAAAGTAAAGCGAGTGGACAAAAGAAACATGGTCAGATTAATCAACCAGTCCCCTTGTCAAGACTGTTCTTTGGTCAAAGTAAGGGAAACCTCAACTCAGTTTATCACCAACCCGAACAGCACTATCGTACAATTTTGTCAAAGCAACGAGAATCACCCATGTGGTAAAAAACTTGAGGGAATGTCTTTCAAAATGATTAACAAAACCCGAAAAGCTTCATGAAAATCTGGATCTGTCCTGTAGCCAAGTAAATGACAGACTGGCTTTGGATACAATACACATTATCCTTTACAGCTCATGCTGGATTCTAGAACTAACGGATGTTTTACCCTTACTGATCCTTTCAAAATGTTCAGTAACCAAACAACTTCTAAAGGTGGACATTGGTTTTAGAGTGTAAACAGGTGCATGACTGTGAAGTGTTTTTTTTATGTGCCTTCGGTCACCATGATTAATCATATAACTAGCAAGATCCATTGGAGTGCAAATCCTGGTAGATGAAGCAATAGCAGTTAAAGCGGTTTTAGATGGAGTTCAGGTAAAAGGAGCTGTGCCTTCTGACAAGAATAAAAAGCAAAGTTTATGTTTGCTTATCGGACCTCTGTTTGCTGCTGCTGACTTAAGATCTCCCTAGACCAGAGACGTATTGGACGGGAACCTCAAGCGATTCATACAAAGCTTGAATTTGACGGAGTTTGTTATTACAGTTATTGGAGCGAATGCACAAATTTGGTGTTGCCATCAAGCAGATTGTTACAAAAGATGTTCGCTTGCCTCGGAAGTCGATCAGAAAGGACAGGGACGCGAACCTCCCTTAGCCGTGCGAAATTCTACCATAAACAGGGGCTTAGAACTCGCTAGTGTCCTCTCGTGTTTCTAAGGGTCATTCTGATCCTTCATTTGGGACAGTGGCCACACCTTTACTCGTGTACACCTCAATGTTTAATTTTCCCGTCTGGTCAAACCAATGCGATGAGCACCCATAGCACACAGTTGCTTTCAATGTTAACCAGAGATCTGTCTTTGGAGCGGAGCACTATATGTGGTTTTGATTCAACCATATAGCAAAATGCCAGCGAGCAAACAAAACAGATCAACCAAATTCTGTGCTCTTCCAACAAAGTTACATGGGAATCCAGTCACAAAAATCTTCACCGATGAAGATATATTCGAAAACAGTTCACATTCGAAAAATAGCAGGTAGTACCTTTCAGAAGCAGCATGCAACAAGGCGCTGAAAAGCAAAAACCGAAACAGTCCTTATGATCTACTACCGGACTGTGGGATGCAAAAAGGCTGGAGAAGTGAGTATTGACTGGAATAGTTACTTGATGTTTCGTTTCAATAAGGCCGACCAACTTGAGCTATTTAGCTAGTACCACTGAGTCACTAATTCCCTCAGAGGGAAACCATCCAAGACTTTAGACGGAAAACCACAAGGTTCAGAAAAAATTGAACAGACAAACCATTTTAATAAAAACACTTTCTTTAGGTGAATGTATGTTTTCAGTGATTTGTTTCCCAATCATCACAACCACTTATTTGCCACAAGATTGGGTTGGGGTAAGGGGAGAATCGGTTAATCAGTCTGTCGGTTTCTCAAGCTATCGGTTAGTTGTTTCATCGACCGGTTGAATGGACAATGTGACGATGAGAACTGGTAGGTGTTAACGTGTGAACAACAATAAGTGAACCCTACTGACAAAGTGGTCGCGAGTTAAGTCAACAGTTTTGGTCAAATAGGCTCAAGGATGTGCACTAGCTTTCTTTGAGTAAATGGGTGGTGATCGCCCTGGAAAAGGTATCTTTCGCACCACTTTGAAGCCAACCTTGATTATGCTCTTTGATGGTTTTCTAAAAATGAGTTGTCGTTTGACCAGTACAAGTGACATCATCAGTGCAGCAGAAGTGATAGACAATCATCGGGAAACAAAACAAAGGCAATTTATCCCTTTCCACAAGAGAGTGAGTGAGTGCTCTTTTTAGAACAGTCCACTGAGGAACCACTATGGGGATTCACAAATAGTTCTATGTGAGTGGATCATAACCAAACTGGAGAACGACGACACTATGTTTGCTAGTTAGAATTTCGGACGTAAGTAGTATTTACAGACGGGTGGACAAAGGTTCTCGGAAATTAATCACAGAAAACATGCCTCCGTCTACCGTTGACTTTTGAAGATACTAGAACCTACTACATAGAGTGGGCTGTCTATCACAACAAATTTATGCACTTTAGATATCAAATCTTCCGGGAGGCGATCTGAAAACGATTATCTGTTAGGTTTGACTTCAAGCTTTGATTAAACAGAATTTCCTTCAGTGAAAATCACAGTATACAGCATGTACGTGAACTCATTTAGACCAGTTTTTGTGATTAATCTCCGACAGTGACGAAGGATTGTGGTACGGTGAACTTAGAAACAATTATCTTCCATTGGTTCCCCTTATGAGACAATTATTGATATTTATACTTTACTTGGACCCTCTGTTACGACTTTATTTATTTTAACGGAGCTCCATTCCCTGCTACACTTTCCGAAATTACATTGCCTGTCGTGTAAGGCTACACAAAATAAATCCATCTGTCTGTTTCGTTTGAGAACTGGAAAAGATAATTACTACCTGTGATAATTTTGGAAATGATTTTCTTAGGCTTTTTCCCCGTAGTTTATTTATGTGCTCCGCCCATTCGCTTGCATATTATCATTTGAGAACTGCGTTGGTTGGAGCTAAATCTCAACACGTCTGGGATGCCTTTTTCGAAATGCGGGGGTTTCGTAATCGTGACTGTTAAGTTTTATCCGATGCTTAAATATTGGGGGAAATACTTCCCGCATTTGGCAATATTCGCTGTCATCTATTCGTAGCTGTGATAAGTTATACGTTTGTGTGTCAAGTAACGAGTGTTTCCTGCTGTAGTTAGACAAGTCTTTCTGTGAGCTTCCTAAACGAGGCCGTTACCGGTAAAAGATGCACTGGTGATCACATGTTGCGGGATCGTCGTAATAACAGTGCTTAGTTAATGCTTGGAGAAATGGCTAGCTGAAGCCGACAGGCCACTGAGTCCGACCACGTACAACTTTCCAAACTTTCGCGGTGTGCTCTATGAGGTTGGGCGTATTTCGTGATAGTATGCGACATGGCCTTTTTTCCAGTCAGTGTCCTAATTCCATCCCAAGCTCCTAATTCGTCTACCAGATTTTCAATCAAGATATCGTTCATTTTTCATTTTGTCCCGCGTCCTAAGAATAGTGTTGTTTTCTATCGAAAGATGCTAGGGGGGGGGGGTAGAGTGCTGAAGTATAAAAAGATTGCGAGATGATCATTTGCGGATCTGAGTTCCACCAAATACACGAATTTCACCATGCTCTTTGCCTTAAGATGTTCATTTGTTAGAGTATATAAAATTCAGCAGCGGAAAGCTTTCCCCTTTAGATTTTTCTTCTAAGTCCATACTTCCTATTGCTCATCGAATGATCTGTAGATCGTGTTTTAGTAATACTGGTTCACATATCGTGATGAATAGGAACTCAGACAGAAACTGATCACAGCATATTGTCGCTACGAATGACTTGGTGATGAATTTACATTATCTGGCAAATGAGGACTGCACATATGTCCTAAAAGTTATAAAATAAGTGAATAAGTCTAGTTACCAATGAATCAGAGGGGTTCACACAGTTTACTCTTTTTGCGCTTCATTTAAACGTCCAACTTCAGTCAAAGATGACAATCTTGTTTAAAAAATACCTTCTATGCAACCTTCGTCGTATCTTATGTAGGCTGCATGTTCCTATAGGGCGAAAACCACATTCTGATGGGAGAACTTTTTAATTTCCTCACTGCATTAAACATAATGAGTCAAATAAGATGCTCACAGCATTCCCAAATTGGCTTCGACAATCAGATTGTCTCTTTTGGTTTTGTAACAAGTAATCATAATTGCCGTACTGTTCTCTAATTAGATCATCGGACGCGTACCCGGTGCTCCTCAGAATATCAGGACATGACGCATCGAGCTGTGCATGTTGCTCGAGTGACTGGTTATCTGCATTCAATCACACCACCTGTAAAATATACTAAATAATTAAACTCTGATTGCCACGCTTTCCTGTATTCATCTAATGTAAGAGCGGAACATGTGAGAAAAACTATATGAAAGGAATATAGTTCACTCAGCACGTACCGCATATGTGTGACATAACATGCTGTGTATTAGCACCGTTGGTAGTCTTTTCACTTCCGTTGGCTTCCTCTCAACCCGGGTTATCAGTTCCCCCAACGGTGATCCGCTTACCACGGTACACAAAAGCCGCCGGAGATCAAGGTTCACAAGTCTCGTTGACCTGCTTTATTCGGACAGAACCGGGACCAAAAGTGGCGTGGCTGAAAGGTGGTCAACTCATCCAAGTGCCGGAAGGTCAGTCTCATTCTAAATATCAAATCGGACTGAAACATATTAGACCGGGACTGTACAAGGCCACGCTCGTTTTGAACAATTTGCAAAAAACCGATTTCGGAAAGTACCAATGCCAAGTAAGCTACGGCCAAGTAGTCATCTCTTCTTCATTCGGTTGTTTGCTCTAATCGATAATTTTATGTGCTGTTCCTGAAGACAATGAAATTCAGGGCTTAGATCAAATGAACAATTCAGAAGAAAACAAATCAATTCTATGAGGGATACCTTTGAAGTGACAGATCACCTGTTGTCTTACATTGTACAGTTACTTAGTGACTAGCTCAAAAATCAACTAACTTTGGAATTGCTCATCATACCATCGAAGCAACCAAAAACAAAAACATTTTGCACCGCGAGGCAAATTCAGAAACGGCTGTTCGTCAAGGGAATGGACTATTTCGTAGATGACGAGTTTTACGGTCTAGAGCTGTTGTAGGAGGGACGCTATGAACTTGGCGGACGAACCTTTGATGTGGGATGTGTTGCTGAGAATCAGATACAATTAACTAGTAACATTTTTACGTGAACTGATTTCATGAAATCAACAAGCTATAAATATCTTCTCTTGCTTGATCCTTTTTGTTGCACTTTTCAAATTTCTCTTATTCAGCTAAACAGGTCCTCCAACCTTGAATTTAAAATTCAAACTCGCTTCTCTCAGAGTTGTTTTAACAAAAATCCAGTGGCTCAAAATTGTGTGAATATTTTTCGTGACAGCTTCAATAAATCCTAAAGTGATGCCCAATTCGGAACTAAATAATCCCAGTAGGGTTTTGGTGGCGGCTGATGATTCCTAACAAGATTGAAATAGATTTGCATTGCCTCCATGGTTTCCAGTGGCAACTTTACCGTGATTAATTATGATACGGGAATACTTTAATTAGTATCTCTAAATGGCAACAAACTCTGGGGGAACAAAAAGTGAAATTGGCAATATTACTCATCACAGTATAGGTTATATTCCTGTTGGCACATTTAAGGATTCTTGATAGCTGATGATTGCTGGGTTTGGCGTTTAGGTGGCAAATATGTCACCATCAGTCAGGGTGATATCGTCAGTGCTCAGCGACCATTTTGCCCCGACTGGTGAAGAAGTATTCGCGACCTTAACCCCAAACGGAGCAATCAGAGCCTGTCAAAAACCACCAACTTGAGCTACAACCAACATCAATTTTACAAACCAGTGAGAACTTTTGGAGATTCGACAAATAAATGACACTACTTTTGTAAGTTTTCCCAGTTTTGAGGTACATAGGTGACTTAAGACACGGTGCAATTACAGCTGCGTTGTCGTACTGTTACAAAGGCAAGACGGGTGGGAAACACCCGTACCTGAGCAGCCAAACAAGCCCAAGTATGTGAAACCTGTATAGCAGTTTATATAGTCATTTTTCCAAGCTAAGCTGTGGTTGCATTGATCCTGCCGCTGTCTGACTATTTTCCTGCTTTCTGGTCAGTTGCTTGAGACCATTACTTTGATTATTTTTTGCACTAGTTCCGTTCGGCTGGTCTGATCGTTCCGGCTCACAGCTAGACCGGTAGTCTTTTATGTGAGCTATCCTGCTAGTTACCCGAGATCCAGCTGCATCCCTTCTGCGAGCCCTTTTAATTTTCTTTCTGCTGGGAAAGGCTTCCGACATAGTGAATGTCTGCTCTTTGGTCTGTGGCTCTCCACTGGCTGGCCTAACTGGTTCGATACTTATATTCCCCGCTAAAATAAGATAATGCGGCAAGGAGCAATTTTATTTTTAACTTTTGACACCTTCAGATTGGTGTGACTTATCAGCGTCTCCGCTACGGGACTTGCTCCTTCTTGTGATTACGTACCTGTCAACTACGTAGGTGACTCCATATGAACATTGAAGTTCGTAAAGTGAAGATGGTGGACCCAGGCAAGCTTTTATTAACCGCAGCTTACGTATCCCATGAATGATGGCAATGATGGTTTAGCGTAGCTTAGTAAACGTTAAGCTCATTGGTCATACGGAGCAAACATTCGAAACCATGATCCTACACACTGAGACAAACTGATTCAGTACGGATGCTGACACTGTCATGGGTTTTATGGCCATCTATCAGTTTGGCAAGTTGGTCGAAGACTTCGACGATATTTTCATTATATACGTAATAATTTTATCGCATAAGGCCAACCCCTGTGTGATGAGTGTGTATACTACTTGGTAAGTAGTAGATTGCAGCAACGGAACTATGGCCAGTTGTGGATTAACAACGCCGCTATGCCCAAGAGACTGAACGCAATAAAGTAAACGACGACAGGCGTACTACACAACTACCCCTCCGTCGGATGGTGACTGTCTTCAAGTGAAAAGGACAGCTAATTTGCAAATGAAAATAGTTGTGACCTACGGTTTGTTTTGTTGATGCCTAAATAAGCTGCTTATATGCTACAGTTCTTGAATAGGCTAACAGACTTAGAAACGAGACCACAGATTGCATTCTCCAACATCTTGAATGTACCCTAACTAGAATACATTAGCAGGATTTGTGATCACGTTGTTGGTACAACAAAACGTACAGCTTTTTGCAGAGGTTGAGCCAAAACCAAGTCGTTTAAGTTTTATCATCCTAAATTTCCCATAAAATTATTCACTGTAAATTTAGCTTCTTAGTTTCTTTAAATCGAAAAATGTTAATTTTGCCATCCAGGTGTGCATATTCCCCGGCTGAACAACATCTGCTACTCCATACATCACTCTTCTGTCAATCATTATTGACTAATTGAATTTTCTTCCACAGGCAGTAAACTTGCAAGGGGAGGCAACGTTAGACATCCAGATGTCCGGCACATCGACGCCGGATGTTCCATTGAACTTGCGCTTGTTAAACGCTACAATGAACACATTGAAAGTAGCATGGACCCAGGGATTTGACGGTGGCCTGTCACAAACATTCCAGGTTGGTTTTTTCTTCCATTACTGTGTTTCTCGGAGTTAACTCTCCCCTATATAGCAGCTTTTTTAACATGGGAGTTCTAAAATTCGTCAGCATCCTGAAGGAAATGCAAAGCCTCTTTGAATCAGCTATCTGACTAACACGACAACCATTAAACACTTTAAAAAGGGCCAATCGTACGTGTACTTCTGTCAGTTGCAGTAGGAATTTACTGGTCCTCATTCGATATACATAACCACAATAGCAAACATTTTGTTGCGCATACTATCACTAAGACAGAACAGTTCTATTTCTAGGATGGTTCTCGCCAGGGTGCTAAAATCGATCCTAACCTGGAATGTTAGGTTTTCCGGTTCCTTGTAGGTCTTTTAATTTATTCGGATAGGTTTTCAGATGGTCTACGAGGAACAGTTAAACATTTCTTGAAAAGGTTTCAGAGCAAATACACATCAAATAGCACACTTGCACCACTCACTAGCTAAAACAGCGGCGATGCTGTGGTCGGATTTCAATGTGCTATTTTCGCAATTGCTTATTCAAATAAAATCAAGATGAACAATAAAGTATGCAGGAAAAACTAGACAATACTTTATTAGCCGCTGAAAAGGAAAGGATTTTTGAATGCAGTTCGAACAGTTACGACTTATCTGTAGATCTCAGAACACGTTTTCTGTAGACGCCTAAAGGAAAGTTTTCTAAAACAAACGTTTCTAGTTCCTACAAAGGACGGAAGAAAGTTTCTTTGCAATGATGTATGCTGATCACAAACGTCAAGTGTTTTATGGTTATTATCACGTGAATATTTTCATTGAGGTTTGAGTTAATTCAGTCACCTCAAACGCGGAGAGAAACTTGTTCGCCAAATGGAAACTTTTGAAGAAAATGTCTGTCTGTATTTTGTATTCTCTTGAGCGATCGCATTCCACCAGACAGCTGTATTTGTGCTTGTCCTTGTGCTTTCTTTACGGTTCTGTGTTTCATTTTGGAATTTCAACTAAACCAGTAGTGCTGTTCCAATCTTTTACAAAAGACCGATCCGAAACTTTCACCTTCAAAAACGTGTTCTGTTGGCCAGCTAGTTTGACCACCTATTCGAGCCACTCCTGACGAGTGATTTTGAGGACTAACGGGGTTGTTTACAAAGATAATCACTTACTGCTTCCCTGGATCTACAGCCAATACTTTGGAAAATATTCAGGTGCAAAATAGAGTTACTGACTCATTGATACTCTTGTCAGCATAATTCGTATGGAGCTACGAATTCTGTCACCGTAGTGAATCACTAGCAGTACTGCATCGCTCTACGGAGACGCGTGCTACTGTGACGAAAGAAGAAGCATGGAAGATAGTTATACCATGAGATCCATAGAACTCGAAATGAAGAAATACACGCAAACTCGCGAACGCCCTTCTTTTACGTCCACATTCCACGAAGTTGAATCATAGAGATATTTGGCAGCTTTCGGCCGGCGTTTAGCCACGGTCATTAACGATGAGCGATTTCGTCTCATTATCTTACCCCGATCAGAGTCTCTATCAACCGGTCTCAGTCTGCACCTTCCCTCTACCTGCTGCTTTTTCATTGTAGTTTGCTTGTTTCTCTGCAGCCTCTGGTTCGCTCATTAGGAACTGCTCTGGAAACAGACATTTCTTCGTTCCGAAGGTCCTGTTTGTTCACTTCATGCGAGTGATTCCGCTGCTCCTATTTACCTTCGTCTCAACACTCTTGAAAACTCTAGGGTTAATGGGTAGCACTATTCTGAGTATCTTGAATTAGGATGAAATAAGTAAAACTCCCGCAAGTATCGTTTGCTTTACCCAAATCGATCAACTTGCAGGTCACAAAAAGTGCTACCGCGAGTAACCAGCTAGCCCACCAGCCGACCTGGCAATTCGTATCCGGGAAATTCTCCTGACTAGGAGCCGGATGAAAATCACAATTGCAGGGGTTTATGTCTTTCTTTTATAGTCTAATCAAGAAAGTTTCTAAATGTCGGTGGATCCACACATGTTGTAGTGTATCCAAACTTTAGTGCATTTTACCAAAAAACATGAGACGATGCATCTGGAATTTTCGCAACAAAGTTTGGTAAGCATCGGAATGTCACTTTTAGAATAACCTAGTAGACCAAAGTATAGTAAATACGGCGCATTCAGGAGACACGAATGGACTTTATTAGTCACTCACGGAAAGGACACGTTGTTACGTGTGAAGACGACGTCTGTCCAAGGAAGCAATGCTTATTGGTTCAACCAAGTCTCCTGTTATAGTTCCAGGAGCAAAACGAACACACTGAACTCATCCGAATTTATTCTGATTAGGTTCGGAACTTTAGTAAAGCTTTTCACTACTGAGAAAATACTTCCTGCTTGCTCGCGGAATATGTCTGTGAACATCAAACTGTATCAGCTTGCTAACGCACAAAACTTGTTCGAGTGTTCCACTCCAGTGGATCTTTTCCCATTTACTGTGGATCGATATATGAGTAGGGGCAATCTAAATCAGCTTCCCATTATTGTTTTCGAATGCATTGTTCTTCAAGCCTAGTTTCGTGTCTATGCGTTTATCATGTGTCCCTAACTGCCTTGTCCTCAAACGTGTTTGTGTTTCAGATTTTCAAGGTGCACGCATGCAGATGAATGTCACCTGTTCGTTTGTGAATTGTACATCAGATGATCTGTTTTTTTTACCTTCTTAAGGAATAAACCAAACTAATATGGCTTTCCCGACGGCGAGTCGAACTGTGCGGATGAATCAGAAGTTCCTTGTCTGCTCATCTTCTCACGCTTTGTCCGATGGAGTTTGCTCATTTTTTTTAACTAGAACTGATTTAACGAAACTAAAGACAAATTTTCAAAAGAATTCTCCAAATCGAGTTCGTTTTCTTTGCTTTCTAGTTTGTGCTGTTCGGACAGAATGACCAGTTCCACTCTGTTTCATCTTCCCGAGAACAGTTCGACTCTGATTATTCCATTTGTAGAAAACACATGGATAGATCCTTTTAGCGTAACACATTTTGTGCACAAACAACATGTAGTTTATTGTGTGTGTGTGTGTGTGTGTGTGTGTGTGTGTGTGTGTGTGTGTGTGGTATGCGTGTGCGGATCCCAGTTTCGATTGCCGGAACGAAAACTGAACGAGTTGCGAAGTTAATGAGCAATTTAATGAACCAACGAGCAAACAAACGAACTAGTGGAAAGACGATATTTCAGTCGATCTGCCGGTTGATCGAGAGCCTGAAATAACTCGCACTCCCATAAACGGATAAATGAGAGTGCGCGCATCCGAGCGCGAGTACAAATGGCGTTCAGTTAGATCCATAAAGAGAACCGGACTGACAACCGTGTGTGTCTACATTGTTCCCATTCCAATTCACTGTTTACTTCAGACCCAAAGCTAGCTTACACACACACACACACACACACACACACACACACACAAACACAAACACAAACACAAACTCAAAAGCACATCTAGTAATCAATGGAAAATCAAATAAATAAATAAATAAGTGACAGGATGAATGCTTTTTGTCCGGGGGGTGAAAATTCACGAAAATATTTTGATTATTGGTGTGTTGAGATAGCTTGTTGTTTTCTTCTGTGCACACTATCGTGTCGTGTGTTGTGCATTTTGAGACAGGCAAACAGTGTGACAGAGAAGTACACCAGCTACACCGTCAGAGAGGGAATGAAGAGGGCGAGAATAATGATGATTCTGGATAGAAAAGAATTTCTCAAACAATGAATTATAAAGCCAGTCCAACCACAAAACAAGAGTTGGAATCAGAAAACAATAAGATCAAAAGCGAAAACAAATAGCTCCAAGTTGTGTATGCCTGTACACGTAGTCCAACACCATCTGGCGTAGCTAAAATAGCCACAAGGCAACAAACAAAAACACCGATGACGAGAAACCACCAGTTTTTTATCGACTGAGTTATGAACGAAAACCACAGAAATTGTCCCACACAAAAACTCTCTCAAAGTGTAGTTTCCACAATTTTCGAAATCAGACACATAACCAGATAAAATGGGCTGTAATTAATTTGCTGGCAAGGTTGTCACGGTAACAAATGTTGCCTAGTTTCGGTAATTAAAGCGAGCATTCAAATAGACTAGTGTGAAACAATACAGCTGCTTGTTTTTGTGAAAAAAGATGGTTCGACTGACCAGAAAACGAATGGATTATTAACTAGTACAACAAATTATAAAAAGTGTGGGTGAAAATAGCCAGAACAGGGTGAATAATTACTCTCATGAGGTATAAATTTGTACGCATAAAACATTTTCAAAAAATAAAATGACTATATGGTTATCGTTACTTAAACTAGTGTATGAATAATGGAGTATTTCACCTGCGGGGAATAACTAAGTTAAACCATTTGTCTGACAGATTACAGTGACAGCCTTCATCCTGACAAAAATGGGAGAAAAAGGTGTGGAAGAAATTTTATATCTCACTGAAGGATCAAACAAACGGACGGTCGACTTTAAAAGGGGGCTTTTGTGAGCAAGAATCGGCCGCCTGAGACGTCACTGTGTAGCACACCAAGGTATCATAACTTGCTGTGTCATTGTTGGTTTCCTTTTGCTGACAGGGTTTACAACTGAAATTTTAGGGAAACGGTGGTTGGAAAGCCTTGTCAGTTAGAATTCAAAGAAGCTCAATGATAGTTTCGATTACCTCGCTGGATGAAAAAGGTTTTCATGGTTTTAGTCATCTGACTGATGGGAGATAGCAAATGTGTGTAGTGAGACTCAGCAAACAGTGTCAAAGCTCTATTGCCTCGAAATGCTCTACAGCTTATGGTCCACAACAGGAATATCCGTGAACTCATATGTTATAACACCAAACCAGGAGTGAACTTATCCTTTAGGATTGTGAGTCATATGCCTTAGTGACTAGGCTATCCTGGGAGACCCTTGGTGTCTAGGTTCAAGGCAACGCTACTAATTATACTGACCATCTCTCACTGATTTCCGGCTATTAGAACTGGTCACTCATGAAGATGCGACGCATAGTGATTGGTATCCTAACAACAGAGGCCAATACGAAAAGATTTCATAAGCAAATCTTACATTTTTCCTATGCAACCCGAAATCATGGATTTTTTCGAATCACAGTTCAATTTAGGTTCAAAGGGACTGACTCGAAGAAAGCACGGCACTGTGATGCATGTTAATTAATGAGAAGAATGTTCATACTGGGTGATGCGTTGCATCCTTGGTGTGTTGATAGTGATAGAACCTCATACCTTCAAATTCAGGTTTACAAAGGGGATCAGAAAGGGCTGACTATTTTCGAGTTAGTTATCGAAACTGAAATTCTATCGCTTGTGAGGATTTCCGTTTGTCAGTTTATCAAAGGGACCGCGCGAGAAACGACCCACAAAATTTTCACTGGGCCAAACAGCTTTTAGCGTTCTTACCGTTTGATTATTAAATTTTTGTGTGGTCCGTTGATCTGTTAGCAAAAGGTAATCGTACAACTGAATGTTAATCAGGTAACCGAATTCGCAGTGAACTTTGTACTTGTGGCTTAACCACATGTGCCTCGCACATTCGTCGATCTTTGCAAACAAGTTTACTGAGTTTCGTTATTCATCAGCCTAAAACAAAGTATTTGTCTTCGTTCTAAGCACACCGGCTTTTTCTAACTGGACTATATACATCAACGGCCAAAGTAGAGGCCAATAAAGCTTATCACCTCGTTTCTAAAGACGATTTATCAAGTCACTCCGATTGTCCTGATCCAGTACCGTCGTTGACTCAAAAACAGGATGTAGCTCCTTGCTTGACCTGGTGATGTAAATGAAAAAAGTCAAATCTGATTGCAGTAACTGGTGTGATCCCACTCTATAATGATTATAAGGCAAATACTAGTAAAATAAGAAGGGGAAAACCCCATGGAAACTTATAACGTGTCTGTGGATATAAGTTACGTACTTAATTATGACGACTGATATGTTCTCCGTAAATGGTAAACTATTGTGATAGGGATAGAGTTGTGGATGGTAAATTTTATATCAAACCACTATTTCTTCAAATGTGATGTTTTTCCTCATTGGATCATACTTTCTGACTTTCCTGTATGGAAAGTCTTACATAAAAATGTCATTTAAAGAGCCATTTCACAAGGAGGTAGGTTTTTCACATTTTGGTTCACCTCCACATCTCAACAGACATTCCCCTTCCGTCACGTGTTTCAGACTGCGTGGAACGCGCGCTCTGAAGAAAATATCGTACATGCATTACGCATGAAACAGAATGAATAATATGTGCGTGTCTTATCCCCACTTTAGAAATCCCCTGAATATTGCACTGAAAAAGCTGATTCATATCGCAGGCCGGTGGTTTAATTCTGTCAGGTGTAAGCTACGTGTCTGAATGGGAGAGCTAAGCTGCGTTTGGCTGGTCACCGACCAACACATTACAAATGATAAAAGGGCCGGAGTTGTCCAACACTTCTGTGGTAATGAGTGGCCAAGACGAGGATTTTATATGTCGACAAACTCCTTATCGACGTATGCGGAATTATCAGTCCGCAGTTTCATGAAATGGTGCCTTAAGAAAAAAGTAATTCGTAAACCACAATTTTTATTAAGTTCTAGAGCGTTGCAAAAGTGTGACTGATCAGAGGCTTCCATTCACAAGAACATAGATCAGCTCTACTATGCGACGATATCTTTGAAAAGATTGGTACCTCGAAAATCAGTTCTCATTGATTCGTTTAGCTAGTCACTTAGTAAATGCTCCCATCCAAAATTTTGGGTAAGCCTATTTTGAGGACCGAAAAAACTTTCAATTATTCAGTTATTCAATCTATTCGGAAAAATGTACAGTAGCGGGTACCGATGAATCCTTGTCCTCCGTTCGATCATTATCCCCGTTTTCTTCTCACTCTGTAGCTATAGCGAACAAAACTAATTGGAGCACCAACGCGCAGAATGTTTTAATGGTTTCTGCACATTTTTTTTGTATTTGTCCGTAAACTCTGCCTGTTTTATTCTGCTCTCATTTCTAATCAGGTGCGCTGGAGGCAAGCGGAAACCGGAAGTATGTATCGGTACGCAGACGTGGCCGCTAATGATAATCACAATGCAGTTGAGTATTTAATAACAGGTGAGTATGGTAGCCATCAAAAGATATACCATCCGGAAGGCAACGACCAGTTTCATTTTTGTGTGGGATTATGTCGGTAAACTCTTTTACGTGGCTTCATACATCTAGCCATGTCCGACGGATGCCGCTGTATTCCAGGCATTCAATATCAAGCCAGAACGAAAGTAAACAGATACTAAATAATAATTCAAAAATACTTTGCCAGAGAATTATAAAGTGAGAAGAAGTATCTGTTGAACATTACTTCGCCAAATCCGTCGAGCACTTCTTCGTGCTGTCAATCTCACGAAAGAAATCTCGAGGAGTCCCGTAGTTTCGTCAATCTGTTACACTAGGGCTTACAAAATGAATAAAAGCCGTTGGAGATCCACTGCTGAGAAAAGCAACTACCATCTCGTCCGCGTATTCCCTCACCCTTTCACACTGGCACGCGTACGCGCGTATGCAAGCACTCACGCTCGCACACATGCACCCACACACACACACACACATACACACACACACACACAAAGTGATGCACGCTCATATTTGGCCAAAGAATCATGCACACACTCGCAAAAACACATATTCGGTCGTGAGTGTCTGCCTTTTCATCCCAATCAGTACTTCAGGTGCTTGTTGATTATCTGGGCCTGATATCTGATGCGACTTGAGCTCTCAACGGAGGGGGGGAGAACAAGAGTAGTGAATTAAGAAGCAAGTACCTATAAATCGTTCTCATTATAGTGCTGATTATTTTTGTCACAGTTTTGTCGTTAAATAATACCGTGGTATTCATGACTACGCACATTTCACTCAGAGCCTTTGTGTGACTGAATGCACAGAGACGGACAGCATTTTAGATCCGATTTTTGCTCCTGAGATCACAGAGCCCGCTTTCTGCCATGCTAACTCATGATGACAAAATGATGGTATATTTGATGAATCTATCGATTAACCCGTTCATTGTGTAAGCCCTCTTCTCCCTAAGTGCTTTCATGAAGAAAGTGCTATACAGAGTCATTCTGAAATATGACTTAATTCGCTCCTCATTGCTTACTCGTGGCTTGTGGTTTACCTCGGCTACATGTCCGCATCAGAATAGCTTTGGTATTCTAAACGAATGGTTGTTTTTACCTGTTTGTCTACTTACTGACTGGAGTGCAATGACAGTCAACGAGAATGCAAATAGTTAGTTTGGGGTCGTTAACTTATTTCCGTATCCTCACAATAAAATGCTATTATGCATACTGTATGTATATCGGAAGCCGGCCACCGTTAGTTTTTTTCGAGGTCAAACAGAAAGCGTTCGCAGAGACAAATTTTTTTGAAACTCTGGCACTGCAGTTAGTGTAATCGACTAGAAAATCAGATGCCGTAACTCATGAAATCACTCCACAATACAAACAGTGCACTGCTGTTTAGTATTGCAACAGAAATGTGTGACTTGAGCATTTCGTTATCACTCTCGTCATAATCAACGCGTTAGTATCAGTCCGACAGTTTCGTTCATTCTGTTCCTTAAACTCCAGCAACAACACGAATGTGACTAACTTATTTGAACAAACTGACTTGCCTACGCCTTAAACCGATTTTCGCTAAGACACTTGAAAAATTTACTCGCGAATCCCCTTAAAAACGAGGACATGAGCTGAAAGAGCAGTTTGCTCACTGCTTCTTGCCGGAAATGCGAATGCCCTATCATAATCAGCCTGCATATCACGAGTTGTAACGAAAATAGTACAGATTGGAATTAACTACGCCGACAAAGTAGTTTATAATGGTGGCATTCGTCGTAACTCGGGATCCTTGGATAATGATATTGTATAACAGGCCAGTTGTTTAGGCACCCGAGCAATGACTGAAAACGGACTGAGTCTTTGTTACATACCGGTTGTTTTTCGTCGAAGAAAATTACTCTCTTGCATCAAGCAACAATGTATGAATGAATGTCACCTTGAGAAATCGTATTCAGTGCCTTAAAAAATCAAAAATCAGAGTCCAGTTCTCTCATAAAATCGCAGATTACCACCGCAGCGACTCGTGATTAGTGACGGCAGCCCCGAGGCAACAATCAGTTCGATAACTGAGTGCAAATAAAACCCAGACAATTCTGTGCTACATCGGTCATTGTTCTTTAAAGCATGCTCACGCCTGAGTGCATACCCTCAGAAGCTCATTGCACTGCTATGGTTATTTAGCAACCGTAAGGCCGGAACTTGGAGTGCAGAACCACTTAAAATCTCAATATGTGAGGCGTGGTAAGGAGCTGACTGACAGACGGCTACTTACTAACGAAAGCAGGACAAAGCTCTGGACTGGATTAATTCGATGGGGTAATGATAGAATTGACGCTCAGTCTCATCATCTCCCCCAATTCGCTTTCATTTCTTTGTTTTCTGCATCCAAATATTTGTCTCTCTCCAGCTGAACAAAATGAAATATAAACTTATTCTAAACTGATTCGTTACGCACTACCAATAATATACTGTCTCCCTTGAAAACCGTGGAAGCAATTATTGTACAGCTATTTCATCCTTAATAGGATTTATCAATTGCAAAGCATACGCACAGATTCCCTGCTGGAACTCGAATTCTGACTGTGAGTTACGCATGTTTTCTCCGGGCTAACCAAATTGGCTGCCAGTGGGTTACTTTGCATAAAGGCTACACGACTGATCGATTCCTGTGATGAATGTTTTATAACTAGGGCCTTTCTTTATCTTGAAGATGGAGTTCGAAATAGTCGTGATTGAGCTAGGTTGAAATTTCACCGTTTTGGGTAGACATGTCGAGTTAAATGTTTTGCTTCGAATTCGGAAACGCACAGCACTGGGTATATGCTTGCACGGTGAGCGACCTTTGATTCAAAGGTTTTAGATTCAGTTCAAGGCTTCGTAGATTTTCAACCAGTCCATGGCTATCACGACTTTCAAGCAAATGACTGAGCAAGATGGATGAGGTAGTAATTTGGTCACGTTTGAGAGCAAAGGCAATGATGACAAAGTACTTCATGCCAAGCCCGGTGGTGCAGTATCAACAGTGGAAAGCTACTGTGCATCGGCTTCATCATTTTTGAGATCTACGGTTTTATTTATTTAACCGGTCTATCTGAAACTACAAACTGGTGTACGACCTCTCGATTCTTCTCGGTAACCAAGGCCTGGCTCATGATCAGCACTGCAAGACACAAAGTCCGGCACACCAGCAGCTCTGTATGGAGGTTGATGTTGCACAAACGGACAGCAAATAAATCATAATTGACGTCATCTTAGCAAGGGTTTATAATGATTGTTGTCAGTTGTAGAAACCTACTGGGAGTTGGATTAGTTGGGTCCGAGAAGCAACAAAAGATTTTCAATTATTGTTGAAATAACATCATTCGTGATCTTCCACTGAATAAATGAAAGCCAACTTATATCTGGAATGAATTTACTTGTCCATTTATTCACAGTCAGTATAGGGAGATCCACAACCAATGAAATAACGTTACACATAAATATGACGGAGTGCGACTGGTTTATTAAATCTTTTATCACCCTCGCACACAATAATGATAAGCGTTATATCACCTCCTTCGGGTTCACTTTGAGGACTGATTGCATTGGTGTAGGATGATCATATCAACAAAAAGAATGTTGATTTCGATCTCTGTGCCAACCAACATACGAATCGGTCTGCCACATCGGTGTTCTCCAGCAAGCTCAGTCAGGTGTGATAAATTGTGCTGAGAATAGGCCAAGATATGGGTGGAAGAAAAAGGGAATCCCCCGTTTCAATCATTCTACTACTACTACATAATGGAAGACGAAAAGGTTTTATCCATAATCGAGGATTCAGGCTCCCCGTGTCAATCATACATTCTGTTATAATTGTTCTCACGTTTCCGAATCAGTCATTTTGATTGGTTGAAAAGTGTGTATGTCGGTTTATTTGCATCTAATTATACGTCAACTGAACTGGATACAAGAAGTCTTCAATATTCCAATATTATTTGACTAATTATCAGATGCACGTCTTCTAATGTTGTTCATTGTCGTGGCAAATGTAAGCTGTGAAATAAAGATGTGCGCTCGTTGTAATGGTCTACTTTTTCTCCAATGAGCCGATTTTGGTAAAAAGGAAATATTTAAAATTCACGAAATATAAATTACGATGTATACGTACTTTGTTGATTCGCATTGTCGATTGAAGGGTAAATAATTCTAAATATCTTCATTTGTGCAACAGGCGCGTGTGTGTGTGTAGGTGTAGGTGTAGATGGACTACCCTCGCTGAACAGTTCATCAGGGAATCACATCTGTCATTCACTGATAGTTCTTTGGTTAGTCGTAGCTAACCCAGAGAACGATGACACGGAATATTCATCGCCGGTGACGTTGAAGTTACCGCTTATGGAAACGGGAAAACTTCTATTGTGTCGTCACTTCTGGTATGGCATCTTCTCCGCAAGCAGCAGAAATCTCGTGAGCAGCTTCGGTGGTTACCGCATTCTTCCCATCCCGAGTGACAAAAAGCACCCCTGTTCCACTAAATATCCAATTTCAAAGCCCAAAAATAAAAAATAAATGAAATCAGGTGTGAACTGCGATGACTTATTCTCCAACCCAGTACGACATACTTTCAGATAGAGAGTATGCATGCATGACGAGCTGTGAGAATCACGGAACCCGCCGTAAAATAAGTCCATCCATCTATAAACTACTTCCTTTCAAAGAGTGCGTTATCTAAAGGACAAAACAGAAAACTCCGTTGGCAGTATGACATCCGAATCCACACATAAGTAGGCGTGCAGTTAACAAGTAGAAATAAGAGACTTTTTAGAAGGCACGGAGCTGCCCGATTGATGAGCATATGGTGGTCAGCATCACTGGTTCTGACGTGAGTGCTTTGGGGATTAACTTGTCTCCACCGAATTAGCACACAGACGAGGCCTGCGTATGAATTGCCTTTTGTCAAATTTCCAGAGGTGACGACTGGTCATCAGCCTTGGCAGGAGGAGTTTAGTGTTGAGAATTTTCCGTACTCATGGTAAAATGAAGGAGTAGAATCCGAACTACTCTGAATTTACTCCGACTAACACATGTAGAAAGGGGAGAAAAATATCTTATAGGAGGTTACGGGATTATAAATTTACTGTGGAAAAAATTATGATGGAAGCTTCCAGAACGGTGATATATTGTCGTCATCCATGGCCGATTACCTTTTGACGACGTGACACCAAGTTCATCGAAGCATTGTGTTTCGGGGGAAATCTACACCATATGCGATAGCAGACCGGTGAGATCTGCCGAATCGGTTACCACTCGCCGGTGGAATTTTCAATGGGGCCGACATGGAGAACTGTTCGGCGATGACGTGGTAAAGTGACATGGTTTTTTTTAATACTTTCCCCACATAGTTCTTATCCATGGATGATAATTCACGGTGGTTTTCACCGCGGCAAACACCAGGTTGAGATACAACCGGTCGGTCGTGGATGTAAATTGTACTATACCGAGCTACTTAATTTCGTCTTCAAAATTTGTATGGTCTCCTCACAAAACTGGATCCGTTTGCTCATGAACTCTTAGTCATTTCAACTGTGGGCTCAACAGCAACCGGGGGAATAGGAGAGCTATTATATAAAAAACCCATGTAGATGGGCAAACCATGTGCTAAAATTGAAAAAGATTGCTATTTGTTCTACTTAGACCTTAACCAACCTTTGTACACAATCCAGCTGTGGCCGTTTACCGGTTTGGCATTTTATTGCCCATTAGGTGACTACCATACAGTTAGATGTTTCCCATATAAAGTGCATGTCCACGATAACTAGAAGTGGAGAAAAGGAGTTGAAATACTTTGGTTTTTCCATGAGAACGCATATACGCATAGAAACACATACTTATATCCACAAACTACACTACCAAAGTGTCCAATTTTCAAGCAATTGTCCGAAACCCTAAAACAAGGAATCCCAACAAAAGTTTAAAGAGTGGAATTTTTCGGCCATAAATTCGTACAATGAACATTTTGAATTTGACAGCTGGCATCGCCGACATGCCTAAGTCATGACAACGAATTAACACTTAAAGTGCATTGTATGATAGCAACAGTCCATCTCCTTCTCTCCATTAGTTGAGTCACAGAAAGTAAACAAACTTGTTTGGCAATCAAACAGTCAAATGGGGGAATATTTGCATAGCTTCTTTGTCAGACTCAACCAGTTTCGATCGACCACAAGACAGGTTAGTTAAATTTGTCAGTGCCGATATGAGCAAATTGTAAGTGAATGCATGACCACAGACACGTTTATCGCCTATTTCTGACTTGCAAACAGTTGGCTATTTCACTGCCATAAACGATCGATGATTGCACGTGACGTTAGTAGCCACGCTTTCTTACTAGATGAGGCCAAAAATTGCCTCAGATTTATTACCTTTGTTGATTTGCTCGTATTATTTTTGTTATCTATACTTAACCAATGCTTTTCCTATTGAAGCCATCCGGTATTGCTTGTAGCTCCATCTCCTTTTCATTGACTACTCTAGTTAATTTTGTTCCCGAATAAACCCAGCTCTCCAGTTAGCCCGCACCATTTTCATCCGCCCTTAAGGTCAGCAGTGAGTGTCGAACGTGTTAGTTATTTATTCGGTTACAGTGGGTAATGAGGCACCCAGTGGACGTGAGGGCTTAAACGACAGAGCCACAACGAATGATAGACGGAAAGAGTCCAGTCCAGTAGAGGCCTATGGTTGTTTGACCTTATTACTGAAACCTTTTACCGTTATTGTCCCTCCCCCTCGTCAGATTGAACCCCACCCTAAGTAGAACAGTGGGGGCCCGGTGTATAGAAAGAATGACTGGTGCTAATCCCCAATGTGTGTGCATCCATGCGAGCACTTGAGTGCGCGCGTGCTTTCGAACTCTCGAAATCGTTGACGCTAGACTGATAATCTTGACCTCAATCACTAATATGCTCTATCACTCGGTATCTCTTTCCTTTTAATGTGATGTCCAACCGACTGCTCGTTCAATTCTTTCTGGTCGTTCAAAATGCCTGCTGCCCCGTGCGCGGTTTGATCCCCACCCGACTGCGGATGGTCATCATCAATTACAGCCCTGCAACCGGGAACCGAATATACGATCAGCGTAAATTCCATGAATTCGAAGCACGGAGCTAGCGCATTTACCGAGCCAATACATGTGCGGACCGAATTCTGTAAGTTGGGGGGAGGACCACACAGAGTTATAAAAATATATTTTCTGTGTGGTATTCTCCGAGTTATTATTTCACTAACAAACTGTGTGCAATTGCAAATCAAGATCACATGACCCAACCGAGCACTGTCAAAATTCGAGGATCTCAATCGAGCTGGGATTCGGTAGTTCTCTTCGCTTGCAGAAAAAACCTTCTGGCCAGTAAATGACTTGGTATAAGATAAACTTTTTGTTCGAGGTGAATTCGAACTGAAATGTTAGTACATAAGTTGTACAGGCAGACCAAAAGTTATTCACTGAAAACCCCTGTCGTACACTTTTAACTAACGACTGTGTTGAAACAGCCGACCATAAGGATTCGCAGGTACTCCAAGGTAACTTCCTCATTAAAGTTTTCCCCAGTACCATGAGGATGACCATAAGCAAAGACTGAATTAATACTTTGTCATCGGTATGCAACACGAAAATTTTTAAATAGCCTAATAGAAGTCATTAAGGGCTAGAAAAGATCACAATTTAGTGGTGGCCGCAGTAATAGATATATCCGTTTCGATGACCGGTAACGTGATGTAGATTTTCTAATGAAGGATCTCTCTTCGACGCAAAAAGTATTCGGTTCATTAATCAACAGACGTTACATGGCGGCCTCTCACCGAGAGCCTTTTAAGGTTTTCTTGAAGTCAATAACTTTTCACAAACGAGATCAGCTAGGAGTGTTTCGAAAAATCGATCCGCCATGCGAAATGTTATGGTAAAATTTCGCTGTTCAGTAACGCAGCGCAGTCGAAAGCGTTATTAGGTTGCCGACGGTTCGGTCACCACGGGTAACCTTTTTCAAGACTGGTTTTACTAGCGAATGAAACTCTTTGCAATTTCATTCGCTTGTAAAACCAGTCTTGAAGAAGGTTACTCGTGGTGATCGAAACGTCGACAATCTGTCAACGATTTCTAATACACTGTGTCACTGAACAATAAAATTCTACTCTTATGACGTCAATTTTCCAAAATGTTATGTGATAGTCATCAGTCCTCAATCCATAAAACAAATAACATCGAATTCAAATTTCTTGTAAGGCTACTCGTTAACAGCTTACAAAAAGGGAGAATAGAGATTCCGCCGTTTGAATTTGTATACTTCACCCGTTCACTGTGGGACTATATTTCGTGGGAACAGTGAAACTTGCGGACCTTAGGAAACCAAATTGATCTTTAATCTGAATCGGTTCACAGCCCATAGTTCATGAACCGCTTCCTATTCACATAAATTGATCAGACCGAGCGGTGTAATTCCTTGGAGGACCTCAGGGTTCCTACTTGTTCTTCAGGATTTGGAACCTGTCTGAAAATAGTCATGGACTATTGAGAAAAACTAAGGATTTAGTTCATGAAAGAACAAATTAGTGGACGATAGGATTCATCACGCACTATCGGTGTAGAATTTATTATGGAAGATTCATTCCTATGGTATATATATATATATATATATATATATATATATATATATATATATATATATATATACCTGTCTGATTTCAGGCACTGTACCAAACAAAATATGGTACAACCGGAACGGAGTGTGTAGACTGAACCAGAGTGAAAATGGAAGGCGATACAAGCTACGTCTTTGTGTTTTGCTGTGGGCACATAATTTTGCCTTTTTTTGGTCAGGTCCAATGACTGACACAAGAACGAATGCAGTTTCGGCATTGACTCCGGTTTCGAGCCGTGCTTATTAGTGATACAAGCCATCGTTCCTCATGATGTCTACCGTTCCGACCTGATAACCGAAACAACCCCACAAGTGATAGAATTTTCTTCAGTTTCTTCATTTCTGTGAGCCAAGTCACTGCTTTTTCTGTACGCTCTTTCTTCCAGTCAGGTCCAGGGAGAGCAAACAATGCTCGAAGCCGCAAGCACTGGATGGGCATCCCTAATAAATGTCCTAGCCAGCGGGGACGGGGCTGCAAAGGAGCCTTTTCCGGGGAGGAATCGGTTGGGCCAGACAGTCGGCTGTGCACTTGATAACTGTTGACGCGGCACTCCCAACAAACACGGACAATGCTGCGTAATCAACGAGTGTCATACACATCCGGGCTACAGATATCTTGGTGTCGGAAGTGCCACTTTTCACAAGCGTGCAGAAGTCCGGAAAGAACTGTGGTATTATACACTCAGCTTTTCAAGGAAAGAAGCAGGTCGGGCGGAGCTAGATATGCTGGACCTTCGAAAAAGCTAATCTGGCCTTTGAAATGAGCGTAGGTATTTCCTATCCCATGCAGCCATTTCCAGCAACACAGTCGCCCAGGTTGACAAAACTTTCTTTAATCTCCGGTTTCTCGTTGCCCAAGTGAAGCGCAGGTACAAGCTCTCACCAATCCTAAACTAGCTCCTTACACTTAGTTGATGCAAAGTACACTCCATATCCAGCCACTTCCTCTGTCATGCGGTTTATTTGAAGTTGAGCAGCTGATATGTTAGAAACGAGCAGAACGATGTCGTCGGCTTATTACAAGTCAGTAAATCTGTGCCCTGGGAGGAGTGCGACACCACTACCTACGAGGCTCTCGACCGATTTATTGAGGCCATGACCAGTTGCCAAGTTAATGAGAAACGGCAAAGTGAGACCTCCTTGTCAAACTCCGCTGGAGACAGCAAGCAGGGGGGTATGGTGGTATAGGGATTTAACAACTGATATATATATATATATATATATATATATATATATATATATATTTCAGGTACACTGTTTCTAAACATTATTTCCACACAGCAGTCTTGTCAACTGAATCAAAGGCTGCTCTGATATCCAGGAATAGGGCGATGGTTGTTCCTTAGTAGGGGTACTGATGTTTTAACAGCTGGTGGATGGGAGGTATCTGACTTTCACGAATTTGCTCTTCTCCGTGTGACGACAGTCTACAAACAAAGGCAGACGCCAAAATCTCCGACGCAAGTGGGAACAAGCTGATTCCTTAGTGATCCTTTCTTGAAGACAGGAACTGCGACTGAATACATCCAATCCATAGGAACTTCCTCCTCTTCCCATAATTTACTCAAAATGTACGTCAGCTATTCCACCATATTAAAGCCAGCTTCTCTGAGTACAGCTGGTGGTAGGCCTTCTGGGCCTGCAGTCTTATGCAGCTCGAGGAGTTCACGTGCTCCGTGAACTTGCGCTTCTCTGGGTGGACCAAAGGACACGGACCACTGGGCATAGCGTTCATCAAGAGTTATGGCTTTTGGCGCAGGATTCCAGCTGAATGGCAAGTTGAAGTGTTCACTCCTTCTTTCTCTAGGCCAATAAAGACTATGAATATGCGTCCGTCAGCTTCACAGATTGTCTCGTTGATACCTCGACTTTTAGTACAAGTGATACGGATGATTTTTAACAGCTTTCGAAATTTCCAGGAAGGAGCAGCTCTTTCCATCTGAGTGGTACGTTTTGACTATCAATGCTAGCAACCTTTTCTCGGGATTGCAGCGAGCTCATGTCATGGGGCCAGATGGACTTTTTGACAGCTAAGTCTGTGATGATTGAGCTGTGGATGTCCAGAACTCGAAGGGAGTTTGTTGTTACCTTATGATTGCCTTACCTTGAGCAAATGCCTCAACTCGCCAGACAAGTAGAATTCAGGGCCGATTTGACGCTAAACGCGACGTGATCTGTCTGAGCCCCATCCTGATTTGAAGGAGGTTGTCAGGTGGATGGATGATGCTTTGTACTCTCAAAGCTGGGGCTGGATGGAAACAGCCGGTGATTGGCGCATTGATTTAAAAGCTTTTTACCATTATCAATGCTGCAGCAATTAAGAGCAAAACGATCATCTAGATGTTTACTGGATGCAGTACCACCGATCCTGGCATTCAAGTCCCCAGCTAGAAAGATGAGGTCCGTTTTTGTTTTGTTCTTTTAAGCAGTGAAGACTTTGATAAAACCTATCCTCCGCGGAATCTGGGCTGCAATCAGTAGGGACACCTGCAGAAATCAAAAATAAACGTCGCCAGTAAATTCGTTTTTTCCTACCTCTCACGATCATCTGATTCCTACGGCTCGTAGAGGAATATCAACTGGAATCCTCTCTGGAAGACCAGCTTTAGCTCTGTCAGTCAAGGCTATCCGAAAGCCGGCTTGAAACGAGACCTCAGCTTCAGGAAGTTTAGAACAGCATAAAAAAGTCCTTTTTGTTTAGCGAAAACATTGCTGTCTGACTCGAGTCTTGAATACGCGTCTCTTGTATGCACTAGATACAAACTCAACCTTCTCCATGGTCCCAGTTAAACCACCCAATTAACGTATGAACATCAATGTGCGCACTTTTTGTGTTGCTAGTCTTAACAGCGAGCTCGATCGGAGGAGAGTTGCTTCACCGTAGAGTGAGGGGATACACCTTTTAGTGTATCTCGGACGGTATCCCGATTCTTCCTCCGCGGTAAGGAGAGAAGGTAAGCAAACAAATGAGTTTGTGAATGGCTTTGCACGCAAAGTAGAGTGAACAGAGCGATTTTGTAGGCTAGTCCTTAACGTAGAATGCTACTGAGTTATTCCGTGATTTGTAACACTAACACTACTAACTTAACATTGTAGGATTCTTTCGTGGTATTTTTCCTTCAAGACCTAAGGTGGACTTTAGACCAGAACGGTAGACAGTAACCTAGTTTGGTCTGTCTGGTTATCACACCTCACACAAGGACACGTGGTTCTCCATCCCAAGTCTCAGGGTCTGATCATAGACTGTCACGAATAGTGCGATGACCCTTTGTGGCTATGGGGTGTACTTCTTTGACAGAACTCATGTTCAAGCAGGTCATAAAAAATAATTTCAAAACTCACAATGTATTGACTAGACTGGTTGCTTTTACCCCCAAAACGGTCACCCCAGGTACACAGTGTACCACAATTGTCCACTAGTTCTAGGGAGAGGAATATTCTGCCTCCGTACTTCCCGTCTTATTAGAGGGTTGTTGATCCTTGCACCTAGCCGTCACACAAAACCTACTGATCCGATTGGTGTGGGCTGCCAAGTCTCCTAATTGGCTGGTGCCGAAGTTAAGCCCCGCTTGACTGGATGCACCACTTATCATAACAATCCACGTTACCCATCCACTGTCCTGTGGCCCGTGATCCTATAACTCACTTTGATTCTATTGGTCTGCAGGGAAAGACAGGTCGTGTGCTGGTGACGAATCGACCTCCACCTTGATGTCCAGTGCATGACAAAGCGCACATATATCACCGGGTTTGGGTGGTAAAAACTCGTAATCCATGCAGCTCTCTTCATGTATCGTACCTCTATTGGGGGCTTAACCAAGACGCACTTTCGAGCACACTACTCGGTTCACAATCAGTTGCTCGAAACTCCTAAATGTGACTGACGAATCAACTGTGCCCGTTTCATTGGTAGCAGAAAGCTCATGTAAAACACATTCAATCGATCCATCACTCTTTTTTCTGGAGCCGGATAGCACACTAGAAAGTCAGACCGATCATTCTTCGATTGGCTTACCTAACTCTATGGCCAACTGGCAAAAGTAAACGAAGTTTCGACGGTTTCTTTCCTTTTCCCAAGAGAAACCGTCGAATGTTAACTCATCAACCATCACAATTTTTCCCTTGGTACGTCTGAGTGTCAGAAAGTGAACAAGTATTTAACTTAACCATACACTGTTCTCCCTATTAGTTAGGCTAATTTGGATATAAGGAGGCACACATCTCTCAGCCCTGGATGATTTTAGTAGGACGGGGATAATTATGACGTAAAGCTACAGAATAACTAGTCAAAAGCGAGGAAAACTCATCTAAGTCTTCAGAGGCAAACTGTGCGGAAGCAGACAATCATTATATGTATATATATATATATATATATATATATATATATATATATAACAACTACAAGGAAGCATGCTATTTCAAGAGAATTCATTGTCCACAAATTAGTTTCCTTCAACGGGTCTTACCCATTCACAGTAAAACAACTGTCATGTAGACAGAACAGAAACAATCTCGTCAAAATATCACGAGGAGTTCAGGATTGCTATCAACAATAGGTTGATGACGATAAAGAAACTTATTCAAATTATCAGATAGAGATAATCTTTCTCTGCAAGCTTGAGCGTAACTTTAGACACGCAGAAAAATGCGACACGCAACTATCATTTTGCTATTACGCTCACGAACATATGGAAGTTAGTCTGTTACGCAGAATCGATAGGCATATTCCTAATGACTGAATTAGTACACTGTGCATGAAGAATTCTTCAGACTCGACTCATTACCGAGAAGAATGACCGTATTATCAGTGAACACTTGAAGCTCTCAGAAAATAGAAAGGCCAGTTAAGTCATGCGCTTTGTTTATTAGTTTAAAGCTCTAAAGTAGACGAATATAACTAAAACTTAGGAAGGTTCTGTTTTAATTGAAATAAAGCATACGTAGAGCTTTGATAGCTTCATGTATATCAGCCCAATGGTCTAGTATCCTTTTAAGTATTCGATTTCTTTAACAGGAGTTGTCCTGTATCCCAGAAAGAATAATTTGATGAATTGGGATTGGTATACGGTGGCAACTAGTTTTTTTTGTTTTTCATGAGAGGTGGTCAGAAACTTACAAAAGATTTAAACCGCCACTTATTGATTATGTACCAAGGACAATGTCTCTCTGGGGTTTTTTATCAAGCGATGAATATGAGGACAAATAATATCACTCTACTAACTGACTGACATCCGTTAGATTTCCATTATGAGACAAATTACCAATGCGAGATATTCGGTGAATATCGGCCGATGATTCAGAGCCATTTGCCTAACTCCGTTCAACTTCTGGAACTAGAAATGGAGTGTCATTTTGTTCTCAGTTGAGAAAGTGGCCATACGGATCCACCACATCGTCCTATGTAAAAAGAAACTCCCGGTTGACAACACAAAGCTATCGGGGTCATAGATTATGAAATATCCAAGGACCCGAAGGTCAGCATAATCGATGACAAAATCAATACTATCACTCCGACAATCGGAAGAAAGTGTATCCTACTTCGAAGAACAACTGCTCTGTGCGGAAAATGGCAGCATCGTTTATTTGTTTGACCGATATTGTTAAAGGTGCTAGAGAGTGAATAATTGGAGAGAACTTTTAGCTTCATCTGCCCTCTCAATGACTGGTGGGAATTTTACAGGACTTGACGTCAGCTTGGCTGACGAAACATGGTAAGCTAACTCGACCTGTTGATATCAATTGTATCCAGTACAATTCTGCTTAGTAAGGCAACCCCAACATTTCATTATTCATTATAATAATAACATTTACCCTGGTACTTTATAGAATATTATTCGCTTACCTCTAGATGTAGTAGGAGATCAAATCGGGGCGGCAACTTCTGACCTCAGTGAAATCTTATGAGTGCATCACCAAGGTCGGTCGATAAACGTAGGAACAGATTTTTGATGACAAAGTTATTGGTAATTTACTATTGAATAGAAGGACTACGGTTCAACGAAGCTCTTGCTTGTTCCTGGCTCATGGAACCTATACACTTGGGAAGTCTTCTTTATTCCACCACAGAATTCGTTTGCATGCTCAATATTTTTTTCCAAAAAGCCACAATCAACCAGTCGGATATCGTCAACCAATGAAGCTTATCAAGTCGATTTTCCTTTTTTACCCGCACCCCTCTACACACAACCTCATTTGTTTTGCAGATGACGATCAAACCGGAAAAGCCCTACGTCCACCACTATCGAGTTCGGGACACTCGGACGACAACGCACTTCTAATTATCGTTGCTGCGTGTGTGTTCGGTATTGTTGTCTTTGTCATCAATCTGATCGTTATCGCATTCCTGTTAAAACGCCGTCGTCAGCGTCGACATCTTGCTCAGCAACGGAAAATTCGCAGCGATGATGCGTCAAATCTGACCATGACAAACGGGTTCGCGCTTGTCCAACCCAACCAACAGTTTGATCACACGGAGCATCTGGGTCCGAAAAGTATGTTCAAATCATCTGAGGATCCGATCACGGCTTCTTTCATCTCTGATTCAGCCGGAGGTTGCATGTGTTGTACGGAAACCAGGAACAAACCGACCAATTCAAGTACGTATACCAGTGCCTAGGAATAGATATACAAATGATCAGACAGGATGCTGATTTTACACAGGTGATTGCCTGTTGCTATCGTAGGTAGTTAATAACAGTCGATCAAAGCAGACTGTATTATTTTCCGTGTTTCAAGAGCTTTACTTCATTACTGCAAGAAGTGAGCCACAGTTTAGGAGATCTTCAAGGATAATAAACAGTGGTTTTCAAACCGCGATACATCTCAGGAACTTTAGTAGAGAGAAAACACTATTATTTGGCTGGGTGAAGAGCTTACGGCTAAAAACCATAACGCTGGAAGACACTAAATTTCCCCAATGGAAGCAGCAGCAACTTAGCGCCCATTTTGGTGATTCAACAAATAATGGTACCTACGGAGAACTTTTGTCACAAAAATGAGCTTATCACTCATTAATGTCTTCCTACCCACATTCAGAATGAGAGGGGCTCAACATATTCAATCGATCTGCTCTTCACCGAAGCCAAGCTTGGGTAATTTACCAGCTGTCCCACTTTTTAATAAGTTTTAACGTATTTCACAATCCTTAAAAAGAACAACTTGATCTTTTGACAAGAAGATACTGGAAAAATCATGCTCAACGAACAAAAATAATATAAGCATTTATTTGACTTGACTTGACTTGAATAAACCCTTCTAAATCACTCCTAACCACTTCCTATATATTAATTGTCTTTGTCAGTGAATAAGCGCAGGATAAATCCGAAATGATTCCTAATTTTTACACCTGACAGTGTAGTAAAAAATAACTTTTCCGTTGTGCATCCTAGCCAACTGGTTAGTCAAAAATCTAGTCACTGTAAGTACGGGTCACATGAAACCGATGATGGTAATGTTGAAAGAACGGTACGAATGACAACTTTTGGGGATGTGGAGTGAAAGGTGGTGACTTTGGTTTGAAAACCCATGCATGATTTTAATTTACACGATTATGCATTACCGAGTATAAATACAACAAACACTCCTTCGATTATCACAGGGAAATTATTGAATCCATATATTTAAAGGCATGGTAATCTCGCAGAGATAGACAGAAAGGTCGATCGATAAATAAATAACCAAGTAACTAAATGAATAAATAAATAATTAAGGTGTGGACTCATGGTTTTTTTTCGATCGACATTTGTATATTGAATCATTCGTTTTCCTTGACGAAGATCTTTTAAAAAATATGGTTTAGCATTAAACTGTAGCATAAGGCACACACTGAAAATGTTGAAGCTGTTCGTTTTTACCGTAATCCTAGTCGGTAAAGGTTTCCCAGAGGGCAAAAGGTTCTCCGCCCCATGAGGTCCATCATATTTATTATCAACGATTCGATGGGGCCAGTAAAGAGGAATGCGGGGTGATTGGAATTTATTGATAAAACCTAAATGTTATTCTGTACTTTGATAGTTCTATGATCATTGCATCTCAGCTTAAAACTGGCTCATTTCGGTAAGGTTCATCAAGTTCGTTAGGGGAAATGGAAATGGAAAAGTCCTTTACGTTAGACAAAAAGCAGATACGATGAAAAACCAATTTTTGGAATATTTTGCACCCCTATAGTCCGTATGTATCAACCAAAGTTGTTTTACCCTTCACCCCAACATTCCTACCCAAATTTCTGCGAAAGATTCAACTTCTTTGGTACTATAACTGATCCTCACTTTGGCGTATTTCTACAAAGTTACAACTTCTTCATAATTTAAAATAACACAACTCACTCAGTCTAAATAACCTGCACTTTATCATTTATCATCATTGCCAAAAAGCAATCATCACGCGCCGGATAATTTGGTGTGATATTGTTGGTTTCTGTATGGATTAGTCTGTCACAAGTCGCATTCTTCAGACGGATATTCTCTCGGTGATAATTTTCCGATGCAGTTTCACTCAGCTCTGTCGTTGAGAGAATCAAACTCAAAGAAATAGTGATTCAACCCAGGAGCATTAAATGTTATTGTTATGGGACGATTAAATACGTACTACTGATACTCATTTCCCCAGTGAAAATCCACGGACTAAATGGATAGGGGCTGCTGGGAAAATTCACTCCACCCAGTTGTTTCCCAGATGATCAGTTCAGTGTCTGGTTGGGAATCTAACTAATATCCAGAAAAGAGTTGATACGGTTTTACCTCCAACTTGTACTTTGGGCACAAAGTTGAATCATTTACTGGGTCACCTAGTTGAAAATCTCCCAGTCACATTACTTTTTATGAGAACAGAGAGAAGACGCAGGTCGCGAGATGCAAGCATTTCGTTTACTCTTGTCAACCGCGGACGTAAAACGTGTCAGTATACATACATGGTACAGTAGAGGGGTAAGTGCAACAGTAAAGTAGGCACGATCGAAATTCTTTCAGTACTTGCTTTGGGGAGAGTGAGGTCTGTCGTGGTAAAGCCAAAGTAAACAAATATTTTGGGTCAATCTTTTTTGGGCACACAGTGGTGGCTGATGCATCATGATTAGAATAGCTTCACTAAAAGCTAATAGTTTCGGTGTTGGATTGCGCAACAATGCTTTGAAACACTGGGTCAGGTCAACTTTGTGACCTGATGCAATCAAGTGTCTTACAATCGAAGAAGCTGGCCGTTTCACGTCGTTGTGTATTGCCCCAGCAGGTGGCTTGACCGAGTTTGACGGCCATTTGGGTATGTGTTCGGACACTCGTTGAGTCAAGCAACGATCCGTCCTGCCAATGTATACATCACAGCAACTTCAACTGAACTAATAGACAATATGTGAGACACTGGGATCAGCAAGACTATTTGAGTGATTTTGAATACATAACCTTTTGGTCGTCTGCAGCAAACGCAACTGCGTCGCTGCGTATGTGTACCTTGGAGCTAACTTAAGATTACAGTTTATTTGATTAAATAATTGATCCCCTTTAAAAAGCGAAGTGATAAAACTTGCTTCTTCTCGACGTTCATCGTTTTCGCGCATAAGTCTCGGCTTCTGATGTTGTCTGATAAAGCTCTTCGGATAACCGTTGGCCAGCACGGTTCTTTTTATGAGCTATTTTTGTTTTGTATTTGATCTTCTGTACAGATTCTCTGGGCTCTGTTGAAGAGAGTTCTGACCAATCCACGTTTGTAAGTCACTGGGGCGAAGCTGGAGAATTGTAAATAACGTCCGCCCCACGTTGCTTTACGGTGGATTCTGTGCTGTAGAGTCCCATCCTGACGCCTGGTTAATAGAATATCTAGAAAGGACAAACTGTTATCGCGTTCTTCTTCGTGAGACACACTGAGGTTTGGGTGAATAGAGTTAAGAACGTTCACGAAAGGGATAAAATGGTCTTCAGTCGTAAAAATTAAAATATCATCCACGTATCGTCTGTAAAATAGAAATTGGGAAATATTCTCACAGAGCTGTTTTTCGATCATACCCAAAAGTATATCTGCCAAGGTTGGGCCCAGAGGGCTTCCCATGGCCACACCATCAGTTTGTTTGTAAGCTTTACCTTCAAAACTGAACTAAATGTTTTCTGTGCATAAAAGAATGAGTTCTTTCAAGTATTCAACAGGAATAGGCAAATGAAAGTTGTGCGAAGAAAAAGTAAACGAAATGCTTGCATCTCGCAACTTATGCCTTCTCTCTGTTCTCATGAATTGGATAAAGGGGACCCAATGTTTCAAGTATTTCTTTTTGCCGATTTTACGCTCTTTCAACCTGATTCAAATGCAAAGGATAGAGATTGAGCAAATGAGCCCAAAATGCATGTAGGTCGGCTCGTTACCTCGTCTGATCTATTGCAACTTTATGTACAGCATTATTCAAAGTCTAAGGATCACGGCTGCTGGTCATCATTGACAGTGTAGTGAGTTCTTTTATTACTCAATGCATTCCACTTCTACTGTACTAATGGATAAGCATGCGATTTCAAAAGTGTACCTTGCTGGAGTCTAACTAATTTCGTGTGGTAAATCATTTCTCATTGATGTATATCCCGAATCCCAATGGAATGGTCGGAGGTATCGAATGAGCTCAAAGTTCTCTAAATTTGCTCGTTTTTGTTTGTCTAGTACGAGTTACCAACACCGGAGACTGTTCACCGTACCGTGGTTGCTCCAGACACGGATAGGTGTCTGTGTGGGGAAAAGATATATTAGCCGACGTTCCATCGCGTCCTTTTAAATGCATTTCCGTTCCCACAACCGGAGTCGTGAAGAGGACTAACTGAAAACTCTCAGCATTTTTGGATTTGTAGGTTTATAGGTTTATTATAAAATCAGTTCTCGTTTGAACCTCGTCCATACCTGTTGTCAGTGAAAGTTTTGCTGGAGTTTGGCATCGTCAAAAGAAGCACAATTCCTGAAGAATCCTCCAATCCCTTTTTATACTCTAACTGTGCACACAGGTTACGTAAAAGCAGATTCCTTTGAAACATTTCCACGACCGAACGGGCACCTTGGACACTTTTATGGTACAAATGTCATCGACGCGGAACACACTGCTCATTTGTTACAACGACAACAACAACAGCAGCAGCAACACCAACAACCACAACATTCCCAGTCACAGACGCAATTTCATCCACAATCTTCCATGAGTTGCAGTCCCGATCCGACCTTCACAAATATGATGCCAGACTTTGGGCATTCCACAACTAATCAACACATTCCCGGGTATAATCTAACTCATTCCTACCACAATTCGGGCACAGCTGATCGCGGACAATTCTCACCACCAGACACGAACGTATCTAGACAGATCAACCTGACTGAAACCAACGGTACGCTTTACGGAACACAGGCTAACGCATCAGTCAACGAACCATTACTTTCCGCACACCATCAGCCTCGCTTGGTAGGACAGACTATTTATAATCAGTACACTCCTCGACAATCATCAGGTCCAACCAGACAAGCCGGGGTAAGCTACAGATTGCTTTAATATTGAGGTCATGGTTGAGTGTTCACTTCTAACAATCAAAATACTTGATCATCAGATAAATTTTCAAAGTTATTCTTGTAAGTACTTGATGCCCACGCTTGGTTTAGATTGGTATTTCTTCCGGTTCGCTTTCTGCAACATTATTTTTGTTTATTGATTCTGACTACTTGTTTCAAAGTACAAAATGGAATATCCATCCGAACTGGCTGTTTTTTCTCCTTCGGTAGGATTGTTGAGGACATGGTGAGTTTGGTTGATGGGCAGCAAACATGATGCAATTCGATCCCTGGGTTTTCCTTATGTACGTTGGACGTAAAGGCGAGTAGCTCATTTTTAATTTGTGTCAGAAATGATCTTTTGTTAGAAACGAAAAACCCCTAACCAATAGGGGCACTGTAGTCTTGAACAAATGAACCAGGACTAGACTTTATCAGGTCAGAAGTGACACTGAGGCGGATGAGCTTTGCAGCCTTCTTCTATGGGGCGAATTCGAGAAGTCATCATTAGCCAGAAAGAATTACGTAAATCATAATAAGGAATTAAAAAATCACTTGAACTGGATTAATCATATACGGTTAGGAATGGCCTTATGAGAGAATAAGACGACGTGATGTTGATCTGTTGAACCACTGAGTCAGTGGTTAGTATTTATCGTTATTTTGTGCGGTGTTTCTTACTGCTAACACCAATATTAGTAATACAGTTACTGCTAAACCTGGTACCACTGATAAAATAATGATAATAATATCGGTACTCATACTATTGTTGCTGCCACTACTAATAATGACAAAAAACACTAGTAGTAAAGTTACGACTATTTATTACCACCATCATTAGAATTATCTTGACCCATACGCCCGGATGTGCTCATTACAATACAATGTAGTTTACTGCGCTCGGATGAGGTACGGGACAATGCACGACAAAAGAGAATGGGTTCAATAAGATCGCTTCGCCGACGGTATCTAGCAACCCACAAACCGCTTCAAAAGATGTTCTGTACTGTTAGCTCTGGTGGAACAAAAACGTAACAGTATTCTGCAAAGCGACCGCGTTTCTCGTCACAGTCTATGAAAATTCACATGACATTTTGCGATAGGTTTTAATTAGTACGAAATAAAAACATGTCCTATAGTTGGTGAAAACTAACATATACTGCGATAATATTGATTTAACCTTCGTCCATCCACTTTCCGCCCAACTTGTCAGAGTGAATAGGTAGAAAAAGCAATTAGTTTCAATCCGAATTGGCGGTCAGAATTCACAGCGAAGAGAAGAAAAAATGCATTCTCACACGATGCAACTATGCCAGCAAATCTCACCGGGTCTGTCTGAGTGTGAGGTGGATATTCTTCTGACTTGGGACCGGAAACATTTCCCTGGAATCTTACAGACTTCATTGCAGTAAGGGTAGTGAGAGTGCAAACCACGTTTCTGACTAAAGGTAGATGACCATGAAAAAGCAAGTTGGGTAGGTCAGCTGATCGCCCCTGATGCGATTCTATTCCTCCTGAAACAAGTATGATCTGCAAAACAGAAATCAGTTTCAAAACACCATGAAAATTGTAGTTTCTTTTAACGGGGAATTCCACAAACAAGCCTTTATGGTATGCTTTGTCTCATTAAACAACCTACTCCGCAACGTGCGTGTACGTCGAAAGTCAACGAATAAACGTGGTATTAAGTTACATGGGTGCAACTGGATAAATTGTACATGCTGGTGAAATCAACTGCATTCAAGTTTAAATAAACGATGTGTTAAGATACGCCAAGGAATTCAATCGTCGCATAAAAACTGTTACACGAGTTAGGCGAATTATTAGAACAGACGAAAAACACTAAGTGTTTAGTAGAAATGGCAATAGCTTCCACTCCTACCCATGTGGAAAGAGACATTAATTTTAAAATGTTCCTTTCGTTTGCTCACACAAGCCATGGTGAGAAAAAGTGTTACGATTAGATTTGTTTACCTAACTCGAGAAAAGTTTCTAGGCTGCGAAAGGCAGAAAGTTGGAGAGCAATATTAATAGGTTTCTTTTTTAGTTACAATAAATTGCAACCAGGGCAGTTTGAAGCTTATATTTTGACAAGTACTCATAACAATAATATTATTATTGTAGCTCGTTTTTCATAAACCAAATTGTTTTCATATATCTGAAAAGCAGAACTATGAATATACTTCATAGCCTCTAAATGTAGAGAGCGAGTGAAAGAGGGTAGACACCAGAAAAGTGAAGAATTGTTGATTATGCCAACAGATTCAAACATGCCCGAGATTAGATCGAAGTATTCACAGTTTGCTGCACACGTCACGTGAGTGGTGCATTTGGCAACAAATATTTCAGCTGAACGTAATTAGTTGAAAACATGGCTAACTATATCACCCACGACAAACTACCCGCGGGAAAAGGTGAGATACTGGTCATAACAATTGACTAAGCAAGTTAGCAGATGGCTAAACTTGTAAGCCTGCCTACAGAAACGCTGAAATGTCCGAGTTTATGTTGAGCATTTAATTCCTTGTGCACAGAGAGCCAAAAAGTTTTCATATAGACAATTGCAAGACTGATCGCTTTTCTCGTGCATGACTTGTCGAGTTTTCTTGTAATACTGACTGAATACAGCTTATAGTAATTTCGAGTCGCAGAGTGACAGACTCGATCGAGCAAATGTGACGCCAAAAGGAACCGAAAGGAGTGGCTTTTAACTGTTATTTCGAGAAATTTCTGTAAACTTCGGTGTTGGATGACGCAACGCGGATTCTCTATGCAACCGGAATGATTTTGAAAACTGGCTGTGCCCATAATTTTGATATTCTTTTTGTATTCAAAGATCTCAAACGAGTTTTTGTGGAGTATGAAAATAAACAGCGCCATACTACTTACAACAGAAATGATATCAAAAGTGTTCATTTTATAATTCTTTCGGATGCTAATGCAATTTTAAACCTCTTTTTTCCACCACCCCTTCCACCCTATTTTATTATCTCGTTTGCAACGTTGATGTTGTATCGAATTTACTGTCTGTTGTTTGATGAATGGTGTACGATTATATCAATCTTCTCGTGAATTGTCATGCATGTGCATTTGTTTCAATGTTTATATCTCCCGGATGTTGTGTGTGGTTGAATGCAAAATATGATATCCGAATAAAGACTTTGCGGAGTCCCTCAAGCCTATCAAAGAAAAAGCCCGACACAGTAAATGATTTGCCCGGCGGCAGTACCCTGCCCCGTCATTCCACCTCTATCACTATAACCAACCCGGCTGTCTTGTACAATGGCCAAGGGAAACGCTTGGATTTCCAAGCGGCGGTAACTGATTCTTTGGATCCCGGGACAGCGGTCATGAAATCTGGTGGCTGTTCCACTCAGATACTCTCTACCGGTTTAGCAGCTTTCTCCACGCACAAAACCCACTCGGCAAACCCAAATAATAGTCCTCCAGAAGGCACCGTCACAACAGATTTGGAGGCAGTCAGCCAACCGATATATTCACAACAACTGGTCTCTATCAAAATGCCAGAATCAGCGGGTTCTTTTGTCACAACGGCTGCACCAACCAGCCCTTTGCCTTCAAATTTTTACGATGACGCATCGCTTGAATACGCATTATCTTCCCCATGCACCCCACTTTTACTGTCACTTGACACTGGTACACAGTTACAGTTCGCTTCTCCAAATCCGATCCTAATGTCCACCGATCCAAACACTGCACGGGGAACATCTTATTCCACCGGGTATTACGATTTTGACGGAGCACTCACAGCTGCCCCGATTCTGGTCCAAGCGCAAAGCCACTTAACATACACTCACCCATCAACTCTGGAAAAATCTGAACATGGAGATCGTTCTACTTCCTAGCGGTTTTTAAACATATAAACGACGAACCTTCAAAAGTCATCTTGAGATAAATGTCCTTTTTGTTGTGTTTTATAGACCAGAAATATGGTCTACATTCAGTCGCTCTAGTAGCCAGAGCTTATAGACATCAGCACCTTTGGAATTCAAAAAATAGCGTCACAATTAAAGCAGTCTCCGCAAGGCCGTTTTTGTGATCCAACCCGGTTGTTGTAAATTTGGTTGCATACTTTTGCCCCTTACGAAATGTTACTATTTTAAAACGGAATTACCTCTACCACGACCATTATTATCCATCCTTTCCCGATCATTTCAACCCCCATGGGCACTGGGAGATCCGACCTCATGGAAGTATGAATCAGACACTACGAGTATCCCGCGAGTGTCAAGCCTGTGCTCAGCTTGGTGCCTATCATAGCATGGAAAATATCTGCCGTTCCGAATATGTGCTGCATTCACTGAGTTTAGCTGAACCACATCGCATCCAACGTCGAACGGGTTTTGTTGATCAAAAAGATCGAGTTACGACAGCGGCTGCCGATCGTTTATATTCCAGATCGGGAATGCATCAATCACAACAGTCACTAGCCCAGAGCGTAAGACACGATCATTCATGGCGAACCGCACAACCTGAGACCAGAACCTCCACGATGATCGGACACAGACACTTTAGTCCGTGTAGTAACAATCAAAATCATCATCAACAACAACAGCAGCAAACACAAGTGAAATATCAACGTCAGTCAAATAGTTACCACGAACTGAGTAAGTGTGAACCACTGTGTTACTGATCAATTTGTGAAACTTAAACTTATTCGAATAACAAGCAATATGAAGTCGTTATCGATGAGACAGGAAGTAAGCTTTTTCTTCCGTGAACACGGAAGTAGAAAAAATAAGCATAAATGGTACGGTGTACTCTGTATCATTTCGTTGTTGTTACAATAATCAATCTGATAACAGTATGCACTTTGTGAAGAGGTTGCGGAACGATCGTGGATATATCTTCCATTCTGTGTTTCTGAATTCCTTTTCAAATTCCAGTGGCCCTTTTGCTCATAATATTTGCTATAACACGTAGACTGTTTCAAACAGCCGGAGACTAGACCATGGAGGACGAAAAACTGCCATCCGACTGCCCACCTTGACGAAATGAACCAGCCCAAAACAGTAAACAGATTTATAACTGATAACGCGATACCCATCTACCAAAACCAAGTCAAACAGGTTGGTCTCGGTTACTAAAGGCCTTATTGTGATATAGAGAACAGCAAAAGGATAATTTGGGCTACGTGGTAATGAATCTGGCTATCATACTATTAGCTGCAACTACGTCTAACGTTGACTTTGGTTTGTTTCATCAGGCTGGGCATCCCCTTTGCAAATTTGTCACCATCATCCTAGGGGAACTCATGAGTCTTAATGTTCTGCGGTGAGTGCTCCTGTAGAATATCTGCCGGCTGAACTCGGACACCATTTGGCTGTCACTTGTTCGCATCCAGCGAATGAAAAAACCGATGCCAACTTGCTGAACCCGAGCTGTGTGCAACAAAATCATTCTGGACTCTTTCATTATGTTGTTATGGTAGGATCACTCTGGCTATGTCTAACTCTACAAGCTGTACCGGGCAAATCACTGATCCTGAAAAGATTACGTGACATTTTATGGATGTCATTAGTGGCAAACCCAATAAGCTCTAAAATATTCCATTCCGCGAGAATAACAACTAATTCACGCCATCATTTCAGGCATTCTGCGAAGTTTTGTCACTTTCATAAGCTTACCAGTACGAAGATTATTTTCGAAGTTTATGTAAGATAGAACTAGTTTAACGATAGTTCCAAACCACCGACACATCAAAGGAACCCGTCCAACGAATCAGGTAACATGTGGACGGACAACATAGTTGTACAATGGTCAAGAGCCTAATAATAGCTCGCTTAGGAACAGTAAAATGTCAGTGATAGTTTCACTAATTTTGTGCTGTGCATCTATTTTCTGAAATGCGTGTTCATGGTAGTAGAATAAAGATGAAGGATATCTCACTTGGGAGTCACAAATCAAAAATGTGTCACTAACAGGAGCTCACATTTTCACAAATACAACTGAGCTCGACGAAAAGTAGTATTTCTGAAGGAATTAAAGTTTGTCCGTCCTAAAACTCACAAGGAAAATGGTGTTTACCAAAATAGCATTGAAAGCCGCAGATTATGAGCTTGATATCAGGTTGAATAAAGATCTAATCGATGTTGCTCTAATTCCGACCGGAACAACTATCTAAATTAGGAACACCTTTAGCGGGTTGAGCTTGAATCTTTTGACTGTTTGTGATTCTGACTCTGTAAGATTCATATGGTGAAATTCATCCGTGCCGCGGAACTCCAAGCGCTGACAAGGAGCACGTCTTAAAGCCGTCTGTTCTTCGTCAATGCAGGCTCGAAGCAGGGACCACATGTTCAGCTGATGTAGTCTATCGGAAGCTAAAGTGGTAGAAGCCGTCAGCCCTAGCGTGACTTGAACCCACGCATACAGTCATGGGTTCGAATCCCGATGATATCAACCAACTGTACCATTCGGATCATTTTAACTCTGATCAGATAAGCCAAACTGTACTGCGAAGTACCACAAAGACAGCCAAATAGTAACCTCACTTACGGACGTTGGTGCTCTTCCTGGTATTGGGGAGTAATCGATAAAATCCTTTAGCAAAATATTAAAAAGTATTGATTTGACTCTGTATCTTGGCTGGTAGAGCGCATCTATTGAAATCTGATTCTCTGGAAGAGGCACTGGATCAGTTTTAGAGCAGTTCAGTAAACTGGCACATTTTTTGTAAAAGTAAATTCAACCTCCCGTCCTTCAAAAAAGTAAATAAAAATTTGAAAGTAGGCTATAAAATAGTTTTCAAAATGAGTTCAGCACAAAAATTATCCATACTTATTTTAGTTAAAGGAGGCTGTGGCACTATCAATAAAGCAGTCCACAAATATATCAGGAAAAGTTGAAGAACCGAATTTCTCCATGCTATTGTTCACGATTCAGTAACTCTGTCGTTGGAAAGTTTCATAATTTGACGAAGTTTTGGTTACCGCAGATAACCTTTTCCACGGCAGGTTTAAGGTCAACACCTCATTTTATGAAATTGTTAAGGTCTCGATAACTTCTGTTTCTGGTTCTTGGCTCTTGTTGACAATTCAAAAATGATTCACCTCGTCATTGTTTGAGCTTACTAAATACGAATTCTTGCATAGCCCCATGGCTACCAAATGTTTTGACTTCGAACAGATGTCTGCAATTGTCTGGGTTGTGACTTGGTCACGAGTATGATCAGAAATAAATCTTCTGAAGGGGCCATCTTCTGAACACCTACTTTTCTTGTAACTGGTATTCAGATTAGTTTTCATACACAACTATTTTATATTAACGAGCTGCACGTACAGTCGGCACGGCCAAACCAAGCCGTAGATGTATCCGTAGCCAAATGTGGTTGGATGAATGGCGCAGGCAGATGCGAACCACGCGGGTGTGAGTAATCATGACGGCGAACAGGCACGAACCAAAAGGCAATCAGTATATTAGATTAGGGCCATACTGTTAGTGATCCAAAAGCAGACGTAGCGCTATTTTTCTTTACCATGAAATGGTTGTTTTCCTCTTGTTTCATCCATGTTAAACGTGTGATGAACAACAAGAACGAGGAAAAAGCTCATAATAGTAAATTATGGTAAACGTTTTTTGCATCTTTCCATGTGAATGTATATTCTACCCAATGCAGAACAACTTTCGGATGGAGAGAACGGATACGACCAAGATCGTTATGCTGAACAGCTTCGTCGAGTCCAATACGGTGGAGGTCCGACTGCCGAGGTAACTCTCATTATGCACCACCATATGATACGTAAAAAAACTTAAACAAAATCATGAAGATTAACTGTCAGGTAGAGTGTTGACATTCTGCATAACATTTTACGCCAAATCTTAGATATATGAATACTAAGTGAATATACCACTTTTAATCTTCCAATTAGTATTATTTTGTTTGCTTGAATAAATCGAATCGACTGCTTTGGCGAACACGACTCACGAGAGAATCTCGATCTTTAAAGCTTTGAATCTCCTTTATCCAATTTATGAGAATAGGAAGAAGGCTTAGGTCATGAGATGCTAACATTTCTTTTGCTGTTTTCTGTTGCGTACATAAAACATGTAAATTTATGCGATACGGGGAGAAAATATATTACTTTGGAATGGGTTGAATTGCGAGCTCGTTCTGTGTGTCCGGTGGGGGAAGGGATAGATCTGCTCAGTAAGAGCCTAGGTAAACAAATATTTCGCGCACAAAGCGCTGTTTGATGCATCCTGCTCGGCATCACTTCGCCATAAGTCCGCAGTTTACATTTGTATCGGCCAACATCACTAAAGAACAGAGTCAGATTGAATTTGTGACCTGATACAACAAGATGTTTTGCAATCAAAGGAGTTGAAGATTTGCGCCCTCAAGGTGGTCGCATTGAATTGCTCCATTGACTTTGACAGTCATTTTGGTATGTGCTGTGACACTCGTTGATTGAAGCTGCGATCCATTCTACTAATGTGTACACCACAGCAGCTGCTAGGGAACTAACAGACAACATCCTAGGCAATAAGATCAGCCAGGATGTCTGAGTGATTTTTGAAACATGAACTTTTGATTGTCCGGACCCCTCCAGCAAGGAAAGCACCAAAAAATCGCACAATCTAGCCTATTCAACTGCAATATTTTCCTCACTTTGTCGCACACGAATTGGCAAGCTTCACGTACGTCGTAGACTAGAACAAGTGAAATGCTAACATCTTGCTAGCTATGCCTTCTTTCAGATCTCAATCTTCCCATTGGTTCTTTGGATGGACTATAAAATGGCCGTTTGTCCAAGAAACTATTTTGAGTCCCCCAGTGTAACTGTACCAGTTGAGTTCTTGTGAACTCCGAATCAGCAGTAAGCATTTCACACAGTACCATAGCAACCGCGAAATCATGGGGTTCAGCAAGACCCAAACTGCAGAAAAGAAAAAGTCAGGAAATCTACAGTAGGACAGATCAAGCCATGTTTATATTGGCCAATTATTACACCTTATGATCTCACAATATTTTAACTGCTTCGACGGCTCTAATTTTTGTTGCATTTGTCACAAAAATGAAAGTAGATCCAACATAGGACTATAAAATAAAAGTCAGTCCCATTTATTTTGCGCTCAAGACTACTGAAATCACTTTCGCAACCGCTCTAAGACAGGTGCCTCCCTTTGCTCTGAAACACTTACTGCCCCAAGTCCCAATGAAACCGCCAACAATGAAATTTATTTCCTCGCTGTCAAGTAACCATACAGAATGTAAGTCTGGAAAGCAAAATATGTTCAGTGAAGCTTTAAATACCACTATCACTTTGATGCCTATAAAAGCAAATGGGCCGGGTTCCCGGGTCGCCCTCTTGTTTGTGATATTGGGAATTTGAAGACTTAATTAGTGCCTCACGAATCGTACAGTATCAACCGGAGAGTCATAAGTACTGAAACAGTTGACTAAGTTATCCATAATATCATTTATGGCACAGTGTGGACCATCACACCAAGTAAGCCATGAATCAATGAGCAGCTAGTTCACCCTTGTTAGGAATTATCAGCATTGCACATCCATCTAGCACCATGGGGATTCGAGTCCGGGTTGAACCATACTGAGTCGAAAGCCTAACCACCAAGCCAGTTCCCAACACCTCATCAATCTTATGCACCACAGGATTTAACACCTTTCCGAGGCTGTCTTCAAATTTTGGCAAAGCATTTCTCGCACTGCGACGGACCACCCTGGTAGACGATTTCTCTGTGCAATAAAGGTATTCCGTTATGCAATCTACAGAGAAGTGGTGCACAATAATTTGCTTAGACAGCCTGGTGGCTTGGTGTTCGACTCACCGTCATTCACTGCGGTTTAGAGTCCCCGTAGGAGCTCGGTGGATGTGCATTGTAGTTAAGGGTATATGACAAAGAAACAATAGCTTTACAGTGGTGTTCTCCTTGGATTTCAATGGTGAGTTGAACGTTCACACTACATGATGAATCATGTCATGTAAAAACCCAATCTCCCACTACTCATTTATTAGCCAGTTTAGTTTTGATGACAGTTAAAATTTCATTCAACTGCATGCCTGTCAGAACCACCTTCTGCATGCTATTGACCCTGGGCAAAAGACACCCTCAAACTGGAACCAGTAAACAAAATCCTTGATCAATGCAAGAGCTCAAGATCAGACCACTTGACCCACACATCCCCAGCTATCGAAAGACAAAACTGAAACTGGTTTTATCACACACACACACAGAAGTAAATGTGAGTCACCTGCCTGTTCCAGGCCCGTTAGAATCCCTTCTTCTAACCGTCGTGGGAAGAAAACTGTGTTACGATCTGAGCCAATCTAATTTGACAGCTGAAGCATTCACGTGAATGGGTTTGTTGGATAGGTGCTTCCTTTTTGGTCCGAAGTATGAGGGCAGCGGGATGACTCATTTGACTCACTCTGTTCATTTACTACCATTCTCTTTTCTCAACCATGAAACCCAGTCATTTTCATGGCACAAAGTTTCAAGACTTTCGTAGAAACCATTGCGTGCCCCCAATTAGACAGATTTTGAGTTGAGAAAAAATGTGACACAGCAGTGTTCGTGGCCCACGAGCATAACTAGTGATTCTGTCCAATTGTCTCCAGTTGCCCAACAATTCTATGTCCTCGGTTGAGTGGTGCATAGTATAAGCAAACCCATGAAGGTTTTCAGTACCATATAGCATGATATCCTCAAAATCTGTTGGAAGTCACTAGAATTGTGCAGGTCCTTCAAACACAATAGGATTACCATCGGAAATTTATGGTGACCACCAAATATCCATTGACATGTGAATCTTCCCATCGAGTTGTTTGATTGTGAAATTGCATCGAAAAAGTTTATCCACCGTAACCAAAAAGATGGTGAATTACATCTACCAACAAAGCTCTGTTAAAAACATCATTACTTTCACAATGAAAACAATACATGGAGCATCGAGTTTTCGATAAACTCCTTACATCATTTGGTCTGGATATTTATAAGATTTCCGTTCCGTCATCTCCAGACATCATGTAAACTTTCAAATAATCCCTTTTAAGTCGCGCTCGCGGCATCAGTTGGAAATGATAGGGGTGAATAATAGCTATGATCACTGTTGAAAAATATAGGCTGATTATAAACTGGTTTTTGGGGTCGTAGTTATTGTCTAAATGTACGGCTTTCAAAAGTAATTGTTCTCAGTGCTCACCGACAGTGTGGGCGCACACAAAAGTAAAATCTGTATTACCAAGTTAACCGGGAAAAGTTCAGTCAATGTAATCGACAACTGTTTGAGCAACGACGTGACCCTTGGTCGTGCATGCCAATGATGTGTGCGTACTCGTGGCACCGGCAATAAGAGAGTCATGTGCGTAGGCCATGTGAGAATGAGTAACAGAAAAAGTGGGACATGACAACGTGGTCTAATTTGCCACTACATCTCCTTACGGCTTTGACAGAAGAAATTTCGCTGTCAAGTTTATTCTGGATCGTGAAAGATTGGTTTCGGTTATGACCACAATACAGGAATGGTTTACTTAACTGTTTCCTGAGTGAAGCGTGCTCAACTGCCCTAAAACCATACACACACACATACACACATGGGTAAATAAATACATACATACGTACATGTATACATACACATACATACATACATACATACATACATACGTACATACATACATACATACATACATACATACGTACATACATACATACATACATACATACATACATTCATACATACATACATACATACATACGTACATACACACTATCAAACTATCTCGATCAGCAGTCCTAAAAGCATTCACAAACAGAAGGAATAATTTCAATTGAACTTGAACTTTTGTGATGGCAAGCGGAAGCTTCGTTGCAGCATCAGTCCGGCTGTTTCATGCGACATTTTTTCATGCAACTTAAGCTGCCACTTATCAAGCCAGTGACTAAAATGAGTGATAAACTTTACCAGAAGATGACGGCCAGCCTTTGACACCCTGCTAGTTACCAATTCTGAACTACTGGGACATTCAAGTCTTATAGTCATGATGGCCTGTTTCGCTAATAGTACCACGGACCTTCGAGGCTACGACCGGCGGTGGTCAAACCTCCACCACGGTGGGTTCATATAAAACTCTGGTTTTATTCCTTCTTCCCTAGACGGCTATTCCCTAATTGGCAGCCTCGAACCAGTCTCCCTTATCTTCCTGAAATAGTCTACCATTATTACGTAATGGAAGATAGTAAATAAAAAGATTAAATTATTAAAGATTCTCCTTCTATTATGTTCACGAGCAAGCATATAATACAAAACAAGTAGTTAACAGATTACAATTCGGACCAAATGTTGACAAAAGTTCTGAATGCGCGCCATCGCTGGGGAAGGAAGAGAACAATTTACCTACCTTTTTTACATTTTTGATATGACATTTGCGCTAATTTATTTTGTAGTAGCATATGAAGTCTTTTAAATGTTATTCACTGACGAGACTTTTAGTCTTTCCTAATTTTTAACTTTTGGGCCGAATTTTACCCTCTTTAGGCTTTCATACACCTGTGTTATTTAACAAACGTAACACGCTTCACTTAAACCACACAATAGATTTACAGAGTGTGACGCAAAGGTTGTGGCATTGATGCATACGTTTCATTGTTGACAGAGTGGCTAAAACCCGACGATTACAGTGTCACTTTCCAAGCCGTGCAATTCATCGTGCTTCCTGCAAAATGCCGGTAGAAATTCCAATTCACGAAGAAACGTTCCACGCAAAAGCCTCATCCAAAGTGAACGAGGAAAGCCTCCCTGTCCATGGATATGTTTCATATATTTATTTCCGTGCAAAAATGATCATCTTTGAGGTTACTTCCTATTTTCCGGTAGTTGGTAGCCAATGAGAATGTCACACGGGAAAGAGAAAGTAGTAAATATAGGGGTTTACTCTAGCAATACATTATCTCAGAGGAATTGGAAAGGTCATTTCAAGAAAGAAAAAAGCACTGACTAAATAAGGCGATGATTTGCAAATTAAATAAGAAATTTATTTGATTCAATAGACAAATGAGTAGAGCGGTCAAGTTGCCCTTGATCTGTCCGGTACAATCATTGGCCTCGACCAGATGCAGCCTTCAGAAGCGCGCCATTTCAAATGTGCCTACTTGACCCAATTTGTTTTGTGCGAACAAGTGAATTGAATTGTTCAAGTGGCCTAATCCTTGGCATATCGGTTTTTCCAGAAAAAATGAGACGGCCATATCAGTGGCTACAAAGTAATTGGGCTTACTTCCCCGGTGAACTCACGCACACAGAATGACCCACGGTCGATCAGTCCTGAGAAGTGGATGTGCTTGCCAGATAATCCCACGACATTTTCGGATAAAACCTTATTGGAACAGATACAAATGGATTTGGTAATTCAGTCACAGTGTATTGTGATTTATCACCCGGTTTCAGTTTTGGAACTACGATAAAATTGAACCTCGCTGTTGCAGAGTCCGCCTATTTGGCGGAAGCCCTTCGGGCACGGGGACCAGTGACAGGAGCGAATTCGAGTACTGTCCCCGAAATCAAATTAGACAACAAACTCTGGCTCACGCGATGCGTCGATCTTCGTGGTGAAACGGTATACGGTTTATTGCAACTCATTCGTACATTTAGGTAATTCTAGAAACCACAACCAACAAACTCGAATAATTCATGCAAAATTATTTTTTCCGGCCCGATTTTGCTACTCTTGCCATATTATTTGGTATTATGAACAAGATTTTATTAGTACACGACGCAGCCCGAAAGTAGTAATCCATTTTTCCCTCAGTTGAATTGATAACTAAACTCTGCATCAGATGAAATGAACCGGATAACTGTTCCTTATCACGTTGAACAAAAGTAGACCACAAAAATAAAGTTCACCACTTTCCTTTTCTTCGTTCATTTTTGGTCTGCTTCGTCACATACTATGGACAAACTTACCCACTTTCAATTTCAGTTGGTCCTTGGGAGCCCTTGTTTGCCAAATACCGTAAATAATGGTGGTTCGAGCAACAAAAACCATCAGGCTGGGAGAATCACAAACGACGATGACAAGCGGATCTCTTCCCTTAAAATTGTTACTACTCAAGAACGCGAAGTTCGTCCCAGTGTGCCCCACCCTGCCCAGCTCAGATCCTTTGGCGTCAGTCATGCCTCTTCCAAATGACCTGATGGACCGTTAACCTTGACTCTTTTAACCTCCTACTCACTTTACCGAGCGATCACTCAATCTTCCCACTCGTCCGCGAACTTCCTCTCTTCTGGGACTAGTATTGTATTTGAACGAAGATCGTCGTGTCTCTCATCATTCCGTCATAAGAAAAATCCTGTCTATTCACAGACTGGACGGTGATCTGTTGATCGAACTTGATTTTTTCAGTAAACCTAAAGTTGGTCAGTTTTCCATGTTGGTTGCACAGGCCAGAGTTTCGGTTCTGCAAGTATTCGACCTCCCGTATGCACTACAACTCCACCACCCCATGCACCACACAAAGAGACAATCTTGTACACGTAAAATCACAACATTTTTGCATCTTGATTAAATCCAAACATGTCGGCCAACGAGCTCATAAATTTGTTCCTTTTAAAGATTTGACCTTGGGCTCCGTTGATCTTTCTTGATTTATTACAACAGGCCCGATAGATTCAAGTGGTCTTCTGGTAGCTTCGAAAGAAAAACGTTTCAACCGAAAGTTTCTCTCTCTCCCTCGTGATTTCCTTAGCAGCATTTGAAAATCTTATTCAACTTGCAAACCTTCTATTTGTGTTGCAGCAAACACGGTAAAATTTCATACGTGGACACAAGTGACGAACACACACGCAGATACAGACACTAATATTCACCGACACCTGCAATTGTGAACACATACTTTTACATCCGTTTACAAATATATATATATATATATATGCATCTATATGCCCGTATAAAAATCTGTAAAAACACAAAATCGAATATTTTAGCTCCGAGATGTGTGTGGACAAATCAGCCAACGAAGTGAGTACTAAGTGCAAAAAATGAATGTCATTTACTTCGCACTGCTGAAGGTCAAGCATAAATCCTATTAGCTTACAAAAATAAATATTGATACAACAGGATAAAACGAAGAAAACCGATCGAAATATTGTTACTAGCTTAAGATGATCAGTTTATTGACCGCATCAACTGAAAAGTGAAATTTCTACTAAAGTGCGCATGATTGGTGACAGGTTAGAAAAAAAGCAATCCAATGACACTTTATCCCATCTGAAGGCCTCTGAAGTAAACCGCTATTTCGTCTTATACTGTAGGGGCCCACTTGCCGGCAAAATGAATCGGTGACAGTTCCAGTGAATGGTCTCGTACATATGCAGTTAGACGAAGCTAGGCTCAGAAAACAAGATGCCATAAGACACCCAGCCTCATTATTTGCATTACCATCTAATGGCTATTACTAATCTTACTTACCAGAATTGAAATTTCCATGTGATCACACGCAGTCAGAACCGAGAGCAACAGGCAGTTGGTGCAGCTTTGTCGATCAGGCAATTATACACAGGCCCACAGTGTTCACGTAAATAAAGTTGGTCCGCAAAGCAAGCTCATCACGGAGTTAGACAACTTTGAGTATCGTCCAGAACATGTGCACAGCTTTGTGTCTCAAATATCCGTATCAAATAGCACTTTCCATGTCTGTGAATGAGAGTGGCTGGAGAAGTGCTTACATCCTACTGTTTGTTTATCTTGCCTAAAAAGAAAACATAGTGGATTTTAATTTTGCCCAGTGGCACAAAAGGACGGACTGAGGTCTGACAAACTTGACAAAAGGTCATTGTAATTCACTCGTGAGGAAAAATCGCAGGATATGTTAGTACTAATTAAACTGCGTACGATCATCCCTTCCGGCTCTATCGAAAACTGATGAGGTTCCCAATCCATGTACAAGATTCGTTGCTGTTGGTTATCCCAAATGGTGGCATGGTTAATCGAAGTGATGGGGTTTGCCTCTCTTGTTGTACACATGCTCAATCAATAAAACAAACGGCATTCTTTTGATATGAACGCATCACGCAGATGTTCTGCCTGTCTCGGGAGTTCCTCTGCGTGCATATCCATAAAGAATTTGAACCTGGCTAGCAGTGATACCCCACGGAGAATTAGGTAATAAACCAATTCATACTCGCACTGCTTAATGTTTTTTAGCACTTCTCGCTGCGAGTTTCCCCCTCAAATATTTGTCCCTGTTTATGAACCCACTGAGATAATGTCTGGAAGGTTAGCTGGTAACCTGAAAGGCAACTAGCAGATGGGCGGTACATTTCGTTGCATTAACACTAGCGTAACCATGGAGATCCAGACAATGTAGCCCATCGGTCGGTGTGTGTTACTTACTATTCTGCGTGCAAAATTTCATTTTTATCTGGGGTTTTGGCAATAAAGTTTGCCTACGACTCCTAGAGTTAAGAACAAAACAGCTTGCCGAACAAGTTCGTTTCCAGGTATTCGTGCTCTCTCTCTAATTTCTAGTATTGCATGTAATTGGGAAAAAATGGAAAAGGGACTAATGATCCAAAACTATTTATTCAAATGTATATTCGCTTTCAAAACTGACATATTGTAGAATATTCAAGTATTTGCACACGTTTCGGGGGAAAAAAGTGGATCAAGGGTGGTGGAAATATAAATAGTATGGTACTGTATCTGGATGGCAGGATAAATTTCCCCTGTTTTTGCTGCTCATCAGGCATGCTTATCAGGTTTTCTACAGTCCAGTCATCTCAATTTGCTTCCACAAATTACATCTGGTCCTATAGTGAGGATGGCAGAGGCTTCGGCTGTGGTTACAATGTGACAGGTGACAAGTCAAGATTGCAAGCACCGTAATTTGTAAATTGTCCCAAGAGCATTTATCACGTCCACAGAATGGTTTTACTCGAAAATGTGTGATCACACAGCACCTTTTATCGTCCTAATTGCTGTTGTATCCAAATAAGCCAGTTGGTATTCACGAACGGTTTCAGCTAAGCTTCTGGTCGAACCGTCGATGTACCTTATCCGGCAGAAACAAGTGAGTGAATACACGTGGAAAAAAGCTGCATTTTATCTTTTAGTCAAAAACTCATGATAGGTTTCAATGTGAACAGAATTGAAAGTTGTGCAGCTCAGAACGTTATACTAACTGCTCTTGATAGGCTTCGTTTAATATTTTTCACTTTCCGTATCCTCTGTGAACGACAACTGGACATAAACGGGCTTCATTGTGGTTCCTTTTTACTGTAATTTCTCATCGTGTCTTTGATTTTTGTTAATGAATCACTCAGGCTTACTTTTTTTGTAGGAAAACGCACCTCAGAGGACGGGGTTCATTCTGTATTCAGATTTTCCTCGCTGTTATAACGCGTTGGACTTCTCTTTGCGTTTATCGATAAGAAACTGCTTCATATTGTTTTTCTAAGCAATGAGAGCTAAACAGATTATTCGATCTAAAGGCAATCTGTTTTTTCTTTAATTTTTCAGTATAAATTGGACAATTTTAAGATTGCCAAGCACGAGATCTGTGTCGACACCTACACCCACCATAAACATGGTCCGTTTACCGTTTGCTTTCGGTGCGATCTCTGAGCATTGATCCAAATTGATTAGTTTCAAGATTTGCCATGAAAACCTCAGCAATGAACGGTCTTAAAGGTGACCCCATGTCCACTTCGCCTTTCCGACGACATATTTTATCACGGAACTGAAACTAGACGTTATGAGTACAGAAAAATCCAACCAATTAGCCGGAAACGAGACAGTTTGCCACTCCTTTTATTCTCAGTATGTTCTGTGAGATCTTTTAGTTATTAGAAACGAGGTTCCTGACGTATCTCGTACGGTCGCTGAGCAGTGCTTCCACGGAAGATCAGTGATGTGTATAGCGTGCTATTTTTGATGTCTACAAAATGCCAGCAGACAGTTTTCTGCACGCTAATACAATTCATGATAAATCCGGTTCATTTGTTCACTTCGAAACAAACGTTAACTGGTCTTGGTAGTTATCTTTCAGCGGGAACCTCAATCGTATAGGGAAAAGAGGAAAGATAGAAACATATCTTAAACGGGGAAGCTTTGAGTCTATAAAAAAGTTACTGAAGGCTAAAGCGCCACTGATCTCGATTACTAGCCACCTCCTTTATTATAACTAGCCTCTCAGCAGGTGGATCTCTTGGACCCCACCCGGGGAGCCTACCATGTTCTACGTGGTCGAGCCCAGTGGTTAGGTTTTAACACCTTTCTTCCATGTCATGAACTGACCACCCTTACTAATCTTCAACGATTACCCGCCCCGATGAACATAGCTCGCCGAGGAATCCCATTTGGGGGCATGCTCAACGCATGTCCCAACCACCCAAACCTGATGAGCTTTAGAGTTTCAAATTATAATTTATTTTGCCTGTCTGATACTCTGAACCTAACCTCTGTATCGACGATACGGTACTTCCACCAAGACATCAGCTTTCCCGTGCCGATAATCTTCGTGTATCTCCATCCGCAGTGGCTGTTTCTGAACAATACGGGAGAACTTTCGTAACTACTGCATCATATATTTGATCCCTGACAGATTATTGAATCTCACGTCGACTCAAGAGACGACTGAGTTTGACAAAAAGGCCGCAAGCTCCCCAAGTATGCTTGATTAAACTTCGTCTGATATCCGATCCCCGGGGGCAACACAGCTGCCTAGATAACAGAACTTACGAACTTCGGCTTTCGTCGAAACCAGTCCTGCAGCTATATCTCGCACTCTGAAGGTGCCAAATACACCCCAACATTACTACGCACTTGTTAGGGCTGTTCAAAAATGATAGGTGTCGTTCCATTGGAATCGAATGCAAACTCCTTCATAACTTTCTCTTAACTCCAGTCAAGTAACTTTATTCGGGTTTTAATGCACACTCCGTGGAACACCTCTTCTAGTGTTAGCCCAAACGATAGGCTTTCAAAGAATAATTCGCACTTACTGGAAACTTCTGTTTGCAAACAGGAGAACAAACTTACTACGTGTGACTAAAACCCTGCAAGGTCATTCAGTGGAGGTACATTTTAACAAATTTATTAGAACCTGGCAGCAGAATGTATACGCCACACATAACCAACTCTAGATGGGCTCACAAATCACAATCATAGATGAATGAGAACATTACCACTAAGTTACCTGGATTGAGTGGTATCAATTTACTTTAAGTAAACATTATACTGTAAAAAATGGTGCACCTTCTTCGCGCACTTAACCTATCACTTTATCCCATGTACAATGAGCAAGTTTCTAATGACAGCCTCATTCCTAGGTAACTGTAATTAGTTGATGCGAAACCCATTATGAGTATATTGTTCGGCCATCGGATACATCTAATGCGTTCTAGTCAGAAAAAGTTTGCAGCTGACAAGGACTACCTTCTGCGCTAACCTCCCGTTTTCTGGAGGGGATTAAGCCAAGAGACTGGATTGTGTCCAACGTTAGAGACTTCATTGGTGTGAAGGTATTGCCAGAACAGTTTGTTTTTCGGCTTGTAAATGAATTTAAATGCTTCGGTCCTCTTTCTGAAACGAGTAGAGTTGGACGGAGATTATCGGCATGCAGCTCATAGGAAAATATCTAGAAAACATTACTTGTGGGTCTTACTTTGAAGCAGAATCTAGCTACTAACTTCAGAGAACTATCAGATTTACAGGGCTATAATTCATGAGATCGGTAGTGACCAGTTAATTAGTCCAAAGCACTTGAAAGCTGTGGTTTGATTTTTTCACTATCCCAGCAAATTTATTTGTCAAAAGGCAGCGGCTCACAGTTTTCTCTGCTTGAAATGATGTGTTGGTGCCTCGTAATTACCAAGAGCAATACAAAAAAGGATAAACAAGGAGATGGTTTAAATGGGTAAGTGTTTGAAGGGATTTGAATTATTTTACGCCATTCCACTTTCACAAACAGGATTATATAACTGGGTGCTACAAGGAGTTACAACTTCCTTCGTTATTGTGGCATATTTATTACATTACTTATTTCTACTTGGAACCGGTATTTCAGGATCGAGGCAAAATATTTACATGTATCATGGATCGGTGTATTAACGGCCTGAAAGTAGGAGCAAGTTGGTACCTTTTTCTCTAATAATGTGTTTGATTTTTGGTTTGAAGATAAATGACAAGTGTCAAAGGACCTTTTGTCTCACTGCTAACTGAGTGTCTATTGATTTTATTAAAAGTTTTCAACACTACAAGGCAGTTTTCATCTAGTGTTCAATACTTCGATTCGTCCCAATCAATAATCACATCACCAGCGTGTACTGGTCATAGCCTGGTGATCGCCGAACCGCACAGATGAAGTGGAAAGTCGCAGTCCACGTGATTGGGACTGTATCCTGCAGAATGACGACTGTGGTTATGGCACCATCAGGAAGATAACAAAAAACGAGCAATGTAACTTGCTCAGGAATTGCTTCCAATCTAGGGAAGTAATCACTGATGTGACTTTCACTAGAAGTCGAAAAAAGCAAACGAAATTCGTGCTGCTCTACGTAATTGTTTCAGACAACAGTATGTCGTAATTCAAAGTGACACATCACAAAAACAGCGAGTATTTGGGGAATATAAACAGCTGTTTATTATGATTTATTTTTACGGAGCAAACATAGAAGCTTTGCTTTGGGGAACGAATAGAACATTTGTCAAGAAGATTTATGTAGTGATACGGATTCAGCTTTCTTAGTTTTGATGCTACTAAATGTCCCTTTATTGAAGCACTATTTTTCTTGTTCTGCATCGATTCCTTTTCTAACTAAATTCGTGATGCAAACTCTTCAGATGATGAACACAGTCTAAATCTACTTAAGTAGGAACCCTTTGAGTCGCCTCCGTTATTTTCAAAGATCTAATCTACTGGTAGATGTTGTTTTCGTATCAATCATTTGTTGATGAGTTCAATAAATATGAAGGAAACACCTTGTGATCCAAAGACAAATAAGGAAAGCATTATGGTTGATATGTCTCATTCAAGTGCTCCATTTTGGTTGACTTGCATATAATGCTCAGCAGCATGTTGCCCGAGAGTCTACCTTTCATAAATAAATATCATTATATTTCTTACCTAGGTAAAGTAAGATAGTATAAACTGTTTGTTTGCTGTAATCTTTTCATTGATTCTTTAAACTTGGCCGGTCTAGGGCGATTCATATTTGAACTTTTGCTAAGAAAGACCCCATGTTTCTATCCTTATGGGGTATCGCTTCACTCACAAGTGAAGCAAATCAACTGTAGTTTCAGGTGCAGAACCGGGTATCTAACAGATTCTCTTGAACTTACCGTGAATTTAAACACCAGGCTGTGAAACGAGTACAGACTTCAAAATCCCTGTATAACTAGTACAGAAGAGACAGTGTGTCTTGTACGAACCATCTCTATAAAATGTAGCTTTACAAAAATAGCGAAATACTGTTGAAAAGTTAGGCTTGTCAGTGATAATCTCCTCTTACCTGAAAGCCTCAACGTATACTTGTTAAGGTAGCATTTCGTATCCGTCAGAGTGCTCAGGGGTAATTCATAACTTAATGATGGAGAATGGGTAAGTTACCGAGAGTTTGCTGAGCGCTTTTTAACTGTTGCCGACCAGACAGACATGATGTCCAATTGGAACTCCAGAACAGTGACCCTGGCTTTATAGTTTGATACACAAGGCTACATGAGTCTGATTTATCACCAGAATGCTATCAAAGAACCCAGATAAGAGTTTCTTCTCACCCAATGCAAAAGACTTTGGAACTTGAATTTTGTTTTGCTTTTGGTCTGGTTCTCAGATTCAGTCTAATATGTGACGCATCGAAAGAGGTTTGCAAAACGATGACGGGTCAGCATCCTTTTAACTGCTGGCTGCCCAGACATGACAGACAATAGTTGCCAAATTAGTTAAGCATGAAAACTTTTTCCACCGTAAAAAGGAATCCCAAGAAACATCCAATCTCGGGTGTATTTGGAAGTTTTAATCAGCGATCTGTTTTCTCTGCGTTTAATCACTCGAGTGTGTTCTGATGAAGCATAGAGTTTGTTCGTAAAATAGCGTACATTCCTTACTGATTTTATAAGACTGACTTTATCTGACCTTCACACATTAACCTGTCAGGCATAGATGTGTAATGACCAAATTGTAAGCAGCCATATTTTTGTTTGAATAACGTAAGTGTTGGTGCCCGTTGATACACTTGCCGAGCTTCGGCTAGAAGTTTTCTTCTCGTGTGTTTTGCAGATCGGACAGGCTCAACCCCCCGGCGGAGGATCACTTCTACTTGCATGTTACAGGTGCATCTACGGTTCGATGAGGAGATTCTGCACATCAGTTTAAGTTACGCTGACAAGCAAGTCCCCAAAACCCCATTACAATTCAGTCTGATCTTCCGCGTCCCTAGATGATCATTCTGAGTAATGCAGTTTGAAATCCTTTTCATTATATAAATCCTAGATTTAAACTAACATTTCTGGATATAACTGGCACTGGATCAGTGGACCTGAACTATTTTCGAACTCAACAGCGGCCGTCTGAAAATATTTATAGATCAAACCTATTTTCATCTGAATCACTTCGGTTTCGATAAAATTCTGAAAGCAATGAACTGCGCGATGTATGCCAGTTCTTTGCAATTACATAACTCATTTGCGTAATCCGTAAAAAAATAAGTTTTCCGAAGGGAATACAAATTACAGACAGCTGTAAAATGCATATTTAAAGAAGGTATAAGAGTATGTGGGTAATTTTCGACATCTAGATAGGAGTTAAATGTCTTTTCATTAGGGTTATTAAATAGAACACCTTTATCATGCTTCTTCCCCTGAGTAATCTAATTGGTGAGGCAATTTAAAATCCACACCAAAAGATGCAACGAGTGCTTTGAAAATTCCATGTGCCATGTTTGTTTTTATTGTGAAATTTATAATGGTATTAGCACAGCGTCATTTGTAGATGAAATGCGTCCACTTTTCGGTCACCATGAGCAACCTTTCTCAAGGCAACTTTACAATCGAATTGCGGTTCATAAAGTAATTTGGTGAAATATCAAATGGTCCGCTGAGAATTTATTGGTACGTTTCAGGAAATGCTCACCACCAGTAGCAGACTTCTTTGACTCCATATTCATTACCTCGCCTCATCTTTTGAGATGTTCCCCGATTCACCGCTTCAGTCATCGAATTCGGTTGTTCGGGCTCTCTTCCCCAAGTATTTTTTCCCTAACTTTTCTAACCGTGACACCGATCTTCTTGGTGCTACTCCTTAGCGATCATGAATTATCAGAAAACAAGATGGACGGTTTCCATTTTCTGCTTATTTTAGAACTATCTTCATCTCATCCGGTTTCCCTGAATGTCAACTTATTGCATATTAAACCCATTTTATTTCTAAGTAGTATTGTTTTGTATTTCGTCACCTTAATTCACTGCCATACTATCCAACATCTTCAACTATGGAACAAAAACCACACAGTTTGGAAGATGAAAATCGAGAGTTTTGAGAAAATTTATAAATGTCCAAGAGAGATACTACTTCTGATCACCTTATTGGAGATGGACTTTCAAAAAGCTAAGAAAAACGTTCGTTACAAATCTCGGCCTTTCCATGACCAATCTGACATGCACCAGGAATCAGTCAATAAACATTGTGTGTTATCAAATAATAAATCTACCTTTTACAGAGCAATACCCACATGAATTCCCCTCAAAAAACTTATTCACAGGCTCTTCCAGTTTTAGAAAATGCTAGCATCTTGCAAACTGTTCGGCCTCCATTTGTCCTAAATTAGAGTCTTAGGAAACATGTTGAGCTGACTTCGTTTTTATTTATTGACACTTCACCAACTACACAAAACGCAGAGGCCATAACCTTGAGCAAATGTAACCTGTTCACATGTCCGAGCGAGATGTGAACGAAATTCATCATTTATTAATCTTTTAGTCTGAAACTATTTTCTTGACAATGACATCAACTGCCATATATGAACTCAATCACAGCTGTGAATGCCTATTATATGGTAGGTACCCAGACATAAGTTCTCAAACAAATGATCACTGGTTTACGAAACCAGAGGAATGGACGGAAAGCAGAAAAACCCAAAGCGCAAACCACCTGATAAATTTTCTTGTGCCCCAACTGATCTATATCGATCCGAATACCAAAATCAGCTGATATTTATCAGAGCTGTAGCCAAATGAACTGACTCCAACTGATGAATCACATTGCTGATTAAGAGTTTGCCGGCTCTCCTTACAGCTGAGAACTCGTACTGTTTAAACGAACATTCACTTCATCTCCTACGATCTTACTTCTCAACACTCTAATCTCACACCCAACACACACACACACACACACACACACACTCTTTCTCATGCGAATCTACTGCTCTGCCTACAGCTCACATTATCTGACTGAAAACGGGACTCGGTTGTTTGTATCGTTACAAAAAATTCAGCCATTCTCCAGGTGGATGTTGCTTTTTTCGTCACATTTCATCATGCCTGAAACATTCGCATTAGTGACTACATAGGAGGCTATTCTGCGACTGTCGAAAGAAAAAGCCATCCGTGTATGGAAATTCCCACTTTACCGATGTTTCAACACTGTACTTCTTGCTGCTTTTCATTACAAAACATTAGGTTTTGTGCTATTTTAGGGGAAACAAGGAAGTTTGATTTTGCTGCGAAATTGCAACACACGGAGTATTAAAAAAAACTAATTTTAATAATAAGGTCGAGATTACTCAGCAACGGTTATCGTGAGAGGTATTTCACTGAACGGAACACAAATACGTCATGAAAATCCGTACCGGATTCTTTCCCTTCAGATAAAATATAGTGCGTTCTAACAGGAATCTGGCGGTAGTCGAGGTGAAATCTTTGCGGACCAAACCTCTTTTGGTTCTGGCAAATAATTTTCATAAACTCCGTTCAGAACCGTATTCTGGTATAATGAAGTCAGCCGTACTGCCTCCCGGACACTAGGAAGGTGGTAGTTCCTGAAATTTCTCCGTATTCTAGGTGTACAGAATCTAAAGTAGCTTGCACACATCGGCATGAGTCACACGGTAACGCGAGGTGAATCATTCAGTATACCTCCAAACCTTCTTACAGCAGTCTTAGGGCACATCCTTACCACAGCCGAGTCGATTGCGATCACTTTACGCAAATCTATTCTATGCTCACAAAAACAATATGTTAAGGAGCTACAGCTCCTTTGGTCAAAGATCAACTAGATGGCATAACAAGCGTAGACCAATGGTGAACCTCGTGGTTAATTTGTCCACAAGTAGCCTTTGAAGCAAAACAGATATTAATTTTTTGTCTATTTGGTAAAGTCGAGTAATATATATTCATGAAAATTTCAAAAACTCAGCATGATAACTATTTTAGCTACCAGGAGATGACTGAGTTCAAATGTGTAAATTCATGACCAAAACTGCTGTAGGCAAACAAAACCAATTAGTGCTTAGCTCTAGACAGTTTGTTCGATGCCACAGGGCTGTCCGTTGTTTTTTTGCTTGCTGTGAGGATAATTGGTTTCGATCAACCGACAAACACACTTTTGACTGCCCTGCTTGCGGAAGATTGAATCAATAGCTTTTTCGGCAGGTACTGTGTCCGGTGCCACTCTTTTACGTAAACCCGATGGCCACTGCTTCAATACAAATCATTGTTCATTTATCCCAACGACTTTTAACGTCATTCGGCAACAGTCGAAATCTTCTGCTTGTTGCTTGCTCCTTAGGCCATTCTTGTGATCTAGCAATAAACTATGACGCTTTTCTATTAAAAAGCAAAACAGTAGACCAAAACAAAATGTTTGGAACGCTATGTTGACTTCATCAAATTCAGAAGAGATAAGGCGAGTCGTCAGGTTCAAACATATCGTCCGCACTTCTCGATCGCGAAAGTAGCACCTGCCAGTGCAAAACTCCAGGCACGATAACATGAGAATAGGTTGGAATGAAAGTTCCAAAACGTTTCATGATATCTTTCAAATTGTTGAATTTCTCACAAATAACTGGTTCAATTTTACTGCTGACGCTACGGGTAATAACGTCAGTATGTTGGTTCAAACAAACGATGGCAATAGAAAAACTCACTATGGAGTGGGAAATCACCTTTCACCAATAAATTTCCTTAGAACAATGAACTCCTGCGCATAACTGTCATTGAACAAGTCCAACGGAAGAGTCCGACCAAAAACCTCAACGCCGTTACCACCAAGTTGATATCTAACAGTTTGTTGCACGTCAGCTTTGAGTGACATGAGTCGTCTACTACTGTTTTCTGCCTGTTGTTAAGGACACGCAGGATTGCCGACTCGTGGACACGTCTAATCCCATTGAATTTCTGCAAATACTATCAGAGCAAGATGAGTAATTTGATGATTTAAGTTATTCCCTTCCTAATCGTTGAACAATTCTAGTGACTGCCCTCCAGATCAAATCATTCGTCCACGATTTAGGCCCCGATAACTGAAATAAAACATCAGACTACCATTTTTTACCCTACTCGTGAACCCGAAACGAAACAATGTGATGGAGATTCATCTGTATATCCCCAGAAGCTTAGAAGAAGACTGTTTTATTTCACATTGAAATATATCTAATAGTCTGTCTGATGAACAAGATTACAGTAAGGAATTATCACAGAGGTCGAGTTCAGTTCATTCGCAAACAGTCGCGTTAGTTTTAGTTAGGGAATAAAACTTCCTTCTAGTTACCAAAGCATTTCCAAGTTATCTCATTTTATTGTTACAAAGAAGCACTTCCTCTTTGGATTCACAAGCTTCGATATCTGGTTGAGCATAAATGACGAAAGATTCAGATTATTCAGTGGTGAAAGTGGATTTAAAGTAGGAAAATTTGATGCATTGTAGAATGTAGAGCACTTGAAGCTCTTCAGGATATGACTGAACAGCAAACAAAACAGCTCACTCATGAGACAATTCCATAAAGAAGTTACACAAATATGAGTAATTAAAACCGAGTTTGATTCGATCGTAATGGTGCTTGGTCTAAACATACTGGTTCCATTTTGTGTAAATATGGCAACTGTTCCTTCAAGTTTTACACCTTTAATCCAACTCTGTATCCACTTACCTTATCAAACAATGCCTTTTCACGTGTCCTACCTCACTGGATGTATGCCTAAACGGTCTTCTTACGTGAGCTTGTGCTGCGAGACTTTAGGCTTATTGCCTAATCCCCAACAACTCTACACTCAACTGATCACTTCCAGACCTAGTAAAGCTTATCGAAAGCTATCCACGTAAATTTTGCCGACACTACCCACCAGCTTCATAATAATGTTGTCAAATGCCTTCCCACTCTGTTCGAAGATTCTCACTACAAGCATCTTGATGCACCCAATCAGGTTCACAGCAGTGCTACCATTACCTGCCCAGCGAGGTTCTTGAACAGCCCCGGTTCCGTAACATTGAAACTTACACAACATCTGGAATAACGCCAATGTCTACATCCAACTATCCCACCATTTTTGTCATTGTATTTTAGGATTGGCTTTCTCTGAGGATGTGAATTTCATTATGTGGGGGCTGAATTTTTGCCCCTCGGAGTGAATAGACCGTCCTTTTGAATTGACTAGAATATTTCACCAGCTCCTATGATGATGAACCTGTTTGAAGTGGATTGAAGGCAAGAGTAAGGGAGAGGATAAAGAAACATCCACACAACAGTTTTAAGAATAGGAGATGAGAGTAAGAAAAATCCGGAAAAGAGAAAGACAACACGTTCAGGAGTCGTTTTGCCGAGAATTGTTGTTTCCTACACTTATTCCCTTACACCGCAACTCTTCATAAAAGTGATATCTATACGACCGTCATTCATTCACTGCGGCTGTGCATTTAAAATAAACTTGAATCAGACAAGCAAGACAACAAATGTCGTTTTATTCTCCGTGACAAGTTTGTCGACTCTATTTATTGACGGTAGACAAACTATCATTGCATAGTAAAGCCTTACCTGCCTGTCGAACAACGGAATTCCTGAGAAGTATCAGCACAGTACGTACCCGATCCAAAATCAAATGATTTCTCTCTGTAACTTCGTCGTGCTGGTGTTCAGCTCAGACGAATGAAGAAAAATATTTCATGAATAACTCTCAGTTGTTAAACTCAGCTTGATAATTATGCCTCCCGTATATGCAGTCTGTAAAGACCATGAATCATATTCTAGGTATGTATTCACTACAAAATAGTACTTTGTGGCCGACGGAGCTGAAACTGTTCTGTAAACCCGAGGTGAATCTGAAAAAGAGCAATGGGGCAAGCTGTAAGCTGTCGAGTTATTTTGGCTTTTCTGTTAGCTAAACAAAATTCAGATCTGCCCTCATGATAACAGAGTGGTTCTTTGTTTTGGACAATATATTTCGCCAGTTTGTATGTCCGTAACTGGCTCATCTCAAAGCATCCCACGCACAGTTCGACATGGACGGGTAAGAGCCAAGGTTACTCTGTGGAACCTAGACCAGGGGAAGATAGGTCTTCAATTCACAGACCGGCTAAAAATTATTGCTATTATACCCTCACGTCTCCTGATTATTCCTCTTGGTATCAGCTACACTGCTCAGCAAATTTACCATCTTTTGGGATTTCCACTTCCAGCGCATATTAGTCACCCTATTTGGATTAAAGAGGAATTAAGTGGTAGCTAATTTTGAAGCACCGTTGCCATATACCTTCTAATACACTTAGCTTCCTCCATTCATTGAGCGTGAAACGTTAACTTTGGAGCTAGCTTCTCACTTATCTGACAAATACTGATAAAGAAGTCTCCATTTCCATGAATGTGTAGGCTGTCACCTTATATACGAGCACACTGCAGCTATCGGTATGACTGTGAGATAATTCTGTCATATTTTTATGGACAATATTCCATCTTCAGTTATATACATGACAACATTAGCCGTAATCTACTGTTAGTATTGCGTATGATTAGTTTGTGGAACGATTGTAAGTCCAAAGTGTCCGTGAGTGGTACTTGTCCCAGCATTATCTCGCCGACCAGTTGAAATTGGCAGTCCGGTGGCCGGATATGAAACCACACGTCCAAAAACAGATTCCCTTCATTGACTTTTCTATTCATACTCAGTTTGGAATTTCTCCGATTCCAACCGACACATGCTTTTGATCAGTTTCCGTCGTAGGATAGCCCACCGTAATGGGTGGTCATATTCCCAAGTACCAGTCGCAGTTTTTAAAAGAAATGCTATTCTCCTCAAAATAACCTTTAGATTAAAATCTACTGACTACCCCTTGAATTGTACACCACACGAAATATAACAACAAAAGCGTTGATTGATATGAGCTTGCAGATGCATACGTAAACGTTATACTGAAATCCAGAAATGAGGGAAAAACGCCCTGTTTTACTAGTTGATTTCCAAACATTTTCCATCTGTCTTCAGCAAAAGGAATAACATGGACCTAATTTATTCGTTTGGTTATTCTCTTCTTTTTAAGGCGCGCGGGTGTGAAGTAGGCCCCGTCTACTCATAAGTAGTTAACTTATTGTGATTAGTAGAAGACAAAATTTAACGATTCCTAATGAAGTGTGAACATTCAACTAACCACTGAAGATCGTAGAAGCACTGTACAGTTATTTCACTCTTGTAATGAACTATCAGCAGAGCATATTCACGGAGTCACCACTTAGACTGGAACCGGGCGCCAACTTATATATATATATATATATATATATATATATATATATATATATATATATATATATATATATATATATATATATAATGGCTTTCCAGGTCAATAACTTGTCTAAACTGACTGCCGAAAAAGCTGTTGACTCACTCAGAAAAATGTTGATCGCAGGTGTTTCTGATGTGTTGGTTATAAAGTGCTGTTGAGCCAACAGTGCAGCTAAAATGCCCGTAGCCCAGCTGTGCTTCATCAGCGCAATCAAAGGCAATCTGGCGTCTGTAAATATGCATGCTAGTGCAGAGGCATTGTTTGCAAGACCACTTTTAGAGGATTTGTCAGGAGATGACATCGAAAAGCACCTTCAGTGGAGGTTTGCCAATGCCCGAGATGGAGACATCGCCGGGAGAAAAACAGTTGAGGTTCTTTTTACTGTTCCTTACTATCGACACAGTGACGAACTTCGTTAGAATTTTCGTAGCAGTCAAGGTATGCGACATATAGAAATCGTCCGTATATACTTCGTTCATGTTCAACATTATTGTTTCCCTACATTTTGAGTTCACGTGATACGATATCCAAGAAGTACGTGTCCATATACATACCGTTTCCGGTGAAATAAGTTCAACACTAAATACCGTTTATTTCTGTTAAAGATATATATATATATATATATATATATATATATATATATATATATATATATAGATTAAGTTTCTTATTGCAGATAGCTTGTTTGTTCTTGTACGAGTACAAATTAATTTTGTTTTCACTTTCGTTTTTTTCATTCACCGGTCGAAAATGAATTGGCAGAATACGGCGATGCTGTATACAAAATGTATAATTGTACACATTTTTATATTCCTCTTTTTCGTTCTATTGTATTCCCTTCTATTCCACTTTACAAGTTGTTTCTTCTACGCACCTTATACGACGAATACCCACTTTATAAAATGGGGATATAAATGAGATTATAGTGATTGTTCCATCGTCATACTGGAATAATAGAGTGAAAGAAAACGTAATTTGGGGGTAGTGGGAGAAATGAGTAATGTATATCTGGCGTTAGGCGGGTCTTTTTTAAACCGCCCTGAAAATTATCGAAAACCGAGTATCGTAGTAGCAAAAACGAACCGAAACGCGGCCAAAAATCACTCAAAAACAGTCCTGAAACCGCTCGAAAACCTTGGGAGAACTGGTCGGTTTCTGATTAGTTTCGCTACATGGGTCGCCAATTGTAGAACAAAAACAGGTTTTCGCCTTGGAATGGCAATCCATAGCAAATGACACCTGATACAGTAAACAATTAGAACAAAATAACAGATTTCACTGTTTAGAGTCTTGAAGAAATTTGCGCTCCGGGGGCATGAGTCCAAATATTCGGAGATCTTATAGTTATCTAATTTCCGTTGAAGTACTGGACTGAAAGAATCTGGTTAAGATGAGACTGCAAACGAGTGCAAGAACAAGGAGTCACTGGTTGAATAATGGGAAAATGTAAATGCACATTCGTTCATGCCTGATTTAAATATAATTATGTATCTATATATCCGTTTATTTGTCAGTTACTTTGGAGGCGAGGAAAACTTGGTCGATAGTGATGAACACAATTCAAAAGAACAAAGCTAAAAGTAATTTAGTATCAATTTTCATCTAATAGTGACTTATTTACGTTTTATTTATTCATTTATTTAGGACTGGTGGGAAAGGGAGAAAAATATGACCCGGAAGCATGACTGATACGTAAGCTGCACACCAAAAGCTCTCCAAATTAGGTGCGAGTTGGGCCACATTGGGCTAACGTTGGACTATATCACTGGAAACATTGAGCAGCGTTACCCGCGCCCAATGAGAGCGCGATGGGTTATCTCCAAAGTTTGGAAAAGCAGTTGGAAATGAGTGCCTCTTCTTTTCCAAATCCACCTTAACTACCTAGTTCTCAATCGTCTTACTCAATACCCATCCTTTCGATCGAAACCACTAATTTACCACCGATAAAACCTTTGTTTGTAAAAATCAGACAGTTTTTCATAAAAATAGTATACTGAAAGCCTGTAAAAACAAAAACACGCCTTTTTGTATTGCAGAGATATTCCAATAAATATTATGGTACTTTTATCATGATATTTCTTGTAAAACTTCCTGAACTTCTGTGCAATCTTTCCTGGTACATAATAGCAGTCATTTTAGCCCAGAGTTAGTCTCAAGTTAGCCCAAACTTAGGGTATCTTGCTGCTTTGGTAAGAGCAATGGATTAGATGGGAAGTAGGAAAGGACCCTATGCCAGGTGAAGATCCAAAATAGCCTCGAAGGCTGCGTTAAATGATGCTTGTATCACTTCCTGAGAAACATAATTTCTAAAAGATATATTCCTGTAGTCGAAGAAACTTTGGCGCGCCTAGAAGCAAGGACAAGACATAAACAGTTTCTTACTATGGCTACGCAGAGTTTCTAGGCCTGAACGTGGGAAAGCTGGTCAACTAAATCTGCGGAGAATAAGCTGTACAAAAGGAGAGAACCTACTCGTGTTCCTCTTACTTCTGACGGTTAGAGATTTAGTTCAGTCAGACAAGCTGGGTAAGATGTCTATTGCAAGCCATGCACATCTTCGATGCCCTTCTTTGGACTCGTTCCAGTGGGTCTCAGTCCTTGATGAGGCCAGTGTGTACCAATTAGCTGTGAGGTTCTAGCGCAGGACAGACTGACGTTCCAAAGGGGATGTAGAAATCTTTTTTCTGGTAAATAAGGGGAGGGGAAAATTCAGTCATGCAGAGAAGTATGAAGACAGATTCGCGGGCTTCTCCGTGGCTGGAAGAACAAGAAAGGCCAATACATCGCCAAAATCCTTGAATTTTGTACTGCCTTACATTTCGGATTGGAGTGCTACTATTGATCCAGAATGAGTGCTGATGAGTTTTGACAAATGTCATTGAGACAGGTTTGCCGGAATTAGTTAGCATGCCCGATTTGGAAGACCAGCGTTTTGCTGCAACGCGGCCGCATGCACATCTATGGGGTCTGCTTCCCATATTTTCACATCATGGGCATGCATTGTAATATTGACGGAGATTGCATCAGATAGACTATTGGCATAAATAAGGAAAAGAAGGGAGCCAACTGCTGAGCCCAGAGGCACTCCGACAGAGACTAAGGATGGCAGGAAGTAGGATGGCCCAATTCTGACCGAGAAGGGTCGATCTGCAAGGAAGCTTCGGACTACCGAATGAAGCTGGTCCAAAGTGCAATACCTCCTTAACTTTGACTAAAGGAGACCATGGGGCACTCTCTCAAAGGCCATGGCAAATTCTATGAAGGTAGCATAAGATAACCGCCCATCATGAAAAGCCTGTTGCAGACTGTCCGTCGCAGTCAGCATTTTGGTGATGCAAGGTCTGTGAGGTGGGACACCGTGCTAAGGGGAAGCAGGTAGTCCATGTCGCTTAAAGCGATCTCGAGTGGCGCCTTCTAGAATGCGTTCAAAGACCCTGCAAGGCATGGTAGTAGGGCCATTGGGTCCCTAAATTTCCGAAAGGTGCCGGCTTTCTTTTTGAAAATAGAAGCTGTCACTGCTTTCTTCCAACTAATGGGGAAAACACCGGTGTCTAGATATTTACGGGAGGGCCGATTTTTGGGAAAGGTCATAGCCTGGGCTGTTTCTTTTGATATTCGTGAGGGGATACATGGGAATATAAGGAGTGGGAGAACAGCTACTTTTTATACATCAGTGACGGAAATACCAATATGTTCCGGCGGTGAGTGGATTGCGGAGTTTTGGATCATCCGATGCATCATTGTGAAAGCAACATTGACGGTGGAGCCAAGGTAAAACCGGAAAGCTTCTACCAACTGCACTGGGGAAGTTTTAGGAAAACCTTCTGATAGCTGCCACTCAGGTGGAGGAGGTGAACAGTGCTGGCCACGCCCAAGATGTCTTTTAAGAATGGACTTATTACCCCGCGCTCGAGTAAGCAAAGCTTTTTGCTGGCTTATCGTAGATTTACACAGATTCGTAAATACAGTGTAGCTGCTTGCATCGGTCTTCAGATCTATGAACCCATAAACTGCAAAACAGTCTCACACGATCTTCTGGTGGCCGACATATATTTCTGGGAAATAAGAGTCTCTTTCCGTCGTCCTTGCAAGTTACTAGTACAAGCACACGGTTGGTAGCACCATGATGCTGCTCGATTGGCCAATTGACACGATCGATTATTAGTTCCCAGTAGATGCTCTTCAACTGGGGCCGTAAGTGTTTTTAAGCTGTCCCACTGACTCTAGAGTGAGCTCAGTTCTGCCCCAGGATCACTTCCGTTTCTTAATCACAAAAACAAGGCACACATAGATTGCCCTCACATTCACCCGCTCGATGCACACAATGCATTGGTCCGATTGGTATGCACGACTACGCCTTAGGGCTTAAACGACGCCGACATGACTCAGCTTCCATCTGTTGATCCACTCTAATGATCGGCTGCCTTATCACTCCAGATTCCGTTGTCTTAAGCCTTGAGCTTGGTGCCGCACCAGTGCAGACTGCTTACTCAACTTGGCTGTCCGCTAACGATGAGATTTCACAATCCCCTCAGAGTGAGTAATGCCTGATCTGTTGGGAATCAGTCCGTGTGAAGGGTCTGACGCTAAGATTCGAGAAATCTTGCTTGGAACATCTATTCACAGAGTCATGTATCAGTACCTCGTGGTCATCCTTTCCAAGTGGAGTGAGAGGAAGGACCACTTCTACGAAGTACCACTCGTTGGTGGTGACGAGATCCCTAGCAGATGAGTTCTGTCAGAACCTGTCTCTGGTGTTAAAAGGAACTTGCTGGATGTAAGCATACTTGGCTCTCAGTCTAACCAGAGGTCACGCAAAGCCGCTGTCTGAAGGGTGAAGCCATGCTCGGTTCACTCCAGAGGTATCAAAATCACCAAGTAATAAATGACGCGTAACCGAGTTCTGGGCCTTCATTACACGCAACTGTTCTGTGAGAGTTTTTGTTGGATTCAACAGTGCAAGCTGGAGACCTGTAGACGACTCCTATAAAAAGACTTGACTGGATGCCCCTGGCCTAAAGACATTAAAAAAGGAATAGGATCTAAATGTTAGCTCAAGGGTGGAGGTAATAAGGCACCAAGAAAAAGGTCTGCTCCACCTGCTTGACCTCTCTTCGCGTCCTCACGGACCAATATGTAACGGCTGACTGATATTCCCCCTTCATGGCCGTCCGATGTGATCCACTTCTTGGTGGAGGCAAGGATGTGAAGTTTCCAACCGGCCATCAACTTTCTGAGTCCTGAAACCATGTTCTGAATGTGGGGGCAATTTTGGGAGAAACACTTTAACGACCTTTCGTCAGAGAATGAAAAGGTTTTGGATTCATGAGCTGGTGGGGATGGAATTTTTGGAACTTTCGAGCTAGTGGAGGAAAAATGGTGTCAGGAACGGACGGATTGATGGGAGGTATACTGGGTTGGGACTGGATTCCCAGAAGAGCGATGTTTATCGCCTGGCTGTGACGGACCTGAGTGTTTCGAGACCTCGAAAGGGGGGAAAATCTGGTGAAATAGGAGAGCATTGATTATATAACCCGAGAGAGGTGCCTGCTTGGGAATGCTCAAGACTGACCACCACTTTATCCTGAAGGCTCGAAGAGGGGTTCTACAGCTTCGGATCACCCAGCACACCCGTCCGCACCGGACATACTACATAGGTGGACGAATACTTCATTGAATTCTCCTAAGTACACTTCGATCTTCTCTTTTGGCTTCCACTGTCACTGGCCATAGACTTCTTGAGGCTCACTAGCTGCAATAGGAAAGCGGCAATTCAGAGAAGAACCAGGTGTAGTTGATGGCGTTTCTGAGTCAAGATCACTCCTCTCGATGCGACCTATCACTTTCCCAGGCCAGGGCCTATTTTAGAGTCAACCGGTGCAAGCCGTACGACTGGGGTAGGCTCGGGCTTCGTATCATCTGCAGCTTCCGATGCAGACCTTGGTTTTTAGTTTGCCATCTCAAGTGTAAGTGCCTCCTCGGGCCGCACCACTTGCCTCTTTTATCTGGGCTACCGGAGCAATGTACGCTCTCTCATGGTCACTTGATATCAATATGTTGACCGTCCTACACTGGAAAGCCTCTAAACACACAAAACTAAAAAGCACTATTTCATGTGCTCGAAATGGGTGGAATAGAGTCAGGCAATAAAAATCCATTGTATGGCGGATAAGAGTGAGCGTGGGAAAAGGCATTTGGGTCAAGTGATAGAACTTAACCGAGCATATTACTCAGTTCACACCACCGGCATAAACCGCTCGGGACCGTTCAGAAGCCGTTCAGAAACCATTCAGAAGCCACCCGAAAAAGGATCAGGGTAGCGGTATAAGCCGCTTGAAAACCGCCTAAAGCCGATCGGTTTCGGAGCGGCTTTGGTACAAGTGTGGAGTAGAGTCGTTGTAAGACGGCCGCGAGTCCACTGAGGCCCCATTGCCTCGTGGCATGAGAGTTGTCTCCCGGTCAATTAGTTCGGCAGATATATCAAGCTGATATTTCTTTGGAAAACAGGATGAAATAGCTCAAGAAATATATCCAGCCCGAAACTGAAATCGCTGGTTAAAAAACAGCCTGTTTTCGGATGAAAAAATAAATTATGGAACAAGAAATCACAGCTTTCATAGAATTACCAAAATTATACCGAGAAAATGCGGGGCAAAAGATTCAAAAACCTTCGAACGTGCCACTGTGTGGTGATTTGGAATGTTCTTCCAAATGGGATGATGATTGTTCAGTACAAAAATGGAGGAAACCGACTGTTATGAAAACGCACGCAAGTAGACTGGCTTTTGCGTCCCATGGGAGGGGGGTAGCATCCAGCCAAGCGGACAGGAGGGAGAACTCACAAATGCGAAGATATGTCTGAAAATGTGACACACTACTACCGATGTAAATTACAAATGTAGAGACATATCGATTCAGTCCGCTTCAATCACTGCATTATGTTTTAAATTAGTAGTTTCTCCGACCCCTTTCGGTTGGCAGTCTGCTTGACCAAGGTCGACACGGCAAACTGGAATGGAAGGGAGGATCCGTTACTGCACTTCGCCGCACTCGTATGACCTCCCAGGGTTTTCTACTACACATCTTTTCCCCTCGGAAGGCTTTCTCTTTGGGGCCACAGATCTTCTACCCCCTGGCGATGCCTCTAGCTCCAATTGTGCTGATTTATTGCGCCCTGGCTTTACGGGGGTTGAAGCTGCGCCAGCTGAGTTGACTTCCTGAGCTACCTACTCAAACCGGTTAGGCTTATTGCTATGAACAACGAATGGCGAACTACCACCGTTCTCCGATATATTCCCGAGGCACTGTGTGCACCTGATAAAACTCTTTCAGTATTGAAGGGCTCCTTCTAATACCCCCGCAAGGTACATGTATGTAAGTCTTCCCTAGCCTTTGTCACATACCTGTTTTGTTGAGATTATGCTTCTTATCCCATTGCCTCTCGAATAAGTACAGCATGCATCAATCATTACACTTCAACAATCGTTTATATTTTGTTCACTTGAAGTGGCATAATTTTTGATTTGAACTTTGACTGCCGTGAAAGTGGTACCTGACGTTGTCCGTTTGTTGAACTCCGGTCCTCCTTGCTAGAAGTTGTTACCGTAACAGTAGTCAACTTGGAATCTTTACGAGGAAATCAATCAGGAATGCCAGGAAGAGGACAAGGGCAAACCGAAGCAGGACATGAAGTAACCCGACAAGTCCCTGGGGTGTCTTTCGGTGATACTGATTCCTTAGATATTGCTGGGTCTGCCAGTATTGTCAGTGCAATTTCATGCCAATCAGCCAATGGTATAGAATTTAAATGTGATGATATCTATAGATTGAGAATAGTTGAATTAGAAACCCAGCTAAGACAGGCTAGGGAAGGAGCTGAATCTGCCGGGAATGATCAACTCCGAAAGCGGGAGCGAGAGGTGACTTTGGAGACCACGGAGTATACGGCCATTTAGCCTAGCAGTTCCGTGAAGCGATTAATTCGACTTGTACCAGTGTAACCCACGTTTTTGACTTACCAAGAGCGGAATCGTCCCCCTTTTAAGGGAGCACAGAACAGTACTGTAGGTTTTTTAAACAACAGGTGAACTTTGTGGAAAGGAGAGTATCCGATCCAGGAAAGAGATTTTTTGTTTACTGCGTTACTGTCGTGGAAGGGCCAGGGAGGCAATCGACGGGTGCTCGACGCTGGATCTTGAAGAGGGTTACACTCGGGCACGTGAAATTCTAAAAGACCTTTATGGGCAACCATATAGGGTCTCTCGGAACTCGATCGATGGTGTACTATCAGAGGTAAAACGTTCCAAATGCGAATCGCGCTTTCTAGCCAGTCTGATGATAAAAATGCGGAAATGCGGCATCGCATTGAACCACCTAGATTACCAATCGGACCCAAGCCCACCGCACACATTGGAGACCACAGTGCGCAGTTTAGCCACAGAACTACAGATCAGGTGAGCTGAGGAAGCCGAGGGGATCAGTAGATTTCGGCGAGAAACTACTTTTTAGGACCTGACGCAGTTTATAGGCCGTCATGCCCGAACAGCAAACAGTCACTTCGGTCAGCTTATGTGCGAGACGATCAAGTTACCTAAGATTGCGGGGACATAAAGTTGGACTAAGAAACCAAGTAGAGGCCAACCATGGGCAAAAAACACGCGCTATCCCGCGAGGGTGAAAATTTGCCGGTGTGTGGGGTTTGTGGGGCGCCTCATCGCCTAGTGGAATGCCCTCGCTTCCGCAACGTGGACTTCAACGAACGATGGTAAATGGCTGAGACTAGGCGCGTGCTTCTTCTGTCTCAACGATTCACATCGAGCAGCGATGTGCCGAGCGAAATCCAGTTGTATTCAGGATAGGTGCTATGGGAACCATCATAACTCACTGCACAAACCCAAGTAATTGAATGCCGAAGAACCTCCGAAGCCAAGTGTGGTCTGCTCAGTGTCTCGCTTTACTAATAAGCCCACTCGCCTAAGAGTAATAGCAGTCGGTTTAGAAACCCCAGTTGGAGTTAAAAGAGCGTTGGCCCTCGTAGATAGTGGCTCGGATACCACTCTGGTGAGGAAGGAGTTTGCGGAGAGATATGGGATTAGAGGGAAACAATCTTCATGAGCGGTGGGCACAGTGAGTAGCACTCAGGTCATCCAGTCGACTGAACTGCGCCCAAAACTCGTTTCCTTGGTCAACAACTATAGTGCAGAGACTCTAGAAGCAACCACTGTAAAGGATCTGCCGATGAGAGCACCTCAGTCAGTGCAATCGATTCTGACTCAGTGGCCGCATCTCGATGGGGTTACGATCTAGGAGTGGCAGAATAACGAAATTGATCTGCTGATCGGTTGTGATGTACCGGAAGCGCATTGGGTTCTGGATCGAAGAATAGGAAGCCGTAAGGCAACCTATGCAGTACGCACTATATTCGGCTAGACTTTATATGGTAGTACTGACGGAAGATGCGGCAAGCAAATCCAAATCAACTGCACTTCGGTGGAAACGACAAAAATTGAACAGGCTTTCCAATAGCTGTATAAAGCCGAATTCGCCGACCTGGCTTGTGATAGAGATGCTCTATCATGAGAAGATAGGTCGGCTTTGAAAATGGTAGCCGATAACGTCAAGTATGTAATAGATCGTTTCGAGGTTCCTGTCCCGTGGAGACACAACATGAAACCTATGCCAAACAGCCGAGAAATGGCTCTGAAAAGATTACGCCTCCTCAAAACCAGGCTTATTCGACAACCACAATTAAGGATAGAATACACGCGAGCCATGCATCATAACATAGTCGTGGGTCATATAGAAACAGTGAATACTGCGGTAATCAGCGCAAACTTGAGGTGGTACTTACCTCATCACCCGGTTGCGAACCCAAAGAAACCGGGGAAGGTCAGAGTGGTCTTCGACTGTGCCGCGAAATATCCAGTTGTGTCACTCAACGACCAAATAATACAGGGCCCAGACTGGGTGACGCCACTAGTTGAGGTTTTATGTCGTTTTCGGCTAGGAAAACTGGCCGTCTCTGCGGACATACGTGCAATGTTTCTACAAATGGAGATGCCCGTTGAAGGTAGGGAAGCATTCTGTCTTCTCTAGTGGCAATAAAGCAAAGCAAATGGTGCACCAGAAGAGTACGGGCTGACCCTGCATCCCTTTGGGACGGTATTGTCCCACACCTGTGCAAATGTTGCCCTCCGGGAGACCCTCAAGCGTTACCGCGGCACCAACAATCTGTTAGGAAGAGCAGTGGACCACTTCTACGTAGACGATTTTCTGTGTCCTTTTGACGACCCAAGTACTGCTATCCTGTATATGACTGAGATGACCGTCACTCTTAAGGCCAGAGAATTCAGCCTCACTATATTGACTTCAAGCAGCCAGGTTATCAATGATATCCAGAAGCCCGGGAAAATGGAGTGCTCAAGGGAGCTTTTGGGATCCTCTTCACAAGTGGAGAGCAGTCTTGGAGTTCGATGGAAACCCGAAGGCAACCAATTCATATTCACCCTGGACCTGCCCAAACAAACAGCCACACGGAGTGGAATCCTACCATCAGTCTCAAGCCTGTGTGATCCTTTAGATTTCGTTCCGCCATGGTTGTTACCAGCAAAGCGCTTGCTGCAATCGCTGTGTCAGAGGGACTGGTTGGGACGAATCTCTCCAGGATGAAGATGACAAGCGATGGCTTGGCTGCTTGCATAGCCTAGCCTGAAGAGATCAAGATACAAAGATGCTTGGCAGGAATCAAGTGAACTAACGACGCCCAACTCCATTTGTTTTCAGATGCATCAGAAAAAGGCTACGGGATAGTGGCTTTCGGCTGCTGGGTGGGCGAAAATGGTGAGCTGCACAGTCATATAGCATTCGCAAAGGCGAGGGTGGCTCCGCTGAAGACAGTGTCCATTAAGAGGCTGAAAATGACAGCAGCAGTACCGGCCGTGAAAGCCGAGAACCTCATCAGAAGATGCCTCGATCAGATTAACTGGGAACCAAATTTTTGGAAGGACTCAGCCGCGGTACTACAATACACAAACAACATTATCACTTGCTTGAACACTTTCGTGGCCAACAGACTCAATATGATTCATGAGCCGACTCAGACTGATCAATGGCAGTATGTACAATCAGCCAGTAACCCGGCCGACTTCTGCTCGAGGGGCCTTAAAGCACTAAGAAGGCTGCGGACGTGGACAGTGGGACCGGACTTCCTTAATGCATCTAAAGAATTGTGGCCAAAGCCAGTAAAACCTAAGCCCGATGATGGCGATATCGAGACCAAAAGACTGATACTGGCTACAAACTCCACGGGAAGAGTAAGCCCAATAGAAAAGCTGTACCACTTCCCCGACTAGATAACAATGTTAAGTGCCTTGGTCTGGTGGACACAATACTAAGTACTCCCAATGGTTTTGAAAGGCACACGACCATTGAACACGATAAATGTGGGAACGATATTATCGGGTGAGCTGAACCAAGCTGAATTCGATGTTCTCCACCTACTACATTTAGACGCCCTCCCGTATGAGACCCGCGAGCTAGCCAGGATGGATGATAACACCAAAAGAAGCGGGTTGTTGTACAGCAGTATCCGAAGACTATACCCTATTAGAGCCAACGATCCACTGACGAATTCAAATCTGGAGTACGAGACGGAAGCCTCATAATAGTTCCTGGTGACCGCTACACAAGGAGATGCCTGATAGACCATGTACATCGAATAGAGGGACACACAGGTTTTAACCACTTATGGAATAATATACGTCGACGGTTTTGGGTGACAAAGGAACCAGCCACGGTCAAGCTGGTTATAGGCAACTGCATCACTCGTCGTCGCCGGAGGGCGGTAGAAGCTAACAAATGATGCCCCTCCGGCCGTGAGATTTCAACCTGGATAGTGCTCGTTCGTGGAAATTGACGTCGACTGCTTTGGTGCTTCACTTGTACAACGGCAAAGGAGCACGCAAAAGGGGTATGGCAGCCTCATAACGTTTACAATCCAGAGCAGTCCATCTCGAGGTGGTGTATAATATGACCATCGATTCATTTCTAACGGCCCTTCGAAGGTTTGTCGCAAGGCGGGAGTCCCCAAGAACGTACACTCTGACAATGGTTCGAACTTAGTTGGAGCTTCAAAGGAGTTAGAGAAATGGTGGAACAGCCTGGACTACGCCAAAATACAAAACAAGACCGTAACAAAGTGGACAGAATGGCACTTTAACCCAACTTATGCCAGTCATCGCGGTGGCATTCGGGAAGGCTGATACTATCGACTAGGAAAATATTCACGGCCATGACCTCACAACTAAACCTCGATAGTGAGACGTTGACTACTTTACTGACAGGTAGAATGCACACTGATCAGCGGACCCCTGGTGCCAGTCGTCCCAGACCCGGAAGGCGAAACGATTCTCACTCCCAACGACCTGCTACCTGGTCAAACGTAGGAGCAATCAAGCCGAAAACCCTACTTGGAAAGTACATCATAGGATGGAAACAAGTGAACCACCTGGAACAGGCTTTCTGGAAACGATGGACGATGGAGTACTTACCGACACTGCAGCTCCGGCAAAAGTGGATCTCCAAACAGAGGCTGTTCAGACGTGGCAATATCGTCATCCTCGTTGAGGGCCACTTGCACAAAGACGAATGGCCGACTGGAGCGATCAAGGACGGCCGTACAGAGGTCGATGGCCTCTTGCGCACGGTGGTGGTGGGAACGAACGGAGGAGACGTATTGCCAGATATCCGTGGGATATGTTTGCATGAAAGTGGCAATGGCGAGGGCGAAGCCGACTCTACGGACCAAGCTAAAACCAGGTCTACCGGTACCAACTGAAGCTGAACTTATTTATTTATCTTTCACGCATTCTCCTGTGGGTCCCAACCCTTCACACAGTCTTTGAAGTACATTTGTGTTTAATTCCATACGGTGTTTACGATTTACAATGAAGTTAGTTGTCAAAACCCCAATTTAGCACACAACACAACATTGCTTGTGAAACAGCGGAAACCCCTGAGCAAGCTCTTGTTGAACTTTTGTGGAAACATCTCTAGTTCCGGGACCTCCCAGTTGTATTATTATCCGATCTGTGTTCAAGTGGAAATAGGTTATGAGCCAAACATACTTCTACTGTGATAACACCACTCGATGAGCCCCTGATGCTCGAGTACCCTGTAGCCATCTCGATTCTTCAAGCAGAATTCACAGTCTTTATCTTACCATGAACTTTACTCTTGTTCGGGAAGCCTTTTCCTTCTACGTTCCTTTATCTGTCTACGCATCCCGATCACATCGAAGCTCTTTTTCGCACACGGATAATGTCGTGTCATCCTCAGGCAAAACGCTAAGGCATCGAGGTATTGGGCATAACCTCAAGAATAGCTGCAAGCGCGCCTGCGACTGTCCGACGATAGAGGAAGCCCACAGCGACCTACGTATGCACTGACTCCAAGGCCTAGGTAGGTTGGGATGTATCAGTACCCCTATTTACCCCTCGGAAGTTTACCATTTCATGAGAGGATTTTGCTCGCGGTGTAACTTACTTGTGTGAAAGTCCTCCCTAGCCTTTGTCACATACCTGTATTGTTGAGACTATGCTTCTTATCCCATTGCCCCTCGAATAAGTACAGCATGCATCAATCATTACACTTCAACAATCGTTTATATTTTGTTCACTTGAAGTGGCATAATTTTTGATTTGAACTTTGACTGCCGTGAAAGTGGTACCTGACGTTGTCCGTTTGTTGAACTCCGGTCCTCCTTGCTAGAAGTTGTTACCGTAACAGTAGTCAACTTGGAATCTTTACGAGGAAATCAATCAGGAATGCCAGGAAGAGGACAAGGGCAAACCGAAGCAGGACATGAAGTAACCCGACAAGTCCCTGGGGTGTCTTTCGGTGATACTGATTCCTTAGATATTGCTGGGTCTGCCAGTATTGTCAGTGCAATTTCATGCCAATCAGCCAATGGTATAGAATTTAAATGTGATGATATCTATAGATTGAGAATAGTTGAATTAGAAACCCAGCTAAGACAGGCTAGGGAAGGAGCTGAATCTGCCGGGAATGATCAACTCCGAAAGCGGGAGCGAGAGGTGACTTTGGAGACCACGGAGTATACGGCCATTTAGCCTAGCAGTTCCGTGAAGCGATTAATTCGACTTGTACCAGTGTAACCCACGTTTTTGACTTACCAAGAGCGGAATCGTCCCCCTTTTAAGGGAGCACAGAACAGTACTGTAGGTTTTTTAAACAACAGGTGAACTTTGTGGAAAGGAGAGTATCCGATCCAGGAAAGAGATTTTTTGTTTACTGCGTTACTGTCGTGGAAGGGCCAGGGAGGCAATCGACGGGTGCTCGACGCTGGATCTTGAAGAGGGTTACACTCGGGCACGTGAAATTCTAAAAGACCTTTATGGGCAACCATATAGGGTCTCTCGGAACTCGATCGATGGTGTACTATCAGAGGTAAAACGTTCCAAATGCGAATCGCGCTTTCTAGCCAGTCTGATGATAAAAATGCGGAAATGCGGCATCGCATTGAACCACCTAGATTACCAATCGGACCCAAGCCCACCGCACACATTGGAGACCACAGTGCGCAGTTTAGCCACAGAACTACAGATCAGGTGAGCTGAGGAAGCCGAGGGGATCAGTAGATTTCGGCGAGAAACTACTTTTTAGGACCTGACGCAGTTTATAGGCCGTCATGCCCGAACAGCAAACAGTCACTTCGGTCAGCTTATGTGCGAGACGATCAAGTTACCTAAGATTGCGGGGACATAAAGTTGGACTAAGAAACCAAGTAGAGGCCAACCATGGGCAAAAAACACGCGCTATCCCGCGAGGGTGAAAATTTGCCGGTGTGTGGGGTTTGTGGGGCGCCTCATCGCCTAGTGGAATGCCCTCGCTTCCGCAACGTGGACTTCAACGAACGATGGTAAATGGCTGAGACTAGGCGCGTGCTTCTTCTGTCTCAACGATTCACATCGAGCAGCGATGTGCCGAGCGAAATCCAGTTGTATTCAGGATAGGTGCTATGGGAACCATCATAACTCACTGCACAAACCCAAGTAATTGAATGCCGAAGAACCTCCGAAGCCAAGTGTGGTCTGCTCAGTGTCTCGCTTTACTAATAAGCCCACTCGCCTAAGAGTAATAGCAGTCGGTTTAGAAACCCCAGTTGGAGTTAAAAGAGCGTTGGCCCTCGTAGATAGTGGCTCGGATACCACTCTGGTGAGGAAGGAGTTTGCGGAGAGATATGGGATTAGAGGGAAACAATCTTCATGAGCGGTGGGCACAGTGAGTAGCACTCAGGTCATCCAGTCGACTGAACTGCGCCCAAAACTCGTTTCCTTGGTCAACAACTATAGTGCAGAGACTCTAGAAGCAACCACCGTAAAGGATCTGCCGATGAGAGCACCTCAGTCAGTGCAATCGATTCTGACTCAGTGGCCGCATCTCGATGGGGTTACGATCTAGGAGTGGCAGAATAACGAAATTGATCTGCTGATCGGTTGTGATGTACCGGAAGCGCATTGGGTTCTGGATCGAAGAATAGGAAGCCGTAAGGCAACCTATGCAGTACGCACTATATTCGGCTAGACTTTATATGGTAGTACTGACGGAAGATGCGGCAAGCAAATCCAAATCAACTGCACTTCGGTGGAAACGACAAAAATTGAACAGGCTTTCCAATAGCTGTATAAAGCCGAATTCGCCGACCTGGCTTGTGATAGAGATGCCCTATCATGAGAAGATAGGTCGGCTTTGAAAATGGTAGCCGATAACGTCAAGTATGTAATAGATCGTTTCGAGGTTCCTGTCCCGTGGAGACACAACATGATTTGGTCGAACGCACGACTTGTTGACTCAATTCCCGTCCAGCGAATAAAGACGCAGAACGACAGCGATTGATGGTTTTTTGTACTTGTATTGATTGCCCTGTGTGAAGTACAGGAGAAGGGAGGCTGATCTAGCTAATCACCAGAGCTGATGAGCTGGAGCGCGCCTTGCTGTTTTGACGTAGTGTGACGAAGGTCCTTCTTCTTTTTCACGTGTTCTTGTTTTCACACCGGTGGACTTAAACAAAGCGCGCCTAAGCTCTAAGCTCGCAATTGTATTTTATTGAATTTGGTGTCTGCGAAGCCGCTACATCAGTCCCCCTCCAGAAGGACGACCGAGTAGGAGAACTTCGACCTAAGAGAGCGTCGTGAGTTGAGCCAAAAACCAGCTGAATAGTTCCAGCTGGAAAAGGTTTGTGCTCAGCACCTCTAAGGTGATCTAAGGACCTCTGGGCCATATATAGCCGCAGAGAAGGTTACTCACGCGTGAACTGGTGGGGTATCCTCTCCCCGTGCTCTCTATCTAGAAACCTTAAGTGGGGACAGGGACGTGCCAAACCATGTACAAGGCACGTAGGCAACAACAACAACAACAAAAAATGGTAATGTTCATATAGTGACACATGTCCATTGTTAGTGGTGTGCCAGATCCTTCCTAGGTAAACAACGACTGACCCTAGAAGAGATAAGAAAAACTGGATACAGTATGCAATCAAAAGGGGAAATCTATGTAAGAACAATAAAGTCAACGAATCGTGCAGGGAAACGAACATGCCTACCAGACCTGGTGGAACGTGATGGGGGGTCGACCTGTGACTCACGCGTGCTGGAGCTAGATGTTGTTGGGGTCGGGCAAACGTCTGTGTTTTTACCATCGACGGGCAACGGCGTAGGCTGGGTTTCCGAGTCGACGAACGCTGGCTTAAGGCGGTCGATGCTGACGGTTTCTTGCCGACCATTGAGATCGATGATGAACGTTTTTTCTAAACGCCGAATGACTTTGTGCGGGCCAGAATAAGCTGGAGTCAACGGGCGGCGGCTCGGCGTACGCAGAAAAACGTGCGTGCACGTATGTAGGTGACTGGGAATAAACGACGGCCGATCTGTCGAACGGACAGGAATACCAATCTTCTGACGCATGTAGATCATGAGACGTTGAGTGTAGTCTCCAAGGTTGGGGAAAGGTGCGCTCACCTTGGGTGCGACAAATTCACCAGGGAGACGAGCGGTGGTGCCGAAAGTCATGGACGCAGGTGTGCAGGGAGTGTCGCTGCGCAACGTATTGCGAATGCCCAATAAAACCAGTGGTAAGACGTCCGTCCACTGAGGATTGTTGTGAGCACTGAGCGAAGTTTTGAGGTGCCGGTGAAAACGTTCGACCAAGCCATTTGCCTGGGGATGATAAGCTGTGGTGCGAATACGCTTAGTGCCAGTCAGTTGGAGGAGATTGTCGAAAGTGGCAGATTCAAACTGAGCTCCTCGATCGGTGGTTACTGTGGTAGGACAACCAAAGCGGGAAATCCAGTGTTCCATGAACGCACGGGCGACAGTTTCACTGGATACATCCGGAATGGGTATGGCCTCCGGCCAACGAGTGAAACGATCAATACAAGTGAGTAGATAGATCATACCTCGGGATGGTGGCAAAGGTCCCACAATGTCGACGTGCACGTGAGCGAAACGGGCGTCTGGAGTCTCAAAATTTCCGACTGGACTGGTGGTATGTCGCTGTATTTTGGCTCGCTGACAAGCAATGCAGTTACGTGCCCATTGACGAACGTCGCGATCCATGTTTGGCCAAACAAATCGGGCACGGACTAGTTTGCATGTGGCCTTGATACCCGGATGGGATAGACCGTGCAACACATCGAAAATTGGACGGCGATGTGAAAGTGGTACGATTGGCCTTGGGTGATCCAAGGTGGTGTCGCAGAGGATAGTGCCAGCAGATGACGGAAGAGGCAAAGCCCGCACTCGTAGACTTGTATCGCGAATGGTTTGTTGAAACTCAGGATCCTGCTGGCTTTGTGCCAGGTCCTCGAGATTGATACCGAGAGCAGCGGGCGACCCGAGACTGTGGATCCTGGAAAGAGTATCTGCAGCCACATTAGCTGACCCGGAGATATGACGAATGTCGGTAGAAAATTGCGATATGAAATCCAGCTGGCGAATTTCCCGTGGGGAATGACGATCAGACGCGTTGCGGAAAGCATACAGTAGTGGCTTGTGATCTGTGAAAATGATGAATTCCCGTCCTTCCAGAGCGTGGCGAAAGTGACGTATGGCGGTGTAGACGGCAAGTAACTCACGACCAAACGCACTGTATTTGGATTCTGCGGAAGACAGGCGGCGTGAGTGAAAAGCCAGAGGCTCCCAGGCGCCGTCCACGGCCTGCTGGAGAACGCAGCCAAGTGCGACATCGGAAGCATCAACAGCGATACTGACGGGAGCATGGGGATCCGGATGACGGAGAAGAACCGCAGACGACAAGGCCTGTTTGAGCTGAGAAAAGGCCTCCTGGGCTTGATCGGTCCAGATGAGGGTTCGTTGTTTGCCCCGCAAAAGATCAGTGAGCGGTTGCATCAGGGTGGCGCAGTGTGGGATGAACCGGCGGTAATAATTGACAAAGCCGTTAAAACGTTTAAGCTGTTTGAAGGACTGTGGAAGTGGAAATTCAGCAATATCACTGACCTTTGTTTCAGCCGGACGAATGCCGTTGGCGTCGATGATGTGGCCGAGGAAGAGCAATGACGGCTTCCCTAATTCAGTCTTGGCGGCATTGATGGTAACACCGTGCTCTGTTAACCGCTGAAAGAGCTGTCGAAGATGAAGCTGATGTTCGTCAACGCTGGGGCTAGCGACAAGAATATCATCGATGTAAGCGTGAACGAAGGGCAGTCCGCGGGTAACACCGTCAATAAACCGCTGGAACGTTTGGGACGCGTTGCGCAAGCCAAATGGCATACGGAGAAACTCAAATAGACCAAACGGAGTGGTAACGGCGGTTTTTGCAACGTCCTCGTCGGCGACCGGAATTTGATGATAGGCCCGGACCAGGTCGATTTTGCTGAAGATGGTGGATCCAGACAGAGCAGACGTGATATCATGAATGTGAGGCACAGGATATCGATCTGGCGTTGTGACCTGATTGAGGCGACGATAGTCACCACACGGACGCCAGTCGCCCGAAGTTCTCTTCGGCACCATGTGCAATGGAGAGGCCCACGGGCTGTTCGAAGGACGGATGATGCCTAGGTCCAGCATTTTCTGGAATTCAAGACGAGCGACGGCCAGTTTGTCTGGGGCTAGGCGACGCGGACGGGCAAAAACAGGAGGTCCAGCGGTACTGATGTGATGTACAACAGCCGAGCGCACCATGGGTAAGTGGTTTGCCGGTCCGGTTAGAGACGGAAACTCTGCTAAAATTTTGGCGAAGGTATCGTTGGCGATAGGAGCTACGGACGGTCGAACAACGTTGACCAAGCAGACAGATCCAACAACAGCACGATGAGTCACAGGGTCGGTTAACTTACGAGAAGCGGGATGTAACGAAAGGTTGAAATGATGCAGAAAATCAACTCCTAAGATGGGCTGGGAAACGTCAGCAATGACAAAAGTCCACTGAAAAAAACGACGCAACCCCAGATCTAACTTGAGACGCCTAGTACCAAAAGTGGATATACGAGACCCATTGGCGGCCTGAAGCTCTAAAGTTTGCCGGTGCTGACGATCAGAAGGGTTAGGGGGAACGACACTGATCTGTGCGCCAGTGTCAATCAAAAACTGACGGTGGGAGATGAGGTCCTTGATAAATAGAAGACGGCAGGGTGTAGGGAGGCCAACGAGCGCTGCCGTACCTACACGTTGGCCGACGAGTTTCCCTGGTTGTCGTGGAACGTGCACGGGGGTGTACACTTCCTGGCGCTGGCACGATACTGGCGGTGATACCAACACCATGTCCAAGTGTGTGCATCGGGAGAGGATAGCCTAGGAGGACTGCGAGCGGCAATAGGCCGACGGGTGCGAGTTGGGGAGCGGCTACGACGTGCCGAACGTGAAGACTGAATAGCGGTCACGTCCGCCCGAAGGGCACTGAGTTGTGCAGCTAAATCTGTGAGAGTCACCTCCGTAGTGGTTGTGGACGAACGAACACACTGACTAATTTGGGCGGAGGCGGTTTCCATAAAGCGGTCCGCCGCCAAAGCCAGTCTGTCTAGTGAGACTTCATCTACGAGAAGGGCCAGAGTGCATTGCGCTTGTTGGGGTAGCTGCTGCATCCACAATTCTCGCAACATCATGTCACCAACTTGGATGCCCTTGGCCAGCTGTCGCATACGACGCAGAAGCTGTGAAGGCTTCTGGTCACCGAGGGAAATGCCACTTAGCAGCTGACGAAGACGGTTTGAGTCGGAGACCCCGGTGCGATCTAAGATAGCCTGGCGAAGCATATCATAAGGCTTGTCCGTGGGTGGGTTGGAGATGATATCCTCGACAGCTTCAAGAATATTTAAAGGAAGTTCGGCAGTGAGATGCACATACTTCTGTTGCTGGGAGGTGATTCTGGAGGCAGCAAACTGTGCTTCCAGATGAGTCAGCCAAAGAGAGGGATTACCCGGAATGAAAGGTAACGCTTTCACTGGGCGCGCAATAGACAGCGTTTCAGGCACCGCAGGGTCAGACATAGTTAACTTAGCGTCATCCATATCAAATAGACAGCAAAATAAATATACGATGGCTGATCGAAATTAACACCAAAAAAGGCTCAATACGTATGTGCACAACGAAAACAAAAGGAACGCTGAAGGGCACGGACGATATAATAAATAAATAAAAATTAATAATAACTTGGAACGGGCTCACCAATTTGGTCGAACGCACGACTTGTTGACTCAATTCCCGTCCAGCGAATAAAGACGCAGAACGACAGCGATTGATGGTTTTTTGTACTTGTATTGATTGCCCTGTATGAAGTACAGGAGAAGGGAGGCTGATCTAGCTAATCACCAGAGCTGATGAGCTGGAGCGCGCCTTGCTGTTTTGACGTAGTGTGACGAAGGTCCTTCTTCTTTTTCACGTGTTCTTGTTTTCACACCGGTGGACTTAAACAAAGCGCGCCTAAGCTCTAAGCTCGCAATTGTATTTTATTGAATTTGGTGTCTGCGAAGCCGCTACAATGAAACCTATGCCAAACAGCCGAGAAATGGCTCTGAAAAGATTACGCCTCCTCAAAACCAGGCTTATTCGACAACCACAATTAAGGATAGAATACACGCGAGCCATGCATCATAACATAGTCGTGGGTCATATAGAAACAGTGAATACTGCGGTAATCAGCGCAAACTTGAGGTGGTACTTACCTCATCACCCGGTTGCGAACCCAAAGAAACCGGGGAAGGTCAGAGTGGTCTTCGACTGTGCCGCGAAATGTCCAGTTGTGTCACTCAACGACCAAATAATACAGGGCCCAGACTGGGTGACGCCACTAGTTGAGGTTTTATGTCGTTTTCGGCTAGGAAAACTGGCCGTCTCTGCGGACATACGTGCAATGTTTCTACAAATGGAGATGCCCGTTGAAGGTAGGGAAGCATTCTGTCTTCTCTAGTGGCAATAAAGCAAAGCAAATGGTGCACCAGAAGAGTACGGGCTGACCCTGCATCCCTTTGGGACGGTATTGTCCCACACCTGTGCAAATGTTGCCCTCCGGGAGACCCTCAAGCGTTACCGCGGCACCAACAATCTGTTAGGAAGAGCAGTGGACCACTTCTACGTAGACGATTTTCTGTGTCCTTTTGACGACCCAAGTACTGCTATCCTGTATATGACTGAGATGACCGTCACTCTTAAGGCCAGAGAATTCAGCCTCACTATATTGACTTCAAGCAGCCAGGTTATCAATGATATCCAGAAGCCCGGGAAAATGGAGTGCTCAAGGGAGCTTTTGGGATCCTCTTCACAAGTGGAGAGCAGTCTTGGAGTTCGATGGAAACCCGAAGGCAACCAATTCATATTCACCCTGGACCTGCCCAAACAAACAGCCACACGGAGTGGAATCCTACCATCAGTCTCAAGCCTGTGTGATCCTTTAGATTTCGTTCCGCCATGGTTGTTACCAGCAAAGCGCTTGCTGCAATCGCTGTGTCAGAGGGACTGGTTGGGACGAATCTCTCCAGGATGAAGATGACAAGCGATGGCTTGGCTGCTTGCATAGCCTAGCCTGAAGAGATCAAGATACAAAGATGCTTGGCAGGAATCAAGTGAACTAACGACGCCCAACTCCATTTGTTTTCAGATGCATCAGAAAAAGGCTACGGGATAGTGGCTTTCGGCTGCTGGGTGGGCGAAAATGGTGAGCTGCACAGTCATATAGCATTCGCAAAGGCGAGGGTGGCTCCGCTGAAGACAGTGTCCATTAAGAGGCTGAAAATGACAGCAGCAGTACCGGCCGTGAAAGCCGAGAACCTCATCAGAAGATGCCTCGATCAGATTAACTGGGAACCAAATTTTTGGAAGGACTCAGCCGCGGTACTACAATACACAAACAACATTATCACTTGCTTGAACACTTTCGTGGCCAACAGACTCAATATGATTCATGAGCCGACTCAGACTGATCAATGGCAGTATGTACAATCAGCCAGTAACCCGGCCGACTTCTGCTCGAGGGGCCTTAAAGCACTAAGAAGGCTGCGGACGTGGACAGTGGGACCGGACTTCCTTAATGCATCTAAAGAATTGTGGCCAAAGCCAGTAAAACCTAAGCCCGATGATGGCGATATCGAGACCAAAAGACTGATACTGGCTACAAACTCCACGGGAAGAGTAAGCCCAATAGAAAAGCTGTACCACTTCCCCGACTAGATAACAATGTTAAGTGCCTTGGTCTGGTGGACACAACACTAAGTACTCCCAATGGTTTTGAAAGGCACACGACCATTGAACACGATAAATGTGGGAACGATATTATCGGGTGAGCTGAACCAAGCTGAATTCGATGTTCTCCACCTACTACATTTAGACGCCCTCCCGTATGAGACCCGCGAGCTAGCCAGGATGGATGATAACACCAAAAGAAGCGGGTTGTTGTACAGCAGTATCCGAAGACTATACCCTATTAGAGCCAACGATCCACTGACGAATTCAAATCTGGAGTACGAGACGGAAGCCTCATAATAGTTCCTGGTGACCGCTACACAAGGAGATGCCTGATAGACCATGTACATCGAATAGAGGGACACACAGGTTTTAACTACTTATGGAATAATATACGTCGACGGTTTTGGGTGACAAAGGAACCAGCCACGGTCAAGCTGGTTATAGGCAACTGCATCACTCGTCGTCGCCGGAGGGCGGTAGAAGCTAACAAATGATGCCCCTCCGGCCGTGAGATTTCAACCTGGATAGTGCTCGTTCGTGGAAATTGACGTCGACTGCTTTGGTGCTTCACTTGTACAACGGCAAAGGAGCACGCAAAAGGGGTATGGCAGCCTCATAACGTTTACAATCCAGAGCAGTCCATCTCGAGGTGGTGTATAATATGACCATCGATTCATTTCTAACGGCCCTTCGAAGGTTTGTCGCAAGGCGGGAGTCCCCAAGAACGTACACTCTGACAATGGTTCGAACTTAGTTGGAGCTTCAAAGGAGTTAGAGAAATGGTGGAACAGCCTGGACTACGCCAAAATACAAAACAAGACCGTAACAAAGTGGACAGAATGGCACTTTAACCCAACTTATGCCAGTCATCGCGGTGGCATTCGGGAAGGCTGATACTATCGACTAGGAAAATATTCACGGCCATGACCTCACAACTAAACCTCGATAGTGAGACGTTGACTACTTTACTGACAGGTAGAATGCACACTGATCAGCGGACCCCTGGTGCCAGTCGTCCCAGACCCGGAAGGCGAAACGATTCTCACTCCCAACGACCTGCTACCTGGTCAAACGTAGGAGCAATCAAGCCGAAAACCCTACTTGGAAAGTACATCATAGGATGGAAACAAGTGAACCACCTGGAACAGGCTTTCTGGAAACGATGGACGATGGAGTACTTACCGACACTGCAGCTCCGGCAAAAGTGGATCTCCAAACAGAGGCTGTTCAGACGTGGCAATATCGTCATCCTCGTTGAGGGCCACTTGCACAAAGACGAATGGCCGACTGGAGCGATCAAGGACGGCCGTACAGAGGTCGATGGCCTCTTGCGCACGGTGGTGGTGGGAACGAACGGAGGAGACGTATTGCCAGATATCCGTGGGATATGTTTGCATGAAAGTGGCAATGGCGAGGGCGAAGCCGACTCTACGGACCAAGCTAAAACCAGGTCTACCGGTACCAACTGAAGCTGAACTTATTTATTTATCTTTCACGCATTCTCCTGTGGGTCCCAACCCTTCACACAGTCTTTGAAGTACATTTGTGTTTAATTCCATACGGTGTTTACGATTTACAATGAAGTTAGTTGTCAAAACCCCAATTTAGCACACAACACAACATTGCTTGTGAAACAGCGGAAACCCCTGAGCAAGCTCTTGTTGAACTTTTGTGGAAACATCTCTAGTTCCGGGACCTCCCAGTTGTATTATTATCCGATCTGTGTTCAAGTGGAAATAGGTTATGAGCCAAACATACTTCTACTGTGATAACACCACTCGATGAGCCCCTGATGCTCGAGTACCCTGTAGCCATCTCGATTCTTCAAGCAGAATTCACAGTCTTTATCTTACCATGAACTTTACTCTTGTTCGGGAAGCCTTTTCCTTCTACGTTCCTTTATCTGTCTACGCATCCCGATCACATCGAAGCTCTTTTTCGCACACGGATAATGTCGTGTCATCCTCAGGCAAAACGCTAAGGCATCGAGGTATTGGGCATAACCTCAAGAATAGCTGCAAGCGCGCCTGCGACTGTCCGACGATAGAGGAAGCCCACAGCGACCTACGTATGCACTGACTCCAAGGCCTAGGTAGGTTGGGATGTATCAGTACCCCTATTTACCCCTCGGAAGTTTACCATTTCATGAGAGGATTTTGCTCGCGGTGTAACTTACTTGTGTGAAAGTCCTCCCTAGCCTTTGTCACATACCTGTATTGTTGAGACTATGCTTCTTATCCCATTGCCCCTCGAATAAGTACAGCATGCATCAATCATTACACTTCAACAATCGTTTATATTTTGTTCACTTGAAGTGGCATAATTTTTGATTTGAACTTTGACTGCCGTGAAAGTGGTACCTGACGTTGTCCGTTTGTTGAACTCCGGTCCTCCTTGCCAGAAGTTGTAACCGTAACAACCTCCTCTCTGGTGGATAATAACGTGTGAAGCCACAAAAAGTGTCCAGGTTGCAATGGAACGTCAAATAAATTCCCGTCATAATGCTTTTTTGCTGCTGTTGTGTTCTTTGGGGATGAGCCTGGGCGAGGTCATCAACCCTCCTTATTGTGTCTCAAAGCCTGCTGGCGCACTCCGTCATAGTAGCTTTCTGGCAGTGAATAGTAGGCAACGTGAAATTTGACGAAAGTCGGACCTTTATCCTCGCTCAAAGGAAGCTTGGAGTCCGGCTTGTCGACGCGAGCACCGAACCACGATACGGCAAAAAGCGGGATTGTTTTTTGTGTCCTAATCCATATGATGTTCGAAGATGGCTTTGAAGAGGTTGATAATTGTTCGATTACCGAGTACGACCAAACCATTTCCCCGTGGGTGATGGAAGGCTATTTGTGTCTGGCCACTACCAGGGGACCTGCAAAGCTCTTATGTGAGATAGCTGTTAAGGCTTGTACCCCTTCCAGAATACAGTTGGCCTGCTCCACCCCACTAACATATCCAACTTCTTGGGACTGTGCTCGCAACTGGACTCGGGGTGCCGCTTCAGACCTCTCAGTGAAATAGTTTGCCAGAACCAGTAAGAGTTTATTTCCAAGCAGACGTTCGTCCAAATACATATCAACTATTTTATTTGGAAACCAGTCACCATGGTCTGCAAAGGAGCTTGGTTTGCGGTTCCGGGACTCTTAGAACCGCTGCGACTTCCGCGGGTCCTGCAGAAGCCTAGCATACGTCTGCGCTGGTAAGGCCACCGGAAGAGTGACGCGGCTGCTTGCTGTATTTTGTTGGCACCGGCATGGCCCAGCTCGGCATGCAACATTGTAAGAACCCTGTGCACCATGGAAGGTGTGACAGTAGTTTTGACTGGACAATTGGAACGCAAATGGGGAACTAAAACATTATCCACAGTGTCCAAATGATCCCAGAGACTCCATGGATGCTTGGTCTACAGACCACACCAAGCCACACCTCGCTGAGTGAGCTTATTGCTTCCTGCCTTCAACTTTACATAAACAAAGCCTGTGTCGCTAAGGCCAAAGTGGGTTTTGCCACATCGTTTCCCGGTATACTCACATAGACTGATCTGTGCCAAATTTGTTGACAGCGAAGGGGGTGCAATCTCCGTGCTTTTGAACTGGCTTCCTCGATAATTCATCCACAGTCGAAGGACGGCCACCAGCCCAATGTCTGGCCACGTAATCAAACTCCCTCAACTGCTCTCATCTTCGAAAGGCTCACCAGTGATATTCTTTAGAGCATCACACCATCAGAGTGCCTGAAGTTCCGTGCAAATTAAAAGTCGTCGGCCAACAAGGTATAGTCTAGCCCCTTGGCAAGGATGGCCAAAGCCAGCGTTTCTTTTTGTATTATGCAGTAATAACCATAGCTTGTCCCTTCCGTAGGCAATCACGAGCTCGTTTCCATACCGTACAACCTGCGGTAGCACGGCTCCAGTGGCCACGTCACTCGATTCCTTGTCCAGAATGAACTTACCAGCTCCATAGGAAGGGGCTGTTAGTAATAGCACGGGTATTGAGCAGATAACTGACAGAGAGTACGTAAAGATTGCTAGAACCGTCCGTCTAGATTGATCTGTCGTCTTCGTGCCGTTCGTTCTTCAAAACCCTTGATAAGGCGGCAGTAGAAAGAAGAGAGTACTGGAAATTCTTCAGTTCCTCAAGGTTGCGAGGGGTTGACCAGCTTAGGACCTGTTCAGTTTTGCCCGGATCAGTTCCTATTTGCTGGTCAGATACAACGTCACCCAGAAAATTAGCTTCCTAGAAGAGAACTTTACACCTGAAAGGTTTCAGCCTAATTCCTGCATCTCTGATCATTCCGAAAACTAGTTCTAGGTTTCTTAAATGCTCCTCCTTCTTTCTCCCACGAGTCAACACATCATCAGTGTGTACAATGCACTCTCAGGGAGTAGGTCCTTCTAAAAGACGATGCATCGGACGACGGAAAGTAGCAGGCTTCTCAGACAATCCAAAAGGCACAATCTAAAACTCATAAGGCCCAGATGAGCTGCGAACAGTGAAATCTCACGATCTTGTCATGAATTCAACTTGCCAACAACCGGATGCAAATTCTAGCGTGCGGAAGCACTGACTGCCCCTAAGGTGTCGAACATGTCCCCGTGGGGGGAAGTGGGAGTGAGCCACGCTTGGTGAAGGCAATAAATTTCCTCTAGTCTGCACACAAGCGAAGTTCCCCATCCTGCGCCTTAACGATTACCCCAGGGAAGACCAAGCAGAATGTGAAGGCTGGACAACGTGGCTTATCAGCATTTTCTGAATCATGCCGTGCTCCAATGCTGGGTAATAAATCGTATCCTCCAAAAAACTGTTCAATAGATTTTGTATCCCCAGTGCCAGTTCAATATTTGACTAAATCCGGACAGGAAAGAACAGTACTGGAGAGTGTCATGGGACGAGGGTAGGTGTGAGCCTAACGTGTCCAGGTAAGTGCATCGGTAGGGTCTGGGAAGCTCCCTCGGAGCTGCAAACTCCGGCTTGTGGCAGCTTGATTTCAGCTTGCGTGGCCAAAATACTTTTCGTATATTTAAAAGAAGAAAGGGGATAAATATGCTCCATTATACGTGTACAACTAATGAAATGTTGTCTGCCGGTGTTATACTGGCATGGTATGGTAACAGACGTCAGAACCCCTGCTTTGTTTTCGCGTCTACTTGTTGCTTTTTTCATTTGTTCCCGTTCAAGGCTGCCGTGGTGTTTGCTTGAAAGATTTTTGAGATTTCCCAGTTTCATGTTACATATACTGGGAGGATCGCTGAGGTGGTGAAACTGAGAAGACAAGAGTGTAAACGTAGGAAGTAAAGAGAGAAAGGAAACCCAAAAGTCAATCTATAGTTGAGTGGAAGATGAAGTTGTATTGGAGCCTACAATGAAACTGGCCTGTTTGGTTGAAATGAGGACGTTAGCTGGAGTGGCATTTCACCTTGCCATCACACAACCTGCAATGCGAGACAAAATCCAACAGTTGTTACATATTTAGGGTGAACCAAACCAGGTTGAGAACGGCTGGTACTTCAGGCACTTTTCAGCTTTACGTTTTGATGTGCTGTAAGATGAGAGGCGAACATGTCCCCTGAACCCTTCCGCCCAGGAGCAGAATTCGTTTCCTTTTTCCTCGTTTTTGTTTTGTGGTTCGGGTGCTTGGCTCTCTCAATGTCTTCGGGACTCATTTTACCATATAATTTTCAGCACTCTAGTATCGCAATTCACTTTTGTCGGCCTCCGCGGTCAGGGCTCAAAGGCCCTATTTTTTGTGAGGCATCTTCACCGCATATATACAGGGGCCTACCGCAGCTTGCCACAAATCAATCTTTCTTCTTTAAGGTTTCTAGGAACCTCACACCAGGCCACTGGTCACTACACCGTTTTTGTTTTTGGCAATAAGGGTAGTATTTGGTTGCGCTATTGTGGAAATGCGGTAATGGTTTCTTCCCGTAGGATCACGCCTCATGTGCAGTGAAGGCATTTGGTTCTGTGTGTAGTCATAGGCGGTGTGATATCATAGTTGTGTCGTCATATGTTCGAAGGCGTAGAGACCAACTGGTATGTGAAGGGCCTTACAAGGGGGAAGTTTCCGAATACTACTGCCAACGGAGGGGGCAGAAGCTGGAACTCATTGTCGGCCGCTCTAAACCATCACTGATCGGTTTGTCTTGTTGATACTCTGGGAACAAATCTGGCTACGCTCGGTCCATCCTGCTCTTGAAATCAGGAATGGTATCACAGGAGATGACTATCGGTGGCAGCTCATTCCAGGAGCTTACTACCTGGATGTGAAGAACTTTTATCTCACATTTAGTTGATATTTTTCTTTCCTCAGCTTAAATTCGAGACCTCTCAGGTCGTCCGCGGGCGCAGGGTGGAAAATTGTGTGGGGATCGACGGCGAGGACGCTCGTTTTAAACTTAGAGAATTTCAATGAGGTCACCTCTTAGCCTTATCTTTTTCATGGAAATTAGATTGGGATGGAACAATCTTTCTTGGTATGGTTTAAGCTTTTGACTCTATCATTCTGGTGGCAATACGATGCACTCGTTCCATACAGTTAATGACCCTCCGCGGCGGCCAAGCCTGTACACACTGTTCCGTGAGAGGTCGAACCACCAAGCGGTATAGTGGCAAAACATTTGATGTTCGGTAGACGTCAGAGCTCGTCTGAATTAGAAGAGTTTTCTGAGCTCGGCTCCAGTTGCCTCCGGGTACGGGGCAGATGGTGTTAAACCATGGGTGGAATTTATTCCTTAATCTCGCCCAGCGTTCGTTGACCTAGCCCCTAGTGAACTTTAGGAAGTGCCAGTTGAAAGTGGGACCGAGAAGGCTGTCAGTATTGGTCTTTCTAGAAGGTTTAACGGTAGGATCCACTTCGTGGTCCGTTGTACTACCGCTTGAATATCAGTTGCCAAGTTGCTTCTGTTTCCGGTTCTTCTCGCTGTTAAGTCGTCCGCGAATAATTATTACGGATTATTTAGAGAGTATTTGAGATCGCTGATGAGCAGCAGAAACAGAATTAGGGCTAGAAAGGATCTCTGTCAAACTCTACTGACTACCTCACCCCCGGGATGGATAGGTCGTCGACAAAACTACTTCGGAAGGTTCTACCTTCAAGGAAGTCAGGGACCGAACTTTTCAGCAGACCACCGAGACCTCAGTCGGACAGTATCGCTGCTCACAGTCTATGGTTTACATCACGGAAAGTTTTACTGGAGCCTACGAAGCAGACTACGACCCCCAGTCCTTCTCCGAGATTGCGGATGACATCGTGTAGGGTGCATATTAGGCTTGTGTGGCAGGAGTTGCCTTTAGCGAACCATGTTGTGCATCATTTAGCGTGTCAATTTTAGCGACACGAGCAACTGTGTGATCCCTAACCAGCCCTTCGATGCTCTTACCCACTACACTGGTCAGGCTGACTGGTCAGTAGTTTCCCGTCTGTCCGGGAGCCGTTTTTATGGATGGCTACAACTGAGGCTTTTTGCATTCCGTAGGAACCCTGTCTTCACCGATGGAGGCGATGAACATTATTTGCTTTGAGTGATAGATTACCTTTGCTAGCAGCTTTACCGTTGCTGGGTAAATTCCATCTGACTTTGCTGATTCGAGTGGGTTTGTTCTCTCTACGTTCTCTGAGACTGCCTTTGGAGTGACCTCTAGGTCTACTAGTTTGAGCCCATGCCGAGAGAGAAACTCAAAATCTATCCATCAAAATCTCCCGCTTCCCCTTTAGAAAGTACAGCAGAACCCTTCGGGGAGATCCGACAAAAGTTTATTATCTTTAGATGTGTCACCGTCAACCAGGAATTCATCAAAATGCATTACTTGACGTTTGTTTGCCGACGTCGTTGCACATCTGTATACTGATCTTGCCCAGACCAAAGGCCTCACTACTTCCGCTTCCTTGATATAACCCTTCTGTGGATATCTATTACACACACCAAATTCACCGCTGCTGATTCCTGTTACCATTTCCCAATGTATCCCTGCTCTTGAAGTCCTGAACTGATACAGCGGTTCGACGCTGGAGCCCAACTGTTACCGGCTCCTCAGGTGTCTTCTAGTAGGCGGCTGTCGTTCCGGTGAACTAAAGAGATTTGGAAAACACGGGAAGACTATCTGGGCATATTACGTGGACTTTGGCACTGCTTTTGATTCTGCGGGCAAAAGATTTCTGGAAGTCAAACTGCAGTCTATGGGAATAGTTTGAGGAACAAGGCAAAGGGTAAATAGTTTACTAACAGGGCGAACTTTTAGTGTTTGGGGTGGGTAATCATGCCCCAAAATCGGAAAGTTTATCTAGTGGGGTGTCACAGGGTTTGATTGTAGGCCCTCTAATCTTTCTCACCTTCGTCAACGACCTAGTATGTGAGCTTACAAACCCTACCTTTATGTTTTCCGAGGACTTTAAGATAGCTTGAGTAGGTATGGAGCTTGACATGTTAGCAGGAAAAAGCTGTTCACGGAAGTGAGACCTTCCAGCAAACTTCACAAAGTGCCAAAGCATGACCACTAATACAGCAGATAGTGGGAGCGGTGTGGGATCTTTGCAAATGGTCTCTCAGGTCAAAGACTTTGGCGTCATAACATACAGCAGATTCAAGCCGTGAAGGCAGGGCACCACATCAGCCACCATGGTCAATATAGAACCCTTTTTAATTAGATCCACTATGTTGTGTGGAGAGCTGGAGATTTTTGTTTCGATATACCAGGCCATAGGTAGGCCGCGTATGGGGTACTGCTTGCGAGCCAGGGCACCGTACTACCAGGTAGATATGGACTGTCTGGGGAAGGTGCAAGGGCTAGCCGCTAGAATGGTGAATGAGCAGGGGGTAAGCTACAAGGAGCCTCGCCATGCCCTGGATCTGTTCTCAATGAAAGTGCGGCGAGTTTGCGGAGATGTGATGGAAACCTTCAGGGTAATGAAGGGACTGTCAAGTGAAAATCGAGAAGACCTTTTCTGTCCGATCTCAGGGAGAGACACGAGGGGGCATAGCTTTAGACTGCGAAGAAGGCGTTCAAGGCCCCAAATAAGGGCGAATTGCGTCTCGAATAAAGTGTCACCCTGTTAGAATAAGCTCCCTGAGAAGGTCACAAACACCATGGCATTGGAGGCTTTTAGGGAGGCAGCAGACCAATGTTGGGTGGCGGTATACCGCGAATTATGTAAGGCAGTTTTTAGGGTCAAAAGCAATTTACTCCTTGTTTCCACTTTTCTCTTCCGGGGCTAAAACTGCACAAAATCTCCGGTTCTCAGAGCTACGGAAGCGCGATGATAACAATAATATCTGGACGCACCACTGGCTCTATCCAAGCAAGGTCCTGTGAAAACTGGACTGAACTGGAGTGAACAGTGTTTAAGTTACCTAAATTGGGAGCGGTTAGCCCGGGAAGTGCCAAGCGGCTTCAATTTCGGGATAAAGACATTGCGGAAAATTTGCCTGACGTGAAGCTATGGTTTGAACGTTATTATAGTGTGTGCAAGGCATGGAACATATAAAAGTGGTTTATACAATGGTTCATCGAGAGATCAAAGAAAAATGGGGATGTGTAGGAATAAATACATGGACGCACCGGCTAGATATCTGAAGGGTTCAAATCGAAAGACCGGGGGGAGATTCTTATCAATGGATATCCAGACACGGTGGAGGGGAAAATCAACATCAAGTTGACAGTCAGTAACATTGGCTGCGTATTGAGTGGCTTGTTTACACCGATGTCATTTGGACAAATCCCTAGGCCGGCGGACAGTGGTTGGGAAAATCTAGAGTCGGAGAGGACTCGCGAGGTCAGGTAAGTCTGTTTCGGTTGTCCTCTTCGTAGGTAGTTCCATTGTGATATGGAGAGGACAACGTTTCACTTGAAAGTGAGATTAAAGATGAATACCTCACAAGGAATATATTGTGCGGTCAAGGCGGCATGAATGATGGTTGGATGCTCAGCTGGGGATTTCAAAATGAGTTCATTGAGGAAGCAGTCAGATGGAACGAAGGGATGGAGCAAATCCTTCAAGGCAAGGATAAGCAGATGATGTGGTGAGATGAGATTTCGGTACGCAAGTCTTATGGCAGTGGTTCGCAAAGGACCAGACCCGAGGCGATGATGGACATCGTACCGGGTGTAAGGATAAAGTTTCCGTATACGTTATACAAGAATATATAGACAAATGCCAAACAACAGCGGCTGACTGCTATTTCATTTCATAAGGTTCACCTTTTCTCCGACGGCGGGTCACAAACCAAGGTTCGAGCGTGGGCCCGCTCATCAGACGCGACTGGCTGTTCATGAAGAAAAGGACTGGGCAGCAGGTAAAAGTTGACTAAGATTGCGTTGAATAAAGTAGCCCGAAAATTAGGTGGAAAACGCAAAGGCGATGGTAGGATTCCCGTCGTGATTTGGGTACCCAACGCCTTATGAATGGACGACTGGGAGGTATGCTGGAAGTAATTTTTGGTTTAGTGCGCGATGTCGTTTGGTGTCGGAAATCCACCTCGCGGTCCTGCGGAACTATTGTGGAGGATTGTAGCCCAGGTAGCTATTGTAACTGTAGTGGCTTGCAGTGTAAGAGGCTTCATATAGCATTGGCCAGCGTGAGTAAAAATGTTAACCTTGGCCGTACGGCTTTGAAGATAGCCCAGGGCGATTAGTCAGACGCATTTAGTTCCTGCAGAGTCCAAGAGCAGCTCTTGGTGTACTGATGACTACCCAAGTAACTGACATTATCTGGAAGTAGACCGCAGGTGTGGCAGTCTAGAGGAAGTCCCAGCTGGGAGGTCATGATAAAAGTATCGATAGAAATCCAGTGATTGCAATTTTAGGGGGATAATCGAGGCCTAGAATAAATGGGGACCGGCAGTCCGGAAGTGGTCCCAGCTGTGGTTTGTGATAGCCGGCGCAGGTTTGCTCTTGTAAATACAGCAAGGGTTCTTTTGTTGTGTGAGAATTTCACTATATGTGGTGTAAAACGGCATTTTGACGGCGACCGTCAATTTTATTGTAAAGAAAAATTTCAGTGTGCCTCAGTCTGAGCCCCAGTTGAAAGGTGGTTTGAGCTCGGCTCACCAGTCGACCACATTTTTATCTCAATAGCAATGAAAAGACCGAGCCTGAATTTTCCGGGCACCATCGAAGAGGGGTTCAGTTACTAAGGCTTATACGTCTTTGGTGTTCAACCATCAGTACTATCCCACTAAGGGTTCCTTGATTGCGATTTCCAAAACACAAAGAGAATGAAACTTCTTCAGCCGGAGGTTCAGCAAGCATACCAACGGAATCCTAAAATCACAGTACAGGAACACTGATAGAGCTTGAAACAGCCCGCTTACTTTAATTTTGTATCTTTCTCATATCTTTTTGCTCAGTGGTTGAGGGCGTAAAGGAATGCCAGTTGTACGATAAATCACAGAAAATCTTCACCAAATACACTTCTCACTAGTAAGGAAACCATGAAATTGAATGAATTTGACGATTTAATGAGCATTACGCTTAAACAACAGTGCCGAAATCCATGTCTTTACCACTGCGCAAAGATATTCACAGGCCCTCTCATATCTTGTTAGAAATAAGATAGCGGCGATTTTCGATGGGACCAGTGTCACGTGGTATGAAGTCTGCATCACAAGCCCAACAATTGGGGCAAGTGCCGGCTTCACCATGGGATTCAGACCACGAGGTTTGTTATTTTGGCTGTGGGTTTATTTTTCATCAATGTTTGACATGTAACTAGCCTAGAATGCTCAATGAAATGTCACTTGGTATGGGAATTTCCTTCGAAAGGTTAACCCACCGAATTTCGATATATCATGCCAACCAGTGTTTTCTCGCTTAGAAAAGAAACACATTTAGTAGTAGTAGTAGTATATTTCTTGACCGTGGTCAATACACATGCACAAGGCTCCGCTGGTGAACTCCAATCAGCTAGGCCTTGAATGGTATTGGGATGTTTGCCACTGTGACTAAAACCGCCCCAGAATTCAGCGAAAATGAGCGACCTTATCAGGATGACACTTCATGCCTTGTCTTACGAGCCATCTTCAAATAAAGTTACGCAGAGCCATTAATCTATTCTTTATTAACTGCATGACTTGTGAAGGCATGAGCACTTTTAGGGTCTTTTCCATGCAAGTAACCCCTTATTGTCCATACTTAGACGAGTCGAACCTTCTTTGTTCTAAAAACACACCCGGGGGGCTACTTGTACACTGACCGTTGAAGGCAAAAGTGCAACATATGATTGTGCACAAGAGGGAGAAATATTTCTTCGCCGACATGTTGGACCCTATGCCAATAAAACTAGAAAATCTGGAAGAATAAGCGCTGATCAACTGTTCAATATTGTCTGTGAACAATTTGATCTGAAATATGTATGGGTTGACTGATTTGAGAAAACATTGTTCCTTTTTCCCTCCAAGGCTTATACCTTGTCATAGTTGTATCTCACTGCTAGGGACGAAATTATAGTCTCACCTCAATTCTAAGCGAAGCTATTCACTGCACACAGGCCGACCATAACGGTTGTCGTTCAGAAGCTTTTCCACCGCTTTTATTTATGGTACACAAGCCATTATGTGGCTCTGTCATATTACTGTCATGTACGGGTAAAAGACATGCTAATCGTTAACCTTTGTGTGTCACTTTCGACAATTCCTCTATTTGCAAAACGTGACAGCAGAAATAAGGCCATTTTTCTTGACCCTCTCCTTATTTTAATATCCATTTAGAATTCTGATAAGATGTAATAATAATAATAATACTAATAATAATAATAATAATACTGGTATATTTCTCGGCCATGGTCGAGACGCACGAGCTAAGGCATGATCACAGTGCAACACTTTACTCAATAAGATAAAATATTCACAAATTCCAGGTATGAAAGTCAAGAGTATGAGCGATAGAAAAACAGCCAGCAACAGTTCGAATGGATCATTCTAATAATGGTTCGCGCGGCCCTTTCAAACCAGTTTCAAATCCGAGCTGGGCGGTGGTGCGCGATGGAGATATCGAAAAATCGTTAACGCAGTGCCAAGGATGCATTATGAACGAGAATGATGCAAGCCAAGGAAAACGGACGCTTACTAAGGTTCTTCAGATGGGGTAAATTCTGAACAATAAGAAAAAAAGAATAAAAACATTTTTAAAGAGATGTGCTCGGGAAAATCGATGCATGCGAAGAGGATAGCGATCCATGAAGAAGATGCAAACCCTGAATGATGGATTTTCCGGAGTTCAATAAACTGAATGAGTTTTGAAGCGAGGAGACATGAGACCAATTCCGTGAAAGTGAACACTGGTGGATGTTGGAGGAAAAGCAGTCAATAAGAAGGTGGCTTTAAATACAGGATCAGTAACATGTCCCATTCAGAAATGAGAAAGCTCAACTGGAGGGTCCTCGAGAAGTGGAGAGTCAATTTTCAGCCGGCCACGGTTCGGGGGAAAGATAAACTGGTAAAGGATAGCAAAGTGGGAAATCTCCGCATGGACTTTGGCGTTATTGGGCTGTTTCACTGACAAATATATATGTATATGTTGACTCATTTGCCTTCAGTGTTATTCAGGGTCATTTCTGTTAACGTACGACATCGTACGGGTATGGTTCTTCTGGCCGGGCAAAGTATGTGTCGGTCAATCGGCCGAGTGTGGCGGTATACTAGCAGCATGCTCCTGTTGGTTGTGTTAGGAAACGCTGAACGATTCGATAGGCAATTAGGAGTATTTCCTATCGCGTGGCTCGATTTTGGTCCCAGTTTCTATTAAAGGTTCCACTTCAGTCTCTGTCCGTACGAGTCAAAGTGGCATCCTTGGTTATCCGGTTTGGCGACTGAGATAGTGGGAGACAACGAACCTGAAATAAGGGGGGATTGTAGCCTGGACGTGGTTCCAGCTGTGGGTTATGATAATATATGAAGACAATAATAATGGACTGGTTGGGTCTGTGTGAGTGGGGCATGGATGAAGTTTCATTTGAGCAGTCAGTGGCACCTACTCCACATTCTGAGTAAAATAGGTTCGCAGTGGATTTGTGCTATACTGCTACAGGCTAACGGAGTTGCGTACACCGGTTTGGTAACTTTGTACGCATTCCAAAGGATTTATGGTTTGCACGTTGGCACGGCAGCTCTCGGGTACTAATAAAAGACCTAGGACTTCACGGTTGAGAATAGTTAGAAATGATAACCTTCAATACCATCTGCCTAAGCAGAACGCAGTTTGACAACGAGGCGATGAGATAGGTTTGAAGTAACAGACTGTGAGCGAATGGGACTGGCACACTGTTAGCTTAGCGCTATACCGTTGCTGTCTCTTCCGGTATAGTGGATATTCTATACTGAGTAGTTTCTGAGGAGCCTTAAAGTAGAATAAACTATTGGGGTGACAGTGGTGATACATTAGAGGTAATTGGTCACGTGCCTTGAAACGTTAACGTGGGTTCATCTACGCTTTTACTCGATGGTGCCATCGTACAGAAACTATACTCTAATGTGGACAAGGCAATCTGATGTAGATATGATTGCATGGTGATTGTTGTATCCCTTTCGTCGTTATCGTATTGCAGGCCAGGAAAACACCGATTTGAGGACTGGTTTTGGAGAGCCTTAAGAAATGCGAATGAGATGGGTCCAAATTTTCGTCAGGGAAGCAAACCCTAACGACCTACATTCAGTGCTCATGGTAGGCGGCACAAGGGCCTTCTTCAGGTAGGGGAGGTAGCACGACACACAACCACTGGCATCCAACATGTGGTGCTCCAAGAATGATCCACACTTTTCAGACTTTTATTATTTTTTATGGTTTTATTACAGTCAGGTACCTGGCTGTCAGGGAAGGCGGAGCTGCTGTTGGTGGGCCATCACAGCTCCCACGCCCCGGCCGAAACATGGACCGCATGTACCAAGCCGCGTTGGGAATAGGTCAACCACACCAGTCAATCCGTAGCAACACTGCAACATGGAGACATGTGTCACATGTGACAAGGCTGGTGTGCCTGGAAAACAAAACAGTGGGGTATTTTTTCTCACTTTTTTATGCTAATCTCTTACTATTTGGTGTTTAGGTCTTATTGGTGGTCAACTGTGTGCAGGGATACGATCACGGCCAGGAATGTTTGCAGAAGTGTCGAGCCAACAATCGCCTTGTCCGTGAAGTCAGAACACCCAGGCCGTTTACATGGGACAAAAAATGCAGGGCTAGGTAGAGTCAACCACAGCCTGCGATTATTCGATGGGGTTTATGTTCAACAAAACGTCAGTCTGCATAAACATGGGGTAAAACTTGCAGCACTAACAACGTGATTCATCGGGACGATCCACAGATGGTTTGTAGTTTTGATGGCTAAGCATCAAATGTCATATGGGCCAATCATGAAGGATGCTAGAGTTCTGTGATAGGGACGGAAAATGAACTGTGAGTGTCTAATGGTGACTACTGGGTGGGAGTTGAGGAGTCTGACGGGTGCTGCTTCTTGGGTTAGAGACAGAGGCGAAGACTAAATAAAAATCATCACTGGAAATGTTTAAACACTATCTTTCAAGCTTTTAGTGGTATTTCATATAATCAAATACGACTACTGAGATGCTGGCCTCAGACATGAAAGTTACTATGTTTAGGCATTGTAACCTGGTAGGTTTACGCAAAGGTGATGGCAACTAGGGTGTATGATGTAGCACATCCTAGGTTATCAAGGGTTCTGGTTAGTATCCAAAGCTTTCCTCATAAGCTCTATCAAAAGTCATATAAGGATTTATAAGAGCAATCAGATTTTGGATGTCCAGCCCCACAAGTAGTCTAGACTTAAACATAATTAAGGAGTCTATGAAACGGATATCAGTTGGGAGTTTATTCCACAAAGTCGTATATTTAAGGCGGAAGAAGTTTTGCCTTGAGGATTTCCGAGAAGTAGGGATCATTATACGGTGCTTCTTATTGCGCAGCTGATGTGTCGAGTTTACACTGAACTGAACTTGGCTAGAGGATGCAGCTTGTTTGTGGAACAACGTAGACAAAAGAGCAAGTTTGAGTCCCATTCTTCTTAGCCACAGAGGATCAAGCAGCAGGAGTGTACACCGCTGCCTGTAGATCAGGGTCGTAGAAGGCCTCAGCAGGTTTTTGGTAAATCGACGCTGTACATTCTCAATGCCGATAATGTCACGTTTATGCACATTTGAAAACACAAGTGTACAGTACTCTAGGGTTGGACGAATATGAGTTTTGTATATCTCTAACTTACTGTTCTTGAGAAGAAAAGTTCTCTGCAACAAGCCAAGGGGCTTATTTGCCCGTGCAGTTATGTAGGAAGTGTGTTCAGAGAAATTGAAAATGTAAGAATATTGCAGCCCGAGTTCTCTTATTGTTAGGTAATATGGGAGTGAGACACCGCAGTTTAGCGTGAGATAACTGCTTTTGTTCACTGAAAATTCCATTTTCCAGCGATCACACCAGGAGGATAAAGACTACGTCGACCGTGATGTTATTCATTGCTACAGGTTAGTTTCCTCGTTCGAATTAGTAGACTATCTTCATATCGTCGGTAAACAAGAAAATTTCGCCATAGGTGATGACATTGCAACTATCATTTATATATAGCAAAGGTATCTGTGATCCTAGAACACTACCTTGGATAACCCCGCTGTTTACCGGGTGGGGGGTTGGTATCTGGTCTTTGATGCTGGTAACTTGCTGACGGTCTTGTGAGTAGGTTTTAAACCAACTGAGTGGGGGGTTTTCAATCCCTCAGCCTCCTGTCTTGTTCAGCAACTTCAGATGCGGGACTCTGTCGAAGGCTTTTGTCATATCAAGAAAGATGATGACGAATGCTCTGTCTTTGTCGACAGCTGTTGTCACCAAGTTCAGAAAGTAAATTGGCAAGTTGAACACGACCGTGATCTGAGAAACCCGCGCTGTCTTGGGCTGATGAGCTTATGTGCAGAAAGGTAGTCGGTCAGGTAGTGTTTTACGACTTTTCCTAGCGGCCTCGAGATCATTGGCGCGTGATTAAACCGGCAGCAATTGGCAATGTCATGCACTGCGCCTTTCTTGTGCCTGGGGATAATAATGGACTAATTCCATTGGCTGAGGAAGGTCCCGGTTTGCCGGGGTAGGTTGCACAGGTTTAGTAGTAGGAGGGGAATATCCGGGCCGCCAAGAGCGAATATTGCTGATGGTAGGCCGTCAGGTCCGGGGTAATAGGTCGGTCTGAAAGTGTGGATGTATCTATTTATATCCGTAGTGGCAACCATGATAGAACTGAGTGAGAAATTTGCGACTGACGGAGTGACGGGCTGGGTACACACTGGACTGAGAGACGCGGTGTTTGTGAAGAAATTATTAAATGTGTCAGCTTTCTTTCTAGGCGATTTTATGAGATTCCCTAAATATGTTTAAGTCTAGACTACACGTAGCTCTGGACATCCAAAAACTGATAGCTCTTACGAATCCTTATATGTCTTTTGACAGAGCTTATGAGGAAAGCGTTGGATACTAACCCGAACCCTTGATAATCTAGGATGTGCCACACCATACGACGTAATTGCCATCACCTAAGCGTAAACCTACCAGTTTACAATGCCTAAACATAATAACTCTCACGACTGAGGCCAGTGCTTCAGAAGTCGTATTTGAATTTATGAAATACCACTGGAAGCAAGAAAGATAGTCTTTGAACATTTCCTGTGCTGATTATTATTAGGTTTTTGCCTCTGTCTCTAACCCAAGACGCAGCACCTGTCACACTCCTCAACCTCCACCCAGTAGTCACCATAAGACATTCACAGCTGAAATTCTGTCCCTATCACAGAACTCTAGCATCCTCCACGATAAACCTATACAACACTTGATACTTAGCCATCAAAACTACTAGCCATCTGTGGATCCTACCGACGAATCACGTTGTTAGTGCTGCAAGTTGTACCCCATCTTTGTGCAGACTGGCGTTTTGTTGAACATAAACCCCATCGAATAATCACAGGCTGTGGTTGACCCTACCTCCCCCTGCATTTTTTGTCCCATGTAAACGGCCTGGGTGTTCTGACTTCACGGATAAGGCGAGTGTTAGCGCGGCACTTCTGCAAACTTTCCTGGCCGTGATGGTCTCCCTGCACAGAGTTGACCACCAATAAGACATAAACACCAAAAAGTAAGAGATTGGCACAAAAAAGTGAGAAAAAAATATACCCCTGTTTTGTCTTCCAGGCACACCAGCCCTGTCACATGTGACCCATGTCTCTGGGTTGTAGTGTCGCTACGGATTGACTGGTGTGGTTGACCTATTCCCAACGCGGCTTGTTACATGCGGTCCATGTTTCGGCCGGGGCGTGGGAGCTGTGGTCGCCCACCAAAAGCAGCTCCGCCTTCTCTGACAGCCAGATACCTGACTGTGATAAAACCATTAAAAAAAAGAATAATAAGAACGTCTAAAAAGTGTGGATCATTCTTGGAGAGCCACGTGCTGGATGCCAGTAGTTGTGTATCGTGCTACCTCCCTACCTGAAGCTGGCCCTTGTGCCGCCTATCATGAGCACCAAATGTAGACCGTTAGAGTTTGCTTCCCTGACGAAAATTCGGACCCACCTCTCACGGTTCCCCAAACCAGTCCTCACATCGGTGTAGTCCTGCTTTGCAGCACGATAACAGCGAAAAAGATACCACAGTAACCATGCAATCATACCCGCATCAGATTTCCTTGCTCACATTGGAGCTTAATCTCAGTACGATTGCACTATCGAGGAAGAGCATAGATGAACTCGCGTCAATGTTCCAAGACAAGTGACCAATTACCTCTAATGTATCACTACTGTCACCCCAATAGTTCCTTCTACTTTGACTCCTCATTATAGAATAACCACTATACTGAAAGAGACAGTAACAGCATAGAGCCACGCAAACAGTACGTTAGTCCTACTCGCTCAGTCTGTCACTTCAAACCTATCCTGTCGCCTCGTTGCCTAACCACGTTCTGCGTAAGCAAACGGTATCGAGGGTTATCATTACTAACCAATCATAACCGTGAAGCCCTAGGTATTTTATTAGTATCCCAGCGATGCCATGCTCACTGGCAAATCACAAATCCTTTTAAACGCATACAGTTACCAAGCCGGTGTACGCAACTTCGTCGGCCTGCAGCAGTATAGCTCAAATCCACTGCGAGTCTATTTTACCCATGCCCTACTCACATAGACCTAACCAATCCATTGTTTATTGTCTTCATATATTATCATAACCAACAGCTGGAACCACGTCCAGACTGAAATCTCCCTTTATTTCAGGTTCGTTGTCTCTCACCATCTCAGCCGCCAAATTGGCTAACCAAGGATGCCGCTTTGACTCGCACGGATAGAGACTCAAGTGGAACCTACCATAGCAACTGAGACTGAAATCAAACCACACAACAGGAGATACCCCTAATTGCTTATCAGATCGTTCAGCGTTTTCTAACGCAACGAACACGAATTCCAGTTCACGCGCATGCCGATAATATACAGCCACACTCGGCTGATCGACCGACACATACCGTGCCCTGCCAGAAGAAACTTACGCATTCAAAGCCGTACATTGCCAGAAATGACGCTAAATAACACTGAAGGCAAATGCATCAACACATACATATATTTGTCAGTGAAACAGCATAATAACGCTGAAGTCCATGCGAAGATTTTCCCACTTTATTATCCGTTACCGCAGGTTATCCTTCCTCCGAACCGTAGCCGGCTGGAAATTGACTCTCCACTTCTCGAGATCCTTCCAGTTGCGCCTTCTTATTTCTAAATAGTACATGTTATTGGCCATGAATCTAAACTTACCTTTTTATGGACTGCTGTTTCTCCCACACCCACCAGTTCACTTTCACGAAATTGGCCTCATGTCCCCTTGATTCAAAGCTCATTCCGTTTCTCAAACTCCGGTAAATCCGTCGTTCAGGGTCTTCATGGATCGCTATCCTCTTCGCATGCGTCGATTTTCCCCCTCTTATTCTTGTTAAAAATTTACTCAATCTGCAGAACCTTAGTTGGCCTCCAGTTTCCTTGGCTTGCATCATTCTTGTTCATAATGCCTCCTTAGCACTGCGTTAACGATTTCTTCGACATCACCGCGCACCACTGCCTAGCCTGGATTCGAAACTGGTTCAAAACTGCCGCGCAAACCATTATCAGAATGATCCATTCAAACTGTTGCTGTCTATGTTTTTCCATTTCTGATACTCTCGACTTTCATACTTAGAATTTTGTGAATAATTCACCATATTGAGTAACATGTTACACCATGATCATGCGTTAGCGCGTGCCTCTCGACCATGGCCGAGAAATATACCAATATTATTATTATTATTATTAAATGGATGATCTGTTTTATGCATCGAGTTGATTGTGAGGCACGAGCGCTGTGCAGTGGGGCTAGCCCTTGAGCTTTGTTTGCATGGGGTAACGCTTTGGTTTCTCGCCTTAGTTGTAGGTCACGGGCCTTGCAGTGGATTTTGTGGGAGAGGCGTTCCAATCTTAAGACCGTAGAAGAGACTCTATTTCGTTGGTACTGCCGTCGAAGCTCGTCATGTTTCTGCTTTAGCCTGGTTATATGTTAACCTGCTGGTCTGGATGAATAGTAGGGGCGTGATATGTTTTCGATGCATGAGTGTAAACTTGAGTAGATGAGGTCAGCGGCGTACTGGGGATTTGCTGTTAAGAAGAACTCATCCCAGTTTATGGAGCGAATTTGAGAGGGGATATGGTCCCATTTAAAGTGACGGAAGGAGGGACCGCTCCACGGTGGGCTACCAGTGCTTGGCTTGACTTGAAGTCTGCAATTGACGATTTTATGGTCGCTACCTGTGAAGTCCTTTAGTACGGAGGCAGAGACGCTTGTTAGACCCAGGGTAAATATCAGATCAAGGATGTTATTCCTCCTGGTAGGCTGTTTTACATGTTGGGCCCACTGGCCCAGGAGAACTCATGAGGAGAGTTGCAAATATTTGTAGGGGGCAGTAAAGGAGGACCAGTTTACGCCCGGGACATTGAAGTCGCCAGCTATAACTTTACCTCCAAATGGCAGGTCAGCGATGTAATTAAACGCGTCAGTGGTGGGATTAAATGTGGAAGTGTCGTTTCTGGGGGTTCGATATATATAATCTAAAATTATGGTCATTTGGGCTAAAGAGATTGTGAACCTTGTAGAATTTTCAACTTTCGCCAGCACAGGCATTTTCCAGTGGGGTGGCAGACAGGCTGCTCTTGACATACCCCATTCAACCTCCACAGCAGCGGTGGACTCGTCGAGTCCTGAAGGTTTGAAAGCCGATCAGTGATATTTGGTCAGAAGGTATGTTCTCGGTGAGCCAAGTCTCAGTGATCAGGATAATGTCGAAGTTGTGGACGACATCCAGTCTTTTTATAGCGGAACGGGAGTTGAATAGTGCTATGGAAAGCATTTCTTTGGGAGTCTTCGAGTCATCATTGGATTTGGTAGCCAGAATGTGCGTAGCAGGGCGTTAATCAATGTGCAGGTCACCCATGCAGAAGGACTGGACGTGAGTTACGGCTTTCATTTGGACTGCTCTATCCTTATCGCCGCAGATTGTACATTGGTCCAAACACTCATGAAGTTCGGTAGAGACTAACACGGGATGCTGAGGTGTTATTGTAACGCAGGTAAATATGTCCGGAGAAGGGTATGGTGACTGTAGGTGGGACCTTTGGGGCAAAACAAGTATAAATCGGAGGAGAGTTACCAAGGAAGCTAGGGAGTCAGTATGAGAGCCGAGAGCGGCCCCATTTAGCGGGCCGTCAATGGTGAGGGGTGAGACTTACGTTGAAGTTATTCTAGAATTAATCTCTGTGGGAGGGAGAGGTCATCAAATAGATCCCGTGGCGACATTTATTTATTTTTTTTTCTGGTCTCAGGCCGGACAGTTCATCCCAAATTGTTTGAGACTCCGAACAAGGAGACCGGAGGAGAAACTGACCAAATTTAGAGCATGGTTGATAACCAAATCGCACCCCCTAGCGACAGGGTGGCAAGCAATTGCAGCAATCTGCCTGCCGGAATGATAGGCCCGCAGGCCCTACACTTCTTTAAATGGGCCATAGGTCCTAAGTGGGGCACCATTATTTTTGGTAGTGAGTTTTGATCACTTTCAGTGGAAGGATGGAGGATGCCACTGTGGCCCGTTATAGGCGAATTGTAGTGACCTCCCCTTTTGCGGCATATTGGCTCAGTGAAGGCTCAAGATGTACAATATCCCTCGTGGCTGATGTGCTTTATGGTTTTCGTTTCCCTTTCACTTTTAGCGGGGTTTGCACGGGATGATCCTTGCGGTGGTGGGTGCATAACTTGTGTCCAAGCCACTGAGGGAGTTCTGGACGCTCTAATAACCATGGCCATTGTCTATCCTAAGCAGACCCAACTGAACTGGGCTGCATTACAACAGCGGAGCGGTTGGTTTCTTCTGCAAGTCTCGCTGCCTTGAAAATTTGAGGTCCTTTCGAATACACAGCTTTTACCCCCCCCCCATCCATTCTGTGAAGTTCTAATTGCACTCATACTTCCGACTGATATCAACTTCTCCTATTATTGGTATTGTCATTCCGTCACAAAAATCAGTATATGCCGTATTACCTGTCAAGCAAGCGGATTCTCCTTCGGCGCCCGGAGTCTCCTTTCTAAACCCAGATGAGGCAGTTCTCCATAATTCACTCTCAGTGGACTCACCAAAATATGATGCTCAAAGATAGACTGCGGATTTAGGCAACCCGAAGCTCTTTGTCTGCTCCTCTTGGGATGATAACCACCTTGGGGAGCTCTGCTTGATGTCTCCTTCTAGCCTGTCTGGGGCTTTCTGCGAAATAACCAACCATCCTGTACTCCTTAAGAGCCTACAAATCCCTTTCATGTAAGAGCCCCCATCGAAATCACTGACACCAAACCAACCCCCGACGACATATGGCACGCCCTCACCATTCCTCGGATCCCCTCTCATAGACAAAGCTTCTAAATCCCTATAGTAATAGTGCCCAAAATAATGGACAGTATTTCCTTAGGCACCTTCCACCACCTCTTGCGCCCCACCTTTGACAAGTGTGTACTCCAACTTTGCTGGAGGCCCATTTAGTACCTCCACCTTTCAATGGAAGACTGTATCACAAACCGAGGCAGTTAAAGGACTGTGTTGCTATAAGTCTCGTCTCCTTAACCCTCCTAGGACAAACTGAAATAACAATAACCCAGACCTTTTAACTATACCTCACATCTTGAAAGGTTTATCTACATCGCACTCCAGCACCGCCCGATGCCAAAGCATCACCATCTCTTCTGTTTTCCATAGCGTACCATACTACCGAACAGCCTACGGACGAACCCTTTCAATTCTCGGTGCTGATTTGCCACCCGCGTATGGGTCTTCTAGCCAGACCACGAATCCAGACTATTCAGTACTGCATAACCAAATTGACCGGCCGAATTCCTCAATGCCAGATATCAATAATAGTATATCGCTCGTTCTTCTTAATAGCCGATCCACCAAAACCAATATCCGGCACTCACGATACTGACCGCCTGTCCTAGTTATAGTACAATCTTGATTACTGGAACTCGATTGACCGATTACACTCCAACGGACCAGATTTCTTTTGTAGGCTGAAACATCTTCCGAGTAAATTTGATAACCCGGTTTGGAGGAAGTTGTTTGGCCTTTTTTAAGCAGGCCTCTGTGGCAACAACACGTCAGCATCCTTTACTTGAATCAGTTACCGACTCATTTTTGCCTACTGTCCACATCCCGGGCCCTCAACTTCATGTTGGATGTGTTTACCGTCCACCAAACAAAAAATCCTCTGGGCTCCTTCATCTAATCCACGCATTTGAATACCTATCCTTACTGCCCTCAAGCGTAAAGATCTTTACTGGCGACTTAAACCCACCTGAGATAGCTTGGTCATTTTTATCTGCACCCGCTAACCTTTTACCCTCTACGACAAGCATTAACGTAGGAGAGCGGGAAAAGGATACACTCTCTCTTACGAGGAAAAACGGCATTCGAGATCTCAGTTTCAACCGTGACCTCCCGAGCGTAGTTACTTCCACCTCCCAAGGTTTTACCGGCAGCCATCACGATAGAGTTAACTGCCACATCTCCACCCACCCACAGCCTGCCCTGAAATCATATTGCATCAAACCATCTCCTATTCCTAACTGGAAGCTTCTCCCTAAGACCATTCAACAAGCCTATTGGAGTCAGTTTTTTCTCGCTGGTGATCCACAACATGCTACCGATATTTTCTATGCACAGTTCGCCAGACTTCTTGAGAAGATTACCTGACTCCTTTAGCAACGGGATAACAAGAAATTTTATATCACCTCTCTGCAAACAAAATACGCCAAACTTCAGAATATTCATAAAACTACGCACGACTTTGCAATGGCTATTAAGCGTACTCGCCTCACTTCTAGCGTTCAAAGGCCCGAAGTGACTACCCTGCTTAACCAGGATCTGAAGGCTCTTCGACACTCAAATCGACCCCTTTGACTGCCATTACGTCACAAGGCCAGAACCTCCAATGTTCATGGAGATATTTCGCACACGGTTTCAAAGGACAAAGCATCCCTTTATGCTCCCCTTACTAATGTCGAGGCCTTTAATTCATTCGTTGCCTCAGCCATGGCCCTTATTATTATTGTTAACCCTCCGCCTCTTCTCCTATTTACCACTCCAGCTCTTTCCACAGGGGAATCTGAAGCTTCAGTTACCTCCCAAATATTGACCAGTTTCAAGCCATCATCTTATCCAGGACCTGACGGTTTACCGCCCACAGCAATAGGTGAATGCGGACCTGAATTACCATAATTACTACCCAATCAATTTACCCTGACGATGAACTCTGGTCTGGTTCTCGCAAACTGGAAAAGCTCGGTAATAACCACACACCACAAGAAAGGTTCAGCGCGTGTAGCAAAAAATGACCTTCTCAGTAAACATGCAACTATTATCTCACGGTTAATGAAAAACCCTTCAAAGAACACATAGTAAATAACCTCTTTACACTGAACGTTTTTGATCTCCGATGGCAAAATTTCCTTCGGTCAAGATATTGCGCAACCAGCCAACTTGATTTTTTACCCCCATTACTGAGACGGCAGACAATGGAATTGTAAGGTTGGTTAGACCCTACTTCGCGGTTTCCCTAGTAAACGCGTGCTTCGGTCCTTTTTACTGCGTGGACCACCTGCACGTTACTCTAATGCTGGGCGCTGTACGAATATGTTAACCAGAACGGTATTCTCCACGCCCCGTGAGAACGAGAAAGCGATTGGGAGAGATGGTGGTTAGCGTATATTTAGGAGTGTGCGTGAGAGCGTGCGCAAGAGTAACGGTCAAATTGCAACCGCGCTTGGCAGTCAGCGTTCAGTTAAACAATAAACGTGGTGAAAGTACGAATGAAGATGGTAACCGATACAGGGGCCTCCTCCTAGAAGTCCGACGGAGTTGGGCTTCGATCGTGATGGTAAGTCGGAATTATTGGTTGTCCAGGAACTCCTCGTAGCTTGCGCGTTATATTGTTGGTAACGTCGAACGACTGCTGATGAGTTTACCGGTGCCTGCACTCCCGTAGTCCGATGTGCCTAGGTCCAAATGCGTTTTAGCGCCCACGGGTTTTATACGCATGCGAGCCGGAAAATGCCGCGTCAGGTCCATCCCAAATGGCGTCCAGTTGCCGTCTCTAGTACAAGGCTGACCAATCGTCCCGTCATCCAATGAGTGGTTGGCTCCTTGAACGTGCACGGGAGTCAGCTGGGCCACGGATGAAGCCAATGTGACTGTAGATCCGTCTGAGAGAGGGCAAGGTAAACTGGAACAAAATAGCGCCCGAGGGTGCCGGCGGATTTTGGACCGTAATAACAACACAAATACGATGTTCGGCGTTGTTGTAGTCGCTAGGAGACCAGGAGAAGATGAAATTATAACTACCGATTGTAGCTTCACGGGCCTGTTGGTTGGTAAATCCATGGAAAACTTCCCAACTTGTTGCTAACAATCGGTTGTACAAATCGTCACGAAATCGGCGAAGCGGACGGGATTTCGTAGTTGGCGACCGCGACGGCTACTTTTCGTTGCGGGTACGGTTGGAGAATCTGATGGACTAGCTGCCGAGTCCTCACTAGGCGTAATTGGGGGTGGTTCGGGTGGTAACTCGCTCGATGCGGGTGACTGAGCGGCTCGAGTAGGTGTAAATTGGCCGAGCGGTTCGCACTCCATGACGGCAGGCTTGAGACGATCGATAGATACGGTGTCGTGTCGTCCGCTGATATCTATGACAAATGTCTTTGCCCTACGTTTTATCACCCGAAACGGGCCAGTGTATGACGCTTTTTGTGGTGATCGAACGCCATCAACGCGAAGGAATACGTGAGTAGCGGTTCCTAACGCAGTTGGGACATAACTTGTAGACTGTTGTTCACGCGGCGGACTGGCCTTGGGCACTCGCATGTGCTGCGTAAGGCGCTGGGCATAGTCAACGTAGTCGAAAGTCAAAGTTGGTGAGGGGGCTACCAACTCCCCAGGCAGACGAAGTGCACAGCCACATACTAGTACGGCCGGTGTTGCGTGTAATCCCTCCCTAACGGTACTACGCAGGCTTAAGAGTGTTAATGGTAGTGTTTCACTCCAAAGGGGGTTACCGTTTGCTCGAGGGGTGGCTTTTAATTGCCGGTGGAAACGCTCAACCATACCATTGGCCTGAGGGTGGTAAGCTGTCGTCTTAACGTGTTGGCAACCGAGCGTAGCGAGTAGGGTGCCGAAAGCGCCGTCAAATTGTGGACCGCGATCGGTGGTCACTATTGCCGGGCAACCGAAATGACTAACTCAACCGGTCAGAGAAGCTTTCGCGGCCTCTTCCGAGGTGGGACGAGGGATAGGAATGGCCTGCGGCCAGTGAGTAAAACGATCCACGCATGTGAGTATGTAAACGTACCCAAGCGAAGGTGGAAGTGGTCCTACGAGGTCGACGTGCACATGATGAAAACGTGTTCCAGGTTCTGGGAACCTGGCTAACGCCACCTTAGTGTGCCTATTGGTCTAAACACGTTGACACTGCAGACAAGCACGGGCCCATGACGGATATCCCGTTTGACATTGTGCCAAACAAAACGCTCAGTTATCATTTTCACCGAGGCAGTCACACCCGGATGAGCCAGGTTATGGAGTGTCAGGAACGTAGGATAACGGTGGGCAGCAGGAACTACTGGCCCAGGGCGACCTTGCGACACATTGCACACGATGGTATTCTGGGAAGCCGGGATAGGTACTATGGTTAAACTCAAAGAACCGTTTTGTCGAAGTTGTTCGATATCAGGGTCCATAGTCTGAGCCTATGCCAATGCGTCCAAGTTGATTTTAGGCGCAAGTGACAGACTTAGTTGATGTACGCGTGATAGGGCGTCTGCGACGGGATTACGTACCCAAGAGACGTGTCGTTTGTTCACAGCAAACTATGAGACAAAGTCTAAGTGGCAAATCTCGCGTGGCGAGTATTGATCCGAATCTGATTTTAGTGCGTAAACCAAAGGCTTGTGGTCTGTAAACACCGCGAACGAACGGCCTTCGAGTGCATGTCGAAAATGACGGATTCCCAGGTAGATGGCCAATGACTCTCCACCGAATGTGCTGTACCTTGATTCCGTGGGTTGTATGCGCTTGGAGAAGAATGCTTAAGGTTTCCAAGAGTCGTCTACGAACTGTTGCAGTACTGCTCCAACCGCTGTGTCCGAGGCACCCGTCACTACCGAAATAGGAGCCAAAGGGTTGGGGTGTGTAAGGAGTGCTGTGTTGGCGACAGCACCTTTGACCAAGGCAAATGCGTCTTGTGCCGTGTCGGGAAACGCGAACTTCCGCTTACCTCCGCGCAACAGGTCGGTGAGAGGTTGCATCATTTCCGCACAGTGAGGAGTAAATCGGCGGTAGAAATTCACCAGGCCGGCGAACTGATGCAACTGGCGAAAAGATTGGGGTTCAGGGTAGTTGCGAATAGCGGAAACTTTATCTGACAGAGGGCGGATACCCGAGGATGAAACAGAATGTCCTAGGAAGGTGATATCAGCCTGGCCTAATTTGCATTTCGCGATATTGATCATGACGCCGTGCTGGCTAAGGCGTTCGAAAAGTGCTCGTAAGTGTGCGACGTTCTCTTGCTCTGAAGAACTCGCCACCAAAATATCATCCAGGTATACGTGGACATTTTCCAAACCACGAGTTGCCTCGTGCATGAACCGTTGAAAGGTCTGGGCTGCACTGCTGAGTCCAAACGGCATGCGCAGAAACTCGAACAGTCCAAAAGGCGTAGTGACTGCAGTTTTAGGGATATCTGCCTTCGCTACCGGGATCTGGTGGTACGCACAAACTAGATCGATACGGCTGAAGACGGAGCAACCTGATAAAGACGAAGGAAGGTCCTGTATATGGGGAATCGGGTATCGGTCAGGGACGGTGACTTTGTTAAGCGCTCTGTAATCACCACAGTGTCGCCATTCGCCACTAAACTTAGGGACCATATGAAGAGGGGAGGCCCAAGGGCTAATAGAAGGGCGTTTTATAACCAGTTCTAGCATAGGTTCGAAGTCAGCCTGTGCAAAACGAAGCTTGTCTGGTGCTAACCGACGCGGCCTACTGAACACTGGGGGTCCCTTAGCATCGGTATAGTGAGTGACGTTAGTGGTCACTGCTGGGAGAGGCCCGGCCTGCCGAAACATGGCTGGGAAGCGGCAATGAGTTGGCTTTAACGTTGGTGTGCCGGTGGTTGGACGTAAAAAGGCGTGACATGATTCACTCGCGAATTATAACCCGCAACAGCGGAAGTGATCTGACTATCCACCACTCTGCGGCGCCGTGCATCAACTAACAAGTCAAAGTGTTGCAGGAATTTAGCGCCTTGGCTTGAGTACGGGACGTCGGCGATGATGAATACCCAACGAAAATTACGCTTTAAACCCAAGTTTAAGGTAAGCGACCGCTGGCCAAACGTTGGGATGGCCGTGCCATTGGCAGCGCGTAGTGTTTGGGCCTGCGGCGTGCTATTGTCGCCTCTCGCTCGGGGGAGGACGCTCACTTCGGCACCGGTATCTACAAGGAATAGGTTATTTGAAACGATGTCCCATATGTTCAAAAGACGACTGTTGGTCTGATACCCGGCTTCGTGGGTCGCCACCACGGGCAGGGGGGTTAGTTTCCCTGATGAGCACCGGGAAACGTACACCTTGGCTCGCTTCGTTTGGCTCCCTCACCAAAGCGACTGTGGTACTTACCATACCCTTCTTTTGAAGAACCGACGAAACGGCGTCGCAATGACGGACTATGGCGCCTAGGTGAGCGTGCGCGGTACCGCTCCTGTGACCCACTTCTTCTTGCTGCTAGGCGTTGCAGGCTCGCGTCAACTGTAGACAAAACTGACTCGAGGTCGTTAGATGTTGGCAAGGCAGGCGCCGTTGTGACGGAGGACCTGGTTACTCCAGCTACAGCGGGGTTGTATCGTGACATAATGTCATCAGCTATTGCTGCAGTTTCCTCAAGCGAACACTTGGGCGTGGCACTTAGCAAAACTGGGATGTCGTGTGGCAAACGCTGCAGCCAAAGTTCCCTTAGGAGTGGGTCCTCGCCTACCGTCGGTCCTCTCAAGCGCTGCATCTCACGCAGCAGCTCGGAGGGCTTCCTACTTCCAAGCTCAACGTTTTGAAGTTGTTGCATACGTTGGTCCTGCGTTGGAATCGAGCGGGCAATGACGGCCTCCTTTAAGGCCTCATAGCTTCGGGAAGAGATTATTGCGTCCCTTACTTGCACTGTGACCTCCTGCGGGAGGCGGCCTGCTACCCACCTGAAACGGCTGGCGTCACTGGTTATACGGCAGTTTTCGAATTCCGACTCGATCAGCGTGAACCAGAGTTCTGGATCAGTAGGCGTGAATGCCGGTATGTGCAGCGTGATCGCCCAACGGTGGGGTCTGAGCAGGGTTTCCGTTCAGTAGACATAGCGATTGCTTTATCGAACACAGACGGGAAAAGTAATCAACGACCAAAGGAGCACTATAGTCTTCGAGAGAAAAAAATCACGACGAACTAGACACACAAAATATGTGTGGATAAAAAAATTATTTGGTAAACCGACTAAAAATAAATCAACAGATAGGGAAACAATAAAACACACAAAAACCTACGCAGATGGGACCTTGAACGGTAGAAAACAAGGAAACTCACGTGACCTGGTGATCACGTCGGGCTCACCAATTGTAGAGTTTGTTAGACCTTACTTCGCGGTTTCCCTAGTAAACGCGTGCTTCGGTCCTTTTTACTGCGTGGACCACCTGCACGTTACTCTAATGCTGGGCGCTGTACGAATATGTTAACCAGAACGGTATTCTCCACGCCCCGTGAGAACGAGAAAGCGATTGGGAGAGATGGTGGTTATCGTATATTTAGGAGTGTGCGTGAGAGCGTGCGCAAGAGCAACGGTCAAATTGCAACCGCGCTTGGCAGTCAGCGTTCAGTTAAACAATAAACGTGGTAAAAGTACGAATGAAGATGACAACCGCTACAGAATGGCCCTCACAGTACGTTACTTGGATATGTTAAACACATTTGATTACGTGGTACACCCTCATCTTCTGGCCATAATCCCACCCTTTGGTGTTGCTGATCCTTTTCTATCTTGGATAAATTCCTACCTATATAATCTCTCCCAGGCTGTTTCAAATAATAGACACTGTTCCAAGCCTTAACGGGTTACAAAGGGTGCTGTACAGGGTAGCTTCCCTGGCCCTTTGTGGTTCCTCGTGTATATACGCGACATATTCCTCTCAGTGAGCCAAGGCAACCCATTTCTTTTCACTAATTACACTAAGGTTGTCTACTCACTCAAGCCTAACTGTCTCGCCTCGGCTACCTGAAACATCTCTCAAGACATATTTCACTTGATAGATGGTGCTCAACTTGGCAGATGAATTTTCCGCTGAAAAATTTGAGGTACTTAAATATACACGCGACCTGCCTCCGGGGTCTCCAGTCATTTGTATTTCATCCATTGCTAGCAAACAGGTTTTTCGAGACCTTGGCGTAAGCTATTCCTGCACGTTTTATTTCTCCGAATACTCAGCCCTCGAAGTCACTGAAGCCAGAAAATGCTTAGGGCTGATATTTTGCTCCTTCCTGCTTCAAGCCTGCATTCTCTTTCTCTATAAATCTCATGCCAGGCCTTTATCAGAATACTGCCCGTTGACCTTTTCTAGTATGCGCAAATCAGACAGAACTGGTATCGAATCAATCCAGCTTAGTTTTACCAAGCGGCTGATTAGATGGAGCTCACCCTTCACTTATAAAAACTCCGCTTATTTTTTAAATTAGACCCCTTATGCCTTCGTCTTATGAAACAGGGCCTCATCTTCTTGTATAACATCCGTTACAGCCGGAAATATACTTCTAATCCATCGCACTTTGCACCTGTTTCTAGCCACCCACTAAGTTCTACAATTCTTGCCCCTTCAACTGGCATTACCAACTCTATCTCACATTCGCACTTCATCATCACACAGCACTCTAAATTATGGGATAAATTACCGTATGACGTGCGCAGTTCTACTTCCGGCTATCGGTTTGGACGAGCGTCGGATAAATTCCTCATGGTTATCCAGGCACCACAGCCCCTTAATTTAGATGTACCCGATGATCAAGCCTATGAGAAGATTCTAGACTTTTGAAGTGTGCAAACACCGGCGGTCCACGAGAGATGAAATTGGGCAAATGTTCTTAGCTTTTCTGCTTTATGCACTCGGAAAGCTGATGCCAGAGAATAGTGGTTTATTTCGGATAAACCCGAAGCATGCTGCAATGCAAGATCGAACGGTACAGTTGAAAGCTGAATGGCAGTTACGGAAGGATTGTATAATTATTTGAACGCGACTGAATATGAGGGAACCTAAGGCGGAATTAGTCCAGCTCTGGAGTTTGAGGTACCGCCGTTCCTATGGTGGTTTCTATTGTCCTCACAAGCCGGTGATTTGGTTTTTATAATTAGTCCAGTGCTGTATGGGTAATCAGGTGCACGTTTGTGGTTTATAAAGGTGAATTCCTATCAATTAATCTAATCTAAAACATGTTTAAATCGAACATCCTTTCGAGACATAAATATGTTTATACATATGTGGTTATTATAATAGGCATAATGTTGCTATGTTATTCATGTCAGGTTTTTCAAGTGCACTGTTATGTCAGGATACAAACACAAATACCTTCATTAAACAAAATACTCCAAAAACAAGTAGTAACCAAATGCGATTTTCCATGCCAAATACCATAAAAATGTAGCCGTATTTACCATCTAAGCTTTCATGTCTAATCAACGGACGGGTGCTGTACACCGGGTATGATGGACTAGAGCCGTACTTCCAGTAATGATTCGGCCGAATGTGGGAATGTTCAGACGGACGTTGGCTTAGGACGCGGGAAATACAATATTCACATGAATGATGCAGGAAAACGGCCAGTAATGCATACTAATGTTCAATTAAAAAGGTAATTTTATTGAGACAAAGGAGGCGGGGAACAATTTAATGAAGGTTTGCAGAGGAATACTAATTTTCATAGATTTGTGGGTATGACAACGAATTGTACCCCCCATAAAGGCGAGACGATTTTCGTGAGTAGTGTGTGTCATCTGGTGTCGGCAGCTAGCCGCTGGTGGAAGACGGATGAAAATCCAGGAAGGAATAATCAGCAACTGGAATGCCGTGTCCAGGAGGAACAAAATCAAGTAAGACCAGGGTGAAAATCTTTGCAGTAGGCCGGGCTATGCTGGTAAATTGGCGAATACATCACGCTGTTCAGTTTCTTGTTGCTTTTCTGTGTCCTTGTTGGGCCTTTCGGGCAAAGGTTAGCTGCAGTTTTTGTTCGCCGCTTCATCATGGGAAGGAGGAGGGCATCGCCGAATCTGGACCGATCACTAGTTAATAAGAAGTCCTCGCACGGTGGCTTCAACATCGGGAGGGTCTTGTAGTGAGAATTCCTCAGTAAGCCTCAGAGAGACATATGCAGAAATACCAGGACTTCTTGTGGGTGAAACCCAGCGGCTAGATCGTACTCGTGTTAGCCGGCCTTTGGTGTGGTTTTAGACGGGCGGAGAAAAGGATAAGCTTTTTGCGCGATGTACAACAGCCAGGCAACGTGATGGCCTGGTGGATCTGAAATTGAAAAAGGGAGGATCGCAGTCTGGGAGGTGTTCCAGATGAGGGTTAGCGCGAGAAAAAAGTGACAGATAAGAGTACGGAGGTTGTAAATGAAGCACAATGGTCCAGGTGAAATGAGGAGTCGTTGGTATTTTGATTTCGTGTTCGTGAGGGCTAACTGGGCTTGCACTACTGGGCGAGGTTATTGATTACCAAATCGGCCGTTTACCGAGAAGTCTTATCTTCCGGGGTTAATGAAGCCGTGGAGGTGCATTTGGACCAAAGGGTCTGAGGGCTACATGAGGAAGCAGCTGGGCAACATGGAGAACCTGAATGGCAGGTTTGCATAATAGGTCTAAGGGATATATCACAAATCCCACGGTAGTGTTTTACAGGTCACAAGGATGCGGCTGGGACACACAAAGAAACCAAATGGCAAGTTTATATGATAGATCCAGAGGATGTATGATGGATCCTATCGTGGGGTATCTGAAGGTTGCCGTTAAGCAAGGTTGTAAACTGGAGAGTGGGCTGGATATTAGGACGAGGAACGCAGCTTTCTTACGAAAAAGAGGAGAAATAGGTTAGTGGGCAAAAAATACCAGCGCTATTCTCCACTTTCTTGCGTGTACGTTTATATATACAACAATATTCACATGGATATAGGTAGTGCTCTAATGAGACGTGTCTGTCGTCTGATGTATCGACTTGTTGTCCAGAGCCACGGTGGTTTTGTAGCTGAAGTCAACAAACATGCCAGGCCTGCACGGGAGGGTACGAGCAGGTTGAAAGGTAGAGCGGGAGGTGGGTAGGCATATGTGAAGAGACAATTTCGCTATCACTCCAGTCATTCTCGTGCGTAGGAACCAAGAGCATGCCAATCGGACAAGGGCGGTGTGGGCTTTTTCCTTTCGCAGGGTCGGGTCTGAGCTGATGGGAGACACCCATGATTGGAGGTTTCCCATTTCCTTCACAGCCCGCTATTCACGGTATTTATAGATCAAATCGATCCTTCTAGGTCCTTTTTGTTCTCCACTTTTTCTTTTTCAGCTTTTATTCTAACAGAGGGGTGGTTGAGCCCATATAGGAACTTTCCATAGCCCCTCCGCCCTACTGTAATTTTCCGCTTGTCATTTTTTTGAATCTGCTTGGGGGTGGTCTGTTTTCCCCACATCCAGAAGCAGCTTTGGTGAAGGTGCCGTTGACTTCGGGGGTTCTGCTTGCATGGGCTGATAAAATACAGAGTGAGGCTATGCAGACACATGGAGTAGGACAGCGAGTGTTATAATGTACTCGCCTGCATACATGTGTCTGTCTCGTACAGCGCCAGACCGTGCCTAAAGCTGCCAGAGATCGTTCTGTTGTGGTTGAGTTAGGCTCCACCAGTAGATGTTATTACATACAAGGAGAGAGGATAGCGGTCTAAGTTAGGTGATGGGTTCAGAAATCTTGGCGGCACAGACTAGCTTTCATGTCGGGAAATATATAAGGAGGAAATTGGGGCCAACAGGTAGCTGTCGGAAGGTCGGCGTATGGGATAAGAGATTTTCTACCAGGATTAATAAGGAAAGCGAATGAAGGCCAGGCAAGTAAGCATAGGGGAGCGGAAGCCAGAGTAAATAAGAGAAGGGTCTAAGGATCAAGAATTGAAGTAGTGGGCGATGGAACTTAATGTCCTAGGGTCCGGCACCACTGAACCATTTGATGCTGGGGGAAAAAATCTATGGCTTAAAACCATGGAATAGAGGAAAGTTGTTTTGCGTGGCTGCCCCAGTACTATATAGCGAGGGAGGCAGTCATCGTCCAGACATAGTTTTGAAGACCGACTAGTGAAGTGGATGAGGCAGGGTCATATGGGGGTTAGGTGATAGCAGGCGAATGTGAATGAGCAGAGAGAGCCGGCAGGCATCTAACTAGTTATAGTTGTAAATGGCAAAAACTGCATCCTACTGCAATGTAAGTTGTGTGCGGTAAACTTAACAAAGGGATAATAAATGGTAAGCCTAATGTCTGTCGTTAGGCAGGAAAAGTTAGATTGGGGTATGGTGCCATGACCTTAGTAGTGGAACCCTTTTTCGAAGGCCAGCTCGACGGATAGCAGAGAGCGGGAGGGGAGACGGAAGCTATGGTTCTAAAGTTTGATACCTTCTTCATAGGCTTGATCCTCAGATATGCTGGCGTTAGTCAAAGGTAACAGTACCAACGGTAAGTTGTGATTTTAGGGCATGGCTAAACTGGGTTATTGACGCACATTTGCGACTGATCAGATGTAGCTTATTCCGAAGCTTCCAGTACTTAATGAGAAAGAAGTTGGATCTTATTGCCAGCCTGAACTGTGGGATGATAAGACTGAAGCCTCTGTGGCGCAGAGGGTAAGATGAGGGTAGGGAAAACTGTATAGAGTTGGTAGAAGTGAAAGCAGGGCGATGAGTAATTCTATGTAGTAGTATAAAAGTAGTTCATGTGAACAGCTCTCAGGAAGTGCAGGTGATTGCATAGCTGGATATGCTGAAGTCTGACATGAAAAGCTGAGGAGGCAGTCGAACTGTTCATATCCTGGACTGTGGATACTTCGTCACCAGTGCGACTGTCAGGGAACGCAAATGGCTGAATGAAGGGAGATGCAGGGGAAGGATGCAATAGAAAGTAGAGCTGGTGTCACGCTGATGAAGCGCTGAAATAAGGAATATTTTTTTTGTGATATAGCTGGCAGATGATAAACGAATCTTTATATGATTATTTTATTCAGATAAATGGAGTGCTGACACACAGATCGCCCAGTGGATGGAATATCTCTCGGAGGGCTTATCAGGACTTGTGATAGTCATAATAAAGATATCTGAACAGTGAAATCGCTTCGTGTTTCGGGGTACAGAATTCATTAACTGGACGAGGTAAAACGAGGGCAAAAATGGGACCATTTCAGATAGATATAAGGCAAGCTGATGGAGACGAATGTCTGCGGTAGCAATAAGTCGCGTGCATTTCCGAGCCGAGTGAGTATATGTGCATACGTTGATTTAGAACTTGACCGGGTTTATGGTAGATCCTGTTCGGGAATGTTGGAGGAGGCAACGGATGGGGGCAAAGCAATTCAGGGAATGTTGGTTTTCAATCCGCAGCCAGTGCTGTTGGATGAGACTGGTCGTGCTCTGGTGAAAACCACTTCTGCTGGCAGGAGGTGCAATCCGCCGGCCTAGTCGTGCCTGCAAGTCACTGCGGGCAACCTGCAAGCCCGATGTGCGCCGGCCGAAGAGGTGGATCTGACCGCACCGTTGGGATTGCCATGATTCTTCTCGGTAAGGCCAAAAGGCTGAAGGTATGAGGCGGTCCGCGATCATGCGACCAGGCATCAGGGGATCCCGGAAGGTAACCAGGGGAGCATCGGCGGGGTAACGTGCAAATAGCCGATGGAAAGATGAAATCACAAGCCACGTTATTGACCGATGTGTTTCCAGAGTACTGTAAGTCATCGAGAGAAAGATGAGCACGAAAGAAGGCCTGGCAATAAAGAAAAAGTAGAGAACTGCAGTCTGGGCTGCCCCCGGGTGAGAATAAATGGGAAACGATACAAACACGCAACAACGAAAGACAGTGTTAAACATAAACTGATAGTTATCTACCCGTCACTTGTTCTTTTTTGCCAGCTCTATCCATCCTATTTCTATAGTTGAGCACCACGCATCGATTTTTCGCAAGTTCCTAGTTTCATGCTAATGCATTACATTCCTTTTTTCTGAAAGCAAAACAATCCGCTCAAAGTCTAGATGTTTTATCCGGTCACTTCTTTCACCATCACTTTGGCAACCACGGTCCAGATATGTAGCCCATTTGGTTTATCATACACTCCGCCCATGTCCGGCTGCCGAACTTTGAAAACCTATTCATCGGTTGTTCTGTGTATTTTCTTTTCCATGCTCCGTTCTGATAGATCGTCTCAGACACTTCCGATGGTCGATACACTCTTTTCATCACATGAAGTCTTTGCTAAGAATTATCAGTATGTAAATACTTACCCGTCATTTAACTAGGCATCTCTCTTGCAAGCCACGTTTCTACCACTATCGCAGCCACGCCCCACACATCAATTTTTTTGCCAGTTACCAGTTTCATGCTGATGCATTTCATTCCTTTTTCTGAAAGCAAATCAATCCTCTCAAAGTTTAGATGTTTTATCCCGTCACTTCTTTCACCATCAATTTGACACCCACAGTCCAGTGTGTTGTCCGTTTAGTTTTACAACTGGCTCAAGCGATAAACGTTCACTTAACTTCAAAATTGTAATCCTCGACCAGTTTTCTTGTTCTTTATGCGGTATGCCACCATTTTTTATCGTCTAATTTTACATCGCCACCCGTCTCATGCATTACAAAGCTCTATTTCTTGCATACGTCTCCTTCAGGAATGTTTCTTTTTCACGAGATCCACGTATCCGTCAACCTAGTTTGGTTCTTCGACAGGACAGTCTTCCTTCTATAAGATTTGTATGATTCTTTACCATTCCCCACCCACTCCACACTTTGGAAGAATAACGACACCTATCTTCAGCCGGATTGACAATTGACCCTGAGCTTAAATTCACCGGGCTATACCGCAACAATTGACTTGCTTGCTTTCTCTTATAGGAAGTACGGCTCTAGTCCATCATACCCGGTGTACAGCACCCGTCCGTTGATGAGACATGAAAGCTAAGATGGTAAATACGGCTAAATTGTTATGGTATTTGGCATGGAAACTCGCATTTGGTTACTACTTGGTTTGGGAGTATTTCGTTTAATGAAGGTATTTGTGTTTGTATCCTGATATCCGATTGGTTCACCGGACATATAATAATCTTGTGTACACTGCAATTCGCTGTAGTTTCGTTTCGTGCTATGCTGTTGTGTTGCAAATGGAAAGCTACCGGCGGTCGATTTAGATGAGTTTCGGCTTTTGATCCGTAGTGTACACTCCGATATCGACGCATTCCAAGCCGATTTTTGGGAGTTTCAAAAATTTTGCACATCTCTCTTCGTATACATTTCCGAGACGTAGGCAATGACCAAAAAACGAGGCATCCATCTGCCAGATGGTGTGCTTTATTATTTCAAAAAGTATTGCTAAGTTCACCACAAAAGGAAATGTGATAAGTCGTCCAGGTGTGTTATCATTTAGCCGTAAATAAACCCTTTACAGGTATCCCAATTTGGAGTGCGGGGCATTCCTCACGCCTTGATTTGTGGGTTCCTGTGACCGTGTCGTTAGTCGGTTGATGAAGCATTTGCATTGTTTCCAAGCAGGGAATGAGGGTTTTATTTACAAAATCGTAGACCGACACCTGAGCAGGATGCTCATGTGTAGCAACTGATGAACACTTTCAGGAAGGAGTCTGAGCTAAGGGAATATACGTTTAAGAAATTCAACAGGCGTCTTAATAATGACGACTTCAGATCGATAAGAAGAAGAATGAACAAGGGAAAGTTAATAAGTGAAGTAGAGGAGGTTCAAAAATTGCTGCAGGCCCATGGTTATTCAGAGGTAATTTCCGAAAACCGTGAGATAAAGTCTATCTTCTTCGTCTCGTCCATAAGCAAACAGTTATGTCCTAGGTTTAGTGACGTTATTTTGGCAGATGCTACTCACCAGCTCAACCGTGATGGGTACATTCTATGGCACTCAATGGTAGTTGATGGGATGGGGTTAGGTCGCAGTCTGTTCTATGCCATTCTCCCAAATGAGAGCGGTGACTGCTATCGTAGAGCTGTTTATTTCATGAAAAAAACGCTTTCTCAGACCAGTAATTGTAAGACGACTGTAGATGACAGGAGTTTGGCACAGTTTAATGCGTTCACAGATATTTACCCAAAATCTCGTGTGTTATTTTGCCGTTTCCATTTTATGCAAGACATGAAACGTTGATGCAGCCGGCTACATGGAATACAATCCAGTGGAGAGTTACGCATCTTCCAATGGATGCGTAATCTAGTGTTAGCTTAAACTAGGCTTGGTTTTGAGAGGTTTAGAGCAGCAAAAGAGTGAAGGAGCAATGAGGTGGCTGCATACCTGAATAACACCTGTATACCACTTAAGCAGTTTTGAACTGGATATACGACCCTTGGTGCATAAGTGTTAAGCAATTTTACCACAAACATAGTAGAAACAGAAAACATACATTTGAAAGATGGCCTGTCAAACCGTTGAAACATCCTGGAGGTATTCCAGAACGTCGTCAAGCGTGTTTAGTCTTTGACTGAAAAAAATCCGTCATAGGGTTGCCAAGGATCAGATGGATTGTTATAGGGCACCCGATGGTGTGCCATGGTTGCAACCATTGCTTGGGAGATTGACGAGTTACGCACGCGATTTGTTGCTAAAGTACTTGCGTCGAGAAGTAGTGCAATCGGTGAAGCAGATCAATAGCGTATGGTGTGTAGTAAATCACAGGGGTGTCACGCACCACGTTAGTCTAAACGGGGATGTAAAGTGTGATTGTTCGTTCAGTCACCAGTGGGCACTCCCCAGTAGGCATTTGTTAACAGTCAGCAGGGAAGCAAACTATCTAGTTGGGGAAGTCGCGTTGGGTAGATGGTCACTCAGCGGAAACATTTCCGGCAGATTAGTACAGCTTCATTCCGTTGAGATTGATCAACAAAGATCTTCGATAACGGCTCCAAGTGATCGGTTATCAGAATCGGAATTTCTGGCCAAAGATACAGTTGTAGCTTTAAGTATGCTAGGGGAGAAAGATTATAGGTATTATTCGAAACAGTTAGGCTTCCTAAACAAGATTCTGGCTTCTTGTCCTGGAACGAAAATTCTGTACCAAGCTCCAAATGGCGAGAAGCCGGTTGCAGTTGAGTCTGATGCGGACATATCCAAGATGGCCGTAGCCGCAAAGGAGAAAACAGTATTTCAAAATGTTTCAGTTGCCAGTACTAGCCACAACCCTGTAGACCAATAGCCAGCTGTCACATATGAGGAAGGTGAGTCCGTGCGTCTGTCATCAAAACGGAAATCCGTTTTGACCGCCAGGAACATAGCCAATGACAATCTAGAAATTTCAGGGGACCAACTGCAATCAGTGGCTTCCAGGAGGTTCAAAGTTACGACTTCCACAATATACAAGACAAATTCTAAGAGATGGCGACTACTAGTGGACTACTCGCCAATTCGTCAGGAAGTCTGCAGCATCTGCAAAAAACAATGAACCAAAAGTGGACTTAGAAGAGGAAATTCAGTGGGTCCAATTTGGAACCTGCGGACGATGGACACATTGCCGGTGTGCTGCATTTCATAACGAGGAGGACTACCGCTGCACACACTGCATGGCTCATTGACATCGACGTCGCAACACGTGAACGAACCCAAGGCCCTTTTCAGGGCCACGCCATTCTGATTACCTCTTCCGTTGCTGCTTTCTTTGCATGTAAGCTTAAGCGGTTGGCACTTGAGTCTTCCTTTATGTGAGCAACTCCGGGATGGGACTCGAACAACTCCGGTTACCACGCAATAGTCACGTGGAATAAAGCGGCACTTGTGCGTGTGGTAACTGCTGACATATTTGAATATAGATAAATATGGATTTCTAGTAAACAACTATTACCCCTTTGATTTCCAGCATTTAAAACTGAAAATAGAACACCCCTTGTATGCCAATGATGTAAACCAACCGTAGTAACATTGGTCAGCACTACCTCGAATTACATTTCCGTGTTGTGCACAAGAACTGTTTTTGGTCGGTCATTGATTTCCTTAGTATCAATTCACTGTTGAATTCTTGTAAAACGGCTATGTAATCAAGTAAAACTGCCACTTGTAGAAGAGTAATAATAGATGTATTGCATAAAAAGCAGTGGAAGTGTACATAAAATTCAGACATTCGTTGTTGATCACTCTAGTATTCCGCAGAATCTTGCCGGGTCTTCTTGCTGTTCGCTGGATCTGTAAAATAAAAGTCTGGAACGTGACGTATTAACTGTTTGAAAAATACGGAATGACTTCAATTTGTAAGTTTACCTCAGAAAAGTATATATTGCACACAAAATTATGCGTTTAGGGTTTCCAAGTCCCCCAACGTTTCTGCTCGCCGCGCCTTGAGTGGGACGGCTGATGCCTGGGTGGCCTCTAATGCAACAGTAAGAGCGTCGAGCGCCCTTTCCACCTTGCCAAACGGTTCTCCATATGTTGCGCGGTCACTATTTCGGTATTGAATAAATCAAAAAAGCCACTTACGGATTAGTTCGCTCAATTTTTTCAAAATTTGGTCCAATATGACTTGACCCTCAAGTGTTTCGTTGCTATCAAAAAAAGGTTAATCGTCAACTTTTAGGGTGACCACCTTCTGTGGAACTCTGGTAAGGGACTGCCGTCATCGCCGGTTGGATACGACTCACGGAACAGCATGGGTGATGATGTCACGCAACGAGCCGTATTTCATGTATTGAAAGGAAAATTTTATTGATGGGAAAAGTAAACGTACGAAGCAGTTTCCATAACTCTTTACAGCATCGGAGGCAGACTAGAAGGCTGTTCAAAATGCTTTCGCTGCGCACGTGATAGGTTCGTGTGCTCCTGTTGAAAACTTTCGTCGGAGGTCAGCTGCGTCCGTACCCTTACATAAAGTTAACTGATAAACTTTCTTACCTTCTCCAAACCGAATACCGCTGGCCAAAATGCCTTTGGGGCACGGTGTCGTCTGTGCTACAGGTGGAAGTGTCCTGTAGTGGCCGGCTTTCGAAAATGAAAGTGTCTCCAAAATCGTCTGAGCGAATGTCACATGTAAAACGATGGACCTGTGTGAAGCAACTCCACAAATGCGTACGCCTGGACAGAGTCCGACTGTGGTGCGCCGGACAATAGCAACTGGCGATGTCGCATAAAAGTTGCAGCCTGAGGCCACCTTATGAAGTTGCCGCTGACTACCCAGTGCCTGTAGGCACTGACACTGTTCAAATGACTCTTCGTAGCCTCACCGGATGGAAAGGAAAACAGCGTTCCTGATTCCAACAGTGAGCCACCGTAAGTCAGGTAAACCGTTGACACATGATTCAAAAGCATCGTTTTAATATTAAGGTCGAAGAAATATCTGTAAATTGACCCTACACAGCACGAGAAAGGATCAGCATAGTGACGAAATTAGGTCCTCCTTTTACAGCCAGATATATTCAGTTTTAGCTGGTAAAATACCGCCCTCGGTTAGCCAAACTTCTCCGACATACGTTGGAAACCTTCTAACTGAATTTGCAAAGAAATTCAGCATAACAGTTGTCGTATAACATATAACAAGAATATAACAGTGCACTTGAAAAACCTGACATGAATAACATAGCAACATTATGCCTATTATAATAACCACATATGTATAAACCTATTTATGTCTCGAAAGGATGTTCAATTTAAACTTGTTTTAGATTACATTAATTGATAGGAATTCATCTTTATAAACCACGAACGTGCACCTGATTACCCATACAGCACTGGACTAATTATGAAAATCAAACCGCCGGCTTGTGAGGACAATAGAAACCACCATAGGAACGGCGGTACCTCAAACTCCAGAGCTGGACTAATTTCGCCTTACCATCACTACTATTGCCGCAGTTGACTCGAAATCAATTCGTACTCGCCCGTGTATTCTCTGGCCGCTTTGCTTCATTCAAATTCTCCTCAGCCTTATTCCGTTGTTTCTGTTTTGTGCGAATCCCTTTTTGATTTTTGTGAATTTCCCATTTCATTCAGCGATATTGTAAACTCTGATCGTGCTTACATGTATGCCTCTCTACCAAGGTCCAGAAATATACCATTACTATTATTGTTATTATCAGTTCACTATATGTCCACCTTCCACACCCACTTTGTTACCAACATTGGATGCTCCCATGCCACTCACCATCGAACCCAGACAAATCCCAACTTGTATCACATTTCACTCGAATCATATTTCACTCACCTGTCAAATTTTTTCACCCTGCTCTACCAAGTTTCCAGGCTCGGGCTTCTACGAACACCTCTTTAAAAATTCGTCTTCCACAAACTCTTGATATAGGGTAAGTACTAATCCAGTGGTAGATCGGACTGCTTCATTCACACAATTTCCCTCCCACAACACACCTTGCAACTCCTTCGGTATTACATTTCTGCTATTTTCCGGGTCATCTAAGCTATTGGTTCAGAAGCGTGTCCATCATCATCAAGAATTTTTCAATTTTTCGCCTGTGTATTTTCAAAGGTCTTTTTGGTCAGTATACTCTCCCCTGCTAATTTACATCGATGCTATCCGAAATACTGTGCGATTTTACTCCATCCCTGCTTTACTTCATTACGCTTCCCGACCCATGAGCCCATTTCACTCACCACTGGGCGATACGACCACGGGAGATAGTGTCTAAGCATACGGGTTTAAGTGTGGCCCGACTGAAATTGTGGGACTTTCGTAGGTGAAACGGATGGAATAGATTAATTCGTGCCCGTAAAAAATGAGGTTGACATGGAAGTTTATAGTGCAATTTTTGTTTGAATGTGTGGTATGAGAGTATATGAGTGTTGTGATCAAGGCCATCACTGCTGTTGGCTGTAATGGCGTCCGGTTCTGCGGGTGCAACTGTGGTCGATGATTCGCTCGTTTGATTCGCGGTGTGTGCACAGGTCTTACAGATTTTGCTGATGATTTTCGTATTTTTCAGAGGGAAACTTCGACCTTCTTTTAAATTCATGACAGTGAAAATGATACAAAGTGGCCGCACGGACATCTCAGTGCCTTTCCCAAGTCTTCTCCTCTTTAGTCGTGTAATATGCTATTTGTTCACAACCGGAGGCCTCAAGTGGCTGCCACAAAGTGAGTGTTATGATGTTGACATGCAACGAATCCCCCAGATGCCGGAATACCCGTTGTCCTGAATTTGTTATTGTCCGTGCTGTCGGAACACTCAATACAAATTGGTGCACAAGTGTCTGCGGCACAACCACGCTTTTCATCTGTTCAATGACAAGACTTATGCTGAAAATAAGAGGCTGACGGTAGATCAGGAGGCACAGGTGGCCAGAATGACGTCAACTTTTCACAATGCCAGCGAAATATGTAAGCACGCTTGGAAAAATTTCAGCAGGTTGTTTACTGTGAGAGATGTGCACGCTTTAAAGGCTAGGCAAATTAATCTCGATGCGCTGTTGGATGCACTAAAGACAAAGGAGGAAGTAGAAGACAAGGGAGATTTGCGTATCGTGTCGGAGCGCGGGACGGTGAGGTACGTTTTCTACGTGTCTCATTCAGTTAAACTGTTAGTGGCTGGGTACTGTGAGATGGAGCTGGCTGAAGCAACGCATCAGTCCAACTGGGGGGCAAGTATTATTGCAAGCCATGTTGATAGATGAGAGAGATTGTGGTAGGTCCTTTTTGTACGCCAAACTTCCAAATGATAGTGACATTAGTTACCGTCGTACCTTTAAGGAAATAAAAGAGCGGCTTTTAGTGTCTTTTAGGCCGAAAAGCATCATTGCAAACCCCGGCCTTGCGCAGCATTCCGCATTTCGGGAATCATACCCGGAATCTCGGATACTGTTTTGTCAGCTCCATGTGCCTCATGGTATTAAGAAGAGACGATTTTAGTTGAGCCATGTAACTGTGAACAATAAACGGAGCATCCATCAGCGGATGATGAACATGGTTTATGCATCTACAAAGGTGCTTTTCGATAAGTTCAAAGTTGCAATCGCCAGTCGCAGCCCCGCGGCTTTTGCATCTCTAAGTTGGACTTCGCTGTCGTATGAAGAAATGTAGGCCACCCATAGCTTCTAGTCGGTGATCTCATTCGGGACTTGCACGACTAATAGAATATCCCTTCGGTCGAGTCCTGAGCAAATGACTCATTCGGTCGAGTCGTGAGGAACACCATCATTCCTTAGACCACCTCAGAGAAGTAAAACCTTTTCCGGCTGGAACTATCCAGCTGGTAACTGGCTCACCTCACGAACCTCCCTTAGGTTAAATAATTATATAAAAACATTCCCATTCAATTCGCCGCGTTTTCATTGTCTTTCGGCACATGTCGAAACTTTTGCTTCGTCTCCCGTTCCATAGGCCATTAGCAGCGTGTGGTCCGCTTGTGTAGTTTTAGTAAACCTCATACGAGACCTAAAGAGCTTCAGTACAGTCCGTCCAGCTACTGACAGCGGTGATTCGTCCTGTTTCACAGAAAAATTTTCATGTGGTAAGTATATGTACATAAGTACATACCCATACGTATGTACATTTCTATATATATGTATATATATATATATATATGTACACACAGATATATATATATGTGTGTATGTATGTGAATATATATACACATGCATACATATATATACGTACACTCGTACATATATATGTAAATATAAGAATATATATACATATATATGAAGACATATAAGCGTGTTCTTCCTTAAAAATATACCTCAGTATGCGTGCATAAATATACCCTTGCAGCAAAATCGTTCCCACCGGTTTTCGTTCCTTTTTTCTAGTGGACGTTTCACACGAATCAACAACTAATTGATGCGAAAGAAATAAACGATTACAGTAAAGTGCGATATTTTGTTGGCCTTTCATTTAAACATATTTAACACGTATTTATATATATCCATGAAATCGTCGACGCACATTTAGGTGTACATGTATTCGTATACGTGAATGAACATATAAGTATAAAAGTATTCCTACAAACGGTTACATACAAGCCTACGCAGTTATCGACATATAGTACATTATATATATATATATATATATATATATATATATATATATATACATACGTAAGTATATATGTATACAAAATAACTAAGTATTCCCATGTGAACATATGCCTATATATATGTAAGTATGTACACATAAACGAATATGTATCAATATGCAAACGTGTACACCCGCACATACACATTCTTGTAAACATATGTATTTACGTATATATATAAATATATATATATATGATGTAAGCACGCATATATTTATAAGCATATACGTACACTGCTGGTAGCACTTTCTGGCAAAACATTTTCCTTTACATTTACAGCAAACCAACGATTCCATTCACTATAGACACTTCGAGGTTTTCAAATTTAGCCTTATCAGTCATCTTGAGTTGTACATTTGCAGTTATTGGCGGCTATATGATTCACCAAAACAGGTGTCAGTTATCGCGTGTTTTCAAAAGATGCGCCGAAAGTAGTGCTATTCCTGCGCCCATGTGGTTGGTTTATACCGACCACAGGACAGACAAAAGCATATTTGCCAGGCATTCATCCACTTGACCACAGACAACCTATACAACGACTTGCGAAGCATAAAACCAAATGAGTAGCCAAGTATCTTTGTGATCTCAACTATGTAAACTGATCACAAAAAGCGCATGATTCAGACGTCCCAGAAAAAAATTGTTACTATATTTATCATTGCTATTCTAGTGCCCGCCAGTCGTCATTCATCATTCAAACCTGGAAGACATTTCTTGTGTGTCGTAGTGGTCGTGATTCAATCATACACCCAGACAAACCCTCAATCACACACGTACATGAAACACGGTAATGCTCCATGATGTCCAATAAAAACGTCGCAGTACTCAACGTTCTCCGTTTAGCATTGACAATACGGAAGGTGCCTTCCGTAGGTGGTAGGTGTTGCTATTAACCAATATACCAAGGGGTATCCTCGCCCATGGCACCCACACGCACACACACTGACACGAGCACACGCAAAGCATTCGCGACGGCTCTCCCAAGGACAGCACATACGTTTCCCTTTCACGCCCACCAACGATCAGCCGTTCTTGGGGAGGATGCACAGTAACATCGAGCCGGTGTAGCCACCGGATCAAGTGCGATCGTGAGTCGAACGCTGACGTCAGAAGTTTTAGGAACGCGCACTGACAGCAGGGTCCTATTCCGAACCTTTGACTCTGCTAAGATTCGGGAGGATTTTGGTGGGTGGCGTAAAGACCGGTTGTGGGAAATTTAAACACATACACTGCAATTTCACGTTTCCTTGGCATCACTCTTTATATAAACCGTTTACGTGTTTTTAAGCACTACATGTTTTCACGAACCAGCCTTTGTTTGTTCACGTCCAACGCGCTACTCTCTCATATCCTATTCTGGACCTGCGTGATGCACGCGCTCCTTTCTCGTACGCCACAATTTGGTTCTCGTTTTCTGAGTCCTTGTGATCACATAGTTGAGGTTCGTGTCTGTTTTATGTCACTGTTAATGTGCTAATTTATTATAGTAGAATTTACGGATAATCGCGTTCTGATTTCGAGACCCGTTTCGAATTTGGCTACGTTTTGCTCAAGGGCGTCTTACAAGTTTTGCAAGATAGATGTCATTCGGTCCCGTCTCCTTGAACTCACCTTTCTACTTCAGCTTGTTCAAAACCTCTACCGTCTTCATTTATTCGTCCTTCACTTCCGAGAGTTCACCACACCCGGGTCGCTGGTAGCCCCTGATTAGCCTGGTCCTGCCCATATATTTGCCGAGAGAACCTCAGCAGGATCCGTTTTTTCTGCCCGCTTATTGCAAGCACTCTGTAAGTTCCGGACTCCGCCCAACAAGTTCCTCAGTGCAGCCTTAGATTGATAGTAGTTGTAATACGCTTTTGGATTGCCTTTGTTGCTCCCCACAGTAAGTTCTTCGTAATTGTTCCTGCACTGTCTCCGTATCCGAGATAGTCTATTTCTCGCTGCTTTGAACTGTGGGAACACCCGCTTACGGCTGGTACTTCTGGACTTTTTGGATGTTCTTTGCTTCCGTTCTAGAGCCCTTCTCACTCGGCTCGTGCACCTTTCTTCTTATTGGTGTAATAGCATCAGTTATTAAAAACAGTCTATTCTTGATCAAACTCCGTCTGTCTTCTACGCTGCAGTCATCACTCACCATCTCCAGGTATATCCGCAGGCCAAGTTCTCATGTACTGGACCCACTCGTCTCACTCCTCTCCCGAATTATGCCCTACGCCATCGACCGCTGTAGATCTCTATTCCTAGAAAAAAATCAGAGATGAGATCTACCTATTTCCTTATAAAATATTCAAAGATATGGAATCAACTCGAGCTAAACATCCGCGAGAGTTTCTACTTCCTAGTTCGGAGTCTCGCTTGACCACTTCTTGGCTGTTCCCAAAGGGATTCTTCTTACCGGCCAGAGGGTCACGGAAGAGCTGGCCTACGAAAGCTGGTTCGCATGCTAGGATTATGGCGCCAGAACTTTCATTTCTCGCCAAATGACTGAAGCCAGGTCGAATTTTTTCTAATACTTTATACTGCACATTCAATATCGCAGTAGCCACTGTTTTGTCCATGTTGATTGAAAAATTCCTCTTCTGCTCACATTCCTGTACTCTATGACCGATTTTGGACCGCCTCCTCTAACCCACTTCATGCTGACACTGTTTTGTGGTCGAAAATTATTCTACGCTTGGTGCACTTACTTTTTCTTTTTATGGTTGTGCTTTCTTATTGAGATTACTTTGAGGACAGTTGGTACGGTAGTGAGAGGCACTGGTTCAACACAGTTTGTTTTATTACTCCTCGGTTTCGCTTTCTCGCTCACGTCGACTGACCGTAGACGTTCAGCTCGTTTACGTTGATTTTTGGCTGCCACGCTCAGGAAATTGTTCTTTGGGCCTGATTAAGCGTGGAGAACTTGTTCTATTTGTTTGGACTTCAGGACAGGTATTTATTATTTACTATTTTTGGCCAACTATTCCTCTTTTTACAGAATTTGTCCTATTTTTGATTAACTTTTTGGCTGGATAGTGACTGAAGCTCACTGTCAAAGGTATGATCATGTTTGTACTTGTACTTTTACTCGCTAATAGTACCGTAGAATTTGCATAGCAATCGTGTTCTTCATTTGGGTTCTGCATCGATTTGGGCTACGCGTTGCTTTGAGGCTCCAAGGTGCTATCCAGAACGAGTGAAGCTTATTAGTCGGTGAATCGATAATTGAATCGTTGGTCAGGCTTCACCCGGACCAGGACTTGAGCGTTTTGGTCGTTACAGTACTTTGACGCTGTCTCTGGAACGATGCGAACTACAAGGAGCAATAAGGTGACCACTGGACTCAACCCATCTGACAATGGGGTCGGATCGGATCAAATCATCGCTGGAACCCGGCAAGTCCCTCCTGATAGTTTTTCTGTTCATGGCTCCAGGGTTACAGGCTCCAGTCGGCATAATCGTTGTTCTAAGTCGAATTTGTTGCTTGTCGAACTTAGGGAACGCCACCTTAAAGAGAAACTAGCACAGGATTTGAAGGCATTTAAAGAAAGTCAGAAAAAAGAGTTTCTAAGAGTTAAGCAAGATTTGGAGATCGCCGAACTCTCAAAAAGGTTAGACAGAAATGCGTCTGTGCGATCCCCGGTCTCAATCGACTGTGATAAAAGAGTGCGTGAGTACGTTCAGGTGCACACCAGGTCGATTTGTGATGAGCTCATAGATACTGCTGTTCAGGGAAACGAAAAAGCCGGTAAGCAGGACCCTAATCATAAGTTATGGAATGCGGCTTCTCACTTTGTGGGTGGGATTGACTTACCAAAAGTAGAATTGTTTTCGTTCGATGGTCGGCCAGAAATGTACTGGAAGTTCATTCGACAGTTTCATATGTATGTCACCTCGAAGATCATGGGTGACGGCCAACGCCTGATGTATTTGCTTCATTACTGTAAGGGTAAGGCACTGGAAGCAATCGAGGAATGTGTGATGCTTCCTCCCAGCGAAGGATTTTGTAGAGCTTGTGAGATACTAAAGGAATTATTTGGCCGCCCGCACGAGGTAATGCGATCACTCCTAGAGGGCCTAATGAAAGGACTGAACACCAGTAGCTTGGACTCAGAAGCACTATCGACGCTAGCCGTTAGAATGGAGAGCTGCATGATTGCTCTCGGGCAGATGAATTGTACGTCAGATCTGAACTCGCTGGCCACCCTGGAACGTGTGGTTAGCGGTCTTCCATACTTCCTACAGAATAAATGGGCTGAGAGAGTCGATCGGTTAACGCAAAACGGTCGGGAACCAACGTTTAGTGGGCTAACGGAATTCGTGTCCACCATGGCCCGGATCGCCCGTAGTCGCTTCGGACAACTAGCAAGCCGAACTAAGACCACTGGCCCGGTGAATCAAGCCAATCGCAACCCAGGTCCACGTTAATCTGGATCTAGTTGGTCCATAAGCACAGTGCAGCAGGAAAAAGAGCGACCTCAGACCTGCCCGAAATGTGATGGGAACCACTCGATAACGCTGTGCCAAGAGGTTTTGGCGTTAGACGTACCTGCGAGATAGGCAGAAGCCCGTAAAAAAGGGTTGTGCTTCATTTGTCTGAAAAGAAGCCATAGAGCGGGTGACTGCAAGTCAAAAACCGTCTGCACTATTGAAGGCTGTGGCGGTAGGCATCATCAACTACTCCATAGGACTATACCACAGCGCCCTGTACCACCCAAGGCAGTGAGCGAAAATCACTGCGGAGTGACCAAGATGCAGCATAATGGCAAACACCTTGGACTACTGCCGGTAAGAATTAAGGCCGGAGAAAAGGAGGTTGTTGGATATGCTTTCCTCGACAATGGATCCGACACTACCCTCATTCGGGCCGAGGTCATATAACGTCTGGGTTTAGGTTTTCGAAACAGCCAGTTGACAATTAAGACTCTGGGGGGATCCAAAACAGCTAATGCGGTCAGTGACGCGTTCGAATTGATCGCACTGAATGGCACCGATTCAGTCAGCATAGAGCAAGCTGTTGTTGTTGAGTCACTGCCCGTGCCCAAGCCCAGTTCCGATGATGAGTATAGGAAGTGGCCTCACTTGCAGGACCTACCTATAGAAACCGTAAATGAGGATGTACTGTTGCTTATCGGATGTGACGTACCCGAGGCTCATTGGGTTTTAGACCAGAGACTAGGCGGTCGTAAACATCCCTATGCAGTCCGCACACTTGGGCTGGGTGGTATTTGGTCCGACCACCTTCAAAAGGCATCAGTCCTTATCGGTGAACTGGGTGACTCAAAGCGAATCATCACCCATAGAAGAAATACAAAGGATGTATGATGCGGAGTTTGGGGACGTGCAGCTACTGGACAAGAGTGTTTCCATAGAGGACGCTCAAGTCATAAAATACGTCGAGTCCGAGACGCGGCATATACAGGGACACTTCATGGTTCCTCTGCCATGGAGGAAAGGTGTTGCGACAGGGCTCGGGAACCTGGAGTCTGCGCGAACGAGGTTGCTCAGTTTAAAACGTCGCCTGACAAACGACAAAAACCTGTGGATCAGATATACCAAAGCGATGGATCAAACCATAGCCAAGGGATACGCGATAAGGGTACCGTTGCATCAAATGAGCTGTGACCACAGACCTCGGTGGTACTTACCGCACCACGCTGTCTTAAACCCGAAAAAACCTGAGAAGTTGTGTATTGTCTTGGATTGCGCGGCCAAACATAAGGGGCGGTCGCTAAATGACATGCTTTATCAAGGCCCTGATACTACTGCTGATCTTGTGGGCATACTTTTGCGATTCCGCAAGGAAAAGGTGGCCGTTTCAGCGGACATAGAAGAAATGTTCATGCAAGTAAAGGTGTCCGAAAGTGACAGAAGTGCCTTGCGGTTCCTATGGTGGCCACAAGGAGACCTGTCACTGGTGCCGGAAGAATATCAGATGACGGCCCATCCCTTTGGGGCTACTTCTTCACCCTTCTGCGCCAACTTCGCGTTATGCCGAGCTGCGAGGGATTTTGGGGTAGGTTATGAACCATCGGTCTTGCAAGCCGTAGAACGCAGTTTTTATGTCGATGATTGCCTTGCATCCTTTGAAACTAGCGCCGAGGCTACTGCTTTTGCGACAGGGATAACTGCGTTATTGATGCACGCTGGTTTCAAGCTGAGGAAATGGGTATCCAATTCACGGAAGTTTATGGCCTTATCTCCAGACCCTGATTTGAATGCCAGTTCCGTTCGGCTACCTCAGCAGAACGACACAGGCCAGAGAGCACTGGGTGTTCAGTGGGATACGGTCACGGACGAATTAACGTTTCAGTTCCAGTTGCTTGATAGGCCTTTGACAAGAAGAGGCATACTGTCGAACGTCAGTTCCCTGTTTGACCCACTTGGGCTAGTGGCTCCGCTATGTCTTCCGGCTAAGCAGTTGTTGCAGAGGTTATGCAGGACGAAATTAGGTTGGGATAGCCCACTCAGTCCAGCAGATACGAAGTTGTGGAATGATTGGGTATCATTCATGAACCACGTCGGTAAAATAAGAGTACCGAGGAGCATAATTAATGAGACCCAAAAAGGAATAGGATGCACTGAATTACATGTATTCTGCGATGCTTCAGAAACCGGATAAGGCGCAGTGGCATACGCGAGGCGAATTCCCGTGGACGGAGCCTTATACTACGTGCTTCTATGTAGTAAATCTCGAGTAGCACCTATCAAAACCGTTACTATCCCGAGGCTTGAGTTGGCGGCAGCCGTCTTAGGTGTTCGATTGAGCGAGATGTTAAAACGAAGCTTGCCGGATTGTTTTGACCGAGCGTATTTTTGGACAGACTCGATGATCGTCAGGTACTACATAGAGAACACCGGTACGCGTTACAGTACCTTCGTCGCTAACCGATTAGCAATTATTCATCAGTATACTAACGTTTCCCAATGGCGGCACTTGCGATCGGAAGATAATATTGCTGATCTAGCCTCAAGAGGAATTTCAACCGAAGAGGAACTGAGGATATGGTTGAGAGGACCCTCGCCCTCGAACGATTTTAATCCACCAGAATTGGTTTTGTCTGTCCCACCGGATGGTGTGGAGACTAAGAAAGGGCAGGCTTTGGTGAATACAGCCAACCTGCACACTGACGTCACCCTCCTGTTTTCTCGATATTCTGATTGGTCCAAGCTCTTAAAGGCTGTTGCCTGGCTCATCCGGTTTACTTCCTATATTCAAGTTATGTTCTCAAGGAGCAAGGATTTGCTGGACGTGGGCAGCCTACCGGCCGAAGACATAGAGAGGGCCAGGTTCAGAGTGATAACAATAGTTCAGAGGGATTCATTTGGAGAGTTTTTACAGCGAGAACCACTTACAGATGAGCTATGCAAGGGTGCCTTGGGTTCCCTAAAAAAGCTATGCCCCATTGTATTGGGAAATCTTCTGTGTGTTGGCGGACGACTAAATTATGCTGAATATCCAAGTGCCTTTAAACACCCAGTTATTTTGCCGAACAGGCACCCGGTGACAGAACTCATAATCCGCCACCACCATAGTAGAGAAGGACATAGTGGCACCGCGCAAGTGCTTGCCGCAATCCGCGAGAGATACTGGATTATCAATGGAATCGGCGCGGTCAAACGGGTAATAGGACGATGTTTCACTTGTCGTAGGCTGGCCGCCGGCGCCGGTCAGCAGTTGATGGCTCCTCTTCCTCCTTGTCGTGTGGAAATAGGGCGGTATTGCTTCAGTTCAGTCGGAATAGATTACTTTGGTCCAATCCTTGTTCGTAGGGGTCGAGGGTCGTAAAAAAGATACGGCTGTCTATTCTCTTGTCTACAAACTCGAGCTACGCATTTGGAAATGACAGCCAGCTTAAGCACTGACTCGTTCATTATGTCACTCGTCCGTTTTGTTGGTAGACGTGGAAGACCGACAGAAATCTACAGCGACAACGGGTCGAATTTCGTGGGTGCAGTTACTGAGCTCAAAGGTCAGCTGAAGCGTTGGGATAGACGGTGCATTAACGATCACCTAGCCAGTCAGGGTATAAAATGGCACTTCAACCCCCCAGCATCGAGCCACCGAGGGGGCGTATGGGAGAGAATGATCCGTTCGGTACGCAGGTTGCTATCAGTGCTTTCGAAGGAACAGATAATGAGTTAGGAGACGTTACATACTTGCTTTGTTGAAGTCGAGAGGATATTGAATAATCGACCGATAGTCCCACTTTTGTCCGATGACCAGAGCAGATTGACTCTGACTCCGAGCAGTCTACTTCTGCTGAGGGGCGATTGCGGTATATTAGATAATGCTAATATGAGGGACCACTATTGTAGACGTTGGAAGCAGGTCAACCACTTTGCGAATAACTTTTGGCGCCGATGGGTGAGAGAATATGTCCCGACTCTGCAGGCCAGACAGAAATGGCTTTCAAAACATAGAAATCTTAGAAAGGGAGACATCGTGCTTGTTGCTTCAGAGACCTTTGCGAGAGACAAGTGGCCCATGGGGATAATTGAGGACGTAGAAGTTGACGCAGATGGACTCGTACGGACGGCCGTGGTCCGCACCAGCGAAGGAAAGCAACGGAGAGATGTAAGAAAAATTTGCTTGTTAGAAGGTGCCGACTAGAAGCCGGGGTCGTAGGCTAGGGGGTATGCAGGCGTACTGCTGTAAGTCCTGTGAACTCCGGTGTCTCGGGAGCGTAAGTAGGAAGGGGGAGCCAGAACCGATTACTGTCTGAAACTGCCGTGAACGACCGGGAGGAATTTTTGGCGGCCGGCGTAATGTCCATGTTGATTGAAAAATTCCTCTTCTGCTCACATTCCTGTACTCTATGACCGATTTTGGACCGCCTCCTCTAACCCACTTCATGCTGACACTGTTTTGTGGTCGAAAATTATTCTACGCTTGGTGCACTTACTTTTTCTTTTTATGGTTGTGCTTTCTTATTGAGATTACTTTGAGGACAGTTGGTACGGTAGTGAGAGGCACTGGTTCAACACAGTTTGTTTTATTACTCCTCGGTTTCGCTTTCTCGCTCACGTCGACTGACCGTAGACGTTCAGCTCGTTTACGTTGATTTTTGGCTGCCACGCTCAGGAAATTGTTCTTTGGGCCTGATTAAGCGTGGAGAACTTGTTCTATTTGTTTGGACTTCAGGACAGGTATTTATTATTTACTATTTTTGGCCAACTATTCCTCTTTTTACAGAATTTGTCCTATTTTTGATTAACTTTTTGGCTGGATAGTGACTGAAGCTCACTGTCAAAGGTATGATCATGTTTGTACTTGTACTTTTACTCGCTAATAGTACCGTAGAATTTGCATAGCAATCGTGTTCTTCATTTGGGTTCTGCATCGATTTGGGCTACGCGTTGCTTTGAGGCTCCAAGGTGCTATCCAGAACGAGTGAAGCTTATTAGTCGGTGAATCGATAATTGAATCGTTGGTCAGGCTTCACCCGGACCAGGACATGAGCGTTTTGGTCGTTACAGCCACAGTTAGTTGACTTTTTCAACTATACCTAATTTCGTGCTTGCCGGTTCTCCCAATTTAAGACAATATTCATGCCTACTGCCAACCTGTTTTAGGCCCTTAGCCTTCGATTTCTCTGCGGCAAATAAATGTGTGGCTTTGAACACTAGGACGCTGAGTTTCTCCGTCCACAACTTTACTTGACCTTTTCATCCCTTTTCCGTTCATTTTGGCTACCACCACTCGCCTGGGTTTTATGTCCAGCCTCATTTCGCTTTCCTTAATTATCTCATTCCAGAATCTCTTATCCCAAATGCCCGCTTCCTAATATCTCGTTGTTGGCCTGCCCTCTTGTCTCACCTCTGTATCTACCATCCACTAACTATTATCATCTTTCCTCTTGTGCACCATACTATTACCCATCAGAAGAGCTAAACTCATTTAAACCAGCTAGCCCGAAATGGTCCCTGATGGTTTCAGGCATGTTCTGGCCTTGTATGATACTGATACACACATGCTGGCCTGTTCTTTACAACATCCTTCGTCCTACTCCAAGTGTTTGCTTAGTCCCACTCTGCATTTTTCAGCCGATGCTAGGGAAACCCCTGATTTCTAGGGCACCCATACCATGGAGTCGTCCGAATGTGTGGGGAAAAGACCACCACTGGCAGTTGCGAAAAAGACAAACAATGGTAAAATGTCGATCGGGCGTAGGGGCTGTGGAAACTCCCATATGGGTTCAACCGCCCCTCAGCTAGGAAACAAAAAAACTAAAATGCGAAAAGCGGAAAACAAAAATGACCTGGTGAGACCTATTCGATCTCCAAAACGTACTAATATTGGGCTGCAAAGGAGATGGGTAACCTTCATTTATGAGTATGTCTCCCACCAGCTCGAACCTGATCCTACGAAAGGGAACCCCCACATCACCTTTGGTCGCTCGACAAGCTTTTGGTTTTACGCACGAGAATGACTGGGGTGACAGCGCACGGGACTCTCCGCGCATGCTTATCCACCTCTCGCTCTAAGTTTCAACTACCCTATACCCTCCCTGGGCGCAACTAGCACGCCTGTCAACGTCAAACACAATGGCTACCGTAGCATAGGCTTTTAGCCCGTTGATCAGGACAGCATGTGGACGTACCTGACGAAGAACACCAACCTCAGTGAAGCCCGGAAAAGCAAAAAAAGAGGAAAGAACGTAGTAAAAACCGGTCGTTTTCCATCCATACCCCTCTATCTTCCGTCATTTTTGTTAAAAGCGGCCTTCTCAATGTCTTAGCATCCAGGTCTTGCTTGGGTTCACAACCCAATTCAACGGCAACCACATTCGACAAAAACCGGCAGTATGAGATTTGTAAATACTTCACGTCTGCAAGTACCGAATATACGTGAGGCCAGTTACACAAAATGCTATGTGGGTTCCTAGTACTTCTTGTTGCTTCCTGCCAACAACAACCACTACGGTGGCCTAAACTTTAAGCCCAATGACGCGGATAGCTTATCGAGGCTACAGATTACCAAAACGTGCCTCATTAAAGTTTAAAAAATGGACGCGGAGAACTAATCATATTTCCCTTCCCCAACTGAATAACCTTCCTTACTTTTAAAATAAGAAAGGTATTCTTGCAATCGCCGCCGCAAGCGGTTTTTTGCTCACATTCAAGTTTAATCTCAGTATGCTAGCACCATCTAGTAGGAGCACAGGCGAAATTACGTCTACTTTCCCCTGCACCGTACCAGTTTTCTTCAATGCACCACTATCGATGCCCTATTAGTTTCTCCTGCCATCTTACTTGACTGTTCGTCACAACGTTTTCAGTATAGAATAGCCACCACGCCAGAAGTTAGGGTAACAAATACGGTGGGGTGTTAGCGCGACACCAATTCCATACACTCACATACTGTTCCTTCAAACCTTTGGAGGTGGGATATCTTACCGCCTCAGTGCCGGCCTGCATTCTGCGTAAACAAACGGCATTAGGGGTTATTGTTTCTAATTGTGTGCAAACCATTACGCTGAATAACACTGACGATCAACAGGTCAACTTTTTTTCGTCAGCGTAACAGAACAATAATGCTCTAGCCTATGCGGGGATTTTCCACTCCGGTATCCGCTGCAAGATTTTACTTTTATTTCGAACGGCACCGGGCTTGAAACTGAGTCTTCACTAATCCAGGACCCTCAAGTTGCGCTCCTTTTTTCTGAATGACACAGGTTATTGGTCTTGAAACTGAACTCACTCTTTTATGGATTGCAGTTTCCTCCAAGTTCATCAACTTTTTCGAGGGCAATTTTTTGTCTCCCCACTTCCTAAACTACTCCGTTTATCTGACCCGGAAAAGTCCATCATTCCGGGCTCACGTCGTCTTCATGGGGAGCTGTTCTTTTCATATTCATCAAAGTTCACGAATGTACTTCAATACATTTTTTCTCTCTTTTCTCCCTGTTCAGATCTTGTTCCTTTCATGGGACCCCGATAAGCCTCCGTCATCCATGGCTTGCATCATTTTGGTTTATAATGCATCCTCAGCACTAAGTTTTAACGACATTTCTAGTATCCCTACAGGCCAAACTGCCCAACGCGGATTCTAAGCCAACCCATATTTGCAACACAAACCATAACCTACTTGAGCCCTTCAAGCTATTTCTAGCTATGTTGTTTTTTCTGACATTTTTGACTCCTATTCTTGCAATTGGTGTGTAGTGCATCAGTTTGGGTAAAGTCGTACACCATGATTCTGCGCTTGCGCGTGCTACTCAACCATGGTCGAGAAATATAACAGTGCCGAAATTATCGAATTATCGCAGTTCTGCCAACCTATTATCGTCTGCCTTCGAGAAGTTCCTCCTGAATTCATCAGGCGCACTTATTCCCTGAAGGTTCAGCCTAAGCTGGGATACTCCACGGCCACTTTCACATATGGGTTCCCCAAATTTTAGGAGTTCTACTTCATTTGGGGCTCTGGTCATTACCAGGTGAAAGATTGACGGAGACTGACCAAACTGCCATCTTGTCACTTGAATAACATTTTGGACAAGAACCTCTACGTGGACTGGGTGGAGTAATATCTCCCTAAATGTGCCTTCTGAAGCGGTTTCCGAAGTTTTATCCTAGCTCCGGGGCATTGGTATCACCCTAAAGTAAGTAACTTTCGTCCGGCATTGGCGGTCGCAGTGAGGAAATCAAGCGGGTCGTTGTGCTCACGACCTTCGGCTTTTGGGCTTTGATACGCTCAGGCCACCGAAGTTCTTGGTCAGTCCGTGGCTATTACAACCTCTACCGCTAATAAATTCATTGTGAAAAGTCGGCTGCCCTCAAATCCGTCAACGTATTTCGCCAGGGGGACCATTATACCACCTCCGGTTCCACCATCCTGCCCATCCACCCGGAGCCTGAGTAGAAGTTTGGCGTCGGCCTATTTTCGCTTTCGCTCATAACAGCATGCAATAGAAGCAACAGAGCTTTCCTCTGTGATTTGTTAAGGACAAACCGAAGAGCGGACCTTCTTTAAAACTTGGGTTGCCAGGTATTAAACTAAGTCCTGTACCTGGCCCAGAAGGGTCGCCACCCCCGTCCTCATCGGTGTAAGTGTTGGCGCTTGCTAGTGCACTGAATAAGCTACAGCTCACCGAGTTTTCTTTCTGTCCTTGCAGGTTATGCGAGGGCAATCCTCACGGAAAACCACATCCAGCATACAACATAACAGACAACCTTTTCAGGATCCCCATCAAAAAGAATTTTTACGTAAAACCTACAAACAAACCCTGCCAGCTGACTTGCTAAAACAACACACAAACGCTGAGAACAGTGTAAGACGCCCTTGAGCAAAACGTAGCCAAATTCGAAACGGGTCTCGAAATCAGAACGCGATTATCCGTAAATTCTACTATAATAAATTAGCACATTAACAGTGACATAAAACAGACACGAACCTCAACTATGTGATCACAAGGACTCAGAAAACGAGAACCAAATTGTGGCGTGCGAGAAAGGAGCGCGTGCATCACGCAGGTCCAGAATAGGATATGAGAGAGTAGCGCGTTGGACGTGAACAAACAAAGGCTGGTTCGTGAAAACATGTAGTGCTTAAAAACACGTAAACGGTTTATATAAAGAGTGATGCCAAGGAAACGTGAAATTGCAGTGTATGTGTTTAAATTTCCCACAACCGGTCTTTACGCCACCCACCAAAATCCTCCCGAATCTTAGCAGAGTCAAAGGTTCGGAATAGGACCCTGCTGTCAGTGCGCGTTCCTAAAACTTCTGACGTCAGCGTTCGACTCACGATCGCACTTGATCCGGTGGCTACACCGGCTCGATGTTACTGTGCATCCTCCCCAAGAACGGCTGATCGTTGGTGGGCGTGAAAGGGAAACGTATGTGCTGTCCTTGGGAGAGCCGTCGCGAATGCTTTGCGTGTGCTCGTGTCAGTGTGTGTGCGTGTGGGTGCCATGGGCGAGGATACCCCTTGGTATATTGGTTAATAGCAACACCTACCACCTACGGAAGGCACCTTCCGTATTGTCAATGCTAAACGGAGAACGGTGAGTACTGTGATTGAGGGTGCGTCTGAGTGTGTGACCTAATCGCAACTGCTACCACACATGGGAAGCCTCTTCCATAAATTCATTGGCAAAATAAAGACGGTAAGCTCCGCGAGGTGTTTGTTGGATTCTGTTTGGCGGGAACTTGTCTCAGGCGCTTGTGTGGCTGGGTGTGAGTTTGGTTCAGTGCGTCAGTTTGTCATAAATTCCTCCGCACACGGTAGGTGCCTTTAACCAATTCAACGACAATTGAGGAACAGTCTAACTGAGTCCTCTGGTGTGGGCTTCTCCGTCTTCACTTCCGAGGATGCTAATACTGCGCCCATTGCGGGTTAGCATTCCGTTGGCGGTATTTACCCTTACATTTCTCATCCGTTCGTCAATGCTTCTGAAAACGCTCAGAGGCCAAACGCTGAAATGAGCGTGTTCTTTGGCAATCATCACTGCATCCTTAACCTTGAATGGTCTTGCTTCCATCAGTCACGTCTGTGGAGGTTGCAGCTCCGGTAGGTACTTCCGCAACCATCGCCTCCAAAAACCTTGGCAAGATAATTTGCCTGTTTCCGCCCATAAAGGTAGCCTCCACGAGGGTTTTTCGGCCCTTGGAAACCCACCTCCGACCTTGAAGTCAATAGGTCGTTTGGGGTGAGCGCCAGATGAATGGGATCGCTGCTGGCCACCGGAACTAGTTGGCGGTTGTTGAGAATTTCTTTCAGCTTGGTCTTGACGTTGCCCGACGTTTCGTCGTCGGGAGGCTGCTACAAAGTGATCAAAAGCAATATTCGCCTGATGGACTTGGTCGGCGTTCCTATACGCCACCGCAATGACTGGCCTTCAAAGGATCGAAGTACCATCGTATATCGTAAGCCACGATTCGGTTCTGCAGCTCGTCCCTGTTCATGTTCGAGTGCAAACTCCGCAGTTCCCGATGGGTGCCCACGAAATTTGACCCATTGTCGCAGTATATATCTGCTGGCATGCCTCTTCGGGGGATAAGGCTTTGCAAGGCCCACGGGAAGAAGTCGTTGTCGTCACCGAGTGCGTAACTTATAAGTGTACAGCACTTGACTTCATGCGCGTCACGATACACCTGTATCGTTTTTCTCGACTCCTTCCGCACTTGATCACGAAATAGTCCAGCGTGGTGTCACCGAACGGTCACCGACCCGGAGTCACTCTATATTCTGAAAGCTGGGCCGCGTGTTGTTTGTCCGCTGCGGAGTTGCGTCTCCCACAATGTACACATCGTTGTATTAAGAGTTCTACATTCGCTCTACCTCTCAGTAATCAAAGGAGCCTTCGGATGACGCTTATCACATGGTTTCCCCCAGCATGTTTCTCTACGGCTTGAATGTGTTGAATCATTAGCTCTATCACAGGTTGTCAAGCCGGTAGCAGTATGGGATATTTCTAGTCAAAACTCGGGTGGAAGTGGGCCAGCCTACAATCTACCCGTAGTAATCCATTATTAAGTTTGGGTTTTAGGTGCTCCAAACTGCTTTTTGGAGGGGATATTCTTTTATCTCTTGGTTCCGCTTCTCCGGTCCTATTGAGTTCTGGGGGGAAAGCCTCCTGTTATATCCTCTTGAATAAATCGTGTTCTTCGACTCGTTTCTCATCAGCTCTTATCGGACCCACTCTCACACGGCTGACGGGGCAAACTCCTTTCATGGCCAACAAATGTCTCTTGAACATGGCTGACTAAACTGATGACAGAAGTGTCTTCATTTGGGAAGAAAACCTGGCCAACCGTGGCAAAATGAGTGTCGCTTCTGTGACTGTCGCCGTCATCACTGCGCCTTTGACCTCCAGTTCCAATTCCAAAGGGGGCTTTAGGTCCTACACGGGTCAGTCTTGTTGAGGCATTTGCAGAAACTTTGGTCCTTCCGTCCGCGTATCCAGTTGTAGGAAGTTGGTCATACCTCAGTAGCACAGATCGGCCGGGTTATTGCCGGACCTGACATACTTCCACTGGTTCATGGCAGTTTCGTCGCGGATGGTCGTGAGCCGGTTAGCAAAGAAAGTACTAGAACGGCTACCAAATTTCGTAACATGGTACGGTACTATCGTCGAGCCTGTCCAAAAACTAGCCAACCAAAAATAGAAGTCGAAACATCTGGTTACCGTTTGTACCGCCCTGACTGTTGATACTGCTGCGCTTGGCTCGAGGCGCGGGATCGAAACCGATTTCAGTGAGGCAACGAGGGCTTTGGCAAACAGGATCCTCGTAGCGCACTGTCCATCTTCCGTGAAACATTGTCCGTTCACCTCCGCTCCGTAACCGAATTCGGATGCGTCAGAAAAGGCATGTAGTTCTCCTTCCGCGTTACATGACCAGGGGACAAGCGTAGTGGAATCCTTATGTCCCCTAGTTTCTTTAAGTTGTTCAGAAATTCTTCCCAGTCCAGCCGGTCTTCTCGGTCCAGTGGCTGGTCTCAATGAACCTGCTCACGACAGAGCCTCTGCAGCAGGATCTTTCCGGGTAGCAGCCAAGGGGAGACAAAACCAAGCAGATCGAACAAACTAGAGACAGCAGATCTATACCACGACGAGTTACTGGTTGTTCGAGAACATTTAGCTCGAAAACGAAGTCGTCCGTTCCCTCACTCCATTGCATTCCTGAAGTGCCTTCGGTTGGGAGTAGAAAGCTGTCCAGATCCCGAACTTTTCGACCCTCTCACGGTACGGAATGAAGTGGAGCACTTTCGAGGCTTTTGACATCCAATTTGTTAGATGGAAGCCTTCCTCTTCTAGCAATCTTGTTAGGTCCCTAAACTGCGCCAAGGCCAAGTCTACTACCCAAGATCGTCGTCTATGGAGAAGTTTCTGCTGGGGCTATCTACTAATCACCGGTGGACCACAGCTCCATGTTTGTTCGCTGTTTCTCAACGAGCGTAGTTCGCACCAAGCCGTGATTATACCTCTCCGAAGGGGTGCACGGTCATCCTATAATTTGTCACGGCTTTGTTCAGTTTGTTCTCTTCCCACCATAGCAATCGCAAAGCATCTCGCTCTTCTACTAGCATTTTTACCTAGAGAAACACTTTCCTGATGTCGGCTGACAAGGCCACTCTATCCAGCCTGAAACAGCACAAAACTTCAATAAATAGCTTGGTTCAGTCAGGCCTCTGTAGCAGGCGATCATTTACCGACTTGCCCTGGAACTTGGCTGCACAGTCGAAAACCACCCGCAGCTTTTTGGGTTCCTTGGAGTGGAAGACCGGGTGGTGAGGTAGATACCAGATCCCTCCCCGGTCGTCGGTATTCGCGGACAACTTTTCAAAGTAGCCGAGAGCTTCGTTTCGCCGCACTGCCTCTGCGTATCGTTCCAACAGATCCAGGTCTCGGACGAAACGTTCTTTCAGTAGCGGATTTTCTGGCAGAGCATAGCTTCTGTTATCAACACAGGGGTCAGCTGGCGTGCGCCATAGAGAGGGAACCTTGAACTGTTTTAGGGCCTCTGGCTCCTTGCCGCTTTGCTTGCCGGGCGAAGTGGTCCTCTTGAGACGATGATAGTCCTCCGTCCCCAATGTGGCGAAACTCATTTTCGTACATTCGCTGCGATTGATATTCCACGCCGTCTTTCGCTGCTGATACGTATTCTACGGAACCACGCTCCCCGGTTGGACCACATAATATACATCCCAGTGCTGTTCGCACGGCTGAGGTTGCCTGGCGGTTGCCCACTCTCTGATCCAGTACCCGAGGTGCTTCCGGTATGTCGCGGCCGATGAGGAAATACACATCTTCATCCCCTTAGACTGTAAGTCGATTCTCGTAAATCGAGCAAGGCGTAGCCAATTCAAACGAATCCCAAAGCCAGAACAAGATTGATTCGTAGTTTCTGCAGTACCAAATTGAAATTAACAAAGGATGCAAATATACACAAACCTCCAGTATGCGGCCAAATAGACTTCACAGTAAAACCCAAAGGTCCAAAGCCCCGTGGCTCAAGCACGACAGTCAGAAACGGTTCAAGGCCAAATTCAAATGTCTCACATGGATAAACAAACGTGAAAAGGTGTGGTGTATGAGCGAGCTTTTCAGGGTAATGTTAAATATAGTCAAATTGACAAAGCACGTAGAACATTTGGAAGGATTTTCGGTATTTGTTCTTTACACCGCCGGCCAAAATCCTTCCGCAAATGCGGTTGTCTAAGGTTCAGGATAAGGCCTCGATTCTCACCCTACTTACCTATAACTTATTGTCAGTGCCTGTGGTTACTAACTTCCTGTGTGAGCTGCGCGTAAACCAGGTTTCCCCCGTAGTCATCATCGCACAATCCATAAGGAATCAATCCCAAATGCCGCAGCACAAATTTAAATTGACATATTCATCAGGAGACCAACTCACACAGTTAGACGCACGATGAAGATGAAGACTTTTCAGAGTAAGAGGTTTCACCGCACGAGCTAAGGTTACGCATCTCAAGCAGTAAACTATTGCAGCAACTGGCTAGACCACTTTTGTTTACAAGTATGAGCGCAGAAGTTGAATGTTGGTGCAACGCCTGATGAGATGTCGCGTGAAATTCGAAGGTCACGAACCAGTGGAATTACATAAAATTATTGAACCAAGTTTTCTGAAAGAAATGAAAGCCGGTTTCTGATTATGAATAAGTTTCGAGAACGAGTGTACGGCGGACAGTATCGAAACACACATGAACACGGAAATTGGTCGAATACTGGCATTTATCAGAGTACTTCAAAGTTTTTCTGTGTACAAATATGTGACAAACAATATTGTATAAAATTTAAATAAATGTTCTCCTTTAAAGACAAGAATACTTTCATAATGTGCTCACAGCTAATAAGCCTCACCTGAACTGTTCAAGTGAAATATTGGTGAATTTCTCCTTTTTGTCTATGTGCACCCTGGATAGAAACTGGAACGAAGCATATTTTGCAACTGTTCAGGAAAAATAGGTCCAGTTGAATAGTTGCACAGCACGAAATGGAATAAAATGCTGAGTGACTCGAAGCTAGGCGATCTGCAACCTACTTTGCCCTTTGTATGTGGTTTTGAGCTCGAATCACCAACATCTTCCTCGCTGTTTCCTGCTACGGGTGCATTAACTCTCTGATGTTTCGAACGCGCTCCTCGTTTCTTCCATTTCCTGTAATGCAACACAACTGCAGGATCTGCCCAATATGCAAGGCTTAGTTCGATGGTGGTACAGTTCTCTTTTAGCATTGGCGCTACCTCAAAACCCAATACCAGCCCAGTCATTCCGAGTTCGTTTAGGGATACTGACTTCAGCTCGGCAATTTTTGTTTTGGTAAAGGGTATTTTGTTTCGCCGCCGGCCAAGCAAGTTCCACTCAGGTGCCGTACACTGTCACTGGGTTGGCAAATTCCAAGCTGCCTCGCCTGACCTGCTGGTGTCCAACTTTCAGCAGGGCTTCTCGAATATGTCCTTTTTTGAGATATGGCAAACGCCTCCGGGCAACGTTTCCATTTCTTCATAAGTGACTTGACAATGGTCTCTTGGATATAGCAACTTTATGTTGCCCACTCTGACGTCCCGTCTTTGGATTCACCATCAAAAGCACCGACTGATCTTCTTTTGAGTGAACTTCGCTTTCCTGAGATGGACCATTGGATTCAATATCGAAAAGTTGATTGTGTTCTATAGAGGCACTTCTCTCAGAAACAGCTAAGCAATTTATTGGTGCAGATTCTTGAAGCTCGTTCGTCAGGGGTCCTAGAAGTGTCCAGCCAAGTATCGTTCGCGTAGCGAATGGTTCGTTTCGATTGATTATCCTCTGTTCAAGCACTCAGTGAGCCTGTGGTACATTGCATCCAATTAGTATGTCGACTTGGGGGCTAGACACTTCTTCGAACGCTATGTCCCTGAGATGAGACCATCTCTTGGCGATCGATCTAATAAAGTCAACTGGTCTCATTGGAAAGCAGTCTATTGCAAAAGCTTCCGGAATTTCTACGGTCCCCTCATCAGATAAAGACTTTAACCTCAGGGTCAGCGTCTTGGAATTGTTAACATGACCCCCTGCAATCGTGCTGATAGTGAGCGAGGTAGGCTCGCCGACCAGTTCACAGCTTTCTACAAGCTCGCGAGTAATCAGCGAGGTATCCGACCCCGTGTCCAAAAATGCATTGACCCTCCTCAGTCCTTTAGGTGTCACGATGCCGACAGGTACGATGCCTAATCTTGCAGGTTTGAAATCATTATGTCCCGTTGAACAGACAATTCTGGGTTCACCCTGCTGTTGAGAGGGCCAAGTAGTAACGAATGATGATTACCCAAGCATCCGTCCTGTTTACATTTCACTCTTAAGCTGCATTCAGAGGCTCGATGAGAGTTGTTCAAACACATAAAGCATCAGCCAATCCTCTTTACTGCGCATCACCGATGGGGTACACTCATCCCATGAAAGGTCGGACAATCTGGTAACCGATGCAGGGAGTTGCATAGCTTGCATTCAGCTGACCTCTCGGGTTCTTGACTTATCATGTGCATGTTAGCCAAAGACTGGGTTTGGTTACAGTCCTTCTCCACAATTTGAGATGTTGGTTCCCTTCGCGCCAGTCTGCAACTTCCGCGTACGATTTGTCCAAATCGGCTGTTGGCTATACGGGATTGACGACCTATGAACTCCGTCAAGTTGTTGAAAGTAGGTTTCCGCTCAAGTATATTTATTTTTTCAGCTTTCTCTGCCCATTGGCTCTGTTAATCAATAGGTAGACATCGGACAAAGCATTCCTGTGTGTGAAATGCATTTGGATCAGACTAATATACTAAGTGCTCCGGTGCTATACTGCAATTCTGCATTTTTATCACTAAACATGACGGTAATTCAGCCTTGCCATCAGTCCGTTTTGCCTCCAATAAAACACCATCAATCAGGCCTTCAGCCAACTTGAATGGTTGTTCAAACAAATTTTTAAGGATTCTGCGTGGTCTGATGTACCCCATTGGCGGATCAAGCAGCGCGCAGCCTCCGATAGCGCTCTTGGCCCTCCCACACCAGTAATGTAATAAATACAAAAACCTCTGACCGGGATCTGCAACTTTGAACTCAACAAAATTTTCGAATTGTTTCATGAATATACAGTATGGCTCGGGGTGCCCACCGAAATAGGACAGCTCCACTCTCGGCAGGTCGAATGCCAAAACCTCGGCAGTCTCAGGCTGCCTCACGGGATTATATTCGTCGATCACAGTGCCGTTTCGATGTTGGTATCGTGAACTACGTGGACTCTTTGCTAGCTCGCTGAGACCAGTTCCCTGTTTAGGAGGCTCTGCTTCCTTTCTGGCTAACCGCAGCTTGTTCTCTTATTCTTTCACTCTCATTCTATAAGTACTTATATCGGCAAACTCATCGCGGTTAGAGATATATGACCTAGCACTGACAGAACTAGTAAACTTAACATTATCTAGAGAATCAATAAAACTCAAACCATCCCCAGAGACTTGCCGATTTAAGTCTTGTTGTCTCAAAAGGTTCTTGCTTCCCCGTCTGGGCATTTCCAATGAGTTTTCTTGTCCAGGTTCATCTTTAGCACTGTAAGCCAATTCTCGTAAATTGAGCAACGCGTAGCCAATTCAAACGAATCCCAAAGCCAGAACAAGATTGATTCGTAGTTTCTGCAGTACCAAATTGAAATTAACAAAGGATGCAAATATACACAAACCTCCAGTATGCGGCCAAATAGACTTCACAGTAAAACCCAAAGGTCCAAAGCCCCGTGGCTCAAGCACGACAGTCAGAAACGGTTCAAGGCCAAATTCAAATGTCTCACATGGATAAACAAACGTGAAAAGGTGTGGTGTATGAGCGAGCTTTTCAGGGTAATGTTAAATATAGTCAAATTGACAAAGCACGTAGAGCATTTGGAAGGATTTTCGGTATTTGTCCTTTACACAGTCTACGACGGTTACATCGTGCAGGTGGGCTACCTAGTTAAAATTTCTTTCACCGACCTTGGTGCTCGCATGGAGAGGTCGGCCTATGTGAACTCCCCCGTCGATTCGATTCGCTGGTTAGTGGAGATGAGCTGCAACCTCAACCGGCCGGTGGTCATTTCTTGTGTTCCTCCCACGGTGCTCACTGCTAGCGACGTCGTACTTTGAGCGAGCCCGCGTTTGTCGGCAAACCGCTCCTTGACCAGGGTTGCGTCTGACCCCCTGTCGACGACAGCCAACGCTTTGACCACCCTAGTTTGAGTCATCACTTCCACGGCAGCTACTCTCGAACGTACTGGTTTACTGGCGGGCTGTGACGTTGAAGAAATCACAATAGACTTCGTGTCCACCTCTGGTATATTTTCTTTCTCCTGGTGCAACAATCGGTGGTGTCTTCCCGTGCAACCTTTGTGACCACATTTGTTTCTTGCTCGGCAAGCTGCCGCTCGGTGTGTGGAGTTGAAGCGGATGAAGCAAGCTCCCGTTATCCTCGCCATTCCCTTATGTCGCCTATTGTGACCTTGAAGAGCTTCTGGCATTCTAGTAGCCCATGCTCGCATCACAGGACTTCGCTTGAGATGGCGTGTGCATTGGTCCAAGGCTGATATCTCGGATGTTCCCATGCAGTGGTTTGAGCCTGGATGACGCTAGGTTTGGTTACCCGGTTATTGTCTGGGATGAGTCTGCCAAATCTACTGCCGGCTATCTTGGTTTTCCTATCCAAGTATCCGGTCAAATCTTCGAAGTTAGCTCCACGGTCGCTCCGACTTATACGTTCCGTCTCTTCCGCCAGCCGACCCTGTAGTTCGGGAGAGGGGTGACGGGCTATGCTCTTCAATGTAAGCATTGCACCGAGGTCAGCCCAGTAATCTAATCGTTCAAGGGCTACTGAACAGCTCTGCGTTTTGATCACTAGGTCGGCCATTGTATATAAGTCGCTCTGGGCTCTTTGGCCTCTGATATCAAGCTCCCTAGTAGATTACGAGCTACCTTGAACGACCGTCTGAACAGATCCCTCAGAATCTTCCTTGCCCGTTTGTAGCCTCATTCCGGGTCGAGGGTGGTACAGCCTTCCTTAGCTTCTCTAGCTCGGCCTCGAAAACAGTGAGTCGGGGTAGGTCATCTTATTTTCGACGGAAGCTGCGAACTGCCTGCTGAACTTGTAGCAATGTTCAGATCGTCCGTCGAAAACTGTCTTTTCTACTCTCCGCAGATCGATCGTTGGTTGCTTCGGTGCTTTGTATTAGACTGCCGGCGCAGAGCTTCCTATTTTCCTTTGTCCTGATCTACAGGGTAGATCGCAGTCGTTGGGCCCTCGCTCACGCCCGTTCCGTCTACACTGCTCTTTTCTTCCTGAGCCTGCTGCCTAGCCGATAACAGTTGCTGTTCCATGCCTAATATCCTCAACTTAAATAGATCGACAATATTGCAATCCATACCACCCGCAATAATGTACGAGCCAGTGTTGACAGAAATAGGTAACCTAGCATAAACAAACGAATCAAAGGGCTAAATCCCCTCCCTCCTCCAGTGACTTGCCGTATTACCCTCTGTCAAGATTCCAATTGCTTCGATCTTTTTTTGGCATGTTGCGTGTTTTCTCGTTAAAAGTTGATCAACTGAGTATTGTAAGACGCCTTTGAGCAAAACGTAGCCAAATTCGAAACGGGTCTCGAAATCAGAACGCGATTATCCGTAAATTCTACTATAATAAATTAGCACATTAACAGTGACATAAAACAGACACGAACCTCAACTATGTGATCACAAGGACTCAGAAAACGAGAACCAAATTGTGGCGTGCGAGAAAGGAGCGCGTGCATCACGCAGGTCCAGAATAGGATATGAGAGAGTAGCGCGTTGGACGTGAACAAACAAAGGTTGGTTCGTGAAAACATGTAGTGCTTAAAAACACGCAAACGGTTTATATGAGCGAGTGGTGTCAAGAAAACGTGAAATTGCAGTGATTTTCCATGACCAGTGGTTGGAACACTGGAAACACCAGCGTCCATTCTGGCTGAACCACTACTTAGGCTGTTCCACCCATCACTGGACAAGAGTGTACTGCCTAAACACTGGCTTGCACCGACCATCACATCCGTTTATAAAGGAGGAGACAGAGACACGTGCACCAGTTACAGGCCAATTAACTTGATTTCAGTAGTTCCTGAAAATCTCCAGAGAATACTACGAGATAGAATGATGTGGCATTTAGAGAGGAACAGGCTGGTGACTGCCAACCGGCTTGGGTTTATGCACAGGTGCTCCTTTCTCTCCAACTTACTAAATTTTACGGTTGAGGCAAACAGTCGAGCTGATCGAGGGGAGCGGGTGGAAGTCCGCTATCTGGATTTAACAAAATAATTTGATTCGTTCATCCACAGACTGCTCGATGCAAGGGTGGAATGGTCTCAACATGCGGCGAAAATACAAAAGCGGATTGTAGAAAATCTAAAGATGAGAGTTTTCCAAGTGAGAGTGTAATGCTGGTTGTCGGACAATGGGAGACTGTATAGTGGCTTTCCGCAAGGGTCAGTCCTGGGACCCCTGTTTCTCCTAATATATATCAGCGAGCTGGCAAACGGTTGAAGAACCCGTGCTTCTCGTTAGCCGATGACTTCAAGGTGGTAAGAGCACTAGATGACGCTATCATTGTTACCGAGGGATTGATCGTGAAGTGTGTGAATAAAGGTTGTGATCCAAAAAGTTGTTGAGGATGAAGGGGGTTGGAGATCTAACCTGAGCCCTAGCTGATTATAGCCAGGCTTTGAAGAGTAGTCTCTTTCAACAGTCGAAGCACCAGGGGATCCAAGGAGCTCACCAGCTTCAGAATCTGGAAGCCGTGGAAAAGCTGGAACTTCTTGGGCTAGCCGTGCAGGAAACTGAACGTTTGCTGGCTTAAGCCGCAAGTCCCGTGACCTGGCCTGATCTGGACATTCGGGCGTCCCTACTTCAAGTCCTGGAATCGTCCTGTGCATGCGGCAACCTAAGGTATCCTCAGGGCTGGTCAGACATTTCAGCAGTATGGACAAAGATAGACATTGTAGCAGGGCGATGGGTTTGACCTGGGGCACGACAGAGTGGGCTACTGTCGAGGAGAGCTGGCAAGCCGTAAAGAGATCTCCGATTGTCCTACAGGAAGAGTTCACAACCCTAAAAGAAAGGAGTGGGGAGGGCAAACCCGTGTTGTAGAAGGCTGCACTGCCCAAGGCCACCAGAGTTAGAGGCCGCAGCTGGAACCAGTACACAGCTTCCGGCAGTCAGCTAGCATGGAACCGCTATGCAAAGCTGAGAAACGAGACTGTAGGCCTTCTGAGAACTTCCAAGCGGGAAGATCGGCTCAAATTGGCCCAGTGTATAAGATAACAGCCGAAAAAATTCTACAGCTATGTGCAGTCGAAAGGCTCAACAAGGAATGCCGTACATCCGCTATCCACAAGAGACCACGGTATTGTCACTGATGACCAGGAAAAGGCAGACGCCCTGGGGAATACTTTGGTGGTGTGCATAGAATGGATGGTGAGGTGCGAGTAGATCTGGCTCTGGTGCATCCTTCTCCTCAGTTAAACGAGCTGAACTTCTCAGAAATAAACGTGGGTAAGCATCTATAGGAATTAAATAGTCACAAGTCAGCGGGCCCAGAAGACATTCATCCAGCTATCATCAAGCCGTTGGCGGATATCATAGCCCCATCGGTGTGCAAGCTGTACAGATCCACGATGGATCAGAGTAAGCTGCCTCAGGACTGGAAATTCGCCGCCGTCGTGGCGATACATAAGAGTGGACCTAAGTCGGCTACGCATGACCACAGGCCGGTAAGTCTAACTGGCATCCTATGTGAAGTCCTTGAGAAGGTCATCCGTGCCCACTTATGCCAGCACCCACTGGAGCACTCCATGTTAGTTCCGGCGCTGGATTCCTTAAAAAAAATCTGGTCTGACCCATATCTTGTGTTTCTTAGATGAAGTAACTCGACGACTGGACGAAGGTAAGGAAGTTGAGGTATGTTACCTCGACTGTAGCAAGGCGTTCGATTCCGTTAATCGTCGTCTTTTGCTATGCAAGATGGAGGCTTTCGGCATAGGTGGGCCAGTATTTAGGTGGCTGGAGGACTTCCTCTCCCGCAGGACGTTTTACGTCAAGGTGGGGGACAGGTGCTCCAGTTTGGTGAACGTCACCGGTGGTGTACCTCGTGGATCCGTCCTAGGCCCAGTCCTATTCTTGTTATTTATTAATGACCTGGCATCCACTCTTCAATCGTTCAGCTTTATTTTTGCGGATGATGTAGAAATTGTTGGATCTAAAGTTAGGGCGGACTTGGGCAGGGAAATAGGTACCGTCCTGGACTGGGCATACAAATGGGACTTACCCCCTGAACGCCGAAAAAAGCCATTTGTCGTCAAGGATAAAAGAAAGCCCAACTGTAGCTCACGATCAAGGGCTGTTCACCACAAAGGCAGTCAGTAAGGTTAAAGACCTTGGGGTCATCATGAACAGCGACTTCAAAAGGTCGAAGCAGTGCAACGCTGCTGCACAAAGGGCTCGTGGGAAGCTCCTTAGACTGCGATCAACTTCGTCTTGTCGGCAGCCGGAGGTATTCCTACTTATATACATGGCTATAGTACGACCTCACTTAGAAGGTAGTGTGCAGGCTTGGTCACCTTTCTGTAAAAAGGAAGCTGCCTGCCTAGCGAAAGTCCAACGTCTCGCCACGCGAATGGTTGAAGAACAGAGGGGTAAGACGTATGAGCAGAGACTCTGTGATCTGAATCTCTTCTCGTTGGAAAGGAGGAGACGTCGAGGGGATCTCATGAAAACGTTCAAGGTAATGAAGGGCTTTACTGGCCTCAGACCAGATAGTCTATTCCAAGTGGCCGTAGATTCCAGAACAAGGGGACATGAAAAGAAGCTGATAAAATCCCGAACTAGGTTGATGGCTGGATCGCACTTCTTCGGCAGCAGGGCAATGAACAGTTGGAATGGTCTGCCTGGTGGAAAGATAGATCTGCAGACCGTCCAGTCCTTCAAAGGTGCCCCAGATGGCAGGTGGTACGAGGTATTTCCTCGTAGTGAGCCTTGAGTATATCAATCAGATGGATGACGGGTAGCGCTGTGGTCCTTCTGGTGTACAGTTTTATCTACTTTTTTGCTCATTGCATACTGTCTCAGTGAAAGCTCACGTTGCATAATATATCTCGAAGCTGATGTGCGATGAGGTTTTCCGTTTCCCTCTCATTTTTAGTAGGGATTCGACGAAATACACTCGACAGTGGTGGGTGCATCACTGGTGTGCATATCATCGAAGGAATTCTGGACGCTCGATTGGCCGTGGCCATTATCTGTCATGTGCAAACTGAACTGAAATGAACGGGAATCGAATTGAATGGCTACTAATACACGCGCTACACCGGAGAGTCTTCCGACGTGATATGTGGAATTATATTTTCTGTGGTTGTGTCATTCCTTGGACTATAATTTGCCCAGAATGCCTCCAAAAAGAGTCAAAAATATTGCATCCAAGTGCCTAGTTTGTTCGAAAGTTGTTCGCTCACGCGACAAATCTCTTCAGTGTGATGGTTGTGATGGTTGGGTCCATCTTGAGTGTTCTGAAATAAGTATTGATCTTTACGAAGCCCTGGACAAATGCCGTGCAAAGTTGCTCAAGGTGCTGTGCATCAAACGCACCGCAAAGCAGTCGGCGGAAATGGCTCTTCCTGTCACAGATACAGCAAGGTCATCAACTTCGTCGTCGTCATCATCATTAGCGCCGTCAATCAATTCATCGCCATCAATAGCAGCAGAATCAGCGGCGTCGTCATCGTCTTTTTCTCCGCCAACATCATCACTCTCACCGTCATCATTGCCTTCAGAGGGGGAGAATTCCGCCGAGGTATCTATTCCCGACTGTGTTACGTATGCAGAGGTGGTTTCAACATCGGTCACTAAGCCAACCGGAACAAAGCGCCGCCGACGCCAGAAGCTACCTAAGTCTACCTGCCACAATGCGGACCCAGTTGGCACTGATGTGGCCACGCAAGCACAAGACGGTATTATAGGAACAAAACCCAGCCAACAGAGCACCACCGCGGATGAAAGTAGACCGGCCTGGATAACAACTGCGGATCGTCCACGAAGAGCGCCACCGTCGAGGAAACAGTGCTTCTGAATAGTGAACTTGCCTGAGACAAAGGTGACCACGGCACAGGTACGTCTGGACCATGAAATTGCGAGTCTCCGGAGTGTACTAACAAAACTTTTCGTCCCCGGGGAGGAGGAGACCGCGGAGAAGTTGCGGGTAAAATCAGCATTCCGAATTGGCAAAGCTAGTGACGCTGAACGCCCCCGTCCACTGAAAGTAATGCTGGACTCTGAGGAATCCGCGACTTATGTGTTAGGAAGATCCCACCGGCTAAAAGGCGAGCAAATTCGGCTGCACCGAGATCTAGACCCTGCGGATCGTGAGAAGTATAGAAATGCTTTGATTGAACGACGTGAACGAATGGAACAAGGAGAAAGGGACTCGATCATTGGGGATTTTCGGGTGCAGAAACGGCGCCCTCACCTCCGGTGGAGGCCGCTGACGCTAGTGTCCCTGTCAGTCCCTCCAAGCTAGGATGCCCTGAACAAACGGATGTGGTAGCAGGCCGAGGCAGCGTCGTCATCCTGTTGTCTAACGTCCGTGGTCTGCTGAACAAGAAAGATGACCTGGAACACCTGCTGCAGTCCAGTTCACCTGCTATGATAGCATTGACGGAGACGTGGCTGAGTAACAATGTTCTAGACTCTGAGGTGTCTCTCCCTGGCTACACCCTATTCCGAGTCGATAGGAACTCTATCAGAGCTGGTGGAGGCGTAGCATTGTTCGTACGATCAGACATCCTAACCGCGCAGTTAGAGGCATTCGCAGACCCGCAAGGATTCGGCGAAGCTATCTGGTGCCGCGTCAAGCTTACCCCCGGGGGCTTTAGGACAGTTGGAGTCATCTATCGGACACCTGCGGTCACTCCTCCAGATATGATGAATTTATTGAGATGAGCGTGCAACGGCCACTGCCTCGTCCTGGGCGACTTCAATGCTCCGCATATTGATTAGACATCAAGCAGGACAGCGGCCGGGGCAGATCCTTTCTCTCGGGAATTACTGACAGCGGTCCAAGAACTGGCACTACACCAACATGTTCAGGAATCAACCCGGAGGCAATCCGGTCACGGTTCCATTCTGGATCTGGTGATTTCCCCCAGCAGCTCGGACTTCGATAAGGTTGAACATTTCCCTCCACTTGGAAGCAGTGACCATATGGTGCTAAAAATTCACTGGCGCACTGGTTCTTGTCCATCCCCTAGACCACACATGGACGTAATGTTTGGCGCACTCCATTCGAAGATGTCCGGAGAGCGACTTTAGACGTCGACTGGTTTCCCACGGATTCAGATGTCCACCACGATGTGAACGAAGCTTGGACGTTTATTCGTGACGGTATCTTGTACCTTATGAATACCTATTGTCCCCTCAACCGGCGTAGACCCCGGGTTAAGGGACTTCCGTGGTTTGATCTGGAGCTCAGACGCCTGCTCAAACGACGAAATCGGGCCTGGCAGCGGTTCCGATCCACAGGTGAGGGTTATGATCTCTATCGCAGGATTCGTAACCAGTGTACCGAACAAAAACGGATAGGGCGGACGGCATTCGAGGAGGCCCTTGCGGTCGATGCGGTGCGAGCACCCAAGCGCCTGTTTGCATACTTAAAGCGCCGCACCAGAGAGAAGGTGGTTATCCCGGCGCTGATGAACAACAACGAAATGGTTGCAACAGATGACGGAAAAGCTGAGACATTAGCCAAACATTACCTGTCAATTTATTCTGTGGAGGAAAGTGCACCAATCCGGATGTTGGATAGCTAGCCGCTGTTCATTATGTATGATTTTGGGGAGCCGGAAGTGAATAAGATGCTCAAATCCATCAAAACCCATAAGTCACCGGGACCGGACGACGTGCATCCGTTGATGTTTAAGGAGTCGGCGGACCAGCTAACTACACCACTAATGCGGTTGTTCAATTTGTCGTTGGCCACTGGAAGTCTACCTCAGGAGTGGAATAAAGCAGTCGTTGTTCTGCTGTACAAGGGTGGGGCAAAATCCACCTCGGCCAACTACCGCCCAGTTAGCCTCACTTCCGTAGCTGGAAAGGTCATGGAAAGGCTGGCGGCTGCTGGTATACGTGAACATCTGGAGAGCTGTCAACTGCTATGCGCAGAGCAGCACGGTTTTCGGCGGAACAGATCATGTCTATCAAACCTGTTGACCGCCCGTGAAAGTTGGTCGAACTCCAAGGCCGAGGGATATGTCACGGACGTCATCTTGGTGGACTTTAGTGAGGCGTTTGACAAAGTTCCTCACAATGGTCTGTTGCTGAAACTCAGGGCCATGTGTATCTCAGGGCCCATGCTTCACTGGATTGAGGATTTCGTGGTCGGGAGAACCTTTTCCGTGAGAGTTGCACAGTCCCAGTCCGCGTGGTATCAAGTTGGCAGTGGCGTGCCTCACGGCTCCGTGCTAGGACCCCTGTTGTTTCTAGTTTTCGTAAACGACCTACCACAGGCCATTCGACCCCAATGCCTTATCTACGTCGATGATCTCAAGATCTGGCGCACCATTCGATCGGCAGAGGATCGCGAGATACTACAGGAGGATCTGCAGGCCCTCATCAATTGGTTGACCACTTGGGGTCTACCGATAAAGGTGGACAAGTGCGCGAGCATGAGGATTGGTGGCCCCAACGATACTTCCGGCTACTGCCTTGGGAGTATCGTACTCCGTCACACGCAGGAGGAAAAGGACCTCGGAGTTGTTGTCACCAACAATCTGAAGACAAGGGCACACACCGACAGAGCGTGCGCCTCAGCGTGGAAGATACTTGGTCCCATCCGCCGTTTATCTGGGCCTCTACCCCGGGACACTTTTCGACTGCTTTACGTCTCACATGTACGTCCTCGTTTGGAATATGGCGGTCCGGCTGTCTACCCGTGCACGGCGGCGGAAGTAGCCAAACTGGAACGGGTGCAACGTGCTGCCACAGGCATCTAGCCGGACTGCGTGGGTTCAGCTATGAGGAACGCCTAAGTCACCGAGTTGTTTCCCACTGCCTATCGACGGCTTCGAGGCGACCTCATCTATGCCAGGCGCATAATCCGCGGTGAGCTGGGTCGGGAACTACAGCGGAATTCCCGCTCAGGAATAATGATCGTACCAGAGGACACTCCCTGACGCTTCGTAAGGTGCATTCCACCGGCTTACCGGCCATCTATCGATTGTCAAGGAGGGTGACCAATCTCTGGAACGCTCTACCGACCGAAGTGGTGGAAGAGGAAACCGAGACACCATTCAAGAGGAAATTGGACCAGACCTTGAAGGTTTATGGGCAGAGCACCGAAATCCAGCCGAGTCAATAGAGTACGATGTGATGGGGCTCATACGGGATGACTTCCCACTGCCCTTTACCTGAAGACTGAAGACTGAAGACTTGACCTTGAAGGCGTTACTCCAACCTCGGCGTCCTGTGTGAGGTGTGGTCGCGAGCTCGTACTGATTGCCACACTTATCTGTGTTGACGTAAGTGTTGGTGCCTGCTTATGCACTTACTGAAATCTGGCCCACCGTTTATTTTCTGTCCTTGTAGGTCGTGCACGTGATATATAAGGGTATTTCAGTGTATCCAAGTCAATATATTGAAGTAAAATGCTCAATAAACAGTATACACCACTCCGATCGTCGATTTCCTTAGTATCGATTCACTGGTAATCTGTGGAAAACGGCTACTAAACAAACCGGTGTTGCGAACGGGCCGTGGTACTATGAGGGGAGCTTTGAGCCCGTCGAGTTTGCCTTGTTTTGCAGACCAAACACACCCGACCCCTGCGCGGGAGGTCACTGGCCCTTACACACTTCATTCGCCTTGTCTCGCTCCCCAAGAGCACAGCAAACTGAACTGGCCGTGTCTTCCTAGGGGACATTCAACTTGATTTCCGTAAACAACGTTGAATTTAACTCCGAGATATGTGAAAGACTGTCCTTCTTTCCATATAACGGAATACTGATACGTTTATTGTGAGATCCGCTGCTTGTCTCTCCAGCCGTATTACGAATGCCTATCCACCGTCTACCTTTCCGTGCTCTGTTCGCACGTGCTGGACAGGGCTGGGAGAGGCGACGCGGTGGTCACGCAGCGGCTTGACGCAGAGGTTTGAAAAATCTGACATCAGCATTGTCTTCGATTGAAGCTTCCCGCCTCCGTGGTTGGGGCCCAAGGGATGAGGATTGTCGTTGGATAGAGATTGAGGGACATGGCTCATAGTAGAAGTCAGTGGCGCGAATGCTGTGCGATGTCTGTCGAACTCTCGTGTCCGGTTACCACAAGAATGTCATTCCGACAAACTAATTGGCAAGAAAAAACATCAAAAATGTGCACGGTGGAAGGCTTTCAAAAAATCAGCATCATTTTTCTATCACTCAAGGTCTGTTTACTGTATTGTACGCTCCTTCCCGTATTTTGTAGTTGTTGTTGCGTTGGAACCTTACTTTACTTCTACTTTTACGCGACTATCTCCTGCGAGAGGATGAGTCGGCTCCATGGATATCACGGACCATTGCTGACCACGCGCGGCGGTCGGAGGCGAGTTCCGTACAGATCCTCATCCAGTCATTTTTCCATCGCCGGGCTCCATAGACTGGCCGAAGGCCTAGAAGCTCTACGTCTTTCTCGATTGTACTGGTCCACGTTTTGAGCTGCCCACCAAGGCGACAGCGCCAACCAGGACAGGGAGTGGGGCAGTGTTTGCTTGGTTATCTCTGACTCGGGTTGCCGAAGCGTATGACCGAACCACTGAGGTCGTCGACGCTGGGGGAGGACAAGGAGAGCATCGATATCAGAGCATCGTCTCCTTACCTCGTCGTTGGACACCCTGTCGCGCCACTTGACTTTGAGGATTTGCCGCAGGCACCAGTGGTCGAAAACCTCCAGCTTTCTGGTATCCTCAGCTCGTAGTGGCTAGGTTTCACAGCCATAAATGAGTACGGGCAGGATGGCAGCACGGTAAACACAAACTTTGGTTCTTAAGCTGATTTCACTGTGAGTCCACAGCGTTCGTCTAAGATGAAGAAAGGCTCTCCTGGCACTGTCGATCCGTGAAACCACTTCATCTTTTGCCTGGCCGTTCGGAAGCAGAGTTGAGCCTAGGTATTTGAATAAAGGGACATATTCGACTGGTTGGTCATTGGTCGACGGTTGTTGAATTCTCGGGCCCAGATGGGTTGTGAAAGCTTTTGTTTTGGTCGAGTTTACTTCAAGCCCGATGGATCTCGCGAAGGAATTGATTCGGTCAAGGATTGGTTGTAACGTAGTGGGGGAGTCTCCATGCACGACAATATCATCCGCGAACTCCAGGTCCGAGATGTATATTTCCTGGCTAAGCTGAACGCCAGGGTAGTTGTGTAATGCCTGTCGCATTGTCCAATCGATGGCGTAGTTGAACAGCACCGGTGAGAGAAGACAGCCCTGTCTAACTCCGGTAGTAAGTGTGAACTCGCGGGACTCTTCACCGTACATACGAACCCTAGCACCGGTTGTCGAGTAGTATCCCTTCAACAGCCTTAAACGCTTATCGGGTATCCCATCGGATTGGATTATGGTCCAAAGAGACTCGCGGTTCACCGAATCAAAAGCTGCCCGGAAGTCGATGAAACAAGCTACCGTCGGCTGCTGAAACTTATAGCGGTGCTCCAGTATTCGGCGCAGTTTGAAGATTTGATCCACACAGCCTCTGCCACGGCGGAAACCCCCTTGTTTCGGGCGAGTGCGCTGGTCTCTTGCCTCGGAGAAACGGATTAGTAACAACGCATCAGAGATCTTTGCGGCCACATCGATCAGGCTGATCCCTCGGTAGTTCTCACATGCCGATTTATTACCTTTCTTCGGAATGGGCAGCAGTATGGACATTCCCCAGTCGGGTGGAAATGCTTCCGCTCTCCAAACGGGACCAAAAAGTGTACGCAACCTATCAATCAATGACGATGCACATGCTTTATGCACTTCCGGAAAGATGCCATCTTCCCCAGCAGCCTTTCTGTCTTTCATTTTGTTTATCATTTCCGTGATGTTCGCGGTGTTGGGCGGGTCACAGTTGCTTTCGTACTGGACTGGAGGGGTTGATATTGGTTGGTCCGCCCGGTGGTCCGTAGGCCGGTTGAGCAGCTGACCAAAGTATTCCACCCATCGGTCCATTTTCTTACTCTGTTCGGGTATTAAGTTTCCTGCCGTGTCACGAAGAGGGGAATTCTGCTTACAAAACCTATTAGAGGCGTTGCGAATAAGGCGGAACAGTTTACCGAAGTCACCAATTCCGGACGCGGTCTCCATTTTTTCGGCTATTTCTATCCAGTATCTTTTGCGATCAGCCTTGGCGGAGCGTGTGGCCTCTCGTTGCAGTCTGCGGCGTTCGTTGATACCTGCCAGTCGCGCTTCGTGTGCTCTGGTTGACAGCTGGAGCGTGCTCTCCGAGATCCAATCTTTTGCCCGCCTTTTTGTTCTCCCGAGTACTGTCCAGGAAGCTTCCTTGATTGTCGTCTTCATTCGAGTCCACTGCCCTCCCACAGGAACTTTATCTGCTTGTGCATTGGTTGCGTTGGTTAGTCGGGTTGTGATTGCTCGTGACAACGCTTCTCGCTTCTCTGGATTTTCTAGGGCAGCAACGTTTATCCGAGAGGGTGCAGACACTTTAGCACGTGTAGACAGATGAACTTTGAAACATGCGCGTAGGAGGACATGGTCGGTGCCGTTTGTGTTGCCCGTTATTGCACCTCGGTACGCTCGGCAATCCTCCACAGACGAGGCCCAACGGGCTCTCACCAGGATGTGGTCGAGTTGGTGTGCAGTGTAACCGTCATTGGAGTACCATGTGAGTAGATGCTTCTTGGGGTGTTGAAATCGAGTGCTGCAGACAACCATTCTGTTGATGTCAGCTAAACCAATCAGTCGGCCACCGTTCTCGCAGCGTTGACCAAGGCCGAATCTCCCGAGAATATGGCTAGTAGATTCGTCGGCCGTACCTGTGCGAGCGTTCCAATCTCCTGCGATGAAAAGTACATCGCGCCTCAAAACCCGGTTGATTACCTCCTGCAAATTAGTGTAGAATTCGTCTTTGGTTTCGTCATCAGCTGAATTGGTTGGAGCATAGATCGCGATCACCGTCAAGTCGTGCGGGGAGCCTTTAAAACGTGCCAAGGCGAGTCTAAATGAGACTGGTTCCCAAGAGATCATTGCATCATTAGCTGCTTTGTTCAGAGCAAACGCGACACCGTAGAGACCGGAGTTGTCTTTCGGGCCACTGTGATAGAGCCAATAGGATGTATCCACACCCGGGACCTTTATTTGTCGGCTACCTGAGTTGGGCAGGCGGACTTCCGAGAGGCAAGCAATATCTACGTCATAGTCATGTAGAGTTCGTATTGTGGTGCACTGACTGCCGACGTCTAGAAACGTCCTGACATTCTAAGAGGCTCTGTGTGTTCTTTTCCTGCAACGAATAATCCCAGCTTGTCGTCTTATCACCTCGATCGCCGGGACACGAGGCGCGTTGCTTACCGGGGACGCCGTAGAATGATGAGCGTTTGAGGTTCCGTGAATAATCATAGAGAGTCGCGGGAGTAGGGTACGAAGCGGTGTCCCCAGCACCGTTCGGCTTTTTTGTTCGAGGTTGCACCTCTAGCTCTTGCACACCCAAGTGCAGACTGCAAGGCATCAGGGTGTTCCCAGAGGAGCCGGTGACCTACCGTACGGTTTGTTCGCTTCCTCTGGAATGCCGGATCAAGCAGTTGAACAGGTCTCCTTTGTGGCCGTTGGATCAGTAGATCTCGTCCGTCCATTCAGAAGGATCTGTCTTCACATGCCGAACATCGTCTCGCCGAAGTTTTTTAGACTTCGGTAACCCTCAACCTGGTTTAGTCCGCCTGTCGAGCGGTTTACCGGGGTGTGGCCGCTGATGCATGCTTCAGCTTCGCGGAACCACAGGTGAGAGCTGGGTGAATGATGGAGACCAAAGCGATGGAGGGTGCCCCAAGGGACACGACAATCAACCAACTCAGAGGTGCTACTCCTCTCAGACACCCCATACACCCCCGTTGGCACCTTGCCCGATCTCAAGCCGGTGTAAATTATATATAAATATATACTACTGGGTGTCCCCAAAAGGTACATTCAGGGACGGTTAGCAATGACTCCTAAAGCGCATGCGGTCGTAGCACAACAAATAAAACGGATTCCTGAGTGTGTTAACGCCGCGACCCACAATCCTCTAGCCACGACCCACCATTCTTTAGCTTTGACGCACAACCTTTAGCCATGCCGCTGCAAGCCATTCAGGTCAAAAGTATCGGGATACAATGACATCAAGAGATACTGGAACAATTTGTTTTTTTATACAGAGAGTGGTGTTGTAATGCTAACGGAACAAATGTGACAGTGTAACGATCATATGCTGCGCAGTTGACCGTGGTAATGGTATCAAATGCTGCACCGCAAATTGATTGGAGGTCTAAACGATGTGCCCGTATCGTCAAACCATGTGATACAGTCCTTATTACTGTTTCATTTTTAGTGATAGTAAGGTGTCAAATGTTGCAGCATAGATAAATAACTGGCACTAATTGGGGTGCACTTACGATAACTGTATTACTCTCAGAATTTTGATGTATCCACTGTTCTAAAGGCTTAGTGAACCAAACCTTCATTTTGTTTCATCATATTCAGTTCTGATATTTGTCTATGACTTGAGATGCACAACAGAGTACCGTTTGGTACATTACAGATTTTACTTACAGGACTGCCGGTTTGTGACATTTTACCCTTGCATGGGAAGACTCGTATTCGATTGGTTGATATCTCGTTCAGAGGCAGCCAGGCGATATAATCACACCGCGGCCGTTTGTTATAGTGTTCGCCATAGTTTACCTGGCACCGTACGCATCACCTCTTGACAACATGGAGAACGTTGATATGGGTGAGAAGGAAAGGTCGTACCGTTTCACCAGCGCTGAAGATCGACGCAGGATAATCGAATGCGCACGAAGGGGAGATGATTTAAAGGACATTACCAAACACCTCAACATCAAGATCAAAACCTGTCGTGCTATTGCAGCTATAGACAGGGAAACGGCATTCACACCTGGGTCCTACAAGACGAAGTTCAACGACGAGTTTGTCAAGCAATTGTGTGAAATGGTGGACGGAAACCCCACAAGCACATTGGGGTAGTTAAAGGAAAAGATAGAGAAGGATTTCCCAAGCACAACAGTCAGCAAGTCATCCATTGATCGATTGCTGGATGGGCATCACTATTCAACTAAGAAGCTGACTATTCAACCAGTGGAACGAAACTCAGATGCAGTCAAATCTAAACGAGCAGAATATGCCGATTGGCTGCAACGATCAAGTACTGCAACTTTGGGGTTGTATATTGATGAGACCGATTACAACACATGGTGTTGTCGTAGCTATGGACGCTCAAAAGTAGGCAGTAAAACCATCCGAATTTTACCGTCAAGTAAAGGACCTAACTTGAACATGTTAGCTTGCTCATCCATCGCCGGTATCTTGAAGTATGAATGTCACGCAAAGATTACACGACATTTTTTTAATGAGTTTCTCTCATGCTGTTCAGCATCTATTGCTACTGAGCAACCTGATGTTCCAGTAGTGTTTATCTTTGACAATGCGCCCGTTCATCGGAGGGCTATGGACGCACAACTACACACCAATCATCAAATACGTTTTCTCCCACCGTATAGTCCATTTTCCAATCCGCCTTCAGTGAATCCAAATAAGTAAAATGTTTGCCACTTTAATTTATTTATGTTTTTAGGTACATAAGAAATGGTTCACTGAAAATGCAGCAGTAATAAGGACTGTATCACATGGTTTGACGATACGGGCACATCGTTTAGACCTCCAATCAATTTGCGGTGCAGCATTTGATACCATTACCACGGTCAACTGCGCAGCATATGATCGTTACACTGTCACATTTGTTCCGTTAGCATTACAACACCACTCTCTGTATAAAAAAACAAATTGTTCCAGTATCTCTTGATGTCATTGTATCCCGATACTTTTGACCTGAATGGCTTGCAGCGGCATGGCTGAAGGTTGTGCGTCAAAGCTAAAGAATGGTGGGTCATGGCTAAAAAAATTGTGGGTTTTGGCTCAAGCTTGATGGGACAGTGTGTAGTTGTAGTTGCCGGTCCTTCGTCAGAAGCGGAGGTTCTTTGTGAGATGAGCTATCTTAGACGATAGAAAACTGCTGGAACGGTGGGATCCCTTCGCCTAGTTTAAAGACGACGACTCAACGCTTTTGCCGGAATTGATAGAACTTCTCGGTTTTGATATGAAAGAAGGAACAAGTTCCAGAGAACTGGTGTGAATCGGTGACAGTGCCGATTTATAAGAAAAGCGACAGGTCCTCTTGTGAAAACCACAGGGGAATAAGTCTGGTTAGCATCGCATCCAAACTGCTTGCTGGTATTATTCTCCACCGCCTATCTAACGCTTGCAACAGTGCTCGCGCGAGAATCAAGCTGGGTTCAGACCCGGTCGAGGCTGTATTAATCACATCTTCGCTCTTCGACAAATTTTAGAACATAGACACACCTTCCATAGGCCCAATATCTCCGTTTTTTTTAATCTTAAAGCAGCCTTCGATTTAGTTGACCGCACAGCTCTTTGGCGCTGCCTCTTGTTGAAGAGTGTACCAGAGAAATTCATTTCCATCATAAAGTCCCTTTACATAAATAGCCGAAGCCGAGTTCGGGCTTACGTTGATCTTTCGCCCGAGTTCACCGTGAAAAGCGGTGTACGGCAGGGTTGCCCGCTCTCTCCTTTTCTCTTCGTTTTTGTGAATAATAAGGTCTTACAAACCACGCTTTTGTCAGTTGAGGATAGTGGTACCGAACTTTTCCCCGGGTGGAAAGGTGTCGGACCTTGAGTATGCTGATTACATAGTTCTTCTAAGTGAAGATCCAGGTAAGTTGCAAGCTTTTCTAGATAGCTTGAGAGACTGCATAGCAATGTTCGGTATGCGTTTTGCACCTTCCAAGTGCAAGATGCTGCTGCAGGACTGGATTGGTCCAATGCCAAACCGTTCAGTGTCTGGGGAGACTATAAACGTGCTAGACAAGTCCTGTTATCTGTGGAGCTACATTTCACCCAGCGGCCGGATATTGGATGAGGCGTCTGTGCGTATACAGAAGGCTTGTTTGACATTTGCTAACCTGAGTCATCTGTAGCGTCAACGTGACATCCGTTAACCTACCAAGGGTCGAGTGTACGCCGCAGCACTCAGGCCAGTACTTCTGTATGGCTCGGAGACATGGCCACTGCGGGTGGAGAACATACGAAGATTGTCGGCAGACGAACACCGATGTTTTCATAGCATTTCTCGAATCTGATGGGGACAGTATAAGCGATGCCGAGGTTCGGTGGAGAGTCTTAGGTCCATAAACCAAATCGTCAGATGGAGCACTCAAGCTCACCAGGCCAAGGTGGTTAGGCCAGTGTCGCGCACGTCCTCTGACAGGATTCCTCGGTGCGCATTATTTGCCGAGGCGGGTCACGGTCTGAAGATGAGTTAGAGTGGACAGTCCATGACATGGAGGAAAGTTACAAAGAACGCAACCGGTGGACTCGGTCGTGTAGTGCGTGTTAGACTCTCTCGATGGGACCTTCCCACTTTATGGTTAGGTACATTGGAGGATATGCCTAGGTGTTGCGATCGGTGGCACTCTTGTATCCACAAACGTTCTTTATCGACTTGATACCAAATTTTGTAGTTTTATTACTCCTTCCCTATGCTTGTTATTCTTTTATTATTTCCCATTGAGGTTGCTGCTAGGGGATAACAACCAAAGCCACCACACCCAGTGCATGTTTAATGTTTGTCCGAACTGAAATTCGGAGTGTTATACGGTCATTCACTGGCAGTCCATAGGATGTCTTTTTTAGTTCTCACTGGGGGCCACTCGTGCTATTTAGGTCCTTTGGATTGTAGATTTTCTTCTTCGGTTCAGCTATTTTCATTTCTCGGCATTGCTTTCGTCATTGGTCTTATTTGTAATATTTCAGGTGAAACATTTAGAACGAATCTGTGTTATATAGAAGACAAGTTACGGTATTGTCGCCAAGAAATTATTTCCTACATCTGAAGTGCTTGTAACCCAACATTCCCGTTTGATGGATGATGATGTTATAATTTAGGTTTTCACTAGAGTATTGTGTGATCGATATAGTGCGAGCTGAGTACTGACGTTTTCCAGCGGTTTCATTTAGTAATCCTCTGCCGAAAATTTAAGATTATCCCAAGCTTAGTCAGAACCTGCTCCCGTATAGTATCTATAGCCTTTGGTCCTCTGTTCGTATCACGATAACGGTAATGCCCGACAGGGCGCAAAGGAGAACTCGCAACGTTGGAGCGGGATAACGTGTATTTGAGGAACTTAAGAGCGTGCAGGCCAAATAGGTGGCGCCGTCAAATTTTGTAATCAGTGTGTGGGTTCCTGCCACATCGGTTGCAGTACACGGGTCTCACGCTAGAAGACGTACGTAGTTGGGCTTCGGTCCGTGATTGGCAAGTCAATTTCGGTGGCGAGAGACCTTCTCCATGCCGTTCGCTGCGATCGAGCGTGACAACGAAGCCAGCACAAGCCGTTCTCCATAACATTGGTCCCTGTTTGTCGGCCGCAAAATGACGTTTTCCTCTAAGGTGAATCCGACGTGGGTAGGTCGTGCTTGCGATTTTACACAGTGAGGGTAGTGATTGTGCTATGGGACTCTTCGGTTTTCCGTTTGCCTACGGTTGTTATTATCTTGGTGAAAGAGCCAGCGTCCGGCGTCATCTGGGTCCGTCCATAATCCTACGTGCATTGTGTTCGCATCGTGCGAGGTCCTGGCAGTCCATGCGGTCCTGTCCTACAGGACAAGCTGGAAGACAAGAAACTCAAGAACGGCACCCCCGGGGTGCAGACAGATATTCGTCTGATGGGGACTTACCAACGCAATGCAGGGGGCCGTTGTTCTTGTCGTGATAAACCACGTGATCCTGCAGTCGTGTATTACTAAACTACGTACGAGTGGAATATGAAAAATAGACTTATGTATAAAACGGTAGCAAATTGGGTAAACCTCGGCTGTCGCATCTCGCGGCCGCGACGATTTTCTTGTTGACGGGTGCATCTGTATCTTCTGTGGTTTTGTTGCGATCGGTAATGTTGAGTCTTTATTGGAATTAACAATTGCCGACTCAGGACGACTAACCGAAGGTTGTAGGCAAATGAAAACACTGGACAGTATGTCTAGGGAAGGTTCTAGCTCGACGAGGGCTGGTTTAACGCGGTCTATACTGATGGTCTCCACCCTACCTTCGACGACTGCTACATATTCCTGTTCTTTTCTCGGAAAAACGCGGAACGGGGCAAAGTAAGCCGGCTGATGATTGCATCGAATCTACGTGGATGAACACATGGTTGGTGGCTGCTAGAGTGGTAGGTGTGTAGTTGCTGAGGTATTGTTCCCGTGGCGGGGTGAGTTTTAGCACCAACATGTGGCTTGACGAACGGTTTGCGTAGTCCCCGTAATCAAAACTCATAAGACTTAATGGAGAAGCCAGCCATGTGAATGTGCCTAATGCAGATTTAGTGTGACGGTGTATTCCAAAGTGTTGGCATTGAAAGGAGGTGCGGGCCAAAAGACGTACGTCGCGCTTGACTCAAGGCCAAACAAATCACTTGGTGATCAGTTTCACTGAGGCGGTCACACCAGGATGCGGTAAGTTGTGAAGACTGCTAAAAACCTGTCGGTGGAAATTGGCAGGAACTAGTGGTTGTGGTCGACCCTGTGAAACAGCAAAAAAACAGTTACGTCCGAAGTTGGCAGGGTCTCTGGCACTAAATGCAGGTAGCTGATGTTGTCAAGTTGCTGAACTCCAGGATTTGTTCCTTGGACTGGGGCGATTGCTTCCAGATCTATACTCATTCATAGTGGGTCGTAGAAATTGTGGACGTGAGAGCGTGCGTCTCCTACGGAATTGTGTGCCTCAGAGACGTGTCAAACTTCCGTTGCAAACTGCGAAACAGTCTAATTGGCGGATTTTGCGTGGTGAATGTCGACCAGAAGCCGACCGGAGAGCGTACTATAGTGGTTTGTGATTTGTGAACATTGCGAACGTTTGGCCCCCGAGTGTGTCGGAAACGTCGGATGCCTAAACGACTTGCTAGTAGTTTCCTGCTGAGTGTACTGTATCGGAATTCCGCAGGTTGGAGACATTTAATTAAGAAAGTTGCTGGTTGCCATGAGCTATTGACGAGTGGTTGCAATACTGTTCCAACAGTCGTGTCTGAAGCGTCTGTCCCTAATTCCGGAAAAGACGAAGAGTCGGGATGTGCAAGGAGTGCTATGTTGGTGATAGCTTTCGTGATCACTGCCTGTTAGGTTGAGATAACTTGAGACCTCGAGTAGTGCTCAAGTGTTAATTCGTTATCGCTACATTCATACCTGTTTGATGACTTTTCCTCAAAAATTCGCCCTGCCAGCTTGTGTATTTCCCTCAGTAGTGCAGAGGGCATTATACTACTTAACTCTTCCTTGGATAAGCCGCTCCAGTCTGGAAGATTTTGGCGGCAAAAGACGAGATTAACGCTTCTTTCACGGCTGTGTAAGAAAAGTCATTAAAAATTATGCCTGAGCAGCAACGTCACGAGGAAGGCAGCCAATAGTAAACAAGTAACGATTACCCTCGCTTGCGTCCCTGTGTTCCAAACTCTCCATACGAAATCAGGATTGAGATTCGTCACTGGAAAATTCAGGGACGACTGAGGAGACTGTCAAAACAGATGGTTCTGCGTTAGGCTTACGTTCGCTGCTAGCCACAACTAAAGTGGTGTATTTATTGTAAAACGATATATAAAAGTGGATCGAGTAACGGTAAATGACATGTAATAATGATATATAAAGAATATAAAGCGAAAGTATTGGGGGTTTTGCGCACGTATGACGCAAATTGTATATAAACAAATAAATGTGAGATGAATTTGTTGTTCGGGCCCACCACTTTAGGATTATCCTAATTTTGCTCATGTCTTCCGAGGAATATGGCTGAGCAGGTTGTTTGGGATCAGGAGGCTCACTTGATATGTCTGAACGTGAGCCGCCATTGGTGTTAAACATGCTCGTCATTCATGATTGCCCCACCGTGGTGTTCGGTCGGACGGAGGCTCCGGAAGGCAACGTCACGGATCCTTCCACCCACTGCACGGGTGTCTTGGAGCCCGGGGTCACATTGGCTCTTGTCAATTCCGGTTGTCCTAGGGATGAAGCGCCGGTGGAAGTCGGATTTCCGGGGACAACAGCAATCACTAGCCGAGTAGCGTCTGAGTATGCTGACGTAACTAACATTGTGGACGTTGTTTCAGGTGGTTCTGTAGCACTGACGTTCCCGAGAGTACTCGCACGAATCAATAAGGGGTTCGAACCGGGCTGATCGCTGAAATTATCATCCTGATGGATCACCTGTTGCTCCAGGACGGGTGTGTGTATTTGCACAGTTCGACCCATGTCTTTCGATATTTGTTGCTGTGATTGGTCTGCTGAGCCACTGTTTGTTGTCTGTTGCTTGGCTGAATGAACGACGGTATGACAAGGCAAGTACGAACAATAGTTTGTTTCTCCGGTCGGTGTTTCTTCATCATGTCTTCGTTCTGAGTATTCGTTCATCGCCAACTCATAATGTCCGTCTCAAAAACATCCCGTGCTTTTTGTAGTTGTCAGGGTTTCGCGGTCTTCTACGGAAATATCCTTTTCTTTTGTTGGGCGGATATTTGGCACCTTTTAAGAGGTACATCAGACCGGACTTTCTAAATTCAAGTGTACAGGCGTTATTCCAATTCGAAGGTAGCGCCGTGCCCCGCAGACCAGTTGTCAACTCCGCCAGTGGATGTCGTCTGGTGGCTGAATCACTCCACCTCACTGTGCCTCGAAAATTGATCCGAAGTCGATCCAGACACTTTGTTTGTCCAAAAAGATCCACAGACGATCTCCAGCGCGGATGACGGTACCATGGATGAATTGTCTGAATCGAATCATTTAGAACAGGATCCTGAATTAAAATCTCGGCTTATTCTGTCCCTAACTCAATAAGCCCATCAATCGTCATCATCATCGTACAACGTTAAACAGAAGGGAAAGCCCCACTGACCACTGCCTTTTTCACCATGTTGCACGTAGAAGTGGAAAGAACAAACATACAAGGTGGACAGGGAATGGACCTACAGGGGTGGAAAAAGGAAAGAACGCCCCAGTAGCCAACACAGAATATACAGTCTAACTGTACAAACACACTGGTCAATCATTCTGACTCGACAGAAAGTGACAACACGATCGTCACTGTTCACGGTTGCTGCCATATCCTCCAGTGTCTCCAGCCAACTGGTTGGGGGATCTTTTGGATCCCAACCACAAAGACGTGAAACACCTACCTTTCCTAAGTTCGGTGTACATTTTCTCATTCCTCAATGCCACGTCATCTGGTTATTTCCATATGGCTTCTTCTACTCTCAAGGAGGAACGGAAAACAGAGCACGGTATGATAGGCGTGTGTTTGCCATACGTAACGTGCTGCAAAATGGAAGTCTACTAAGCTGGGTACGCTGTGATGGGAAGTTATCTGAACTAGTACCAAATACTCGGTTTCTGACCTCAGGATTGCTTACTCGGTCATTACATCCGGTCTTAATGATACTACACAAACATCGGTGATCGAAAACCTCAGGATGACGAATATCTTCCGCACGCAAACTGCATGCTTCGGAAGTATACAACAAAACTGAACGCACCGCGCACAGTACACACGACCTTTCAACTACAGTGAAATATCAGGTTGGCACCACAAGTGCTTCAGTCCAGTGTACGCCGTTCGAGCCTTGGATATACGCGTTCTCACGTGTACTGTCGTGCTGCCATCCGTCGTCACGCTGCTGCCGAGGTTAGTGAAACGGTCGAAAACGGCCAAAACCTTCCCATCGAGCATCAAGCTCAGAACCGTTGAAATCCAGTCTGGCAATATCGCTTGCACTATTAAGATGTAAAGCGCATGCCGAATGGAGCTACAGCTTTCGCTAGTCTACCTAATGCATGTTGCGCATGTTCCATGCATTCGAATAAGTAGACGGTCGTCGGCATGGCTGGATGTTGCGACCAGTAGCATAGTTCCATTCGGACTTTTTCTTTGTCCTCCTGATTTCCGCTGTTTACTTTGATTTTTTCGGATTTTTTTCACGTTATGCTTCTGTTCATTTTGCCGTTCACTGGACGGTGCTGGAAGGTAAAAACCAAAACCAAAGCACGGAAGTACGAGGTTAATGGTTGAATAAACTGAATCTGGTCGTCGGCATAATCTGAGTCACATAGCTTTTCACTGCTCCCTAGTTTGACGCCTAAATCCCAAAAATTTCGCAAGACACTCCATGATTTCGTCCATGACGAAGTTAAACAGAAATTGCGAATTGAGACATCCTTGTCGGACACCGCTGATCGTTTCGAACGCACTGGATAGTTCACCGTACACTCTTATGCGGCCAGAAGTATGAGAGTACAATGATCTCAGTAGATTCGGGAACATCTGTGGCGTGTACCATCAACAGCCGGCCGCCTGGAGATTCTGTGAAGCGCAGTTCAGATATCAACGCGGCATCCAGTCTGCTCGCCAAGATGTTAAAAGTACCCAGTGGTAAAGGCCATCACGACGAGACTGCATCTTGACGTGGTGTGAGGGCATGCGTGCCTCCATGACACAACGAGCTATGCAGAATGGCTTCCTTAACACGGAGATGCAATTGTTTCTCACAGGTCAATGGGTAGAGGCCAGACGAAGTCCACTCTGAGAACCAGTTGATGGGCAACATCTGGTTCTGACCACTATGCTTCCGGAGGGGACACTCCAGCGAATATACAGGAAGAGAAACAGTTTTCCGGTCTAAAAACCTCCACTAGCTGGACGTAGGAGAAAAGTACCTGGGGTTTCTCGCGACGGCGGGAGAAGTCACAGCACTTCATTGGGAAGTTATCGCCCACCTGAGCTTGTCAGCCCCCAGCCCAAAGGATGCGTCCCCGTCCATGTTTGCTTGCTTTATTGGGTGCATGGGACCGAGGACTGAATCCCAAGAAGTGGATCGATAACAAAGCAACAGTGGAGACAAGACAAAGTGCGTGCAACACAGTTCTCACGTGACAGTATCGCATCCACTGATTAATCAGCGCCCGCGAAATGTGTACGCGTGAGAATCAAGCCGGGTTCACACCTGGTCGGGGCTGTATCGACCAAATCTTTACTCTTCGGCAAACCTTAGAGCACAGACACATCTACCGTAGGCCCACGATCGCAGTCTTTCTTGATCTGAAAGCGGCTTTCGATTCAGTCGACCGCTCATTTCTCTGGCGCTGCCTCTCACTGAAGGGTGTTCCAGAGAAGTTTATTCCTCTTTTCCAATGCTGATATGCAAACAGCTGGAGCCGAATTCGTGCTCACGGTGATCTTTCACCCGAGTTCACCACGGAAAGTGATGTTCGTCAGCGATACCCTCTTTTACCTTTCCTCTTCAATTTCGTGATTGAATTGATTCTTAAGATAGTCCTATCTTCGTGTGAGGATAGCGGCTTCAATCTTTGTTCAAGCAGTAAGCTGTCTGAATTAGAATACGCGGACGATATTGTTCTTCTGAGTAAAGATCCAAGTAAGTTACAAGCTCGCTTAGATAGCCTAAATAACAGTGTAGCAATGTTTGAGATGCGTTTTGCACCTTCAAAGTGTAAAATGCTGTTGCAGGACTGGGTTGGCTCAGCACCAAACCTTGTGTTGGCCGAGGAAGCTCTAGCTGAAGTGGATACATTTTGTTACCTGGGTAGCTACATCTCACCAGGTGGACAGATATCGGATGGAGTGTCATCGCTTATACAGAGAGCGCGTTTGGCTTTTGCCAACCTCCGTCATCTGTGGCGTCGGCGTGACATCCGATTGTCTTTTGAGGGTACAGTGTACATAGTAGCGGTTAGGTCCGTTCTTTTATACGGTTCCGAAACATGTTCACCGAAGGTAGAAGATGGGCGAAGACTGTCAGTATTTGAGCACTGATGTCTCCGTAGCATTGCCCGAGTATGGTGGGAACACCGTTCCAGCAATGCTGGGGTTCGGCGTAAGGTGTTGGGAACCAGAGGTCAGTCTATGAATCAAATACTGAATCGAAAATGGTGAAGATGGTTGGGACATGCGTTACGCATGCTAGCCAACAAACTTCCTCAGCCTACGCTGTTCTCTGAGGCAGGTGGTGATTGGAAGGCAGGTCGAGGTGGTCAGCCCATGACATGGAAAAAGGTATGAAAGCCTTGACCAGTGGACTTGGCCACGTAGGGCGTCTTAAACTTCCAGGTGGGGTCCACGTATCCTTTCCACCAAATGGTTGGAGAAATTAGGTGATATGGCTAGGTGATGCGTCCAGTGGCGTAGTTGCATTCGGACTGTTTCCTTGTGTTCGTGATTTCCGTGTAATACTTTGATTTTTTGGATCTTGAGCAAATGCTTCTGTTGATTTTGCCGTTTACTGGACAATGCTAGAAGGTAGAAACCGAAACCAAAAGCACGGAAGTGCGAGGTTAGTGGTTGAATTAACTGAAACTGAACCAAACAGTGCTAAAGGAGGCATTGTTTTGTATACCGATCATCAGGCTTGCCGTCGTCAAAGTTCGTTCGCGTGACATCTTTGCGTCACCTGAAAAAAGTGGATGTCAAACGGCGTGCTCCCTCGACGTCCCTTCTGTTGGTATAGAAAAGCCGGACCAGTAATCGCATACGTAATCGGGATCTCAAAATGACCCCTCCTGAAGTAAGCATAGTCTTTTTCACAGACCCCTTTGCTATGGGAAAAATCACCGGAACTTTTTCGAAGTATCCTCCCAGCCGCTCGTCAGCTGGAGAAACGTCCCACTAAGAGATCGAATTCGGATTGGTTCTGCAAAGAAGCAGGAACGCCTCGGTTATTTCGCCTCTGAGCTCTTGATAGGGGTCCATTTAGAGCAGTATTAAACGGAGCCACGTCGGGGACACTAAGGCTGCGGATGGATATTCTTCTGACAGAAGCGTTCCGTGGATACCTCCGAGATGCTTTCTCAGCCGTTGTGAAAAAAGTTTTCGGTTAGAATACATTGCTTGGAATTACGATGCAGTGCCAGTCTATTAAGCTGCTTGTATTCGGTTCATTTCAAAAGTGGTTACTCGAGCCAAACGATTCTCATTGACGGTCTAGTTGATTATCTCTTCTCGAAACGCTTTGGTGCGCTAAGGTAATGCTCGACAAACTCCGAATATTACGCTTTTTTTCCTATGTCTATGGTGGGCAAATGCATCGATGAGACCATAATATTCACTGCATGGAGACGATGACCAGTGTTGTGCCTCTTCACGACAACTATGGTTGTTTTACTCTTGACGTCGTCTTATACTTAATGCCATCATTCACTATAGTTTTTCAGATTTTTCTGCTCGCAGTCTTTCAGCTTCCAACTTTGGGTTTCGTCGAGCGATAGTCTTTCTTTTATTACACAGAAAGTGAATTACGGTAAAAGGGCTGAAATCGCATTGTTCGAAAGTGTTCTGTAAGATCAATTTGTAGGGAACATTCACGTCAAAGCCAGTTCGTTGATTCCGCTTTTAAAAGGAGAAGAGTTGTAGGTGGGTGAAAAGACAGAGGGAGAGAGTGTTACGTAACGTACCGCTCTAGAGGAAGAAGACTTGAAGGTTGAGGTCCGAGATCGAGTGACATGAACCCGATAAGGATGAACAGCTATCTGTGCTCCGGATTGACGTTGAGAAGTAATGAGAATGAAAACAGCCGAAGCAAGCTCATAAGAACAAAACCGAAAATAATAGCAGTGGAATAGGGACAATGAAGCAGCTGCCTGGCGTTGGGCAAGCGACTACAAAGTGAACGTCAAAACTGGGTCATCTACCAGAGACTTTACGTTTAACCCAGTCGAGATAAAGAAGACGAAGCTCCGCCCCTCACGTGACAGTAGTATTCAAGTGTGGGAGAAATTTGAGCTTCGTATAGTGAGTAGTGCGATGGTTTAAGGAGCGTCTGGGGCAGTATAGAAAATCAACCTTGCGCGCTGCGCAAGAAGGCAAACTTGTATGAAGACCAGGATAGAAGGGAGGCGATCGAAAGGCATCGAGTTGGAGGGACAAATGAGGAACCGAATCGAAATTTAAGTAAGGAAACTGATGTTTCGGGGGAATTGGAGAGATGTTTTGGAGTCATTAAAGAGAGCACGATTTTGAGAGCCCCAAGCGATCTGTCCAAGGTCCGAACTGAGCGGTGCTACAAGAACCCAACAGTCACGGTGGATGGTCGTGGTGGCACGATGGGGAGCGCGATGCGAAAGGGAATGGGGAAGGACCGCGTCGTCAGCAAAAACGTGGATGGGGTTAGAAGTGATGGTTATGAGATCATTAGTGAAAAGCAGGAAAAGGATGAGTAAGAGTACAAAACCTTAGAGAACACCAGCATTCACGGAAAAAGGCTGTGGTTGTGCCCTATCAACACGAACGGAGATAGTCTGGCTACTCAGAAAACTCGACGTCCGCAAAACGACTGGAAGAAACCCGGAAGTGGGCAATTTCGACAGGAAACCATTGTGCTACGCACGGTCAAAAGCCTTCGATATGTCTACTGAGACCGGGTGTGTTTTTCTGTGGTTATCGATGCTGCTGACCAGGAGTCCCAGACAACAACTAGTAGATCACCGGTAGAACGGCGAGACAGGAACCCATTTGGACGGTCATTTAGCTATCATTCACGTCCCAGAAACAGTCTCAAATGGTCGGGGATTATGGTCTCCACGACTTTCTAAAGGAAAGAAGCTAGGGAAATAAGACGTTAATTGTTCGAGTCGGAGAAGTTGCCGCGTTTTGGAATAGGAAAAATTACGGCTTCTTTCCATGGGGTGGGAAACGTACCAGATAGGAGAGCAAAACAAAAAAGATGACGTTAAATTGGTGCTGACTTTGGGGCACATATTTGCAGGACAATGGGTGGAATACCGTCCGGATCAAGTGGCTTCATTTTGTTCGAGTGATTGTAAGGCTAGACGAACCTTTCCCGATTGTGCTAACGGAAATCAAAAAAACGGCTAGTAAGAGTAATTGGAGGCAGAAGAACAGAAAAGTTAGACAAAGGAGAATTAGAGGTAAACGAGAGAGCAGAAACCTCGGCTGTCTCATGGGGCTTACAGGCTAAAGAGCCAAAGAGGTTATAGTTGGGAGATAAATTGGAGGGGCTTTGGTGAGAGATTAAAATGACCGGCTATCAGTAGCAGAAGAAGCTAGGCATTGGGTTTTGTGGCAGATAAAAAACCCTTGGCTTTCTGAATGGAAGGCGAGTATTCGTTTCTGGCATGAACAAACAAACCGTGATTTTGGGGAGTAGCCGAGTGGCACCGCCGTCTGAATATTCTTCAAGCGCGATTGCAGGCGTGAGTAAGCCACTCAGAAGAACGTAGTTTGCCGGCTTTCGAAGTGTGGATTAAAAAGAAACATGCCTTGGAGAACAGTCTCAGTCAAGTTTGAGACGGAGGAAAAAGTATCGAAAATGAGGTGACAGTTAGCCCAGGAACAGATGGCTAGAAAATCACGCAGACCATCACAGTTGGCTGAACCGTAACGCCAAAAGATGCGTCTGGAGTTGCACATAGGAACAGGTTGAGAAAAGGTGCTGGGGAAGGAAATAAGACAGTGGTCCTGTGAGCCAAATGGAAGAAAGGTAATGTCAAAGAATATGGGGAAAAGAAAGTGAGAAGGTGGAGGGTATGTGCACGGTCGTCAGCTCAATCGGGAATGCATGAGGAAGTCAACTAATTTACTTAGACTGTTGATCAAAGCAAAAGCTTCGGCTTCGCGCTCCACAAGCCGTAGTGTTAGAAGAGTGCAATGACCTTCTAATAACCAGAACTAGGTGTTAATCAAATGAATCTCTTCGAACAGATCCCGTCGTACTCTAAATGCATAGGTGGTTTTAGCAGTACTTCATGGAAAATAATACTATCCAAAACCATGAGTGAAACTAATATTGACTCGTGTAAACGAATTTCCGGGCATGTAAAACTGCCTCCATTGTCTTTTAACTTAAATGCTTTCTTCTTATTCCGATTAGTTTCGTGAATCCCTTTTCAGCCGTGACAATGTCTGCCAGTTTAGAACACGAGGTAAGTGGGTATCACTTTTTGAAAGCGTCATCATGATTTGATGGTAGATCATGAGTTGGTAAATTATAATACTCATTGAAAAACGTCATCTTTACTTTAGTTCGATCATCCTTAGTATATATACTGGCGTGAATGGCGCAGGACCTGTCTCTTGAACCCATGTGCCCTGTCAGCATACGAAACCATGATACGAACAGAAATGCACTGTGAAAAGGCTACCTTTTTTACTGAACGCCCTCCACCGCCCCTTTGTAGTTTATTATCCCCGATCATTTCCATATTTTACCGGTGGCACCATTCAAGGCGCTGAAAATTATTAGTTATCCGTTTTTCTTCATCTATATTTGTCGCATCTCATTCTTCAATTCACTAAAAGTACTTGTGTTTCATGTTCGATTCCACTGGTTTAAGCTTGAACGAGAAGTTAACAAAATGCAAGAACACTACCAGAAAACTGTTCAAAACGCCATGACGCAACTGGATAAAGAATATTTACGTAAAATGCAGGTATGAATTTGTTTTATTTTGTTATGGGTGTTTAAAGGCTGCTTACTTCAGGTGCGGGATGAAGTGCTGTGATGACCAGTCGTCCTCAGTCTCCGAAGTTCAGCGGTGCATCGAACACTGTGAAGCGCCACTAAGTCAGGCGCATAGTTTCATGCAGAACGAGTTAGCCGCATTCCAGGTAAGATTAGGTTGATGTTCGAGAAAGCCTTATGCTTCGTTATTTTAGTCAGACGGTCGTTATACACCTTATTTTTTACCTTTCAGAACCGACTTCAGCAGTGTAGTACAGAGTGCAGCAACCGGGCTCGCGATAACTTGAAATCTGATCCTACGGATGAGGACATCAAAAAAGCCCAACGCCAGGCTTTCGACTGCTCGAAGACTTGCCTCGATTCTCACTTGTCCAAAGGACTTCCTGCTTTAGTAGAACGCCTTCAGTCTCAACTGAGGAAACTTAAGACTGATCAACTTAAACTTGTCCAGTAATTCCGCATGTATTTTTGATCATCATCATAGGATCATTTTTTATCTTGAAAACATAGACGCCATGATAGACAAGCAGTTGCTTTCTCATTTCACCTGTTATCATCTGTTTACCCTTATTTTTAATTAATACGACTGGTCGTTTTAGGACCAACTGCTAAGTGGTATTTCACCAAGAACTACCCGTTTTTCCAACAGTTAAACCCTGTACAGAAAATCCCCCTCCGTTACCCCATTTAGGTTAAGCTGCGGGTCTTTCAAAATTTTGCATGGCTCGAGATCAAGTCCAATAATAAGGCACGTTATTCGGTACGCTTTTCAAGCCCGTAAGCAAATTTCCCCGAAAGGGATTCTCATTTCTGTGCATGCTCACAACCTTATGGACATACTCAAGATATGCTACTTTTATGAAAAATACATGCTCACTAGAACAGCGCTCAAAAGAAAATAGGAACATTTGTGTGCTAAAAACCAACCATAAGTGAAGCTAAATTATTTTCAAGTAGTTCATGTGACAACTATTAACGACTGAACGCATGACGAAATGTCCATTCACAGGTTCATCGGAATGCTAACGATAGAAAGCTGGTGTGCGGAAACAGCGATCTTGTTGGCCGAATGGTTAACAGTGTTTGCTTACCACCTCAAATAAAATGTTCCAATCTCCGCCATCACCGATGACCTTGATGGCAGACAGTGATCCACTGTCGTCCGGCTCGTTACCACACCTTACCTGTGGGGATCTTACATAGTTCTGCACTCCGGATCTGGTTGTCAGTCATCCCTCATAGTGCAGTGGGTCTTTGTAGCTGTGGGGTATACCCCTTCCACTGCACTCGTGCGCAAGTATGTAGTAATGAACATTATTTTATCTTTTGAATTTGCTACCTATTAAGTGTTTGCGCACGAACGCAGTGGAAGGGTTATATGTTCCGTAGCCTCGAATGCCAACTACACTTGCGGATCACCGTCAACGAGACCCTGAGAATGGGAGTGAATTACAGGTCAAGCGTGGCAACAGTGAATTGCTATCTGGGTTACTACCTCATTTCAACATCGTAGCAGGTCATCTGTCGTGTGAGAATAGAAGTGGCAGACGAAACTGGAAGATAACTCCCGTTGAAGGTTGGCGGGGAATCCGCTTATGGATAAAAGTCGAACGCAAGTAATGGCGCACGATGAGCATTGGGAGCCTTATTCAATGGCGACCCACATCCGTCATGTTGCATAGCTGTTGATAGACGTGAGGTTTTAGGTAGTAATGCTGACAGTAAGAACGTATGTGCTGCCGATCACCCGTGGCTACATCATAATAAAAGTGAACTTCAAATTAGTGGCATCTCCACAGTGAAATTTGCTGTGGACTACCAAGTTCAGCAAGAGGTTGCGTGGTATACACGATCGGAACATTTTTTATCTCTTCATTTTTTTTATCGTATAATAATGGTACACAATTTCAGGAAGCGGGTCGTGACCATTTGAGGCTGCCAATTGGGGAAAGTGACCGGTGACGGAAGCAAGATTCGAACCCGGAACAAGAGGGTTGAAAGCCCACTATGATGGTCGTTTGACCACCGACGGTCTACAAACCTCATCTGAGCCAATAAAGAGTATGACTGTTATAACTTAGCCACTTGAATAACGAATCCTAATTCGAAAAATAAATCACTGTAGTGGGTAACACTGAGAGCAGGTAATCCCATGAACGCGAACAAATGTGTGGTTCCCATATGTATTCCCATTGTTTGCCACTTAGGAATTCGTTTGTTGGGCTAAAGTTGTCAAGTCTTAGTTTTCCGCGTATTTTACTGCATTCGCCCCTTCCGAAGAAACGTCTTAGATATCGAAAACGTCCATGACAACGGGAGTACTTATAAAGGTCCTCGCTATGATGTAATCCGCTCAGGAATCCAAGCTAGTGAATTCAACTACGCTAATTTAGAAGGGACAAAGTTCTTTAAATCGACCTTCGGAAAGCTTACCTTTGGAAAGACATCACAGCGTTGACATATTTTCATTGCGTTGATTTCTCTGCCTATAAAGACATTGCCGTAGGAGCAGTCTTTTTTATTACACATAAAGTGAATTACAGTATGACGGGTAAACCCCATGATCAGAAGACACTGTAAAAGTGGGTTGAGGGAAACATTCACGTTAGTACCAGTTTATTGATTCTGCTTTTGAAGAGAGAAAAGTTGAAAGTGGGCGTGACTGCAGTATTCAAGTGCGGGACGGATTTGAGCTTTGTACAGCAGATGTGCTGGTGTGAAGAAGCGTCTGGCGCGAAACAAAAAAACCAACTTTGCGCGCAGCACGAGAGGCGAGCTGAGATATGAAAGCGGACCAACATAGAGAGGAAGTTATAGGTAGGCCAATAAGCGAAACAGAATCTGTGACAGGCAGCACAGTTGAATCAAAGGACAAGGGAAGAACGAATGATGTTTCAAAGAAATTGAGAGAAGAGGAGTTTTGGAAGTATTAGACGCAACATGATTGCGGGATCCCTAAGAGATGTGTCCAAGGTCGGAATCTGAAGAAGCACTGATTGCACTGCGGTCACAGTCGATGTTGGTGTTGGCATGACTGGGAGTGCTATAATAAAGGGAAGAGAAGAATGAAGGGTGAAATCGTCGGCAAATGAACGGATTGGGTTGGAAGCAGTGGATAGGTCATTAGTAAATAAACGAAATAGGGTGGGCTCAAGTACTGAAGCTTGGGGAACACCAGCATTCACAGGAAATGGCCGGGACAGAACCCCATCAACTCGGACGGAGATGGTGCGCTTACTGAGGAAACTTGATGTCCACGATACGAGACCGGAAAGGAACCCGAACGTGGGCAGTTTCATCAGGAGACCCTCATGCCAAACTCAGTCAAAGGCCTTAGAAATGTCGAGCGACACCATGTGTGTTTCTCCTTGATTGTCGAGTGCAGCCAACCAGGAGTATGAGACGAGAGCCACGATATCATCAGTGGAACGGAGAGGTCGGAATCCGTATTGGCTCAGTAGTCCTTCTCGTTTGAGAAACGTACGCAGTTGGTCGGAGATGACAGTTTTAAATACTTTCGAAAAAACAGGTATGATGGAAATAGGACGCTAGTTATTCGGGTCAGAAGGATCGCCACGTTTGGGAATAGGAAATATCGCGTGTGCTTTCAGGAAATCGGAAAAATGGAAAGCTGCAGAAATAGACAAAAAAGACAACGTAGGAGAGGGGTCAAATCAGGGGCACACATTTTAGGGACGATGGCTAGTATACCGTCCGGACCGGGTGGTTTGGATACGTCCAGAGAACGCAGCGCTTGGCGGATGTTTTTAGTGCTAATATGAGGTCGAAAGTGGGAGATATAGAGAAGAGAAGGAACCGGAGGACTAGGATAAGTGGGTAAGGTGGAGTTGAAGGCAAACCGGGATGCAAAAATTCCGGCTTTCTCGTGTGGTTCACAAACAAGATTACCGGAAGAATTACAGATGGGAGAAAGATTGGAGGGGCAGAAATTGCGGAAGACTGCTTTTTAAAGGCGCCAAAATGTTCGGCTAACGGTGGTAGACGACAGTAAGCGTTCGGCTCTCCAGTGGACAAAGCGTTCTTTGGCTCCCAGTATGGTTGACGATCATCTGTTCCTGGCTTGCACGAAGCAGCGATGGGAGTCGGGAGTGGACAAGCGGCGCCAGCGACGAAAGGGTGCACGTTTCAAACGTACAGCACGATCGCACACGTGGTTGATCCACTCGGGGTATTCGGGTTTGGAAAAGTGAGGAGTAAAAAGTTGCATACCTCGAAGAACCATGTCAGTGAAGTTGAAAACAGAAGCGGAAACGTCCGAGGTGAAGCAGAAATCATTCCAGGGATAGGAGACTAGGAAGTCGCGAAAACCATCCCAGTTGGCTGAACTGTAGCGCCAAAATGTGTCTCGAGATGGATGGAGGATAGGGGCGAGTAAAACTGATGGAACAGGAAATAATGCAGTGGTCAGATGAGCCAAGTGAAGAGAGAGCAGAGAGGGAACAGAAGTGAGGATAAGATCAACGGGGGATGGGTACGATCGGGAATACGTGTGGGGGGTCAACAGGTTGTCGACCACAGCGAAATGTTCGGCTTCGCGTTCCAGAGCCGAAGTGTGTGATGACTGAGTCAGCCAATTGTGAATAATAAAATCTCCTAGGATGGTGATATGACAGTTGGGATCCGTAACAAACAAGTGCTCAATGTTCGAAGATGAGAAATCAAAGATCGATGGATCGCTACTGTTGGGTGAACGGTAAACAACACAAAAGTAGTGATTAAAATAAGGAAGTCGGAGCTTCAGCCACATCAACTGAAATTCACGACAGGAAAAGTCAGGATTCTGGATGTGGCGATTGACTGATGGACAAAGGCACAGGCGCCATCTTTGGGTGAAAAAGAGGAGTGGAAGGTATAGTTGGGAAATTGGAGGTCGGTGGTGTCTGATGAGGGGAAGATCTGGGTTTCGGTCAAAAATAGGGCAAGAGGAGAGGAAGATTGGGGAAATTGGTGCACAGAATCGATATTATGATTCATACCGCGAATGTTAGTGGGGGTGGTGAGTTCCTGCTTGCTTTTCGAGTGAGCAGAGCGAGCAAAACAGCGATTGCGTGTATCATGTATTCCCATGGTTTGTAGTGTGAGAGAAACCGGCAACTATGATCCTGAGACTTGAGGTGGTAACCACATAAGGCCGCACTAGATCAGGCGTGGTAGTGGTGTAGCGGTGGCCATCTTCGTTCATACTTTTACCACGTTTATTGTTTAACTGAACGCTGACTGCCAAGCGCAGTTGCCATTTGACCGTTGCTCTTGCGCACGCTCCCAGATAAACGCTAACCACTTTCTCTCCCAATCGCCTCGTTCTCACGGGTCGTGGAGATCACCGTTCTGGTTAACATATTCATACAATGCCGAGCATTAAAGTAACGTGCAAGTGGTCCCCGCAGTACAAAAGACCGAAGCACGCGTTAACTAAGGAAACCGCGAAGTAAGGTCTAGCAACCTACACCGGGCTAGACGATAGCAGAGCAGTCTACCACCACGCAATAACAAGTAAATCATGTTTTATCACCCATGAAGACACCCGCGATGTGTCGCTACAGTTCTCGTACGTAGGCAGAATCACCGATTTACACCACTCCCTGGGTATCTGTTCAGTAACCCATGTTACCCGGGGGAATTTTGTTAACTCCGCTACCATCCTTGGAAAAGGACGGGAATATCCCATCCGGCCGAACGGCTTTGTGTTTTCAAAGAACCTATACCCCGCATAACCCCCATTCCTGATGGAAGAGTGATATCTACCTGCACCGTTTCTTTTGCTTGTGTATTCGGAAGGAATATTGTAGAAGTGGACCAGCTTAGCTGTTCCTTACAGCGCTCCGCCCAACGATCCAGACGACGTCCCTCAGAGTGAATCAGTAGACCGTCGTATTTGTCAAAAGTCAGTTCTTCTGGAAATGCAATCAGTATATTGTTACAGCGTGCAACAAGAAAATCTCGATTATTGTTTATTATTCAATGGTTCATGAGGCTTTTTGCGCCGATCAGATTGCTCGATTTGCAATGAGCAAAACAAAAGTCAATTTCCGACCAAATAAAAAGCGCCATTGATGTGGTAAAACAAAACCATATCCAGCACATTCTTCCTCTTTTGAGAAACTCCTGCTTGCCCACCGGCTGGTAACTTTGTCCACTCCGAGTTCTAGACAGTGAATGCTCCTGTCCGGCGGATTTATGTATAATGTTATCTGAACCAGTCTCTTCACCATCGTTTTTGGTTTCCTCGTTCTCCTCTTTGTTATCGCCTCCATTGGGTTTCTCTTCCTTACCATCATCTTCGAATCTTTTCAGATGAAACCTATTTCTTTTTATCCGACGATCTCCAAAGCGTATTAGGTATGATTTCTTTGTTACGCGTGATAGTACCTCTCCTTTCGTCCAAGCCTTTTCTATTAGTTCTGTTGGTTGAATCCAGACTGTGTCACCTGGCTTGAGTGGATGCAGTGGCTTGCTATCCCGATCGTAAAATCTTCTTCGCAACGCCATTCGCTTTTCAAATTCCACTACTGAGGGCACTTCGATATCTAGGTCCAGTAAGCCAGCACAAACTTCTAGGATCGTGCGCGCCCGTCTTCCAAATAGACGTTTCGTCGGGCTTGTTCCGATCATCGCAGAAAGCATATTTCGAAGCTCGAGCAGAGCGATAAACAGATCGCTGCCCTCAGGCTTGCACTTCTTGAATATTTTTTTCGCCTGTTTGACAGCGCTCTCCGTTTTGCTGTGTGATGGCTGAACTGCCACATCTCCGTGAAATGCTGGAATTCCGTGCTGCGAAACTGAGGACCACCATCGGAAATCACCCGAAACAGGATTCCATGTCGTGCAAAATTGGCCCGCAGTTTGTTGATAATTCCTGCAGTTGTTTCTGTTTTTAGAAGGCCGACTTCGAAGAAATCACTGTAGTAATCAACGGTCACTAAGTAACTGTCCTTTCCATGGTAAAAGATATCCAACGCCACAGTTTTTCAAGGCCGGCCAGGTATTGCGCGCATTTTCTTCAGTTCCGTCGTTTGTCGCTGATCAAACTGTCTGCATGGTTCGCAACTTGCTACCATCTGTTTAACCTGTCCTGCCATGCCCGGCCAGTAGTATGATTCTCTGGCTCAGGTGATACATCCATTGATATCTGCGTGTGAACAGTATAACCGACAAAGAGCGTCTTTTCGAAAAGCTTGCGGGACCAACAAACGCTCACCTCGAGAAGTCAGTTCATCATCTGTTGTTAGCTCATCACGAACTTTGAAATAAGGTAACACTTCTGCCAATAGGGTTCTTTTATCTTCCGGCCAACTTTGAGTAATAACTTCCTTCATAGATTGTAGACAAGAATCTGTCATCGTGACGTTCTGGATTTGGGATAGTTCCCCTTCCGTAACCGCCAATGCAATTTTTACTGTTTCGTTCATACGTTCGTCTTCCGTATTCGGTAGTGTGACCCGTGAGAGTGTATCAGCTACAAACATCTGCTTTCCTTGCTGATAATGATGTTCGTAGTTATACTTTTGGAGACGTATTAACATCAATGAAAGTCTTCTTGGCGCTCGATGCAGCGGCCTATCCACGATCGTGATCAATGGCTTGTGATCTGAACATATGTGCCTAAGTCGCCCGAACATGTAATCATTGGACTTCTCCAGAGTGTACACGATTACCAGTAGTTCTTTTTCAATTGGCGCATATTTCTGTTCACAACTTGATAACGTCCTACTACGATAATCAAGCGGGCGTTCATTCTGTAACAGAACGACTCCCAACTCATGTCGACTGGTGTCACATTGTATGCATAGAGGTAATATGTGATCGTAGTATGCTAGGACTGGGGCCTTCACGATAAGCTGCTTTATGCGATCGAACGCGAATTGCTGTTCATCTGACCAAATACACGTTTCTGCCTCATGTATTAATCGGCGGATTGGTCTCATCAATTCCGCTAACTCCGATAAGAATCTGCTCAGATAGTTGATCATCCCGTTAAAACGTGAGACGCCTTTCGTATCGGTTGGCGCCGGCTTTCCTTTTCCGGATCCGGTTCGATCCCTGTGCTTGTGATAACGTGGCTGTGGAACTTGACTGCTGTTTGACAAAATGTCAACTTGTCTCGTTTTAGTTCGATTCCATCACGGGCAAATCGTTGCAGAAAAGAATCGAGCCTTCTGTCGCGTTCCTCGATATTTTTGTCGAAAATCAGAATATCATCTGCTACGCAGAGTACTCCAGGTAAGCCGTCCACTGCTTGAGGAATCCTCTTCTGAAATATTTCGCTCTATACGTTCAGGCCGAAGGTAGTCGCTTCCAACGGATCGGTCATACGGTGTGCCAGTTGTGGTCAAATAACTCGAGGCTTCATCCAACTCTACATGCCAAAACGCTGAAGCCAGTTCAACTTTCGTAAAGCAACGCGCGTTAGATAACCCAGAAAGAATATCTTCAAGAAGGTAACGAAAAGTGCGCTCGCCTGAGTGCTTTGTTCGGTGACATTTCGTCATCGGATTGATCCGGGTGAAGCGTTCCGAGTGATTGCTTCTAGCTTTTTGTGAGGCTGTGTTGATAAGTAGACTTAGGCCTCCTCTGTGTGCACAGAAACGTTTGACCCACAATGTGCCTGCCGTGGCGGTAACCAATCAGGTTTACCGAATCGTTTCCTAATTCCGCTTGACACTATCTATTCCATTGTTTTGCTCTGTGCTCCATTTGAACACGAAATCGCATGTTTTACGTACGCGACTGAGAAGATTAAAAGAAATGCTTGCATCTCGCAATTTGTCTTCTATCTGTTTCGATGAACTGGATCAAGGGGACCCAATGTTTCAAACATGGTGAATGAACGATAACTGACCATCCTTGAGATTGACGACTTCCAGCATTGCCTCGCCCCTCGGCTGAACTTTGTCACCGATCCACATAATGAGTCTCACCTATGTCGGTATCGGTGTAATATTAGACAGAGCGGTCACCGCCATCTTGACAAAGACGCCTGTTCGCTTTGCTGGCATTTGCATCCCATTCACTCGATGGCTCTGTTTTCTGTCCACTGTTGTCTTGAGAAAACATTTCCATGCCGAATGATTACGCTTCTTGCAGATATCACAGGTTATTTCCCAGGTCCGACAACTGTCTCTCCCAACGAATTGTAGTCTGCCACAAAGATGGCATTCCGTCTTTGACACCATGCATGTCACGAATGTCATTTTGCACGGACCACGCGATTCCGATGCATTCATCGTCTTCATGCGTTGTTCAACTGCTTCCTCGCCTCAGCAAAGGCCGACGCACTGGAGTGATAATATGGAATCTTCAACAACCATTTAATCACCGCGGAATCGCGTAATCCAGTCACTATCTGATCCCGTACGAGACCCTCTTCTAGGCAGGTTCAAAAATTGCACGATCGTGCCAGTTTTCTTACGGACACTAAAAAAGAATGAAATGATTCGTCAAGCTTCTGTGGTCTTTGGTTAAAAACAAAAAGCTCAAATCTTTCGTTGCAGTCATCAAGACAATGTCGCTCAGGTTTAAGCACCACCTCTTTCCCGCCTCAATCCACCCACTGACAACACACTCTATCCGCGCAACGGTTCATTGTCAAATAGTGTCGGGAATAATCCTGCCATGTAATTCACATTTTCTCAAGCATCGTCAGCCTCTGAATCTCGGCTCCTTCAACGTACGTGTCTAGCCCTCACAATAGACTCTGAAGATTGATGTCTGCTGCTTAAGTGAAAAGCGTATTCAGGATTCGACCAGTGTGATTCAACTAACTGCTCCTGGTATCTCATCGAGGTATTTTCTGCGCACTTCAGGGGACGAAGCAGCTCAAGCTGCTGGTCAACGTGGTGTAGGAATAGTCTTGACTGACAAGGCTAAGGCTGCCCTCTCAGACTGGATCCCTGGTACCAGTCGCTTGTGTCCTGCAAGACTCCAGCGGTCAGTCAGCGTTCGAAAAGATAGTGTTAAGCACAATTTATCTGTGATCTCCGCATACGCCCCAACAAACTGCAACACTGACACGCAGAAAGGTGAGTTCTACGATGAACCCACCACCCTCGTTCGCAGCAGCAAAGGCTCTGATACTGTAGTGCTAGCTGGTGACTTCAATGCACAAGTTGGCAAACTTAGTGTATCAGAAGCTTGTTTTGATGGGCTTTTGTGCTTTTCCCGCTCAGCGTACAGATAACGGGGATGAGCTACTCCGGTTTTGTGCAGACAACCGGTTGTTCTTCTCTAGTACCAAGTTTCGACACAGATCACGTCGCACAGCGACATGGCGCTCTAACTCTACAGGTACTCTAAGCCAGATTGATCATATCGCAGTAAGCTACCGGTGGTGCAGTTCTATTCAGAACTGTAGATCTCATTGGTCCACGTACGTAGAGTCGGACCATGCATTAGTTTTAATGCGACTATCGCTCCAGCTCCATGTTATTCGTCGCAAACCGCAAACTCGATTAGCCGTGCAATGTTCGTGTGATCCAGAAGTACGCATCAGTTATGAATAAGAATTAGCACATGAGCTAGGAACTGCGACGAACAGTAATGCAGGTGTGCATGGGGCCCATATCAAACAGACGATGCACGTCGCAGCAGATTTCGCCTGTGGTCCTCGATCCGATGTTTATCAAAGATACTGGATTTCTCAAGAGTCGCTGAGTATAATAAAGCAAAAGCGTCAGCTGTCGAACTAAAAGGAAATAATTAAGATACGAGGACATCTACAGAAGCAAGTTACAAAATGTCTAAGGAATGATCGCGAAAATTGGTGGATTAAGGTAGCAGAAGCGGAAGTAGCAGCTGCTTCAGATAACAGCTAAACATTGTTCAGCCTTATTCGCGACACCGGTGGACGGCGAACTCAGGTCAGTGAAACGATATGCGATAGAGATGGAGAACCCATCCATAGCAAACAGAAAAGGCTGGACCATTGGGCCGAATACTTCCAGGAGCAGTAAAGCTGGACGCGCGCTAGTGTAGTTACTCCCGTATCACCAACTGTAATTCCTTGGATGGTTTCACTTAAGCCCTCATCGGAAATGGAAGTGGAGTCATGTATTCGATTATTAAAGCGTGGGTAAGCGGCCGGTCCCGACGAACTTGCCCCAGTTCTTTTCAAACTGGGGGGAAATGCTTCGATAAAATCACTTACCAACTCGCTCCGTGACGTTTAGAACGAGGAGCATATTCCGTTTTTATGGAGAAAGTCACTGATTGTTCCCATCTTCAAGAAGGGAATACACAATGAATGTAGTAGAAATAGTGAGATCAGCTCTGTTTTGACCTCAATATTGCTGCATCGTCTGACACGTGATCGCGAGAGGAACGCCCACGAATAACAGGCCGGATTCCGCCCAAGTCGAGGATGCATCGACCTGATTTTTACTCTTCGCTCACTACTTGAAGCGCGTCACACGCACCGTTGTATGATAATAGTGGCTTTCTTAGACTTGAGAAGTGCCTCCGATCCACAGAGGTATAAAAAAATGGATGACAAACTTCAGTTGATTCAGGCCAGTAGTGACCAATAACAATATGGTCAATTTGAGTCTAAAGTTGTGGAGTCGTAGAAGGATGCCATGTGGGTCCACGCCGCTTCTTATAGCATGAGTTTGTACTCACCAGAAACAATCTGTGGTCAGAGCACAGCTGGATAAGACGATCGCCGTTGTCAGTGCGATCGGCCGGGATGGCAAACGGATCTCCAATGTGCCTTTCACAATCCCCCAAATATCCAACTCGGGCGTGGAAATCCCCAGCAATGACCACCACTTCGGTAGCGGTAGGCGGAAATGCACCATCGTCCGGATCGTTACCATACTCGACCTATTTGAACCTTATAAGGTTATTCACTCCAAGTCTGAGGGTTTGAATGCTGACTGTCTCTAATAGTGCAGTGGGCTTTTGTGGATATGGGATATATAACACTTCTACTGCAATCATGTAATTAAAAAAACGCACGCTTCGCAGCAGTTAAAATAAATCATGGTAGAATTTGTCATTGGTTTCAGAGGAACTGCAGTCAGTGGGCGCATACACAGACAAGACGAATTAGCATTGACGCTTCAGTTTGTTGCTGTTGACACGCATAGAACCATTCAACCAAACAGCTGTTCATGCTCAATGCAATCCCAACACTGGACTGAATACGACCACTAGGCACCGGATGACCAGGACATGCGGAAGGTAAGGCGGGAGACTGAGGTTGTATCTGGTGTGCGACATGCAACCACAGAAGTTGGTTCTTGTATGCGTGTTTCGGAAGCACAGTATACATTAATTTCGAAAGTGCCAAGAGTTCTAGAGAGGGCAGCCTGTTGCCCTATCTGACATAGTGTGCGGACGTTGAAGGCAGTCGAGTGAAATGAACATTTAGGCTCAAGGAGTGCATTTGACTTATTCCCGACTCTTGAACTGGTGCTTTCTTTAGAGCCGTACTTACGCATGGCGTGTCGCACTGATCTTAGGTTAAGGGAGGGAAAATTGGTAAATCCCTTTGCAAGAGGGAGGCAAGTCATACTTCACGGCTGCCCATACCACAGGTTTTTCTATTGGAACCCTTACTAGACCTATAACCCAAAAGTCTTACCCACAAGGTAGTGGGATATCAGCCTAGCACGTTCATCCATAACCCCTTAGTGGCGTGATCTTCCGGACCCCATAAGGAAGATCTAAGAAACCTAATAGCTTCGCATCTTTTGGTTCATATTCCACCAAGATTGGGACGGCACATACATACCACTTGTCGAGTAAGTAAGTAGTTGATTGCTAGGAGGACATTTACGGGCAAGTGCGGAACCACAGTAGACACGACTTCGTAAGACGGACCGAACGCAGTATAAGGAAGCAGGGCATGCGCATTGTTACTGCATCGTCCGAACGGATAACAGCAATCTTCAAGCGGACCAGACCGCTGTGATGCAAGTGGACGAAATTTATTGGTGATTGAAAAGCACTGTATTTAAAATGCAAACAGAATCCTCTGTTACATTCCCACTTATAATTGATCAGGCTGGCGTAATTTTCAAATTGATTGGTAGTTGGGATGTAAGCGCACATAACTGGTTGTTTTTCGCCCATCCTCATAGACCGAACAAACAGATCCGAAAGTGTTGAATTCTAACCAACACGATTTCCGTAAGCTAAGTAGCTCATTCAAAAGACCTGCTAACGATCTCAGCCAGTAGCAGTCATTTTCTGTCAGAGTTTCGTCTCCAGTGGGTCTATGTGGTTTACCCCGGCCGGAGTGAATTATGAACAAAAGTAACGCGACTGCTATGGGTTAATTATGCGCATCATGAACTTCGCATTTCGTGAACTGTCTGGTCATTTTTTATTGCATGCTTCTGATAAGTGCAGTGGAAGGAGTATTCCGGAAGGCCCATTGCACTGTTAGAAATAATCGGTGACGGCGGATCGCTATTTACCACCTAAGCCCAGTTCATGGTTAGACCACTACTAAGACGTTTCCACCAGTTTCTGACCACATCACTTACAAAAGTCAGAGGCTTGGAACCATTGGGTGTTTCTCCGAAGATTCCTCGTTTCGCAGCTGCAGTGCACAAATGGGGAAAAGTCCACATTATACGTGCTACCTTTAAATTTCCCAGTGCTATCAGACCGGTACTATAGGTGTTCCAATTTGGCGTACGACATCCCAGATGTGTGCATTCGCCTTTTCTTAAGTACTCTTGTCATGAGTCATAAGACGATTAAGAGATTACCATTCGTGACTAGGTGTCATGTCGGGAACGAAGCAGTACACTGTGAACGAACCCTAGGCCAAACAGCCAGATGTGTGATGTGCCGTACACACATAAAGAGAGGATATTTCGTCACAGAATTGGCACAACTTATCATTAATAACCTGTTTAACATCAGCGTGTGGGAACATTATAGTAATTCTACGAGGAGCGTACGGGAAAGTCGAAGCATGATGTCCTGAATAAACCGGGTTTTGGGAGACTCGTCCAGTCAACCATGGCATAATAGTATATAAATTCTATCCCACTGAATGAATTCATCCATGGACGGGTATCGCGGAGTGCCTATGCCCTCACTTTCTGGTGAAGTTTTCTTGATTGATGGCTTATGTTACTTTCACGTTTTCGTTACTGCGCAATTAGATAACTATCACAAGCGCTGCTAGAAAACCACCCCCCCCCCATTCTGTCTTTATTGTATTTTTCGATTTGGTAGTAGTAGCACAAGCGTTTTTGACATTTCCGCATTGGTGGAATGCCTAGGCAATGGTGATTCGCTATCCGTGGCATACTGAATGGTCGTAGGTTTCTGGTCCATGACAGTCGAAGAGGAGAGGCCAGGTAGGCGATCAGAGCGTTCCGTAATGGTGAGAAGTAGGCGGCGGTCAAAGCACAAAACCAAAGGACTTCCATTATCAGGACACCACGTACGTGGCCTCCCGGGTGCACCCTGTTCGATGACAGCCGAAGTACTTTGCTAAAATCACAATATTATCCCGATCTGGCTTACGCAGGAGGTCGGGCAGTTTTTAACAGAAATTGTATGGCTGCTTCTGAGTTATAATCGGTGAATCTATAGGCCGAAACAACACCTGCCGTACAATCGACTGCCGATAGAGGTCCAGATAAGTGTATCTTAGGGGCCAGTATTCAGGGCGACAGCAACGCCTGTCTGAGTACATGCCATGAACTAAAGATTCCCTTAGAAACAGGTAAAGCTTCGCACAATAATAGAAGCGCGTCAGTCGGTAGATATAGATGGAATCCTGCATGTGAGTCTTCTGGATTCAACACACAGTGGTATCGAGCGTACGAGCCAATGTGGCCGTTCGGCACGCATCAACGTTCGCACAATGAGCGTGGCTAGCTGAAACGTGTCTCAGCCATTGGTTAGTTGGAAGGATTTCTGATATCAATCACGAAAGAGAGAATAAATTATGGTAGGGACCATCATATGCCACCAAATAAGGCCCCCGCTCTTTGACGTATCCCATCAACCCGACCGTGTTTTCCGGAAGATTCCATTGGACTGCACATCGTTTCTCTGAAAAATTCTCCTGTCCTGCGGGTTGCGTCATCATCGGACAGCTTTAAACAGCAGGGCAAGCCCCACAGACCACTCCCTTCTGCACCATGTTGCACGTTGAATTAGAAAGTATAAACATACAAGATGGACAGGGAGTGAACCTACAGGGGTGGAAGAAGGAAAGAACGCCCTAGTAGCCAACACACAGAATACACAGTCTAACTGTACACACGCACAGTAATCAATCATTCTGATTCGATAGAAAGTGACAACACGATTGCAACTGTTCACGATTCGCGGTCATATCCTCCAGTGTCTCCAGCCAACTGGTTGGGGGATCTTTTGGACCCCAACCACGAAGACGTAAAACCTACTTTTCCTAAGTTTTCTGTGCCTTTTCTCATTGCCCAATGCCACGTCATCCGTTGACCTCCACGTGGTTTCTTCCATTCCCAAGGAGGAACGGAGAATATGGCACGCAACGGTAGACGTGTTTGCCATACGTAACACGCGCTCAAACCAACGAAGTTTACTAAGCTGGATGCGCTGTTGTGGAATTTTTTCTGAACCAGTACCCAATACCCTATATCTGACCTTACTCGGTCATTTCGTCCAGTCTTAGCGATACTACGCAAAAACCGATAGTGAAAAACCTTAAAACGACGAATATGTTCCGCACGGAGAGATTCGAATTCTCGCAACCATACAACAGAACTGAAGTATTAGGTCGGGTAGATCAACTAGTTCTCATATATATATATATATATATATATATATATATATATATATATATATATATATATATATACATGTGGTAGGATATTTTTGTAAGTGGATCGTTGTGCATTGACGGTGAACATGGCATACGTATGTCGATAGTTAAAGCGAAGGGGACATAAGGGAAAACAGCGGAAACAAGTGGTGGAAACAGGTAAGAGAAGTTCCACTCATTTGTTAGTCGATGGTTATTGTGATAACGGCCAAAGGAAAGAAAGAAGCCGTGCCACAGGTGCTTCAGTACAGCGTTCACCGCTCGAGCCTTGATATACGCGTGCTCACTTGTACTACTGTGCCCCCATCCGTCGTCACGTTGCTGCCGAGGAAAGTGAAGCGGTCGACAACTGCCAGCACCTCCCCATCAAGCATCAGGCTCGGAACCGTTGACTTTCAGTCTTGCAGCATCACTACACTTTGAAGACACAAAGTGCGTGCCGAATGAAGCTACAGTTCTTGCTAGCCTATCTAGTACACGTTGCGCATGTTCCGTGCATTCGATAAAACAGACGGGGTCGTCCGCGCATCCAGGTCACGTACCTCCTAACTATTTCCCATTTCGACGCATACATCCTGAAGATTTCGCAAGGCATTCTCCACTATCCCGCCGACGACGAATTTGAACAGGAATGGCGAAATGGGACATCCTTGTGGTGGTAGAGCAACAAGCTATTCAGAATGACCCCTACAATAAACCAAGTCATATAGAAAGAAAAAACCCTACGCCGGTCGTCAAGCAGTTTGCACCAATCAATCGACCTTCCTAGAATGGAGGTGACAATCTATGACGGACTACCAGAACAATACTACAAGTCTGTTGGACAATTTGAATGTTTTGTCGATACTGAGGTGACCGACCCGGGGCAGGGGCTTCTGTACCTAACCCACTACTACCGAGGGCGAGCTAGAGGAGCTGTTGATGGTTGTTCCATGCTCAACCTGGATCAGGGTTACACAAGACCAAGGAAGATTTTAAAGGAATTGTTTGGTCAACCGTTTAATGTTGGCCACAATCTGGTCGATGGCGTTGGTCTAACGGTCATCGCAACGGGTTCTGGATCCTTCAGTCCGCGGTTCGAACCTCCGCGCCGCCGGCGGTCACTACCCAACTGGCAGCTTTAAATTGGCCTCAACCCGCTTCCTGAAATGTTGTATTGTTTTCATATGGTGAAAGGGGAAGTGAATAAAAAGAAAAGAAGCCAGGCGAACTGAGGGCGACGTCTACGCTATGTCTGACCTTGTCATTACGATACAGAACTGTTCGATAGCCCTTGATCACCTAAGCTGCAGGTCTGATCTCCACGCCATGCACACCTTGGAGGCTGTAATTCGTTGTCTCCCATCTGAACTATAGGGTCACTGGGCCGAAGAAGCAAAACGCATAAAACGGGGTGCCCACGAAGCCAATTTCGAGGACCCGACCAATTACTTAGACAGACAGGCGAGAATAGCTGACAGCAGATTTGGTCGACTGATTCGCAATAGCAACAGAGTGAACTGCCCGAGTACCTGAACTATGCCCCTCAGTGTTTTTAATTAATAACAATCTTCATTCCTTGAGGCGCAACCGAAGACAGTGTTTCTTCATGCCTCTGCGCCAATTCAGCAAGAGATAGTCGCGTAAAAGTAAAAAGTAATTAGGACTTCTGCCTGAAGCACTGCAGCAAGTACTTCCATTCGCAACGTAATACAACGTAACACTAAAACATTTAGCAAAAATACCAAGCAACAAATCCGTGACGACATATTCCAACGCGCGGATGATACTAACAAAAAAGTGGTTTGTGTTTTCGGAGGCTTTTAGAAAAAATCACTAGCGATAAACGCAACTTTGTACTGGGCATCCAAAAGGCTACCCCAGGGTAGTCTTTCAACGAAATCATCCCGCCTGCGGTATCACATCTATCAGGTTACGGCAATAATGTTTGACCCAGAAACTTCAAGTGACAAACAGCCAAATATAAAGGACTTAAACGGGATAGAAACCGAATGAGAAATGAAAAATAACTGGAAAACCATTATTAGATCATATCTATGGTGGAAACTAAATTTGTACAACTATATACATCGATCAAAATTATCTGATCATGCAGTGCTATCTTTTAGTTCATTTGCGTCTTGGCCTTTTTGGTTAGTCAATCCGTCAACCACTGGGAGTTGAGGTTCTTGGCCAGGCCAGGGCCCTGATCTACCAACTTGCGAAGAGCAGGGTACCTGGCCATAGACTTCACATATGCATTGGCGCTGATATCTATAAGGTAGGGGAAATGATGGAAAATGATGGAAAATGATTTACTTTGTTCCGAAATTGCCGGGATGATTAACATTGAGGATATCCATGGTAGATGATACGGTAGAATGTAGTGACGTTCCCAAAACTTCATTCAAATGCTTGTTGATATCCACGTGTGTCCGATAGGAGCAATCGATTACAAGTTCTTCCTGGTTGTTGAGAAACACTTGTATGAACGGAGTGGGACACATATTCTTCAGTGTCAGAATTTGCACTTTTGGGTTCTTAAACTGTAGAGGAGGCAAGAACCATTTGATCAACTCATCGCATCCTTCGGATATTTTCTTTCCAGGAACATGATGAATGGTAATAACTTTTACACTGTCTTGCAATATAATACGACCAGACTCAAGATACTTCCTCGTACGCGTAATGGCAAGTCTTCCACCTTTCAAAAACGGCATTGAATGAGGACGAAGAAAGCTATGAAGGAATAAAAATTGTGCATTTTAGTTATATACCGTCATCAAAAGTCGAAGAACGTTTCGAGGTCAAATAATTCAATCAAAAAGCACCACCACAGCTCAGGTAGCATATTTTACTTCATTATAATGCAGTATGAGAAAATGATCGCCCCGAGACTTTCCATGCCGGTACTCATGAGTCGTTCCTAGTCGGTATTCATTTCCTTCCCAGTGTTCGGTGACTTAGCGGTGGAGTACACCGTCTGCGAGGGTGCGGCGAAGAGTTTAGTCCTCCGGAGGGCAGGTTATTTTTGACCATCCACATTTATGCAGTATCGATAAGATTGGATGGAATGACAGAGTGAGTAATCATCATCATAATCATCGTACAGCGTTAAACAGTAGGGCAAGCCCCACTGACCACTGCCTTTCTCACCATGTTGCACGTTGAATTAAAAAGTATGAATATACAAGATGGACAGGGAGTGGACCTACATGGGTGGGAAAAGAAAAGAATGCCCTAGTAGCCAACACACGGAATACACAGTCTAACTGTACAAACGCACATCGATCAATCATTCTGATTTGATAGAAAGTGACAACACGATCGCCACTGCTCGCGGTTCGATGCCATATCCTTCAGTGTCTCCAGCCAACTGGTAGACGGATCTTTTCGACCCTAACCACGAAGACGTGAAGCACCTACTTTTCCTAAGTTTGCTGTACATTTTCCCATTCCTCGCTGCCACGTCATCTGTTGGCCTCCACGTGGTTTCTTCCACTCCCTAGGAGGGGCGGAGAATAGGACACGGTACGGTAGACGTGTGCTTGCCATACGTAACACGTGTCCCAACCAACGAAGTCGACTAAGCTGGATACGCTGTGACAAAACGTTCTCTGAATTAGTAACCAATACTTGCTTTCTTACCACATCGTTGCTTACTCGACTATTTCATCCAATCCTAGCGATACTACGTAAACATCGATGGTCGAAAACCTCGAGACGACGAATATCTTCAGCACGCAGACTCCAAGTTTCGCAACCATACAACAAAACTGAACGCACAGTGGCACAGTATACACGGCCTTTCAACTTCAGTGAAATATCAGGTCGGCGCCACAAGTGCTTCAGTCCAGCGTACGCCGCTCGAGCCTTGGATATACGCATACTCACCTCTACTACTGTGCTCCCATCCGTCGTCACGCAGCTACCGAGGTAGGTTAAGTGGTCGACAACTGACAGCACCTCTCCATCGACCACCAAGCTCGGAATTGTTGACGTCCAGTCTTGTAACATCACCTTGCACTTTGAAGGTGCAAAGCGCATGCCGAATGGAGCTACAACTCTTGAGAGTCTATCTGGTGCATGTTGAGCATGTTCCGTGAATTCGAACAAGCAGACAACGTCGTCCGCGCAATCTAGGTCACATAGCTTTTCACTATTTCCTAGTTCGACGCCTACATCCTGAAGATTTTGCAAAGCACTCTCCACTATTTCGTCCATGACGAAGTTAAAAAGGAATGGAGACAAAGGGCATCCCTGCCGAACACCACTGGTCGTTTTGAACCGACCGGATAGTTCACCGTAAACCCTTACGCGGCCAGAAGTATGAGAATACAATGATCTCATTAGGTTCACGAACTTCTGGGGCATACCTTTTCGATGAAGAGCACTGAAAAGCGATGTTCGATCAACTGAATCGAAGGCGCCTTTCAAGTCTAAGAAAATCATTATTGTCGGTCGGCGGTGCGTGTGACGTGTTTCAAGTAGTCGGCGAAGAGTAAAAATCTGGTCGATGCATCCTCGACCTGGGCGGAATCCAGCCTGTTGTTCGCGGACATTCCTCTCGCGAGCCGGTGTAAGACGATGCAGCAAAATCGAAGCTAATACTTTGGTGACTAACGGAATTAAGCTAATCCCACGATGATTACTGCAGTCATTGCGTATTCCCTTCTTGAAGATGGGAACAATCAATGACTCACTCCATATTAACGGAATACGCTCCTCCTTCCAAATGTCACGGAGCAAGGCGGTTAGTGATTTTATCAACACCTCACCACCCAGTTTGAAAAGAACTGGAGGAAGTTCGTCGAAACCTGACGCTTTCCCCCGCCTTAGTAATCGAATACATGACTCTACCTCTACTTCTGATGGGGGCTCAAGTGATACCACCCAAGAAGTCACAGTTGTTGACACGGGAGTAACTACACTAGCGTGCGGCCAGCTAAACTGTTCCTTGATATACTCGGCCCATCGGTCAAGCCTTTGCTGCTTGTTATGGATGGGTTCTCCATTCCTATTGCAAATCGTTTCACTGACCTGAGTTCGCCGTCCACCGGTGTCACGAATAAGTTTGAACAGTCTTTGACTGTTACCTGAAGCAGCTGCTATTTCCATTTCTTCGGCTACCTTCACCCACCAATTTTCGCGATCATTTTTAAGGCTTTTCGTAACTTGTCTCTGCAGCTTTCTCCGCATCTTATTCATCTCCTTACGGTCCGAAAGCTGACGCTTTTGCTCCATTATACTCAACGACTCTTGCGAGATCCAGTGTCTCTGATGGACAACGGATCGAGGACCACAGGCAAAACCTGCTGCAAAGTGCATCGCTTGTTTGATATGAGCCCAATGCTCATCTACATTACTGTTCGTCGTAGATCCTAGCTCATGTGCTAACTTCTGCTCATAACGGGTGTGTATTTCTGGATCACACAAACGTTGCACGGCTAATCCGGTTTGCGGTTTGCGCCGATGGCCATGGAGCTGGAGAGATAATCGCATTAAAACTAAGGCATGGTTCGACTCTACGTACGTGGACCAGTACGATCTACAGTTCTGAACAGAACTGTGCCATCGGTAGCTTACGGCGATCTGGTCAATTTGACTCAAAGTACCTGTAGAGTTAGAGCGCCATGTCGCTGTGCGACGCGAGCTGTGTCGGAAATTTGTGCTAGACAAGAACAACCGATTGTCTGCACAAAACTGGAGAAGCCTATCCCCGTTATCTGTACGCTCAGCAGGTAAAGCACAACGCCCACCTAAACAGGCTTCTGACACACTGAGTTTGCCAACTTGTGCATTGAAGTCACCAGCTAGCACTACAATGTCGGAACCTTTACTGCTGCGAACGAGAGTGGCAAGGGCATCATAGAACTCATCTTTCTGCAAGTCTGAGCTGCATTCCGTTGGGGCGTACGCCGAGATCACGAACAAATTGCGTTTAACACAACTATCCTTTCGAACGCCGACTGACCCTTGGAGTCTCACAGCACATAAACGACTGTTAACAGGGATCCAGTCTAATAGGGCAGCCTCAGCCTTGTCAGTCAAGACAATTCCTACACCACGTTGACCCACAGCTCTAGCTGCTTCGTCTTCTGAGGTGCGCAGAATATACCTCGATGAGATACCAGGAGCAGTTAGCTGAATTACATTGCTCGAATCCTGGATACGTGTTTCGCTTAAGCAGCAAACATCAATTTTCAGAGAGTTCATTGTGAGGGCTAGGCACGCCTGCTGACCGGCCTGCATGAGTGTACGCACGTTGAAGGAGCCGAGATTCAGAGGCTGACGGGGCTTGAGAAAATGTGAGTTACCAGACAGAGGATTATTTCCGACACTATTTGACAGTGAATCGTTGCGAGTATCGACCGTGTTATCAATGGGAGCATTATGGGTGGATAGATGGGGCAAAGAGGGATGGTTAGGGACAGAAGACAAAGGTTGAATAACAGAGAGGGAACTCTGAGCAGTAGCACACTTATCACTACCCACCCAGCTCGATGCAATGGGCAGCGCGGTCCTGATTAGCCTGCGCGACGACCGATGCAGTATGGAACTCTTTTTAGTCGTGCAGTTCATGGGAGATGTTGGACGGGTACTGCTAGGGTGTCCAGCCACAAAGCAGGAGAACGATTAGGGTCCTCATCCAAAGCCTTTAGTTCTGACAAGAACCTATCCGCAAGGCAGCGGGATGGCTTTGTGGAAGCCCATTTGCTTGGATCAATTATTCTTCCACTGGTTTTTCCGACTGAGTTGACAGCTCAAATCAACCCCCAACCTGGAGGACCAGGAGACTGGACTTTGTCTGACCCCTACCCATTGACCTGTAAGGTATGATTGCATCTCCGGCTTAAGGAAGCCATCCTGTATAGCTCTTTGGGTCATAGAGGCGCGCAAGCCATCACACCACGTCAAGGTGCAGTCTCGTCGTGATGGATTGATCTATGTCCGTCTGTACAGTTAGACTTCGTATTTCATGTGTTAGCTATTACAGCATTCTTTCCTTTTCCCACTCCTGTAGGTCTACTCCCTGTCCAATGCGTGTACTCATTCTTTCTGTTGATACGTGAAACATGGTGAAAAGACAGTGGCCAATGTGTCTCGCCTTGCTGTTCAACGCTGTACGATCGTGATAATGACTACGCACATCTTCACTCTTCGGCAAACCTTAGAGCACAGACACATCTACCGTAGGCCCACGATCGCAGTCTTTCTTGATCTGAAAGCGGCGTTCGATTCAGTCGACCGCTCATTTCTCTGGCGCTGCCTCTCACTGAAGGGTGTTCCAGAGAAGTTTATTCCTCTTTTCCAATGCTGATATGCAAACAGCTGGAGCCGAATTCGTGCTCACGGTGATCTTTCACCCGAGTTCACCACGGAAAGTGATGTTCGTCAGCGATACCCTCTTTTACCTTTCCTCTTCAATTTCGTGATTGAATTGATTCTTAAGATAGTCCTATCTTCGTGTGAGGATAGCGGCTTCAATCTTTGTTCAAGCAGTAAGCTGTCTGAATTAGAATACGCGGACGATATTGTTCTTCTGAGTAAAGATCCAAGTAAGTTACAAGCTCGCTTAGATAGCCTAAATAACAGTGTAGCAATGTTTGAGATGCGTTTTGCACCTTCAAAGTGTAAAATGCTGTTGCAGGACTGGGTTGGCTCAGCACCAAACCTTGTGTTGGCCGAGGAAGCTCTAGCTGAAGTGGATACATTTTGTTACCTGGGTAGCTACATCTCACCAGGTGGACAGATATCGGATGGAGTGTCATCGCTTATACAGAGAGCGCGTTTGGCTTTTGCCAACCTCCGTCATCTGTGGCGTCGGCGTGACATCCGATTGTCTTTTGAGGGTACAGTGTACATAGTAGCGGTTAGGTCCGTTCTTTTATACGGTTCCGAAACATGTTCACCGAAGGTAGAAGATGGGCGAAGACTGTCAGTATTTGAGCACCGATGTCTCCGTAGCATTGCCCGAGTATAGTAGAAACATCGTATCAGCAATGCTGAGGTTCGGCGTAAGGTGTTGGGAACCAGAGGTCATTCTGTGGACCAAGTACTGGATCTAACAGGTTAAGGTTGCTGGGCCATGTGCTACGCATGCCCACCGATAGACGTACTTGGCATACGCTGTCAAGGTGGTCAGTCCATGACATTGCAAAAAAGTATGAAAACCCTGACCAGTGGACTTGGCCGAGCAGGACGTGTTAGACTTCCAGGTTGAGGTCCACGTATCCTTTCCACCAAATGGTTGGACATTAAGCGATATGACTAGGTGATGCGTCCAGTGGCGTAGTTGTATTCAGACTGTTTCCTTGTCGTCTTAATTTGCCCTCGATACTTTTGGATCTTTAGCACTAAGCTTCTATTCTTTTCGCCCTTTACTGGACGATGCCGGAAGTTAGCAACCGAAACCAGAGCACAGAAGTGCGAGGTTAGTAGTTGAACAGACTGAAACTGAACTGAACGCACAGTGTTTTCCACACCAGGCGCCTCACTTTTGTCCACCATTGTTTCAAGTTATGAAGTTGTAGTTCTTCCCGTACTTGAGTAATAATGTCACGCGTTAAGTGATGCTCCGTCTTCTTTGACTCTTCTGTGCCGGCTGGAGCGAAGTTCATTCGTCGGATCGGCCACTCATCTTAAACATTCAATCTTCAGTCCCTTGCCCGTAACCCGCCCATGTTAGACCGCTGTAATTTTGTTCTCTATTCGCATTAGCCTGTCTGGATTGCTATCCGTCTCTCAATCTTTCAACACTAGTCTCGAACGCAAGCAGCCAGTCACCTGTATCAAGTTTGTCGCCAGGTGTCAAACGTGAGAAAAATACTCAGGCTCCACTCGTACCCGCGAACTGTTTTGTAACCACTAGTTCGTCAACCGTCCGTTCGGAACAGTGCGGTAAAAACCTCAAAATTGAGCTATTTAGTTAACTTTGTAAACATGGGCCGATTTTCGGGTTCAATTAAAATATCTAGAGCTTTTTTAGCTACTATCTCAATACACTTACTATCTTTGCTCCCTTACCTTTGACTTTTGGCGATGACACCTGATTCGGGTGGGTGACTTTAATTGACAGCCTACGCTCATTATTGTCGTTAGGCTTTACAGACTAGCAGTGGTCAGACGATTACCATCGTGGACTTTGGACAGTAGGGAACCGGGTGTAATTCCCTTCATCGCTGGCCATTTCTCCATTTACCAGCTTTTCATTGGTCCCGGTCCCCTTCTTAAATTGTTGTACTTTTTTGTATAATAAATCAAACGTTTGCGTTCCCTCAAAGTAATATTCATACAATTTAGAAGTGATCGCAATGGCTGCGCACTGCTTCGGTTTCCTTCGTGTCTTCCGCGTTATTTCATGACAACGAAATGAACGGAGAGCAACTGGATTATCAGATATTATGAAGGATGAAATTCTCCGCATGCCTTCTTTTTGATTGCCACGTAGCCTTCCCCATCATCGTACATCTTTAAACGGCAGGGCAAGCCCCACGGACCACTCCCTTTTGCACCATGTTGCACGTTGAATTAGAAAGTATGAACATACAAGATGGACGGGGAGTGAACCTACAGGAGTGGAAAAAGGAAAGAACGCCCTAGTAGCCAACACACGGAATACACAGTCTAACTGTACACACGCACAGTGGTCAATCATTCTGATTCGACAGAAGGTGAAATCATGATCGCCATTCTTCATGGTTTGCTGTCATATCCTTCAATATCCGTTGCACGTAGATATATACTTATCACAGGCTACCCAAGGTCCAACAACTAGCCACAATCAGAAACGATGGATAGCTGCATCCTCAGCTTCATTGTTAGATGTGCGCCGATCGATTTCTCCGGATTCCAGATACGATAACGCACGGTGATGCCTTAAACGCCAAATGATTCGGAGCCTGAGAAATGACCGTGAGCGGTGGTGGAGTGCGAAGTATAGGGAGATGGAAAAAGCTGCGGCGATTGGCAACAGCCGCAACCTTTTCCGTACGATTCGACGAACCGGTTCACGTAAACCGGACGCTAGAGATTTGATCAAAGAGGCGAACAGCTCGCTGATTCAAACTCAGCAGCGTCGTCTAGTTCGTTGGGCGGAGCATTTCGAAATGCAGTTTAACTGGCCTTTATCCTCTTCGGATTTGATCACTAGCGCAATGGGTACAGCTCTTGTTGTAGATACCAGTCCTCAGTCAGAAGCGGGGGTTCTTTGTGAAATAAGCTATCTTAAACGACATAAGGCTGCCGGACCGGATGGTTTGTCTTTGTCCATTTTCAAAGACAGCGGCCCAGCACTTTTACTGCAGTTGACGAAACTCCTCGGTTTTGATATGAGAGAAGGAACAAGTTCCAATGAGTTGGTGTGAATCGGTGATCGTGCCGATTTATAAGAAAAGCGACAGGTCCTCTTGTGAAAACCACAGGGGAATAAGTCTGGTTAGTATCGCATCCAAACTGCTTGCTGGTATTATTCTCCACCGCCTATCTAACGCTTGCAACAGTGCTCGCGCGAGAATCAAGCTGGGTTCAGACCCGGTCGAGGCTGTATTGATCACATCTTCGCTCTTCGACAAATTTTAGAACATAGACACACCTTCCATAGGCCCAATATCTCCGTTTTTTTTATCTTAAAGCAGCCTTCGATTTAGTTGACCGCACAGCTCTTTGGCGCTGCCTCTTGTTGAAGAGTGTACCAGAGAAATTCATTTCCATCATAAAGTCCCTTTACATAAATAGCCGAAGCCGAGTTCGGGCTTACGTTGATCTTTCGCCCGAGTTCACCGTAAAAAGCGGTGTACGGCAGGGTTGCCCGCTCTCTCCTTTTCTTTTCGTTTTTGTGATTAATAAGGTCTTACAAACCACGCTTTTGTCAGTTGAGGATAGTGGTACCGAACTTTTCCCCGGGTGGAAAGGTGTCGGACCTTGAGTATGCTGACTACATAGTTCTTCTAAGTGAAGATCCAGGTAAGTTGCAAGCTTTTCTAGATAGCGTTTTGCACCTTCCAAGTGCAAGATGCTGCTGCAGGACTGGATTGGTCCAATGCCAAACCGTTCAGTGTCTGGGTAGACTATAAACGTCCTAGACAAGTCCTGTTATCTGTGGAGCTACATTTCACCCAGGGGCCGGATATTGGATGAGGCGTCTCTGCGTATACAGAAGGTTCGTTTGGCATTTGTCAACCTGAGTCATTTGTGGCATCGATACGACATCCGTTAACCTATCAAGGGTCGAGTGTACGCTGCAGCAGTCAGGCCAGTATGGTTCGGAGAAATGGCCACTGCGGGTGGAGGACATACGAAGATTGTTGGTATTTGAACACCGATGTCTTCGTAGTATTGCTCGAATCTGGTGGGAACACCGTGTAAGCAATGCTGAGGTTCGGCGAAAAGTCTTAGGTTCAAGGATCAAATCATCAGATGAAACACTTAAGCTCACCCTGACAGCATTCCTTGGCGTGCTATGTTTGCTGAGGTGGGTACCGGTTGGAAGATGGGTAAGGGTGGTCAGTCCATGACATGGAAGAAAGGCATGGAAAGCCTAACTAGTGGTCTTGGCCATGTACGGCGTGTTGGACTTCCTGGGTGGGGTCCAAAAGACCCTCTCACTCAGTGGTTAGATAAGTTGGGGGATATGGCTAGATACCGCGATCAGTGGCGCTTTTGCATCCATGAACTTTCTTCATCGACTTAATTCCACTAATGTAGTTCTCCTCTTACTCCTTTCATATTTTTCCCACTTCATTATTTCCTTTTGAGATTGTCGCCAAGAGATAGCAACTAAAGCCACCGCACCCAGTGCATGTTTAATGGTTGTATGAACAGAACAGAACATCACAGGGTTGAAATCAAGTACGGTGTCACCGCAATAACAACAATTTCAAATGCCCTTACTCTCGCATCATTTTCTGGCAGGTAAACTGGGAAGCTTCATTGCTGAAGCGGTAGAACTGAAATTGTTTCTCAAAGTGCTCCGCCCAACAATCCAGACGACGTCCCTGAGAGTGAATCAGTGAACTCTCTTATTTCTTGATTACACCGGGCTTCCATGGACCGGTACCTTAAACCAAACGGTAATGGTTGCGACTAATGTCAATAAACACACCCTTCTTCACTTCCCTACATTTTACGACCCACCACTGTTCACGGTCGTTTCTCATACTTTTAGTCAGTTGGCGTCTCAAGGATTTACACACTTCACTGAATGTGATACCCAGAGGGACGGATCTGCGAGCATCCAGCGGAGCAACCGATGTCGAAGATATCCATCGTCTGTGAGGTCTACTTGAACCAAAGTCCTGTGAGACGTTAGACACGGTATACAAGGCTACCTTGACCTGTTGCCGACATTTACCTGGGTCCTGGACTTCCGGCTACATTGACAACCGCGTGGAAAGCTCTGTCTGGATAGTAGATCATCGTGTATCGTCTAGAAGCAACTGTGCGGGACAGGTGGCTTTATCGTTGTTGCCACCACGAGCGAGACGTAAACAGAAGTGATCACGTACCAAGGCATGGTCTGAGTCCACAGGCGTAGACCAAACTGAATGAGAAACTTCAATTGATTCAGGCCAGTAGTGACCAATAACAATATGGTCAATTTGAGTCTAAAGTTGTGGAGTCGTAGAAGGATGCCATGTGGGTCCACGCCGCTTCTTATGGCATGCGTTTGTACTCACCAGAAACAATCTGTGGTCAGAGCACAGCTGGATAAGACGATCGCCGTTGTCAGTGCGATCGGCCGGGATGGCAAACGGATCTCCAATGTGCCTTTCACAATCCCCCAAATATCCAACTCGGGCGTGGAAATCCCCAGCAATGACCACCACTTCGGTAGCGGTAGGCGGAAATGCACCATCGTCCGGATCGTTACCATACTCGACCTATTTGAACCTTATAAGGTTATTCACTCCAAGTCTGAGGGTTTGAATGCTGACTGTCTCTAATAGTGCAGTGGGCTTTTGTGGATATGGGATATATAACACTTCTACTGCAATCATGTAATTAAAAAAACGCACGCTTCGCAGCAGTTAAAATAAATCATGGTAGAATTTGTCATTGGTTTCAGAGGAACTGCAGTCAGTGGGCGCATACACAGACAAGACGAATTAGCATTGACGCTTCAGTTTGTTGCTGTTGACACGCATAGAACCATTCAACCAAACAGCTGTTCATGCTCAATGCAATCCCAACACTGGACTGAATACGACCACTAGGCACCGGATGACCAGGACATGCGGAAGGTAAGGCGGGAGACTGAGGTTGTATCTGGTGTGCGACATGCAACCACAGAAGTTGGTTCTTGTATGCGTGTTTCGGAAGCACAGTATACATTAATTTCGAAAGTGCCAAGAGTTCTAGAGAGGGCAGCCTGTTGCCCTATCTGACATAGTGGGCGGACGTTGAAGGCAGTCGAGTGAAATGAACATTTAGGCTCAAGGAGTGCATTTGACTTATTCCCGACTCTTGAACTGGTGCTTTCTTTAGAGCCGAACTTACCCATGGTGTGTTTCATCGGCCTTAAAATGAAGGAGGGAAAACTGGTGAGGTCTTTTAAGGGAATGACGTTGCAGGTTTCTGGGCAAATCATGCATCGTGGCTGCCTACACTACAGAAGTCAAGGAAGAAGACTTAGTACTTGGAAGAAGGCAAGGCAGATTCAACTAAAATAAAGAGAACGACAGCAGCAGGCTCGCGAATAATACGAGAAAAACAACAAACCTCGACTAACGAGAAGGGCAATTAGCTTATGACGAACGACTGGCAGCACTGCATCTGCCGTGACGAACATGAAACAGCTGAGTTGCTCTGTAGCTGCCTCTCTTGGACGGATCCGTTCAGCATTAAATATGTGAATACCACAATCACTGTAACTCTTATATTATGAGGACTATCGTTCAGAGCAATCCTGTCTGATTCCTCACACTTCGCTTATCGGATCATTCACGGTTACGGTCATAAGGTCAACCGAGTGGTAGTCGCGGTGCTATAGATGTAACGACATGAACATGAAGGGTATACGGTGCGGTTTATGAGAAACGCTATCACCCTTAGTTCGAAGCGCTAACGAAAGCATTGTATCCAATCTGTTATGAGCATGAGAACTTAACATGATTCTGTCCCAGTTGTAAGATCAGGGCTAGGGCCAATGTTAAATCGACGAAGCCGGCAGCTCAGCAAGCAAAGACTGCCACTGACAAAGCAGTCAGTTTTAATGTCTGGAAAATACCCATTGTATTATATAGGAGTCTCAGTTGGCGGCACAATTGTTTTTTAGTAATTCCGCCGTGGGCAGAAAGCCACAACCAGTGACTGTGGGCAATGTACTGCTTGGGTACGACCTCCTCTATGATGAGCCATAATGACTGACTATATAGCGCCGAGTGGATTCTGGAGAGTAGTTAAGATATTGTGCTACTTAGGCACCCTAACTGACCACCTCTTAGGCTTTTCCACATCACTTCTCGCGTCCTTCCATCAACGGAACAAACAAATATTGCTGTTTGTTCAGTTTCCTCACTGCTTCTTCCCTTTTGGTCTTCTTTCATTAGTTTTGTCAAACTATTTGGCTCTTTCCACCTTTCACTTCTGCATTCCCTCCTGCTTTATCGCTACCTTCTTTTGCCCCATCAACCAACCTACCATCTCAGCCTGCTCCTCTCAGGTCGGATCAGGTTGGGTTGGATCACGGGATTTGCGGCTCGGCCTACGTGCCCAGATTCTTGCGCGTCAGCCGCAGTATCTCATCGTGCTTCGACTGCAAAAGTATTTTCTTGACACAAAACTAACATACATTGTATCTAGGCAGTCGGAACACTGGAGGGTCCGTCCGCTTGGTAGTCTTGAAGTCTCGAAGTACTACACCGGTTCGAGGCTTTCAGCCCAATTGTCCCGGTTCTCAAGGAAATCCTTGATCTTCTGTCGGATTCACCGAGCTGGAACGAAAATAAAAAGAATCGGGGGAGGGTGGCAGCGAAAACAAAATAAACATAACATCATGCAGTGTCACACTGTGGACAGTACTTTAAGCGGAGTGCGGGTTCGACATTCATGAACATATATGCAATAAAAGACATCTATTTCGCTTTTTTGAGAAGGAATTATTGGGAGAGACCCAGGTAGAGGTCTAGCTTTTTCTTGAATATAATTTTTTTCTGCGAGAGAACAATATCTTCTGGAAGTGTATTCCACAAAGTAATAACCCCATAGCTAAAAAAGTTAATCCTTAGTGAAGTGCGTGACCTCGGTTTGAAAACCTTTCTGCTGTGACCACGGAGAGAAGAGGCTGGACAGACGGAGAAGAAGCAATCGCTTTGACCTGGTTCAAAAAGGTGGAACATCAAAAACAGATCACCTCTTACGCGTCTTAAGTCAAGGGGATAGAGATTGAGGAGTGAGAGGCGGACGGGATGAGGTAGGTGGGATAGACCCCTTACCGCTTTGGAGGCCCTCCGAACTCTTTCTAGGATCTCACGGTCTCAGACAAGACCAAAGTGCACTATCTGACTACCGTACCCCAGCAGAGATCGGATATACGTGCCGAAAATGATGGGGAAATCATCCCTAGATATGCGCGGGAAGAACCTTCGAATCATATTTAGGACTCGAAAGGCAGACTTGCTCGCAAGTTGGTGATGATGGGAGAAAGACAAGTTACAATCTAGCCAGAAACCGAACACCTTGTGTCGATCAACCCTAGGCAGTATGGTTGCTCCGTTAATGGAAAACGTGTGACCAGTCTCTCTGCCGAAAGACATGCTCACGCACTTGTCATTATTAACTGGGAGGCTCCAATCCTCGGACCAGTGTTTTGTTTCATCAACTGCAATTTGCAGGTCTTCAACGTTTGAACTCTAGAGGGTTACATCGGCTGCGTACATGGCAATGTTCGCAGGAAGGGCTGTCGGAAGATCGTTTATGTAGATCAAGAAAAGAAGAGGGCCTAAGACCGACCCTTGGGGAACCCCAGTTGTTACTGGGGAGGGTTGCGACAAAACATTCCCGACTTTAACCACAAAGGTGCGGTCGGTAAGGAAGCTGCGTAGGATGGCCAATATGGAGCCTGTAATCCCGTATGTTTGCAGCTTATAAAGAAGAGGGGCGTGGGGGACCTTATCGAAGGCCTTAGCAAAATCGATGGATAAGACGTGTGAGAGCTGGCCATCATCATAGGCTTTCATTAGACTATCCATGACAGTAAGCATATTGGTGATGCATGATCTGCCAGGAAGAAACCCATGCTGGGACGGGGAGAGGATTCTATTTCTATGCAGATGAGAAAGAATCTCACGCTTAAGAATTCCCTCGAAAATTTCGTTGGTGATGCTAATGAGACTTATGGGTTTGTAACTAGAAGCAAGATGTCTACTACCCTTCTTATATATGGGTGCGATAACTGCTTTTTCCAGCTACTGGGGAAAACTCCATCGTCAACATATCGCTGAAAAAGAGAGGCATAAGGAGCAGCTAATGTGTCCGCGGCTTCCTTGAAAATACGGGGGTGGATTAGGTCAGGACCCATGGAGCAATACTGGTTGAGCCGTCAGAAACCTTGTGCGGCTGCACCAATGGGAACAGTGACGCAGTTAAGGGTAGTGGCCAGAGATGTCGGGTGCATGGTAGGGTGGGATGATATGGGTATGGAGCTAAAAACTGTACGGAAGTAGGAGCTGAAGGTCTGGAATACTTGACTAGGGGAAGTGATTGGAGATCCCACACCATCTTTGAGAGCTAGTGGCGTCAGAGTTGTGCCCCTTAGACGGCGCATGTACTGAAAGAAAAATGCCTTATTGGTCCGTGCTTGATCAAGTACAGATCGTTGGACTGCATTCTGATAGGACCTAATCTTATCTTTGCATGTGTTCCGTATGATCCTGAAATCTTCTGCATCACGGGCAAGGCCTGTGGCTTTATACCTAGCAAAGAGGCGTGCGCGTTCGTCTAGAATGCGGGCGAGGGAGGGGTCGCTTAGCAGTCTGTAGACGACGAATTCTGGGGACAAGTAGCCTATCAGCTAAGGAGATCAACTCTCTGAAATTCTTTGCCATTTCACCAGCAGAGTTACCTGGGTTAGTTGAATTTAGCTGGGAGCGAATAAATGCACAGACTCGGTCAGAATTGGTCCTTTTGAAGGATCTCAAAACTTTGGTTTCTGAGGGAAGAGGAAGCTATTTCATGATATAATCGAATCCAATGAGAATGTGATCACTTTTGCCGATGGACGCCAAGTAGTGCACCACATCTATTTGGAACCGATCATTGGTGATGACCAGGTCTAGTAGGGACGGGGCGTGTCCTGTGCGATATCTGGTCGGATCTCTTACGTTCTGCACCCATGAGTTCTTCCGTACGGGATCTAGGAGGGGTTTACCAAAGGTGATATCAGAAGCATCAGCTCTTTGCCAGTCGGTACTGGGTGAGTTGAAGTCACCAGTGACTAACAGATGGGTCAAGTCTGTGAAGCTTTTCAGGGAGCCCAATAAGTCTATGAGACCTAGGCTATCAGTTGAATTGCATGCAGGAGGACGATAGACAACACCAAGCAGTAGGGTGCCTGTCCTAGAGAGGGTAAACACAGCCCACAAACAATCAGTACATGAAAAGGTAGAGGTTGTCGGTACAGTGGGAGGAGGGATTGAATTATCGTAGTATACGATGACCCTGCCGGCACGACCTCCACTGAAGTCCTGCCTTACTGTGAAGTATCCCGGAGTGGATATTTCGGCATCAAGTATGTCGGGGGTGAGCCAGGTTTCTGTGAGGGCTATGATCTGAGGCTCCTTATCCACTGCAAGCTACCGAAGCTTCGGGATCTTATTCAACACACTCAGGCAATTGAGCACGTCCTCAGGAGTTGTTGCAGAATCGCCAGAGACAACTGATTTTGGGTTTGAGGAGTGGGAAAGAGGGGTATTTGGGGGTGGAAAGGAGGTCCTGGGGGAGTCGGGGGCTGAAGATATTGAGGGGCTAGAGAGTAAGTAGACTGTTGAGGGGACCGGTAAGTTTTGACGTCTAGTAACCTGGGGGTATCATACTAGGCGGACGGTCCACATCCTTCGGTCTCCGAAAAAGTTGGGCTGCTTTTTGTGGCTTGCCTTTCTGCGCACTGCGTGATGCCTTGTTCTGAGTTTTCTTGTTGGTGATCTTGTTTTGCATGACTGCACCAGACATATTTCCTGGTGCGTTGACCTCCGCACTGCAGCTTTCAGCAGAAGCAGGTTGTAGGTTTATGTCTGGGATCAAGGATGGGTGAGTCTCGTCCGTTGATATAGTCTTATTAGCTATGTTGGGGTCTGGGATACCTTTCGCAGGCGTCAGATGTTTAGTGGCACTAGGCCTACTATTAGGAGTACTCTCCGCGACGGGAGATGGAGTGAGTGGGGAAGCGACGGATGGTGGGCATGCAGCTCGATCCTCAAGGCGAGTTACCTGGACGACTAGCAGCACTCTGAGCTTAGGATCGGCTTTTTGCTGAATTGCTGGCTTAGCCTTCTCACTGCGGAGCCTTGGATGAAGTGGCTTGTCAATGGATACTCTCTTGAGCCCTTTATTTTCCTCCTTGAGCTTTGCGGCCGAGGAAACAATTTGTTTGACTTCCTCTGGGGAGCCCATTTCAATGAGAATGCCGTGTACCCGGTTGGTGCGTTTGGTTACCAACCAAGTGGGCCGACCTCTAAGTGGGAAAGGGAGCTTAAGGCGGTCAAACACCTGGGCGTAGGTGTCATGAGGGTGATCCGAGTTTAGAAAGCGACCCCAAAGGATGACACGATTAGAGCAATTCTCGGTGTCTTGCAAAATCTTGGCGGCATCAAGAATTTACTGCTCAGAAACTCTACACACCTGAATGGTTGCCTGGGACACCGGGAGGGATTTGATAACCAAGCTCCTCAGGCTGGTCAACTCATCCTTAAGGGCGCGGACAGGGGTCTTTAGCTCAGCTATCTCTGCAGCCTGACTTTGGACTGCACATTTTAGTGCATCCGTTGCCAGCGCATTATAAAGGACCGTCTCGTCCGGATTGAGGAATGAGACATTGGCCACAAAAGGGGAATCACATTGTCTCATGGGGAAAGTAGCCTCGTCTGAGCAAGCGGTTATATCAATGGTGGGGGCATTGACATTGTCCAGGATCCAGTCAGTACAGATAAGGATAAACTTAAATGGGGGGGGTGGGCTGTGTGTTCGAAAAATTGCAAAAACAGCTACACTCACCTTGGGAGACGACCACACCGCTGGTGTACCGCAGTTCACGCAGGGGCAATGCTGTCATCAGGCCGTCCTGGAATAATTAGATCCATCAGCACATGAGACATAAATATCCCCCCTTATTCAGCCCTTATCCCCCGTCCCTAAACACCTCTCGTTGCTCCCCTTATCCGCCCATGATGCTCGCCCTGACAACACGCCCTATACTTGCAACGGTTTAGTCGAACGCACGACTTGTGGACTCAATTCCCGTCCAGCGAATAAAGACGCAGAACGACAGCGATTGTTGGTTTTTGTACTTGTATTGATTGCCCTGTATGAAGTACAGGAGAAGGGAGGCTGATCGAGCTAATCACCAGAGCTGGTGAGCTGGAGCGCGCCTTGCCGTTTTGACGTAGTGTGACGAAGGTCTTTCTTCTTTTTTAAGGTGTTCTTATTTTCACACTGGTGGACTTAAACAAGGCGCGCCTAAGCTCTAAGCTCGCGATTGTATTTTATTGAATTTGGTGTCTGCGAAGCCGCTACATCAGTCCCCCTCCAGAAGGACGACCGAGTAGGAGAACTTCGACCTAAGAGAGCGTCGTGAGTTGAGCCAAAAACCAGCTGAATAGTTCCAGCTGGAAAAGGTTTGTGTTCAGCACCTCCAAGGTGATCTGAGGACCTCTGGGCCATATATAGCCGCAGAGAAGGTTACTCACGCGTGAACCGGTGGGGTATCCTCTCCCCGTGCTCTCTATCTAGAAACCCTATGTGGGGACAGGGACGTGCCAAACCATGTACAAGGCACGTAGGCAACAACAACAACAAAAAATGGTAATGTTCATATAGTGACACATGTCCATTGTTAGTGGTGTGCCAGATCCTTCCTAGGTAAACAACGACTGACCCTAGAAGAGATAAGAAAACCTGGATACTGTATGCAAGCAAAAGGGGAAATCTATGTAAGAACAATAAAGTCAACGTATCGTGCAGGGAAACGAACATGCCTACCAGACCTGGTGGAACGTGATGGGGGGTCGACCTGTGACTCACGCGTGCTGGAGCTAGATGTTGTTGGGGTCGGGCAAACGTCTGTGTTTTTACCATCGACGGGCAACGGCGTAGGCTGGGTTTCCGAGTCGACGAACGCTGGCTTAAGGCGGTCGATGCTGACGGTTTCTTGCCGACCATTGAGATCGATGATGAACGTTTTTTTGTAAACGCCGAATGACTTTGTGCGGGCCAGAATAAGCTGGAGTCAACGGGCGGCGGCTCGGCGTACGCAGAAAAACGTGCGTGCACGTATGTAGGTGACTGGGAATAAACGATGGCCGATCTGTCGAACGGACAGGAATACCAATCTTCTGACGCATGTAGATCATGAGACGTTGAGTGTAGTCTCCAAGGTTGGGGAAAGGTGCGCTCACCTTGGGTGCGACAAATTCACCAGGGAGACGAGCGGTGGTGCCGAATGTCATGGACGCAGGTGTGCAGGGAGTGTCGCTGCGCAACGTATTGCGAATGCCCAATAAAACCAGTGGTAAGACGTCCGTCCACTGAGGATTGTTGTGAGCGCTGAGCGAAGTTTTGAGGTGCCGGTGAAAACGTTCGACCAAGCCATTTACCTGGGGATGATAAGCTGTGGTGCGAATACGCTTAGTGCCAGTCAGTTGGAGGAGATTGTCGAAAGTGGCAGATTCAAACTGAGCTCCTCGATCGGTGGTTACTGTGGTAGGACAACCAAAGCGGGAAATCCAGTGTTCCATGAACGCACGGGCGACAGTTTCACTGGAAACATCCGGAATGGGTATGGCCTCAGGCCAACGAGTGAAACGATCAATACAAGTGAGTAGGTAGATCATACCTCGGGATGGTGGCAAGGGTCCCACAATGTCGACGTGCACGTGAGCGAAACGGGCGTCTGGAGTCTCAAAATTTCCGACTGGACTGGTGGTATGTCGCTGAATTTTGGCTCGCTGACAAGCAATGCAGTTACGTGCCCACTGACGAACGTCGCGATCCATGTTTGGCCAAACAAATCGGGCACGGACTAGTTTGCATGTGGCCTTGATACCCGGATGGGATAGACCGTGCAACACATCGAAAATTGGACGGCGATGTGAAAGTGGTACGATTGGCCTTGGGTGATCCAAGGTGGTGTCGCAGAGGATAGTGCCAGCAGATGACGGAAGAGGCAAAGCCCGCACTCGGAGACTTGTATCGTGAATGGTTTGTTGAAACTCAGGATCCTGCTGGCTTCGTGCCAGGTCCTCGAGATTGATACCGAGAGCAGCGGGCGACCTGAGACTGTGGATCCTGGAAAGAGTATCTGCAGCCACATTCGCTGACCCGGAGATATGACGAATGTCAGTAGAAAATTGTGATATGAAATCCAGCTGGCGAATTTCTCGTGGAGAATGACGATCAAACGCGTTGCGGAAAGCATACAGTAGTGGCTTGTGATCTGTGAAAATGATGAATTCCCGTCCTTCCAGCGCGTGGCGAAAGTGACGTATGGCGGTGTAAACGGCAAGTAACTCACGACCAAACGCACTGTATTTGGATTCTGCGGAAGACAGGCGGCGTGAGTGAAAAGCCAGAGGCTCCCAGGCGCCGTCCACGGCCTGCTGGAGAACGCAGCCAAGTGCGACATCGGAAGCATCAACAGCGATACTGACGGGAGCATGGGGATCCGGATGACGGAGAAGAACCGCAGACGACAAGGCCTGTTTGAGCTGAGAAAAGGCCTCCTGGGCTTGATCGGTCCAGATGAGGGTTCGTTGTTTGCCCCGCAAAAGATCAGTGAGCGGTTGCATCAGGGTGGCGCAATGTGGAATGAACCGGCGGTAATAATTGACAAAGCCGGAAAAACGTTTGAGCTGTTTGAAGGACTGTGGAAGTGGAAATTCAGCAATATCACTGACCTTGGTTTCAGCCGGACGAATGCCGTTGGCGTCGATGATGTGACCGAGGAAGAGCAGTGACGGCTTCCCTAATTCAGTCTTGGCGGCATTGATGGTAACGCCGTGCTCTGTTAACCGCTGGAAGAGCTGTCGAAGATGAAGCTGATGTTCGTCAACGCTGGGGCTAGCGACAAGAATATCATCGATGTAAGAGTGAACGAAGGGCAGCCCGCGGGTAACACCGTCAATAAACCGCTGGAACGTTTGGGACGCGTTGCGCAAGCCAAATGGCATACGGAGAAACTCAAATAGACCAAACGGAGTGGTAACGGCGGTTTTTGCAACGTCCTCTTCGGCGACCGGAATTTGATGATAGGCCCGGACCAGGTCGATTTTGCTGAAGATGGTGGATCCAGCCAGAGCAGACGTGATATCATGAATGTGAGGCACAGGATATCGATCTGGCGTTGTGACCTGATTGAGGCGACGATAGTCACCACACGGACGCCAGTCGCCCGAAGTTCTCTTCGGCACCATGTGCAATGGAGAGGCCCACGGGCTGTTCGAAGGACGGATGATGCCTAGGTCCAGCATTTTCTGGAATTCAAGACGAGCGACGGCCAGTTTGTCTGGGGCGAGGCGACGCGGACGGGCAAAAACAGGAGGTCCAGCGGTACTGATGTGATGTACAACAGCCGAGCGCACCACGGGTAAGTGGTTTGCCGGTCCGGTTAGAGACGGAAACTCAGCTAAAATTTTGGCGAAGGTATCGTTGGCGATAGGAGCTACGGACGGTCGAACAACGTTGACCAAGCAGACAGATCCAACAACAGCACGATGAGTCACAGGGTCGGTTAACTTACGAGAAGCGGGATGTAACGAAAGGTTGAAATGATGCAGAAAATCAACTCCTAAGATGGGCTGGGAAACGTCAGCAATGACAAAAGTCCACTGAAAAAAACGACGCAACCCCAGATCTAACTTGAGACGCCTAGTACCAAAAGTGGATATACGAGACCCATTGGCGGCCTGAAGCTCTAAAGTGTGCCGGTGCTGACGATCAGAAGGGTTAGGGGGAACGACACTGATCTGTGCGCCAGTGTCAATCAAAAACTGACGGTGGGAGATGAGGTCCTTGATAAATAGAAGACGGCAGGGTGTGGGGAGGTCAACGAGCGCTGCCGTACCTACACGTTGGCCGACGAGTTTCCCTGGTTGTCGTGGAACGTGCACGGGGCTGTACACTTCCTGGCGCTGGCACGATACTGGCGGTGATACCAACACCATGTCCAAGTGTGTGCATCGGGAGAGGCTGGCCTAGGAGGACTGCGAGCGGCAATAGGTCGACGGGTGCGAGTTGGGGAGCGGCTACGACGTGCCGAACGTGAAGACTGAATAGCGGTCACGTCCGCCCGAAGGGCACTGAGTTGTGCAGCTAAATCTGTGAGAGTCGCCTCCGTAGTGGTTGTGGACGAACGAACACACTGACTAATTTGGGCGGAGGCGGTTTCCATAAAGCGGTCCGCCGCCAAAGCCAGTCTGTCTAGTGAGGTTTCATCTACGAGAAGGGCCAGAGTGCATTGCGCTTGTTGGGGTAGCTGCTGCATCCGCAATTCTCGCAACATCATGTCAACAACTTGGATGCCCTTGGCCAGCTGTCGCATACGACGCAGAAGCTGTGAAGGCTTCTGGTCACCGAGGGAAATGCCACTAAGCAGCTGACGAAGACGGTTTGAGTCGGAGACCCCGGTGCGTTCTAAGATAGCCTGGCGAAGCATATCATAAGGCTTGTCCGTGGGTGGGTTGGAGATGATATCCTCGACAGCTTCAAGAATATCTAAAGGAAGTTCGGCAGTGAGATGCACATACTTCTGTTGCTGGGAGGTGATTCTTGAAGCAGCAAACTGTGCTTCCAGATGAGTCAGCCAAAGAGAGGGATTACCCAGAATGAAAGGTAACGCTTTCACTGGGCGCGCAATAGACAGCGTTTCAGGCACCGCAGGGTCAGACATAGTTAACTTAGCGTCATCCATATCAAATAGACAGCAAAGTAAATATACGATGGCTGATCGAAATCAACACCAAAAAAGGCTCAATACGTTTGTGCACAACGAAAACAAAAGGAACGCTGAAGGGCACGGACGATATAATAAATAAATAAAAATTATTAATAACTTGGAACGGGCTCACCAATTTAGTCGAACGCACGACTTGTGGACTCAATTCCCGTCCAGCGAATAAAGACGCAGAACGACAGCGATTGTTGGTTTTTGTACTTGTATTGATTGCCCTGTATGAAGTACAGGAGAAGGGAGGCTGATCGAGCTAATCACCAGAGCTGGTGAGCTGGAGCGCGCCTTGCCGTTTTGACGTAGTGTGACGAAGGTCTTTCTTCTTTTTTAAGGTGTTCTTATTTTCACACTGGTGGACTTAAACAAGGCGCGCCTAAGCTCTAAGCTCGCGATTGTATTTTATTGAATTTGGTGTCTGCGAAGCCGCTACAACGGTTCATCGTCAAATAGGGTGAATAATCTTGTCTTGGTACTCACATAATCTGAAGCTTCTTCAGCATCTGAACCTCGGATCCCCTTATATGCACACACTTATGCAGGCCGGTCAGAAGGAGTGTCTAAGCTTCAAAATGGACGCGCTGAAAGCTGATGCCTGCCGTGTAATTGAAACTCGTATCCGGGACTCGGGCAGAGCCATTCAACTAAGTGCTCCTGGTATCTCTGCTATCCAGTTCTCGCAAATCGAAGAACGCGTAGTCAAAGCAAACGAATTCCAACACCACAAAAAGACTGACTGATGATACATAATGTACCAAATTAAAGTTCACAAAAGGCACACAAAAACCTCAAGCACGAGGCCAAATTGAATCAACATCAAAACCCAAAGGTTCAAAGCCCTGTGTCTCAAGCGCAACAGTTCATTTCAGTTCAGTTCAGTTTGCACAGGACTTGGTGTGGCTAGAGCCAATCGTGTGTTCAGATATTAGTGTTGTCGACGCGCTTCCGTATCTCCCAACACTGCGTGATTATTTTTCTGAAAGGCAGAAACTTTGCGCAGTTTCAGCCCTAGCAGAGAAAGTGGAAACAAAGAGTAAATTGTATCTGACCCTAAAAGCTGCTTAACATAACTCGGGGTATACTACCACCCAACATGGGTCTACTGCTTTCTTGGAAGCCTACACTGTTGTGGCATTTACGACCTCTTAAGGGAGCTTATTCCAATAGGGTACCACTCTATTTGAGAAGTACTTCGCCCTAATTTGGAGCCTCGAATGTTTCCTTTTTAATCTAAGGCTATGCCCCTTTGTGCCTCTCTCGGGGATCAGAGAAAAAAGATCTTCTCGACTTATTTCTGACAGCCCTTTCATTACCTTGAAGGTTTCTATCAAATCCCCGCGAATGCGCCGTCTTTCCATCGAGAATAGGTCTAGGACACGGAGACGCTCTGTGTAGCTAAACCCCCTTGACCAGCCACCATTCTGATGGCTAACCCTTGCACTTTATCCAGACAGTCTATAACCTTCTGGTAGTACGGTGCCCAGGCCTGCACGCAGTACTCCATATGCGGCGTAACTATGGCCTGATATATCGGAACGAAAATCTCCGGCTCTCTACACGACATAATGGATCTAACTCGAAAGAGTTCTCTCCTGGCCGTATTGGCTGCTGAGGTGCACTGCTTCTACCGCTTAAAGCTGTTGTTCATTATACAGCCCAAGTCTTTGGCCTGTGAGACCATTTGCTACGAACCCACACCATTCCCACTAGTCCCCGTATTTGTGGTCATGCATTGACACATGGTGAGGTTTAGTGGAAGGTCCCATTTTCGTGCCCAGTTTTGTACTGCTAACACGTCAAGTTCTATATCTACTCCAGCTATCTTGACTTCCCCGGAAAACCTAACGGTGGGGTTTGTAAGCTTACGTGCTAGGTCATTGATGAAAATGAGGAAGAACAGAGGGCCGAGCACCGAGCTCTGTGGCACCCAACTTTTACACCTTCCGGTTTCGAGACATGACTACCCACCTTTACACTAAAAGTTCGTCCTGCTAAAAAAACTATTCATCTATTGTTTTGTCTCTCCAACAATTTCTATAGACTGCAGTTTGGCGTCCAGAAATCCGTGGTTCGCGGAATCAAACGCCTTGTCGAAGTCCAAATAGTAGATCGCAATCGATTGCCCTTCATTCGAGCGCTTGGTTACCTCATAGAGGAACAGCGGGAGATTCGTCAGACTGGATCGTCCTGCCACAAACCCATGCTGAGCATTTGATATGAGGTTGTGTTGAACCAAATGCCTAGAGATCTGTTTCCTGACTATTCGCTCCAGGCACTTACACAGCGCTGAAGTCAAACTAACCAGCCGGTAATTTTCGGCCTTTTGCCGGGGTCGACTCTTGCAAATTCCTACCACTGTTGCTCTCCTCCAGTCCCCCGGCACAATCCCCTATCTAAGTGACTTTTCATACAGCTTCGTCACCGGAGCCTTCAGGCCCTCTGCCAGAGGCTGAACTATAGCTGGACGAATCCCATCTGGACCTGCTGCTTTTTTTCTATTCAACGTTTGCTACTCCGCGTACACTCCTTCTCCTTCAGTAAGTTCGGGTATTGGAAGCGCCCGTGGGTCCTCCGTTCTTTCCTCTAAAATATTTTCTGGTCGATGTATGCCCTTGAAGAAAGCCAGGAGCATGTCAGCCTTGTCCTCGTCGTTTGGAGCTAGTCGTCCCTGTGCTCCTTCCAAGGTCGCCACACTTTGTCTCATATGTTTGTGAGATTTCACGTGGGCATAGAAACTCTTTGGGTTTGTGCGGACCGAAACAGCTAACCGACACTCGAAGGCATATTTCTCCACTCTTTGGGTCGCCTGAGCTCTGTAGTAGTCTTCAGTTTCCTTGTAAAGGACACCGGAATCGTCCCGCAAAAGCCCAATCACGGTAAAATCCATTAGTTTGATCAAATGTTAGCTCTTTGTCAGTGCACCTTTAGGAACGTGTCTAGGTTTAGCTTGAAAGTACCGTCGTTGGCCTCTTCTGCCATATTAGCAGAGAAACAGTTCCAGAGGTTGGTCACTCCCCTGGAGAAACGATACACCACCGGCAGGCCGGTAGAACCCAGCTTTGCAACATGAGCACACGTTTTAGGGTGTGGTCGTTATTTTGGAACGGTAGTTTCAATTGCTATTTGGCACCCATATCACCTAGAATAATGAATCTTGCATAGATCAAATCACCGCAAATCCGCCTGTGAGCAATGGAGAATAACCCGGTAGCTTTTAGTCGTCTCTCGTAGCTGATGCCGCTTAGTCCAGCAAAGTGAGGTGTAGCAACTAGTTGAACTCCCTCTAGTTTGGCTACCTCATCAGACCTACATGGAGTAGGTCATTTCTCGCAAATCGAGCAAAGAGTAGCCAATTCAAACGAATCACAAAGCCAGAAAAAGATTGATTCGTAGTTTCTACGGTACTGAATCGCCATTCACAAGGAGTACAAACATACAGAAACCCCAAATATGCGGCCAATTAGACTGCACAGTAAAACCCAAAGGTTCAGAGCCCCGTGGCTCAAGCACGACAGTCAGAAACGGTTCGAGGCCAAATTCAGATGTCTCATATGGTTAAACAAACGGGAAAAAGTGTGGTACTTGGGCGAGCTTTTCAAGGTAATGCTAGATATAGTCAACTTCACAAAGCACGTAGAACATTTGGGAGGATTTTCAGTATTTGTTCTTTACACGTGGATAGACAGCGGGACCATCACATTCCAGTCACGAAAGCACGGGAGGAGGGTGAAGCAATGGGAAAGCTTCCACTGGAGGGCGTCAAAAATGAACTGCGAATGACGTCATACATTCTCTACTCGGAAGCACAGACTTTGTCAATGTAGGCTCGAGTCTTCAGATTGCCGGTGACAACGACGCTAAGGTCTCTTTCCTCAGCCGTTTGCCTAAAAATTGTGTTCCGAAATGAAACCAAACTGCCGCGTCCTCTCCGTCGATTCTCACGTGAGCACACTACTGGGGGCTCATCGGTAGACCCCGATGGCTGGACCAAAGTACCATTGTGTGCAAATCCAGCTACAGCAGCTCACGATCCTCCTTTGACGGAATGGTGCGTCAGACCTTCATATCATCGGCATAAATGATGCACTGGGATCGCCTTATCTGGGGGAGGTCATTCACCAATGCAAGGAATAACAACGGTTCCAGGAGAGGACCTTGCGGGACTCCACCAGTGACAGGCTTCCCCTGGGACAGAGGCTGGGCAACTCTCTCAGTTCTCCCAGTTGAGAAGCTCTCAATCCAGCAAAGCGCGGACCGACCACCGAAACTAAGTGGAAATGCGATTAATAAAATCGCGCGTTCTAGTTGTGTTGTGACCAAGCCTCGCGCCCGCCAGACTATCGGCCGACCCGAGTGCATCCGAGCACGCCACCGGCGGAGACGTGTGTACCAACGGTAAACCCCTCGTTGTACTGCCCCTCGGTCGCTGCCACAACTGCTGGGGCTACTCGCCAGACGAACAAAAGGAAGAGGGGCACGAAGGACGGCTCTCCGTCTGCGGCGGCAGACAATGTTTTGTGTCAAGCTCTGGCTGCCGCACCACCAACGCCACGGATACTACTTGCTGACGCTCAGGATGACACACAAGTGGAAGGAGGTCCCATCAATCCCAAAGAGGACTCCACCACCCCCGTGTACAAAGCTTCCTGGCCCTAAGCATCCCGGAGGCTACTGCAACGTCCCTCCAGGAAAGACTGCATCATGAGCTGACTCAACTCAGGTTGATTCTGAATGAGCTGTTTACGGAAGATGGAGCAGGACTGACAGCAACAATTCGAGTCAAGGCGGCATTCATATTTGGGGAGCTTCAAGAGTCCGGAAGACCGCGAATTCTGAAAGTTGTTCTTAGTTCGCAAGGACAAGCGAATGAGGTTCTAAGACGGTCCTATCGCCCTAAAGGGAAGTGCTTTCGCCTACACCAAGATCTTTCTCTTAGGATCGTCAAACGCTGAGTCAACTCCATGCAGGGATCAGGGAGAGAAGGGAAAACGGTGAAACGGACGTCTACATCCGGGATTTTTGCGTAGTTCGCAGCAGATTACAGATACGCTGGCAGCCACTACCACCGGTGAGCCCTCCCAGCTCGCAGCAGTGGGCAACTTTTGGGCAGGGGACAACCGGGGACATCTGCCAAAATGCTGCTGACCAATGGCCGTGGAATACTGAACGTAAAGGGACGAACTGGAAGCACTTTTGCGGACTGGAACCCCGACTATCATTGCAATTACGGAGACAAGGCTGACGGATGATGTTTGGGCTCAGAGGTCTCACTACCAGGGTATGCGCTGTTTCGAGTTGATCGAGGAAGTACCAGGGGTAAAGGGGGTGTTGCCATAGGTGTGAAAAATGGGACGCCAGTACACATACTCGGTACATCTTTCGACCGACGATGGTGCGGGGAGGCGCTGCGGTGCATGGTGAAACTTTCCGACGGTAGCTGTGCGGCGCTTGGGAGCATCTATCGTTCTCTGGCGGCCGACGTGCAAGGTATTCTGGATTTCACGCATCAATGGGCGACGAACTATCATTGTCCGGCTCTTGCTGACTTTAGAGCTCCTCACTGTGACTGGGTGTTGAGCAGGTGCAACATATCCGTGGACGGGTTCATCCGTTTTCTGTATGAGAGTGTGCGACCTCGCCCTGCATCAGCATGTGCAAGAACCGACCAGGAATCAGCGGATCAGGTATCCATCCTCAACGTAGTTTTCTCCCCACGAACTTCTGACAGAGATGGAATCCATCTTAAGCCCCCACTGGGCTTCAGAAACCACAGGATGCTGATCATCCACTGGAGATTTGGTACATTGGTCCATCAGAATCCGCAGTGCGGGCCGAACGTGTGGCGGTTGCTCTTTGCTGAGAACAGACAGGTTGCTGCAGCCCTGCCATGGAACTGGATCATTACTGGTGAAGCGAATGAGGCACTGAGTTCCTCCAAATTAGAAATAACTGCACTGGTGTGCTTGGTTGCACCTCAGCACAGGCGATAAGTTCATGCTAGGGGGCTGCCACAATCTAACGAAGAACTACGTAGTCAGCTGTGAAAAGAAACCGAGCTTGGAGGCATTTTCGATCCTCAGGTTCCGAATGCGACAGTCGCATATGTATTCGGAATTGGCATTCGACGCTCAAGTCTACGGAGAGACGCGAATGCGAAGAGAGATTTGCGGAGATTCCGTCTTAGCACCAAAAAAGCTGTTTGCATACCTGTGCAGAACTAAGGCTCGCCCAGGAGTCCCAACACTGCTGCGTAATGGCGTTGTCGTGGACTCCAAATGGGATAGAGAAGAACTATAGGCGGGTCACCATGCTGATGTTTATACGACGGAGGGCCTTCCTCGCCCAAGGCTCCACAGGGTGCAATCACCAAGGTATAGCGATCGTTGGCGGTGGAAGAGGTTTCCAAGTCTATGCAAAGGCTGCGACCAAATAAAGCGCCCTGTCCGGAAGGGATCCTTCCCCCAGTCCTCCGAGAAATAACTGAAATTATCACGCCTTCACTCAGGAGACGGTTTAACATTTCGGCGGAACAAGGCAAACAACTATCCGAATGGGAAGAACCTTTGTCTTTCCGATGTTTAACGGCGGCAAAAAGGCGGAATCTGCAAATCACCGTCCAGTCGTAGGAAGGGTAATGGAACACCCGGTTTCGAAGCATCTGCAAAAGAGCCTCGAGAGTCATCAGCCCCTCATCCGCCAGCAGCATTGATTCCGGAAAGGTCGATCTTGCCTTTCAGATCTACTACAGGCACGTGAACTTTGGGCTCAAGCTAGAGATGAGAGCCACCCTACAGAAGTTATCTAACTTGATTTCTGCTAAGCTCTCGACGAAGTGTCTCACAATGGCTTGCTCCGTAAGTTGAGATCGCTAGGAGTTGCAGAACAATTACTCACGCGAATCGAAGACTTCCTGAAAGGAAAGTCCTTTACTATGAAAGTAGCCTCATCATGCTCTGAGTGGCACGAGGCCTCTAGAGGAGTGCCAAGTGGCTCGGTCCTAGGCCCACTGTTGCTCCTAGAGTTCATCACCGACTTGCCACAACACCTGGTGTCCCCCCCTGTCTGGTCTGCGCCGACGCTAGCAAAATCTGGCATGTGATCAAAACCACGGTGGATCACGGGGCACTACGAGCTGACTTGAATACTCTAACACAGTGGTCCAACGTGTGAGTTCTCCCATTCAATATGAAAGTGTGCCCAGCCGCAGCCAAGGAGACCAAGGCCTGAGGAAAGCTACTCTTTTCAAGGGGCTACCCTTCTAGTGTTCACAGCTGAAAGAGGCCTAGGAGTGGCAGTGTCATCCACGCTAAAAACCGAAGATCACACCGGAAAGATGTGTGCCTTGGCGTGGAGCATCTATGGTGCGATCCGTCGGACGATCGGAAAGATACCTTACAGTGCTTTCAAACTCCTATATTACCTCATACCTCCACCCTCGACTGGAGTACTGTAGTGTGGCAACATTTTTCTGCATGACTTCAGAAATTGCGAGGCTGGAAAGGGTGCACAGATCCGCCACTCGTCTCGTTCCTGGACTAAGGGGGGTTAGTTACGGCAGGCTGTTGGAGTTGGCCAGCCTTTTTACGGAGGTATGTCGAAGAGTGAGAGGCGACCTGATATGCATCCGGCGAATACTCCGGGGTTCATTGGGCGCCGAGTTGCAGGCATTATTCCCCCTTCGTGGCCATTCTCGAACAAGAGGGCACGCGATGGCGCCCATGAAGCCGCAGTCGGCCGGGCTGCCGTTGGTCTAAAGTCTTTCCAGGGGGGCAACCAAACTGTGGATCTCAGTGCCAGCTGACAAGGCGGAAGGGGACAACTACAATCTTTTCAAAAGGAAACTGGATACGCATCTGATGCAGCGTTGGCGTAAATAACTGTTGTCAGGCTACGGACAAGAATAAATAGTGATAGGGCCCATGTGGGAGGTGTTCCACCGCTTCTAATCCCGTAAATTTGAACTTGAAACTTGGATAGCGGCGCAACGGGGAAGGGGGGAAGGGTTCAGAATGTAAATCCCGACAGTGTCTCTCATCCGGTACTTCCGGCGAACAGGGGTCAGACCACTGGACGATTTGAAAGGGTTCGGGAAACTAATCTTGACTGCTTCTTGCGTCTTGAATTGCCGGTGACCTGAAATATAGACCACTGGACAATAAGAGCAAGTTCAGCTTTGCGGAAGTCCCTTCAGTTTGAGTTCTACGAAAGATTCCGTCATTGGAAATCTGTCAAACACCAGACAGAGAATGGAGTAAGTTCCGATGTGGCTTGGAGTGACGCAAGCCTAAAACAGCTGACGGAAAACGTTTGAACTAAAATAGAACAGAAAGGTAGTAAAAGTGTGCGTAATGGAAGTGAATTCTGTAAAACCACATTCTTTACTTTTGGTCAGTCTTGTTTTTCTTGGTCAGATATCGGTGCTCAGCTCCCCAGTTGTCGGCTTAGCTGTTGTAGATTATTTATAGGGTAAGTGCTAATATATAATTCATTGCTCCAGGCTCGGTGCACATGGATCTTTGCTGCCTGTCGCCGTCGGGTCGTGGATGTGCAACGGTTTTGGAGATGGACCCGAATTCGTTTCTGATTTTCAGAACTTCCCATCAACCCCTTGTTCGAATTTTTAAGCAAACGATTCACGAGCAAGGGAAATGGCACCACTGAGAGAGGAAAACTAAGGTCGACTTGTGGACCCAGCTGTAAGTCAAATCTCGCAAATCGAGCAACGCGTAGCCAATTCAAACGAATCTCAAAACCAGAACAAGATTGATTCGTAGCTTCTACGTTACTAAATTGAAATGCACAAAGGATACAAATATATACGAACCTCAAGTATGCGGCCAAATAGGCTTCACAGTAAAACCCAAAGGTCCAAAGCCCCGTGGCTCAAGCACGACAGTCAGAAACGGTTCAAGGCCAAATCCAAATGTCTCACATGGATAAACAAACGTGAAAATGTGTGGTGTATGAGCGAGCTTTCCAAGATAATGTTAAATATAGTCAAATTTACAAAGCACGTTGAACATTTAGAAGGATTTTCAGTATTCGTTTTTTACACCGCCGGCCAAAGTCCTTCCGCGAAAATGATTGTCTAAGGTTCAGGAAGGGTCATGATTCTCACCCTATCTACCTTTAGCTTATTGTCAGTGCCTGTAGTTACTAACTTCCTGTGTTATCTGAACGTGAAACAGGCTTTCGCCGTAGTCATCATCGCACAATCCATAAGGAATCAATTCCAAATCCCGCTGCACAACTTGAGATTGACATATTCATCAGGAGACCGGCGCATATAGTCAGACGCACGATGAAGATGAAGGCTTCGCAGAGTGAAGTGTTTCGCCGCACGAAATAAGTCTAAGCATCACAAGCAGTAACCCATTGCAGCAACTGGTTAGACTAATTTTGTGTACAAGCATGAGCGCAGAAGTTGAACGCAGGTGCAACGCCTAATGAGATATCGCGTAAAATTGACATGTCACGAACCAGTGAAATTACATAAAATTAACGCACCAAATCTTCCGAAAGAAATGAAAACCGGTTTCTGATTATGAATAAATTTCGAAAACAAGTGTACGGCGGACAGTATCGAAATACACATGAACACGGAGATTGATCGAATATTGGCATCTATCAGAGTATTTCGAAGTTCTTCTGTGCACAAAATATGTGACAATCAATATTGTATAAAATGTAAATAAATGTTCTCCTTTAAAGATAATAATAGTTTCACAATGTGCTCACAGCTAGTATGCCTCACCTGAACTGTTCAAGTGAAATACTGGTGAATTTCTCCTGTTCGCCTATGTGCACGCTAGATAGAAACTGGAACTAAGTACATTTGCAACCTTTCAGAAAAAATGGGCCCAGCTGATTAGTTGTAGAGCATGAAATGCAATAAATTGCTGAGTAACTCGGAGCGAGGCAATCTGCGAGCTACTTTGTCTTTTGTATGTGGTTTCGAGCTCGAATCATCAACATTTTCCTCGCTGTTTCCTGCTACGAGTGGATTAACTCTCTGATGTCTCGAACACGTTCTTCGTTTCTTCCGTTTCCTGTAATGTAACACAACTGTAGGATCTGTCCAATAGGCAAGGCTCAGTTCGGCGGTGGTGCAGTTCTCTTTTAGCATTCGTGCTACCTTAAAACCCAATACCAGTGCAGTCGTTTTGAGCTCGTTTAGGGATACTGACTTCAGCTCAGCAATTTTTGTTTTGGCAATTGGTACTTTGTTTCGCCGCCGGCCATGCAGTTCCACCCAGGTACCGTACACTGTCACTGGGTCGGCAAATTTCAAGCTGCTTTGGGTGACCTGCTGGTGTCCTTTTTTTAGATATTTCAAAAGCCTCCGGGCAGCTTCTCCTTTTCTCGATAGGTGACTTGACGGTGGTCTCTTGGGTATAGCAACTTCATGTTGCCCACTGTGAAGTCCCGTCTTTGAATTCACCATCGGAAGCACCGACTGATCCTTTGAGTGAACTTCGCTTTCCTGAGATGGACCGTTGGATTCAATATCGAAAGGCTGATTGTGTTCTACAGAGGCACTTCTCTCAGAAACATTTGAGCAATTTATTGATGCCGATTGTTGAAGTTCGCTCGTCAGGGGTCCGAGAAGTGTCCAGCCTAGTATCGTTCGCGTAGCGAATGGTTCTTTTCGATTGCTTATGCTCTGTTCAAGCACCCAGTGAGCCTGTGGTACATTGCATCCAATTAGTATGTCGACGTGGGGGCTAGACACTTCTTCGAACTCTATGTCCCTGAGATGAGACCATCTCTTGGCGATCGATCTAACAGAGTCGACTGGTCTCATTGGCAAGCTGTCTATTGCAAAAGCTTCCGGAATTTCTACGGTCCCCTCATCAGATAAAGACTTTAACCTCAGGGTCAGCGTCTTGGAATTGTTAACATGACCCCCTGCAATCGTGCTGATAGTGAGCGAGGTGGGCTCGCCGACCAGTTCACAGCTTTCTACAAGCTCGCGAGTAATCAGCGTGGTATCCGACCCCGTGTCCAAAAATGCATTGACCCTCCTCAGTCCTTTAGATGTCACGATGCCGACAGGTACGATGCCTAATCTTGCAGGTTTGAAATCATTATGTCCCGTTGAACAGACAATTCTGGGTTCATCCTGCTGTTGAGAGGGCCAAGTAGTAACGAATGATGATTACCCAAGCATCCGTCCTGTTTACATTTCACTCTTAAGCTGCATTCAGAGGCTCGATGAGAGTTGTTCAAACACATAAAGCATCAGCCAATCCTCTTTACTGCGCATCACCGATGGGGTACACTCATCCCATGAAAGGTCGGACAATCTGGTAACCGATGCAGGGAGTTGTATAGCTTGCATTCAGCTGACCTCTCGGGTTCTTGACTCCTCATGTGCATGTTAGCCAAAGACTGGGTTTGGTTACAGTCCTTCTCCACAATTTGAGATGTTGGTTCCCTTCGCGCCAGTCTGCAACTTTCGCGTACGATTTGTCCAAATCGACTGTTGGCGATACGGGATTGACGACCTATGAACTCCGTCAAATCGTTGAACGTAGATTTCCGCTCAAGTATATTTATTTTTTCAGCTTCCTCTGCCCATCGGCTCTGTAAATCAATAGATAGACATCGGACAATGCATTCCTGTGTGTGCAATGCATTCAGATCAGACTGGTATCCTAAGTGCTCCAGTGCAACACTGCAATTCTGCATTTTTATCACCAAACTCGACAGTGATTCAGCCTTGCCCTCAGTCCTTTTCGCCTCCAATAAAACACTATCAATTAGGCTTCTAGCCACCTTGAATGGTTGTCCAAACAAATCCTTCAGGATTTTGAGCGCCCTGATGTACCCCATCGGTGGATCAAGCATCGCGCAGCCTTCGATAGCACTTTTGGCTCTCCCACACCAGTAATGTAATAAATACAAAAACCTTTGACCAGGATCTGCAACTTTGCACTGAACAAAATTTTCGAATTGTTTCATGAATATACAGTATTGCTCGGGGTGCCCGTCGAAGTGGGACAGCTCCACTCCCGGCAGGTCAAGAGCCAAAACCTCGGTAGTTTCAGGCTGTCTCAAGGGTTTATATTCGTCGATCACAGTGCCTTTTCGATGTTCACATTGTGAACTACATGGACTCTTTGCTGGCTCTCTGAGACCAGTTCCTTGTGTAAGGGGCTCTGCTTCCTTTCTGGCTAACCGCAGCTCGTTTTCTAATTCTATTACTCTCATTCTATAAGTACTAATGTCGTCAAACGCATCGCGGTTAGAGATATATGACCTGGCACTGACAGAGCTAGTAAACTTAGCATTATCTAGAGAATCAATAACACCCGAACCATCCCCAGAGACTTGCCCAGTTATTTCCTGTTGTCTCAAAAGGTCCTTGCTTCCTCGTCTCGGCATTTTCAATGAGTTTTCTTGTCCAGGTTCCACTTGAGTACTGTAAGTCAAATCTCGCAAATCGAGCAACGCGTAGCCAATTCAAACGAATCTCAAAACCAGAACAAGATTGATCCGTAGCTTCTACGTTGCTCAAGTATGCGGCCAAATAGGCTTCACAGTAAAACTCAAAGGTCCAAAGCCCCGTGGCTCAAGCACGACAGTCAGAAACGGTTCAAGGCCAAATCCAAATGTCTCACATGGATAAACAAACGTGAAAATGTGTGGTGTATGAGCGAGCTTTCCAAGATAATGTTAAATATAGTCAAATTCACAAAGCACGTTGAACATTTAGAAGGATTTTCAGTATTCGTTCTTTACACCAGCGGCTTCACCGATTGGGGGGGAGTGCGTACACTGTTTGTCTTGATGACGAGCTCGGCGGACCAAGTGACTGCTAAAACTGTCCTATGGGGCCACCTCATTTTGCTTACCTTGTTGCTTCCATGCAGCCATTTTGTAGTTGCCTTCTTGGTTCTCTTGGATGCGGGTCTGACTTCACATGCAGGACAGTGAGTGTGACAGCTTCATGTAAAGGCGATCACTAGCATGAGTATTACTTCGGTCGAAAAGAAATTGAACGGGTATGGTGCATGGAAAACTTTGTGCCTCGTTAAATGTATAAGGAGGTTTGATAGCCGCGCGAGATGGAAAGGAAATCGCACTTTCATATTTCCGATTCCATCTCTTAACCACTTAAAGTAAGTAACAGAGATTACATATACAAAAAAGCCAGACCAGAGGATCAGTTATAACTGATCCTAACTGTAGTTACTTCAGCCCCCTTTCCTGTCAGAGACTTTGATGAGAGCTTAAGTAATAGAATATAAATAGGGTTAAGAAGCCTAGACTTTCGCTGTCGTCGTGCAGGAGTCCTGAAGCAGCTGCAGAAGGTGTTATAAAGGAAGCCGTGGGGCAACCCTTCCGTATCAAACGTCTGTATATTTACGAAAATGCCGTGTGAACTATGACCGAACAATGTACAGATATGTGTATGGCATTGCCAGCTGAGCGAAAACCCAATTGGGACCTCGGTAACGAGGCCTGTCATGAAACCAGCCTTTATTCTATCATAACTCATAGGCACCTGCTCCATTTTCACTGAGCACAAATGCCGACCGTGTACCAGCGGAATGAAAGCCTGTACCGTGACCTAACAGTAATTCCTTCCGCCGAAATTCACTGGGTGGAATCTTCAGCACGGTGGATCTGCCTCCTGCCACAGCGAAATCCTTGTAGCTCGTGACATTATAGGCTGCTCCAAGGTGTTCGGTACACACCTCAATGTTTGCATCATTCTATTACACCTCTCACCGCCCAAAACCAGCGACCGGTTTTGTAAAAACAACGGTTTCGGGGCAATCGAATGTCAGAACTGTCTTTCGAAAATACCTGAGAAACATTAGAAAGTTCTTATTCATTTCAAACATTTATGGCCAATGAAAGACAAGAATAGTCTCCACAGTTCAATTATATCGTCCCACAAGCACCGATGACAACATATTGATTGAACAAAATGTATTCACCAGTGGAAACTTTTCCAATTTTTTCTCATTAGAAACTTAACACATGAGCCACTAAAAACTTACCAACTGCTTCGTATTTTACGATAACTTTAGCAGATCAATGTCGCTCTTTTCACAACTGGCTCTCCAAGAATGCTGCATTCAGCGCCCGTTTAAATATCTTCGGTTCGAAATTTACGCCTATACCCACCAAGCAGTGAGATTTTCGAGCCGCCTTGAAGTCCTTCATGAGCGATCAGTCCAGTTCAGTTCAGTTTTCTCAGGACAGATAATGGCCTAGGCCAATCGGGCGTCCAGAATCCCTTCGATGGTAAACATACTGGGTGAGCACCCACTACTGCACAGTTTACTTCTCCGAATACCCGCTAAAAATAAAAGTAAAAGGTAAAACCTCGTACAGCTTTAGTTGCAACGGTCACTGTGCATCGTGAGCGTTCACAAAGTCATTACGTATCAAACATGGAGACGTTCAATGAATAAACACATCTTATCCGCCAGTCTAGTAACAAGCTCAAAATTCACTGTCAGAAATGATCCCATTCCATTTACGATCTAAGGCCCCTTGAAGATTTGGATGGTTCTAAGTTTTATCATTTCTTTGGCAGTCTATTCCAGCAGCTAACCACTCTATTGACAGGGAAGTGAGACCCAGCTACCAACCTCAATTGAACTTCCACCAGCTTTTTCCCATGACCTCTAGTTTTGGGGTTTGTTTTCTTACGGAATAGACTCTTCGGCCTAAGCCCAGAAAAGTCTTTGGTTATCTTAAATGTACCCATGACATCCCCTCGTAATCTCCTCCTTTCCATAAAGAAAAGTCTGAGGTCCTGGAGTCTCTGCTCATACGTCTTGCCCCCTTGACCCTCGATCATGCGCGTTGCCAGACTTTGTACGTTCCCTAAACAGATGGTATCACCTTTGTAGAAGGGTGACCGTGCCTGGACATAGATTTCTAACAGAGGTCTAACTGTAGACATGCACACTTTCATGAAAACCCTTGGCTATGTGCACAAAAATGCTGACCTCAACCCAAAGTTCTCACAGAGTGCGTTTTTGCAGCTGCTGAACACTGATCCGACCACTTCAGATAGGAATTCATCTAGAATCCAAGGTACTCCACCCTGTTTAATGCCTCCATAGTAAATGGGCCTTGGTCATGTGCAACCGTCAGGCTTGACGCTGCCCGTGGCAACAAGAGACCCATCCCAACATTGAGAGGTGAGTCCCACTTCTGCATCCAGTTAAGAACGGTAAGTACTTCTGTGCTCGGCTCCGGCCTCCCCTGGGCCCCCCTTAATTTCCCATAATCTGCGAAGACGAAGCTTGGTAACTGTGGGATCGAGGCTAAACTAATAATAAACAGAAAAAACAGAGGTGAGCCTAGTACGGAACCGTGCGGATCTCCGCTGTTGACGTTTTCTGTTAGGAGTTCTTTCCACCCACTCTAACGTAGAATGTTCGACCGGTCTGGGAGTCCCTTAACCAATCCCCAATCCTCTCATCGATAACAAGTGACCTGAACTTAGTTAGTGGAAGCTTATGGTCTACCGAGTTGAACACCTTGCTAAAGTCAGGGTAACATACTTCTGCCTGTTTACCTCCATCCACTCTTCGAGAGATTTCGTCCAGAAAGCTCAAGGGATTGGTCAATCACGAACTGTATTTAGAAATCCGTGCCGGGCTGGGCAAAGCCTAGAATTCTCTATTAGTTGCCTGCAGGCTTGCGCCCGGATGATCTTCTTTAACACTTTGCGTAGAACTGAGGTTAGGCTAACAGGTCCGTAGTTTACCATTTCAGAGCGGGCCCCCCTTTGTACATAGCTATCACTGCTGCTTTCTTCTATTCCTGTGGCAACCTTCCATGGTCCAGAGTGGCTCTGTATAACATACACTGGGAGGGATAGGATATCAGCCAACGGTTCATTGGTGGCAGCGTGGATATCATCTGGCTCGTCAGACTTATGGGTATCTAACTCTTCCAAGTATTTGAGTAAAATTTTCCCCGTAAGCTTAAAGTCATTTAAGTCAGTCGGAGGAGTAGCCCCCACAAAACTTACCTGCACACCGTTGTCTATTCCGTGCACACTACTAAAATACCCACCCAGAGCAGCTGCTTTGCTGTGGTTGTCTACTGCCACCCCATGATCATGGGTCGTCAGCCGTCCTGCCACTTCTCGAAAAAAACCCTAGAATGCACGTAGCTTTAGTACTTTTTTGGATGATTTTTACACACTGCTCCAACTTCATTTCATTTGTGCGCTCAGCAGCTCGCATGAGGTGCACCATCTCGTTTCAAAGCTTTGCGTAGCGGATCCAAGCCTGGCGACGTCCGAAAGACTCAAGGAGGGCCAAACTATGGCTTGTACGATTGACTACCTTGTCAATGGCAGCCCTCTACCACATCAGCTTGCCCTCACTCCTCCTAAGCTTTAAAAGAGCAGACTTGTTTTTAAGAGTAAGGATAGGTCCTTTAATCGCATGCCTGTGCTTCTCCAAACTAGCCTCGTCCGCTGCCTCCCATATTAGATCGATCGCTGTATCTGCGAAGCTTCTGATCAGCCTCGAGGCTACTTTGGTTTGACGCATGCGAAGAGAGATCTTGACACTCACATGGCCGCTCTTACCCAAAGGAGAGTAAACCTGGATTTCCGCTACATCGTCCTCATGGTTCGCCATTGATGGATTCAGCACCGGCTGCGTTTGACCGGTCTTGAACAGGGTATTTTCCTCCATGTTTAAGACCGAAGCTCTCGGGTGCAGCCATTGTGGATATTCCTTCACTCTGGGTACATGCCTCAGCTTGAAGGCTTGAAGTGCTGCACGGGTACGAGGCTGGAACTCAAGCGGCCCCGGATCATGTGATTATCTTGCTATCTGAATGCCGCCATGGAGCCAAAAGAGAGCCATGGCCGGTTGATCATGCGTGTGACGCTCTTCAAGTATTGGGCGAAGAGTAAAAATCCGGCACATTCATCCCCAATATAGACGGAATCCGGCCTACTATTCGTGAAAGTTCCTCTTTCTCGTGGGCGTCAGAAGACGCGGCAGAAGCTGGGCTAATAGTCAAATGTTTATCGGAGTCAAACCAATCTCATGAAAGATAACACGGATATTGCGTATTTTTATCTCGAAGACGAGTGCAGTCAGTGACTGGACCCATACTGAAGGACTATGCTTCCCGGTAAAAGTGTCTTTAAGCGAGTTGGCTGGTGATTTCATCAAAGCGACACCACACGTTTTGAAAACAGCTAGGACCGGCTACTTCCTCCCACTCGCTTTAGTAATGAAACACAGGAATCTACTTCCACGTTCCACTGAGGCTCAATTAACCCCACTCGGGAATGGGAGCCGCTGACGTCAAAGTAACTAAGTTGAAGTATGGCCAGCGAAACTGCTCTTTGAGGTATCCAACCTAACGGTTTAACCTAGGCAGTCTGCTAAGAATAGGCTCCGAATTTCCATCGCAAATCGTTTCTCTGTCCGGGGTTCTCCCTCTGCAGAGATTAAATACTGAAAACCCTTCCAGGTGTTCCACGTGCTTTGTGAATTTGACTACATTTGACATTACTTTGAAAAACTCCTGCAAACAACGCAATTTTCGCACGATTGTTTATTCCTGAGACGTTTGACTTTGGCATTGAAACATTTTTAATTGTCTCGCTTCAGCCACAGGGCTATGAACCCCTGGGTCTTATGGCCGATTCACTTTGGCCGCTTGCTTGATGCTAGTATATACGAGGGTGATGTAATAAGACAATCAGCTTCCGGTAGCTAAAAGGAAAACAGAGTCCCCTCAACAAGGAAATGGTCTCAGAGATCCAGCAGGAAATCCATGTAGATCACGATATCAACATCGAAATAGCGATGTAATCGACGGACGTGATCCCCTCAGACCTCCAGAAACAACCTAGTTTTTACCATCTAATCCACCGAAAGCGAAGCTAGCCTTTTTTAGCAGGCACCTCGGGAAACACCGCATATTCATGAAGAAATTCGGAAAGTTTGTTGGATGCAAAGTCGCAGATCCAGGGCAAAGGCCTTTGTATTTAATTCATTACTGTCACAGGAGGGCCAAAAGTGCTACCGAAGGCTGCGCGATGCTCGATCTACCAACGGGGTACTTCAGGGCACGCAGAATCTCCAAAACTTTGTTTGGACAATCATTCAAGTTGGCTTGAAGCTTCATTGATAGTGTTTTACCGGAGGCAAAAAGGACTGAGGACAAGGCTGAATTATTTTCAAATTTGGTGGTAAAAATGCAGAATTGCAGTACAGCACTGGAGCCCTTAGAGTAACAGTCCGATGTGAATGCGTTACTCAAACGGGAATGCATTGTCCGATACACATCTGTTGGTTTACAGAGCCGATGGGCAGAGGAAGCTGAGAAGGTAGATGCTCTTGGGCGAGAATCCACGTTCGATGATACGACGTAGTTCGTGGGTCTTCAGCCCCGCTTAGCCGACAGCCGGTTTGGACAAGTCATACACGAAATTTGCAGGCCGGCGCGAGCGAAACGAACACCGGCTCAAATTGTAGGAAACGACTGTAGCTGATTCCAGTCTTTGGCTAACATGCACATGATAAGTCGAGAGCCCAAAAGGTCTACCGAATGCGGGCTGTTCAACTCACCTAATCGGTTACCAGGTCGTCCGACCCTTCATGAGATAGGTTTACCCGATCGATGGTGCGCAGTAAAAAGGATTGGCTCATGCTTCGTATGTTTAAACTACTCTCATCTAGCCTCTGGATGCAGCTTTAGAATGAAATGTGACCGGGACGGATGCGTGACCCTTGAAACAATGGGCTTACTCAGCCGGATGCACCTTGTATCGTCTGTTCAACGGGACGTGATGATTTCAAATCTGCGAGATTAGGCATCGTACCTGTTGGCATAGTGACACCTAAAGGACTGAGGAGGGTCAATGCATTTTTGGACACGAGGTCGGATACTTCGCTGATTACGCACGAGCTCATAGAAAGTTGTGTACCAGTCAGACAGCCTACTTCTCTCACTACCAACACGATTACAGGGGTCTCATTAACAGTTCAATGAGGCTGACCCTGCGGTTGACATCTTTAACTGATGAATAGACCGTAGACATTCCGGAAGCCTTTGCAATAGACAGCTTGTCAATGAGACCAGTCTACTCTATTAGATCAATCGCTAAGAGGTGGAGTCATCTAAAATACAGTGTTCGACGAGGCGCCTAGGCTACACACTGACGTGCATATTAGATGCAATGTACCAGAGGTCCATGGGGTGCTTGAACAGAGCATAGGCAATCGAAAAGAACCATTCGCTATGCGAACAATACTTGACTGGATACTTTTCCGACTCCTAACGATAGAAGCCTAACAATCGGAATCAGTAAATAGCTTAGCCGTTGCTGAGAGAAATGCCTATGTAGAGACCACACATTTTTTGATATTGAATCCAACGATCTATCTCAGGAAAGTAAAGTCCACTCAAAAGAAGATCAGTCGGAGCTTTCAATGTTGAATTCAGGGACAGAACTTCACGATGAGGCAACACGGAGTTGCTCTGCCCGAGCGACCACGGTCAAACCACCTACCAAGAAAAAGAGAAATGGACCGAAGGAGTTTGACACATCGCAAAAAGGACGCGTTCGGGAAGCCCAGTTGAAAGTCGAACACTATCAGGTCACTCAAAGCTGTCTGAGATTGGCCGACCCAGTGGCAATGTACGGTACCTTGGTTGAACTGCATGGCCGGCGGCAAAACAAAATACCCTTTGTTAAAGGAAGAATTACTGATCTTAAGTCAGCATCCATGAATGAACTGAAAGTGACTGCATTGCTGCTGGATTGCAGGGTAGCAAAAATTTTAGAGGAGAACAGCACCAAAACCGAATTGGGTTTTACGAATTGAGCAGATCTCACAGTTGTGTTACATTACAAGAAACGGAGGAAACGAAGAGCGCGTTCAAAACATCAGAGAGTTGATTCCTTCGTAGCAGGAAACAACAATGAAAAAGCTGATAGTTCGAGTTCCAAGCTACATACAAAGGACAGAGCAGATAGTAGGCCGCCTCGTACCGACTTATTCAGCGTTTTATTCCATTTCATGCCACAAGACTATTAAGCTTGACCCATTTTTCCTGGAAAATGGCAAAATGTACTGAGTTCTAGCTTTTATACAGCTTGGATAGAAGTGAGAAGAAAAAATTCACCGGGGTTTCGCTTGGGCAGTTCAAGCGAGGCTTGCTAGCTGAAATTACCTTGTGAAACTGTTCCGGTCATTGGAGAAAAGCATTTATTCACTTTTTATAGAATATTGTTTGTCACATTTTGTACACAGAAAAACTTTGAAATACTCTGAAGGATGTCAGTAGATGGTCAATTTCCGTGTTCATGTGTGTTTTAATACTGTCAGTCCTACATTTGTTTTCGGAGATGATATATAATCAGAAACCGGGTTTCAGTTCTTTCAGAAAACTTGGTATATCTATTTCACGCAATTCCACTGCTTCTTTCAATTTTACTCGGTATCTCATTGAGCGTTGCATCTACGCTCAAATTCTCCCCTCGAACTTGTAGTCAAACTTAGTTTACCCAGTAGCTGCAATAGCTTACTGCTTGAGATGCGTAGACTTGGCCCGTGCAACGAAATGTTTTACTCTGAAATGTCCTCATTTCGGTCATGTGTCTAACTCTGCCCGTCGATTTTCTGATGAATGTACACATCTTAAAATGTGTGGCGGGATTCGGAATTGATTCCTCATGGATCGTGCAAGTGATGACCACAACCGGAACCTGTTTTACGTGCTGTCAGCACAGGAAGTTAGTAATCACAGGCACTGATAACAAGTTGTAGGTAGGTAGGGTGAGAGCCATGACCCCATCATTAACCTCAGACAACTATTGTCGCTGAAGAATTTTGGCCGACTTTGTAAAGAATAAACACTGAAAATCCCTCCAAATTTCTACGAGCCTTGTGAATTTGATTACATTTGACATTACTTAGAAAATTCCATCTATACAACACAATTTTGAACGTTTGTTTATTATTGAGACGTTTGAATTTGGCCTTGAAACTTTTACTGTTGCGCTTGAGACACAGGGCTTTGAACCTTTGGGTTTTGATGTTGATTCAATTTGGCCTCGTGCTTGAGGTTTTTGTGTGCCTTTTGTGAACTTTAATTTGGTACATTATGTATCATCAGTCAGTCTTTTTGTGGTGTTGGAATTCGTTTGCTTTGACTACGCGTTCTTCGATTTGCGAGAACTGGATAGCAGAGATACCAGGAGCACTTAGTTGAATGGCTCTGCCCGAGTCCCGGATACGAGTTTCAATTACACGGCAGGCATCAGCTTTCAGCGCGTCCATTTTGAAGCTTAGACACTCCTGCTGACCGGCCTGCATAAGTGTGTGCATATAAGGGGATCCGAGGTTCAGATGCTGAAGAAGCTTCAGATTATGTGAGTACCAAGACAAGATTATTCACCCTATTTGACGATGAACCGTTGCAAGTATAGGGCGTGTTGTCAGGGCGAGCATCATGGGCGGATAAGGGGAGCAACGAGAGGTGTTTAGGGACGGGGGATAAGGGCTGAATAAGGGGGGATATTTATGTCTCATGTGCTGATGGATCTAATTATTCCAGGACGGCCTGATGACAGCATTGCCCCTGCGTGAACTGCGGTACACCAGCGGTGTGGTCGTCTCCCAAGGTGAGTGTAGCTGTTTTTGCAATTTTTCGAACACACAGCCCACCCCCCATTTAAGTTTATCCTTATCTGTACTGACTGGATCCTGGACAATGTCAATGCCCCCACCATTGATATAACCGCTTGCTCAGACGAGGCTACTTTCCCCATGAGACAATGTGATTCCCCTTTTGTGGCCAATGTCTCATTCCTCAATCCGGACGAGACGGTCCTTTATAATGCGCTGGCAACGGATGCACTAAAATGTGCAGTCCAAAGTCAGGCTGCAGAGATAGCTGAGCTAAAGGCCCCTGTCCGCGCCCTTAAGGATGAGTTGACCAGCCTGAGGAGCTTGGTTATCAAATCCCTCCCGGTGTCCCAGGCAACCATTCAGGTGTGTAGAGTTTCTGAGCAGTAAATTCTTGATGCCGCCAAGATTTTGCAAGACACCGAGAATTGCTCTAATCGTGTCATCCTTTGGGGTCGCTTTCTAAACTCGGATCACCCTCATGACACCTACGCCCAGGTGTTTGACCGCCTTAAGCTCCCTTTCCCACTTAGAGGTCGGCCCACTTGGTTGGTAACCAAACGCACCAACCGGGTACACGGCATTCTCATTGAAATGGGCTCCCCAGAGGAAGTCAAACAAATTGTTTCCTCGGCCGCAAAGCTCAAGGAGGAAAATAAAGGGCTCAAGGGAGTATCCATTGACAAGCCACTTCATCCAAGGCTCCGCAGTGAGAAGGCTAAGCCAGCAATTCCACAAAAAGCCGATCCTAAGCTCAGAGTGCTGCTAGTCGTCCAGGTAACTCGCCTTGAGGATCGAGCTGCATGCCCACCATCCGTCGCTTCCCCACTCACTCCATCTCCCGTCGCGGAGAGTACTCCTAATAGTAGGCCTAGTGCCACTAAACATCTGACGCCTGCGAAAGGTATCCCAGACCCCAACATAGCTAATAAGACTATATCAACGGACGAGACTCACCCATCCTTGATCCCAGACATAAACCTACAACCTGCTTCTGCTGAAAGCTGCAGTGCGGAGGTCAACGCACCAGGAAATATGTCTGGTGCAGTCATGCAAAACAAGATCACCAACAAGAAAACTCAGAACAAGGCATCACGCAGTGCGCAGAAAGGCAAGCCACAAAAAGCAGCCCAACTTTTTCGGAGACCGAAGGATGTGGACCGTCCGCCTAGTATGATACCCCCAGGTTACTAGACGTCAAAACTTACCGGTCCCCTCAACAGTCTACTTACTCTCTAGCCCCTCAATATCTTCAGCCCCCGACTCCCCCAGGACCTCCTTTCCACCCCCAAATACCCCTCTTTCCCACTCCTCAAACCCAAAATCAGTTGTCTCTGGCGATTCTGCAACAACTCCTGAGGACGTGCTCAATTGCCTGAGTATGTTGAATAAGATCCCGAAGCTTCGGTAGCTTGCAGTGGATAAGGAGCCTCAGATCATAGCCCTCACAGAAACCTGGCTCACCCCCGACATACTTGATGCCGAAATATCCACTCCGGGATACTTCACAGTAAGGCAGGACTTCAGTGGAGGTCGTGCCGGCAGGGTCATCGTATACTACGATAATTCAATCCCTCCTCCCACTGTACCGACAACCTCTACCTTTTCATGTACTGATTGTTTGTGGGCTGTGTTTACCCTCTCTAGGACAGGCACCCTACTGCTTGGTGTTGTCTATCGTCCTCCTGCATGCAATTCAACTGATAGCCTAGGTCTCATAGACTTATTGGGCTCCCTGAAAAGCTTCACAGACTTGACCCATCTGTTAGTCACTGGTGACTTCAACTCACCCAGTACCGACTGGCAAAGAGCTGATGCTTCTGATATCACCTTTGGTAAACCCCTCCTAGATCCCGTACGGAAGAACTCATGGGTGCAGAACGTAAGAGATCCGACCAGATATCGCACAGGACACGCCCCGTCCCTACTAGACCTGGTCATCACCAATGATCGGTTCCAAATAGATGTGGTGCACTACTTGGCGTCCATCGGCAAAAGTGATCACATTCTCATTGGATTCGATTATATCATGAAATAGCTTCCTCTTCCCTCAGAAACCAAAGTTTTGAGATCCTTCAAAAGGACCAATTCTGACCGAGTCTGTGCATTTATTCGCTCCCAGCTAAATTCAACTAACCCAGGTAACTCTGCTGATGAAATGGCAAAGAATTTCAGAGAGTTGATCTCCTTAGCTGATAGGCTACTTGTCCCCAGAATTCGTCGTCTACAGACTGCTAAGCGACCCCTCCCTCGCCCGCATTCTAGACGAACGCGCACGCCTCTTTGCTAGGTATAAAGCCACAGGCCTTGCCCGTGATGCAGAAGATTTCAGGATCATACGGAACACATGCAAAGATAAGATTAGGTCCTATCAGAATGCAGTCCAACGATCTGTACTTGATCAAGCACGGACCAATAAGGCATTTTTCTTTCAGTACATGCGCCGTCTAAGGGGCACAACTCTGACGCCACTAGCTCTCAAAGATGGTGTGGGATCTCCAATACTATGAACAGGCCACTTACAACAGTACCGACGACCTCCCAGTCTCTACGCCAACCAACACCCGTATATCCCACTTCCATTTCACATTCCACCTCCAGGTTACAGCCCATCAAATTACTGATGTCAAGAGGGCACCTGTGTTACCGCCCGTATTGAGGCAGGTGCCAAGATACCTGAGGCTGCTACACGTCCTTTTTCTTTCCCACTTAACAGCTATTTAACCCTCCCTCCTCATATTTCTACGTCCCAGCCACCAGTATCTACCAATAGTAAAGCACTCGATAGTGATTTTTCGCTGTGTTGTTCCGCACTAAGTAGACTTACCAACCGCCGACATCCTTCCAATCTAACGAATCTCATCAGTACTAGCAACACCCAGCTTAGCTTACTAACCAAGCTGACTGCCACGCCAGGTGTTTCTACTCAGCTTATTTCACCATCCACATTACCGACTACTCCATCTCAAGGAATAATGGTTGCGTCATCCGATCCGCCTTCAGCAAATGCAATTTTGGAATCCTATAAAGATCTTAACGTTAACCTTGACTCCACTAAACAGTTCTCATTGTTTATGCTGAATGCACGCTCAATAGTGAATAAGATGCGAATGCTGCGTATATTACTGCTCACGTCTGATTAAGACCTTATTTTAATTACCGAAACCTGGTTGACAGACGACACTCCAAATGAGGATATCGCTATCACCGGATACCAAGCTTTCAGGAAAAATAGACTCATTCAGAGAGGGGGAGGCTGTCTTATATATGTAAGACAAAACATGCGAGCGAAAATATTTCAGCACCCCATACTCGATAACTTGCCGGATTCAGTTTGGCTACAGGTCACTACAGGATGTTCTGACTTCATTGTTAGTTGCATCTACCGCCCCCCGAATACTAGTCAAAACGACTTTCTGCCTATCATAGAGGCGTTAAACGTTGTTGCGGACATACCCGGCCCAAAACTGGTGGCCGGCGACTTTAACGCACCAGGCATAAGTTGGTCCACTTTGAAAGCTCCACATCACTTACTACACTTCTTGACCAGCATTCGTTTAGGAGGATGGACTCAACATGTGATGTGCCCAACTAGAGGCAGTAGCATCCTTGATCTCATTTTTACGGTAGGATTATCTCGCGTGCACACATCTATCGTGAACAGCATCCCAGGTTGTGACCACTTGCCGGTAAAATGTGAGTTTTCAGTGCCAGCACGAACCGTTCACAAACCAACCGTTAAAAGACCGTTCCACCAAGCTAGCTGGAATCAATTACTCTCACTCATTCTCTTGCAGAACTGGGATACTTTCTTTTTATCTGATGACTTGCATACCGTGGTGGATCATCTTTACTCCACACTAAATGCATGTCTCGACGTAATCACCCCAACCCAAGGACTACCTGGAAGAGATAAACCAAACAGTTTTTGTCGATTAAAGCAGAAGCTTTCTATGCTACAACGCAAATTCCCTAGGTCGAGAGACTTTTCGTTGTTCTTGCAAATGAACCGTTTATCTAATTCTATGAAATTGATTGAAATGTCCCGCAGTAAAAAACAGGAATTAAGGGCGCTGAGTCACCCCAAGAGGTCCGAAGCTTTATCTAAGCTGATGAAGCTGAGAAACAGCCAATGCAGTTCTCCCATCTCATCCATTATATATAACAACAATTATATAACGAACTCCCAAGAGATCTCCGAGGCATTCAGTGCCTATTTTGCTTCGTCTCTAACGACCGATGACTCCCCATGCCTATATTACGTTGAGCCGCTGACATCTGCACAGTTCTCAGCGGTTACATTTCACCCGAACGACTTAACAGTACAGCTAACTAAAATTAGGAGGTCATACCACCCAGGGCCAGATGCCGTACCACCGGCTACTTTTAGTCTAGGTGGCACTGATATCCCATTCTTGCTATCAAAGGTTTTTAATTTATCTATGAGCAGTAGCGTTTTCCCCTCCCATTGGAAAACATCAGTTATTATCCCAAATCCTAAGAAAGGTTCACGCCAGGACCTAACCAACTATCGACCAGTGAACCACACCCCTATAGTTTCCCGAATTATGGAAAGACTGATAAAAAATAAGCTGACAACTCATTTACTAAACAATAACCTCATTAACACTGGGCAGCACGGTTTTCTTCAAAAAAGATCCTGTGCCACCTGCATGTGTGACTTCCTTAACCTAATAACTACGGCCACTAACAGTGGTAAATCAGTGATTGTAATCCTCCTTGACATGACTAAAGCTTTCGATCGAGTATCCCACAATAGGCTCATGGCGAAGATGAAAACCTACGGAATTGTTGACACGATCCTGAGTTGGTTTTCATCATATCTAACATCCCGAAAGCAGGTGGTGGACGTTGATGGCAGTTTATCATCACCTCGACCAGTTACTAGTGGAGTTATTCAGGGTAGTGTACCAGGTCCCTTACTTTTTCTTATATATGTTAATGACATTTTCAACGTCATCACATACGGGGCTGCGTTCCTTTTTGCAGATGACATAAAAATTATGTACTCCTTTGAACCTGACGCCTTAGCTTCTACCATTGCTAGCATAACGAGCGATTTACTATCGCTAGACTCATGGAGCAACCAATGGTTGATGAAATTCTCCGCTGTCAAAAGTTGTATCCTTATGTATAAGTGTCAGGTTCCCGCGGGAATGTTTAAAATTAATGATCAGTTCATCCCCAACAGTCCGGAAGTAAGAGACTTGGGATTACAATATTCTTGTACATTTAATTTCTCCGAACATTCGGCCGTGCAGGTTGCTAAAGCTAGACGGCTAATTGGTCTGATTAATAGAACCTTCAGTCTTACAGACAGCAAGCTAAGCATTTTTAAAACTCATGTCAGACCACTTCTGGAATATTGCACTGTCGTCTTTTCTAACATGCGGCAGATTGACAGATTTGCAATTGAGAATGTACAACGTAGATTTACCAAACAACTACTAGGATATTCCTCGCCTTTGAATTATATGGAAAGGTGTGAAATATTGCACCTAGAGTCCCTATGGCTGCGCCGTCTACGAATGAACCTGTCTTTCTTTTGCAATATTGTAAAACGTACATCTTGCAATTCAGCCCCCCAGGTCAAAACTCCCTCCAACTATTCTTTACGACATAGGGACTCTATGGTCTTGATTCCAGTATCCAGGACTGCGATGCGGTCAAACTTCTTCATTGTTAAATATTCTTCCCTCTGGAACAAACTCCCACCTCAACTTGAGTCAATGTCTTCGGCCTCTTTATTATTCAAAAAAGAAATAAATAAACATCTAACTGTCCAAAAACTGATCCGAATGCATGATCCCTACATGTCTATTACCCGAGCCTACGAACTGGGCCTGGGATACTAACCAAAAGCTTAACAACTTTGTTCAGTAGACAGTTATTACCAACGGATGGTAAGGAGCATTCTGTATTATAGTTAGCAAATAAAAGCAGTCCAACCTATACTCCATGACTGTCAACAGCACACTCCACATGTTTGTCTAGCCACTTCCTATTTTCAACGCTTCTGACCACGACCCCCTACTGGCCACCGTTACTCCGGTGATTCTTTTTTCATGCTGTCAGATTTTACCATAGTCGGTTAGGTTCTTTTTTTATCAGCTGCCGCCAGGTATAAGAGCATTTATAATGCTAGAAAATACATAGCAGCATATATAATATGGTCCTCAAGGTACCAGTCTCATCCACGCTTCAACTACTTACTCATTAAGACCCTATTTCAACACACAAGATTTCAGGCCTCGTTCTGATGAACGAATCGCCACAATCGATGTGGTCTTCCATAAACCATTCGTCGAACTACACATAAGTATTTGCCCCCAGTGTCGCCTATTCTCGCTTCCTTGCTTTTTTGGTAAACCTCACTAAGCCTCACAAGAATTAGTCGCTAGTACCGGTCTTCTCCGCTTTCCGTATGTTGTTTAATTCAAAAAACAAGACCTCAACGTCGCGACCACCCATTTCTGTTACTGGCATGATATTGGTGTTCTGTCTTTCTCCCCTAACCCACAGCTGGTAGAATTGCCAGACTGCAGCCCTCTCCGTTTTGTTTTCAGAACCTGCACCCTAAGGACGATTGTCGCCTTCCACTTCCCAGGAATAACTTGGACCCTATCTTGCTGGACAGGACAAACGAGATTTACACACAACTTCATTTTCGCCCGTCTCACGATCGCTTTCCCCAAGATTCCCGCCATCGGACTTCTTGAACCTGGACTACTCGATCTCACTGCATTCATACAACTCATTTTAATTCCATATGTCATTATGCCCGTTCCGTGTTAGAACCCGCTAATACTGTTCAAACACTGGCACCTTTATTGTCACTGTTCATTGCTTCATCGGTCACCAAAGAAACGTCCGGCGCTGACATATCTTTCAGTAGTTCTCCATTGGGCAGCGAAGTAATTAGTAACTACCTGCACTCTTCATCGGTCCATCCGATCGCATCCGCAATGCTGTTTCATCAAGTGTTCGGGCTCTGCAGATCACTGCGTTCCCTCCACGATTGAACGTCTTTGATACACTTCCCATGCTGCATCGCCGCTCCGTTCCCATCATTTGTTACACCTGTCAAATTGGTCATTAGAAATGTGACACTCACCGTCTACTTACTATACCATCACCGTTATCGAGACCATTGATTTTCCAGATGTTGCATTCGTGTTATATTACCGAAACTGACCCCGTATGCAGCCTCTAAATCACACCACCATCTGCACCGGCTGATACACTTTATTTCTATATTCGTTGATCCACGGCCGCTTCCCGCGATATACCTGTGCAGTTTTATTGATCTGTCATTTTTGCATGGTACATACCACACAGCATTCATCTATTGACGTACACTTTTCTGTGGGTTACTTTACCTTTCCTCTCGCAGAACTGAACACCTGTATAATGGATGTAACCACACGGTCAATATTGATTAGTCTTCCACTTCCGCTTTGACATTTCATACCAACCCTACATAAAGTTAACAACTTGCCGCACGCTCACCTGTTTTACTCCGGCCGTACCCTGCCACCATCACTCTGGTAGTATCCCTCCCAAGAAATACGCAATTGTTTGGAACATATATGATTCCTCCAGTATACAGCCACCACTTTATATACTACCATCTTTGCAGACTGAAATATTTCCATGTTAATACTTCTTGACATACCTGTAGTAAAGTGAATAATTCACCGAACGCTTCGACGAGATTTCTATCCATATGCCTCTCATATTCTGTAGCGCACCAAAAACATTTCCTTTCAATATGTTCGAATTTCCACTAGTGGTAATTATTTCATATACCACTTATGCATGTACTCCAGACCAACTGACATCATTCGACCTTGACCTTCAAATTTGCCGGGCATTGCTACAGTTTTAGTTCACTGTAACACTCTCTCTGTTACTCTGCATGCACTTGTTGTACCCTTTTGTGAATTGTCATTCCGACATCACTATAATCATCTGATCATGCGTTCTAGCATGCTTCGGGCGCATCCGAAATATACAATTATTATTATTATTATTATTATTATTATTATTATTATTATTAATATTATTATTATTATCTTCAGACAGCCCTTCCTGCGAACATTGCCATGTACGCAGCCGATGTAACCCTCTAGAGTTCAAGCGTTGAAGACCTGCAAATTGCAGTTGATGAAACAAAACACTGGTCCGAGGATTGGAGCCTCCCAGTTAATAATGACAAGTGCGTGAGCATGTCTTTCGGCAGAGAGACTGGTCACACGTTTTCCATTAACGGAGCAACCATACTGCCTAGGGTTGATCGACACAAGGTGTTCGGTTTCTGGCTAGATTGTAACTTGTCTTTCTCCCATCATCACCAACTTGCGAGCAAGTCTGCCTTTCGAGTCCTAAATATGATTCGAAGGTTCTTCCCGCGCATATCTAGGGATGGTTTCCCCATCATTTTCGGCACGTATATCCGACCTCTGCTGGGGTACGGTAGTCAGATAGTGCACTTTGGTCTTGTCTGAGACCGTGAGATCCTAGAAAGAGTTCGGAGGGCCTCCAAAGCGGTAAGGGGTCTATCCCACCTACCTCATCCCGTCCGCCTCTCACTCCTCAATCTCTATCCCCTTGACTTAAGACGCGTAAGAGGTGATCTGTTTTTGATGTTCCACCTTTTTGAACCAGGTCAAAGCGATTGCTTCTTCTCCGTCTGTCCAGCCTCTTCTCTCCGTGGTCACAGCAGAAAGGTTTTCAAACCGAGGTCACGCACTTCACTAAGGATTAACTTTTTTAGCTATGGGGTTATTACTTTGTGGAATACACTTCCAGAAGATATTGTTCTCTCGCAGAAAAAAATTATATTCAAGAAAAAGCTAGACCTCTACCTGGGTCTCTCCTAATAATTCCTTCTTTTATTGCATATATGTTCATGAATGTCGAACCCGCACTCCGCTTAAAGTACTGTCCACAGTGTGACACTGCATGATGTTATGTTTATTTTGTTTTCGCTGCCACCCTCCCCCGCTTCTTTTTATTTTCGTTCCAGCTCGGTGAATCCGACAGAAGATCAAGGATTTCCTTGAGAACCGGGACAATTGGGCTGAAAGCCTCGAACCCGTGTAGTACTTCGAGACTTCAAGACTAGATGCCACAAGGGCCCGCTGATTCATTTACTTCCTGCGAATGCTTACGCACTATTCCTTCTGAAAGATTTACTGAGCCTAACTGCAGCGGAGGGTGTACAGACATCACTTTGACTGGTATCTTAATACCATTTCTGTATACACCGCCAAAGCAAAAATTTGGGGCAGTCGCCTTTCTCTGGTCATCAATGGCTATAACTTGGTCTGCAGTGGACAGTGGACGTGTCCCTATTTTGTTGACTTTTGAATGCATGTAACCGTGGAATTTCTTTAGCTGACTTTCCGGTCATTGGGTGAATTTAAGCTCACACTCGCTCTGAGCACTTCGCGGAAAGCTCACCGTCTCTCTTCGAATTTTTGCAACATAAATCCAGGATAGCCGACTGCCAGAAGCTCCGTAGGGGTTTCGACCGTGGTTTCTACGTTTGACGGTCTTGGACATTGCAGCTTTATACCACGTTGGCCTGGCCTACCGCTTCGTCGCTTCAAGAGTGTGAACTTGATCTGGAGGGCACTTATTGACCCTTAATTAAATTCCAGCATTCCTCGGCATCTACCTCCTCAACCGTGTCCCACGTCAGGTCTGACGAACCGGTGCTATGCGTCTCTTTGTCCATACTACCGAAATTCCCAACCGTTCTTGAGGCTACCTTGGGTCGCATTCCCGCCCACTTGATCCACCCTCGGGGTTCATGAACCTGACTCCTAGAATCCGGGTGTTGTGTTCCCCTTTCCGCAAGTCATTGACCGTGACCTCTCGCGTTTGCTTCTTCTTCGGTTTCTGGCCCACCCACTCATTCGCGGCAGCTTGTCATACGGGAGTGGAGGCAGCTGCAATACAGCATCTCTCGCCTGGATCCTAATGGATTCAACGACTTATCACTGAGATGATCCCAAGACCTCTGCATATGATCTCTATAACACATTATTCGGGGGTGTCTTATGCCAAGAAGGAAGTAGGACCTCACCCTGCTCTGGCTGCTTTTTATGGGCCAACCCCTGCATCCACCTTGCATAGACCACGAACGCATTCGACCCAGGTTTTCTTGCAGTTTAGGGGATACATGTCCTTGCCAGTTCGGCTTATTACACTTATCGCGTTCGACAGCTTCTGCCACTCATTTCCTACCCCCTGCCGTGAGACAAGGGCAAATTTCACGTCATGTTAAGCGTAAGCCACAGACGAGGTATAAACTGTTGGTGGTACTTGCCACAAAAATGTTGACGGCTGACAAACAATCTAACTTTACTCTTCTGTGCCAAAAGAGGAGGACGGTATGTCAGCAAAAATACTACACAGAAAGCAAAATTTTCATGCAGAGAAGTAAAAGTTTCCCCGAGTAAAAAGCGTACACCAAGGTTGATCTGGTGCCTATGGTGGTGCGAAAAAAACCCTGTTGTTTAAGAATTCACTTCAAAAATTGGTTCAACCTGCGTGCTTCAAAAGTTTAACCTGCTCAGGACTTACGTCAGTCATTCTCCGTCCAACAATGCTGGTGTCTTCACTTTTATCCCAGTACGCGATTTGAGATATGCAAAAAGGGGTTAAGGTGATCGCGTGGAATCAACCGCAAATCCCTCACCAAAACGCCATCCGTTTTTCTATTTTGCTTCCGTGCTCTGACTGCCGATCTTCTGCTATTGGGCATGAACCTTACATATGGATCGAAACAAATACCACGCCTGAATTTTGTCTTTTCAGCAGGTATCTGAACTTCAAGTCAAAGCACGGTAGGTCGTTCACACGGGCTCACCATTTGCTAGATGGAGAAATGTGTTTAAAATGCGTAAGATACAATCACGAATGATCTGCCAGACCAAGCTCACTTAATTGCCGTCAACTGAGTTGGTGGGAAACCGACTGGCTTTCACGAAGGACCTTCGGGCATCCCCGAGTGGCACGGGCCAAACCTCACTTCCGCTGCTTGGCCCAAGAACTGGACAAGGACCACTGCTCCGATAGACTTCTGGCGCCATGCGATCACTCCTGCGGAGTGGGGGAGATGTTCAATCCTACCAAAGTTCGAGTTTCTGGCAGAATTCAACAGATCTAGGAAGAAAACTTGGTTTAAATGCATCCGGGTTGACTGCTGAACATTTTGTTATAGGCCTTTTCTCGGATGGTTCGTAGCGTTTCCTCGAAGAAAGGATTTGCTCTGACTGCAGTCCTGTCTGACATCTATTCATCAGGTAGGCGTTGAAGCCAACCAAGATAAGGTAGTGGCCCCAGCACACCCTCTTCCTCAATGAATTCAGCGTATCTGGAGGGTCAGCCTCGGGTGCTGGGGGGACAGCCCTTAGTGAGAGACCTTGGTTTGAATTATTTTCGCTCTTTTGCCCTTTCGAAAATGCTGCCCCCCAAATGTTGAAGGCTAAAAAGTGTCTCGTTCTTCTGTTCAGATCACTAAGGCACACAGAAAGCATTCCCAATAAAAACACAGTACATGCCAGACCCCTACAAAAATGATGACCCCTAATCTTCTCTAGAACGAGAAAATCGAACAGGAATATTATTGAACGCATTCGCAGAAGATTCACAAGCAGCTGGTGGGCGGTGGCCGAAATTAAACTAAAAAGAACGGCACCTGTATCTCAAAATCGAACCAATATGCTTTCTCAGCATCAGGCTCAACCTGATATTTCTGTATAAACCATTAACTAGACAGTTTTATTCATCCAACCAGTCACTCTTCCCCCCGGATTCTGAGTACTCACTCTATAATAGAGGGTATGCGATTGCCACACCCCCGCTAGGAATGCCCGAAGCTCAAATTTCCTTTACTTCACATATTCCAGCATCTCGAATAAACTCCCTTTGCTCCCCAAATCTCAGTCAGGGTTTTCGCCCATGCATGTTACAGAAGAATTCCTTCCAGTGCAAACTATTGTGCGCTTATTCAACGTTCATCTAACCGAAAGTCAAGCTTACGAAGGTGTGGAATTTAAGCCATTACAATGCTTCTTCCAACCAGAAGCAATTGATGTTTTTCCTTCGTATTGTTGACTGTTTGATAATTATGAACGCTGTGTTTGACAGTTTATTTTTAGAATTAGCTATCGGCCTGTTTGAAACATGACTGAATCCGCCAATTGTTTTTCAGTATCGGGTTATGGAATCCTGCATTTCTCTTTGAAAAAGTCCTCCCAGATGAGAACACATTTTCAGGAGGGCTATAGTAATACTTTTCTCTCAATAAGCCTGTTCTGCTACACGATTTAATACCGTTATTCAGTCATCACGTTTGCGGCTCTCAAACTAAGTTCATCTCAGTTATGAGAATAGCATCAGTCACCAATAATCGGCCCAACACTCTTGCCATACTAAAAGCAAAAGCGTGATGAGTAACCCAAAGCTTCTTGATGTCCTTTTACTTGTCTTGCCTTCTTTGCACACAAGGCCCTACCACAGACTTCTATCACTTTCTCGGCAATTTCAGACCGAAAAATTTCAGTCGCATTTCCATCACTCAAGGTAACTTATTGAATGGACTCAACGCCCAGTCGTGAAGTCACCTACACTGCCCCCACACTATCTCCCAGCTTCTTTTCTGCAGATTGATCACTCCAGGTCAAGTCTCAACCCCGTCACTGGACCTCGTGGCTCTCACTTATCCAGGGTTGGCAGTTTTTAGCCTCACTTCTCAAGGCCTCAAGTGGTCTTAAGGACCCGCTGCTTTGACGAGTCCTTAATTTAATTTTGTCTCCTTTTCCGTGAACCGTTGATCCCCTGTTGGGTCATATCCAGACCGAGTTTGTCTACCTATTTATCTTTTCAGTGTTTCTCATTTCCGGTCATCCACTTCTGGGATTGTACTGACTATGGCCCTGGCTGGTGCACATGAATAATAAAGCTTTGTGGCCGTCTAACGATCGCTGTTTCCGTCTTCCTTTTGTCCAAGTCCCCTCAACCTGGCTGGTTGATCCTGGATCATAATTCCTTGAAGTGGTCACTCCCCCCACTGCACTATCAAACATGGTCGCTTGTGCCAATCTCACCGGTGCGGGGCTCGGTCGGAACCCCTCGTTGGCTGACGCACATCGGGCGTGTGGACCATCTGCAACTATGTGCTAGCTCAAATACGCTGTTGGATCACACTTTCTGTGTTAACTTAGCGGAGTGTTTTTCAGGTTGGATGTTCAGCGCACGGCCAGTACCATCCACTAGCATTGGTTACGGATCGCACCCCCCAATGCTGTCAGTTGTGGATCACATGCCCCAACCATCCCCGTTCGCCACTGTCTGCCCACCTGTCACTCACGTCACCATTCTTATCACTTCCATTTTTTCGTTCTTTCATGGTATGCACACCTACCCATTCTGTCCTTGCGACTATCGACTCTGACCGTGTCACCTCTCATTGCACTTCACTATCGTCCTACCCAGTAGCTCTACCGGCGACCGCCAATATTTCTTTCTCCACCCATGTCGTCATTGCCGGCTTGTAGTATCTCTTCACTTGGTAGCAACCTATGATCATAAAGCTCACTGATCGCATTCTTACGCCTCATTGCCTACTGTTCTGTCGAACCCCTCCCGTTCTTCCTTCGCATGCTCATACCATTACGCACCAGTCCCACCCGCACCCACGACCAAGTCCCATATTAGAACTCGCCGTTTCAAACTCTGCATCTCTTACGGCCACATTTATTATCCAATCACGGCCACTATGTTCTCCACGCTTGACTCCGCGATGCCCCTGTGAATCTTCCCATACGGCAGTGCTCCGATTAGTATCATTCAGTTGCATCCACTTTTACAATTGCCTACTGGCACGCAAAAATTCCATGTCCCCAACTCCGACGCGCATTCATCGTTCGCGCGTTGTGTTCGTCCACCAGTTTAATTGTCGCGGTGCTCCCTTCTTCTCAGCCTCTTTCGTGTTTCATCTATAGTTAGACGATCTTACTGGTTATGTCCCACCTGTCTTTTCGGTCCGTGCTCCCATCTCCTGTTTCGCATATTGACTGTCACAAGCACTTTCTGTGTGCCTTCCAGACTGTTCTGCTTCCCACCCGCCACCTAGTGTAAAACCACTGTTTCGTCATGGTTCTCGCCCACAGTTTCAGCCCCTTTGATCTGTTATTACCCGATCCCTCTGGCACCCCTATTGCTCATCTCTCTCCCACACTGTTCGCCGTCGCAGCTGCTGCATGTCTACACCACAGACAGCTTCACCTCCCAGGTACCTTCCTTCACTTTGCATGCACATTCACTCTGCTCTGCTTAGCCATCTCTATCGTCACCATCTTCCCGCTGGGAAGTGTAAGTCCATTTAATAATGATTCTCTCATTCTCGACCGTCACCACATGTCTCACCTACATCATCAGGTTATTAGATCCATTCTTACCTGTTCTCTTCCACACTTCCCTTCATCTTCCCTCTTTTATGAACCGCTCTTCACAGTCGTCGTTCCGCATTCGTCTATCTCTATCTCCCTCTCTCTGTTGAGCCGTCATGTTCACCTTTCATGAAGATAACTCACCACGATATTCCAAAGTTAATTCTACAACCATTCGATCTGACATCATCTGCCCTTCCAAGTGGCCGATAATTTTTTTCTAGGACTCCAATGTTATTGCCCCTGCTCCTCTCACATAAATAAATAAATAAATAAATAAATGTATATATATATATGTATATATATGCACATGTATGTGTATAAGCATTCGCTTTGCATCCTGCAGTTCCTCACTGGCCATTTCTCTTGCTATCATCCCGCTGACCGTCATGATGTATGTCCATTCCCTTCACAACTGTGCCTCACATCTACTGTATTCAATGTTTCTGAACCATTTTCGTAATCTGATCCGCCCTTCACGTCTTAGATTGCTGGCTCTCTGTTTTACAATGAGTTTTGTGCCCTGTCCGCAGACCATCTATTGCAGGGTACCAATGCTTCATTGCTATCCAATCCTTTGCATTGTATCGCACTCTCTCCTCCACAGCCTCGTGATAACACAGTTTCCCATACCGATTTCTAGCCCCTCTCAAGTATACCTGTCGGCTTTCAGACGTCCCCACCCGGACCAGTCAGACTCCCCAATTGGGAACAGTGTAAGTAATCCGCTTTGGCTGGTGTATGGCAGATTGCTGCTGATTGGACCTGAATGATGTTGTCGCAAAAGTGGCCGGATTCAACCGCCTCCTGTGTAGTGTAGCCTGGTCTGTGTGGTCTGTATGTGCTTAGCTATTACGTCGTTACAAGGCAACTTGTTTGCCATGTTCACTGTGGCTACTTATTTTGTTGGCGGACCGGTCATACATGGCCTGAGAGCACAGCATATTCCTCACTCCGCCGTGCGCTATGTGCTGTGCGGTCGGCGAGTTGGGCGCATGCCTTCCGGTGATTCAGCTTTCTTCCGGCTCGTGGCTTGGAGGTCTGCCAGAATCTGAAGATGTGGAGGTTGTTTGCCTTTATTTGTCTATGGCACTCTGAGTTCACAAATGGCAGCCAAATGTAGACCAGGGTGATAGGATAGATTTCCCGGGCCAGCTGCAAAAGTTGAACGGCCTCTTGGATAATGGTTATATCTACATGTATTTTGAGTGCACTGACATCTTTATTGCACATAATCAAACGTCAACATAGATTATTCCAGATGAGCGTGAAAACACCAAATACATCCAAAAGTGTCAAATATTTATTAATATACCTCCAAATTGATGCTCTTTGCTGCAGCTGCAGATAAGGCAAGCGGAAGCAGGCTAATTCAACCGGTTGAAAAGCCCGCTGCAGGCAAATATTAGCAACCTTAGAAAAGATGGCATTTCAGAACCTCTTGACAGATTAAATACACCAACACCCATTTGACTTTGACTCTCAGACTAACCGGGCATCAGCTTCAATTCGCTCTTGGGCTCACTTAAACTCTTTACATTTTTGTTTATTGTGCATACACTTATAATGCCTTCACCCCCTTTCTCAGCCTGCCAATCCTACTTTCTTCGTGCAAACTGGTACATTTTCACTCATTTTGCTTGTTCATTCTGTCGCCTGTTAAAATTTGACCATGCTGCTAGCATGCTTCTGGCGTCTCCGAAATAAACCGATATTAATATTATGAAACAAGTGGCTCGGTCCACCAGCCTGATTGCGCCCGCATGTAGTTGCCGACGACCTACATGCCCAATATGCGCCGACCAAAGCAGTGGATTCGACAGAGCACCGCACCGTCTGGATTGACACAGTTGATCACTAAAGTCATGCAAGGGTGCATCGATACACAAGCAGCCGACCAGTTTGTGAGAAACCCTGGCGAGTAAGGCCAAAGGGAACAGTGATTGACAGACGGACGTACAGAGTTGTCCAGGTGTGCCTACCAGGGTTATGACTAGCACAGTACCTCAGGCAGTTAGCCGCCACTGAGTATCATTAAGAATGACTGAAACGGGAACTAAGTAGAAAAAACAGTCTGGGTACTCTGCAGCTGGGTATTGACGGTTGTCGGAGATAAAACCAAATAACGGGCTCGGGGATGCGGCGGGCCCCTAGAAAAAGTCGTGAGATAGTAATATTCCATGTGGTTACGACCGGTTGAACCAACATGAGTACCACCTGTGAGCAGCTACGATAGGATACTTGTCCTAATGAAGAAGCAGAAAGAAACAGTGGAGCCAGAATAGATAAAATAGATTAATGTGTGCAAGGAGAAGAGCTATCGCACTAAAATCATTGGGTAAATTCGCTGCGGATCAGAAATGGCAGTGGCCGTAGTTGGGGGTGTTGCGAAGAAGTGGATTTGACATGGGATATCGGAGTTGACTCAAGGGGAAGAAGTAACAAGGTTAGAAAGTGGGGCCTCATTTGAATGCCAAACTGGTGCAGACGCACTTAATGGCTAGCAATACAGTATTGGAGACGGTAAATGAATAAAATAGTGGTCTGGAAGACGTGTAGTTAACAGAGACCACGTTGACCGAGGGAGAGCTTATTCAAGGTACTTGAGGAACGGCGACCTCAGATAAAGATTAGATTTGGAATTAGAGAGGGAAAAGGCACGATAACGAAGGGGTAAGACACATGGAACAGTGAATGTGAAACGGCAAGAAGTGCGGACTCGGTTATGGATGAGCTTGAAACGAAATTCAAGGTTGAGCCTCACGGGGTAATACCAGAGGGGTTCATTATGTAGGGGTTCCCAGCGTAGGTTTTAAGTTAGTTCCGCAGATACTCTCAGGAACTTTTTGATGAAGGGACGCTGGGCATTCTGGAGGACTATAATAACGGAAAGCGACCTTTGGGCGGAGGCAGTCAGGCGGTTCTGTAAGAGTGTTTTCGCAAATGAAAAACAAAGAAAGGCGACGGGCGAGTAGTTAGGAAAAATAAGTAGATCAGGTCTACGATTCTCTCGGCTTTAGCCCTTTGGAACGATATCTGTCCGAGAAGTTGAGGGATGCGATTGGCTTGAGCCGATAAATATGAGTAAGACGGATATCAGAGGGCAGCCCAGATTTATTTGATCCTGCGGAAAGGCTCATTTGGGAGGAAAGAGGTAGCTATTCCTGCACATAATTTCAAGGAACACCTCGTGCAAGAACTCGGAGAAAAGATAAGTTACCCGAGGTGTTGCGCAGGCAGTAATTATGTCATCAGGGCGAGGGAATGTGCTTCTTCCATGTCTCCAGCAATGAGGAGTAAAGTGCTGTGGCAAATAGAAGATAAAAAGATGTTGATATAAATAGGGATGGTGATGAGCCTAAGAAATCGCCTTGGATGACACCTCTAATGATGTGTTTGAAAGAAGATAAGTAGGCTTCGAACATCACTCCTCGCGGTCCGTCGGAGAGGTGTGAGGATAGCCAGGAGAGAAGAGGATCCGATACACCAAACGTCACTCATGACGGCCACAGGACGGGGAAGAAGCATCGGGACAAGGGCTACCAAGCGGAAAGAAACACAAAGGAAGGTCCGGGCCGTAGGTCAGGCGAGCATTGTGTTTGCTGACATTTGGACGGAAGGAGTGAGCCGAGGTACTACAAACAGAATGGGTGAAGAAGAGAGAATACGGAGAGGTTGATAGAGCCCACTGAAGAGTACTCGGTGGCGATAATCATCGATATTGAATATGAATGTGAAAGATGAAATGGTAGAGACATGGAGTTCTGACCTGACGGGTATGGTTATCAATAAGACCGGTTGGTATCGAAGCGACACATAAGAAGGGAGTACGGAGAGTAATGCGCCGGGGAGTTAGACAGCAGGAGCTTAAGAAGACCGCAAATGAGCAGTATGAACAAATGTCGGTGGTCGCGGATCATCGATACCAAGTAAGAGAGACATGGACAGAAATGAAAAAGATAATTCCGGGCGGGAAGAGAGTAGGTGAATAGTACAAAAGAGACGTAGTGTAGCGACAGCTACCACGATGGGAAATGATAATAGTACAGACCAAATGAGGCCTGCATACCGTTGTGAAGCGACTAAGATGGGGAGGCGATAATACTGGAGATAAAAAAGCAAAGCGAGGGCGTGCAATCCGCTTCCGGTGCCAAGTAGTAGGGCTGACGGTCCCCTGGACATGCAGCCCAAAGCTCTTCATGGAGCGAGCACAGCTTGCGGTCCACCAGCCCGATTGCGCTGGCACATTACTGCAGACTTCCTGCACTTTCAACGTGCACTGGCCAAAGCTGTGGATCTTACCACGCCCCGCAAGGCCGGGATAAGCGTGAGGGAGTGTTCGTTGGTTTACTTTTGAGGCGCAATGTAGGATAAAAATTTGTTATTTCATAACGAGTGGCTAAACGGTGAAGGATTGCGGGAGCAGAGGCAGAAAAGCCAAAAACGGTGATTGCAGGTGAAGGAGATTTCGGCCAGGCCTTCATAAACCGGCGGCAGTAGCTGCCGGTCTCAGCAAACTTCTCACCCCTTCCGTTGTTATGGGCGTGGGCCATGATGTGACTCTTTGATTCATCGGGTCTAATTGGATGCAAGCGGCGCGATTTCAGTGTTTCAGGCAAGTGACACGCGGATGCACCGAATGGATCCTTTTACACTTCCATCGAATATTTATTTCCATCAATCTATCCAAGGAGGCTTCAAGAATATTCATTTTTCCTTTTCGAGATCCCACGTGAAACAACGTCACGCAGGCAAGAGAATTTGTATGAAAGAAGGCCTCTAAGACTATTTGTCCCAGGATTTAGAACTTGGCGGGGATATTTGCCAGTCCGATAGACTGTTTTGGAAGTTTTTTATCCCGAGAGTGCAGGAAAAGCCGTTTCAGGTTGGTTGTCCCCGTCGATTTCAATTTGCCAGTAGGCAGAGGTGAGGTCAAAAGAGTCAGAATACTCGGCAAGAGCTGGAACAATGGAAAAGTCATCCATTCTTGGAATTAGAGAAGGGCATTTTGTGGTGACGTAATTTAATTTTCGTTAACCCAAATACAGCTGAATCCCGCTATTTTCTTTATTACCGGGACTAAGTGAGTGGACCATGGGGAGTTGAATGGCTGGGTCACATTAAGCTCTTTCATTGCGGTTGATGGTCTTCAACAGCTCGGGTGACCGGGCCAGCGCTATTTCACTTGCGGGATCTTCCATGGTGAGGCATTCCCCGTATCTATCAGACATTTTGGTTGGCTCGTCCATCCCAGTTATGCTTTGTTCTATGTGCAAACTGTGACGTTTTTTTAGGTATGCTTTCCAGTCCACTGGTGTATTTTGACTTCACTGAAGAAGCACTGACTTTGACGAGTGCCGTAATTTCTGACCAGCTGGTGGGTCGGCCGATGGTTTTGGTACGGACACGACTTTGATTTCTGAGTGATGCATTTATGAAGTCGTATTGCATTCTGCGACGTCTCCAAAAGAGGCGTTACCAGATCATTAGTGTTGTTGGCCTTTGCGGGAGGTCTACCTCGTTGCATATTTAAAGGGGATATAACAGGGTTGGGGATCGTTTGACAGGCTTCTATTTGGCATTCCTTAAAGGGTACTCCTTCATTCCTGACATCACAACAGATTGCCACAAAGAGTCAATCGTGGCGGGTGTTCCTCGGCGCGCTCTGCATGTCCCTGTTTGTTATCCCTTTGTATCAGACTGTGTGATAGAGACGTATAAAGTGACTGAAAATTTATCTTCCGCTTGCCCTCGCATACTTCCTGACGGATTTCGGGAGGCTCTGTTGGGCTTTCTTCGTACTGGCACTGCTTTACTGTCGATACTCAGCCTGTGCCTGAAGTATCTTCCTTTCGTTGTTGTGCTTCCTGATTGAGATAAATTTGCGGATATTTGGTACAGGAGCGAGTTTCTCTGACAAAAGAGACAGTTTTTCCTCACCGTTCGGCTTCACTTGTTCATTCGCTTTCGCCAATAGAAGACTTTTAATTTGGTGACGCTGAATTTTGTCTGTCACGCTCAGGAGTTTGTGTGCAGGCCTGATTATGTGTGCAGAATTGGCTGTATTCGCCTGGGCTACGGGACAGGTATGCTTTTAATTTTATTGGTCAACTCTTCCTCTTGTACACATTTTAATCCTCATTTTGGCTACCCACGGCCTAGATAGTGAATGACACTCACTGGAAAAAGTTTGACCGTTACGTATTCGTATTTCATCTCATGAGTGGTACAGCAGAATATGAAGAGCCGTCTTGTTTTCATTTGGGTTCGGTTTTGACTCACACAGCGTGTTGATTTGCGGCTCCAAAGTGCCATCGAGAACGGAAGAAGCTAGCTATTTGACAAGTCGAGCATTAAATCGTTGATCAGATTTCACCCGGAACAAAACTTTTACATTTTGTTCTTTTCAGCCATGAACCAGTGTCATTCAAGCTACAAATACTTATATCTTGAAGCGAAATTAGGGCGAAGATGGATAACGTTGTGAATAAGGCATACCACGCGGGGACAATCACTTCATGCTTAGACCTACCTCTTCTAAACCTTCTTTTTGGATCTCATCGACGGTATTCCCCCAGCTGCTAGCAAGGCCCACGAAACCCGTTGTCAGATTAAGGAGCTACTTTCCTTTAAAAGATTGACGGAGGTGAGGAACACAGCGATTGCCGGATCGGGAGCTGAGCGGCAGGTCACCAAATGCTTATAGGACTAATTGTAACCGGGTTGTGCGACATGACTGCGACTGTCTGAAAACAGCCGTTCCCTTTCGCTCGAGTGTTTCTTTTGGTCTACGGCGGTCCAAGATTCTCCAGGGCTCTGTGCCTTGAATTTGTCCTTGACATTGAGGGCAACGCCTTTCAGACAATCCGTTCTGAGTCGAATAGACAGTGCACTACTTCAGCTCTCTGTCGAATCTTCCTTCAATTTGGCGGCTAAGGGCACGGACATTTGCAAGGGAGTCCTCGCTACGAAAGTGCCTTCGTGGGCGGAATTATTTTCTGTATTCCGTGGACAGCCTTGGCGCAGCTAACGGCTGACGGAAACGTCGGAGCATCCCCGAACAGACCTCAATTTTCGGCACCCTTGAGTCGAGTAACCTGCTGAAGACCTCTTCGTGAGGATGCAGTAAACCAAGTTCGAAAAGTTCTGTAGATGAATTCTAGTTTGTCTTTCCCATCGATCAGCATTATCGTCCGTCGCAAATTTTACGGAAACCGGGAATGGAAGTGAACCGTTCTGACCTGGAATATGAGTTGTCACGTGGTTAAAGATTTCGAGCGGTGTGGACATTACCTGACTGAGCTTGTTGTCCTCCCTCACTTTGGCGGCTAGATCTCTTCACAGAAATTTGTGCTTTATTCTGACTACTTGTGGGATGATGGTCAGTTGGTAACCCAAACTCGTCGATGCAGCCACCAATTAGTAATATATCGGGAAATAATTCCCGATGTCCTATGTGTAACCTGCTTTAAGAAATACGTATCAACATATGGATAAATAGAACGACTATAAAGAAAGACGGTGTCTTTACATGGGGAAGTAGTCTCTTGGTTTTAACGCGCAATATTTTGTGGCTCTGAGTTACGAGCAATGCATGTAGTGTGACCGCGAATCACAGGGATAAAAGCGACTGTTTGTGGCCAGGAAAATCAGTTACATCACGACTACTACTTTATGCCCTCACTTATCCTACCAGCCCCCCAAGCTTGTCGGTCCAAGAGGTTCGGGGACAAATTAGAATGTGTCGCCCCAGACATCTGGACACGCAAACCTGTTGTGTATGGGAGCTCTTAGCAAAGTCACGCCTAATATGACCGAGTGCGTGAGGCACGTAGGAAGTTTAGGATGTCCAGTGAGTGTCTGCTGTTATGTCCATCTGCCCTGCTGCGGAGCACAAAATTACCGGAGTTAACTCTGCGGTCAACGCCACGGGATACATGCAAAACACGAGAGAACATCTGAGGTATCGTCTGTTGAATCCAAACAACTTAATAATTCCGTGTTCAACAAGGTTCCTTTTTAGTCCATTGTGCAATGAAACACTACTCCCAGCATATGGAGTTTATTTGGAATTAGCGCAAAATGGAAGAACGGAAAGCACCGTTCCGATATTGTGGTTTCTAATCAGTTAACCGTAAGATATATCGGCGGGGCTAATGATCCCCCATTGTTTCTTACATCTCTGAGCTGTTCCTGGCTGGACCTCAGAAGTTTCGCTAACGAACCTCCCTAAAAGACGATGCCTTCGCGCCATACAGAGGGCAAGCGGCAATGTCACCTTTTCGGCTGCCTAGGTCGATGACCTTTGCCATTTCCTGACTGAGGAGTATCGAACCAGACCAAAAACTGCCTGAACTTCGAAATGCCAACCCCCTTCTAGGCACTCTTTAAATTTACTGCTCAGAAACCACAGCCATCTTGCTTAGTCGCATTGCATCTCGGTGATACTACACCCCTAAGCAATCAGCTTATCAAATAAGCCGGCCTAAGGGGTTGGTTGCAAAGGACAGGTCGACTGAAGGTGCCTCAAAGGTTGACTTTCTTGCATACACAGCGCCGCCTGAAAGATTGAGTACTGAAACTCCCATACAAGAAAAGTTTTGCAGTTAACTATACTTTGCTGTCCAGGAAAATCTGAAGGGGTTCTTTAATATTATTTTTATTGACTTCTTTAAACCTTTCTTCCGGTAAATGTGTATTTGCTTCTTGTCTCAAAGTTCATCCCGTCCTCGATGGTCTTGTTAACTGGTTGACCATGCAGGTTGACTGAAACGGAGACAATTTGTTTCGCACTTGACGGCAAATCCATGGACAATTTTTGATGCTAAGCTTCATAAGAGTAGTTTGCAAAGCTTTTTCGTTCCTTTTGGTGACCTTTAGTTTTTCTATTACCTATTCCTAGGAGGCCTTTTAAACGTTTTAACCCAATAGCTTTACTTAGTTGTCTTGTGATGGGTAATAAACCAGGCCTTCTTTTCGTAGCCAGGTGGTCGAAATATCCAACGTTTCTGGAACGACTTTGGGACTATTACGCCAGTACTCACTGGCAGTTTGGATACATCAAGTGATCAAACGTATATCCTTTCAGTGATATTCATCTTCCTCTTGAATCCCTTTTCCCTGATAGGCAATAAAATGTTTCCTTAGTATGATCTTTATAATGATACCACTGTTTAGACGATTTTTGCCTATAGTCTGCCAGTTTGAAATCCATTTTGCCCTCGAAAATTTTAAAAAGGTCATGGACATTCTTGGACGATTCACCAATAATCGACTTGGATCTTGGATAGAGTGGCTTCCGTGATCAGCAGTCCCGAAGATGGATATTCCATGGGCTACTTCTGCTGGACTGGCACCCTCCAAGTTGGTGATATCAGACGAGATCATTTGTGCACTTGATTGATCTCCCGCAAATTCCAATCTTTTCCCATACTGTATTTACTCTCTTTTCCGGTAGTAGTTCCTGTTCGAACTTACCCCTAGGTTCAACTGACTCCAACCGTGGTAGCAAGCTTAACCGCTAATTTGCCCTGTTGATACTAGGCGAAACCACTCCAGTCAGAGAGGCTTAACTCATCTCAGCAAGCTCTTTAGCAAAAGCTGCCACTACGAAACGCGGTGGCCTAACTTAGGGATAATCGGAACATTTGGAAAAGGCAATTATGAAAGATAAAGCTTACTCAGTTATCAAGGTGGACAAGCGTTTACCTGTGAACAGTTTTTAGAGGCTAAAGTTAACCATGTCTTCTGCTACTGAGGCTTGAGTGACATGGTCGGAACAACCCACAAAAGTTGGCAAACGAGGGATATTGGGAATATGGTTCCGAAAGGAAGAGAAGAGGTTCTTGAAGGGATTATTGAGGAATAAAAACAGGAAACTGAGGGAACTTGACAAACGATGCACGCAGCCAACCTCTAAATACAGTTGTTTAGGCCGATAGTGAACCAAATTGAATCGGGAATAGAATTCAGTGCATCGTGTAAAAAATGGTCGTGGAGTAGACAACCTTAACATAAGTTATTCACCTATTACTATGGGTTTCTGTTTTATGGGTCTTTCGAACACCGTATCCCACTGAGGACGGTTGCTCATGGGAAGTGTCCTCAGGCAGCCAAGGTCCCAATGTCAAAATAATGTCGTAGCCACGTGTGAGGGCTAAGTTTTTAAGTATGGTGGCTTACGGCGAATAAAACGCGAGCTAAACAGTATCAACGATATACCTCTTGTGGTATATCAGAAGAGCATTGTAAGTAAAAACAGGGCAAGCTACCGTCATTTCGAGGAAGGGGGATGAAAGTCAAGGTGGAATATATAAATTTGGGGGCCAGAGGTGGCGCAAATGAAGCGGTTTTCAACGGAGCTGAAGCAAATGGTACAGTGCAAGGGACTGCTGAGTTGCGGTATAACCGGGAAAAATAGGAGGGAGGAATGTCGAAGCAAAGGAGAAATCCTTTGGCATTTGACGGGTAGATATTAGGCTAGGATGATTAGGATCATTTGAAAAATGATGGCCAGCCGGAGTTGAGCGGTGATTGAAGGGGGTTACAGATGGTAGAGTTAGAAATGTTTAGGGAATAGAGGTACAGAGAAGTGCGTCAGGCTGCGCTGTATGAGAGGGTTGAGAGAGGGGGACGGAACGGGACATATGGAGCACTTGGAATCGAGTGCGTTGCAGATGACAGCAACAGTATTATTAATATTGGGGTAATATTAGAACAACTCCGGGGCATGCTGCAAAGCAAGATCAAACGGTACAGTTGGAAACGGAACGGGAATATCAAGAGGGTGATTCAAGCATGTGCACTGGGTGTAATATAGGATAAAGTATTTAAGTTACTTTTTGCGGTGGCGCTCGGCAAACTTGCACTGAAGCTCGGGTAGCCAGACCATCCGAGTCCAGGTGCAGCTGGCTGGAAGTGGTAGACTTTTACACAAATATTACAAAAATGGGGACTGCGCAACGACGGGATCAGATAGAATCGACAGGAATTTTGTTTATCTTGAGGAGAAAGAAGTTCCCAAGGGAGATGTAAATTACCCATAGCTCTTCTCGGTGTACGGAACGGCCTAAGATCGGAAATCAGACGACGAAAAGGGGAAAATTGCGGGCAGAGAACAAGAAAACTCTTTGAAAGGTTGCCTTTGTAACATTGAGCCACCGAATATCGGATGAGTCGGTTGAATACCCAGTGGAAGACTCATCTGTATGGAGAAGTTGCCTAGGTGGTGGTGAAAGAAGTAGCCGGATGTAAGCAGGTAACCTTTGAACAGATTGTGTACATTCAGAAAAGCGGAATATCATGCACCAACATGGCAACTGGAGCTGGGTGACAGATCAGTTTGTGATGCGAGCCCTCATAGCCACAGAGACGTGGTTTGCAAAGGGGGTGAGTATTTAAATGACAAGTAAGATTTTACATAATGACGAGCCCTACCTGAGGGCTCAACATGGTGACCGAAGGGTTGCATGGACCAACACTGTCTGAGAAGGCCTAGCATCTGCGCTACACCAAGTCGTTAAGCGTGCGGTCATAGGAACAGTCTCCTCTAAGGTATATAGGAAAATAACTTACAAACAGCTTCGCAAGATACTCCCATAACCTAAAATAAATCTGAGTTCTTTTCTCAAAAATAAAATATGAGGTTAGAAACTGACTTACACATCCACTCCGATCAAAATTCTTTGAGATACCATGCCTTAATCGTCTATCAATGGCCTCATTCACTTAGCCTCAAATAGGGTCCAACATAAAAGAACTAAACGCGCCCGACTTCCAACCTCAACGGCACCTTGTTCAGTACCACTGGTCGATATATACTGTAAGGCCAGTAACAAATATATTACTTTTCAGTAAAACCTACCGTTTTTAGAGGAACAGCTTCAATCCGTGGATGATGCACTGACGAAGCTGCTGCCACTCGCATATAACCTTGTAGCACCCACCCCTTTCGCAACATCGGTTTTCGATCGGTTTTCGGTTGGTTTTTGGTTCGTTTGTTTACTAGCCATTTCAAACAGATGAACAAGGAACTGAGGCGGAGGAGGTTGAGGACAAAAGTAAGTGCAGTGCTTGGTTGGCATTTTATTTAACTGTATTGGTTTAGTTCATCGAAATGTCCAGAAAACGTCAGTGTAGATCGCTCTATTTTACTCCCTCGAAATGGGTAAAATAAGGACTGTTATTCGAAAAATCATAAATTAAGAGATAGAAGTGAACATCGTAAAAAGTAATTTGAGTTTTTAAAAGTAATGAACAAAGCTTATCACGTACTTCAAACGACTTGCAAAAACCACTCAAAATCAGCCCGTGAACCGTTTCGAAACCGATCGGTTTTCGGCTGGTTCTCGGTCGTTTTTGGATCGGCTTTTACTAATGCGCCAATCGATTTTGGGCCGTGTCTGAGTGGTTTGCAACCAACTTTCTGAACGGCTTCTGGACGGCTTCTGAGCGGTTTGTGTCAGTCGTTGAAGTACATCATGTGCTTCGTTGACCTATTTCAGCAACCTAAACTACGTACTGCAAGGCCCATTTCTATCCACCAATTTACGATTTTCCGAATAATTCTTTATTTCTCCCAATTCCAGTGAATAAAATCGAGCGATCTGTACTGGGGTTTTCGGGGCATTTCGGTGAATTAGACCAACGCATTTAGGTAAAACACCAATGGGGCATGGCACACTACTTCCAACTTCATTTTCCCTCGTATCAATTCCTTGTTCATCCGTGTAAACTGCTACTAAATAAACCGACCAAAAACCGACGGAAAACCCATCGGTTCCGGAACGGTTTTGCGCCGGTTTTGCTACAACGGTATTGTCGATCCCTGATCCTGAAAGTCTAATAAAAGCTGGTCGCTTCCTGGACTCAGTTGCGTCGGAAGTCCACAGAAGGATAGAAAATCCAAAAAATGCCCTAGTTTTTATTGTTCCAGATCGTTTGAGCCTTTTACACGGTCAGATCGCCATTGCTCATGGCATGCGGTATATCACAGTACGAGTGCTGCTGCAAGAGACTCATAAAAGGTCTCATCAAAACACGCGCCCTCTACTGTTTCAATTCGTAGAAATGGGCTCTGCCATGGAATTCCTTAGAAAGAGAGTCCAACACAAAGTCCGTAGCATTCAAAAACATAAAAATTGCTCCTGACAAAACCCCGCTGCAGAAAGGGGTCCTTAGGTCGACTGCCGGCAACCAAGTACTACCACCACCCTCCGATTTAGTACCACCCGACTCCACTGAGCAATTTACCACAGTCAACAGCTCATCACCACTCCTGTTGACCGGTGCACCAGCGCAAAATTTGGACTTAGATTTGTCCCTTTCACCTCCAACACCACAAAGCCCCTCTAAAAGGATCCATTTTGCACCCCAGTCTCCACCACTGTCTACCCACAGCCGAGAAATACAACCCATCCTCTCCACCAGCAGCCATTCACGCTCTGGTCTATCTGCCAAAAGCACCAACAAATGGCTAGATTCCAACTTGCTACAGAGCATCGACCATCCAGCTGCAAAAATGCCTAAAAGTGATTCGGCCACTACATCACCCTTGCCACTTGTTGCTTTTAAAGGCCAAGACTTCCCCTGCACCGACATTGTCACGCTCCCGGCTTCATTCGACAGTCGATCTATGTCCTCTCGCGCTGCAGCTAACCGGCATATGACCCATCGGCGTCCTCCACCAGAGGCATATTCACGGGTTCACTTTGCCCACCCCAGCGCTAGCTCCTAGCCCCCTCATTAAGCCTCCCCGGATTTGTACGTGATTAGCCCCAAGGGGCCCACCTGGAGTCACCATACCCCCTCCAGATCTATTATCCTGCGTAACCAAATCACTTCAGTGTCCAGTGCTAAACTCTAATGAACTTCATGGGTGTTTAGCCCAGTATACAATCTGCAGCGTTACGGATACGGCAGTCCAAAGGGAAGCGGAACCTCACATCTAGTCTTATTATATGGATGACCCGCTTATTGATCACCTCCCTCCTAAGCACATATTGGCTACCAAATACACTGACGACTAGAGGCCTCCCACAGAAATGCTTTCCATAGCATCGTTCAAGTCCCGTTCCCTCTTGAGCAAGCTTTCTGCTATAAAAAGACTGATTGTCATCAGCTACTCCGACATTATCCTGATCACTGAGACTCGGCTCACCTTGCACGCACCTTCTAACTAAATATCACTCCCCGGTTATCAAAACTACAGGACTCAGCGAATCTACGGCCGCGTGGAGGTTGCGTGGGGTATGTCCAGTGCAGCCCGTCGGCCACCCTGGTGAAAAATACCGTGCTGACAAATGTTAAGGATTCTTTGTGGCTTATAATTTCCTTATCCCAAATGATCATAGTTTTAGGTTGTATATATCGACCCCCGGCAATGACGCTTTCAAATTTAACCCCATCATTGATGCATTTAATTACACCACTGATCTGCCATTTGGAGGTAAATTTACAGCAGGCGACTTAAGTGCCCCGGGCATAAAGTGGCCTTCTTTTGCTGCCCAATACAAATATGTGCAATTAGCCCCGTGAGCTTGCCTGAGCCAGTGGTGTAGTGCTACTCTATACGGGAGCAGGCCCTGACTTAATTGAGGAGAACCCTTAACTGGTGAGCCCGACGTGATTCGAACACGCAGTTACTGTCATTCCGAAGGAGGCGGGTGATGCAACGACCCCATCAGCCCAACAACTCCGTGCTGCCAACGAAACTCCTATTGCTACTTACGGCCGTGTGTCACTCACGCTCAACTTAGGACTACGTAACACCTTCAGCTGGGTGTTCATAGTAGCAGACGTCCCTTATCCCATACAAGACAACGATTTCCCAGACCATTTCGTCCTCCTGATCGATGCACGAGGCCGGAGAGTTGTCGACCGCAGGATTCGTTTTCCGTGACCGGTTCGCATTCCTCCGTGAGTCACGTCAAGCCCCTACACATCAAACCGCAGGCCGAACACCCGTATGCAGACCTACTTTCAGCTCACCCGGCAGTGCTAAGACAATCTGGCCCCCTTCCCGCAGTGACCACTAACGTTACCCACCATATTGTCACTGGAGGACCCCCAGCATTTAGCCGATTACGTAGCTTGACAATGGACAAGATCCGCGTAGCACAGGCCGAGTTCGAACACATGCTAGAATCAGGCCCTTTGGGCTCGCCCCTTCACGTTTCCTAAACCTAATGGCGACTGGCGCCCCTGCGGTGGCTATAGGGCCCTCAACCAGGCCACTATCCCAGACAGGTTACCCATTCCACACATTCAAGATCTTAGTTCTACCCCGTCTGGTTGTTCTGTTTTCAGCCAAATCGACCTCGTAAGAGCCAACCACCAAATCCCGGCAGCTGAGGCTGAAATCCCTAAAACTGCTTTCACGACTCCATTCGGACCATTCGAGTTTCTGCGCATGCCTTTTGGGCTCAGTCATACAGCCCGAACCTTTCGAAGTTTTATGCATGATGCAACACGCGGTTTGAAGAATGTCAATGTGTACTTAGGCGATATTTTGGTGGCAAGTTCTTCAGAACAATAGCAGATGGCACACTTTCGCGCTCTTTCTCAGCGTCTCAGCCAACACGGTGTAACTATTAACCCTATCAAGTACGAATTAGGTGGGGCGACCATCACGTTCCTAGGTCACGAAATCTCATCCTCGGGCATACAGCCCCTGCCTCACAAGGTGGCGGCAATTCGCGACTATCTTGGGTCTCACTCTTACCGGCAACTGCGCCAATTTTCTGGCTTGGTTAACTTTTATCGCCGCTTTATCCCACACTGCGCCGAAATACTGCACCCTCTAACAGACCTTTTACTTGGAGGTAAGCGGAAATTCATTCTTCCCGACACGGCACGGGCAGCCTTTACTTTGATCAAGGAAGCTATCGCCAACATAGCACTTCTTTCACATCCCGATCCTTCCGCTCCATTTTGGACGTCACTATCACTCGCGATGTGTCGTAGGATCGAGACCGACCACTAGTTCCTGCCAGTTTTCGCCGACAAGCTTTCATCAGCCTCCACAACTTATCGCACCCTGGTATAACCGCCTCAGTGAAACTAGTCACCGAACGATTTGTCTGGCCTTGCGTCAAATGTAAAGTAAGTCTTTGTGCCCGAGCTTGTCTTCAATGCTAAAGTGGTAAAATGCATGGTCACATGGTCACTACGTTAGGCACATTCTGTGAGCCGGACCCAAGCTTCCATCATATGCATGTGGATCTCGTGTGGCCCCTTGCACCATCCAATTGCTGTGTATACATCCTCACTTGCGTACATCGTTTCACTCGTCGGCCACAGGCCATACCTATTCCTTGTCCAACCTCAGAGGAAGCTGCAAAAGTTTTTCTAACTGGTTGGTTGGGTCGGTTTAGGTGCCCTGCTATCGTGACCACCGACCGCGGTTCTCATTTTGACGGCGCCTTTTATGAGCTACTGAACGCATTTGGTTGCAGACACAACAAGAAGACAGCCTATCATCCTCTGGCTAATGGCATGGTGGGGTGATTCCATCGCCAGCTGAGCGCTGCCCCTTGTGCTCGTGATAACCCATTATGGAGTGAAGTTTTGTCGATCGTTCTCTTAGGACTGCGTAACACCGTTAAAGCCGATATGGGTATTACTTAGACTGAAATGGTTTACGGTTGCACGCTACGACCTCCAGGTGAGTTGGCTTCCCCATTGCCACCTGTGAGTTTTAATTACGGGGATTACGCGAAACGGATATCACCAAATGCGGGTGATAAAACCCACCCCATCACGGACACAAACCCTCAGCAACTACATACCCACCACTCTGGCGACCGCCAGCCATGTGTTTATTCGAGTAGATGCAGTGCGATCACCACTACGAACGACTTTATCTAGCCCGTTCCGAGTTGTCCAGCGAAAGGAAAAGAAATACGTGGTAGACGTCGAAGGCAGGAAAGAGATTATCAGCGTAGACCGCCTTAAACCAGCCTTCATCGAGGTAGAACCCACCCTGAACAACACTCCTACTGTCCTCACTTAATCACAACCTTCGGTTAGTCGTCCTGAGTCGGCCCCTGTTAATCCCACTAACGACCCCCTGTTACCTGTTGCAACACTTAACTCCACGGAAAACATAGCTGCACCCGTCCACAGGAGAAATCGACGCGGCCGCGAGATGCGACAGCCAACGAGGTTTTCTGAATATGTAACAGCAGTATATATTTAAGTTTACTCCTCATATTCAACTTGTACGTAATCCTATTATGCCTGAAAGCTCAACCACGTGGTTATCAAGACAAGGGCAGCGGCAGCCTGTATGTCCTCAGTCGAATATCCGATCGAGCCACAAGGAGCAGCTTGCTTGTGTTTTTTGCCCTCCAGCTCCTCCCGTCGGACAGAACCGCGTGGAATTTCAGGACCTCGCATGGCTCCAACACAACGCGCATTAGATCGCGACTGGACTCATTTGACGCCGGAAGCTGGCTCGTTTACGAAGGCAATAACAACCACAGGCAAAAGGAACTCAGGGATATGCCGATAATGACAAACCCTATAACACAATCACCACTGCCAAGTAACAAGCAGGATCAACTCCGGTCGGATGAAATGTTACGGAGGAAGCAATTTTGCGATCGACGCACAGCGACCAGTGTGAGTCATGGAGAAAGGCTTGTGCTGGCCTCGTTGTTGTGTTCAATCGCGGCGGGAGGCATGGAAAACGTCTCTCGCCACCGAAGCCGACGTTCCCATCGCGGGTAGAAGCCCAACTGCGTTGACCTTCTAAGGGGAGACCCCTGTAGTGCTACCGATACAGCACTCGATGACGGAGACTAACAAATTTGTTTATTTGAACTATTACCGTTTTTGGTGGCCCAACTTGCTCCGCCTGTGTACGTCGTCTGCACGCCGCTGCGCTCCTCCAGTACACACGTTGTACCACTCCAGCGTTTTGAGTTCTGCTTTGCGCGCTGCCGAGTATATTAGGTATCGTGTCACAAACCGAGGATCAGGGGCTATAGACTCTATACGGGAGCAGGTCTTGACTTAACTGAAGAGGATCCTAAAGTGGGCCTAAAAAGCCAAACAGCCTACCAGAAAGAATAACAATCTTGATCTTATATTTAACCTGGGTCTAACTCACGTTTCTGCCTCTCTGCTAAGCGAAAAACTCAGGTAGCGGCCATTAAATCGCCAGTTGCGGATTTCAAATCAAGCCACGCACTGATAGGCCACCATGTGGCTTTCCCTCCCTCAGTCACTTTAAATGGGACTATATTCCCTCGCAAAATCGCTCCAGAAACTGGGACGAGCCCTTATTACCAGCTAATCCCCAGTACGCCGCTGACCTCCTCTACTCAAGTTAACACTCATGCGATGGAAACATATCACGCCCCTACTATCCATCTGGACCAGCAAGTTACCATATAACCAGGCTAAAGCAGAAACACGACGAGCTTCGATGGCTGTGCCAATGAAACAGAGGCTTTTCCACAGTCTTAAGACTAGAACGCCTCTCCCGCGAAATCCACCTCAACGCCCGTGACCTACAACCTCGGCGAAAAAACAAAGCTCAAGGGCTAGCCCGGCTGCACAGGGCTCGTGCCCCACAATCAACTCGACGCATAAAACAGATCATCCACTTAGATAATCCCATAAAATCACCTAGAAAGATAGCTGACACGTTTACCACATTCTTCACAACCACTGTGCCTCTCAGTCCAGCATGTACCCAGCTTGTCGCCCCGTCTGTCACAAATTCCTCACTCAGTTCTATCACGGTCGCCACTACGGATATAAATAGACACATTCACACCTTCAAACCGACCCACTACCCCGGACCTGACGGCCTATCATCAGCAATATTCGCTCTTGGCGGCCCGGATATCCCCCTCCTACTACTAAACCTAAACAATCCATCCCTGAAGACCGGGACCTTCTTAAGCAAGTGGAAGAAATCCATTATTATCCGTAGGCACAAGAAAGGCGCAGTGTACGACATTGAAAATTGCCGCCCGATTACTCATATGCAAAAATCCCCAGTGTGCTACAAAAAGTCGTGAAACACTACCTGACCGACTACTTCCCTGAACATAAACTCATCAGCCTAAAACAGCGCGGATTTCTCGGATCACTGTCGTGTTCAACCTGCAATTTCGACTTTCTAAGCTTGGTAAGAGCAGCTGCCGATAAAGACGGGGCACTAGTCGTCACCTACGTCGATATGACAAAATCCTTCTACTGTCCCGCATATGAAGTTGCTGAACAAGAAAGGAGGTTGCGGGATTGAAAACCCCCTACTCATTTGGCTTAAGTCCTAACTACAAGACCGTCACCAAGCTGTCTACATCAACGGCCAGATATCAGACCCCCTACCCGACATTTAGAGAGGCTATCCAAGGAAGTGTTCCAGGACCACTGCTGTTTTCACTATAAATAAATGACACTTTAAATGTTGTCGCTTAAGGCGAAATTTTCTCACTTGCTGCTGATATGAAGATGGCCTTCGAACTCGAACAAGCAAACCAATCTGTAGCAATTAATAACATAACGGTCAACACGCAATCCTTATTCTCCTGGTATGATGGCTGGGAAATGGAATTTTTAGTAAACAAAAGAAGTTACCTCGTGCTAAACTGCAATATTCCTCATGATAAGCTCAAGATTACCGGTGTCTTACTCGCGTATTGCCCAATAATACGAGACCTCGGACGAAAAAACTCTTACACTTTCAATTTATCTGCACACACTTCCCACATAACAGCACGGACAAACAAGTCCCTTGGATTGTAGCACAGAAATTTTCTTCTCACCAAGAGAGAGTCAGAGATAGAAAAAACCCATGTTCGCTCAGCCCTAGAGCACTGTACACTTGTGTTCTCAAATAGGCACAAAAGTGACATCACCGACACTGAAAACATACAGCTTCGATTTACCAAAAAACTATTTGGGCCTCCTACGAATCTAAGCTACAGACTGCAGTGTACACTCCTGCGGCTTGACTCTCTGTGGCTTGAGAGAATAAAATTCAACCTCGCACTTTTGTTTTATTTGCTCTACTCGTAGGCTATATCCCCTAGCCAAGTCCAGTTTAGTATAAAATCGACACATCAACGGCGCAATACGGCACACCGTATAACGATCCCTACCTCTCGAAATCCTTAGCGCGAAACCTTCTCCTCCCTAAATATGCAACTTTGTGGAATGAACTCCCAGCTGATATCCGTTCCATATATTCCCAAATCTTATTTAAGTCTAGGCAGCAAGTAGCGCTGGACATCCAAAAACTGATCGCACTTATAAGTTCAAATGTGACTTTTGACAGAGCTTACGAAGAAAGCTTCGGATTCCAACCTGAACCCCCGACAATCTTCAGGATGTGCCACACCATTCACCATCGTTACTATCACCTTAGCTTAAACCTGCCAGGCTACAATGTCCAAACATATTTACTTTCATGACTGGGGCCAGTAACTCTGAAATCGTATTAGAATATATGAAATACCGCTGGTCGCAGGAACAATAGTCTTTAAAATATCCTTGTGCTAATTTTGATCTAGTCTCTGCCTTAGTCTCAAGCCCAAGACGCAGCACCTGTCAGACTCCTAAACCTTTATCCAGTGGTCACCCTAAAGCGAATAATTAGACATTCATAGCTCAACTCCCTTCCCTGTCACGTGACCCTAGTATCCTTCAAAGATTGGACTATATGGTATCTGATACTTAGTCAACAAAACTACAGATCATCGGCAGATCGTACCGGTGCATCACGTTGTTAGTGCCGCAAGTAGTGCCCCATCTTAGTGCAAAACTGGTGTTTTGGTGGACATGAATCCCATCAAATATTAATGGCTGTAGTTGACTCTACCTCCCCCTGTATTTTCCGTCCCACGGTAACCGCCTTTAGGTTCCGACTTCACGATTATGGCGATTGTTATCGCGGTACATCCGTAAACATTCCTGACTAAGATGGTCTCCCTGCAGAGAGTTGACCATCAATGAGACGGAATGAACATAAAAAAGAGAAGGAAAATACTTCACTGTTTTGTCTTCCAGGCATAACAGCCCTGTTACAAGTGAAACATGTCTCCGGGCTGCAGTGTTGTTAGGGATTGACTGGTGTGGTTGACCTATTCCCAACGCGGCTTCTTACATGCCGTCCCTCTTCCGACCGGGGCGTGGAAGCCGTGGTCATCCACTAAAAGCAGCTCCGCCATCTCTGAAAGCCGGACATTTGACTGTGATAAAACTATAAAAAATGATGAAAAAGTCTAAAAAAGTGGAGATCACTCCCAAACAGCCACCCGCTGTATGATAATAGATGCGTTGCGTGCTGCCTGCCCACCTGAGCCAGGCCTTAGTGCAGCCTACCATGAGCACCAAATGCAGACCTTTAGAGTAAACTTCGCCGACAAAAATTCGACCAACCCCCGTCCCCACCTCTCTCTCTGAACCAATCCTCACTTTGGTGTTGTCCTGCTTTGCAATATGCTAATGACGACAAAAATACCGAGGTAACCTTGCAGTCACCACCACGCGAGACTTTCTATCTCACACTCGAGCATAATCTCAGTAAGCTAAGTTAATGATACTCTGAAGGAGTGAAACTTGCAAGTATCAGTTATTGAGTGAGGATTTAACCGGGGAACTCTGCTGAAAAATCAAACTACTACAGGAAATGATGGAATAAATGAACCTAAAAAATAGCGATAGTTATTCTAAGTATGATTATGTTAAGGCTATGGCACGTAAGACGGACAAATTGAACGGTGGAAATTTGAAGAGGTGAGAGCTACGAGATTCAGAGATCAGGTTGAGACTGGATTTGGAGTAACCATGCCGTAGAATACCATAAGGAAGTCTGCTTGAAGACGTGGAATCGAGTTAGCTGGAGGACAGCATGTGGATGGCAGGTGGGATTAGCATCCGTGACGTCAATACTGGAGGTTTAATTACCTCGACGAGTCACTTCAAGTATCAGAATTGTGACTCAGCTTCCTCCAAAGGGGAACCTAGTAAATGGGACGGACTCGAAAGGGGCTGTGTACCTAGGGCCGTAGTTGCCATTTTGAGTGGATGCTATCTTGGTGGGTGATTTGACTTTTGAAAAACAGATGGTTGTACACGGAAGACTAATAAGACTTGAGTGATATACGTCAACTTGTGTGGTACGTAGGCCTCCTGGCCCGGGACTCAGTCCGGCATGTCAGTTACCCAAACCAACTTCGTGCGCTCGCTCCCCGAAGTGTACTGATCATTGTTGGATACGAGTATTACCAAATCAAGCAATTATTTTAACTCCTCTTAAAGTCTCTTTAAGTGGCCCATGGCACGGACATTTGCCGGAAGCTCATTGCACACTTGTGAATATTTACCAATAAAGCGGTTGGATCGTAGGCTGATTCTTGAGAACGGCACAATGACCGAAATACTGTTGTGCCGTAACGAACGCATTAGGCCCAATGGATCTCGTACCCAAGGAGGGGCTTGGCAGGATGTGTATTCTAATAGTGGGTGGAAAAAGGACCATTTGTTGTTTATCCGCCGGATCCAAAGTGGTTCGAGGTGTAGCAGGTCACAGCTCTGACCATACGAATAGCCAACCATTTCTACAGCAATGGGACTCTGAGCATTTTTAATGGCAATCATGCCAATCTGGTGCATGTTAGAGCCGGTTACGGAACTACGCTGTAGAAATGGTCTAATGTGTGTTTTATAGACACCAAGTTTCTTTCACGCAAGCAGAATGTTTCGTGAACCAGTTTTAAATACCTGCTGAACCTAACAATTTGAGTGTCTGTTTGCTCCGAGAAGTTGAACGAGGGGGAGTAGTATATGCCCAAACCACGTACTGATGATTCGTTGGGGATCGGATGACCACTTATACTAAACGTTTCCGGAGGGACATGACACTTGTATGTAAGAATGCAGCTTTTGTCCGCCGAGAACTTCATTACTCAATCGATAAAACACGAAATGAGTATCCGTAAGTCTTCCGAAATTTTGGCTATATTATTACCCAATGAATAATGGCCGAACGTGTACAGCAGCTTTACATCGTCAACGAATAGAAACAAAGTTCCGTGGCGAACCACGGTAACTGTATAAATTATGCACACGAGGAAGAACTACGGGCCCAGTACACTACCTATGACCACATAGCTGGACAGGGCTTGGTGGGGAAACTGTGCCATCAAAGTTTAACAATGACTGCGCGAGGAAATGTACTGTAACGACCGGTCGTGGAAAATCCCCCTAAAACCATTGCAGTTTCATGATTTTCTAAACATCAATCACAACTGGAAAGGCGGACAAGAGGACCAAACTTCTTGCAAGTGCCTAAACAGGACTGGCCCGTGTTCTAATTAAAAACCCCTACGGAAGTAGAACTGGAGGTCAAAGGCGTAGTGATACCAGCCAACGTCGTCAAAGCCACATCCAGTTTATCACGATTGGTCAGGTTTTCTTCCCAGATGAAGGCTCTTCGTGCCTTAATTTGGTTGGTCGGGTTCAAGATAAATTTACTAGTCATGAAGGGGTTACGCCCCTCGGGCCGGATACGAGTGGGCCCGATAAGTAACGATGAGCTACAAGCCTCAGAATACAATATTTTCAGAATGATACAACGAGAGGCTTTCGCCCAAAAACTCAAGAGGACGAAAGAAGTGGGACCAAGCAACAAAGAAATATCATCTCCAAGAGGCGAATTAAAGCTTTCAAATACCAAACTCATTGATGGACGGATGAGGATGGATGGTAGGCTGACCAAAGCCCACCCGAGCTTTGACACAAAGTACCCCATAATGCTGCAGACTCGTCAACCTGTAGTAGAGCTAATGATCCAGCACGTCCACCCCGTGGAGGGACGTGCCGAGGAAAGTCACGTTACGAGCGTCATCCGAAAGCGCGTTTTACTGCTGAGAGGAAGAGCGACTGTAAAACGCGTAATCCGACGTTGTGTACATTGCGAGAGACGCAATGCAAAGGCGGGCAAACAACACATGGCCCCGCTACCAGAAAGCCGGATGACTGCGGGCTGGTGGCCGTTTAGCGACACCGGGTTTGGCCGTTTCGGACCCTTGAGGATCAAGTGCGGAAAGAGATTGGGAAAACTATATGGGTGTGTAATGACGTGCATGGAGTCACTCGCGGTACACCTATAAGTGGCACATTCGATGATGATCTATTCTTTCCCGCGGGCCTTGCAGAGATTTATCAACCAAAGAGGCGTACCGGCCGACATATACTCTGATAATGGGTCGAACTTTGCGGGCGCCCACCGGGAACTTCAACGTTGGAACAAAAACATAAACAGAGACGAACTGCAAGATCGAACCGTGGCCTTTGGCATACGATGGCATTTCAACCCACCCGCAGGCCAGTCACCGTGGCGGCGTATGGGGACGCATGATCCGGCCCACCAGGTGATATTGCTGTTGATCATTGAGCAACAGCCACCCGATGACGAGACGCTGAACACCGTCATGACTAAGGTGGAGAGAGTTCTGAACAACCGCACCCTGGTTCCAGTAATGAACGGCGACCCCACCCACCTGGCGCTCACCCCGAATGGCTTATTACCATTAAGATCGAACTAGAGTTTCCAAGGACCGATAAACCTTCGTGGGAGCTACCTCCACGGATGGAAGCAGGAAACCTATCTTGCCAAGGTTTTCTGGAGGCGCTGGATGCGGGAGTACCTACCGGTTCTGCAGACTCGACAAAAGTGGCTGGCCAAACCAAGACCGTTCAACGTTGGGGTTGTGGTGGTGATCGCAGACGAACGCGCACATTTCAGCACTTGGTCTTTGGGAGCGGTTGTGGAATACATCGGAAGCTCTGACAGAGTGGTGAGAAGGGTGAAGATGAAGACAGCCAACGAAACGCTAATTCGCGACATACGCAGTGTTAGCCTCCTCAAGAGTGAAGACGGAGAAGCGGATAACGCTGAGGCCCAGCAGACTATTCCGCATTCGCCTTCGAGGTAGGTACAGAAACACCCATGTATGGGAGAATTCACGACACACTGACGTATCGAACCACCGTAAACCCTGATGCACACACACCTACAGCACAAACGTTTATACCACATGATCTCCGTCAAACTCGTTATAGTGCTCACAGCCTTTCATTGACGTTACAGAAATTTTTTTGGTGTGTGGCGGTACATGCAATTCCATTGTACATCCAGACACATACACACATACCCAATGCACACTATACCCCGTAACCCCTTTCAAACATGTGACAGTGTTTGCCGTTTGTTTTTGTTGACGTTACTGAATGTCTTTTGTATGTTTGAAAGTAGAGGCGGTTACATCACACACACACACATTCACACACACTCGCGCAAACACGTACAGCCAGTGCATGGCGGCCCTTCCAAGGACAGCATCCATGTTTCCCCTTCACGCCCGACATCGGTCAGTTGTTCTCACGGAAGATGTAGAATAGCCTCGCGTCTATGTGACCAATGGATTAGGTACGACCATGAATAGAACGTTCACGACGGGCATTAGGCACGCGCACTGACAGCAAGGCCTAAATAGGTAGGAAGAATCAGTACCTTTATGCCAAACCCTTGACTCTGCTAAGCATTCGGGAGGATTTTGGTGTGTGGTGTGAAAAACCGGTCGTGGAACAACCCCCTAAAACCACCGCAGCTCCATGTTTTTCTTAACCTCACTCAATCGCCTACACTATTTGCGTGCCTCTACGCACTGTTTGTTTTTATGGACTAATTTCTGCTTGTTCACACCAAGAGCGCTACTTTGTCATATCTTTGTCCTGAACCTGCGTGAAGAACGTGCTCCTCGCTCGCGCGCCACAATTCGTTTCTCGTTTGTTGAGTCCCTGTGATCTCATAACTGAGGTTTTTACCTGTTTGGTGTCATTGTTTATTCAATAATCTGGTATCGTAGAATCTCACGGATAATCGCCTTTTGATTTCGGGATCCGTTGTGAAATTTGCTGCGCATTGCTCAAACGTGTGTTGCACGTACAGTTCTAGCCAGGCTCACATTGGGTCACCGGTGTCACATATCCGGACCTTTGACAACAGCCGAATATGAGGCACCCGGTCGAGGGCTTTGGACATGTCCAAAAAGATTAGTATCACAGCCATACCATCTTTGGTAGCTCTCGTAATGAAGTTCAGAACGTCCATCGTACAAGTTGGACAAGATCAATGCCTTGGGAAACCGTGCTGACCTTCAATTATAAGATGGTTCTTAGGAGGTGATCTGCCAGCTAACCTTTTATTATTTTTTCCCATAATACTCGATGCTACTGGGGTATGATCCATAGGCCAAAATTTGACCAGGCCTTCCTGCGTCCCTCTCTCCTGAATTGAAATAATAACCGAAGTTTTCCGCTGTATAGGGTACTCACTAAACCTCATAGGCCATCTGAACAAATTTGACAGAAGAATTGGGATATCTGAGCCTCCTAAGTTAAAAACGGCCGATGGTGACGAGACCGATCCGGGGCGGAGAGATATTTTGATATTCGAGAATGAAAATTTCTATTTCAGAGGGTAGGAATTTTACAGAAGAAAGCGGCTTATAGGAGGGTACTGTTGGATTGCAGAAAAATGGCGCTGTAGCTAACTAAGGGGAGGCGAAAAAAGTCTTAATTACTTCCGCTATGTCCAGTGGTTTGTCGAAGTACGTGCTAATAAAAGAGAGAAAAGAGATAGACAAAGCTGTTTTTGGTTTCCTCGATTTCATTAGTTTTGCAAGAATTTTGACTTCCTTGGGACAGCGTAAGGCCTTGCTTTCTTGTCGTATCTCGCTAATATACCACCACACTCAGCTGACTGACCGACATATACTTTGCCCTGCTAGACGAAACATACCCATATGATGTCGTACGTTACCAGAAACGACGCTGAATATCACTGAAGGCAAATGCGTCAACATATGTATAAGTATATTTGTTAGTGAAACAGCATATTAACGCTCAAGTCCATGAGGAGATTTCCCACTTTATTATCCGTTACCACAGTCCACCTTTCCTTCGAACCGTAGCCGGTTGGAAATTGACTCTCCACTTCTCGAGGACCCTCCAGTTGCGCTTTCTCATTTCTCATTTATGAATGGTACATGTTACTGATCCTGAATCTAAACTCACCTTTTTATGGACTGCTGTTTCTCCCACATCCACCAGTGTTAACTTTCACCAAATTGGTTTCGGCACCGTTTCAATACTCATTCCGTTTATTGAACTCCGGTAAATCCGACATTCAGGGTCTGCATCGTCTTCATGGATCGCTATCCTCTCCGCATGCACCGACTTTCCCGAGAACACTTCTTTACAAATTTTTTTTCTTCCTTTTCTTCTTGTTCATAATTTACTCTATCTGTAGAACATCAGCAGGCCTCCGTTTCCCCAGCTTGCATCATTCTCGTTCATAATGCGTCCTTGACACTGCGCTAACGGTTTTTCGATATCTCCACCGCCCAGCCCGGATTCGAAGCCGGTTTGAAACTGCCGCGCAAACCATTAGTAAAATGATCCATTCAAACTGTTGTTGGCTATGTCTATCTATCGCTGATACTCTCGACTTTCATACTTTGAATTTGTGAATATTCCACCTTATTGAGTAAAGTGTCACACCATGATCATGCTCTAGCACGTGCGTCTCGACCATGGCCGAGAAATATACCATTATTATTATTATTATTATTATTATTATTACAGCTTTATCGTTTCAGATAAACACTTTACCCGTATAAACAGTGAAAAATCCCTGGTTTTAAGATAAAAGCTTTGGAGTCTGCTTAAAGTCAAGTCAAAACGAGACAATTTATTGATTTGAAGGTGGATTAAGGATCCTTGTGAGGGGTTATTTGATTGAGGCATAGTACAAAGATAAAGTAGAGTTGATGTGACACCAGCTGGGGATCTGCACTCAAAAAAGCGTCCCAGTTTTCGGCTGCAAATTAGAGAACGTAGTCTGTTCCAGTTAGCCACATGATATGGCCTATGCCGGGACGCCGGCTGTTTATGTTTTATGGGCACTGTAAAGCAGCAGTGGACAGTTACATGATCACTCCCGGGTAGGTTTTTGTGAACTGCTGTTACGACCTTGGTTAATCCTAGCGGCAATAATAAGTCAAGAGTGTGATCGCACCTGGTTGGCGACGTGAAAAGCTGCTTCCATCCTTCTAGGCAAATTGCATTCAAAAAGGTAGTAAGTGGCGTGGTGCCGTGAGCAATGTCCAGCACATTTTCGGTGCCCTAAAGTCACCGGCTATTAACTTTGGGCCTATTGTGAACTCACTAACTAGGTTCAGTGCCTCAATAGTTCGCAGGAAGCCGTCAGGAATAGATCTGGGGGGAAGATATACGCAATCTGGTGGCAGTCTCAACTTTCGACTTCAACGTTTGACCGTGCAGAGTCGACAATGCAGTCTAATATAGGATACTGAAAGTTTGTCGCTCTGAGAGTTTTCCTTACACACAATAGACATCCCCCACCACGTTAATGTGTTCTGCCTTCGCGGAAGGATTTTTGGCCGAGGACCTGAATGTCCTCCACTTAATAGTAGTCCGTTAACCAAGATTACACCACTAAAATAAAGTTATAGTCGTTTTGTAATGCAGCTGATCGTAAGTACTGGATTTGGTTCCTAGTAGATCGAGCACTTACCAATACCAATGTGAAAATTCGAATGCCCCCAACTTCATGATTGATAATGGTACTTACGGTCGGTTGGCGGCAGCATTCAACCTGGAAAGAATCATCAGTGCCGGCCGCAGGAACTCTCAGGTTTTCATTCTAAAATTCTGCGGACGGACTTGGGTTGAATATTGAATGGAGGTTCACATGAGGCACATCTAGGTTTATGCGGCCATGTTGTGCCCACGGAATGTATGCAAGAAATAAGCAATTTGGCTAGACATTGTGTACCTGCTGGTAGAAGAGCGGATAAGCGATGAGCTGGAATGGTTCACGGGAGGGAGAGGTAGGGAAGATAGAAACAATGAAGAGTTTGACGCGAGATAGAGGGAACGGCTTGCGAGGGCCGTATTCAGGTGTTGGAAGGCAGTGACAGCGGTGAATTTTTGGGGACCACCGACTCATAGAAACGATACGTTATACTCGAGGGCGAAAATGGAGTTGGCGAGTTGAGGCGAGCAGTTTTAGAGGTAGAGGGTTGGATGGAATGGGGGCTTATGAGAAGAGTTGGCAGACTGGTTGGCCCGTTCATCTGGATGGCGAATTGCTCCTCAGTGGAGAGGGTAGAGGACGAATCAGGGTTATTTGTGTGTATAACAGACGATAGATTGGAACGGCGAGGTTTAAGTTGCCGTCTTTCACTAGGCTGCAGCAAAATGAGAGAAATGGACATGTCTAGGTCAGCAGTAATATGATCCGGCTTGAAAGGTTCCGGGGCGGAACAGATGAGGGGGCAGCGATTGCATGAGAAGGTGAAGTATAAAAGCAAAGCCGTAGAACGTGAGAAAAAGCGACGGAGTGGAAGGCCGTTTGTGTGAAGAGCTTGGAATTACTAGGCACAAGTCTCGTGGGAAAAATCGAGATAGACCCATTGATTTCCCTTTGAAAGAGGGCTTTGCCTTCTGTTATTTTTAGGTATTTATAGGAGATATCAGGAGATATAGCGCCCACATTTTTGTACACTTTTTGCGGACAGACCATTAGCAAACCACTAATGCTTCGAGGGCACGAAATCGATCTTATTACCTGGCAGGGAAGATAAGCCATATCACAAGAATTCAACAACGAATTCTCGACATATTCGAGGACTATTCTCTCCGGGAAACTTTCAACGACAGCTTTACAAGAGTTATTTATTTTTTCAGAGTCGCAGATGCAGCAGAGTTGACAAAGAGACGAGGATGAAGTTCAGAGTGAAATTGGACGGTTATGACCTGCTGTTCTCAGGTTAGAACACATGGCATGAATTGATTACAAAAACGACATTGTGTAGCACAGCAAGTAAGGTCCTGCACTGAATCAAGCTACGGATGGCTATAAGGATCCAAGGTGCCTTAAAAAACAAGTGAGATTTGACATTTGGCAAATCAAGCAATACATTTTTGAACAGACTTCATCCAGACTAAAAATTGTGTGTTTTGTTCATTGCACCCAATCCGTCATCATAATCGCAAGACACTTTATTTCAACTCCAGGTATTTCCCGCCTGCCAGGTAAAGCAGCTGTTATTCATGGCTAGCTAGAACCTTAATCTCTTTGCCGGTTTTCTTCAACTTGTCCACCTGAAAATCTTTCACGGCAGTTTTATTCTCCACCGGGCAGAAAAGACGCAAGTTACCACCAACTCAACGCGCCCAAGGCAAGCACAGGTAATGTTCCAGGCACGGCATATGTCGCATTTGCCTTGGTCAAGAGTACTATTGCCAATGTAGCATTCCCTGAGCAGCCCGACCCTCATAAAAATAATCGTTACTTTTGAAGCCTTCTTGGTTGTATGATTATATGGTGCAAATAAGGTCACAATAGGGGCTCTTGGATACTCCATTTGGTAAGTGCAGCATAGAATAGCGTAGAGATTTTAGCGGTCGCATGAATGAATGCCGGCAAAATGGAGTTTGAAGGTCAGGTGGACACATCGCCCGGCAAAGGTAAAGTAGGCTTCTTGGTCGGGATAAGTAATCAAGTAAAGCCAGGTTGGAGGAAACATTTTCAAAAATTCGAGTAGTGTTCACATAAAGTCACAAGAGAAAGTAGGCTGACCAGAAAACTTTCAAAAAATGCACCGACAAAAGTTAGTAAAATTGTTGTTAATGACGGATATGCTCTTGAACCAATAGTTCTTATGACCCTGGAAACAGCAGAAATGTTACACTGGAAGAGTTGCGAGGCATCCTTTGAGGAGGGGAATTTTATACGTGAAACAGAAAATTCAATTTACCACAACACGATGGATTAATATTCAGCCGGAGGTTGTGAGGGAAATATCTACATTGAGGTGTGGATTAGTTGCTCGATTGTGGAAATATGATGAGGCGGAGTGATGTAGGTTGACAGATGAGTGAGGGGTATATCGAGTAAAGGGGATTTTAGGTTATTAGTGAACACGAGTTGATAACTGAGACGGTCGGCAAGCGGACATATTTATACTTCGTTTCCCGCACAGTGCTAGGGAAATTACCTTCAAAGTAGTATTCGGCGCAGATACTCAGTGGTGGAAAATCGATGGGAGAAGTGGCAAAAGTTAAAAGACTAGTAAAATGGTGATCATCCATTCCTATGTCGTACAGCCCATTCGAAGGGGCCGGGCTCGAGAGGGTTTTGGAACGGGGTTTGGTAATCAGCAATTTTACTGGCGCAGAATTACATAGACCGTCATGATTTTCTCTAGGTAACTCAAAAACAAATATCCTTCAGTTTGGCTGCCAGGGATTGCTCCGGAATATCAAAGTGGTTTGTTTAAACCGACGGTCGGCTTCCAATGAATAAATCTGTTTTTTGGCTGCGAACACCACGAAGGTCTGTGTTTCTAACAATATCCAAATAATTGTTCACCGTGGGTCATACTTCCCAGAAGATTAACCAGTTGCGTCGTATAAAACGTTTTTTCTAGATGAGATACATGGCTTCGTTTTAGGTCCTTGGGGCATTTGTTGATCAGCCGGATTTGGAGTGGGGATGGGCTGGGCCTAGGCCGGGCTTAGAACGGGCTCCGGCTGGGCTTCCTTGTAGGTTTTTCAGGTCAGCTACGCGAACCACGATACTTTGGCACAACCCACTCTGTTCTTCATACGTATTTATTGTAACGGCAATTTACATACATAATATGCAATAGCATGGTTTGACTAATAGTTTGTTAAACGTGTGTCACGTATATCAGTATCGACTCGTTAAACATGCCTCTTTATTCGACTTGCCATTGGAAAGGATATCGAGTGAAAAGGAGGATATTGCTGGGCATAAAATATCCTGCTACATTTGATGACGCCCTGTGGAAACATCACAACAGATGTCCAAAGTTGGACAGACTCATTATTATTCGTAATTTAGCCAGGTACGTGTATTTGACACTGATGGCGAATGTGGACGGCATAATGCAGACGTGCCCCGAGAGATGTTCGACAAAGCCGGGACAAGACAGTCAGGCCTGAACGAGTTGGCAACCTCAACGTCGTCAGCAAAATTAGTTGGTTGCGTTGACTCACTCACAGAAATAAGTCATTTATATACATGATTAAAAGCAGAGGGCCAGGGACGCTAAACTTTATAACACCGCTTGTGGCCGGTTTAAGCCTGGAACAGTGTCCTTTTATTGAGGTAGCCTGACGGCGACTAGGCAAATGAGAATTGATCCAAGATGGTAAGGAATCAGGAACACAAAAGGATAAGATTTTAGCTGGAAGGTGAGGGCGTGGTCAGCGGTCAGATGCCTTTTACATATCCAAGTGAAGTATTTTAAGAGCTATTCCATTGCCAGTGAAGAGACTGAAAAAATGATGTTGGCAGGTTGTGCCAGTTTTGGCCTAAAAACCTTGTTATCAAGGATCAATAATATCCATTTTAAATAGGTACTTCACAGTGTTTTCTTCGATGACTTTTTCCGTTAGTCTAGGGAGAATAGGTGTATGGTCAACTTGACTGTAGGTTGTTACCACGCGCAGTAGTCCGTTCTCTTAGCTAGAGTTTGTGACTGAGCATTCCCAGTAATCCGGTACTGGACCAGGGCTCACTTTTGGGGTGACAGGTTCAGCAGTAAGTAAGGCTAGTCAGGTCCGCATTTAACCATTGCGGTGGGCGGTAAACCTTCAGGTACAGGGTAGAAAGATGGCATAATGGTTTAGTTCGGGGACGCCCGAAGAATGCCAGATGCATGATCAAGTTTTCACGAATGGCGGAATGGACAGACAAATTCATGAAAATGTAGAAATTTGCATAAAAAGAAAGAATAATTTAGCTCAGAAGGAAGAATAAAGTGAGATGAAAGTGTGATAAGTGTATGCACACCAAGGAAAATGTAGCGAGTTTAAATGAAACAGGGAGCGTATTCAAGTGGATGCCCGGTGAGTTTGAAAGGTAAGGCCAAATGGGAGTTTTACTGGGGCGGCTGGGGACACCTAAAAGCTGACTGGTATATATGAGAAAGGCTGGAGGTCGGTGTAAAATGCTGATGCAGGGAGAGAAGATGGAGAAAAGAGTGCATTGCAATGCAAAGGATTGGATAGCAATGAAGCATTGGTACCCTGCAATAGATGGTCTGCGGACAGGGCACAAAACTCATTGTAAAACAGAGAGCCAGCAATCTAAGACGTGAAGGGCGGATCAGATTACGAAAATGGTTCAGGAACATTGAATACAGTAGATGTGAGGCACAGTTGTGAAGGGAATGGACATACATCATGACGGTCAGCGGGATGATAGCAAGAGAAATGGCCAGTGAGGAACTGCAGGATGCAAAGCGAATGCTTATACACATACATGTGCATATATATACATATATATATATATACATTTATTTATTTATTTATTTATTTATGTGAGAGGAGCAGGGGCAATAACATTGGAGTCCTAGAAAAAAATTATCGGCCACTTGGAAGGGCAGATGATGTCAGATCGAATGGTTGTAGAATTAACTTTGGAATATCGTGGTGAGTTATCTTCATGAAAGGTGAACATGACGGCTCAACAGAGAGAGGGAGATAGAGATAGACGAATGCGGAACGACGACTGTGAAGAGCGGTTCATAAAAGAGGGAAGATGAAGGGAAGTGTGGAAGAGAACAGGTAAGAATGGATCTAATAACCTGATGATGTAGGTGAGACATGTGGTGACGGTCGAGAATGAGAGAATCATTATTAAATGGACTTACACTTCCCAGCGGGAAGATGGTGACGATAGAGATGGCTAAGCAGAGCAGAGTGAATGTGCATGCAAAGTGAAGGAAGGTACCTGGGAGGTGAAGCTGTCTGTGGTGTAGACATGCAGCAGCTGCGACGGCGAACAGTGTGGGAGAGAGATGAGCAATAGGGGTGCCAGAGGGATCGGGTAATAACAGATCAAAGGGGCTGAAACTGTGGGCGAGAACCATGACGAAACAGTGGTTTTACACTAGGTGGCGGGTGGGAAGCAGAACAGTCTGGAAGGCACACAGAAAGTGCTTGTGACAGTCAATATGCGAAACAGGAGATGGGAGCACGGACCGAAAAGACAGGTGGGACATAACCAGTAAGATCGTCTAACTATAGATGAAACACGAAAGAGGCTGAGAAGAAGGGAGCACCGCGACAATTAAACTGGTGGACGAACACAACGCGCGAACGATGAATGCGCGTCGGAGTTGGGGACATGGAATTTTTGCGTGCCAGTAGGCAATTGTAAAAGTGGATGCAACTGAATGATACTAATCGGAGCACTGCCGTATGGGAAGATTCACAGGGGCATCGCGGAGTCAAGCGTGGAGAACATAGTGGCCGTGATTGGATAATAAATGTGGCCGTAAGAGATGCAGAGTTTGAAACGGCGAGTTCTAATATGGGACTTGGTCGTTGGTGCGGGTGGGACTGGTGCGTAATGGTATGAGCATGCGAAGGAAGAACGGGAGGGGTTCGACAGAACAGTAGGCAATGAGGCGTAAGAATGCGATCAGTGAGCTTTATGATCATAGGTTGCTACCAAGTGAAGAGATACTACAAGCCGGCAATGACGACATGGGTGGAGAAAGAAATATTGGCGGTCGCCGGTAGAGCTACTGGGTAGGACGATAGTGAAGTGCAATGAGAGGTGACACGGTCAGAGTCGATAGTCGCAAGGACAGAATGGGTAGGTGTGCATACCATGAAAGAACGAAAAAATGGAAGTGATAAGAATGGTGACGTGAGTAACAGGTGGGCAGACAGTGGCGAACGGGGATGGTTGGGGCATGTGATCCACAACTGACAGCATTGGGGGGTGCGATCCGTAACCAATGCTAGTGGATGGTACTGGCCGTGCGCTGAACATCCAACCTGAAAAACACTCCGCTAAGTTAACACAGAAAGTGTGATCCAACAGCGTTTACGGGATGTAGAGTGCGTCGTGCATGCGTGTATGTATCGGGATGTACAATGGAATTGCATTCATCACCACATATGGGAAAGAACCTTCTGTAATGTCAACGAAAAGACCGCGAGCACCTTAACGTGTTTGACGGAGACCGTGTGGTATATATGGTGTTTTTTTAGCCACCTCGATTACTGGTGTGAAAAAGGTTTACTAGGCCTCAGGGTTATCAGCTCCTCCATCTTCGCTCTCGAGTAGGTTAATACTGCGTATGTCACGAATGAGCACTCCGTTAGCTGTCTTCACCTTCACCGTTCTTGTCATTTCGTCAGTGCTTTTGATGGTTTCGTAACTACTCCCAAAGACCAAGCGCTGAAATGTGCGCGTTCGTCGGCGATCATAACCACGTCCCCAACTTTGAATGGTCTTGTTTTGGCAAGCCACTTCTGTCGAGTCTGCAAAGCTGGTAGGTACTCCCGTAGCCATCGCCTCCAGAAGACCTTGGCCAGATAGTTCGCTTGCTTCCACCCGTGGAGGTAGCTCCCACGAAGGTTTACCGGCCCTTGGAAACCCTCGTTTGACCTTAGCGTCAATAAGTCGTTTGGGGTGAGCGTCAGGTGGGTTGGGTTGCCGTTCAATACTGGAACCAGGGGGCGGTTGTTCAGGATTCGCTCCACCTCAGTCATGACGGTGTTCAGCGTCTCGTCGTCTGGCGGCTGCTGCTCTATGATTGACAGCAATATCCGTCTGGCGGACCGGATCATGCGTTCCCATATTCCGCCTCGGTGGCTGGCCTGTGGGGGGTTGAAATGCCATCGTATGCCGTAGGCCACGGTTCGATCCTGCAGTTCGTCCCTGTTTATGTTCTTGTGCCAACGCTGCAATTCCCGGTGAGCGCCCACAAAGTTCGATCCATTATCTGAGTATATATCGGCCGGTACACCTCTTCGGTTGATAAATCTTTGCAAGGCCCGTAGAAACGAATCGGTCGTCATCGAATGTGCGACTTCCAGGTGTACCGCACGTGATTTCATGCACGTCATGATACATGCGTATCGCTTTTCTAATCTTTTCCCGCACTTGATCCACAAGGGCCCGAAATAGTCCAACCCGGTGTCACTGAACGGCCACCAGCCCGTAGTCACCCTGCATTCTGGTAGTGGGGCCATGAGTTGTTTGCCTGCTGTGGCATTGCGTCTCCTGCATTGCACACACCGTCGGATTACGCGTTTTACAGTCTCTCGTCCTCTAAACAACCGAAGACGCTTTCGGATGACGCTCGTCACGTGACTTTCCCCGGCATGTCCCTCTATGGCGTGGACGTGTTGAATCATCAGCTCTACTACATGTTGTCGAGCCGGCAGCAGTATAGGATACTTTGTATCGAAGTTCAGGTGGGAGTTGGTCAGCCTACCATCCACCCGCAGCAGTCCGTCGATGAGTTTGGGGTTTAAACGCTTCAGCTCGCCTCTTGGAGATGGCATGTCTTTATTGGTCGGCCCCACTTCTTCCGCCCTCTTGAGTTCTCGGGCGAAAGCCTCGCGTTGTATGATTCTGAAAATATCGTACTCTGCCGCTTGTAGCTCATCGGGACCTATCGGGCCGACCCGTATCCGACCTGGGGGCCGTAGCCCTTTCATGAATAGTAAATTTCTCTTGAACCTGGTTAACCAAACTAGCGAACGAAGCGTCTTCATCCAGGAAGAAAACCTGACCAGTCGCGATAGAATGGATGACGCTTCGACGACGTTGGTTGCTATCACTACGCCTTTGATCTCCAGTTCCACTTCCGTACGGGGTTTTAATTCGAACACGGGCCAGTCCTGTTTTGGCAATTGCAGGAAGTTTGGCCGTCTCGTCCACGTGTCCAGTTGCCTGAAGTTGTTCGCACCTCGGAAGCACAGGTCGGCCGGATTATCGCCAGACCTGACATGACTCCACTGGTGCGTGGCTGATTCATCGTGGATAATCGTGAGCCGGTTAGCAATGAGAGTACTAAACCGGCTCTGGACGTTGTTGATATAGTAAAGTACTATCGTTGAATCCGTCCAGAAGCTCACCGACCAAATGTAGAGATCGAAACATCTCTTCACAGCTTGCACCACCCTAACTGCCAACACGGTTGCGCTGAGTTCAAGGCGTGGGGTTGAGACCGACTTCAGTGGAGCAACGCGGGCTTTGGCGAACAGGATCCTCGTGGTATATTGTCCATCTCCTGCGCACCATCGTCCGTACACTACAGCTCCGTAACCGACTTCGGATGCATCGGAAAAGGCATGTAGTTCTCCAGTCCGTGTCGTATGGCCAGGAGTCAAACATCGTGGGATTCTTATGTCCCCTAATTTCTTCAAGGTGTTCAAAAATTCTTCCCAGTCCAGCCGGTCCCCTCGGTCCAGTGACTGGTCCCAATCAACTTTCTTACGGCACAGCCGCTGCAGCAAGATCTTTCCGGGTAGCAGCTATGGTGAGACGAAACCGAGCGGGTCGAACAAACTTGAGACGGCAGATAGTATGCCACGACGGGTTATTGGCAGCTCGGGAACGTTTAGTTCGAAAACAAAATCGTCCGTTTCCGCGTCCCATTGTATCCCTTAGGTGCGCTCGATAGGAAGTGGAGAGCCGCCCAGACACTCCTTTTGCTGTCGGTGTTGACAGGCACCTTTTCAACGTAACCGAGGGTCTCGTTTCGCTTCATCAAATCCGTGTATCGTTCCCACAGATTCTGGTCTCGAATGAAGCGTTCTTTTAGTCGTAGTAATCGTTGGAGAACATAATTTCTGTTGTCAGTCCACGGGTCGACCGATGTGCGCCATGAGAGGGGAACCTCGAACTGTTTTTTGAGGCCTCTAGTGCCTTGACGCACCGTTTGTAAAGCAAAGTGATCCTCTTGAGACAACGTCGGTCTTTCGTCTCCAATGTCATGAAACTCCTTTTCATACAGCCGTTGCAGATGATACTCTATGCGGTCCGTTTCGGCGGATAAGTAATTCACGGAACCGCGTACCCCTACTGGACCGTATAACATCCATCCCAAGGCCGTGCGTACGGCATAAGGTGCCTGGCGGTCGCCCACTCTCTGGTCAAGCACCCAATGCGCCTTTGGCACGTCGCAGCCCATGAGGAGATCCACTTCATCATCTTCCCAGTCTACAACGGTTACATCCTGCAGGTGGGGCCACCGAGTCAAGATTGCGTTCACCGACCTTGGTGCTCGCATGGGGAGATCCGCTAACGTGAATGCCCCCGTTGGTTCAATTTCCTCGTTAGTGTCTAGAGAGATGAGTTTCAGCCTTGATCTACCGGCAGTCATTACCTGTGTTCCGCCCACCGTGCTTACTGCTAACGACGTCGCACCTTTAGCCAGTTGGTGTTTGTCGGCAAACCGCTCTTTCACTAAAGTGGTGTCGGATCCACTATCAACGAAAGCCAACGCCTTGACTATCCCAGTCGTAGTCACTACTCCCACGGCCACTACGCCTAAACGTACCGGTTTACTGGCAGATCGTGACGTTGAACAAATCACGCTGGGCTTGGCACTTGCCTCGGATATGGTTACTCTCGCCTGATGCAGCAGCCGATGGTGTCTGCCCGTGCAGCCCTCATAACCACATCGATTCCTTGTCCTACAGGCTGCTGCCCGGTGCGTGGTGTTGAGACAGATAAAACATGCTCCTGCCATCCTCACCACTCCCCACCGTTCGTCTATTGTGGCGTTGCCGAACTTGGGGCATTCTGGTAGGCCATGGCTAGTACCACAGGATCTGCAATTTGGTTTCGCCGTAGCATCTCGTGAAATGACGTGTGTATTGGTCCAAGGCTGGTACTTTGGATGTTCCCGTGCAGGGGTTTGGACTTGGCTAGTACTGGGCTTGTTTGCTCGGTTGCTGTCCCGGATGAGTCGGCCGAATCTGCTGTCAGCTATCTTCGTTTGCCTGTCCAAGTATTCAGTCGGGTCTTCGAAGTTGGCTTCTCTGTCGCTTCGGCTGATCCGTTCTGCTTCTTCCGCCCACCGACCCTGTAGTTCGGGAGAGAGGTGACGGACTATGCCTTCCAAAGTGTGCATGGCGTCTAGGTCAGCCCTGTAACCTAAATGGTCGAGGGCTATTGAGCAGTTCTGCATCTTAATCACCAGGTCGGCCATGGTGTAGACGTCGCCCCTGGTTCTCTTTGCCTCTGCCATCACGCCCTCTATTAGGTTACGGGCTACTTTGAAAGGTTGGCCGAACAAGTCCCTTAGAATCTTCCTTGCCCTTGTGTAGCCTTGTTCTGGGTCGAGCATGGTGCACCCGTCGATAGCTTCTCGCGCTCGGCCTCGGCAGTAGTGAGTAAGGTAGAGAGGCCTTTGCCCAGGGTCGGTTACCTTATTTTCAACGAACGCCTCGAACTGCTTGACAAACTTGCAGTAGTGTTCAGATCGCCCGTCGAAAACCGTTAGTTCCGCTCTAGGCAAATCGATCGATGGTGGTTTGTAGTCGGCGACCGGCGTGGCGTTCCCTACCTTATTGCACCCTGATCTATCGGAAGTGTCGAAGTCGCTGGTCTCATGCTGTCGCTCTTTATGTGTACACTTCTTTGCTTCCTGCGCCTGTAGTCTAGCCGATAGTAATTGTTGTTCTAGGTCTAGTATTCTCAGCTTATATAAATCAACATCCTTACGATCCATATTGCTCTCATTACCACATGAACTAGCACTGACAGGACTAGGCGATCTAGCATTAACTAAAGAATCATATGTACCCAAAACCTCCCCAGAGACTTGCCGTATTACTTCCTGTCCGGATTCGACTGCTTTTGATCCTTTTCTTGGCATTTTGCGTGTTTTTCCTCGTTTCAAATTGATCTATTGAGTATTATAACGAACGTTTGAGCAATGCGTAGCCAAATTCGCAACGGATCCCGAAATCAAAAGACGATTATCCGTGATATTCTACGATACTAGATTATTACAAAAAACAATGACATAAACAATGTACAAACCTCAATAATACGATCACAAGGACTCAACAACGAGAAACCGAATAGCAGCGTGTGAGCAGACAGCACGTGCGTCACGCAGGTCCTGAACAAGGATGTGCCAAAGTAGCGCTCTAGCGCGAACAAACAACAATTGGTCCAGAAAAACAACCAGTTCGTAAAGACAAGTCAATAGTGTATGGAAATGAGTGATGTTGGGAAAAACACTGAATCGCGAGGGAAAAAGGGGGATTTTCCACGACCGGCTGTTACAGCCTGCATGCCCGATGTGCGCCGGCCAAATAGGTGGATCTGACCGCAGCCTGCACCCTTGGGAATGGCTAGAATGTTAATTGATTGTTATGCAATTGGGAAGTAGTTCATCTATAAAAGCATTGGATCCGCGATTAAATGGCCAGGTTGTGAGGGGTCTCAGAGGACGGAGCCTGCTCTTAATAAAGAACCATACAGCAGCGTTATCCTTGGTGAAGGCAAGAAGGAAAAGACGTAAACATATGACCTATTTAGCTTTACTAGAAGGGGCAGTAGAAGGCCCGTGCCGAGGTGAATAAGAGGTTTCACAGGGGAAGCTTACTGGGTTGAAGGAAAAAGACCGGTTATGGAGCAGATTATGCAAGAAGACTAACTTTAGTCCTAAGCGGCGGAGCTAGGGCGCGTCAAGATTCACATATTGGCATCGTTCTCTGTAGTTCAAAGACGTGGACCAACCGAGTTATCATTTGGAAAAACGCCTACGCATGCTTTCAAGTGCAGCTCTATCAAATTGTTTCATGTAAGAAAATATTATTGGGCAATATTACAGCAAGGGCCTGAGGTGGGATTTGTAGCGGCTGATGATACTATCCCGGAGACGAAGGGAGCGGAAGAGAACGGCCGCACTTCTTCTAGCCTTGACCGCTTGGGTGGCTGCGCGCTCAGAAGAGTTGAGAGTGCAGGAATAGTTGGGGCCCAAATCGCGGATGATAGATCGACTGGCTACTGGGGACCCACCAAGAACTAGGGATCCAGGAGGCAGTTGGAATTTGAAGTTAAAACCTCGAACTTATCAGTAGAAAAGCTGATCATCCAGGAGTGACTCCAGCGGTCAAGTGCAGAGAGGTAAACGAAAATGTTGAAACAGTAGGGGTAGCAGCTTACGAATTGAAGGAGTAGACTATTTCTATGTCATCTGCAAACATGAACGGACCCAATACACGGCCCCGTATAACGCCACTTGTACCAGGTTTTGGGTTAAAAATATGTCCATTGGTGAGGACTACTTGAGCAAGATGAGTGAGGTACAACTGCAGCCAAGAAAGCAGTGGGTCAGCAATGCCAAATGGAAGTAATGTGGCGATGAGACGTTGGTGTGGAACACAGTCAAAAGCCTTCGACAGGTCCTGGTGGACAATTACTAATGCCTGTCCGCTATCAGCGGCCTTAGTGACTAAGTTGAGGAAGTCAAGCTGACATTTTGTGCGTGATCGCGATTTGAGAAACTCGTGCCGCCTATAACTAAGAAGGTTTGAAGCGAGAAGATATTTAGTAATATCATCGTTGAGAATCGTTTCCACTGTTCTGGAAATGACAGGATTATGGTTGATGGGGCAACAATTAGCGAGTTCGTGGGCAGGCTTTTGTGTCGTGGAATGATGACTGAAAGCTTCCAGTTCGACGACAACAAACTGGATTTGAGTGACGAAGTAAATAGGTTTAGTTACGGAAGTGGAAGGTCCGATCCACCTTTTATGGTTGCGGCTAGGGGTAACCCATCTGGTCCAGGATGATCAGATGCTTTATAGCTTGAAATGAGCTCGAAAATAACGTTCACTTCAAGGGTGACGGTAGACAGAGAAGAGCTGGTAATAGCAAGAGGATTCGGTAGGGGGGCTATGTCTGGGGCTAGGGCCACGTAATTTGAGAATTAAAGGTTAAAGGCCCCAGCAATAACAGAGGGGAAGTTGGCCGAAGTTTTATTCGGTAATACAAAGTATCGGATAGTATAATCTGTTGCTTAGTTCCTAGATTTATGTGGAAGTGAGAGTCTCAATGCTTTGTCTGGATGCCTTAGAGCTTCGGCTTCTTTGTTGAAGAGCAGGTCTTCTTTTAGGTCCCGGATAATATCGGTAAGAGGTGTAAGTCTCATGAAAAGGGAGAAGTCGTGGTTGAGGATGTAAATGTTTTGTATCTTAAAGTACTTTCTTTGGAGGGAGGCACGTTTGGATTTCCTAAGGCAGGAGTTTTGAGAGATTGGACTGAGCTTCCAGAGGCAATTTCCCGTGTTAACACAGAAGTGATCAGCAGCCTGCTGAAGGTCATTGGTTGGAAAAAACTGCTCCAATCTTGGTAAAGGATGAAATCGGGCAGAGGGTTCCAATGTAAACGGAGGGCATTGTTGACTGGAGTAAGGTAGCCTGACGGATAAGGAAGGAATGAAAGATTACCAGCCACAACCCTATGGTCGCTACCCGGAAATTTATGTTGAACGGAAACCGAAAAGATGGAATCTCTGTGAGTGAATATAAGATCTAGGATGTAAGCGTTTCTAGCAGGAGTTTTAAGGTGTTGCACCCAGCCCCCGATGTGAGTGTAGGAGGCAAAGTCCATTGAGTTGGGAGGTGCTGTGAGGTTCGTCCAGGATATTTTAGGCCAGCTAAAATCACCGGCTATGATTTTCGCTGCCCAAGGTAGCAGTAGTGAAAGACAATCAAAGGCATCAATTAAAGAAGTTGGGTCTGTGATAGTAGAAGAGGGCGGGCGATAGGCACAACTAATGTGCAAGGCTATAGTTGGAAACCGAATTGTAAGCCGTAGATGATCGTCAATTGTGTTGAGTGTAGCGCGTTCAATAGGAGTTACAGAAACGGTGTGCTGTAGGTACACTAGACACCCTCCTCCGAGTATGTCAGTCCTATTTACTGTAAAAACCTTGCACCCCACAAGCTGAATTCTGCTTGTGGGTGTGATTGAAGAACAAACACTGAAAATCCTTCCAGATGTTCTACACGCTTTTTGAATTTAGTATATCCGACATTGCTTTGAAAAGCTCGTCCATAGACCACAATTTTTCACGTTTGTTTACCCATGGGAGACATTTCGAATTTGGCCTTGAAACATTTCTGACTGTCGTGCTTGACCCACGGGGCTTTGAACCTTTGGGTTTTACTCTGAAGTCTATTTGGCCGCATACTTGGGGTTTGCATATACTTGTACTCCTTTTGATTTGCAATTTAGTACGGTGGAAACTGCGAATCAATCCTGTTCTGACTTTGGGATTCGTTTGAATTGGCTTCGCTTTGCTTGATTTGCGGGAATTGACTTACAGAAAGTGTTCCGTGAGCCAGGTTTCGGTAGTATGATGTCAGGACTAGATGTTGTTATATAATGTTTTATGTGATGAAGCATATTTAAAGTGGATCGGAAGTTAAACAATATCAAGAACAACCTATTTTTGTAGATGCAAACATCGTGGCTAGATAACGTAGAGGAGTTATTGGACAGAGAAATTGCAAGGGGAGGAGCGTGGGTTGGAGCTATCACCGCAAAAGAAAACTGAGCGTTGGGCTCCTCCAAGATGGCTTCAGAAGATTCAGCCACGGATGACCAATAATTAGTTAATTTCGGAACGCTACGACGTGGCAGAGAAAACCTTTGACTCAGTAGTCTTGCTACTTGTCCTGATTCGTTGGGATCGTTCAAAGCTCCAGTGCGGTGACACAATATTGGGTTATGGAAGATATTGGCTTTCCTACGTGACAACCCTGGTAGCGGCTGGTGTTGTGTGGTAAGAGTAGGCCTCAGAAAATAAGGACTAGGAGGGTGTGGAGTGGCTTCGCCGCCTGTCGATTCGGATTTCTCGGGCTAGGAAGGATATGAATCGGCTGTTGGTAGAAGGGGTATATGGCGGTTATTTTGGAATAAAGCAATGGGAATACACAGTGTTGCGTAGTTGACCTGCGGAGTTCGTTGTGCTATCAAAGGAGCGAACGACAGACAAGGTGCTGGTATTGGAAGGTGGTTCATTAAGGCCAGGAGAAAGAAGAGATTGTGAGATTTATTGCTGCAGGTTGGGAAAATTTACGCGAAAGGGGTTTGTGGATGTGTCCTGCGGGTAAAATGACTGTGGTGGGATGGGCAGTGATGGGGCAAGTCAAAACTATTGGCATGGTAATGGAACTATCGGGATGAATGCTGGAGGCTCTGAAAGATTAGAAAATGATGAGTCAGGCAGATGCAGCGTTGAACAGCAGGTGTGGGGTGGGTTGCGGGTATCATCCGTATAAATGCGCATAGAGCTGGGATTTCGCTGGGAAGAATTACGGTTTGAGAAACTATTTATTTTGGGAGCAGAAATTGTAGACCATGGCAATAATGACATCCTACGGGGGCATCTGTTCGCCTCTGGTTTATGCATGGCCATCGGAGTGTGGCCCGATGATATAAGACGGTCACTGCCAAGTGAAGTAGACGTTGAAGCCATTAGTAGGGATTGGGGGCTTGTTGCCGAATTCCGAATTTGATTCCACGGGTTTCCATTGGTACCGACACTCTACATTGGGGGCTAAGTGCATATCTGTACCAACTTTCGGCCCACAGGTGACAATTCAGATCGCAACGAGGGGGTGCGGCCTTGGGGACGCTACGTCTTGGCAGTTTGTTTGCGGCAGTGTGCCTTGAGGGCTGACGAGCTTGATCCGAACAAGAATGGCCTGTCAGTGGTATGGTGCGGTCCAGCGAATGGGTTTTTGTTGCGGCTATATGGTGCGGGCAAGAACGACCATACATTGGCTTATACGTCGCCTTGGGAGAGTGATGCAGAGTCGTCAGGTTAGGTAGGCCACGAGATTTAGGCACCTGTTTCTGATGCATAGAGCTAAACTGTCTGGCAGAACGCTTTTACCAAGGGAGTTTCGAGGTAGCCTTCCACGAACTAACAAACCTGCAATGTCGGAGGAGGCACGTTCCTATTGTCCAATTTTTCCTCAGAAAAACCGGGTCCGCTATTGCGTCTTAACCTGAAAACCGCACAAAAACAGTGGAAAAAATTTAGGCCAATCCTCATTAAATCACTGGACGGAACTCATTTTCAGTTGTGAATAATACTCCTGATCAAAAACATCCCAGGGAAGGGATGGGGAACCTCGTCAAAAAAGCTTGTATAGCGAGAACAAGCAAGCACTAGCGACAAGCACCAGGTTCATTTTCTTCCCAAGGGTCCTAACTGTGGAATGAATTTAGGTGTGTGCATCATTTTCAGCTAATGCAAAAATTTTTTCATGCGACGTCCTCCTTTGTCCTTCTCTGCGATTCCTCCACTGCTCACAATTCCTCTGTAGGTGACAAACATTGCGTTACCAGTGCATTCTTCATTCCAAATCACCAAAGTGCGGAGAACAATAAGCCTTCTAAAGATAACCTCTTTCTTGATTAAAAGTATTTACTTCACACATTTTTGTAAAGCCTTTCTCAGAATATTGACCTAGCTTGATTTTGACTGCGAGTAAATCCTAGGGACGATACTAGAAAAGGCTCACCGAGCTGTTTTTAGAAATCTGCCGGGTTACTCGCCCTAACAACCTCATAAGAAAAGCTGTGAAGTGCTTAAATTATAATAATAATAATAATAATAATAATAATAATAATAATAATAATAATGGTTTATTTCGGATAACCCGAGGCATGCTGTAACGCAAGATCAAACGGTACAATTGGACGTAGAGTCCGAATTCCAAGAGGATGATTCAGGTATATGCACCCGATATTGTACAAAAGAAAGTATTTAAGTTACTGGTTAGAGCGGTGCCCGGCAAATTTGAACTCAAGGTCGGGTGGCCAGCCCGGTCAAGTCAAGGTGGGACTGGTCGGAGATAGTAGACTCTTCCTGAAATAGTAGAAAAAGAGGGGCTATGCAACGAGAGAATCAAACAGCTTTGACGAAAGTTCTGTTCACCTTGAGGAAAAAGAAGTTTACAAGGAGAGGTGAACCAGCTAAAGCGCTCCGCGGAGTATGGAACGGCTTTGGATTGAAATCAGACGATAAAAGGAATGAATTTGCAGATAAGGAACAATCAAAAAGTTTCAAAGATTTTCCTTGTACCCTCCAGCGACCAAATATCGGCTGAAGCCGCTAAATCGTTGCGCACATTGTTCACTTTCATAAAGGCGGAATGTGACGCCCCAAAACGGAAATGGGAACTGGGTGATAAATCAGTTTGTGATGCGTAGCCATGATAGTCACAGATACATGATTTGTACAGATGAATATTTAAATTACAGGTAACTATTTACTTTCGACTATCGTTGTCTAAGAGCTGAACATGAAGACCAGATAGATGCAAGAATCAAAATTGTCTGGGAGGATTTACTAGGATAGAATACCGGATAAGAAAAAGCTTCAAACAACCAATGAATACAGTTGCGAATTTGGACGGTGAGGTGGTTGGCAGGCGAAATACTATCTGCTGGTATTCTTTGTGAGAAATGGATCCTGTGATGGCGAAAGATCACAATGCTGCGATACAGATGTCAATATATGGGGAGGGCATGAATCTTTGCACGGTTAGGATATTGCAATGCTACAGCCGTGTGGGCGAACAGAAGGACTGATGGGGAGAGCAAACTACCACAGTTTCGTCGACTGTTGGGATGCTCTGGAGACAAATATTCCTCAGTGAAATATACTGTTTGGACTTTGTGGGACGGACGTGTATGGCAACATTAAATATGACTTTTGCAAATATATCGATAACTGTGATAAAATAAGAGCGAGTTTTATCTCGGGGATTGGTTAAGTTTGCGAATGGGACAAGCGGGTGATTTGACACGAATCCTCAGGAAAAAGAATCATGGATGGTAAGCCGAGTACGAAAACGGCCTTTTAACTCCGCGATAATTATGTTCTAGGGAAGGTAGGTTTTTTCGGGCGTAAGAAGCGGTAAGTTAAGGTGGCGAAAATGGGGACAAGTACCATGAAAAATAGGCGATAAGTGGGGGAGATAGTTCCATATTTGCAGCATTTCGGGTGAATAAATTTTGTTGTTTTTTGCCGCAACCGGCGCTGGTGGGTGGGGCTGAACGTGCGCTGGACACCCAACAAGAAAACATTTTTGGTGACAGGAGGTGCGATCCGCCATCCTAGCTGCACCCGCACATCGTTGCAGGCGTCCTGCACGCCCGATGTGCGCCGGCCAAAGCGGTGGATCTGACCGCGCCCCGCCCCGACGGGCTCCGCTGGAATGATATTGGCGTTGTCACGTAAAGATCGAATAGTCCAGAAGCTTGCGACCAGGTTGCGAGGGGTCTTGTAGAGCAGGGTCTATATGGTAGTGACGAAATGACGAGCAGGTATCGAATTTTCAGCGGTAAATATGGGCCAGGTATTATGCCCAGCCATCAAGGGGAAGGCACCATCAGTGGTCGTCTGGAAAGACAAAAATAGAAAAACGCAATCTGGGGTGCTCCCAGCTGAGGATCAACGGTCAGTGGTAAAGAGAAACCTATAGTATATAGAAATTGGAACTACTTCGTGAATGGTTCGACTTTGATTAACACAAGGTTGTACACGAAAGATCAATAGAACTTGAGTGGTATACATGGCGACTTGTGTGACACGTAGGCCTCGTGGCCCCCGACTCAGACCCGCGTGTCGGTAACCCAAACCAACTTCGTACGCTCGCTCCTCCGAAGTGTATGGACCATTGTTTGATACGAGTGTCAGGACGTCAAGCCGTTTGTTTAATTCCCCTTTAAATCTCGGCAAGTGGCTTATTACACGGACATTCGGTGGAAAGTTATTCCACATTTATGAATATTTTACAATAAAGAAATTGGACTGTAGGCTGGTTCTCAAGGACGGCACAGTGACCGAACGACTGCTGTGTCATAACGAATACCTTAGGCTTAATGGGTCTCGTACCACAGGGGAGGCTTTGCAGGATCTATATTTTAATAATGAGTGGAAAAAGGACAAGTTGTTCTTTATCCGTCGGAGCCAAAGGGGTTCGGGGTATAGCAGGTCACAGCGCTGTGTATAGTTGAGGCCAGACGAATAGCCAACTAAATGTTTAGTAAAGGTGCGCTGAACATTTTCGATGGCAATCCTATCAATCTGGCGCATGTTGGAGCCAACTAATAAACTATACTCTAGCAATGGTCTAACGTGTGTTGTATAGACACTGAGCTTACTTTCACGCAAACGGAATGTTTTGTGAACAAGTCCTATTAACCTTCGGGACCTAGCAATTTGAATGTCTGTTTGCTCCGAGAAGTTGAACGAACAGGAGTAGTGTATGCCCAGGTCGCGTACTGATGATTGTTTGGGGATCAGATGACCACCTATACTAAACGTTTCCGGAGGGACATGACACTTATATGTAGGAATTCAGCTTTTGTCCGCCGAGAACTTCACTACTCAATCGGTACACCACGAATTGAGCATCCGTAAGTCCTCCGATATTTTTGCTATAGTATTACCCAATGAATTATGGTCGACGTTGTACAACAACTTTACATCATCAGCAAATAAAAACGGAGTTCCGTGGCAAAGCACGGTAAATATTTCATTTATGTACATGAGAAACAACAACAGGCCCAGTACACTACTTTGGATCACACTGCTGGTTACAGGGCTGGGTGTGGAAATTGTGCCATCAACTTTTACTGCTTGACTTCGCGAGGACAAATACGATTCTAGCCAAGCATACAGTGGGTCAACAATGCCGAATGTCTTAGCCTTTGACAACAAACGAATATGAGACACCCGGTCGAAGGCCTTAGACATGTCTAAAAAGACTGAGATCACTGCTTTACCATCATTGGCAGCTATCGTAATAAGGTTTAGAAAATCAGTCATACATGTTGCACAGGATAGATGTTTTAAAAACCCATGCTGACCTTCACTTATAAGGTGGTTTTTGAGGAGGTGATCTGTTAGTTTACCTTTTATTAATCTTTCCATAATCCTCGATACTACTGGGGTATGATTCACAGGCCGGTTGTTGGCCGGGTCCTCCCGTGTTCCCTTCTTATGAATTGGGATAATAACCGACGTTCTCTATTGTATAGGATACCAACTAAAGCGCATAGACAGATTAAATGAATTTGATAAAAGAAGTGGGATATCTGGGCCACCCAACTTAAAGATGGCCGATGGTAAAGAGTCCGATCCGGGGTTGAAAGACATTTTGATATTTGAAATTAAAGACTCGATTTCGGAGGGCAGGAATGTTATAGAAGAAAGTGGCTCATATGGTGGTACTGGTGGATTGCAGAAAAATGGTGCTGTGTCACTAATTAAGGAAGAAGCAAACAACGTGTTCAGCGCTTCTGCTATGTCCAGCGGTTGGTCGGGGCACGTGTTATTGAAAGGGATAGAAGAGATAGATGAAGTTGTTTTGGGGTTTCTCGACGTCATCAATTTTGCAAGAATCTCAACTTTCTTGGAATCACGTAAGGCCCTGAGTTCCTGTTGTATCATTTCACTGTCAGAGTACAGTTTTATAGTTTCAGCCAAACGATTTAACTGTATAAACAGTGAAAAGTCTCTTGTTTTAAGATAAACGCTTTGGAGTCTACTTAACTTCAAGTTAAGATGAGACAATTTATTGTCTTAAGGGCGGACTGACGACCCTTGTGACGGGGTTATTCGGTTGAGGCATTATTCAAAGATAGAATAAAGTTGATCTGCCACCAGCTGGGGATCTACACTTAAAAAGAAGGCGTCCCAATTTTGGCTGCGAATCAGAGAAGGTAGTATATTCCAGTTAGCCTTATGATATGGTTTTTGCGGGGGTGTCGGCTGTTTATATTTTATGGGCACTATGACGCAGCGGTTGACAGTTGCGTGATCACTCCCGGGTAGGTTATTCTAAACTTTTGCTATAACCTGGGTTAATCCTAATGACAAGATTAAGTCAAGAGTGTGGTCGCGTCTGTTTGGGGAAGTGACAGGTTGCTTCCATCCTCCTAGGCGAATTGCATTCAAAAACTGCAGTAAATGGCGTGGTGCTCTGAGTGATGTCCAGAATATTTCTGGTGCATTAAAGTCACCAGCTATCGATTTTGGGCCTACTATAAGATCACTAATTAAGTTGAGTGCCTCTATAATTTGCAGGAAGCTATCAGGATTAGATCCAGGCGGACGGTACACGCAACCTAGTATCAGTTCTTGACGTTCGACTTCAACGTTTAGCCAGACAGAGTCGACAATGCCGTCTAAGATAGGATGCTGAAAGCTTGTCGTCCTGAGAGTTTCCTTTACATACACTAGACAGCCTCCACCACGTTGATGTGTTCTGCCTTTGCTGAAGGATTTGTAGCCGAGTACTTCAATGTCTTCTACTAGATAGGGGTCCGATAACCAGGATTCCGTCACTAAAATAAAGTTTTAGTCGTTTGTCAGTGCAGCTGATCGTATGTATTGGATTTTGTTCCTAATAGAGCGTGCATTGACCAATAGCAATTTGAAAGTTCCAGTGCCTCTGAAGTCATCATTGATATTAGTACTTACCGTTCGTTGACCGCTGCATTTAACCTGAAAAGAATCGCCAGCGCAGGATGCAAGCTCGCTTAAGTTGTCATTCGCAAAGGGAGGACTTGGGTCTGCATGTAGAATATTAAATGATAGCGTACTGGGTATTACACTACTAAACGGCTTGTTAGAACGGTTCATGTGAAGCATGTCTAGGTTGTGGGGCCATGTTGTGCCCACGGTACGTATGGAACAAATAGGCACTTTGGCTAGATATGGGGTAAGCGCTGGTAAATGGGAGTATATGCGATGCGCTCGGATAGTTTAACGGAGGAGGAGGTAAGAAAGATGGAAATAATGGGAGATTAGGCTGATGGAAAGGTTCCATTAGTCCGGAGTTAGGTATGAACGCAGTTCGCTCATCATACCATTTATTTTTATCATGGGCATGGTCCCATTGTTGTTGTATCATCACCTTGGAAGTGCTATTTTGTTTCGTATGCTGAGAGATGCAAGGGTATCCCAAATGAGGGAAGCCGGTCGGTGCCGAATTTGGTCTAGAGTTCAAACGATCATTGTCACTGTTCATGCATCCCCGTACGGTTTGCCTGCACGGAGACTTAGCCTTGGGAGCTAACCTTTCGTTGACCCTCTCTTCTGGACGGTTATTTATTGTCGGCGACATACGTGGCATACGAGTGGCACGCATAAGCTTTTCGTCAGTTTTTAAACGGGGGCCAGTGGGGACAGATATTAGTGCTGCAGGTTTTATTTCATTGGGAACTTGAGGTCCCGTGGAACGGTCGACCAGAGCTGGAGGCGTAATGTGAGGACCCTCCTGGGATGGGCCCGTAGGTGTTGTCGATAAGTGTTGTCGTTTTGGCTGGGGTAGCTGTGGGGAGGTGGGGGAAGATTCGTCTAGATCAACTAACCCTGTGGATCTTCTAGGGGTAGAAGAGTGAGGGGTTTTATTGCTCCTTGGTACAGTGCTTGGAGAAGAGGGTGACTTTTGGATCTTAATGCCCATGTGATTATAATTTATAGTGGCACATCTTATCACTTCTCTTTGTAGTGGAGTTCTATCAGCTTGTATCTTGATTGATTTAAACTGCGAAGCAGTTGCGACTGTACGCTGTTTAGTGATGAATTCTCTAGCGATTTTTTCGTCAGGAAATTGGAATAGAATGGGACAAGAGTGCTTCTGTGACCTTTTTCTTAGTCTTCTGCAGTGACATGGAAAGTGAGCCATGCCCGCGGCTTGAAGGATAGTAGATTTAACTAACGTGATGTCTAGCCGATCAGGGATGTTGAAGACAACTGCATTTTTTGCATTCTGCAGCCGTCTCAGGATTTCCCATGCCACTGAGTCAAGAAACTGACTAGCTGCTATTAGGTTCTGGGGACCAGGGAATGCCTAGGGCTCAAGAAGGTAGGTTGGTGGCGTTAATTTTGATAATATATTATCACCCGATGCAATCTGGGTAGACATACTTGCCAAGTTACTTTCAATGGCACTGGCCCTTCTACTGGTTTCCCCAAATATTTCTTTGTGTTCAAGTCGTTTGGGTTTCTGATTTGCTGTAGAGCGAGAAGTCATTGGTTGAGACCGTTTGCTCGTTGACCTGGCCATTTCTTTTTACAGAATATTGGTGGTAGGCGATATGATCCACGATGATGACAAACGGATAGACAACCCAATGGCGGGTAAGAATAGCTACTGCTGTTTTACTTTTGTAGCTAACTCTGGGTCGCTCACACGAATTATGAGGGACTAGTAGTTTAGATAAGGTGTGGATTTCTTAAATATGGCAATGGTGAAACGTTTAATATAGGTTACGGGTGAAATATTCCTAGAATAGCTAATATGAAAAGTTAGCGAAATCTACAAAAAAAAGATTCATGAAACTGCATTCAACTTTCTTATCTAGATTCACTTACCTCCAGGCCCTTCCCTCAAAGTTCTATATTTCGCAGCCGATCCGTCACTTCTCACTGTGCCATACAGTTATCAACCTCCAGATTACTATATCAGGTAGGTGTTTGGGAGCAAACCATTGACTGGTAAATGTTCTCCATCCATAAGTAACTTCGCAAGAACATGCATAAATGCCATTCTGTAGTCCAATAGGAAATTCCCCCAGGCACGTCCACTATGTTTCAAATCTAATTCCTTGAACTGGCCTTGCCGTACCCTGTGATATGGCTCGTGAATTAGGTCTAGGTAAGTGAGAAATTACAATAGTGCCATTCAAATTTTACGCGTGACTCTGTCCCGCCTGTGTATTTTGAAGTTCTTTCTCAATTTTGGGTCTTTAGATCCGACCCTTGACCCGCGACTTGCCCTAGCTGCTTCCAATTCGGTTCAGCTTTACAAGACGACTGCAATTCTACATCGGCACAGGCGACTTCGTGCTCTAAAGGCAATGTTTTGGGGCTGCTTATAAGGTAAACGGGGCCATGAACTAGCTGTTCAGGAAGTTAATAACAAAGTACTCGAGGATATTGCTACCATTACGCAAAGCCCTGGTTCAAAACCACTTGGAGTACATAGTCTAGGTCTAAGCCTCGCGCTTAGGGAGGAACAAACGCTCTCAAGGTCCAGAGGCGATTAATGAGAGAGGTGTTTTTGTTATAAATGTTTTGGTGTGAGGATGTGATAGAAAAGCCAGGGCTGCTCTGGCTCAAGAGTGGAAAAGGACTGGGAAGTGAGTTAACCATTTAAAATATTGGTTGTCGGCCATCAAAATGTCGCCGCTCACCCAAGACGGAAACTCAGTCCTCCAAGAAAAAAGTTGAAACTGATCGAGCCGGGGACCAAATAGGCTATCATGGCACAGCAAGGTATTGTGTCTAGTTATTACGCATGCAATTAAAAGTAGGGCACGAGTAACATGAGGGTACATTCAGCACAGGATCTGTAACGGTGCAGCGGCACAGCGGGCAGCAACGAAGAAGTGAGCTGGAACGCGTGACTCAGCCAAAGAGGCCACACAAGCAAATATCATCGATGGTCAAGTGCGACTCAGAGGAAATGGGATAGATGAGTATGTGGGGCTGAAATGCTAGAGCCAGATTCGTCAGAGAACAGAGTCCGGCTAGGTGCGATTGTTTGACCAGTGTGCGCTCACTAACTAAACGACCAATTAATGAACAAACAACAAGGGCGAGTGTAACTGACAGTCCAGGTACCGTGCAGACACAATACAAGGTAAATACCGGATAACTCTTGATTATCCCAGATTCTCACTGCCCCACCAGAGCTGACAACTGTGGTCTTGACTAGAGCACGAAGAGCCAACCAGTGGCCCGCCTAAGCCTTAACTTACCTAAACGTTGCTTCTCGTGATTCTCCAGCACGGCGCTCCTAATATGCGCCGTGCTTCTCGGCTAACAAGATAAGAAGGATCCAGGGAAGTCGAAGGCACAACCAACCAGGATACACGCAGGTTCGAAACTGCTCAAGAGTAGACCCGGATCAACCGAGGCCAAAGGCACGAAGTATACACTTGTACATTGAATTGTCGGAGCCAAAGGTGGCAAGGGAAAGCAGAGGACTAAAAATCGTTCTAGTATGTTTGACAGACGGTTTCGCTCCACCGGAGATGCAATGAAGTACGAGCCGGCCGACTTGGTAAAAGCCAAAGATAGCAGCAGCTTTGAGTGTCTGTGGAAGGATACGGGATCATTGTAACCTTCAAAACAGTCACCATGCATGTGTTGACTACAAGGCAGCCAGAAGCAGGGCTCAAACCCTGTAACAGGAGGCAAGGCATGAGCACGAAGGGAAACTGGCCATAAGTGTGCAGGCTGATCCCAAAAAGTTTTCTGCTTAAGTAAGGTCCAAGAAAACGATACGTGAGAGCAAAGATACCTTGGAAATTCCAAACGGAAGCGTTAGTCTTGACGTTAGAGACAGAGTAAACCCTACTTTCTTTCATTTAGAGCGCTTTTCGCCAGGACCACTTGCTTACAGCGACAGGGTCGAAGACAGCGAGTACTCCAGTGCTTCAACAGCTTTCTGTAAGTGAGGTCCAGGTGTTCTGGGAACTTCAGTGGCGGAGCAAGTGCGAAGCAAACGGACCGGATGCGATTCATCTAGAAACTGTTCAGCTTTTCTCGACTCCTTGTCGTTATTCGTCTTCTAGCTGCAGGAAGTGTCGCTAAGAGTGGGTGGGAAGACTGGTGGCTGGCACGAAGCTATTCTTGTGGTAACGTGCATGAGCGGACCCCGGCAGAAAGAGAACAATTAAAGGCTGGTATGCTTGATATCGGCTTTTTGTAGGCTCTTGGACAGAACAATCAGGATGAAATTCCGCTGACTTCCCTCTGACAAGAAACTACCGTCACCTGCACAACAAGTCGTAAAACATTCGTGAGTGATGAACCAACAGATGTTTTAGGGTTATCGTCGGCGGTAATGAGCTTTTCGAGGAAGATGCGGAGGAGAAAATTGAGACAGTGATCAGAAGAAAGCTGAAGTAGAGTGAACAAGAACCTTTTCGGATCGCCCATAGCGTGATTTCAAATACACATACCCCAAACAGCTAGCCCAAAATCCTTCCTAGAAAACCGCTAAAGTTCATGGCCGGGTCGTGATTTCCTTCCTACCTACATTAAAGCTAGTGTCATCTCCTGCGGCCACTAAATATCTGGGCTTCCTGCGTCCACTGTAGGGTGCGGGGCCATTGTGGTAAGCATTTCCACAATTTTTAATAAACCGATACCGGATTCAGCTGCAGAATTCAAGATCGGTTTATACACCCAAATGGACTCATAAACTTGAATGCACGATCGGGACAAAATTGAATAATCAGTAGTATCATTAACAACCTGGTTTGAACCTGACTGCTCTACACACGCTGGTCTCAGCTTGCTACTTGGACTTATGTTCTGTTGTTTTGTCAACCTGTGGAGCATTGTTTCCCAAAATAGTCAAGAAAACTGCCTCCATAGGCCAGGTTTGTGCAGAGGTTTTTCGTCCCCTCGACAATTTTCTTCAGTATGGTGGGAGTGATTGTTGGTTCCACCTTGAATGCTCCTAAATAGACACTGACTTTTGCAAAGCCCTGGATAAAGGCCATATGCAGTTGCCCAGAGAGCAGTGCATCAAAAACACTGAGCTATCGAATGCCGTGTGGCCCGGAAGGCAGTCAGTAATGACAGCACCCTCCATCACAGGCAAAAGTGGTTCATCATCGTCGTCTCTATTATTGTCGTTGTTGCCACCATCTCCTTGCTTGTCAGCATCGAAAGCAGCAGCCGAAGCTGCATCAACATCAACACAGTGATTATCTTCTCCAAATGTCATCATTGTTACCTTATTTGCCGTCAGAGTAGGAAACGCTCGAAAAGGTTGTGGCTTCCGATTTCAAGGTAATTGCTAGTACACAGTTCCCCCCTTGTGTATCCACTGAGTTCGGCGTTGAAGAGGTTAAGGTTTTGGAGACGAAAAAGGTCCGTCGTAGAAGAACCAACACTCAACCCAATTTCGGCGACCACCACTTACCTCTAAATCATCATTCTTGTTCCTAGTTTTGGTCATTATTTTTGTATTCTCATTCACTCCCAATGGCTCACAGTCCTCATTCTTCCCAAAGTAGTCCGAGTCTACTCAGCTGGGAGCTTTCCAGACTGCCTCTCTCTACTCTGATGCTTCCAGACACCAACCGGCGTGCATCTCCCTTTTGATGTATTGGAATGGTCCGGAGATAACACCGGCGAAATATCTGGCCTACACTTCTGGCTGAAAATCTGATATCCGCCCATCATTCCGTCGCTAACTCATTGACCCTGCCCTCCGAAACTCCCCGCAAACTCTTAGACTACTCCACCTCCACGTCTGTATGATCTCGACCAACATCACCTGTGCAAATCCCACCGGTGCGAAGCGCGGAAAGATCCCCCGCTTTGGCCGATGCACATCGGGCTTGCAGGACGTCTGCAACGATGTGCGGGCTCAAATAGGTGGACGACACCTCCTGCCTCCAGAAGTGGTTTTCTGGATGGGTGTCCAGCGCGCGGTCAGCCCTGGTTGCAGATTGACAAAAAAGAACACCATTCATGAATCAAAACGCTGCAAATATGCTGCTGTCTCCTCCAGCTAACATGGACCCTCCATCGTGCTCGCTTCCAAATTCGCCTTCGTGACCCACGGCCTTCTTCGTCCGGCAAATTTTGCTTCCTTTGGTGCATATTTATTGCATAATTATGAACCCATCAGAATTCCTGGCTCGTTATTCCCCGTCCACTTTCCGCGGTGTCATGCTAAACTATTCATCAGTCATATTTGCAAACTTAACCACTCTCTACGATAAAGCCCAGCACCTTTTGCCACCCTTACCGATATACTCAAAGTCTAACGCATTAATTGCTGTCACTAACGTCCGTACCACAATCTTCAGACAATATGTGATACTGCGAAATGTTTCTCTAGAGAACCCCAATAATCGATGGATCTGTGTTTGTTTGCTTTCTCTGCCAGCTACGCTATTCGCCCACCGAGGGCAGTTGTATTGCAATGTCCTCATCTTGCAGGTTATCCTGTCCCACAAAGGCACATTTGATAACCTCCTGCGCCTCAGAGTTCTGTTCTGTGGCCACAAAGTGGTCAATTTTCTGTATCAAACATAAACTGAGAGTCTTCTGCCAGTCACTTCATCGTTCTTGCCAGCTCTGTCTATCCTATTGCTGTAGTTGAGCACCACGCATCGATTTATCGCTGGTTCCTAGTTTCATGCTGATGCATTACACTCCTTTTTTCTGAAAGCAAAACAATCCGCTCAAGGTCTAGATGTTTTATCCGGTCACTTCTTCTATCATCACTTTGGCAACCACGGTCCAGATGTGTAGCCCATTTGGTTTATCATACACTCCGCCCATGTCCGGCTGCCGAACTTTGAAAACCTATTCATCGGTTGTTCTGTGTATTTTCTTTCCCATGCTCCGCTCTGATAGATCGTCTCAGACACTTCCGATTCTTGATACACTCTTTTTACCACATGAAGTCTTTGCTGAGAATTATCAGTATATAAATACTTACCTGTCATTTAACTTGTCATCTCTCTCGCAAGCCACTTTTCTACCACTATGGTAGCTACTTCCACACATCAATTTCTTTTGCCAGTTACCAGTTTCATGCTGATGCATTACATTCCTTTTTTCTGAAAGCAAATCAATCCTCTCAAAGTTTAGATGTTTTATCCGGTCACTTCTTCTACCATCAATTTGACACCCACAGTCCAGTGTGTTGTCCGTTTAGTTTTACAACTGGCTCAAGCGATAAACGTTCACTTAACTTCAAAATTGCAATCCTAGACCAGTTTTCTTGTTTTTTATGTGTTATGCCACCATTTTTTATCGTCTTATTTTACATTGTAACCCTTCTCATACATTGCAAAGCTCTTTTGCTTGCATACGTATCCTTCAGGAATGTTTCTTTTTCACGATATCCACGTATCCGTCAAACTAGTTTGGTTCTCCGACAGGACAGTCTTCCTTCTGTAGGATTTGTGTGATTCTTCACCATTCCCCACCCACTCCACACTCTGGCAGAATAAGGACACCTACCTTCAGCCAGATGGACCACTTGACTTTGAGTTTAAATTCGCCGGGAGGTACCGCAACAACTGACTTGAGTGTTTTCTCTTATATTCAATTGCTTTCGCATAATTGTTCAATCCCTCTGTAACTTTCACTCAGCTTTCAACTGTACTGTTTGATCTTGCAGTGCAGCGTGCTTCGGGGTTATCCGAAATTAACTATTGTTATTATTATTAATTCAGCGTCCCAAGAAGGAGCAACCACGATCACTGCTGTCACACCGGCGGCCGCCTCCCCATCGGTCTCCGGGTCAACGATACTCTCTGTTCACAGAGATTCTTGGGCATAAGAGCGTACGGATCAGAAGGAATCACCTTTGAGGGATCAGTACTGGCTGGCAGCTGGAATTCCGGGAACCTCGGTGTCAGTCCCTCAGTAAACATCTCGATCACGAAGTTCTTCAGTTAAGGAGTATATTTGAAAAACTTTCTCTGTTGGCAAAGAGAAGCTGTCTGTATCTATATGGGCAAAAATGGCTTTTCGTTCAGGTAAGATGCGCGAAACTGGGGATTCTCGACCTCTGAGGTTATTCTTACTTGCACATAAACAAGAGAGGCCCTACGGCGATCGCAGCTTCTAAGAGGCGAGACTGCCCGACAGTAGCGTGACCTGGAACCAGAGGCGCCGCTGAAATGTGAGCAAGTTTGCTCTGAATTCCGGTAACACCGCGCCAACGGTGGGGACAATCTATCTACGCGGGATTTTTGGGTAAAGCAGAGGAGATTGCGGGTGAAGTGGCCACCGCTGGCTGCAGCCCTAGAACCAGATGCAGCCCGGATGGACTGCTTATTGTGAATTTCAATTGGTTTTTCTTGAATGGACAGACAGCAGAAGTGGTTCTAAGCAGTCCTAGGGGGCTGCTGAACAAAAATGAGGAAATGAAAGTGTTCGCTATAGCCCTTAGACCTGCAGTCATAGAGCTGTCTGGTACTTGGTTGCATAGCGAGATTATGGACACCAAGGTTGCTCTGCAGGGTACCACATGTTTGATTCTGACAGAACTCGGATCATGGGTAGTGGCGAGGTAATAAATCATACTGGGAATTGCATATCTACTCATCCGCTTGATCGTTTTTTAAATCCCCAAGGGCTTTGCGAGGCGTTTTGTTGCTAGGTGAAGATAGTGGTGAATCCGTGGTCTTGAGACTTTTATATACGATACCTGCTGCAGAGCCACCACACATGTTCTAGTCCTCGAGGGGCTGGGGACTTGACGGTCGCTATCCCGTCCTAGGTGACTTCAGCGCGTTCCAATTTGACAGGGCCGCATCCTGCTTAGCTACAGCAGCTACCAACTTCTGCAAAAACCTTATTACCACGGTATGTGATCTGGAGCTGTTGTTACGAACGTTTGAGCAATGCGTAGCCAAATTCGCAACGGATCCCGAAATCAAAAGACGATTATCCATGATATTCTACGATACTAGATTATTACAAAAAACAATGACATAAACAACATACAAACCTCAATAATACGATCACAAGGACTCAACAACGAGAAACCGAATAGCAGCGTGTGAGCAGACAGCACGTGCGTCACGCAGGTCCTGAACAAGGATGTGCCAAAGTAGCGCTCTGGGCGCGAACAAACAACAATTGGTCCAGAAAAACAACCAGTTCGTAAAGACAAGTCAATAGTGTATGGAAATGAGTGATGTTGGGAAAAACACTGAATCGCGAGGGAAAAAGGGGGATTTTCCACGACCGGCTGTTACACCGCCCACCAAAATCCTCCTGGATCCTTAGCAGAGTCAAAGGTTCGGTATAAAGGTACTGATTCTTTCTACCTGCCTAGGCCCTGCTGTCAGTGCGCGCGTCTAATGCTCGTCGTCAACGTTCTACTACTGGTCGCACCTAATCCATTGGCTACATAGACGTGAGGCTAGTCTACATATTCCACAAGACCAAATGACCGATGGCGGGCGTGAATGGTCACATAGTCGTTGTCCTCGTAAGGGGGCCGTCCGGTCCTGGATGTACGTGCTTAAGTGTGTGTGTGAGTGCGTGTTTGTGTGCCGTGGTTACAATGAAATCACAGGTATGACTACACATCAAAGGAGGACTTTCTGCAATGTCAACAAAAGACCGCGTGGCAAGAAAACGAGTAAAATGTAGGATGTATGTGTGACCTGAGCTACGCTACTTCCACATATGCAAGGGGCATTCGGTAGCGTCAACAAAAAGCAAAACAACGAACACTGTCACATGTTTGATGGGTCTACGGGATGTAGAGTGCGTCGTGCATGCGTGTATGTATCGGTTGTATGATGGAATCGCATTCATCACCACATATGGGAAAGAACCTTCTGTAATGTCAACGAAAAGACCGCGAGCACCTTAACGTGTTTGACGGAGACCGTGTGGTATATATGGTGTTTCTTTAGCCACCTCGATTACTGGTGTGAAAAAGGTTTACTAGGCCTCAGGGTTATCAGCTCCTCCATCTTCGCTCTCGAGTAGGTTAATACTGCGTATGTCACGAATGAGCACTCCGTTAGCTGTCTTCACCTTCACCGTTCTTATCATTCCGTCAGTGCTTTTGATGGTTTCCGTAACTACTCCCAAAGACCAAGCGCTGAAATGTGCGCGTTCGTCGGCGATCATAACCACGTCCCCAACTTTGAATGGTCTTGTTTTGGCAAGCCACTTCTGTCGAGTCTGCAAAGCTGGTAGGTACTCCCGTAGCCATCGCCTCCAGAAGACCTTGGCCAGATAGTTCGCTTGCTTCCACCCGTGGAGGTAGCTCCCACGAAGGTTAACCGGCCCTTGGAAACCCTCGTTTGACCTTAGCGTCAATAAGTCGTTTGGGGTGAGCGCCAGGTGGGTGAGGTCGCCGTTCAATACTGGAACCAGGGGGCGGTTGTTCAGGATTCGCTCCACCTCAGTCATGACGGTGTTCAGCGTCTCGTCGTCGGGCGGCTGCTGCTCCATGATTGACAGCAATATCCGTCTGGCGGACCGGATCATGCGTTCCCATATTCCGCCTCGGTGGCTGGTCTGTGGGGGGTTGAAATGCCACTGTATGCCGTAGGCCACGGTTTGATCCAGCAGTTCGTCCCTGTTTATGTTCTTGTGCCAACGCTGCAATTCCCGGTGAGCGCCCACAAAGTTCGATCCATTATCTGAGTATATATCGGCCGGTACGCCTCTTCGGTTGATAAATCTTTGCAAGGCCCGTAGATACGAATCGGTCGTCATCGAATGTGCGACTTCCAGGTGTACCGCACGTGATTTCATGCACGTCATGATACATGCGTATCGCTTTTCTAATCTTTTCCCGCACTTGATCCACAAGGGCCCGAAATAGTCCAACCCGGTGTCACTGAACGGCCACCAGCCCGTAGTCACCCTGCATTCTGGTAGTGGGGCCATGAGTTGTTTGCCTGCTGTGGCATTGCGTCTCCTGCATTGCACACACCGTCGGATTACGCGTTTTACAGTCTCTCGTCCTCTAAACAACCGAAGACGCTTTCGGATGACGCTCGTCACGTGACTTTCCCCGGCATGTCCCTCTATGGCGTGGACGTGTTGAATCATCAGCTCTACTACATGTTGTCGAGCCGGCAGCAGTATAGGATACTTTGTATCGAAGTTCAGGTGGGAGTTGGTCAGCCTACCATCCACCCGCAGCAGTCCGTCGATGAGTTTGGGGTTTAAACGCTTCAGCTCGCCTCTTGGAGATGGCATGTCTTTATTGGTCGGCCCCACTTCTTCCGCCCTCTTGAGTTCTCGGGCGAAAGCCTCGCGTTGTATGATTCTGAAAATATCGTACTCTGCCGCTTGTAGCTCATCGGGACCTATCGGGCCGACCCGTATCCGACCTGGGGGCCGTAGCCCTTTCATGAATAGTAAATTTCTCTTGAACCTGGTTAACCAAACTAGCGAACGAAGCGTCTTCATCCAGGAAGAAAACCTGACCAGTCGCGATAGAATGGATGACGCTTCGACGACGTTGGTTGCTATCACTACGCCTTTGATCTCCAGTTCCACTTCCGTACGGGGTTTTAATTCGAACACGGGCCAGTCCTGTTTTGGCAATTGCAGGAAGTTTGGCCGTCTCGTCCACGTGTCCAGTTGCCTGAAGTTGTTCGCACCTCGGAAGCACAGGTCGGCCGGATTATCGCCAGACCTGACATGACTCCACTGGTGCGTGGCTGATTCATCGTGGATAATCGTGAGCCGGTTAGCAATGAGAGTACTAAACCGGCTCTGGACGTTGTTGATATAGTAAAGTACTATCGTTGAATCCGTCCAGAAGCTCACCGACCAAATGTAGAGATCGAAACATCTCTTCACAGCTTGCACCACCCTAACTGCCAACACGGTTGCGCTGAGTTCAAGGCGTGGGGTTGAGACCGACTTCAGTGGAGCAACGCGGGCTTTGGCGAACAGGATCCTCGTGGTATATTGTCCATCTCCTGCGCACCATCGTCCGTACACTACAGCTCCGTAACCGACTTCGGATGCATCGGAAAAGGCATGTAGTTCTCCAGTCCGTGTCGTATGGCCAGGAGTCAAACATCGTGGGATTCTTATGTCCCCTAATTTCTTCAAGGTGTTCAAAAATTCTTCCCAGTCCAGCCGGTCCCCTCGGTCCAGTGACTGGTCCCAATCAACTTTCTTACGGCACAGCCGCTGCAGCAAGATCTTTCCGGGTAGCAGCTACGGTGAGACGAAACCGAGCGGGTCGAACAAACTTGAGGCGGCAGATAGTATGCCACGACGGGTTATTGGCAGCTCGGGAACGTTTAGTTCGAAAACAAAATCGTCCGTTTCCGCGTCCCATTGTATCCCTTAAGTGCGCTCGATAGGAAGTGGAGAGCCGCCCAAATCTCTTACCCTTTCGGTTTTTTCGTGATACGGGATGACCTTCAGCACTTCTAAAGCGTTCGACATCCATTTAGTTAGATGGAAGCCGCCCTCTTCCAGCAATCTCGTCAGACCCCTGAACTGCTCTAGAGCTGATTACACATCATCGAATGACCCAAGGTAGTCGTCGACGTAGAAGTTCCTGCTGACGCTTTCTACCACCGTCCGATGTACTAGATCGCCATGTTTGTTTGCTGAATCTCGGAGGGCGTAGTTGGCACAAAATGGTGACGATATGGCTCCGAAGGGGTGGACGGTCATCCTATAATTCACCACTGCGTTGTCCCGGTCGCTCCCTTCCCATCACAGGAAACTCAAAGCATCTCGTTCTCCTACCGGAATCTTCACCTGATGGAACATTTCCCTAATGTCGGCAGACAAAGCCACTTTACCCACTCTGAAACGGCACAAAACATCGATCAGTGGTGTGGTCCAGTCAGGCCCCTGTAGTAGGCGATCGTTTAACGACTTGCCCTGGAACTTGGCCGCACAGTCGAAAACCACGCGCAGTTTATTGGGTTTCTTGGGGTTGATAACCGGATGGTGAGGCAGATACCAGATACCCCTTTTGCTGTCGGTGTTGACAGGCACCTTTTCAACGTAACCGAGGGTCTCGTTTCGCTTCATCGAATCCGCGTATCGTTCCCACAGATTCTGGTCTCGAATGAAGCGTTCTTTTAGTCGTAGTAATCGTTGGAGAACATAATTTCTGTTGTCAGTCCACGGGTCGACCGATGTGCGCCATGAGAGGGGAACCTCGAACTGTTTTTTGAGGCCTCTAGTGCCTTGACGCACCGTTTGTAAAGCAAAGTGATCCTCTTGAGACAACGTCGGTCTTTCGTCTCCAATGTCATGAAACTCCTTTTCATACAGCCGTTGCAGATGATACTCTATGCGGTCCGTTTCGGCGGATAAGTAATTCACGGAACCGCGTACCCCTACTGGACCGTATAACATCCATCCCAAGGCCGTGCGTACGGCATAAGGTGCCTGGCGGTCGCCCACTCTCTGGTCAAGCACCCAATGCGTCTCTGACACGTCGAAGCCGATGAGGAGATCCACTTCATCATCTTCCCAGTCTACAACGGTTACATCCTGCAGGTGGGGCCACCGAGTCAAGATTGCGTTCACCGACCTTGGTGCTCGCATGGGGAGATCCGCTAACGTGAATGCCCCCGTTGGTTCAATTTCCTCGTTAGTGTCTAGAGAGATGAGTTTCAGCCTTGATCTACCGGCAGTCATTACCTGTGTTCCGCCCACCGTGCTTACTGCTAACGACGTCGCACCTTTAGCCAGTTGGTGTTTGTCGGCAAACCGCTCTTTCACTAAAGTGGTGTCGGATCCACCATCAACGAAAGCCAACGCCTTGACTATCCCAGTCGTAGTCACTACTCCCACGGCCACTACGCCTAAACGTACCGGTTTACTGGCAGATCGTGACGTTGAACAAATCACGCTGGGCTTGGCACTTGCCTCGGATATGGTTACTCTCGCCTGATGCAGCAGCCGATGGTGTCTGCCCGTGCAGCCCTCATAACCACATCGATTCCTTGTCCTACAGGCTGCTGCCCGGTGCGTGGTGTTGAGACAGATAAAACATGCTCCTGCTATCCTCGCCATTCCCCACCGTTCGTCTATTGTGGCGTTGCCGAACGTGGGGCATTCTGGTAGGCCATGGCTAGTACCACAGGATCTGCAATTTGGTTTCGCCGTAGCATCGCGTGAAATGACGTGTGTATTGGTCCAAGGCTGGTACTTTGGATGTTCCCGTACAGGGGTTTGGACTTGGCTAGTACTGGGCTTGTTTGCTCGGTTGCTGTCCCGGATGAGTCGGCCGAATCTGCTGTCAGCTATCTTCGTTTGCCTGTCTAATTATTCAGTCAGGTCTTCGAAGTTGGCTTCTCTGTCGCTTCGGCTTATCCGTTCTGCTTCTTCCGCCCACCGACCCTGTAGTTCGGGAGAGAGGTGACGGACTATGCCTTCCAAAGTGTGCATGGCGTCTAGGTCAGCCCTGTAACCTAAATGGTCGAGGGCTATTGAGCAGTTCTGCATCTTAATCACCAGGTCGGCCATGGTGTAGACGTCGCCCCTGGTTCTCTTTGCCTCTGCCATCACGCCCTCTATTAGGTTACGGGCTACTTTGAAAGGTTGGCCGAACAAGTCCCTTAGAATCTTCCTTGCCCTTGTGTAGCCTTGTTCTGGGTCGAGCATGGTGCACCCGTCGATAGCTTCTCGCGCTCGGCCTCGGCAGTAGTGAGTAAGGTAAAGAAGCCTTTGCCCAGGGTCGGTTACCTTATTTTCAACGAACGTCTCGAACTGTTTGACAAACTTGCAGTATTGCTCAGCTCGCCCGTCGAAAACCGTTAACTCTACTCTAGGCAGATCGATCGATGGTGGTTTGTAGTCGGCGACCGGCGTGGGGTTCCCTACCTTATTGCACCCCAACCTATCGGAAGTGTCGAAGTCACTGGTCTCATGCTCTCGCTGTTTCTGTGTACACTTCTCTGCTTCCTGCGCCTGTAGTCTAGCCGAAAGTAACTGTTGCTCTAGTTCTAGTATTCTCAGCTTATATAAATCGACATCCTTACGATCAATATTGTTCTCAATAACACATGAACTAGCACTGACAGGACTAGGCGATCTAGCATTAACTAAAGAATCATATGTACCCAAAACCTCCCCAGAGACTTGCCGTATTACTTCCTGTCCGGATTCGACTGCTTTTGATCCTTTTCTTGGCATTTTGCGTGATTTTTCCTCGTTCCAAAGTGATCTATTAAGTATTGTTACGAACGTTTGAGCAATGCGTAGCCAAATTCGCAACGGATCCCGAAATCAAAAGACGATTATCCATGATATTCTACGATACTAGATTATTACAAAAAACAATGACATAAACAACATACAAACCTCAATAATACGATCACAAGGACTCAACAACGAGAAACCGAATAGCAGCGTGTGAGCAGACAGCACGTGCGTCACGCAGGTCCTGAACAAGGATGTGCCAAAGTAGCGCTCTGGGCGCGAACAAACAACAATTGGTCCAGAAAAACAACCAGTTCGTAAAGACAAGTCAATAGTGTATGGAAATGAGTGATGTTGGGAAAAACACTGAATCGCGAGGGAAAAAGGGGGATTTTCCGCGACCGGCTGTTACAGCTGTATCGACACGTATCTCATCAAACTCGCCCCCAGGATAAGCTGTCCTCCCTTCTGGATCATGTTCTAACTCTAAGGACGTCGGAAGTCTCCGAGGTTGATGCTGTTCTTTCACTAGGTTCAGGCGAACATGTTGTTATGTGCATGCACTGGAGGTATGGCGCCCGAACGTCGCCTAGTCCACACTGCGGACCAAACGTTTGACGTAAAAACTCTGAAGATGTGGGAGGGACGGAGCAGACTATGGTGTGGGAGCATGACAATCCCTACAACGTGGGTACAGGTTCGGGTCGTTTCCGCGACGGGATCCTTCAGCTGGTTGGCCCCTTGTCTCCATCCCACCGCCAGCTTTCTCATGCGCGTGGTCCTCCATTGTATTATAGAGAACTACAAGGCCTGCCTCGCAAGGGAAATCGGGCTCGGAAAAGGTGTCGAGAGACCATCGACGGCCACACAGTCTACAGACAGATATGAAACCACATCGCTCGGTCGCTGCGCCACACCGGATCTCTATTTTTCCCTTGAGTTGTGTTTGGTTTTTATGTTTATGAAGCTTACAGCCGTCAGTGATTTAGCTGAAAAGGCTGCGAAAAAATACCCCAAATTTTTCACGTAGCTTTACACTCTTGAAAAGTTTAACTTACTGATTTATAATCTTTCCGCCTTCTTCACATTATCTTCTGAACTACTTTTGGAAGATCCAAATGTCCACCACAAGCATGCCAAGGTCCCGGGTGCAAATCAGGCAATTCGCACTGTCAGGCTCAGAAAAACCAGGAAGACTCAACCTCAGATTGCACTCAGTCCATGCTCAGTAGCTCATGTTGATGTTTATGACCTAGTCAACAAGAAGATTAACAAAATAGATCAGAGAGTGGCGGACCTGCATAACCAGAACCAGATCATCGATGATATTCCAATAAAGATATCCCCTACATCTAGCATAATGGAATCCGCCCCTATAGCTAATCGACAAAGCCTAGCCATGGCGGGTCGTTCCTTAGACTCAATTGCGATCTAAATTCATAAGCGTATAGTCAGCGCCAAAAACGCGATAGTTTTCAACATTCCTGATCGACTGTCCCGCCGTCAGCCAAACTCACCATACTGAATGCTTGCAACATGGCACACCACAGGAGCTATTGCACTCGGCTGCGCAAAAGATCACAACGCAGCGACTGTATTTTGCAGTTCCAATTCGCTGACAAAATAACAGCTAGAGAATTCATAACCAGTTGGCAAATCACTGTTAAAGCCACCCCATTCAAAAGCATCAGAATATTACCGGATGAAGCGCCCTCCAGGGAGAGGTTTTTCGATCACTAAAAAGTACCTAAGCTTCACCAACGCAACCTGTGGCTGAAATACCAGTCGCCGCGTCTTCTCGCTGCCTGTCGAGCCACCCCGTAACACAAACGCCCTCAGTTGCCTGCACTACTCTAGTTGACCCAGACCTGGCCACCACCCCACCTCCAGCGCATCCTCCTAGTAAACGGCTCTGCCTTCCACCATCAGCCTCCGTCCCCACAAATGGCAGCGATGTCCATGCCTAATCCACTATCAGCCAAGGGCCAGCAAAGTCCCGTGTATCCATGCCTGCTGCTGCTTATGTCAACCTACTGCCCACCGTCTCAACACCGAAAAAGACTCCGGAGAAGTCTGTTGCCAACATCTTGTCCTGCCCTAACTCATGTCCCACCGTCTTGCGGACACAAATTGTTCTTTAAAGCCATGATCTACCATATGGCCCGTCAACCGACAGAATTCTGTGCCCCCCCCACAGCTTTGAGCTATTCCGGCTACTCCCATAATCCTCCCCGTAAGTCTTCTCAGAGCCCTATTTAGGACCCCCAACAAGCACTCCAAGTATACACCAAATAATCCATGCTTGCTGGCGAGCAGAATGCAACCCTTCATCACCCTAAAGCAGCCAACCCCGCCTCGCTCTATTAGCGTGGCACCTCGGCTAATCGACAAGGTCCTCCCAACTCCACTTTATAATATAGGCGAAAACGGCCACCGGGTAATGCATCATCATGCATCGGGACCAAACATACCATATTCTCCAGCATCCCTAAACAGTTTCCCAATCATCTGGCTGAGCGCCAGTATCTCCCGCCGAGCCTCTGTAATTAATTTCCCTCTTCTTCAATGCTACAAATAAATAACCCCCAGTTGAATTATAACCAACGGCCTCGATTGTCAAGCTCTAAGCTCTTTCCTGAACACAGGATGGGCCAGCCCAACCAACTACAGTTATTTCGTTGGTCCTGGTCGAGCGATAACTACCAGCCTCTTGAGTATCCCGCTGAACCTAGTCACCACTACTTTCTACCATCTCACTTGCCGTTACCCATTACCTCAGCATCCAACCCCCACCCGGTTACTTCAACCACCCCGGAAATACCACCTCCACAAAAGACCAAACTTTTCTTGACAGCATCCCCCCCCCCAACCCAGCCTCACCTTTTCCTAACACTGCCGGCTCCCTACTTCTAACCCCTGTTTAGACTCCATCACTTCTATACATGACGATCCTGACGTTATGAGTCTACTTAATGATGTTCACCATCTCGGCAGTGTTAGCCACTAACACCCGCTGATAGTTGTTCCTGCTCCATGCCGTAACGATACAGTTGCAATTACCTTGCTCCTCGTTAAATCTCGCTCATTATTGAACAAAACCCATACTCTCCATAATATAGTACTATCTTCCGACTTCGACTTCATTGTTATAACCGAAACCCGGCCTAATGATTCTGTCCCATTGGACCAAATTTCTATTGCAGATTATCAAACCTTCATAAAAAATCGTCGTCGTCGTGGAGCAGGCTGTCTAATCTACGTTAAAAACAGCATGCCTACCATTCCTCTCTCTGATCCAACACTGGACGCAGTTCAGGACTCAGTATGGGTAACGGTTCTTCAGGCCAACTCTCCACTCCATATCGGCTGCGTTTATCGACCACCCAATTCAAACGTCACGGACCTCGCCCACGTAGTCAACGCTTTTGACCACTTTGCACTATTACCCTCTTCGTCAAAGCTCATTGCTGGCAATCTCAATGCACCCAATATCTGCTAAGACAATATGTCATCACCCCAATACTTCACGAGCTTCAGTTCGACCATACGCGAAAGGCTCTGGGTCCAGCAAGTACTGACACCAACCAGAGGAAACAGCATACTTGACCTGATATTTGCCATTGGCTTATCGGATGTGATAACTGCCGCCCTCAACCTCTTCCCAGGCGGTGACCATAGAATGGTATCTTGCAGATTCGCAGCCGGACCCATAGACCCCACATGTAGCTCATCTCAACAGCCCCTACACAGGATAAATTGAACAGACCTCAAGCCCATGCTTCGATCCCTCAACTGGAATGACCACTTCCTACAGCACGACCCTCGGCTCGCCAGTGACGTACTCTACTATGAGCTACATAGATGCTTGTCAGCAATCACCACCCAAGCAGCACGACCGTCACCTGAGTGTCCCTGACCGTCACCTGAGTGTCCCCTGACCGTCACCTGAATGTCCCTGACCGTCATCTGAGTGTCCCCTGACCGTCACCTGAGTGTCCCCTGGCCGTCCCCTGAGTGTCCTCCGACCGTCACCTGAGTGTCCTCTTTGAAACAAAAAAGGGACACTCAGGTGACGGTCAGGGGACACTCAGGTGACGGTCAGGGGACACTTAGATGACGGTCAGGGACACTCAGGTGACGGTCAGGGGACACTCAGGTGACGGTCAGGGACACTCAGGTGACGGTCAGGGGACACCCAGGTGACGGCCTCGGAAGCTTATCGAAACGGACTCCCCTGACACCAATAAATTTGTAACACTTACTACAACACCGAAATACGCACATACTAAATAATATACTGGTAATCTACGGAACAGCCGAAGGTCAGCGCAAGCACATAAGCACGACCATCTTACAGTAAGCTTAACCATAATTCCGCATACAACATTTAGAGGAATCAATCCCCGGGAGTTCAAATAAAATACAGGTTTCAAAGGTGATAATTATATATTTCGATATTTGTAAATCTGTGTACACTAGGCTTGTCAGCGAACAATCATCATCGATCCATGGTTCATTTTGGTGAACTTTCCAGTACCTGGAACAAAGAAAAAGAGATACTTGTTGAATCAGTGCAGTAATAAATGTCGTTATAATTGTCAACGTTAAAAATTGGCTTATGAGAGGGTTCAGCAATACATAATATATAAACGATTACCCAGCCAAAACTGACCTCAACACTGTCGGTTTGGACGGCCACGTCCTGAAATGGCGATTCGGTGCTAGTAGCCTCAGTCGGTCTGCACCTTTGAATCCAACGTTGGATCTTTTCGTGTATAAAAAGTGTTGTAACTCCGGGAAAATTGTGTCCCGTTACTGCGTCTACGAATAAAGGATAGGATAACACGGAACGGCATACTCACCGACAGTTATTCTACAGACTTTTGTATTGGCAAATGATTGACGACCGTGAACACCGCGCCAGTTTAGTTTATGCAAAAAGCAATCGGCGATCAGTGTACACATTATCTGACGTACACAATCCCCAACTGTTCGCGTTCCCGTTGCAACAAGGAAATGCAACTGCTAGTCAGAAAATTATGAACAATATAATTTACCATTTGCTCGTAGAAAGTTTCATTTTCCAATTTTTCATTCAACCTCTTGAACTCCCATGCGTTTCGCAGAGGAATAGAGCAATGCATGATCTGTACGAATGCACCGGAAACATGTTCAAACCTGCACAGTTTGGACTTGACGTCCTTCATTGTTTTTTTGCAGTTCCACGACCCGATTGGTTAGATCATTCACCATAACTGTAATCAATGAAAGTAACATCCGAAGTTGGACATACCAACCGAAGTTTTTCCATAAGTAACGTGTTCCGAAACTCTGTCTGTTGTGTTTTTCACCTTCGTTACTGTTTCCGTTTTTCTAAATGTAGAAAAGATGACAATCTATCTTAAAAATGCACGTACTGTACAAAGTGCCTCCCAGTGTCTCGAATAGGGGTTGATGTTGCTGGTATAATAGAGTGAGTGGTGACTTGGGATCTTAACACGTTATAAAAATAGATAAAAACGTACGTGGTGACTACTGGACCCCAAAGACAGCTGACATTAGCAGTTGCCTCCGGTTGACTCCGTTTCGGAGATGTTGCGGTGGACATATCTTCGAGAACCGGAGGTGACGAGAGATCAATGTCAACTGGTACTGTTTTCCGTCGCTTGGGTTCCTCGTCGGAAATGGTATCTGAATAGTGTTTCGGTTTCCTGAAAAAGGTATTCTGTCAACGTAAGTTCGCATACCTTTTCCTTTTAGCACAGAAACCCATCGCAGCTGTAGCGTCGGAAGATTGTAGTTCCGACAATTCTTTGAGAAGTCTTTGACAACGCATAGCATCGTCGAATGCATCTGCAAGTTACGAACACTGATCAGGAACTTACCGAACAATTTATGCACCTTGACATCGTAAACAGAAGTGATAAGTGGTGGTGGCTGGCCCTCACGAAGGAGCTTCTGGACTCTGGCGGTAGGGCAACGAGGCCACCTAACCTTTCTGTGGCCAATCATCCACTTTTCATTAACAATAGCAACGGAGTTATCAACTTAGAACTCCAAAAAAAAACAAGAAAATAGAACAAAAGGAATACCGTTCATATACTCAAAATGTTGCTGTCTCCTCCAGCCAACATTGACTCTACATCGTGCTCGCTTCAAATTTGCCTGCATAACCTAACGCTTTTTTCGTCCGGCAAAAGTTGCTTTTTTGGTGCACAATTATCGTATACTTAAAAACACATCAACACTTCTGGCTCATTATTCCCGGTCTGCTTCCCGCGGTTTCATGCCAAACTACTCACCAGTCTTATTTGCAAACTTAACCACTCTCTAAGATAAAGCCCACCCCTTTTTGCTACTTTTACCGATATACTCCAGAAATAACGCATTTATTGCTGTCACTGACTTCCGTAAGACAATCTCCAGACAGTATATGACACTGCGAAATTTATCTCTTGAGATTCTAAATAATCGACGACCCTGTGTTCGCTTGCTTTCTCTGCCAGCTCCGCTGTTTGCCCACTTAAGGCTGTAGCATTGCAATGTCCTCATCTTGCAAGGTATTGTGTCCCACTTTTGCACATCTGATAAGCTCTTGTGCCGCAGAGTTATGTTCTGTCACCACAAAGTGGTCCACCTTTTGTATCAAACATAAACTGATAGTCTTCTGCCCATCACTTCATCGTTTTTTCCAACTGTGTCCATCCTATTGTTGTAGTTGAGCACCACGCAACGATTTTCTCGATAATTCCTAGTTCATGCTGATGTATTACATTCCTTTTTTCTGAAAGCAAAACAATCCACTCAAAGTCCATATGTTTTATCCGGTCACTTCCTTCACCATCACTCTGGCAACCACGGTCCAGATGTGTAGTCCATTTGGTTCATCACACACACTCCGCCCATATCCGGCTGCCGAACTTTGCAAACCTATTCATCGGTTGTTGTGTATTTCCTTTCTCATGCTCCATTCCGATAGATCGTCTCAGACACTTCCGATGCTTGATACATTTTTTATCACCACGTGAAGTCTTTGCTGAGAATTATCAGTATGTAAGTACTTACCTGTCATTCAACCGGTCATCCTTCTTGCAAGCCACGTTTCTGCCACTGTCGTAGCTACGCACCACACGTCGATATTTTTTTTGTCAGTTACCAGTTTCTTGCTGAAGCATTAAATTCCTTTTTTCTGAAAGCAAAAAAATCCACTCAAAGTCTATATGCTCTATCCGGTCACTTCTCTCACCATCAATTTGACACCCACAGTCCAGCGTGTTGTCCGTTTCGTTTTACAACTGGCTCAACCGATATACGGTCACTGTACCCCAAAATTGCTATCCTCGACCGATTTTCTTGGTCTTTATGTATTATGCCACAATTTTTCATCGTCTGATTTTTCACCGCAACTCCTCTCATACATTGTAAAGCTCCATTGCTTGAATACGTCTCCTTCAGGAATGTTTCTTCTTCACGATATCCGCGTATCCGTCAATCTAGTTTAGTTCTCCGACAGGACAGTCTTTCTTCTGTGGAATTTGTGTGATTTTGTACCATTCTCCACCCACCCCACATTTTGGCAGAATAACTACGCCTACTTCCAGCCGGATCGACCACCTGACCTTGAGTTTAAATTCACCGGGCGGTATCGCAGCAATTGACTTGAATGCCTTCTCTTATATTCAATCGCGTTCGCATAATTGTACAGTCCCACTGTAACTTTCATTCAGCTTTCAACTGTACCGTTTGATCTTGCATTGCAGCATGCTTCGGGGTTATCCGAAATAAACTATTATTATTATTATTATTAAGGATAAACATCTGAAATGGAATATCTACAGAATATCTTCGTAGAATTACCATTAATTCGCCCATGTGTGCAATATGGGATAAAACACCCACTTTTCAACGTAAGGTAGCAATAAACCTTTGCACATGACCTCACTTAGACCGTAGCAGACCGTGCTCTCGGACAAACTGTGACAAAGGAATATGCCCAAATGTTCAGAGGGAACTGGGTAGTCGAAGAATTTGCCACAGTGTTCAAATAGATGAGCATGCAATACCGCGCCTTCCACTCTTTGGATGACGGCCGGTCTGCGGTTGATCAGTGCACAGTTATTTGGGGTTTCATTGCTGTAAATTGTTGAACCAATGTCCATCAGTTGACCATTCAGACCCCTACGTCTTACAGGCCCGGAGAAAGTGTTGTCCCAGAATCTTACATCCGTGTACAGTTTGGCCTCGGCACATCGTTCCTTAGTGCGACGAAACACTTGTTCAGCAATCATGTGTCGACTGGTCACACAACTGCGAATGATCTGCATGTATGACTCAAACGGAAAAGCTGAGAAGTTATCCAATGGCCCGTGAGTCCGCACATCAGCACCGATGTGCAGCCAACTGTGCACGTTGTATACTACCTCTTCTTCCCCGTACAACATCATGAATTTCTGGACAACCCGGGGCAACTGGCGTTCAATATAGTCCAAGTAGTGGAGAGACCACTTGGTGCTACACAAAATGTATGTGAATAGAGAGAAACACATGAAGTTCCTGTAATGATCCGCCGGCAATACTTTCTTGAAAACCACGGGTCCGAGATATAACAGGCATTGCCTGTACTCTGTTGCCTTCTAACATTCAATGTCCTCAAGCGTTCGACACACGCGGGGAAATTCACACGTCATATGTTACTCCATAGTCCTCAAGTGTTCGTTTACTTGTCGCACACCATTAAAATCCAAAATCGGTCTACGTCCAGAACAAGATTTACGCCAAAGACCGATTAATCGTCGCATTATTCCAAGACAGACACTGTGCATGTAGTCGTTTGGAAACAGGTCTATCATATCCACCGGTAGTACTTCGAACGGGGAACTTCCAGTATGATGACTACGTTGGCGACGATTTCGAAAGTCAATGTCATTGCGTAATCTTCCCGTGGTTGAAGGGAAAATGAGACGGCGATGGACGCAATAGCCGCGTTGTGTACATCTGTGGCAGCTGTATAACCCAGAATGATGCTTAACCTGCTTAAGCATTGCCTTGGCTGGATTATCTGCCACAACACTCCACAATACAATTTTGCAATGAACACCACTTCCACGAATAATGATGCCATCGAATAATAATGACGCCAATTCCCGTATCAAGTCTTCCAAATATCGATGCATTTCGGTAGGTTTGGACATTCAACAATGTAGACCAACGATAAAAACTCGCGACGTTGGGTCCAAGAGGCGACACAATATAGGCCACAACTGGTGCGATGAGCCACGAAACAAGCTCATACCATCAATGTGCAACTGGATATAAACGCAGCTGCCGGGTGTGAGGGGTCTACACTCAAGGGCTCGTTGCAAGGTTTTACTTAGCCCAAAATGTACGTATCTGCCGTCGCCAACATTTTTCTTTTGGATTCTCCTAGGCGTCCCCAACAACGACCTCGGATCCAATGGCAAGTCGAGCTTCAACTGTCTCAGAGCTGGTAATAAAATCCTCAAGCCGGCCATTGATGATTTCATTTGTATAGCAGCCTGCCTCACAACATCATTGGCCGAAGGAATAGCTGGAAAAATTAGGTTTATTAATTCAGTTACCGTCTGTGAGGGCAGCTATCATTTTGGCCGGTGTTGTAAATTTCACTTCTACATCTATAAATGATGATTCTGTTGCACACACTGCTGATCACCATAAAGCTTATCTTTCGTGGAGATAGTCGCAGCCAAAAATGTTGACTCCCACTCCTCTGGTGTGTACGTGTTATCCCTCATCGTGTTCTCACAACTACCCACATTTAGAAATCCAGTGTGCATTACCTAACAGCGGTAGAGGTTGTAGCAGCTGTGACTTGGTGCTCCTCAACTGCTGCCGATGAGGCCTTCGATTCTTCAGGACTGTCGATGTCATCAATTAAATCATCGGACTCGTTGTTCGTTGAAAAGGAACATATGCCTGCTAATTTGTAACGAACTTCATATCAGCTAACTTTTTAGACCATCATCACATATGGGGGACGAGTTGAAATCGCCCCCAACAACCCTGCGAACTGAGATCATCTTATTGCGCCTCCATATTGAAGTTCTGGAACAGCCACGCAGTTTTGGGTGCATCTTTTTCATCTAAGGACGAAGAGACAAGTAAAAATAAGTGGGATTTACCGTCCGAAGAACGTTAGAAACCGACCACACACAGCGCAATGTCTAGCAGTGAAGTCTCAGAGGTGACAAAGAACAGCCACCGCCAAAAATTGGCCGCCATGGTGGGAATGCATTAAAACAAACAGGACATCTAAATTTATAATACGCTATGAAATGGACAGTAAATGCCAAAAATTTTTCTTATTACAGTTTTTCAACATATAATATTGGGTTCAGAGTTCTCATGCATTAACGATTCTAGAGATTTCTGTATCTGAATCCAATGGGGACCAAGCTACTAAATATTCGGAATTGTGGCTTAACAGAGACTCTGGTTCGAAATCTTTTGTATTTGTGACGGATTCTCCGGTTTTTACATAGTTTTAAGTTGTTTTGGGGGGCATTGCACTGCTTTCCTGCGACCGTCCCCTAGGGGACACTCAGGTGACGGTCGAGTGTCCCCTTATGCTGCCTGGGCACCATCAGGACGAACGGCTCTCAAGCCCACAGCTCTTACCAAACAAGGCTGCAAAATAAACGTGCAAAACTGCAGGTCTATAATAAAACCAGAGACTTCTCTATATTAATGCAACTCCACCCTCTCTCTGTAACCATCAGTCTTCGGACTACCGAACTGCTGAGAAAGCAGGAGCATTCGGCCTTGAATTCCTTTGACAGATCGTACCGATTGTTTCGAATGCTAAAGAGCAGAAATCAGAGAGAGTTTTCAGGGATACGCAGTTTACTCTCTGGAAACAACACGCAAATTCATTCTGCAGCCGAAATCGATCAGGCGCTCAATACCTTCTTTTCAGAATCCATGACTACTGACGCCACTTCAAATCCGCCACCCGTACCCCTCATCACCGAGCAAGTTCGCTCTGACATTGAATTCAATTTGAACAAAGTGACCTACTTACTTCTGCGTGTTAGACCCCCCTCCTGCCTCAGCTATGACAGCATCCCCCCCAGCACTCTTTCATCTTGGTTTAGCCGAAGTCGCCGCTATCTTTATGAATCTCTTTTACTTATCCCTTAAACACAGCAATTTTACACCCCAGTAGAAAACTTCAACCATTATTCCTATCCACGAAAAAAAGTCAAATGCATAGCCCTTCAAATTATCGTCCTAATAACCATACCCCTTTAGCTGTCGGATTAATGGAGAGTTTGATTAAACAGCGGATGTCCGATTATCTCGTTTCTCATAACCACATTCACAGCGGTCAACATGGCTTCCTAAAGTCACGTTCTTGTACCACATGCCAGTTTGATTTCTCCAACCTACTGACCATGGCAGCTGACGACGGAAAATCTATGATTGTCATCTACCTCAATGTGACCAAGGCATTTGACCGAGTTCCTCACTCCCGGTTGTTAAAAAAACTCCGAGCTTACAGTACCCATGACCCGCTTTTATCATGGATCACTTCCTACCTGTCGGACCGAACCCAGGCTGGATATTCTAACGGTCATCTATCGCAACGGGTGCCTGTCACCAGTGGAGTCATATAAGGAACTGTATTTGGTCCGCTATTTTCTTACTCTACGTTGACAACGTCTTTCAGGTTGTGCAGCACGGCACTCCTTTCCTCTTCGCCGACGATATCAAAACCGTTTATGAGTTCCGCCATCAAGATTTGAGCACAGGGCTCTCTGGAATAGATAATGAACTTCAGAAGTTTGATCAATGGTGCGCTTCATGGTAGATGAGCTTTTCGACATCCAAAAGCTTTTACACAACATACAGATGTCAAGTCCCTCCCAAAACTCCGTCCCTGAACCAAGTACCTATCGCCTCAAGCTCATCAGTGAAGGATCTTAGGCTTCAGTACACTAACAATCTACAATTCTCGGAAAATGTCTCATTTCAGACGGCTAGGGCCAGACAGATAATAGGCCTAGTTCTCAGATCATTTAAAATGAAACATAGTATTCTACTTACATACCAATCCCATGCTAGACCCCACCTCGGATACTGTCCTATAATCTTCCCTGGTATGTCCAAATCGGATAGAATGCGCCTTGAGAAAGTCCAGCGTACCTTCACTAAGAAGCTAATGGGCTACTCTTCTCCACTGAGCTATAAAGAGCGATGCACTCTACTAAAACCCGACCCCGTATGGCTTAGACATGTCAGACTCAAATTGTGTTTTCTATATAGACTTATCCATCGTTCTGCGTTCACTTCTACCAACTCTATACAGTTTTCGCCACCCTCATCTTACCCTCCGAGCTACAGATACTTCGGTTTGACCTTCCCACAATCCAGGCTGGCAATGAGGTCCAACTTCTTTCTCCTTAAATATTCAAAGCTTTGGAATAAGGTACCTCCGACTATTCGCAGATTTGTGTCAATAACCCAGTTTAGCCATGCCCTAAAATCACAACTTACCGTTAGTCATATTCTATGTTTGACTAAAGCCAGCATGTTTGATGATCCAGTCTATGAAGAAGGCACTGAACTTTAGAACCCTAGCTTCCGTCGCCGCTCCCGCTCTCTGCTATCCGTCGAGATGGCCTTCGAAAACGGGTCCTACTACTAGGGTCATGGCATCATATCCCAAACCTACCATTTCCTGCCCAACGACAGAAGCCAGGCTTACCATTTATTATCACTTTTTTACGTATACCGCACATAACCCATATAGCAGCAGGATACAGTTTTGCCGTTTACAGATATAACTAGCTAGATGCCTGCCGGTTCTTACTACTCACCCAGGTTCACCTAAGCCCTATACGACCCTGCCTCACCTAATTCACTAGTCGGTCTTCACAACTATGTCTAGACAACTGCTGCCTCCATCGCTATATGCTACTAGGGCAGCCATGTACAACAACTTTCATCTAGCTTAAGGTTTTTAGTCATAGATCTTATCCCCAAGCATCAAATGTTCCAGTGGTGCTGGATCCCAGGACATTAAATTCCACCGCCCACTACTTCACTTTTTGATCCCTCGACTCTTCTCTTAATTATTCTGGCTTCCGCTCCTCTCAGCTTCCTTGCCCAGCCGTAGTTTGCTTTCCCTAATCATCCCGGTTGTAGGTCTTTCATCCCACACGTCCACCGGGAGGCCGGCCTCAATTTCCTCCTTCTATATAGCAATAATAATAATAATAATACTGATAATATTTCGGAAACGCCCGAAGCATGCCATGTGCATGATTTTGTTGATACAGGTGATGGAATGGACAGATATAATTCCTGGAAATATGGAAACTCTCATGAAAATATTGGATAAAATGGCTCACAGGGGGGAATAAAGGGGGATGAAAATGGGATAAATGTGTGCACACCATATAGATTGTGTGGGGTTTAAATGAGCTCGAGGGTGGATTTGAATGGACGCCGGTGAGTTTGAAAGTCAAGGTCAGATGGACTGAATGGCTGGTCCGGGTAATTACATATGGAGGCCGACTGGTAAACATGAGAAAGGCTGGAAATCGGTATAAGGAACTGCAGCAGTGAGGAACGGTGGGGATAAAAGTGAGGTGCACTGCAGTGGATTAGACATCAATGAAGCATCGGTATTCTGCAGTGAATTGTCGGCGGACAGGACATAAAACTCATCGTAAAACAGGCAGCGAACAATGCAAGACGTAGAGGGATGATCAGATGACAAAAACGATCTAGAAGGATTGGATACGGTAGATGTGAGGCACGGATGTAGAGTTGATGGATGCCTATGATGACGGTCGTTGGGATGGTAGCAAGAAAAATGGACGGTGAGGAACTGCAAGATGCAGAGCGCGTGCATATAGATATATGCGCGCAAGCTTATGTATATGTAGATATATTATACGTATATGTGTATAAATGTAAGAGAAGCAGGAGCAATAACAATGGGGTCTCAGAAAGAAATTATCAGTCATTGAGAGGAGTAGGTAAGGTTAGATCAAATGGTTGTAGAATTAACTTTCGAATATGGTGGTGGATCAACTTCATGGCAAATGCACATGACAGCCCAAAGGAGAGAAAAATAGAATGCGGAAGCACAGAAGTGATGAAGACCGTGATGAACAGTCCATTGAAGAGTGAAGATGAAAGACAGGACCAAGGAAAATAGGTAAGAATGGGTCTAATTATTTGATCAATGCAGGTGCGACATGCAGTGACGGACCAGAGGAATCGGGAAGTGACAGGTCAAACGATTTGGAACTATAAACGAACACCGTGACGTAAAGTTGTCATTACAATGGTGAAACACGGAAAAGCGGACCACACTGGAAGGTACGGAAAAATGCCTGTAGCGAGCAATAAACGGATCAAAAGATGAAAGCGATGACCGAGGAGACACAGGTAAGAAATCACCAATCAGATCATTTCACTGCAGATGAAACACGAAGGAGGCGGACAAGAAAACGGGACGCCCCGAGATAAGTGAACCAGTAATAGAACAAAACGGCCACAAAAAATGAATGCGCAACGGGGTTGAGGCAATGGAGCTGGAGAGCTGTGGGCCGGCAGACAATTGAACGAGTGGATACTAATCAGGGCATTAGAAAGAACCACAGAGGAATCGCGGAGCCAAGTGAGGAAGATATGGTGGTGGTGATTAGATACTAAATACGACTGTGAAAGATGCGAAGTTTGGAGCGGCAAGTTCTATTATGCGGATTGGTCATGGGTCGGGTGCGACTGGTACATCGTGGCAATGGGCATGAGGAGGTAGAACAAGGAGGGATTAAACAGAATCACAGGTTTAAGGAAGCTATCAATGAGCGTTCTGAGCAGGGGGTAACACCAAGCGCATAGAAGATAGAAGCCAGCAGTGACGGCAGGTGGGAAAAGAGATATTGGCGAGCGTCGACACAGAAGAGTGGTTAGGACGATAGTGACTCAATACAATGAAAGTTGATGTAGAGAGAGGCGACAGGAGGAAGGACAAAACGGGCAGGTGTGCATACCGTGGTAAGGCGACAAAAATGAGAAGTGGTGACAGATGATAAGAGCTATAGGTGAACAAGCTGTGGCGGAAGAAGGATGAGGAGCGTGCAATTTTCAACCGACAGCATTGGATTCGGTAGTCCGAGAAAAGTTAGAGCGTGCGATCTAAAACCGGTGCCAGTGGGTGGGACTGGCCGTGAGCTGGGCACCCAACCTGAAAAACACTCCGTGAAGTGAACACAGGAGGTGTGATCCACCAGTCTAGTTGCGCTTGCACATAGTTGCAGACGGCCTGCACGCCCGATGTGCGCCGGCCATAGCGGTGGATCTGACCGCGCCCTGCACTGTTCCGAGTGGCACGAGTGTTCATGGATAATTGTACAGGGGACAAAACCACCGCGCTGGGGGTGCGTGGACCAGGAACAATTGACAAAGAGGTGAGACCATGGACAAAAGAGCCGATGGAAACAGCGAGTGGTAGGCGACCGTGTAGCATTATTGTCCAGGTGCACCTGCCAGGGAGATGGTAAGTACAATGCCCGAGGTGGTTGGCCGTCACTGAGGATCACTGGGAAGGGAAAAGGGATAGAGAAGCGCAGTCTGGGTGTGCCCCAGCCGAGAATCAGCGGATACTGAGGAGAAAAAAGTGAATATGATGGATGAGAGATGAACGTAGGTGAGCAATAGAGTTATCTTATGATGGCAGGAGGTAGGTTCGCTATGGATCAGTGACGGCAGTGGCCTTAGTTCGTGGCACTAGAGAGTGGGGAGGTGTCGGGCAAGGGGTGCACCTAGTGGCCTGTGGCGCAGAGGTAGTAGAGTTACAGTGTGAGGCCTCTTTCAAAGGCCAGGTCGGCGGAGACGAGCTCCTAGGTGAGCAATATAGCATTGGGGACAGTTATGTATAACAAACGTGCGTGCCTAAAAGCGAACAGTGAGGAGGCACTGCGTAAGCTAAGGAGAGCCTAGTCCAGGTGTTGGAATAGGCTGACAGAAAGAATCGGGACTTCAGACTGAGACTAGAGAGAAGGACAGGGAGAGGAGGCACTGTGTCGGATCGGGTAGGAGCAGGGCGCAGCTAATGAGATGGGATAAGAGGTGTAGGCCAGGTCATAGATTAGATTAAAGAGGAAAATCAGGTTGAGCTCACGCGACGAATCCATAGAGGCTCAATTTGTAGGAGCTCACAGCGCTGGCGGTATGTTGGGGCTAGGGATACGCCCAACAGCCTTTTGGTAAAAGTACGCTGAAAGTTTCCCGACATGAATGCTAGTCTGTTTCGCCAAGATTTCTGAATCCATCACTTAACTCAGACTACTATCCTCTCTTCGCGTGTGCAATAACATCCACTGACACAGCCTAACTCAACAACACCAGAACGGCTTCTGGAAGCTCTAGGCACGGTCTGACGCTGTACGAGACGGACACATGTGCAGGCGCGTACATAATAATACTCGTCGTCCTACTCCATGTGTCTGCTTGGCCTCACTGTGCTTTCTCAGCCCATGCAAACGAAACCCCTGATGTCAACGGCACCTCCACCATAGCTGCGTCCAAATATGGGGAAAACAGACCAACCCCAGTAGTTGCGAAAAAATGACAAGCTGAAAATTACAGTAGGGCGGAGGGGCTATGGAAAGTTCCTATATGGGCTCAACCACCCGTCTGTTAGAAAAAGGACCTAGTGGGACCGATTTGATCTATATATACCATCAATATCGGATTGCGAATTAAATGGGCAACCTTAATTCACGGGTGTCTCACATCAGCTCAGAACTGACCATGAGAAAGGGGAAAACCCCACACCGCCCCTGTCCACTTGACGTGCTCTTGGTTACTACGCACGAGACTGACTAGGGTGATAGCGAACTGGTCTCTCCCCGCTGCCTACCCATCTCCCGCTCTACTTTTCAACCACCTCGTACACTCCCGTGCACGCCTGGCATGCTTGTTGACTTCAGTTACAAAACCACCGTGGCTCTGGACAACAAGTCGATACATCAGACGACAGACACGTCTTCTTAGATCACTACTTATATCCATGTAGATATTATTGTATATATAAAAGTACACGTAAAAACGTAGAGAGAAGCGCCCTTATATTTCGCCCACTTATCTATTTTTCTTCCATTTTGTAAGAAAGCTGCGTTCCTCTTTTCCTAGAATCCAACCAACTCTTCCGTTTAGAGCCTTACCCAACAGCAACCTGCAGCATTTGACCTGTAGATGCCTCGCGGTAGGATTTGTCGCACATCAGCTGGATCTACCATATATACTTGCCATTTGGGTTCTTAGTGTGTACCAGCTGCTTCCCTGTGACCCGTATAAAACTACTGTGGGATTTGTCATATATCCCCTAGACCTATTGTACAAACTTTCCATTCGGGTTCTTCGAGTTGCCCAGCTGCTTTCTCACGTAGCCCACAGACCCTAGTCTAAATGCACTTCCACGGCTTTATTAACCCCGAAAGATGAGATTTCCCGGTGAACGGTCGATTTGGTAATCAATAACCTCGCCCAGTAGTGCAAGCCCAGTTAGCCCTCGTGAACACCAAATCACAATACCAACGACTCCTCATTTCACTAAGACCATTGTGCATCATCTCCAACCTCCGTACTATTATCTGTCACTTTGCTCGCGCTAACCCTCAGCTGGAACATTTCCCAGACTGCGATCCTCCCTTTTTTAATTTCAGAACCACCAGGCCATCACGTTGCCTGGCTGTTGTATATCGCGCAGACGGCTTATCCTTTTCCCTGCCCGTCTAAAGCCACACTAAAGGCCGACTACCACGAGTACGATCTAGCCGCTGGGTTTCACCCACAAGAAGTCCTGATACTTCTGCATATATCTCTCTCAGGCATACTGAGGAATTCTCACTACAAGACCCTCCCGATGTCAAAGCCACCGTGCGAGGCCTTCCTATTAAACAGTGATCGGTCCAGACTCGGCGATGCCCTCCTGCTTCCTATGATGAAACGGCGATCAAAACCGCGGCCAACCCTTGCCCAAAAAGCCAAACACGGACATAGAAAAGCCACAAAAATATCCACAGAGTGGTGTATTTGCCAATTTAACAGCATGGCCTGGCCTATTGCAAAGGTTTTCACCCTTGTCTTGCATTATTTTGTGCCCCGTGGACACGGCATTCCGGTTGCTGGTTATTTCTTTCTGGAACTTCATCTATCTTCCCCCAGCAGCGAACTGCCGACAACAGATAACACACATTTATTCTCATGGAAATTCTCTCACATTTTCGGGGGGTACAATTCGTTGTCATACCCACAAATCTATGAAAATTAGTATTCCTCTGCGAACCTTCATGAAATTCTTCCCTGCCTCCTTTGTCTCAACACAAATTACCTTTTTAAGTGAACATGATTATGCATTATTGACCATTTTCCTGCGTCAGTCTTCTGAATATTGTATTTCCTGCGTTCTAAGCCAAAGTCCGTCTGGACATTCCTAAATCCGGCTGACGCATTACTATTGCCGCAGTTGACTCGGATGTAACACACAGGGGCAATGCTCTTCCGACGAGGGTGGCAAGTGTGATCTGCAAAAGCACGAAAGGAAAAAACTCCATGAGCCCAGACCCAGTAAGTGTACCAACGGCCCCAACACTTACATTTAACGAACAGCAGGATGGCGGCCTCCAACCTGGACGTTACACCTAATCGGTTCGTACTCGCCGTGTATTCTTTGGAGGCTTTGATTCATTCAAACTCTTGTCAGCCTTATTCCATTGTTGCTGTGATGTGCTAATCTCTCGTTGGAATTTGTGAATTTTCCATCTCTTTCAGTGATATTGTAAACTCTGATCATGCTTGCATGCGTGCCTCTCGACCAAGGTCCAGAAATATACTATTATTATTATTATGTTCACGTGTAAAGGCAATCAAACGAAGCAGGTTTGAGGACAGGCTGGCGGTCGACTGTGCTAAGACACCTAAGCGGCTGTACGCGCATCTCAAATGCTGCATGAGAGCCACGCCAGCCATACCAACTTTACTTCGGGCTGAGATCATTGTTGACTCTGACGAAGCTAAGGCTGATGTCCTAGCACGGCGTTATAAGTCAGTGTAGACAACGGATCCGGCAACAACCCTTTAGCCCGGTTCGCCATTTTCGGTACCCTTCAGTGCGTCTTGTTATTTTCATGTGGACGAAACTACGGCACGAATACGACCTCTCAAGTCTCACCAGTCAACCGGCCTTGATGGAACTCACGCTCTGATGTTAGGTGAATTTACCCACATCGCTGCATCACTAATCACCATGTTGTTCATTACCTCGCTGGCAGCAGGGCAACTACCAGATGGCTGGGCAGCAGCTTTTATTGTTAGGCTGTTCAAAAGTGGCGGCAAAGCTGTGGCTGTAAATTGCCGTCCAGTGAGTATACCATGTGTATTCTGCAATATAATGGAAGGTCTTATAGCCAAGAAGGTGCAGGGACAGATGGACAACTATCAACTGTTCATAGCCCAACAACATGGTTTTCAAACATCCCGTTCCTGCTTGTCGTCTTGTGTTTTTTTCTTAAGCACTGAGCTGAGGCGGAGGGTGAGGGATTGGGGTGATTCGGCAGTTGCCCCACGTGACACGGCCAGGTGCAGTCTCATAGCCATGCACGCGGATGAGCCTCAACCAACCAGGATCACCGCGGACAAGTCCAACACAGGCTCGCAGTGAATGGCCGTCTTCTAATCTACCAATTATGTCCCCTAATTTAACATGTCTCCATTAAGCCGTTCTGCAACGCAACTGACGTGCTGCTTCGCGGCCCTGGTACTCTTGCAACTTTCATTCTGGTAGTTCGGGATTGGGGTCAGCTTCAATACGTCTTCTCAGTTCGGTTCACTATGATTATTACAGGGATATTCCACGGATATCATCTTCGTGGATTGCGAGCGTGATCTCGGAGTCTTGATGTCTTCCTCGATGAAACCTAAGGTCACAAAGACAGAGTGCTTGCTTCAGCCTGGAGCATCTTCGGCCCCATTCGTTGATCGTTTGGAACCTACCGTACGATGCTTTCCACGTGCCGCATACTTCCCATGTACGTCCTAGGCTCGAATACGGTGGGGCGGATAGTTATCCAGGTACGTCTGCAGAGTGAGATAAGTTAGATAGGAAGCAGAGGTCTGATACCCGTCTCGTCTCTGGACTACAAGGGATCAACCGCAACGGACTTGTAGCGGTGGCCATCTTCGTTCATACTTTTACCACGTTTATTGTTTAACTGAACGCTGACTGCCAAGCGCGTTGGCCATTTGACCGTTGCTCTTGCGCACGCTCTCACGCACGCTCCCAAATACACGCTAGCCACTATCTCCCCCAAATCGCCTTCTCGTTCTCACGGGTCGTGGAGAATACTGTTCTGGTTAACATATTTGTGCAGTGCCGCACATCAGAGTAACGTGCAGGTGGTCCACGCAGTACAAAGGACCGAAGCACGCGTTTACTAAGGAAACCGCGAAGTAAGGTCTAATCAACCTTAAAATTGGTGAGCCCGACGTGATCCCCACGTCAAGTGAGTTTTCTTGTTTTCTACCGTTCAAGGTCCCGTGTGCGTACGTTTTTGTGTTTTATTGTTTCCCTATCTGTTGATTTTTTTTGGTCGGTTTACCAAATAATTTTTTTTTGTCCATATATATTTTTGGTGTCAAGTTCGTTGTGATTTTTTTTCGCGAAGACTTTAGTGCTTCATTGGTCGTTGATTTCTTTTCCCGTCTGTATCCTATAAAGTAATCGCTATGTCCGCCGAACAGAAACCCTGCTCAGACCCCACCCTTGGGGCGACCACGCTGCACATACTGGCATTCACACCTGCTGATCCTGAACTCTGGTTCACGTTGGTCGAGTTAGAATTCGAAAACTGCCGTATAACCAGTGACGCCAGCCGTTTCAGGTGGGTAACAGGCCGCCTCCCGCAGGAGGTCGCAATGTAAGTCAGGGACGTAATAATCTCTTCCCGAAGCTATGAGGCCTTAAAGGAGGCCGTCATTGCCCGTACGACCCCAACGCAGGACCAACATATGCAACAACTTCAAAACGTTGAGCTTGGAAGTAGAAAGCCCTCCGAACTGCTGCTTGAGATGCAGCGCTTGAGAGGACCGACGGTAGGCGAGGACCCGCTCTTAAGGGAACTTTGGCTGCAGCGTTTGCCGCATAAGGTTCCAGTTTTACTAAGTGCCACGCGCAAATGCTCGCTGGAGGAAACCGCAGCGATAGTTGATGACATTATGTCACGATACAAACCCGCTGTAGCTGGAGTAACCAGGCCCTCCGTCACAACGTTGCCTGCCTTGCCAACATCTAACGACTTCGATTCAGTTATGTCTAGAATTGACGCGAGCCTGCAACGCCTAGCAGCAAGAAGAAGTGGGTCACAGGAGCGGGACCGTGCACGCTCACCTAGGTTCCATAATCCATCATTGCGACGAAGTTTCGTCGGTTCTTCAAAAGAAGGGTATTACAAATACCACAGTCGCTTCGGTGAGGGAGCCAAACGATGAGAACCAGGGTATACGTTTCCCGGTTATCATAAGGGAAACTAAACCCCCGGCCCGTGGTGGCGGCCCACGAAGCCGGATATCAGACCAACAGTCGTCTTTTGAACATAAGGGACATCATTTCAAATAACCTGTTCTTTGTAGATACTGGTGCCGAAGTGAGCGTCCTCCCCCGAGTGAAGGACGACAATAGCACGCCGCAGGCCCAAACACTACGCGCTGCCAATGGCACGGCCATCCCAACGTCTGGCCAGGGAACGCTCACCTTAAACTTGGGTTTAAAGCGTAATTTTCGTTGGGTATTCATCATCGCCGACGTCCCGTACTCAAGCCAAGGCGCTGACTTCCTGCAACACTTTGACTTGTTAGTTGATGCACGGCGCCGCAGAGTGGTGGATAGTCAGATCACTTCCGCTGTTGCGGGTTATAATTCGCGAGTGAATCATGTCACGCCTTTTTACGTCCAACCACCGGCACACCAACGTTATAGCCAACTCATTGCCGCCTACCCAGCCATGTTTCGGCAGGCCGGGCCTCTCCCAGCAGCGATGACCAGTGTCACTCACCATATCGATACTAAGGGACCCCCAGTGTTCAGTAGGCCGCGTCGGTTAGCACCAGACAAGCTTCGTGTTGCACAGGCTGAATTCGAACATATGCTAGAGCTGGGTATAATACGCCATTCTAGTAGCCCTTGGGCTTCCCTTCTTCATATGGTCCCTAAGTCTAGTGGCGAATGGCGACCCTGTGGTGATTACAGAGCGCTTAACAAAGTCACCGTCCCGGACCGATACCCGATTCCTCATATACAGGATCTTACTCCACCTTTATCAGGTTGCTCCGTCTTCAGCCGTATCGATTTGGTTCGTGCGTACCACCAGATCCCGGTGGCAGGGGCCGATATCCCTAAAACTGCCGTCACTACGCCTTTCGGGCTGTTCGAGTTTCTGCGAATGCCGTTTGGACTCAGCAATGCAGCCCAGACCTTTCAACGGTTCATGCACGAGGCAACTCGTGGTTTGGAAAATGTCCACCTATACCTGGATGATATTTTGGTGGCTAGTTCTTCAGAACAAGAGCACGCTACACACTTACGAGCACTTTTCGAACGCCTTAGCCAGCACGGCGTTACGATCAATATCGCGAAATGCGAATTAGGCCGCTCTGATATCACCTTCATAGGACATTCTATTTCATCCTCGGGTATCCGCCCTCTGTCAGATAAAGTTTCCGCTATTAGCGACTACCCTGAACCCCAATCTTTTCGCCAGTTGCATAAGTTTGCCGGCCTGGTGAATTTCTACCGCCGATTTATTCCTCACTGTGCGGAAATGATGCAACCCTTAACCGACCTGTTGCGCGTAGGAAAGCGGAAGTTCGTGTTTCCCGACACGGCACAAGACGCATTTGCCTTGGTCAAAGATGCTGTCGCTAAAACAGCACTCATCAACCACCCCGACCCTTTGGCTCCTATTTCGGTAGTGGCGGGTGCCTCGGACACAGCGGTTGGAGCAGTACTGCAACAGTTCGTAGACGACTCTTGGAAACCTTAAGCATTCTTCTCCAAGCGCATACAACCCACGGAATCAAGGTACAGCACATTCGGTGGAGAGTCATTGGCCATCTACCTGGGAATCCGTCATTTTCGACATGCACTCGAAGGCCGTTCGTTCGCGGTGTTTACAGACCACAAGCCTTTGGTTTACGCACTAAAGTCAGCTTCGGATCAATACTCACCACGCCAGATTCGCCACTTAGACTTTGTCTCACTGTTTACTGTGGACATACGACACGTCTCTGGGGTACGTAATCCCGTCGCCAACGCCTCATCACGCGTACATCAACTAAGTCTGTCACTGACGCCCAACATCAACTTGGACGCAATGGCACAGGCCCAAACGATGGACCTCGACATGGAACAACTTCGACAAAACGGTTCCTTGAGTTTAACCATAGTACCTATCCCGGCTTCCCAGAATACCATCGTGTGCAATGTGTCGCAAGGTCGCCCTAGGCCGGTAGTTCCCGCTGCCCACCGTTATTCTTCTTTTCTGACACTCCATAATCTGGCTCATCCGGGTGTGACTGCCTCGGTGAAAATGATAACTGAGCGTTTTGTTTGGCACAATGTCAAACGAGATATCCGTCAATGGGCCCGTGCTTGCCTGCAGTGTCAACGTGTTAAGACCAATAGGCACACTAAGGTGGCGTTAGCCAGGTTCCCAGAACCTGAAACACGTTTTCATCATGTGCACGTTGACTTCGTAGGACCACTTCCACATTCGCTTGGGTGCGTTTACATACTCCCATGCGTGGATCGTTTTACTCGCTGACCTCAGGCCATTCCTATCCATCGTCCCACGTCAGAAGAGGCCGCGAAAGCTTTTCTGACCGGTTGGGTTAGTCATTTCGGTTGCCCGGCAATAGTGACCACCGATCGCGGTCCACACTTTGACGGTGCTTTCGGCAGCCTACTAGCTACGCTCGGTTGCCAACACGTTAAGACGACAGCTTACCACCCTCAGGCCAATGATATGGCTGAGCCTTTCCACCGGCAATTAAAAGCCGCCCTTCAAGCAAACGGTAACCCCTTTGGAGTGAAACAATACCATTAACACTCTTAAGCCTGCGTAGTACCGTTAGGGAGGGATTACACGCAACACCGGCCGTACTAGTATGTGGCTGTGCACTTCGTCTGCCTGGGGAGTTGGTAGCCCCCTCACCAACTTTGACTTTCGACTACGGTGACTATGCCCAGCGCCGTACGCAGCACATGCGAGTGTTCAAGGCCAGTCCGCCGCGTGAACAACAGTCTACAAGTTATGCCCGAACTGCGTTAGAAACGGCTACTCACGTAGTCCTTCGCATCGATGGCGTTCGATCACCACTACAAGCGCCATACACCGGCCCGTTTCGGGTGATAAACGTAGGGCAAAAACATTTGTCATAGATATCAGCGGACGACACGACACCGTATCTACCGACCGTCTCAAGCCTGCCGTCATGGAGTGCGAACCGCTCGGCCAATTTACACCTACTCGAGCCGCTCAGTCACCCGCATCGAGCGAGTTACCACCCGAACCACCCCCAATTACGCCTAGTGAGGACTCGGCAGCTAGTCCATCAGATTATCCAACCGTACCCGCAACGAGAAGTAACCGTCGCAGTCGCCAACTACGAAATCCCGTCCGCTTCGCCGATTTCGTGACGATTTTTACAACCGATTGTTAGCAACAAGTTGGGAAGTTCGCCATGGATTTACCAACCAACAGGCCCGTGAAATTACAATCAGTAGTTAGGATTTCATTTGCTTCTGGTTTCCTAGCGACTCCAACAACACCGAACATCGTTTTTGTGTTGTTATTACGGTCCAACATCCGCCGGCGCCCTCAGGCGCTATTTTGTTCCAGTTTACCTTGCCCTCTCTCAGGCGGATCTACACAGTCACATTGGCTTCATCCGTAGCCTCGCTGACTCCCGTGTACGTTCAAGAAGCCAACCGCTCACTGGACAACGGGACGATTGGTCAGCCTGGCACTGGAGACGGCAACTGGATGCCTTTTTGGATGGACCTGACGCGGCATTTTCCGGCTCGCATTCGTATGGGACCCGTGGGCGCCAAAACACAGTTGGACCTACTCACATCGGACCTCGAGAGTGCAGGCACCGGTAAACTCATCAGCAGTCGTTCGACGTCACCAACAATATAACGGACAAGCCACGAGGAGTTCCTGGACAACCAATAATTCCGGCTTACCATCACGATCGAAGCCCAACTCCGTCGGACTTCTAGGAGGAAACCCCTTTAGCGGTGGCCATCTTCGTTCATACTTTTACCACGTTTATTGTTTAACTGAACGCTGACTGCCAAGCGCGTTGGCCATTTGACCGTTGCTCTTGCGCACGCTCTCACGCACGCTCCCAAATACACGCTAGCCACTATCTCCCCCAAATCGCCTTCTCGTTCTCACGGGTCGTGGAGAACACTGTTCTGGTTAACATATTTGTGCAGTGCCGCACATCAGAGTAACGTGCAGGTGGTCCACGCAGTACAAAGGACCGAAGCACGCGTTTACTAAGGAAACCGCGAAGTAAGGTCTAATCAACCTTACAGACATTTTGAGGCAACCGGCTTGTCTCCATTAGCCTATCGGCGGATTCGTGGTGATCTCATCCGCATCCGTCGTTTCACCGGGAGTGATCTGGGACCACATTCACAAGCGGATTGCACGCTCAGTGGGCCAATTCGTGTGCGACGGCACTCAATGATTCGGTGAAGATGCATTCTACTGATTTGCCGTTTGTCTACCGCGTGTCTCGGAGAGACACAAACCCTTAGGATTCTTTTCCCGCTGAAATAGTGGAAGGAGTAAATGACAAAGAGTTCAAAAGTAAACCTGACCAGTCTTTGTTGGGGTTATGGAGTTCTACTCAATCTTGTGGGTAAACCAACGAGTGGGTGGTGACGAGGCTGATACGGATGGTTTCCGCCGTCTCCAATACGTAGGATGAAAATGCAAACTTTCCAGAACAGAAACATTTTGATGCACGAGCTTAGGCTGCTTATCTCAAGAGTTTGACCAATTATCCATGCAATAGGTAAACCGATTTCGCCAAGAATTTACGCGGAAATACTGAGTGTAAACGCAACGTTCATGTGATGATGGGATGTCGCGCAGCAGTCAAAGGTTGAGAACCGGTGGAATTTCATGATAATAACTAACTGAATTTCCCGGATGAAGTGAAGGTGAGTTTCCGACTGTAATTTAGCCTGTAAATGAGTGTAAGATAGAGAGTATCAAAGCACGCATCAACAAAGAAAACGATCAAATACAAATACAAGAGTGTTTCAGAGGTTTTCTATGTACGAAAAATGTGAAAAATAGTCCATCAACTGTAAATAAGTGATTCCATCTCCAGGCTTGGCTGATTCCACAATGTGATTCCGGGTAATAAGCCCATTTGTGACAGAACCGCTCCGAAACTGTTCGGCTTTTGGCGGTTATTGAGCGGCCTGCGCTATTGCACTAAGCGGTTAACCGGTGGCTTCTGAGTGGTTTATGTCAGCCGTATGAATTAAATGTTGTGCTTCGTCCCAGGCAACACATGTTGCCTAGGCAACATATGTCGTACGAATGCATTCGGACATGTCCCCTTGACAGTCACAGGGGTCTCCGAGCCGTGCCATTTAGTGGCCCGCAGTCAAACAAGAAGACTAACAAGGGACTGTCAGCGTCTGCCTAACGTTTGGTTTTCTTTTTTCTTTTTACCCAAGCAGCCCACCCAGATGGGGTTGGGTGGGTCTAGAGTACCCTCGAGGACCCAAGCAGCACTGCCCAACGTTTGCCCAATTGGGCTAGGGTTGTGCAAACATTAAGCCAGCCCATGGCAACGTTGGGCAACTCCATTGAAATGCGTTGGGCAGAGCTACCAGCACCTATTGGGTTGGGCATACCCAACGCATCGGAAAAATCGCGGAAACTGGCTATAGCCATATATATTTACTTTTCGCCAATAAATCCAATTTCGCTCAATCGCCTAATATATATCAAAACAGCATTCTCCTTCCTTTCGAGTTTAACCACTAAACTACCCCTATATATGAGCAAAATGGCCATTCTATTGAAAAAAGTAGATAAATTTATTAAAAATAATGTCGGATTTATTTACAAAAAAGCCGCTGATCGTTTTTCCATCAATCCATCCTATGCGAGGATGTTCCTGGCTCTTCTTCATGCTCATCACGGGATCTGAAAAATTAGGGCATGAAAATGCTGATATTAGTTACATCATTGGCAAATGAAGTAGAAAAAACTGCATTATGAGTTTTAAACCTTAGGCATTTAAAGAACAATAGCTCCACACTAGATTATATATATATATATATATATATATATATATATATATATATATATATTCAAATATATTACCAGACACCGAACAAAATTTCCACTCAGGAAACTGCTTAGTTACAACGGCGAAACCAGTGATAAATCCCGTGTCCAAGTAAGCACATAAACTGATGTAAATTGTAACAGCGCAAGTTTTAACGAAGCAATTTGCAGGAAATGAAATTGTTATGCGACACCATATATAAGAGAATAGCATACCGTCTTAGCCGTCTTCCTTCGCCTCGATCCCGAGCGTTGATGAACCAGCGCTTTGTATGTCTGTCAATGACAGACGTTGGCTCGTTGGAGAACCGCTCCATTCCTTTCATAGCATTTGATGTTTTGTATGATAGTAAATTTGAACAACCTACCCTTAAAGGCGGCGATCAACTTATGGTCGTTAACGGCCTTTCGTTGAGGGCTTCCTAGCCAAAAACAGCTAAGGGCAACGTCATCCCCGATGGATGCGGATAGCATGCTACGCACGGTTTCAGCCAAGTCGTAATCCGTAAACCGCTTGAGCGTTGCCGCCTGAAAAGGTTCAGTTAAAATGTATATACTCACCATGCTGGCATTCACATCGGGCGAGCTCAGAGCCTCGTGGAGTTTCTGAAATTGCCCCCACTTCTCAGCTCTTCGCCCCTTGGACGGCACAGCTGATGCGTGCGTGGCACCCAAAGCGACAGCTAGCCCATCAAAGGCACGTTCGACCTTGCCCAAACAGTTCGCTAGTCGACTAGCGAACGAGCGTACTAAGGAAACAACCTGGTAAGGCTTAACCAACCTTACAGATAAACATTCATAGTTTGGGAGGTGAAAGTGAACAAGCGAAAGCGTAATTCGGGAGAAGTGATGGAAATTAAATCCAAGGAGCACAGGAAGACTCTCGGCTGTCCCCTGAGTGTCCCCAAAGGTGATACTCAATGATGTTTGGATGAGTACATTGTCCTTTTTAGCCCCATTTTGGGCGCATGAAATAAGAAAATCTGTAACCTGATATTTAAGGGCATTCCAACGTATCTTAGTCTATATATTGAAATAGAATGTCCCTTAATCAGTGTATACTACTTCGATCGCTCAGTTCCTTTTTGTCAATTCAGTTCTGACCTGTAAAAAATCGCTATTAAATAAACCGGTCGAAAACCTTGCAGAAACGTATGTTACCAATGATCGTTGAGCTACAAGAGCCTCATTTGAACCGTCCAAGTGAGATTATGATGAATTTGTTGTTTTACCTTCTTGAAAGTTGCACGAAAAATTGAAACGCAGTATACTTTCGCCGTTATTTAAAAAAGATAAATCAACTTGATGAAGTGGAATAAAAAAGCAGAATCGCTCAACGCGAGGCGGTCTGCAAACTACTTCATTCTTCTGTACATAGATTTACATTTAAATCATCAAAGTAGTCATTACTGTTTTCCTCTGCGACTAGACAAAGCTTTATGGTGTTTCGAAAGCGCTCCGATTTCCTCTGTCTCCTATAACGTAAAACAACTGTAGTCAAACTTTTTCAGGCTATCTCCCGGTTTCTTCATAGGCGGTTCGACAGCGGCGGCTCACGTAAAGCGATCTCATGTTGCCCGTCTCTATGTTGTCTTTGAGTTCGCCATTGAGAGCACCAATCGGTCTTCTTTTGGAAGATAATCAATTTCCACAGAACGCCATTGGACTAAATATCGGGAAACTAGTTGCGTTCCTCATGGAAACGTCTGTCAGCAGCCGATAAGCATTTTTTTGAGGCCAGCTGCTGAGCTTCTTTCGTCGGTGGTCTGGGAAGTGTCCAGCCAATTGTTGTTTGCGCAGCGAATGGTTTCTTTCGGTTGACTATACTCTTTAAACTGCCGGCGAGCCTCTGGCACATTACATCTAGTCAGTAAATCGACATGAGAACTAGATACTTCTTCGAAAGTTGTCTTTCGGATGAGACCATCTCCCGGCGATAAATGTAATAAGGTCGACTGATCTCATTAGTAAGCTATCTACTACAAAGGCCAGGGATGTTAAATGTAGGGTCAGCTTCATCGAACCGTTAACATTACTTGCTATAGCTGTGCTGATCACTACAAAGATAGGCCCGCTGACTAATTCATATCGTTCTGTAGGCTTACGCGTAACCATCAAACTGTTCGACACCGTGTCCAAAAACGCCACAACCTTCATTACTTCTTTGGAAGACACAGTGCCCACGGCAATAATGGGTGAACTCAGGGGTTTGCAATCACCACGTTCTGTTGAGCAGGCAATCTTGGGTTCATCCAGGTGCATATGCCTGGTGTTTTGTGGGATGTAGTAGCGGGTGATATCTACTTCGGCATCCTTTCTGATCACATTTCACCCTGAAGCAGCATATTGGGGCCCGGTGAGAGTCATTCAAACACAAAGCACGCGTTTTTCCTTTTTGCTGCGGACCACCGATTGGGTACACTCATCCTATGAAAAGTCGAAAAATCTAGTAACCGACGCTGAGAATTGCATAGTTTGCACCGAATTGACCTCGTGGGCTTTAGGCTTATTTAAGGTGAGTAAGTTTATGGTTCGTTTCGGTTATAGTTGTTACCTTTAAGTTGCTCCGGTGCTGATGCTGATTTGTCAGCCTGCAACTCTCGCTTCCGACTTATCCAAATTGGCTGTTGGCAATGCGGGACCAACGACGTTTGAACTGCGCCAAATCAACAAACGTAGATTCTTACCCGGGACTATTTATTTTTCTTAGCTTCCACTGCCCATCGGCTTTGTAAACCAATAAGTAGACACCGGGCAATGGACTCTAGTGTATGCAATGCATTCAGGGCAGACTGGTACTCTAATTGTTCCAGTGCTTTACTGCACTTCTGCATTTCTATCATCGATTTCAACAACAAATCAGCGTCGTCACTGGCCGTTTTTGCCTTCGATAAGACATCATCAATCATACTTCTTGCTACTTCAAATAGATTTACAGAAACGTTTTGATGATTCTGCGTGCTCTGATGTACCCCACTTTGGATATAGCACCTCAGGCCCTCCCACGGTAATAATGTTTCAAATAAAAAGAACACTCCCAAAATCAACAGTTTTTACTCAATGAAATTTTCGAATTGTTTCATGAATCTACAGTATTGTTCAGAGTGCCCGTCAAAAGGGGCCAGCTTTAATCCCGTCCTGTCGAATGTCGGTGGCTTCAAGAAGTCTTATGAATTTATATTCGTCAGTGGAATTACCATTTAGATGCCCATATTGCTAACTACATGATTTTCTTGCTGACCCACGAAAATGAATTCCCAATTAAAAGGGCTCTGTTTCCTCCATGGCTAACCACAACTGACTCTTTAGTTCTATCACTCTCATTCTATGAAGAAAGACTTCTTCAAACCCGCCATGACTAGGGATACATGACTTGGCACTGAGAAAACTCGTAGATTGATCATTATCCAGGGAATAAATAAAGATAAGACCACCCCTAGAGACTTACCGAGTTAACTCCCGTAGTTTCATAAACTCCATGTTTCCTCTTCTGGGCATTTCAATCAGTCTTCTTGTCAAGGCCCCACTTGAGCGGTGTAAGTCACAAGAATCGCAGTTCGAGTAGCATGTAGCCAATCCACATAGATCTCAAAAAGCAAAAGAAGATTGATTCGTAGTTTCGAAGGCACTTACTTGAAAATCAATGAAGGAACAATTATGTAAGAACTTCATGCATGCAGCCAAATAGACTAAACAGTAAAACCCAAAGGTTCAACGTTTAGTGGTCCAAATTCACGAGGCATGTAAAACATTTGGAGGGATTTTTAATATATGTTCTTCACAGGTGATGCAACTGTCCCATCAACCCAACAGTTACCTGCCGCCAACGGCAAGCCTGTTGCTACTTACGGCTGCAAGTCACCCAAGCTTTATTTAGGCTTACGTAGCATCTTCCACTGGGTTTTTATAGTAGTAAATGTCTCCTACCACATGCTAGGTATCGATTTCACTGACCATTTCAAACTACTGGTTGACGCACGATGTCGGAGATTTGTCGACCGACAGACGTATCTTTTCTTGACCGATTCATATTCTTCCGTGAATCTCATCACGCCTCTGCACACCAAACCTGAGACCCAAAATCCTACACAGAACTTCTTCTAGCTTATTCACAATGCTCAGGAGGTCCGGTCCCCTTCCCGCTATGAATACTAGTGCCACCCACCATATGGTCACCAGAGGCCCCACAACTTTTAGCCAACCCCATTGCTTGGCACCGGATAATCGCCGCATAGCACAGAATGTGCTTTAATAAATGCTAGAATTAGGAATAATACGCCGTCCTAGTAGTTATTGGGCGCTGCCTCATCATATGGTACCTAAAACTAACGGCTGCTAGCGTTCCCATGGCGACTATGTGGTCCTGAATCAAGCTACGATCTCAGGTAGGTACCCCACCCTGTATATTCAAGATCCAACTTCTATATATGGCTTTCTGTTTCCAGCCGCATCGGCCTAGTTAGAGCTTATCAGCAAGTCCCGGTAGCAGAGACGTCTCTAAAACCAGTGTCACAACTGCAGTCGGATTATTCGGGCTTCGCGCATGCCATTTAGGCCCAGTAGTGCAGCTCAGTTCTTTCAAAGGTTTATGCATGAAGTAATACGCGGTTTGAAAAAATGTTTACGTATACTTGGACGACATTTTTGTGGCAATATTTTCAGAGGAACAGCATGTGACACACGTGCACGCTGTTTTCAGCGCCTTAGCCAACACTGTGTAACCGTGAACCCTGTCAAATACGAACTAGTTAGGTTCATCACCGCATTCCTAAGTCACGGCATTTCAGTCTTGAGGATAAAACCTCTGCCAGGCAAGGTAGCGGTAGTTCGTGACTATCCCGAACCTCACTCTTGTCGGAAGTTGCGGCAATTCTTTGACTTGGTATTAATGTAGCTTCTCACAGACCGGCGTGGAGGTAAGCGAAAATTCACATTTTCCAGCACAACACAGACAGAATTTGCTTTGATCAAGGAAGCAATCGCCAAAATAGCATTGCATGCAAACCCCGACTCTTCCGCTCCTCTGGTATTAGGAACACAGGCTTCAGACTCGGCTGTTAGAGCAGTGTTGCAACATTTCGTCAGTAACTCATGAAAACCAATACCTTTCTTCTGTAAACATCTCAATCCTGCGGAATCTCGATATAGTGAGTCCAGCATAGAACTGCCCTCAACTTATCTGGGCACGCGACGATTCCGGCATACACTCAAAGGTCAAACGTTCATAGTGTCACAGATCGTAAATCACTGGTGTGCGCTATCCAGTCAGCTTTCGGCTGATATTCGACACGCAAGATTTGACACTCAGACCAAGTTTCGCAGTTCACTACGGACATGCGACGTGTCTCTGGGACACACACAAACCGGTAGCAAAAGCACCGTCAAGCATCCACAATATCAACCACTAACTACCGGCGGGCATGAATTTAGAAGCAGTCGCTGCAGCCCGAGCAACAGACTCTGAAGTCGAACAGCTCAAAAGCAATAACTCTTTTCGCCTAGTGCCAGATCACCCTTCCGACTTCTAAAGTAACTATTATTTCTGATGTCTCACTGGATTAACCTCTACCACTAGTTCGTGCAAATTTTCGCCGAAAGGTTTCTAGCAGTCTCCACAACTTATCGCACCTTGGTGTGACCACCTCAGTGAAACTAATCGCCGAGAGAGTCATTTAGCCTTGTTTCAAATACGACGTACGTCTTTAGGCCCGCGCTTGCCTTCAGCGCCAAAACGTTTAAATACACCCCCACACTAGATCTGAATTAGACACATTCTCTGAGCCAGACACCTTTTCATCACGTACATATGGATGTCGTAGGGCCCCTTCCACTACCCATTGGTTATGTCTATATCCTCACGTATGTAGATCGTTTTACTCGGTGTCCACAGCCCAAACTCATTCTTCATCCTATCTCAGCGGAAGCTACAAAATCATTTCTTACTGGTTGGGTAAGTCAGTTCGGTTGCGCTGCTATCGTGACCACCGACCGTGGTTCTCATTTTGACGGTGTCTTCCACGAGCTACTGAACACATTCGGTTATAGAGACAGCAAGACTTCAGCCTATCATCCTCAGGCTGATCGCATGATGGAGTGCTTCCATTTCAAACTGAAAACTGTCCTTCGTGTTCGTGATAATCCTTCATGCAGTAACTTTCCACCGATAGTTCTCTTAGGACTGCGCAACCCTGTTAAGACCGACATTCATGTTGCATCAGCTGAACTTGGTTATAGCTGCACATTAGGACTTAGAGGTGAGTTGGTTTCTCAATTACTACGTGTGAGTTTTAATATACGGGGATTTTGCAAAATATTTTTCACACCAAATGCTGATGCCAAGGCCCATCCCGCCACGGGAAAAATCCCCCCAGAAGCTACATGTTTACCACTATAGTGACCGCCAGCCATCTGTTTATCGGAGTAGATTTCATGAAATCACCAATACAACCGTCTGACTCCGGCTCGTTTCGCGTGATTCAGCGGAAAGAAAAGAAATATGTTGTAGACGTCGATGGTAAGAAGGAGACCATCAGTATAAACTGCCTTATGTCACCCTTTGTCGAGCTAGAACCTCCCCTGGACATTCCGTCTAATGTTTTCACCTGCCTATAACCTCCGGTTAGTCGTCCTGAGTTGGCATTAAGCAATCCCACTGAAGACTGCCCGTTACCGGTTGCAACACCAAACTCTACGGAACATACAACTGCACTCGTAAACAGGAGAAATCAATGTCGCCGAGAGTTTCAACAGCCAATGAGGTCCGTAGACTTTGTAACCGTTGTAAATACTTAGGTCTTGTACATGGTCTAGTTATACGCGACTGCAGGACCAGGTAGTTTATCACGACAAGAGCAATGACAGCCTGCACTGGGCCGGTATGTCCTCAGTCGAGCACCCGTCCGAGCCCCAAGGCGCACCTTTCTTGAGTTTCTCGTTCTCCAGCTCATCCCGTCGGGCAGAGCCACATGGACTATGAGGATTTCGCACGGCTCAAACACAACGCTCATTGAATCATGGCTGGAATCTAGACGCTGGCTCGTTCATCAAATCAATAACCACTACGGGCGAACTAAACTTTAGAGTATGCCGAAAAACGAAGAACCCAACAACGCAGTCACTACTCTCACTGTGCAGTGTCCTAAGCAGAATGTACCAGCCTCAGACTCATCGTTGAAGAAGACGCAATTCTGCAATCGATGCACAGCGACCAGTGTGAGTCATGGAGAACGGCTTTTTCTGGCTACGTTGTCACGCCTGATTGCGATGGAAAGCATGAAAAATGTCTCTCGCTGCCAAAGCCGACTTACCAATGAGGAATTGAAACCTAATTGCGTCGGTCTTCTGGAGTGGGGTCCATATAGAGCTACCGATGTGACAGACTCTTACACACACTAAAACGTTTGTTTATCTGGACAATTACCAAATTTGGGAGCCCTATTTTCTCCACTTGTGTACACTGTCCGCACGCTCTTGCGTTCCTCCCATACACGTTTTCCCGCTCCAGCTTTTCGAGCTATTCTCCCCTGCGCGCTTCCGAGAATCATAGCCATCGTGTTACAAACCGAGAACTAAGGGCCATAGACACGTTGCGGAAGCATGTCCTGACTAAATTTAGGAGAATTCTAAAGATGTCCACTTGCAGCCTAGATTTGTCCTGCATCCAGAGAGCAATCAAAAAATTGTTTGTTCATGATTCGCTACGTCTGCCTTTGGTTCTCTCGCCTGAGCCTAGGAAGTGTACCAACCCACCAAGCCCTCCACATGAGCTCGTGGAATCAAAATTACTTTCTTCTCCAACCTTTTCAAAAAACCCCCAGGCGGACCTTGATATGCATCCCACACAGCTTGCTACAATGGGTAATGTATTTCTGTAGTTGACGATGTACTAGCCAGTGTTGCTCCGTTAATCTACCGATTCGTGTGCACTGGTTATTTTTCAATTAAGTATTTAGTTTAATAAGACATATTTATGAATTTTTGTCTTCTTGCTGTTTATCCTACCCCTTTACTCTAAAACTAGTGGGACGGTACCATGTACCAAAACATCGTAATGCCAGGAAATAGGTAGTAAGAACTGTAATCGTTTGTCAGCACTGCACCAGCCGCATTCGCGCCCAAGCTTTTCTTTCAAACACACATAACCGCTTCAGAGCTTGCCTCTGCGTCGCATGATTGGACTGTCCGAGATGTTGCCTAATTTTAATACATCAACATTGCAACGCACCGAGATCTTCGGTGTTTGAGCACCGCTATCAATTTATGTGTCCAAAACCTGCCATCTAGCATACGATCTCCATCAGTTTCCATATCTTGGAGATTACTTTGGGCATAATCAATATTTCCCATTATTTTTAGTGTCTCAGTAATACGTATTGCTACACTGTGGTTTGTTAATTCTTACTGGTCTCATAATCCACCTCCACATAGTCCTTCGAACTTAAGTCCCATCAATTAATTTCGTAGTGCTTCTGAACCGTCCTCAGCTCCTCATAACAAGTCCTATATTTTTATGGGTGACAATTTTATAATAACAATACACCTATCGAACTCAATCATGGTGTTGATAAACATCTCAGTATATATCTATCAAGGCCGGAGAAGGTTCCCAGTGGTGTGCCACTGGGTTCAGTACTGGAACCTTTGCTCTTCCTCCTGTGTATAAATGGCCTAGCGGAAGAATTGAGCAACCCGTGTTTCATCTTTGCAGATGATTTGACGATAGCGGGGAGCGATTTAGCAAGGATATTAATGTTGTGCTTAGATGGGCAGAACGATGGGATTTGCCGCTAAATCTCGCCAAATGCCATTTTCCTCACTTCGTTATCAATTTCGATACCCTCAAATCACTGTTATTCTACACCACCATGAGCTCCCCCGTTACCTATCGGGAAAGTGTTACATTTTAATCCCTTTTGTCATATTCCCCTAGGATAATCACCATAAAGTCCTAAAGAATCCTCGAACCATCTTTCCGAATTTTTCTTATCCAGACGACTAAGGCTTCACACTTACATAATTTTATTGCACCTCCATTTCTACGGGTCATAATATATGTGGTAATGAATAATAATTCTGGTCAGTTTGGTAAGAGTTATGCGCATTTCAATGTATTCAATGCTTATTCTGTCTCATCAAGTGGACCCGCTAGGACGTCAATAAACGCGGTCGCAACTTGTCAAGTCGATAATCGAATCGCGACCAAGTCCCACGAAAGGGAAAAGAAGTCAAACCATTGCATTGGTAATAAATGTGCGGTGCTGTTAAAACCAACCGGTAATAAACACGTGAACATAAACCTTGGAGGCGAGCCCAGACGACGACTGCGTCAAAAATCGAAGACGTGTACAACATGGGCAAAACACGCCGTTAAACGACAGTCAAAGTAGCGCGTTTTGCATGATGTCAATCATAACACGCTGCGGTCAGTCGTGAAAAAGTAAAGAGATAGAATTTGTCACGGAAATCAACTTTTAATTTCAAATAGACTCCACAACAGAACTGAAAAATCAACTTCGACAGTGATCATCGTATTCACGTGAAATCAACATGTCAGGTTTATTTATGTGACTTTCCGTAATAACCACCAACGGAGACTCCTCTTCCAGACTACCTTCCTCTCTATCTTTATTACTTCAGATTACGTCCAATTGCCATTTACACTTGACTCTGTCAACTTGGTGTGGGTAGTAACGGCTGCCTAACTCTGATGGCTGGCTTTAATCCTAAAGTTGGATAAATCTACGGCCCTGGTATTTGATGGCATACTTGTTGTTTCTAATATCTCAATATCTGATTCGTCTACTTCCAGAGTGGTTCTCTATCTCTTGGGCATAGATGACACTGAAATTATGTATGACCTGGAAGACTGATTTGATTTGATTTCAGTAGCTGCACACGCTGGCCGTATCACTTCCCATGTAGGTAAACCATGTTTTGGTCATGTGTTCTGCCACCTGCTTTTGTGACACTTATTCATACCATTGCTCAGATGATGTGTTGTGTCATGTCATTTCCCGAAACATTCTCAGAGACCTTTTCGATTGCCAATTTCCAACGATATTTACAATACGCTTGATGCCGCTCCACAACAAAATTAAAATGTCAGACTTTCGAATGAAGATTTATGTTGATCTCTTCCATGTGTCCTTCAACCAGTCTTTTCATTCAGTATGTCAGATAAACGGTAAATCTTAGTCCTGTTTTTTAAACACATTGAGCTATTCTCATTTCTTCGGCATTGAAAGCCTGTTTAATAAATGGATCTTCGTTCCTGCCTGAGTTTTCGGTCGTTCCGAATTTCTGTTGTGCACTGGTGTTAACTTTCTGTCACTTTGCTGTTCTGACGTTCCCTTTCGTTCTCGAGCGTTTTCTCAAATGACCATACCCAATTTTTTCTCCTTTATTGTGTCCCGTTTATCTTATTACATTGCAGGACAATTCTGATTTACTGCCCGATATCCGCCTATGTGTCCGCTTATCCGCAAAAAGCTTTGTAAAATACTTCATTGTTATCACTTGTATACTCTGATAATGCTATCAAGAAGGTGTCTCGGGTGTTTCAAGAGATTTGTATCATTCTATATCGATTGTATTGCGATATACCATTCCCCTCCTTACCAGATTTCCGCATAGTCATTCGTTTCCTCTTAATGACATAGACCTGGCAATCTTTCTCAAGATCAGTTTACAATCGATTGTAAAATCTTCTTGAGAAGGATTACCCGTGGTAACCGAAACGTCCGCTATCAGCTTTCCCGACAACACTGTGTTGCTGGGAATAAAACACTTGCCCATAACATTACACGACTCATCGGTTTTTTGATACACTTCGAAAAGATCTGGGCTCCGAAACAATAAGTGGGGGAGTTTGCTCCCCAGTACTATGCATCTTGAGATGACTGGTTCTCCAAATTATATAAAAAGCCACATTATTTCTCTCGGACTTCGTGAGCCGATGAAAAATGTGTTAGACGATTTCGTGGATGAGTTCTTCAGCCCTAGCCGCACCAGTTGTGATTTCGTTGGTACGCAATGAGAGAGTTCTTTGACTTTGCAGCGATTATCGTATTACAATGAATAAAGCGCTGAAATAGTCTAGTTGTTCCAGTCCCCAAACCGTATATGTTCTCCACCAATTCCACGGCTTAAGGTATTTTTTCGAAACCTGATCTCAAAAACGCATTTTCATAGCTCCATCACTATAAGCAGTTCAGCGAACTAACCACTACTAAAACACTGTTACGTGGCTACCGTTCACTCACATTCCTTTTTTGATACACCGGGAAACCATAGTTATTCATCAGCTAGTTGATTGTGGTCACTGCATCAGTGGTTATTTCTCCTCGAACAGACTATTTTCATTCATTTACTTAATGCTGCTTGGTAATACGCGATGGTATTGACACTCATCGAGTCAATAAGTGCTTATCTATCAAGATTGTTACCAGTATTATCCCCACTTCGGTATCTATTTTTATTTTCCAGACCTCCATTCATGTTTATCTTTCATTTGACGACCTTTAAAAGCTCTGGGGACTAGGTCAGTTGCTATATTAACCCATCCGTCTGGCTACTATTATTGAAATCAGAGTTGTGACTCGAAGGCGTGAAGGAAGACATTTTCGGCATTATGTCCTGGAGTGCTGGATTTTGTGAAGATAATTGTTCTGTATACATTTTAGGTGTACGTAATAACTGCAAAATCGCCAGTAATCATAATACAACAAAGCCAGTACGGTAGCTATCATTGCAGCAAAATCAAGAACGAGAGGTTTCAACAGAACGACAAAAATGTGTAAAGTACTGGAATAGTAATAATAATAATAATAACTTGCGACCAAATAGCAAACCAAAAAAGAAGACAATAAACAAGACGTCACAACATAAAACGACAATTTATTTGACCTGAGGATTACATCTTTTTCACCAATTTTTAAAACGAGTAGTTTTGCTGAGCTGCTTACTTCCTTAAAAAACTTACCTATCCTTTTATTTGAATCAGAATAATTGACTGCCACTCGCGCTCCATGTGAGAACGATAACCAGAAAAGAGGGTCCTCACGACACAAGAACGAGGAAGCGTTCGGGATTGGAAACAAAGTGGCATATTAGGAAATTATTTGAATTCATGGAGTATGGCCTCGCCTAGAGTCTCACGAAATCGGACCACGAGTAAAGTATACAGTGTACCGTAAAGGTTTTGTATTCCATACAGGTAGGTACATTATCATAGAATGTAAATACAAAATAGATGATAAACGTCAGAAGCATGGTTTTTCATGATTATTACAATCATCGTACGTTGAATTAAGATCCGCATGTTTGTAGTCCATCACAGACATTGCTCACATTCTTTGTGACTTTCTGACGGTGGTTGGTCTGGACTGAATGTCAGTATCTGCAATGAAAACATTAGTGGTCGAAACAACGATGAAATTGACTACAGTATTGAACTGTACCAGATCAATATTTGTACGATGATCAAACCAACATTTGATCCCCGTTCTGTGCAAAAACTATACCACTAACTGACCGTAGATCGTTTCCCTGAAAAGCTTACATCGGCAATGGAAACATTCTAAGCTGGTTATTCAGAAACGTGACCTGAACTCCTGTACCGGATTCTGAACCGTAGCAGTGTGACAAGTAGTTCGGTATTGCAACAAGTAATTATCAACAGATCAATATATTTCAACGAAAGTCTGAGGATTAGTAGAATTTACAACACTCATAAGTGTACACAAATGGTTCTTAGCAAGTCTATTTGGCTACAGATGGAGTACATGAATGACGACAGCAAATTCCTTTAAACCAGTCATCAAGGGACTTTGCAAAAAAGTGGGCATTTTGTCAATAACAAGTGCTTGAGGCACGCTTCCTCTGCTGAATATCTTACGGAATGCAGGCTGTGTGAAGTCGGCTGAGGGCGAAGTTGTTCAAATCCACCTGACTAGCATGAAAAAGCATCGATAGCCACCAGTGCATAATCTGCAAGCACACACTGGCATGGCTCGTATGAAACCGGCTATGGAAGCCGTTTTTTGGGTTCAGAATATCACTTGTTTAGGCACCTTACGCAATTCTTATCGGTCCCGATAATACCGGTATGTAACTCAGGCCAACGGCATGGCAGTCGCGCAAAAATTATCATTTTGTGAACATCATTCGCATACAACGGGTGAGGAATCTGGAGTTGGGAATTCACAGTCAATAGGAGAAGTATTAGGAGATCTGAATAAGAATCGGACAACAGCCTACAGTCGGGAAAAGACCAGTCACACCTCCAATCATGACATCAGTGGGTCGAGTATGATGAATAAATAAAAAATTGTTCTAAATCAAACTGCGAAATGATAGACACAGCACTGCTCGTATCAATAAAATGGTGGAAATTGATGTTCTGAGTAGACAAAACCTTGATAGCACGAGAATAAGGTGTACGAAAAACGGGTACAAAGGGGACAAAAGGTCATCACTGATGGAAGTCGTACCGGAATTTGAATCAGAAATTCATTTGGAAGGCTTTACGTTTCCGCCAAACACTAGTGTTAGCTCGGCTGTACGCAGAGCTCTCTAGGTGGTTGGTCTCACTGGTGGAAAAATATTTGGTTTATTGGTGTGGACGTGAGAATCGTGAATATAACTGTACACAGGAAGCGCATTTTGCCACTGATGTCTGGTTGGAAACATGAGAACCACTTGGGTTTCTAGAGGAACCTGCATTTCTGCTATAACCACCTGGTATCTTGAACTTTTGCGAAGTTTTCGCCGTGCCGCTTTGGTATATCTAATAAAATTGAACTGAACGGGGACACTGGCTGGTGCAGCTATCGCCTTGACTTCTTGACATCGTTCGCAAGTACGTATTATGCTGTGGAATGTCTCATCGCCCTAAATCAGTAGTCGCTTCTTTAGATCTGGAAAATTTATACCGATAATAAATCGGTACTATAGGTAATCTTCAAACTTCGAAGATTTAGTCTGCGCTTCAGCACTGAGGACACCAACGAACTGTTTTTACCTGCTGATGGTCGGCTTTAATTTGACTTCCTGTGTTTCAGTGATACAGATGGACTTGAACTGATGGTAAACGTAGAGCATCCAATTTTGTGGGATGAATTCACTAGAGAATCCGGAAAAGAAATATTTCACAAAAGTGTGCGCATTATCACGGTTGTGATTTATGAATAATGCCGTTTTCTTTTCCACATTCAACTCATTTTTATAGAGAAGCTAAATTCCAAGACGTTTAAAATGGTCCTCGCAATTTTTAAATGTACAGTTCACATCCAACAGACCCATTCCAACGGAATAAATTTCGGCATTTCCGTACGCAAAGCAAAATTGAACATTGTGTGAATTTATGAAGTATTCTTCCATGCAGAATGTCACGGAATCTGAATACGAATATAACATGGGGTACCGCAGTACTTCATATAGTCCGCGCAGCTGTGTACAATATCATGGTATATAAACTCGACAGAGAGATGATATTCACAAGTAAAGTCATTCATGAATACCCTATCTCCTCAGCGAGAGCGAGCCAGAGCAACGGGTAAATTTTAGCTGCACTGAACGGTCAATTTTGAAGGCGAGTAACATGTTTCAAGCTTTCTCTTTGGACCGTAGAACTCTCTTGTATTTGCTTGAGTACTGGATGCTTGCAGCGACACTGAAGAATTAGCCGTTTGCTGTTCAATGAAGCAAGGAAAGATTGTTTCTGTCCTCAATCCTCCGCCTCAATCTTTTTTACATATCACTCCATGTGCTCTTGTATTGCATCTTATATTGGGCATAAGACGAGACATGGGTGAAAAATAACAGATTGTGCTTTGGTTTCTCTACGCGACAGAACGGTCAAACATTTGAAGAGCACAATCCTGAAATATTCATTTGGTTAAGGACATCAGATTAATTATTACTAGCAATTTAGTATATTCAGCACAAAAGCTGTTGCAGGGGACATCTCGTGGCCGGTGAAGAAATACCAATTCTAATTTGGAATGATGATAAATGTTTCTCCAAAACCACACATACTGTAACAAGGACGACAACACCGGGTAGGATACTTGTATTCTAAAGGCCGCACAAGTCAAGTCATGAAACACACAATCGTTTATATAAGCCCTTTTCCAGACTGCGCGGCACCAAGATTGCTCTTGCGGCTGCTTGAGTGCTTCGGCTGCGTTCTGGCCAGTTGCCCGTGGCCGATAGCTTGGTTCTCTTGGGCGTCATCTCTATCCAGTTGGTTCGATTGTCTCAGTTGACGGCTTGATCGGCAGCCCCTCACCTAGGCTATCTTGCTGGTTGCCGGAGATCCCGCTGTTTTCCCTCTGGTAGTCCGTATGGCTCCTTTTGTCTGCTTCGGGAAGCCTCCGACATATTCGCCGTCTGCTCTTTTGCCTGTGGCCCTCGTTTGGTTCTTCTGTTCGCCTTGATCTTCACGTCGTCTTTTTGCCTCAGCACTCCCCGGTAAAACACGATGAATGAATACATTCTCTATGGAGCTCCAATCCCACATAACGTGGTTCCAAATTGGCAGAATGAGAATGAAATCGCTATTCCAGCGCTAACTAAAGCTGCTCTGTAAAGCAACAGCCCTATGCTCTGCTTCCCGTTTGTTCTTTAACTGTAATGTGGTTTCGAAAACTAATTCGGAATATTTTAAATTCGCGAATTTATTGTACATCTTATTAAGGTTCTTCCGGCCAAGTGAAAAACCTCACGTTTGCTGAAGTTCTAACTTTAAAGTTTAACACGGTTAAGTTTAAAGCTTTTCTTACTGGCCGTCACCACGTTTTCGAAGTTGACCCAAATCAAACTCTTGCCCAAAAAAGTGGATGACATTTGTAGTGAGAAACTCTGCACATAATTGCATAAAGTGTTTCTTCATTTAGACAGTCTAACATCAAAGTTTGTTTGCACCTGATTGAAAATATTCATGAACATGGGTATAGTTTCACAAGGACGTAAGCAGACGGAGAAATGTCAACACTGACTTTGGCCTCATCATGTACATTCAGAATGACCGCATCTTAAGACCGAATGGATGTCATGGATTATGACACCCATTAACGACCAGAGAGATAAAAACACGACGATCTGGGTCTACGGGATCCTGTTCACGCTATACTGTAAAAACGCACATATTGGTGCGTAAATGCATGCAATTGATCTCGTATCGGGTTGGTAATTTTCAGCTAACTCGATTCGAATGTTTATGTAAACGGTTGTCGCACGACATATAAATAACAAATGCAACATGTTCCGGGGAAAATATTGTGGCCGGTTGCCAGTTTTTACATTCCAATAAAGCGCCACTGATCAACCACATTGTAATGAAGAAATTCATAGAGAAAATGAAACCAAAAACTGAGGGAGCTGCAATGTCCAAGACGTCGAATCCATTGCAAACAAATGAAGAATACCAGGTTCAGTACAAAAATCACGAAATATGCGAGATTTCAAGTGCCTCACAACCAACTGAAGAATTGATACCGATCGGATCGTCATGCCACGTTAATCGAGAGCTTATTCCCGTGAAAATCAATTACTTTTCTCAATTTTTTGGTAAGTGAGTGATAAACGTCGGAACGATTTACATCACCTTCATCATTTTACTGTATAAAGTGATCAGCGCGCTGTTCATTTACCTGAATCCGATACTGGCTCAGTCCGGACTATCGGCCTCACAGCTTGGTTTGACCGCACTGGTCACAAATGCTCTGGTTACATTTGCAAGGCTAATCTCAGGACCTATAATGGATCGGACGAAGAAGAAAAACCGAGTAAGCATATCTGACCATTTCTGTCAGCTTTGTAGTAATGTCGAATTTGCCCACTTTCAGAAATGTCTGAAATCACTTGCTATGCACTTGACCTATTGTACACGACCTTTGATGGAATCATATACGGATAAAAATCATATAAACATTACCGGCGAGCACACTGCAATCAAATATTATTACTTTTTGTTATCAATTTGAGTTTCGCTAGCAAGAGATTTGATTCGTTGATCAAGTAATGCACCGTTCGTTTTCATTGCCAACAACGCCAACTGAGTACCTTGTCGTCGTTCCATCGTTTTTTAATCAAGCAGTGTATACCCATCGAGGTGAAATAGGGAATCGAACTCGAGATTATACGAGTGTGGATCAAACACACACACACACTCGGTACCCCTCGGTTATCCGGGTAGGCTAACAACGGCTTTTGACGTCAACCCAATAACGCGTAGCGCCCCATCGGCCCTGATCTCGGATATTAGCAACCCGTTATTCGTATAGCAATGTACAGTCTGCCCAAAAAAATCGGGACCACCTCAGCTGCGTCGAAATCCTGATATACAGGCGAATTCAACCTTATACAATTGGTACTACTCTCCGTAGCCCAAAATGCACTATTGTTTAACGAGAGAGAGAGAGAGAGAGAGAGTAGTGTCGGCAGCACAAACTAGAATTCTAATGTAAGTCAGGATTTCAACCGAAATGAGGTGATCCCGAATTTTTTGGACAGACTGTACACCTATTCAGTAGATCATGGACTAAAACCAAGGCGTTACAAACTGCATTCGTTTCAGAAAGAGTTAAAGCTAATTTCTGGTAATACTTAAGTGTGGTTTCAACCTTCGTCTTTTGTTCTTAATTCGGCATACCATTCCAAATGTAACCACGAGAGTTTATACTGAAGTGGTGCACAGTAAAAAAGCGTTTTCACGACATCTCCAAATTGGTTCCTCAGTTAAGGGAAAATCCCAATAAACACGACATTTCAAATCAGATTCTGATTTCTGACTAACACCTATTATTATAGGAATGAAGATATTTTAAAAAATCGATGGGATGGTGGCATCGATTTTTTTACATTTGGTAGGACCAGATCACTATCGTCAATTTTATTCTTGTTTTAGATGATCGTCATACTCTCGGTGGTAACCGCGGCAGTCACATTGTGCTTCCTCGTCTTACCAAAAGAACGTGAGTACGTGATGGAAGGCCAATTCAATGAAAATGGGTTTTTCAAGGCACGAGTACATCCGGATAAGAAAATAACGGATGACACTTTCGGGTGAGTTCGATGTACGAAATCCGCTTTATCTTGGTCTGGATCAGGTATGGTTGTTGTTATTTATCGAAAATCGTCAGAGCATGTATAGAAATGAAGCGCTTCTTGGATTTAAACGTGGGTGTGCAAAGAAACGGCTAATGCATTTACAAAGAAGATTGTGAAAATGTCTAGTAAAAGCGAAGAAAATTCAAGATAAAGTTCGAGGTTCGTCATATTTTGTCAAGATCAGTCCACACGTAGAATGTAAACCTAACCTACAGTGGTTCGCTGGCGTTCTTTTACAAATAACCTGCCAAATACCCTCATAGGACCACTGATATTCGGTAATAGCAGTTGGGTTTGTACAACCAAGAAGGGTTAAGCTTCTACATTGTCTTTATCTCGTCATGTATCAAGGAAATGGTGTTCATGTGTAACTGACGTTGGTGATAAGACCAACCATAGCACTGGCAGGTTTCCTCTAAGCAGTTCCAAATCACAAAGCTTCAGACTTCTCTGAAAGCCTGATGGCTTTGGTTGCACTCAGCATTTGTGATTAGAAATCAAATCGTCAAAGACTGAACTTGATTAAAAATAAGTTCACTCAACAACAGTGGTTTCGGTCACATCAATTCCGAGATGAATGAGTTTGTCTTAAGATGACCAAACAGCACGTTCTCATTCAAGTCTGGATAAATATTGTATGGTCTTACTGTATAAGAGATACCAGGCTTACGGACTCTGTTGTGTATTTGAGCATGCCGATGGAACGTAGTATAAACTTTGTGCATAGACTGAAGGTGGTATTTATATGAATTTTGTTTTTTTGATTCTGAATAGTGTGTACCTTCATGCGCTCTACTCCGAGATGGTACTTTATATATATATATATATATATATATATATATATATATATATATATATATATATATATATTGCTCTTTGTTTTTTAGTCTAAATATCTCAAACAAACAACTACAAAGTATCTCGTATTTGCAGCTTACTAGAGCTTCAATAAAACCAACTTATTCCAAAATCTCGATGACCTTGAATATTGGTCACGGACATTACAAATTGTCATTATGATAAGTGCTTTGACCAAAAGCTTTTCAAAGTACTGTATGGCACTGGATTCATTTCGCGTGAAAAAACGCGGTAAAACTGTACTTATTTGCGAAATGTAGACAACGATTTATCTACATGCCCGTCCCATTGTCTCCCTCAGTTTCATCAAATGGTGCACAAAGAGTAGCTGGCAAAAGGATTTATACTGGGTTTGGTAGACACCGAGACATTTATCATAAAAAATTAGTACGGATATTATAGGGAAGAAAGTAAGAGAACTATATGATCATCAGACAACTAATTATTGGAATAGATTAGGACGGAGTTTCCTTTTATTTCACGAGGATCCATTCTTAAAACGGATGGGCTGTACTCCTAGATTACAGTAGCTCGCTGTGCCATTGTAAAGAAGTAGCCACAGTGTTTCAGTAATTTGGAGTGGGGATTAATCAGTAGCGAATAGGTTACTCGTGGTACCGGTTCAAGTAACAACGGAGCGTTGTTTACTATCAAACTAACCAGCCGTAGTCGAATGAATGTTAAATTGATCTAGGATCCCTCATTCGAATCTCGTAGTAACTGATAAACGTACTCTTTCCATAAACTCTGTAGTCCACTTCTGTTCCCCACTGATATACTTTATCGTTGCTACTAAATAGAACAGAAGAAAGGGAAATTATAATTATCATCAGTGCATACCACGACTTTGAAAACACATTACCGGTCTCATTTGATCTCCAAACTTTGAACGAATCACGGGCTCAAAGTATTTTAGGATTTCACGAAAAAGCCTCGGCGGTATACCGTGATAATATTGTTTGGTTTGATATCATTGCATGGGTAAAAATTTTCCTTTGAATGATCAAAGCACGAATAGCGTGACTAATCAAGACTATCAGATTAGTGAACAACGTGCATGCGGAATACTTCAGCCATGGGCTAATGAGCCGAACGACATACCGTTGATCTGCCCTTGCGACAAAACCTCGACAAAGATAATTTTCAAACTGTTGAATATATATATATATATATATATATATATATATATAATGATAAACATCATGTAATACATTTGAATGCTTGTAATAAACCATTTTACTCAACCTAATCTGTTTCTCCGCTGAATCCAGTTCTAATTACAGCAGTCATCCCAGTGTTTGTTGGCCCGCTATTGCATCGGAATGTTACGTTGTGGACAAGTTATTCGACCGCATGAATGAATCCAAATTCAATTTGGTTATCATATCGGAAAATGAGACCAAATGGACTGCTTTGTATTCGATACACAGATTGCTCACTTCTCCGGCACATGAAGGGTGGACAAATAAGTCAACGGCGAATAATACGGTTTTGTATTGTTCCCATTTATCACCCCCACGGGGCAACGACTCACAATGTATTCCGATTCAAAATGAACGTATAAGTGAGTTCTTCCAGGTGGTAGCCGTTTAACCAATCCTTCGCTCTAATCACCTTAGAGCTTTGACGTGTTGCTTAGGAAAAGCAAGTGATATGCGATGTTGACCAGAATTTGATACCATCTTCGATCCGGTCATTCAAGTGAACTTTTTCTTAAGGTGGTCTATGACACCTCGTTTGCGATAAGTTAAGCGAATACGAGAAAATGTCTCATAAAAAAGGAACTATTTTTTGCATATACCACTAAATTATACAGGGAAAAATCTGTGGCCATTTCACTCAGCCTGAGCGAATGCAATGCAGTTGTCTCACGGCAAGCCGAATAAACCGGACTCATGGACTTATGCATGCCATATCTGGACAAACAGGTAAAAAATCCGCGAAAAAAGTATGACTAAGAAGGACGTTTACGCGTTAGACAGTTATACAATCAATTACTTCGGTCCACAGTACACCGTTCAGATCTTCATAGTGGACTTTAAAATAACAGTGCGCGATATTCTAGCCTATCTAATCACACATTTATGCAACAAGTGGGTGTAAACCTTACAGTTATTTGGGACAGGCTTTAGGCAGTGCCGTGAAGATCCTTTAAGCACAGCCAGTCAGATCTCCTGGGATAGCGGTAAAGATAGACTAGTCGGCAGCCTTAGGAAAATGATTTCTGAACACACAAAATGGATAACAGTTGAATGTTTCTGGTATTTCAATTACCAAATCATTGCAATCACATTTATGCAGAAACAAAATGCTAAGGACACTTAAAATAAGATCTTGTAAGTCTTTCTGAAGAAGAAGGGTTGGGTGAAAATGGATGGATGAATTTCAGCCAAGAAACACCAACACACATCCAGATTGTTCAATTTACGATCTACGTCACAACGACGCCAAATGAGAAGGTCAAGCGAAAAGATAACTATCAAAACGTATCCAATAACACCATCCATATTGGCTTAGACATGGAGGAATGGGGTGTTATCACGTTCAGTTGTGCGCCCTTAACAGGGCCGGACATTTGATCGAGTTTCCGCTGACCTTTACATCCGTTTACCAGGTCAAGTGAAAACAATTTAACATTAGATACCAGCGGCTAACCGAGACTCAGCGGTGGAAATCAGTCCAAGGAATCCACCTTCTCCGATCAACAGTTGACTGCGTCACAAATATCCGCATCAGTGACGTAAGCTAGTTATCACCAGTTGCACACTCCGGTCATCCGTGCAAGCGTTTCCCGGCTGAAATTAACCCATCCATCCTGCACCACCCATTTCTCTACATTACCGACTTAGCAAGATATTTTCCAACTGTTCGTATTGTTTCGTTTTCACATAAATGTGACTGTAATTCCCTGAGAATGAAGTCACCAAAAAAGACCCTAACGAAACCATATCTGGTTAGAACAATGGAATACCCACTATAATACAGAATATGAAATTTCACAGAATAGTTTATTATGGGCTAAATAAATCTGAAAATGTGAAAAGATGCGTGACAAAAGTGTAGGACCCCCTTTTTCGGCCTCATTAGTTACCACTTCAAAGCGTGCGCAACCGCCATGAGGATCTCCTTAAACTTTCTCGGCCTACTTTTTACAAGTCCTGTGATTGTCCTTTGGACAGTTTTCACCTAATCTCTCTTAAAGGCCGTTATTAATTCATTCCTTGACTGGTAAGCCAAAGGATTCTTGTACACCTGGCGAGCAAGCCTGTTCCAAAGGTTCTCAATCGGGTTTATATTTGGGTTGCAGACTGGCCACTGCATGACCTAAATCCCACGGAACAATAGCTCTCATTTTTTTAGCGTATGAGCAGCGAACAAGAGCATTATCATTGTGTAATATAGGGCCATTTTATAATCCACTGGTCGGCATCGTGAGCAAAAACTGTTTTAGTGTACAAATATGCACAAAGGAATCTTGTATACCACCGAGTACAACTAGCTCGCTTTGACCGTTGAATGAAAAGGCTTCCCAAACTATCACTGACCTCCTGTCATTGTGGCTTTGATTGAAAATTCTTTTACCTTTTCGGATATCGTGCCAGTTATATTTCCAAGCATCCGGTCCCTCAAAATTAAGCAGACGTTTTCCCACTTGTTTGTCTATTTCACCCCACGATTACCGTTGTTCTTTATGCAGTAATGGGAGAGCAAAATTTTCTTTTTATTTCTTTGCACTTCGTCTACGTCACAGCTTTCGGTGTTACTTGTAAGGTTCGTTTCGAAACAGCGATTCCGATCAAAGCTTTTGACGTGGACGTGGAGTGCGTTTTATCGGTGTCTAACCGAATAATTCTACCTTCGTCTGATTTCGGTAGCCTTTTGGGACGACATATTTGCTTTTTTCGGCGCACATTCATCGCTGCACTTCGGATATCGTCGTCCAACGTTTCTCGATCTCTTACAGTTTCTAACGATTTCCTAATAACCGAGTCCCATTAGGTAGAATGCAGATATTTCGTCCTTCTCGGAATGTGTTAGTTTCTTCCCGTGTCGCATTGCACAGACACAACTCGGTGTGAGTTCTGTGAGATTTATAAGTGCAACCAACGTGAATGAAGATAACCGGGAGTTGCTAGACTTCTAGGATGCATCACACGTTACTGTGCACATGACTCACGTGATTCCAGTTCCCATGATTTTATCAGTCGCCAAGTCCACAAACCGAACCAATCAGCCTGTTGCAACGCTGGTTTAGTGAAGTGTTCTATGCGAAAGTGCATCGGAATTGGGAGTGCTATATTTTGTTACAGTTATTTTTCTGCTCCAGTCAGCATGTGTCCTATAGTTTCGTTCTGACACTTGGTGCGCCGATCCGTACCATGAATTTGGTTGTTCTGATCACATGATTTCGTAAGGGAACAAAAAGGTGGAAATATATGCGGAAAAACGAGGGACGGATGGGGTCTTATACATTTGTCACACACTGTGTTCGCCTAATGCCAATGTTCTTAATTTCTCCAGGACACAGGATTTTGATTATTTCACTTCAAAATCCGAAGCAATAAATTTAAATGAAAAACCCTGCAATAGACGAAACGTTACAAATAGTAGTTGTCTGCCTCTGTAGCGGTGTGGATTCATCATTTGCCAAGTGAGCGATTTATCGTCAAAGTCATGAGATCACTTTGAGAGATTTTCATGTGGTGATAGTCCGTGCAGAACATGACCTCGGATTCATTGCTTCATTGGGAGTACATAGTTGGTCGCTCAAATTAAAGTGAATAGTATGTTTCATCTGAATCGCTTTAAATCATGTTCAGTAGAGGAACGTAACAGGTGCGGGTTGGTTTGCAGAAAAATGAATCCAGATTAAATATGAACCCAGTGACTGTTTCATTTATTTCAATAGCGTCCTTGAAATCGATATCACAGTAGCGCAGAATACTTCTAGCTTTTGACTTAGCTGGTTTGAACTTTCCGGAAATCAAAATATGTGTCAATTATTTATTTGGTCGTGTAACGATGGTGGTTATGAAACGTATTCAGCTGTGTCATAACATATCGGTTTGTGTACGTACCAGTGACCAATAATATCATAATTACCCCACCTTTCATTTTCTCCTCAAAAAAGAAGCTGCAACTTATTTAACCGTCGCGATGGGTCTTGTATTGCGAACCGTGGTATCATGTTCACATGCTCCTATATTAAATCTTCTCGAATCAATCACGTTTGGTATACTCGGACCCGGAAAGTCCCGATTCTTCGGTCAAACGCGACTGGTCGGATCATTGGGTTTCATAATCGGTGCACTGGTTACGGGTGTAGCGATCAATCAGTTTTCGAGGAACTCAGACGGATCATTTGTCAGGTTCGCATCAATCGACCCGAATGATCGGTCCACTATCGTGAACTACACGCCGTCGATCCTCGTGGGTGTGTCATTTGCAGTGATTTCTGCATTTTCAACCCCCTGTATTAAACAGAGTTCCGACAGATGCAGGCTGAAAATACATAAGGCAATACTGGTTGCATTCCGATCGATTGAAATGAGTAAATGCATGCTCAGTTGTGTACTTATCGGATTTGTACTATCTCTGGTTTCTGAGTATTTCACACTCATACTGACCACCGAGTACGGTGTGTCGCACACATTCCTCGGTCTAATAATGTCTGTGATTGTGGTGACCGAGGTGCCCATGTTCTTTGTCAGTGGATCATTGGTATCCCGTTTCGGACCATCGTTGTGTGTGAGCATAGCCTGCTTTGTCTGGACTGTCTATTTCGGCACAATCGCCTTCGTTTCCAATCCGTGGGCAATACTCGGTGCGCATGCTTGGTCTGGACTTGCGTTTCCACTGGCAAATAATGCAATTTTGTATCAGGCTGCTCTTGTTGGTCGAGATAGGTCTTTGAATGTGGATGGAAATCTGGTGGCCAGTATGCAGGCAATCACGAGTGCGATATCTTTTGGACTGATTCCTTGTTTCGGTGGATTTATTTGGGGAATATTGTTAGACTATCTGCCAGGACGGTATCTGTTTGCTGTGGCTGGGTGTTACACTTCTGCTGTGATGATTTGTGTTCCAATAATTTCAGTTGCCATTAATAGGTTGTGTTCTAAGTAATTCTGTTGTTCTGGTTATTCGTTTCCAATGCATGCGCATTAAAAGGCATTATCGATTATTCTGTGATTGCAGTGCAATTCTGTACCAGTTTATTGTCTGTCTTTAAACAAGTCATTTTGCGCCCATCGTTCTTATCGATTAGCTTCGCCTCAGTTTCAGTATTACCTTTCAGCAGACAAAAAATCCCCGATAAAATGAAAAACCAGAAATAAGTGGAAATTGTTTTTGACTTTAGAGGACCGATTTTAGTGGGAACCTTGGTCAACTGTTTTCGCTACAACCGAAAATAAGATCTTTATATACAGCTTCCCAGTAAGGGTAACATATCCCTGGGATCTCTCAGTGTATCGCTTCTGTGAAGTCAATTTTCGCGACTCTTCTGTTAGCAACTTTTCCTCAAACTTTGCTAAATTTTACCAGTTATCAGTCATTTCATCATTTTCTGATTGGGTACTCTGGTATCAAATAAAAACCGTCATGCTGACGAAATTTGAAATTATTTTTAGCACAAGTGAGGACAGTTATTTTTTTCATCGTCTGAATAAAAAACCAAATATGACGATCATTTGATTACCAAAGAATGAAGTTTATACGGCACGACTGGAACACTCATGCAACATTGAAGATATGAACGAAGTTCAGCAGAAACCGTGTCAATAAAGATTTCAATAGTCACATGATTCCTTTCAGTTCCGGGTCAGTTATAAGTTGTATTAGCAACCTTTTGCTCTGTTTGACGTAGGTATTATCTCTAGATGAAGGAACAATGATTCTTGGAATCAAAAGACCGGTTTCTTGGTTGTTGTCAGTTGTTTGTTATGCGTATCCGGAAAACCTCTGTCCATTCGGCTTCAAACATGTACACTTCTTAAGTGTTTTTTTCGCAACAATCTAACCTGTGCTTCCCTTTTTGACTTGCTTCAACCGACAAACTCAAGTCTTCGGTTTTGCACTTCGAAAATTACCGGTGAATATTCCAGATCTTTGATATACATTTATTGGGCTGCAAGATAACCACAAGGGAGCGATTCTACAATTCTCCCGCTTTATCAAATTTCCTAAGGTTAAACTCATAGAGAAGTATTAGGACTGTTTTCTGAACTGATTTCGGTTACTCTTACTTGACGATGTTCTATACTAACCAAAAAGAAACTACATTGGATAACATGACTAACCGTATTCGGCAAGCTCCTCTCAGTTATCATGGAAACAAGGTAGCATTATATACCAATGCTCTCACAAGAATGTGCAATGGTAATCCAGCAAAACGAGTTTGCTTATGTTTGAATAACTCATCACTGATGCAACTAGGCCCTTTGTTGAATAGGCGATGCGAAGACGAGGGTTGGTAAACAGTTATTCTGGTCTCAACACTGGCTTTTCGAATTTCTTTTTGACTAATGATAACGCTGGTAGTAGTTAATGTTGTTCTCGGAAGTGGGGCTATTTCCGTTTCGTTCAACATACTTGCAACGGAAATCATTCACGTTATCGCATGTCACAAACAGTTCAAATACTTTGTTTGTTCGAGCTATTTAAAACAGTTTTGTTCAGTTATTGTAAATTCAAAGTAAGGAATTAGAAACAGTTCAGTATCAGGCCACTTACAAGTAATATACGGGAAGAGGGAAGTCCAGAGACTCAACACACTCTGGGAACATATCTGTTATTGTATCGTAATAGATATTGTTGTTCATTTAAAAAAAATTACGACAGCGTGTTTGAGGAATATGAAGAGGAATATCCAACAATGACACGAGGATGAACTAGTGGGGCGATCAAGATAATAAAAATCCTTCAGTGCTACGTGACCTGCCAAACAACCCACGAAACCTAATAGGTTGACAAAGGGATATTTCCCAAGAGCGCCACATCCCAGATGAAGAGGATGTTAGTCGGATAGCGTTTTGTTTCATTTGCTGAGGCAAAATTCGCCTACGAGTTATTTGGATATCATCGGATACATTCACGAATGAGGTTTGTTTGATAACCTTTGACTGGACAGAAGTGAAAAACCTTCAGTTTATCCCAAAGTTAGGAGTTATTGGCTCTGTTAGGAAGAACACAAGTATGATTATTAGTTGGGGTCCGTTGTCTTGTGGGGTCATCCAGAAAATGTACCAAAAAAGGGAGGAACTATGCTGCGACGTGTAATATAAATCTGTACAATTGGATGACAACTTAACTGAAAGATACTTCATCAAACTTCGTTTGGTCATCGGACAAGGTGAGATTCATAAGATCACCTTAATTATTGAGGAGAAAGCACGATGACAGCTAATGCACTCATGCAGTTGATTAGAGTTGGTCCAAACCAAACGAAATTCACAACTTCCTGCAAATCAAATGAGCAAAACTGGCTCAAATGTCTATGTCAAAACGAATCGATGATCCTATGAAACAAAAGCGCCAATCAGGACGCTCACTGTGGTCAACGTCCATTGTGTGATTCATTCAGTGAAGAAAGTAGTGCAAAACACATCCACGAGAAATAATTGTGTTTCAGCCTAGTACCTACCAAGACACTCACCGAGTGGAATGAGGAATAAGCGAAAGCTGTTTGTGGATCGATGTTTTCTAACTCCTTGAGCGACTCACACCACTGATGAAACGTTAGCTGATGACTGAAAAACTTCCGGTACCACTTTCGTCCACCGCTGGGTTTGTCTGACCAGTTCGAATGAACTCCTCGTTCATTCTGGGTTAAGTGCTGATTTTTCCCTGCGAACTGTCGATGTTTCGCACGTGAAGGCAGTTATTGACAATAATTCTGAGGTCATAACGTTGTTTGATACGCCTAATCAACTAATAGCATCTGATATACATCCTGATTGACGACATAGTGGGGTTTGCAAAATGTCAATAAAGGTTCCAGAAATACCATCATAACTATCTGTCAAACACTGCAGCAAGAAATATGGATTTGTACCATTCTATACCGTTTCTTTTTTGACAGCCTTTAGTGTACCTGGAGTTTACTTTTTCATGCTAAACAACATCTTGATTCTAGTCTGGGGCATACTAAAGTCCTCTCAATCTTTCTTCAGTACTGTTCTGCCTTCTCCAAACTGTTCGTAAAAGTTCATACGCTGGCCCATGAATCTTGATTGGTTGGAAGCATTGACTTTATTTGAACAAAATTCAGTTGCAAACGCAGTCACCAATACATAACGACAAGCCCCATCCAGTTTGTTAACCACAAAGTGTATGAAATGGAATCCTCTGATTCGTCTTCGGTAACTGACCGCGTACGTTTGATCGCTCCCACGATTTATTTTTTTTAAACCTTGTACTTGGGGAATTTAGGCTGAATGCCAGTTTTTCAACGAACTGGAGGCAACAATAACCTCTATCAGAAGATACCTCATTGGTTGTGAAGCTGCCTTCGCGGATAACTAGATGAGAAATCTCTCAAATTCATTTGACGCAACTGGTCACTAGGACAGAAAAGGATAAAGTCTATCCGCTCCAAAGCGCCGTCTATGGAGCGTTTTCAGATGGGAGCTGAAAGTAATGCAGATATGCTCAGTCAGGTCCCTGTTATTTATTTGTATCGATATTGCAACTGGAGAAATTCTACACGAAGGCAAAGGCTACTTACTTCCCTATGTGTAGGTAAATATACAGGGCAAATTGCAAACCCGTCCCCTGTTAACCTCATATTGAAACAAAAGTCCCTCCTCGTGCTAAGTTGCGATGGGAAAACTTAAAGGTGGTAAACGGATTTGAATTTTGCTGTAACCAATGAAACTCCGTATTTGTGCGGTTTTGAACTACTGTCCTATGATAGAAGTGGATAACAAGGTGGTGTTTTGTGTCCTTACCGCAGGCAATACATGAAATCTCATTTGAATCAATCGCTGTTCGTTTGTTCACTTCACACTCCAATCACCATTTATACGTTCCCACACACGACCGAATATATCGTGCGCGTATGGCTCGTCTTAGTGCAACCCTAAATATTGATTATCGCAACTCGAGTCTCGAGCACCTGATTCGCCTCTAAATTTTGTGACAGCGTCTGATGAGTCCGCGTTCTCCAATCACAATATCCATTAACCAATAACTGCGTGCATAGGTTTTCTTGCACAAATTTGTATACCAAAGAATCATTATATTTCGGCACCAGTTCAAATATCTTCTGGTTTCATTTCGAGTAACCCGATCTGTATAAACAGGCTCCTCATTATCAATGCTGTTATTATTCCTAAATAAAATTCTATATGAATATCAAAATCTCTTTTGGATTTCGATCAGCTATGGGCCTTTCGTCTCATTGAGGAGTGACTGACAAGGCCATCATAACCATCAAACCGAGAACAGTTGCTGTATATCATTAAAATAATTGTTGCGCATCGTCAAATGTTATTCGGCATTTTTTTCGTCCCATTCGCTGGCTTGTTGCATGCAAACTGGTTAATGACCGTCAGAAAACCAAACTTCGTGTAATTGCAAAAGTTAACTGCAGGGAAGTGTTTTATCCGGGAAAAACCTAAAAGTGTTTTCATTCAATTACTCAATAAGTTTTTCATTGATCCAAGAACTAATTCAGTGTAAAAGGCGTCGAACTTCTGTCCTTGGTGTGATTTCTCATTGGTAGGCCTCATATTTGTACGATCCGTCACTTAAGCACACGAGCTTACGCAAATTTTGGTTAACAAGTTGACTGTGTGGTTTTTAGTTATTGTGAGAGGTTCCGATTTATCGGAAAAACCATAGACCTTTGATATGTTTACAGTCACCGAGCTACTTCAGCATGTTTAAATCTGGAAACATAAACGAGTCACCGTTGATATACTCGAAACCTGCACCTGTTCCTTGATATGTGAGTGTGTGTGCGTTTGGTTTTCCAGTCAGTAAGTGCATAGGTAAAGCAAGCCCCACATCGCAGCTTGTGATTATGTCCTAATTCTGGCTTCGTGTTTCGATTATTCAGGACCGACGAGAAATGCCTCGACCGGCAATTATCAATAAAGCGAGGTAAACACATGCATGAATATCTACAGGATGATGAGCAAACGTTTTTATTTGTGATTAACAATGTGTACAATCCGTGTTCTAGAAAAAGTCCTCTAATAGTCGCCTCCAAGGAATGACGGTATTTTTAAGGAACGCGGTGACAGAAGCTTATAAATACTTTAAAATCTTAAGTGTAATATTCAAGGAAAATGCAGCTATTACTGGTTTACTGACGTCAAACTTCGCAACACTCACAAATGATTTACCCATCAAAATTTGATTAACATGCTGACTCGGACAACACAGGGGTCAGCTGACTGACCGAAAATTCACTAGCTGCTTATTTTAGCCGGAGGGAATAGTCTCTGTCGATGTGAAGCGAATGGAGCCCGCCAATGGACTTGCCCACTCCGGTTATGCCAACTGGCATAAAACGGTTCAGATAGTCTTATTCCGGCCAATCAGCGTTCAGAAGTACATATTGACATATGCGTTCACACGACCTGCTCACGCTTCGCTAACTCACCACTGATTCACCAAAACCCGGTCAGTCAGTCGCCAGTCAGCGGCCGGCCTGTACATCAGAGGGATACATTTATAAGGGGGACCACATAGTTTGAGGTTCATAAGAATGGTTCTGCTGAGTTTAATGTGGACATGTATAGAAAATCACAAAAGAAAACAAATTCAAATCTTCGAAACTCTAGATGGTTGTAGTCTACTCGACGCAAAGTGGTCGGTCAAAATGCTAGGAGCATTCACTCGTGAACACTCGCGTCCTGATGTGGTTTGTCACTTGTGCATTGGTAGTTTCAGTACCGAACTGCAATAGCGCTATATACAGTTCATATATTGCATAGGGTATCCAAATAGAGTGTTCTCCTTCCAGTCGTCTGAGAAGCCTTCGCTGGTGAGTCAGTTCGAGACCAAATGGAAAACACTCTCGTAGATGGATAACCATGCATATTCAATGAATTTATTCTTCAAAATATGCCAAGTGTCCTACTTTTTTACTTTCCTTCATTTCAAGCAAATGGGAGCCGCATTTAGATTGGATGTCGACGGGAAGCAGTAAGTGGAGGTCTAGTGGTTCAAAACGTTAGCAGGCCACACCGGGGGTCAGAGGTTTGCATTTCGCCATCACCGGTCACTTTTGGTGGGAGATAATAATCCACTGTCGTCCAGCTCGTTATCACACCTGACCTCATGGGACCTTCTGTGGTACTTCACTAAAAATCTCACAGTCTGGTTTCCGACTATGTTTGTTAGTGCAGTGGGTCTATAATGTTATGGGATACACCCCTTCCACTGCACCCATGAGCATACGTGAAATGATAAAAACCATTGTTGTGAACGTATTCCAAAGGTGAATCATCTTGCCTTTCAGAGTTTTCATCGGACGGAATTCTAATGTGGTTTACTGAGAATATTCTCCGTAGTACTTCAGTCGTTCATTCAAGGGAGAAATGAAATGGTGGATAATAATCTACCTAGTTAATAATAGGGAAGTACTCCCATATCGATCCAATCTCCCATGTCAACTCTAAACCATTCATTTTTGCTAAGAAAGAAAGACTCACACTCAACAAGAGGTGGAGCACTCATAAGTATGGCTTATCGTCTTAATTCAACCCTATTCACAATCTTTTCAGTCATGTTCAATCAAATCAAATTGAAAATTCTTTGGCTAAATCACGGTGGTTGCAGTCGCACTAATTGGGATCTGTTAGAGGCTCAAGACACCTCCAAGTTTGTCTGCCCAATGGAATGCACCTTTGTTTCAATTTGATTTTGGATGCAAACAAAACGTGTTCTTTACTAGGCAGAAATACATTAGGAAATCCATATTGTTTAGATGAACAGCCCACATCCAGTTCTGTGCTTGCTAAAAACAAGCAACCGATTTCGCCTTTCTTCCCCTAGATTAACCTCCCTTTCTTTATTTGTTTAATTTGGACTGAAGATGGTTTGGAGTGATTCGATCGTCATTAACGTCTGTTGTTCGTATCCCTGTGTTGAATTGTAGCGAAATATTTACAGAATTGTTCATCGTACGTGCACCATTATGCGCAAATTCTCAATTTGTTTTCACGCAAATGGAAGATACTCTATGCCTTGTGATCAGCATCTGGTGATAGGTAAAGCATGTTCGTAGCTTATCAACAGAGTGAAAAAAAATTGCGCAACGTTGATTCTGTCCCTATGGATCTGGGCTGCGATTAAACAAGAACCGGATCCTATTTTACTCAGATCATCACAACAGAGAAAAGACTGGAAGAATGCGAGATGAAGCTGTTATCTGTTCATTATTAGGAAAGGCTAACACCAAGTTTGCCAGTTTATAACTGATACAGTAAATAAAAAATAACAGCAGCCTTAGATGATTTGAGAGATAACTCATGGCTTTCAGTGGGAGACAGAAAGGTTCTTTTTTGCATTGGTGAGGAGAAATACAGACACGTCTTGTCCAATGTTATTTGACCGCATTTATACTCAGTCCTATAAACGTATTTTGTATCTGAAACTGGAACTACGGACGAATCTTGGAGTCTGAAAAATGATGTGTTCCCTTCGTCCGCACTCCCATCAAAAAGTGACGCTCATCAACGTAATCTCTTCAACCGGAGCAAATTAGAATACTTTTTGGTGGGTGAGATATGGATCATTGCATCTTAGTAATCAAAGAAGGCGTTAGATCGTGATGTCACATACAAATTCAGTTGCACACCGAATGACTTTATATGAGTGACTGAGGCTGATTGGCGCAGAAAATCCTACTGGAATCAGTGGTAGTTTGTGAGGTGAAATGAACTCGAACTCGGAAGATAATCCACGCGTACACTGGATGGAACCTATGCGAAATCCCCCGGATAAAGTTGCTCATTGTTATCACGTAGTTACTGCACGCATCAAGAAAAGCGAGGAAAAAGACGTTACTGCTTGAAATATCGTGTCTTCAACATTGATCAGAAAAATAGAACAGGTTATCTATTTGTGCTTAACCTCATGAGTCAGCATTCTGGAAAATATAACTAGCTTGTGCTAAAGCTAATCTCAGTATATAGAGTGATATATATTTCCAAGCCCACGGCTGCCAGTTTCGTCGTCTCCAGGCTTACGAAGTCACTTCGATTATCTAAGAAACCATGGAGGCACTGTAAAGCTGTTTCATCCTTGTTGGGGATCATCAGCAGTGCACATCCACCTAGACCCCAACGGGGACTCGAACCTGAAGCGAACGATTGAGAATCGAACACCTTAACCACAAGATTGTCCGGGTTGGCTCTCAACGGCTTGTTGAACATCTACACTACATGATATAGCACCCTTCTGTCACTGGCTTTGAACGGTAACAACCTGCTTGCTGCATAGTGATCGACTCTTATGATGAATGACTTCGCTGTAGGGGCCGAAGTACAACCAAGGCATGCCGTTATGAACAACCTACAGAGCTTGGTTACTATATACAATTGAGAAGTAGGAGATTAGATTTGTATAATGGGTTGTTGCCGTTCAAAGGCAGTGACGGAAGGGTGCTATATCATGTAGTGTAGATGTTCAACAAGCCGTTGAGATCCAGCTCAGATAGCCTTGTGGAAAGGTGTTCGATTCACAGTCGTTCACTCCGGGCTCGGGTCCCCGTCGGGGGCTAGGTGGATGTGCACTGCTGATGATTCCCAATAAGGATGAACCCAGCTGTACAGTGCTTCCATGGTTTTCAATGGTGAGTTGAGCGCTGAAGCTGCATGAGTCATATTACACAAATCTAATCTCCTACTACTCAATTGCATATCTAAGAAACGTTTACTTTCAGGAAACCAAACAGAAATTGATAGCTTGGGAAAACCGTCAACTAAAAATGCAAATGCCATAAGCATCGGAAATGATCACACTGAAAAGATGATAAAGGCACAGCAGATATTGTCAAAAAGAACCTTAACATTGCTGATAGAAGAGTGAGAGTAAAACGTCTACGCAGGTTTACTGCACAACTCCCATGTCCGTTCAAACTGATTGTTCCTGAAATTTAAATAGTAGTGGTCGAATAAAACGACCACCACAAATTGGACGAAAATTGACCGAGGCAGTTTGGTTTCACGTGATCATTTAGGGGAAAAAACGAGCTGATCGATATTCGACTAAACGGTGCCTGGCCAACGAAATTCGACTAATGTTTATGAAACTCTGTAACGCGTGTCGTGCACAGACGGTGATATAAACAAGTCTCAACATTTTCTCCTCTTCGCCTGACGTGGTATGATTTAACATATATGCATCAGTAAAGCACATTTTTATTCATAACTAAGTACTCGATTCCGTGAGACGCACAAACACGCCCATAGAAACGAATTATTAATATTTCAAGGATGCTTGGAATTTTAAATCTTCCACAACAACGGGAAGAGCATCAATCAGCTGAATCAATATTTCACATTAGTCGAGAGCTCATTCCCGTTAAAATGAATTATTTTATTCAGTTCATTGGTAAGTGTACTTGATATTTCGTAGAACTGTTTTGATTGCTTTCGCGTCTACAGTGATAAACGTGCTGATTATTTATCTGAATCCAATACTGGTTCAGTCTGGTCTATCGATCTTTTACCTCGGATTCATTTCACTTATCTCGAATTTATCGGTTCTGTGTGCAAGGCTGATCTTTGGACCAATCATGGATAATGCTAAAAACAAAAATCATGTACGTAAAACCGAAGTTGACCATATTGATCACCATCCTTTCTTATTGATTACGTCACTGATCAGATACTTGAAAAATCTTGTTTTACGTTAGTCCTTTGGGCCACAGTCATCTCTAATCTGTAAAACCTTAGGGAAGATCAGTGACTTTTCAGGACGAGTGGTGTAAAACCTTTATCACTAAAGTGTTCTGTACGTATTGCTTGCTAGACTTTCTCGGCGCAAAATGCACAAGCCGTCTACTCAGTGATCAGTGATGACATCAGATTGACTGTGAATTTGCAAGCTCTCCACAATACGCTTTACCGCACTAGATTTACTGTGGTATATCAACAAATCACTAATTCACACTGGATTACTTCGATTCACCGTTGGTGCTGGGAGCCTAGGTTAACAAGTGCTTATACAATGAAGTAATAAAATTTTTAATTGTTTTGAATCAAGATAATTTAATTTCAATAGAAACATATACTTAGGTCTATACGACCTCCAGAACTGAAATTATGCATGGTTCACGGACAAACAAACAAACTAAATTGTCATTATGTCATTTAGAAACGGTAGTCGTCGTGTTTTCTGTTCAACAGATTCTTCAAAACCTTGTTTGATTTGTGCGTCAGACTGATCAACAATAATACGGCGTTTACCATCAGAAATTTCAACTGGTGAATCTCATCTAAGCGATACTCTTTGGAAGCCGGTTTTTACACCTACGGCGGTAAATTCAGACTTCCAAGCTGAATAAAATCATTTGTTATGGCAAAGATAAAAGACGAAGCAAGGCGCTTACGCAGGAATTATCTAAAAAAAAAATCGGTTTCTTAGTTTGCCATTTGCAGATGCACAGGTGTTGTAGCAGATTTTGAGGCAAAACAGAAGCTTTGATGTTTACTGAACGGATGAATTGCATGCTGTTATTAGAGAACGCTCAGTATATCCACCATGTCATAAGAAATTGTTTCCAGAACTTACGTTGTCTGTCCCGTGTGAAAAGTACATTTGTGGATCTGGGTGAACTAGATTCCACTAAGCTAGAGTTCAGCAACCCAAAAGTTCCATTGATTTTATCGACTGATTTCAAATCAGTCGGAGTTTCATGGTCTTTTAGCCCAGTCAGTTTACCAACTTCTGAGAATAAAGAGGACTGAGTGATACAGATTGATTCATGTGTGCATAACAGCAGCATGAGTTTTTCCGGGATCCACCTTCATGAACTAATCAAATAAATGCGTAAACTTTCGATCTTTCAAGCCTTAAAATAGGAACATTGCCACCTGAAAATTAAAGCACTCCTAAAACAGTTTATTTTATTTAAGCTTGCGATGACATGAATCATTTGCTTCAGAATACCGTGAATTTTAATCTGACCGAACGGTTTTCTTTTTCGAAGGAAAAACCTTTCATCCATTGTCTTTATTGCTTTTTGGAAGAGAGCAAGTATTTTAGTGTTACATCTAATGGAATTTTGGCTGTTTTCGTGACATTTGGTCTAACAAAAGTCCGTAACTACAGCGACCGGTTCACTGAGAATTCATCTGTGTATGGGATAAGCCTCAAGAAGTCTCCTTGTGAGTGAATTCTATACGGAAGGTATCGCTGGACATACTGACGAGTAAACTTCCATATTTAAATCACTGACAACTTCAGACTGCCTCGTACAATCACAGATACCGTGACTTCTCTGAGGTACGACGATCTTAACCGTCTCATTCAATGCATTGTAGAAGAGTGTACTTGAATCTTTTCTGTGAAATAAACGGCACCTAAAATTCTGAAAAAGTACGTTTATAAGAAAATCTTCAACCACAGTATAGTGGGTTAAGACATCTTATGAAGCATGGTGGCAGAATATTCGATTAAGAAGTTACTTTTTCGTAGCACCGCTGCCAGTGGTTGGTACTCATCTGTTTGGCAAACTTGCCATGCAGGATATTGAAGTTTTGTAGCCCGCTGAATTAAGGAAGACGCGAAAGGGATCAAATAGTGCTATACTGTTACACAGCAATAAATTTTCAAAAAATGAGGCACAAATCAAAACCACAAGCATCGTAGGTTGGTTATTCAATGTCAGTATGTATATTTTTCTACCTCATGGATAGAGTGAACTTGTGCTGACAGCAACTGAAAAATCCTCTTCAAGATACCTCTAATCAAGGGGTTACTTCCTCTTTAACTTTTGCATCCCTATTAGCTGATCATTTTACTCTCGGTCGTAACCGCCGCCGCTATATTGTGTTTCATTGGTCTGCCAAAGAAACGTGAGTACGTGATGGAGGGTCAATTCAACGAAAGTGGTTTCTTCGTGGCTCACTTGCACAGTGATAAATCGATACAGAACAGAACTCTTGGGTAAGAATACCCGAAAATACACAGAGCAGTTATGTTTCCCTCATTTCCACTGAAACCGTCATGCGAGAAGAGAGAGCTGTTTTTTCAAACCCAGGTCAAATACAGCACCGCAAAATTCCCATTACATTGCCATAAAGAAAGGTTCAAAATGAAAATAAATTGCACGCGTAACGAATTGTTTCACATAAAGCGAAGGTCTGCCTACTTTCTTAGAAGCTTGGTAAGGAATGCAACCAGTTATTACCAGGCTCTAAAATAGTTTAGTTTAACACAGTTGATTCAACCAAGGAATTTGATAACATGAACCTTGATTGTCTTTTTTAATATTTTCGTTCTTACACTCGAAATGGTTCTAAACAGCCCGGTTAAACTTGACTCTATTTGATAAGTTTCTCAGCGGTTACCAACTCAGTCCATACAGGTAAAAGAAAATGAACGTCCTGTCAGATGAACCCTACACAAGAGCTTACTCCACTGGAGGCTCGGTGAATCTGGTTATTGATTAGACTATAAAGAGGAATAAGTTTCATACGATCAAGCGAAGTGATTCGACTGATTCAACAAAGCACGATCAGGAGGGCAATCAAACTGTTTGTGAATGGATCTGTCATAAGTTTGTGCTGCTCAACAGACAAGTGAACAGTCTTGAAGCACGGTTCCGTACTTTTATCTTTGTTTTAGATCATCATCACTCTAAATTCACATAGCTCAAACTAAGATTTGAACCTGTATCCGTGGCTGCATCTCACATACATCTCAGTAAGAGCTTGTAACCAAGTGTTATTCACACTATCAAGGCCTCCATTACACTAGTACCCACGAAGGGAATTGACAAGTTTCGCCCAGTAGCGTGCACTTGCTTCCCCCTCAAGCTTTCTGAACGATTATTACTACAGCGACTATCTCCTTGGCTTAATGTGTCTGACCTCTACCAATTCACCTACGGTCGTTCACGTTCAACTCTCGACACCCAAGCTTCTTTCACTAACTCTGTCTCGTTGTCATTGGATTAGAAATTTATGGCCGTTAGGTTGTGTTTCCACTATTACAGCAATACGTTCTACCGCGTAGACAGATCTTATTTACTACAGATCTTGACGGATAGCGCAATTCAGTCAAATGATGTACACTTGTTATTCAATTGCTTTTCCGGTCGACAGCAGTTACACAATTTCGTGGTAAAGTCTCCTCCACTCTTCCATCCACATAGGGTGTATTACAAGGAACAATCCTGCCGAGAATTTCGTTTTCTACGTATTTCTCCTCTATGCCTGTCCAGGACGAGTGTATGCTCATACAATATGCTGATGAAATGGTTCTTGGTAAGCCTTACCCTAATAAGTCTACACAACCTCTTCTGCAGGACAACATAACCGAGATGGCTAACTGGTCCTACATATAAGACCAGAGGATAAAGTCATCGGAGTTTTTCCATATATCGTTCCTGTCTTCACAAAAGGATTAGGTGTTCTAGTCTTTCCGAATCCACTCCCTTCTTGTTCATATGCGGTGAGAGCTTTCGGAGCAGCTCATCAGTGAACTACCTCAGTGGTATCAATAAAGGTAACTTTTCTTGATCTTAATCTGTCGACGCGGTCTTTCTGAAAGTAAGACTGCTTACGTTTTATGTTTTAAGACTCGAATCATTTGGTACTTCACTTCACCTCATCCAAAAATTTGTTTACTGTTGCATCCTATCCCACTAGCTCTACGATTTTCTTCTATTATCCCTCAAATTTTTCGGTAACGACTTTAAACTATATGTACTTCTCCTGTAACACTTATACAGAAATAGTGATAAACCTCGAAGTTACTTAATCCATTCCATAATAGGTCAACACATCATTTCTTTTACAACACTCTTCTGTAGGATATTCACTGACAAGCCGCAGCCCCTTTAACTCGATCTCAATAAGTGTATTTCCACATCATCCACACGATTTCGCTATAAAGGCTTATATATTCGTACCAGGACATACGTGTACTCCGCAACACTATATCTCGCCCGTTTCCTTGCCAAGTCTATTGACATCATTACAGAACTAAACTCCATGCTGAGTTGACGTTGTGTTTGTTTGTGCGATTTTATAATTACGAGTCTTTATATAGCTGCTGAATATCAGCTTCCAGACGTACGGAGCATATGAGTGACTTGATTTGGATTGATACAGCGCCCCACTGCCACCGGCTTTTGACGTTATCAACTCGTCAATCTCTTCCCGAAACCCTCGAACCAAACAGTAACCGAAAACTTGAGTTCAAATAAAACCTCAAAAATTAAATTCACTTGACACTCGAAGAGTTACCGGAATGACACGTAAATTGTGGCACGGGTTTGGTTATATTGTGTCTCACACTTAGATCAACTTGCTTCGTGCAGAGAATAGAGGAGAGCTTTCAGGCTAGATCATGTGACGAAAGTCTCTTAATCACACCAGATCAAATGACAAATTATTGGATGTATCGTTGACTGTATACCAATTTAGACCAAACTCTTAGTAAGCAAACAGTGACTGGAAGAACCGAGATCTGAACGTAACACATCATCATTTTCTTCACCGATTACCTGTAGCTGGTGATTTCAAGGTTCTTAGATGGGTCTAAGTTGTTGTCTTTTGACCTGTTTCCATGATAAATCAAAAGTGAGTTGAGGACCTCAACCTTTGTTACGTTTCAACATGGAGAAGTGAAATGTGACTTCCTCCCTCGACTTTGTTTCTATTTTGACTCAGTACTTTAAAGTGTTCTGTTGTAAGCACGTTTTTCGATACCAGTCTGCTCTTTCAGACTCCGTTGTTAACGCGGATAATAGAACCACCTTCAGTCTAATTTTGTCCAAACGATCTTCAGGTTGTGAGGTTTGATTCAACAATTTCAAGATCAACCGAAGTTCGATATATCAAAGCAGTTTCACTCGTTAACATGTTGATCTGTCGTTCCTCTCACTGTGGGTATTTTCGAGCCGTTCATTTTCCATCATAATAATAGCAGGATTTATATGAAAAAATAGTCAGCCTCTCTCTGGACTATAATATTATTATAACCGCAGAATGTGCGCACTATACTTGACGATACCTCCAGTACGTATACTATTTGTAATTCAAGTGCCTATGGCCAGAGAAGAAGTTTGCCGTCAAATATTCTTATCTTTTCACTATATACTAACTATCGTTGTTAGTCACAAGTTCGTTACACAGGACATGAAGGTCAGACTCATTTGTGATCTTTTCAGCTATGAGAATTTCCGAACAAGTGAAGTCAATGCGTAAGTCAAATACCACACTATTCTCCATATTTATCCGTAGACATCTCAAAGACCAGCAAAAATTTTGTACATCGTGGTCCTGTTGAGTTTCTGAACGGGAAACAATTTTTTACTGAAATAATGGTAATATACGGTCCTCTCGTTCTCAGAACGAATGTGACCAGAGAGCAATGGGAGAGATATTTTTTCATGGCTAATGGTTCTGTGGTAATATCAGAAATTATTCGTCTTGAAATATGATAGAATCTTTGGGTTGCAAAACTGCTCTATTTTCTCGACTTCCTCGGTTAGGAGCATACCAGTGCTTCATTTCGTAGTGCAATCGTTTTTTAAATGATCATCTATTTCATCTGACGGGACATCTGTGTCGTACGCAGCTCTCATTGAACGAGCTTAGCCATTGTTTCACAATTCTTCACGAAAGGATTCATGGCACAGCCTTTGTACTCTTGAAATAATAAATCAGTCAACTAAATAACAACAGTTAGCAAAGGAAAGACGTTTTCGAAAGCCTACAACTCCTGGACCACATAAATGATAAACCAGTGTAAAATCATGCATGGAGTCAACACTAGGATAAAGAAAATAGTCTGGAGCTACAAAGTACAATAAAAAAGGGACCAAATATTTGGTAAAACGGAACGATGCTCAATTTTTTGTTTTGTTTTTTGACCGTACCAATTTCTATGCCAATTTTTTGTTTGTTTAATGCCTTGCTCGTATATGAGATAAACGAGTCCAACGGACAGGCCCTAAAGGCCTTGTTTTGGACCGTCCCACTAGCTCTAGTGAGAACTCAGCTCTGCCTCAGAACCAATTTTCGTTTTATTGGTAAAGAATACATTGTGTATATAAGTTATGCGCTCCTCATAACCAAAACCGTGCATAAAAGCTTATTCGTCTATTAGCAGACCTAAACGGCCCATCCGGCTGGTTTATCTGGCTATGCCCGGATTGGTTGATTCGGCTCCGGTCGAATGGTAACGGCTGGCTGATCCGTTGGTCGCCCGACTCGCTCTAATCTTGTCGGCGATTCTGGTCAGCCGATCACGTGCTGTCTGCTTCATTGAACCGAGCCGTCTATTAGAAACGAGCTCGGCGCATTCCCTCACAGGTCTCATGCCACCAATGGCAATCCGGAACGGTATTCGTAAAATCTTCCTCAACCAAGAAGGCGAGCAGCACCAACCGAAGCTAATGTTAATGCGTGCTTCATCCAACTCTGTCCCGAAGTCATGATCGAGCAGCCGCGATGTGTTTTGCCAGCCTTGCCAAATAAGTGCAACTAGAACACGGAAAAGTGGACGATGTGCATGCATTCGAAAAATATGACCAAACTATCAAAGCCTGTGTAGAGCAACTATTCACACATAATATGACGACAAACCCAAATAATGCTCACCCGATTTTTCCATTGGACGCCTGTAATGTTTTTGAGACATCGGTTGTCGACCATGGAAAGTCGCCGAAAATCCTTACCCCGAATGTACAGGTTTCTCAACCGTAAAGCAAAACGCAAGGAACCACGTATTTTACCTTCAACTCTTGAGTGAAATTCGGATGTCACTGTCCAGGCCACAAGTTTAAAAATAGCTACCCACGAGTGGTAGCTTAATTCATTCGTTTTTAAGCCCACATCCTATCAAGATTGATCGCATGTGAAAGGGTGCTTTACGGACGTGTGCCTGTGGGTATTGAGCCTCTTCTTTTCTGCACGCTATTCTTGTTGTGTTGGTCCAATCATCCGGATCGAAGTCCTGATCGATGGCTATTCTATAAAATTATCCCCTTTCTGTTCAGCCCATTCGTTTTTGGTATCTGTCTTGTCACTCACAGCCAATTCAGTAGATAGTTGCATGCCCGTCTACGGCCCATGGTTGACTGACTCGATCGATAACAAAAACGAATGATTCCGATGACACACCAGTTTTTGCCACGATGGAACTACTACCGCAATCAATCTTCGACCAATAATTCTTTTTTAAAACAAACTAATTACAGTCGTTGCGACCTTGCCAAGGTAAAGCTTCAATGATAACTCAGTAGTCACTCAATAATTACAGTGCAGTTAAGTCAAATTTGATAAGTTGCCGCGTTTTTCAATAATAATTGTCTTCCCGGATAAGATCACTTTGTCTATGTTTACCCTTTTACAAACAACGTTATTCAGAAGCAGGATTTTGTTGTAATATGGAAATTATGAAGGACATTTTGTTTATTTTGCGCCTAAATTCTTTTAAAAAGCTATGGATCTTTCCGTAAGGCATTCCTTATGCATTCAAGAAATTTTTATCAGTTTTAATGAGTCCCGTGGTCATTTGGATTTATCATACTAATGAAAAGACTGAAACATGCCACCCAGACTCACAGTAATATGCCACATGTCGTAGAAAAACTGTTCACTTGACGACAAGCCGAAAGTTAACCGAACTAGCTGTTCACCAAAGCGATAAGCAAGTCTAGTAGATCAAAACTTTCACCTTCGTCACAACTTCTAAGTTTACCCGAGCCCATACGCGTGAATATTTTAGGAAGCATTTTTTACTCTACTTCATGTTTATCATTCCTCATTGTAATCCTCGTTGTAGCAATATAGCAGACATATGCTGGCCCGTGACAGCTTCCGATTGTCACATTGTTGGTCATTCATCCGACCACGTGAATGGATCCAAATTCGATCTGGCCAAAATATCGGAAAGTGAAACGGGATGGTCTGCTGTGTATTCCATTGAGAAATCGCATACTTTCCCAATAGGAGAAAGGTGGACGATTAAGTCGACAATAACCAATACTGTGATGCACTGTTCACATATTTGTGGACACCAAAATGACTCACAGTGCATTCCTATTCGCAACGAACGTATCAGTAAGTTGTTCTCACCACAAATCTTTTGAAAACTCTATTCATTAATTCACAAGGTGTTACTCATGGAAATTAAGTAGCATATATTTCCCTATTATTGATGCTGTAGTTAACAAATGACAACATACTACTCAATTTTAATACAGAGGATAAAAGTACACTCATTTTGACACAGTCATTTACCTTGTGATGGCTTTCATTGGAAATTCATTGACACAATTTACAGTCTGTCGAAAAACTCGAAATCACCTCAGTTTCGTCGAAATACTGACTTACGGCCGAATTCCATTGTTTGGACAGACTGTAAAGTTGTTTCGTTCTTATTGGAGATTGTCATTAAAATACATCCATCAAGTGTCAGCTAAATCGTGAGCTCGACAACTATGGAAGGTACGCATTTAATCTGGTCAAACTCATCATTTTTGTATGTCAACCGTTTGTGACCCGTTCAGTCCTACTAATAGAGATGGACCAACGAGTATAACCTGCTACTTTTCGCCCAAACAGGAGGTTTGAACTATTATGGTGTGATTCATTATGTACCACCACAGCTCCACTCACGATTGCAAATCCATTTTTGTTGATGTAGGCCGGGCCCTAGTGAACCAAACCCATAGGGCTCACATTTAGCGTGTTTGGGGTTCACTGGATAATATTTCGAGGATCGGTGAGGGCAGGTTGGAGTGAATAGTTCCTGGGAGAACCAGATGAAAATGCTCTACGGTAGCACTGATAGAATGTAGAGAAAATGCGAATAATGATATACGCACCCGAATATGGGTAGAAGTACTCACGTAACTTGCTGGATGAAGGAGTGCGTCAATAATAAACCGAAAAGATAGGAAATTTGTCTTCACCCAGAAGCCAGTAGCACAGTCGATCACTAAAACTGACTGTTACCAGAGTTTCGAGATAGAGTCTTATTGCTGTTTAGCTGAAAAAGATAACCAGATGAACAAAATGCTACTTTCTCCAATTAAAACAAAAATATTCGAAATGGAGAGGCCTAGTCTACTAATCGATTGACAGTTCAACCAGGATGGCCAGTGCAACTAACGACTCATAAATGGCGAATTTTAGGGGTGTCGGAATTTTGAATATGGAAAATCTTTCACCAATTATAAAGTGGTAGACCGTAAACTTAAAATGTAAATTTTTCTTCATTCTCACTATCATTTAAGTAGTCCAGTTATCGTTTATGTTCCCTTGGGTCAGTTCACAACCCTCTTTCGCTTGATCCAAACCGTTACTCCACAGGTTGGAATACCAAGGTGAGAAATGCTCCAGAAAAAAACTTGCTTTTCTGATGACCCTAAGGTCGTCGTTACGTGACCAATTCGAAACAGGAAACATTTGTTCCTTGAAACCAAAGCTTTGTTATTTCTTTCTGTTCACTTTCAATTTAGAAATGGCAACTTATGCAACGATTGTGATAAGTCTGGTACTGCGAACAGTTATATCATGCTCACAGTCGCTCATTTTCGGACTGTTGGAAACAATAACTTTTGGTGTACTTGGACCGGCAAAGTCCCACTTCTTTGGTCAAACACGGCTCGCAGGCTGCTTGGGTGGTGCTGTTGGTGTTCTCGTCGGTGGAGTAACCATTAGTCTATTTTCCGGGAGATCAGATGAATCATTTGTAAGATTCTCATCAACCGACCCTAACGGCCGTTTCACTTTAGTGAACTACATGCCGTCTGTCATCATGGGTGCAGGAGTTTCGATGGGATCGGTGATATCTTCTTTGTTCATGAACCAAGACTCCAATCGATTCAAAGTGAAAGTACACACATCCGTACGAGTAGCATTCCGATCGACTGAAATGAGTAAATGCATGCTCAGTTGTGTACTTATCGGATTTGTACTATCTCTGGTTTCTGAGTATTTCACACTCATACTGACCACCGAGTACGATGTGTCGCACACATTCCTCGGTCTAATAATGTCTGTGATTGTGGTGACCGAGGTGCCCATGTTCTTTGTCAGTGGATCATTGGTATCCCGTTTCGGACCATCGTTGTGTGTGAGCATAGCCTGCTTTGTCTGGACTGTCTATTTCGGCACAATCGCCTTCGTTTCCAATCCGTGGGCAATACTCGGTGCGCATGCTTGGTCTGGACTTGCGTTTCCACTGGCAAATAATGCAATTTTGTATCAGGCTGCTCTTGTTGGTCGAGATAGGTCTTTGAATGTGGATGGAAATCTGGTGGCCAGTATGCAGGCAATCACGAGTGCGATATCTTTTGGACTGATTCCTTGTTTCGGTGGATTTATTTGGGGAATATTGTTAGACTATCTGCCAGGACGGTATCTGTTTGCTGTGGCTGGGTGTTACACTTCTGCCGTGATGATTTGTGTTCCATTAATTTCATTTACAATCAGTAAATCATGTGCTAAATAAGCCTATTTTCCAAGAAAAAGCACTGAGAACAGAATAAGTACAGCTTCAGAAATTATGCCCATAAGGTGTAAAGCGCCTTTTTTAGTCACGATTCATGAATGTTCAAAAATTCTCAGTTTACTTTTTTTGTAAAATGGAATCTATTTTTTCTTCCTCTCAGTAAAAGCTTACAACGATAAGAATGATTTGAGGCATCAGCTTTTTCACGCTGGTTGGGAAACAAATACGGCAATCTGAATAAGTTTCATCCGTCGATTAATCTAGCAATGCAACGTGACAAAGTGCATTAAAGTCCATGTTGATTAAAGCAATCACACATCAGTCTGATCACATCTTTCACATCCACCGTTTTAAACAAACGCTATCGAGAGACACGTAGTCAATAAACAGGCAATCTACTTTAAAATCCGATCAGGTATCGTTATATGGCGGAAATTATGAACTGAAAATGAGAATTAATGATAAGCCTACAATCTAAGTGCTCAGCCAGACAATCCCAAGGCGCAATACCTTGCACCTGGTTACTATACGGTAAACTTGAAGATGGGGACATCAGAGGGTAAGTGAGCGTAACCACTGGAGATTATGTCACAGATTCATTGTTGGGTACTTCACTGCTTAGTACTAGGCGGAGCAAATGAATCACAAGAACAGCAGTTTGACTGGGATACGTGTAGATTCGGAGCTATAGAGATACACGTACTCCATGAATAAACCGCATCGTGAATGAATTTTGACGCCCATAAAATGTCTTCATACACTGAACCAGGGAGAAAAGGAAGCAACTGCCAAAGCTCCTCACTATGCTTTAAATATATATGGGTCATTGCGACGAAAGCTTTAGTAAGATACTCATTTGATACTTCTTTGTGGAACTTATATGAAAAACTGAAATTGGCGATACATCCCTTTAGTTCATGGCGTAAAACCAGTTGGATCATAAAATCAAAATGACAGTTTTATTCATTCGGTACCGCATGTGCGAGCAAAACCGTGCTAAGTTGGTAAAAGGTTCTGGGTGAGTATGATTATGAGGAAAGCTCACCAGAAATGTTCAGCATTCCAGCGCGCAGGACGAAAAAACTAACCGTTGGATTCGGGGACAAAAGTGTTCCGGCTGGTGAGGACTGAGTATCGGTTACATCCGTGAGGGACGACTGGCCGATTGATTGGGTGACTGGTTTGTTGAATAATTTACCGACGGCAAGCCATAAGTTCGTCCACAGCATACGATACAATAAATACATAGAGATACAACGGACCGATGAAGACTCAATAGGATTGATGTAGCACACCCTCTCTTTGCTTGGATTTGCGGTTGACTACTTATGAGTAGGCAGATTAACGTCCCTTATAACAAAACGACTCCCTTCACGATTTGGTCAATCGTTGCACATTCAATAAAGCATTATGAAGAAGCTTCACTTATTTAAGCAGAAGTTTCCATCAACTTCCGTCTACCAATTTCCAAATTTCAATCAAACAAGCCCAATGGCAGGCCATCGCCACGAGACTGTACCTTGACGTGATGTGATGGATTGCGCACCTCTATCACCCAAACAGCTATTCAGGATGGCTTCCCTAAACCGGAGATAAAATCATGCCTGATAGGTCAATGGGTAGAGGCCAGACAAAGTCCAGTCTCCTGATCCTCCTCTTTGATGGTCAATTTGGGCTGACAAATGAGTCGGTAAGGTTAGTGGAAGAATAATTGATCTAAGCGAATGGGCTTCCACTCAGCCACCCCGATGCCTTGCAGATAGGTTCTCACTAGAACTAAAGGCTTTGGAATGAGAACCCTAATCGTCCTCCTGCCTTGCCGTTGGACACTTTAGCAGTATCCGTCCAACATCTCTCATGAACTGCACGAATACGAAGAATTCCATACTGCATCGGTCGTCAAGTAGGATAATCAGGACGGCGCTGCCCATTGCATCGAGCGGGGTGGGTAGTGATGAGTGGGCTACTGCTAAGAGTCCCCTCTCTTTTATTCAACCTTTGTCTTCTGTCCCCAGCCACGTCTCTTTGCACTGTATATCCACCCATAACGCTACCACTTATAACACGGCCGATACTCTCGACGGTTCATTGTCAAATGGTGTCGTAAATAATCCACAATGGCATAACTCACATTTTCTCAAGCTTCGTCAGCCTCTTAACCTCGGCTCCTTCAACGTGCGTACTCTCATGTAGGCCTGTCAGCAGGCGTGCCCAGCCCTCACAATAGATTCTCTGAAGATTGATGCCAGCTGCGTACGTGAAACGTGTATCCAGGATTCAAGCAGTGTGATTCAACCAACTGCTCCTGGTATCTCATTAAGGTACTTCCTGCATACTTCAGAAGACGAAGGAGGTCGAGCTGCGGGTCAACGTGGTGTAGGAATAGTCTTGACTGACAAGGCTGAGGCTGCCTTTTTAGACTGGATCCCTGTCAACAGCTGTTTATGTGCTGTAAGACTCCAGGGATCAATTGGCGTTCGAAAGGATAGTTGTGTCAAGCGCAATTTGTTTGTGATCTCGTCATACGCCCCAACGGACTTCAACTCTGACAGGCAGAAAGATGAGTTCTACGATGAACTCGTCACCCTCGTTCGCAGCAGTAAAGGTTCTGATATTGTAGTGCTAGCTGGTAACTTTAATGCACAAGTTGACAAACTTAAAGTGTTGAAAGCTTGTTTAGGTGGGCTTTTGTGCTTTTCCCGCTCAGCGTACAGATAACGGGGATGGGCTTCTCCAGTTTTGTGCAGACAATCGGTTGTTCTTGTCTAGTACCAGCTTCCGACGCAGCGACATGGCACTCTAACTCTACAGGTACTTAGAGTCAGATTTTTCATATCGTCGTAAGCTACCGGTGGCGCAGTTCTATTCAGAACTGTAGATTTTACAGGTCCACGTACGTAGAGTCTGACCGTGCATTAGTTTTAATGCGATTATCTCTTCAGCTCTATGGTCATTGTCGCAAACCGCAAACCCGGTTAGCTGTGCAGCGTTTCTGTGATCCAGAAGCCCGCACCAGTTATGAACAGAAGTTAGCACATGAGCTAGGAACTACGACGAACAGTAATGTAAATCAGCATTGGACCCATATCAAACAGGCGATACACTTTGCAGCAAGTTTTGTCTGTGGTCCTAGATCCGATGTCCATCAAAGACACTGGATTTCTCAAGAGTCGTTGAGTATAATGAGTCTTCAAACTTATTCGCGACACCGGTGGACGGCGAAACCTGGTCAGTGAAACGATTTGTGATGGAAATGGAGAACTCATTCAAGACAAACAGCAAAGGCTGGACCGGTGGGCCGAATACTTCCAGGAGCAGTAAAGCTGGCCGCACGCTAGTGTAGTTACTCCCGTATGAACAACTGCAACTCCTTGGGTGGTATCACTTGAACCCCCATCGAAAGGGAAAGTGGAGTCGAGCATTCGATTACTGAAGCAAGGGAAAGCGGTCGGTCTTGACGAACTTGCCCCAGTTCTTTTCAAACTGGGTAGAAGTACTTTGATAAAATCACTTACCGCTTTGCTCCGTCACATTTGTAACGAGGGACATATTCCGTTATTATGGAGCGAGTCACTGATTGTTCCTATCTTCAAGAAGGGAATACGCAATGATAGTCGTAATCATCGTGGGATCAGAATAATTTTGATAGTCACCGAAGTATTAGCCTCTATTTTGCTGCGTCGTCTGACGCCTGCTCGCGAGAAGAACACTCGCCAACAGAAGGCTGGATTCCACCCAGGTCGAGGATGCATCGACCAGATTTTCACCCTTCGCTGACTACTTGAAACGCGTCACACGCACCGCCGACCGACAATAATGGTTTTCTTAGACTTAAAAGGCGCTTTCGATTCAGTTGATCGAGCAGCGCTTTTCAGTACTCCTCCTCGGAGAGGTATGCCCCAGAATTTCATGAGTATACTGAGATCATTGTATTCTCATACTTCTGGCCTCGTTAAAGTTTACGGTGAACTATCCGGTCTGTTCGAAACGACGAGCTGCGTTCGACAAGGATGTCCCATGTCTCTATTCCTGTTCAACTTCGTCAAGGACGAATTAATGGAGAGTGCGCTACAAAATCTTCAGAATGTAGGAGTCGAATTAAGAAATAGTGAAAAGCTATGTGACCTAGATTACGCGGACGACCTTGTCTCCTTGTTCGAATCCACAAAACAGGCGAAACGTGCTCTAGATAGACTGTCAAGTGCCGTAGCTCCATTCGGTATGGGCCTTGCACCTTCAGAGTGTAAGGTGATGTTAAAAAACTGGACGTCAACGTTTCCGAGCTTGATGCTCGATGGTAAAGTGCTGGCAATTTTCGACTACTTCACCTACCTCGACACCAGCGTGACGATGGATGAGAGCACAGTAGTAGAGGTGAGCATGCTGATGTCCAAGGCTCGAGCGGCGTACGCTGGACTAAAACACTTGTGGCGTCGACCTGATATTTCACTGAAGTTGAAAAATCGTGTTAACTATGCCTCAGTGCGTTCAGATTTTTGTAAGGTTGCGAGACTTGGGGTCTGCGTGAGGAAGATGTTCATCATTTTGAGGTTTTCGACCACCGATGTTTGCGTAGTATCGCTTAGTTTGGGTGGAATGGCCGAGTGAGCAATACTGAGGTCATAAAGCGAGTATTGGGTACTAATTGGGAGAACGTTCTGTTACAGCGTATCCAGCTTAGTAGATTTCGTTGTTTGGGGCGTATGTTACTTATGGCCAACACACGTCTACCATACCGTGTCCTTTTCTCCGTCCCTCCTAGAGAGGTTCCTCACGTCTTCGTGGTTGTGGTCCAAAAGATCCGTCTACCAGTTTGCTGGAGACACTGAAGGATGTGACAGCGAACCGTGAACAGTGGTGATCTTGTTGGTGCTTCCTGTAAAATCAGAATGACTTATCACTATGATTTTTCGCAGTTAGACTGTGTATTCCGTTTGTTGGCTGTTAGGGTGTTCTTTCCTTTTCCCTCCCGTGTAGGTCCACTCCCTGTCCATCTTGTATATCCATACTTTCTAATTCAACGCGCGTCATGGTGAGAAAGGCAATGGTAATTGAGGCTAACCCAGCTGTTTAACGCTGTATGATGTTAAGTGGCAGACTTGGGCAATATTATACAGAGCCGATCGAAACGTTGCGGCTGGTGATTATTAGCAGGGATGGAAAGCTGGATGTACATTTCAAACTATAAAATCTTCGGTCTTTCCGAGCAAGACCCTCGCCATTTCCATTCTCATAGAAAAAAGCCATTTACTCTAGTGTCCTCATGGCCCGGGTCGAGTTGATCTTCGGATAAAGATCTTCAATATTTCAATAATTTTTCGGAATATGCAGACGTCAGTACAATTTGTTCTGAAAAGGTAACCATATTCTTCAGCATGGATCGAGTGATTGCCTTTCCAGCAAGCCATTTTAACAAAGGTTGTGGTTGGCTTTTGACAAAATATCAGCACAATAGAGTGAATAACTTTCATCAACTTTGTGTCACGCAGGTTGCACCGTTACTGATGGGATAGAGCCAGCAAACATACTCACACAGGCAAACATTGCTTTTTTTCACTGAACACTGATTGTGTTTGATGGCCCCACTTGCTTCCTCTGCGAACACTGTCAGCACACTTCTGCATTCTTCTAAAACACTATCCCATATCAGGTTTCCGAAACAATATACGAGCTCAGGTGTGACTAATCCAAGAAAGGTATGAAACTATGGCTAGTCCCTTTAAATTACTCACTGGTGAGATGATGGCTATCTTGGATAAGTATCTGTTTGAAAGTTATTTCAAGGGTGAACGCGGAGTGTTGATTTACAGACAAAAAGGATTCATGTCAGAATAAGAAAAAAATCATAAGTGGTCGAATATAAAATCCCATTCGATGCTTCGGCGAACGTCCCTTTAAGTAGTCGTCAAAAAATGGAACGGGTGACAACTCAATATTGATGACGAATGTTTTGATGATCTTTTGCCTAATCAAAGGCCACATGATGTATTCTAATTCCACCAGTCACAGTTTGATTAGTTCACTGTGAACACCAGTGACAAGCCACGGGTCTTCATAAATAATCCGTAGCACTCTATGTGTGCTTGATTCATTCCACTGCAGCTATTACCCGAATTGTCCGACAGCTATTCTTAGCAGTAAAGCATATCTCGTCTAGTCCAGTCGTCCATAGCTAGCCTCTGTGTTACATGTCTGTATTCGGGGCGTGTGTTGAATAAGTACACTGTTTTTGACCCTAATGCAGCTTGCACTTAAATCTGTTTACAACTTTGCCCACGAGAACACCTCTAATCGAACGACAAATAGCGAATCCATTGCCTTCCCGTTTCACTTCATCCTCATTTTATGGTGGTCGATGTAAGCTCTATGTGTGTAGCAAACGCGAGGTTAATTCATAAATTGTTTTTAGACTTATCCCATGGTTTACTGGGGTGATCGAGACTTTCGCCTTTATTGATTCACAGAGTGACGTACATAAGATTCATCAAAAGATGTCAAAGCTCAACTGACCAACGAGAGTCACAGAAGCACCTTTCAGCTGTTCCACCCTTGTTTAGAATCACCAGCAATGCACATCGACCGAGCCAGCCCGGATAGACTGGTGTTCAGGTGTCTGACTCACAGTCGTTCACCACAATTTCGGTTCTCCGTGGGGGCTCAGTAAACACGTCATTTTGATGATTCTGAACAGGGTTGAAATAGTTTTAAAATGCTTCCATGGTTTTTAATAGTGAGTTGAGTGTGAAAGGTGATACCTCTAGAAAATGATATCACTGAATCCCACTTTGACCAAGATAATTCGGATGGCTTCGTAGATTACTCCCTGAAATGAAGTCTCAAAAACGGCCACATTTTGTCAATGTTTGGTGAGCAATAAATATGGGTTATTTTCCTCGAATCCATCTATCGTTGTTCATTACTTCCTCTGTCCAAGATGGACGATTTATACGGATCGAAAAGCGAACAGTTCCTTCCAAAAATCAAAGAAACAAAAATCGATATTTGCGAGGAGAACGAACGAAAATATGCCTCAGTTACCTGTCACACCTCTTGCGGACACAAAACACACCGTGAAAGAGAACCTTCATCCAGAATTAGGTAGCGAGTGATAACGTGTCTCAAAATCGGATCGAGGGCGACTTTTGATGGCTGGAAAGATAGCAATTCTATTTAGAACTATCATACAATGTACGAACTGTCTACCACTGCATTGTGTAATTGTTCTCGTGACTTGTTGACAATCAAAGGTTGTCGGAGCTGACTGAAAAGAACTGGCTCCACCTCACACCAACGCATTCAGGTAATCTGATTATCAAGTAATGAAGGAATTTTGCGTAATTACAACAAAGCTGTTATCCAAATCCCCGTGAAACAATTGTGCTACTGAAAATACGGATACTATTCTAGAATCTCCCGTTTTTTACGTCAAGTGTGTGAATTTGCTAGCTAGATAATTTACCAATAACTTATCGCTACCTACATATTTATTTTTGATTTTAAATAAATCTGAATCTAAACAACACGAACCGTGATGCAATACGAGCGCACAACTCGCCACAGAAAACTACCAAGTCATTGCACAGCTGTATCTTAGATTACACCAGTACTGAACATCTGTCGATCCCCATCGCCATTTGCATCCAATGTGCACGATTTTGAGCTGAGCATCTAAGCCCCAGGCTGTCCCAACCGACTGTCAACTGTTTGTTAAATATATGCTCTACATGATATAACACACTTCCGTCACTGGCTTTGACCGATAACCTCCCGCTGACCACACAGGGATCGCCTCTGGGGGTGGATGACTTCTCTATGGTGGCCTAAGTACAACGAAGGTATTCGGTTACAAACAACTGAAGGAGTTTGATTACTATATGGGAGTATACAGTTGAGAGTAGGATTTTGTCAAGATGGTTATTCAGTACCAGAGAAGGCTCAGCTGGGAACGCGCATTGTTCATGATTCCTAACAAGCCAGATGAAACAGCAGTACAGTGCTTCCTTTGTATTTAATGTGTTGAATAAGCACACTGCATGACGAATCATTACGTACAAATCTAATCTCCATACACCCAGACACAAGTGAAAGTCAAGCTCTGTTGGTTGTTTAACGGAAAGCGTTCGTTGTGTTTAAGCCCCTACAGAGAAGCCATCGAGCACAGGAGTCGCTCTCTCCAAGCGGAAAATGCTCTGCTAAAATTCGAAGCTATTGTTTGAAGAGCAGTATATCTTGTGGTTAGTGTGGTTCACTCACAATGGTTCACCCCGTGTTCGAGCCCCAATTGGGACTCGTTGGATGTGGACTGCTTACTATTCCTAAAAAGCCAGACGAACAAGGCATAAAGTGCGTCCGTGGTTTTCCATGCTGATATGAGCGTTCACATTGTATGAATATTCACAACACAAAACCTAATCTTCCCTCTCGTATACCCAAATTTGTTACTGACAAGTATGATGTGCATACACAATCATTCTTTTACAATAAATTAAACAAGTTTTCCTATTTTTTTCTACTGGTATCACATATTTTCTCCTTCTCTGGGACCACATCTGTTACGCTTATTGATTTCGAATGTCCTTTTTCAACAAATCCTGTTCGTTTAACTTCGTGAAAATATTTTTTAAACTGATTCCGTCTTGTGAAGTCAGCAACACAAAGGCTTTTGCTTTTTCACGCAATCATTTAGCTCCACGTTGTACGATCTACATATATATATTACCGCCATGAAATACATTGTGGACTTGGTAGAAACTATGCTCATCACCGTCAGTCGGAGTGACGAATTTCTCAAAACGATCCTTGAACTAGTTCCTCGCTACGTGTTCGCGATACCTTTATGGGTCTTTCAAGTAAAAGTCGACGTCGTATTTGTTCTTGTGTTTTTCGAGTGTAGAGTAATTGACTTTTCTTTCCAGTATAAACAGATGGTGAGTAAAATAATACAAATTTGTTGTTTTGGGAAAGAAGAAATAACTGGACATAATTCATGGAAGCCTCTGATTGAAATATTTAGCGAAACGTGAACTATAAAGTTTACAAGCAAAATCTGCCTGCTTGTTGATCATTTGTCATTCTACATAAAATTTCCGATTTCTCTTCAAAAACTTATCTTGTTCGACTGTAAGTGCATGAGGAGAAAATCAGGTCTCGATTCAAATAGCTTACCTTTGTGACTAGAAGACGAAATATGGTGTATTACAAAAAAGAATTTTAGATCAGTTTCCTTGCGAAATTACTGAAATCCGCCCAACAGTATTCTCTCGGATGAATATTCCGAGTCATCTGTCTTTTCGCTTACATTGCTGAAACTTCGATCCCTTATGTTGATACTACTGACCAGGTATGAGTTAGCAATTATTTTTCCATTCATTTTAAAGTTTCAATATATAAGATAAAACTGTTGATGATAGCAAATATATTTAGAACTTCCAATGTGGATATATAACTGATTCTATAGGCAGACCAAGTGTGTGTCAGCCAACCAAAGGACAAATTGCATCAACAATAATTTCCCTCGTTCAACGAAGTTCAAGTTTCCAGAATAATAGGTTCAAAGTATCATCGCACTCATACAGTCCACCTTCATTTCCCCTACTGTAATAAATTACGTGCAAAGAAATTTCTTCTTATTCTCACGAACTGTCACGGTGGTCTGTACTACGGTCAGTATGAATGATACCCCCTTATGAGGAACTACTGTCCACTACATTGCGTACCGGCTGTCAGTTCATACTTGGAGAAGATATGATGAAATCTATACACATGCAAGTTGTACAAGTTGTATTTGAGTTGGTCCTTTAACAACTTATATCAATAAAGTAGTTCGTTCTCTCGTGAGTGTGTTTGCAGTGCATAATAGTAAAAAGATCGTAAACGGGGAATGAATCATCAAACCTTCCCTACCAGTTTGTCCAAAAAGAGCACTGTAGGATTGTCCATTAGTATGGTACGAGTTACTGTCATTGTTCTTCCCAATTACGAGGGTTCGCAGGGAATTCATCAACAGATTATCATTTCCCAGTTGCAGACTTCCTACTGAAAAAGTAAAATGATGGAATTCCGATTTCGTGTGCCTGGATGGTCTTTTCTTATCCGATTCCGCGAGACTGTCACTGGGCTTCGGAGCTCTAGGCTTCATCTTATGAGAAAATGAAATAATAAAGAGAATTACTATTAAGTAATTTCCATCAGCAACTGAAGATTTTCGAATTAAAAAGGTCATAACTTGAGTTAACGGGTGTTTATTTATTTCGACTCACTTCATGAAGCGAATATCGGAATCTGAAGCGACAGGAAATCCCTTGGGTATTTGTCTCTCTTTTCATTGTGTTGGGTTTGAACAGTCAAGCATACAACGCGGACAATCAGTCCACATGCCTCTTTTGCTCCGACAGGGCACGTGTTGATTGGTCGATCCTGCAACGTGTTGATTGACGTTGCTTACCCCCGGCTCACCCAATTACGAACTTACCTAATTACTTGCTTACGCGCTCGCCTAGTTCAGTGTTTTTTGAATACCGTCTACGGCCGGATTTTTATGTTGACGTCCGTATAAATAAGTGGAGTGCAGTCATTACTTGTCCTTCTACTAAAGACAATAACAATGACCTCTATTTTTAATCTATGAGAAAAAGAGGATAGTCACGTACAGTGTAGTCGGTACTCATACCTCCGGTGATACTTTCGAATAAGAGCATCTTCAGATCACTTAGTGATTCGCTTCCAGCTGACAACGCAAAAGCAGTGGCAATGGTAACACATTATTCTTTGCGGCAAATTACTCTTGAATCACAAGTTCTCAGCTCCGTCTTGTAGTTGCATTATTTTTTACTCAAAAGCTTGACACCTAGCTCAGCGATCAGAAGCAGTTGAACAACATTAACCTGAGTTATATCCAACTTTAAAAAAGTATTGAGTATTGCCCCTGTTCTGCCTTGCAATGGACAACGGTAGTCAAATTGTCATCATCGCGGATTTAAGAACTGGATATCCGCAGTTTGAATTTGGACTCCACCGGCCACTTCCCAATTTGATAACCTTTGGTTGGCTGTGATCCTCTTTCACAAATATTGTACTTTGTCACGTAACAAGTCAAGAAGACGAATGATAATAATTGGGACAATATTATTCCCAAGGTCAGTCACACAAAAGACAATAAACAGAAAGACAGAAAGAAGAACTTCAAGCACAGATAATGATGCCAGCGGGAAGTTACCGTCTCATCTGGGTTTATTTCCCCTTTATGCTTAGAAAACTCAGAGTTGTTGCGTACGCAGGCCTTAAAAAATGCCTAATATAATATAAGGTAAAAAGGTCATTTCCGCACAGAATAAAAGGGGCGGTTAAATTGCAGACAACGTCGAATTATTACCATGTTCTCCTAAGAGTGCGTAAAACTTCACTATAGGATGAAGTCCGTTAGTAGATAGGAGCAGAACAAGATCGTACGATAGTATAATTTCAAACTACCCCATTCGTGAGTGTCATCCAAGGGTACGGTAACTATTTCAAAAAATATAAATCGTAATTATCGTTGAAATTCTCCAATCTGGTGTTTGGTTAAGAAACAATGGAACCTGATTTTTCAAATGGTGAAAAATAAACAGATTTACTCGACAAATAAAGTGGCACGGGCCGGCATAAAAGTGTTTGTGTGTGTGTATGGGGATAAAATTCTCGGAACCCTTACCGATCCATCTGTTCCCCGGCGCGATACATTCACATTATTTGGCTGATACAGCGGTATGGATGTGAATAGATTTGTCCAATAAATTGTGTTTCAGTTCAGGAAGATAACGTATGATGAAGAGTAAATGCATACCGCTGCGATCGCACAATTAATCAATCACCTGCTGTTGTACCTGACAAGTATGTTTATGAGTCCATTAGACAAAACTAGCTGTTCCATTCGTTCTGTTAGCTTTGATTATTTTGGGTGATACTCCCAGATTCATGTTCCGCTCTGTTCCGTAGCAGTATTAGTTTTTCAATAATACAGAACAGATTTCCACATTCATATGAAACTGGTATGGGACATGGTTTTGACCTTTCTAGTTGTATTTATTTCAGAAAACTCGGAATATATCCAAGAATCGTTCCCGTTTCCAAAATGTTTCCCTTTTTAGGGAATTAGCCCAAAAGTTGTCTTCTCTGTTAGTGATTCTTTGATCATTTCATTTTGTGTTCAATAGTGTTTGTCATATACAAGGAATACCAACAAAATTCCAACCTCAAAATTCGGTGCACCTCAAGGTCAGAATACAGAACATACCACAAACTGTCTAGTATCCTGGTAATCACAATATTGAACGAGTGCGGGAAAGCACATACGGCACATTTCTTGATATCAAAAGGGACAAGCACACGACCTTATATACCTCGTGCAACAAAGAAGGTTGCGGCGGCTATATTTTCAACATCGGGTATTGTAAAAATGCACACAACAAAAGCTGTGCCGCCGGTAGAAAGGCGCAAAACATTCTAGCATAGCCAATAAATATATGCGCAAAAGGAATCAATAAAGAAGCTGGAAATGACGACAATAAAATTATCGGTCCAGTGAATAGTCTTGTAGCCAAAAGAAACGCATAAAATTTGTTATTCACAATGCAGGATGTCATTAGAATTTTTACAGAAATACAGACCACTTGTATGTGGTTGGAGCTGACCTAGGCTACGAGTCTTTTGGCTAATCTAACCAGACTGCTTATTCAAAAAGAATTGATTCATTATACTTGGGTTAGAGGATTTTGGAATTTCAGATAGTTCGGAATATTTATTATTTTTAATAATATGAAAACAGGGCAGAAATCAGAACAATATTATTTAGATGGAAAATGTGTTTGGTATACGATTTGCACGTGGTAGCCTGTAGAAGATGGGAAAAGACGAATGGTTTTGGCCTAGTAAATCATGGTTACAGAAAGGAATATTTTATAGCTACATTCCAGGATCGTTTGAGAGAAAAGGATAAAAATGCCAAGAACCGGCACCATCAAGTCGAATACCTTGTGGCAAATTGAGTCGAATTATTTCAATTCGAGTTAGACGTATTTTAAAAAACAATGTAGCACCCTCTCCCCCCCCCCTCACTTAAAAGGTGCCATTTTGCAACGGATTAGACAGGACATCATGCAGGCTCATCTCAAAAATCATGCAGGCGAGATCAAAGCAACGAAAAACGTTTTGTGCCATATCATTTACCATATAGGTTTAGACTAAGATTTTGTGGTCACATTAGAAAATATCTCAACTGTAGGAGTTGAGTCCATCTCGAAATGGAAACAGACGGATTATAATAAAATAATGTATGGCAAAATGGTAGCCAGAGCGAACAAAAGTCGAGGGAGTTTTGTAATTCTGAATTTTTGCAACCGAACGGTGATTTTACACTGTAGAACACTGTGTCCCCTGGTATGGTGAGCAGATTGAAGCAGAAATCGGTTTTTGTTTTCAAAGATGAAGCAAACCATTCAAAGAGTGTGATCACTCATTTCTCAAAATGTTTATTTTCTCAAATATTCACTAATACCGAAAATGATATAAATGCGTCAAATGCGAAAGACTCCATCCGCGCACTTATGATGGTAGATAAACGGATCAATCACCGTTCACGAAATAATGCTGAAATAAAGCGAAATATATACATGGTATACTCAAAGCTATTTGGTATATACTGAAAATAAATCTGTTCGGTGCTCCACGACCGAATGGACATAAAAGAAAATGTTCATTTCAGTAATATATAATAGAAGCTGTTTTTGCACCTTCAAGGATTGGATGGGGAGTTCCCTGAGTTCCATCAGTCACTTTTTCCTTTGTAACTGCCTACATCTTTTTGCTGCTTTCGAGTGAAAGAAACGATATTTTTGTTGCCCAAACTGTCCTTACAGTAACCGTACTGACGAATGTAAACCTTGTTTAAGGGTAGCCGATGGTAAAATTATACTTAACATATCTAACCAACCTCAAACAGGCGATTTGTGAACCCATTAGGTAAAATCGATGGAAATTCAAGTGAAGTCAAATATTTGCTTTATGTACCCCGGTGGGGGAATATACAGCAGCGTATAGTTGTAATCAAAGCTAATACACAATAAACAAAGTAGCATTTAAAATAACAAAAGATACAATGACGAGGGAAGATTCAGGAGCTAGGACAATAAACATTGTCTAATTTCAGGATCAATGTTCGCAGGACTACATAAGAAGCGAGCCATGTAAAGGACTGCGGAGGACCGGTAGACAGCCGTTTTCGTATAGATCGTTTGATAATTATTGCATGTGGAATAGGAGGAAGGACACATGCCGAAACCCTTGTGAAGCGGGTGAAGTGCTTCAGTCAAAATTCTCCGGCAGAATCTTTTGTACATTTCGTGACTTTTGGATGTGATGCCGTCTGTGAGATCTTTACGTGGTGTACCACTTCCGTAGAACAGGTGCTTGAGAGACCATTTTATTGCGGTGAAGCCTTCAGCTTGCGGTTCAAGGAAGAAGACAGAAGAAAATTACGACAAGTGAGACTACGTGCATGCAAGAATAAAATGTTGAATGAGATAAAAGGGTACAAACAAAGCTCTCCATGGTAAAAAGTTTTGGTTAGTCTCCCCGATTTTGAGAAAACACGGGCAGCATAATCAGTCCAACGAAGACAGTGGGCGATTTTACTCTCTAGTTATTTGACAGACAGTTGATGACTAACGGGGATGTTTCCTATGTGAATGTCTGAACAGGATTCCAAAAAGTTGATGTACTTAGAACCTTTGAAAAGAGGGAAAACAACATCTTAGCATTTACGGGGATTTAAGATTAGGCTTCTAGCTTTGAACCACCGGTCAACATCTAACAGACCAAATTGGAGCTCAGGCGTTGCTGGTGCATTCGGGTGCGGTCACTGAACCAAAACATCGTCTGCATACTTCATAGCGGAAAAAGTAGCTAGCAAGCATGGAAGAGGTGTAGGCGGAGACAAGAAAAAGTTGACAGGATCGCTCTCTAAGTACCCCCTCGGTTTGAAACAGCGAAGGAAGAGGTTCAGCCCCCTTATCCCGTAACCTACTGCCGACTAAAAAAATAATCAAATAATAGTCTATTGAATAATGGCTGTATTCCTTTACTTGGGAGTATGAAGAGAAGTTCGTGTCTATCTACATAGGTAAATACCTTACTGCAACCTAGAAAGCAGGTAAGCCTTGCTTTTGATTTCTTGTCTGTGGAAAACTGGACAATATGAGTCAAGAAAGCAACAGCTTCCAAGGTAGACCAAGATTGCAGGTAGTCGAACGGGTCTATGTCTCGCATCGCCAAACCGCTGAACAGTTCTTGGAATTGAAACTTCTAAATTACCTTTGATGCGATAGAAGTGCATACTCTTGGACGGAATTTCGTCTTTTCTTTCTTGGTCAAAGGATTGGTGGAAGCTGATCCCCAACAGTCGGGAATCTTCTTGCAACCCAAGTACAAATTGAGTAATTGCGTCATTACGGGAGTGAGTACTTGTGCACACTACTTAAGTACAATTGGGGGAAGATTATCAGGTCCGTAGGATTTTGTTGCACTTGAGGTTTGGAAGGTCTTTGTGAACACTTTGGAAAGATATGTTGTGGGAGGTGGAGCCGGTAAAACTGAGACAAGGTAGTACGTTGGAACAATTTTCCAACAAAGGATGCGATTTGTCGTTGAAGTTGCGGTTAAGAACTTCAACATTAGCGTTTGGGACTCAGTGTCTTGTGGGGATACCATTCAGATCTCTGACAGACATCCAAAGCTCTCGGCTGTTATTGATGGCCAGGGGCACACGCCTGTATTTGCCGATAAGCCTGCGGATTTCTGATTTGATTGGCAAGGAAAAGGATTTCACCTTGCGATAGTTCCCACTTTTGAGGGCACTTATCTTTCTACGCCGTAACATTTTGGGGGATGAAGACTAAAATCGGTCTCTACGGATATATCCGATCTACAATAGGGAAAATATCGTAGCAGAAATTCAAGTAACTGGTGAGATTCTCATGAAACACAATGAAGTCTTGGTGGCTGAAAATGTCAAAATTAGTCTGGTCGATCAAAGCTTGAAGTCATTGTAAGTTTTCTGAATCACACTGACGCCTTTTACGTTTCAGGTTACCACAGAAGATGACGATTCTTCGGTTACTTGAGCTACTTATCATTGGAAAGAAATATACGGCGGCGTGATCCGATGTCCCCACAGGAGACTTACGTGTGGCCCGAACTAGATCGGGGTTGTTTGTGAAACACAAATCGAGATGGGCATCAATCCTGGTGGGGTCACAATGATTTTCAGATCCAATAGTGTCAAGAATTCTAGCTGAAAATGGATGAAATCACTACAGAAAAAGCACAGAGAGCTATCAACATAGCTAAAAAATTTGGACCGCAAAAACTCAGGGAAATCCCCCCCCCCCCTCCCTCCAAAAAAAACATTAAGAGGGCATGTGAGAGAAATTTAAGCTGTCGGAATAACTAAGGATCGATACTTACTCATACGCTTATGTTTTCATGATATCATGGGAGCACTGATGTAAGAATCTGAGTGCTGGAGAAGTACTTGGCAGACTTACTCCAATTATCTCGAAGGTATGCAGTAACCCCTCCTCCGAGTTTCTTACGAGGCGAGAATCGATCAGCCCGTTAGCGCGTAAAATCCATCGAGATGGATAATTTCATCGTCACTATTGTCATTGAGTCAAGTTGCTTTGACTAGCGTGACTCCTAGTCGTTCATGTTACTGACGGAGAACAAGGTCTTTAAAATCACCGAAGTTTACAATAAGCGAGCACACATTCGGACTGAGAATAAATAAGATGCACATGTCTACTGTTTTCTGCCACCGAAGAGCCACTTTCCATCCCGAACGGTGTTTCTTCGACACTCCACTTTATTTTATTTTTAACTGGCTTATCGGTGAATTTTTGTGGTGAAGTTGTGAACTTCATAATTTTTATCAATTCACCAGAGTACTTCGGCTATTTTTAACGGAAACATGATCGTTACGGCAACTAACGTTGAAAAACACAGAAAAATTGTAGCTGCTGTATTGCTTTGCGTTATTAATCCCGACGATGGAGGATGAAACAAAAGTACGGATAGTTTCAAAGGCCCCATCAAAGAACATTTCTAATGTTGAACAAAAATTCACTCCGGAAGTCTAATCATTGAAAGCTGTGATCAGGCAGAAGGACCGCGGTTTCATCGAAATAGAAGTTTGCAAACTCCTGTTAGGCTATTTGAGACAAGTTGAATCCCGGTAGTTATTTTCTTATGCGTTTTGCCTGAGCAATAGAGTGAAATGAAATGTTATTTCGGAGCGATCTATACCCTCCTGCACGTCGACTGAACGAGATAGCCAGCAATGAATTAGGGACTAGTTTTTATTACACAGTCCGCTTAGATTCACGAAACAGGGAAATCAGAAATTATTGTTACATTACGGTTTTGTCCTTGGAAAGCGTCAAAAAACTTTGATGAAAATGAGAATAGATTAAAATCGAAAAACTTTTTCCTCAGAAAGAGTTTTTTTGATATGACATGAACTAGATGATAAGTAAAAACTACAGCTCTACGGATATGCGCTGAAAAATCACAAAATGTAGCCATAGAAACAAAAAAACAATATTCAGGATGATGGTGCCCTAGCCGGGACACATAATCACGTGCGAATTGTTATAGGTTTTTCGTAGTCATTTCGAAGTGATTCGATTTTTCTATTTTCCGCTTACGCATCAGTGAACAAGATTTAGCAAACCCCATGACTTCAAAGGAGCGCTGTGCCACGACCCGGAGACCTGGAGTGAAAAACCACATGCAGTCCCATTAGGTCAGAAAAGCAAGGTTTCAAAAAGGTGAACAACGAATCCCTGCCTGCTTCTCTTGAAACTAAGGTCCCAAACTCTTACCTCGGGATCGACAGAGGCCTGTGCTACTCGACCTCTGCTGAAAGGAGTCTCAGTGATTTGCTTTATGCTGTTCCTATCAGTCACCGGCTCTCGTGGAGTGTAACAATTTATGATTCACACATCTGTCGGGGCTTAAAGTGAATTTCGTCTCTTCAAATGGAAACCGCAGAGCTAGACCGAGGAGTAACGAAGGTCTAAACTAAGTATTTTAACAACCTATACATCAATCAGACAAATTTTCTTATCGTCATGTCAAGTTCGTCACATCGTGAAGTACAGTTCACCAGTAAAAGGTACCAGCGGTGAGCTCCTTATGGGCTTCGATACGCGCGGACAACTGTGTGCATCTGAAGTTCCACACACAGAAACTCAAGCCTCTTCGCTATCCTGACTTGGGACGTAAGGTTGCATCTAAAACTTAGCACCGTCGCGAGCATTTCCATTGGCGATCCAAGTTGTCACCGCAACAAAATTGGTGTCTGACCCACGATGTGGATACACAAACGTTACCAACCAGCCATGCGGTCAATCTTTTCTTCACACTGCCTATTCCGGATGGAGGCTTTGACCACACAAAGTCTGCACGGTTCCCATCAGAGTTAAGATGAACTGCGGAAACCTTACAAGACAAAAAGTGGCCATGCGATAAGGCCCACTTCTTGGACTTGACAATCGGTAAAAAAGCATCAACTTGCAGGTGTATATAAAAATGGCACTCTGATCGAGAGTGGCTTGAATGTTTCGCACTATACTAAAGCGTTACGGTTCGATAGGTTTTATCGCAAACCGGGCGATAATATGAGGTAGCAAAGCAAGTCAGGTGCACCTGTTACCTTCGCCTGATGTTTGTCGAGATAAATATATGAACAGAGTTGACGAATACGTGGCAAGTGCAAATCCCTGTCTGCATAAAAGCCGGGAAAAAAATGCCTGCATTTGCAGTCGTCGGAGCTGTTCGAGAGTGTCATTAAATAAAGCTAATTTGACACTGAATAAGTGTCTAACATGTTTTCAGATTTAGTTCAGACTATAACACGAGCACTGAATTTCCGTACAGCGACAATCTTGAAAGAAGTAGTCGAAATGTGGAACAGGTCAGAAACATTTACCCACAGTTAGTTTTCTCTGTTTTGAACAAGGCAATTTATTGTAAAAAGATAGCATGGTAAGATATGCAGTTGCACTTTTATTTCAACACATGACCAGTAGCCCTAAGGTCAACCAGATAGCTGCAATCTTATTACATCCCCCCGAAAATCAGATTTTAGGTAGGACAAAAGACACTGGATGGCAGACTAGTCCTTTCCTTTATGCACTCCACAGGTGTCTTGCGGTCTGTCGCAATACGAAGCACGTGTGGCAGCATTCCCAGCAGCAAAATGTGTTTCATATGCGGGTTGGTTGTACGCCGGTTGTCGTCGGGAAAAGCGTACATCGGGGGTTTAATGTGGTAAACGGAACTGCTGGAATCCAGTTATTCTGATGAGGTTGGTTGGAGCACCGTCCAATAAGGTAAGTGCGTAGCGAGCAACAGTAGGCCGGGTTACCCGCCCCGGTAGGTTTAGGGAATGCTATCTAACTTCTAACTTTGGTGTCAAATTTTATCAGGAAACATATGACTGAACAAACAGTGGTACTGTTTTTTCGTTTCAAATAGTCTTTTTTTAAAAATATAATTTTCGCTTTTTTAGGGGGCTTCTTCCGAATTCCCCTTGTGAAATGGCTTCTTGATTTTGGGAAATTACGCTGTTCGCTCAAACTTCAATCATGAATTGGAAAGGTATCATGTGTTCAGTCACCTTTCGCACACATCTATTCAGCTAGCTCACCGTTTTGCTCAGGATCGAATCCACATGTTAAGTATGACCTAAAGTACTCCATTTAGGAATTGTTAAGCAATAGCGGAATGAGCCTGGCTCCCCAGTGGGCTCTCCAAATAGGAGCTTATAATCACATTGCTGGTAGACAAATTAGGGAGTTTTGAAGAAACACCTGCGGAGAGTGCAAGTATCAGAACAGGTAGACGGACAGTGGAGTACCGGATACGCATACCTGATAAGCGGCAATAAACGCGGAACCGGTCTTGTGCTTCCGGGGATATTTTGTCAACCCCTTATGTAAATACTGCTTAAATCAGAGACGGTGGCGAACTTAGTTGCCTTTTTCTCATCCGAAAGTCCACTCCGCGAGACGGAATCGAACTACCGCCTTCCTGCTTACCAGACAGTTGCACTATCAGCGGCACTTTCGGGATAAAGCCAGTCGAAAGCGAATTACGCAAGTGAAGATCTAATGTTGCGCCATCGGCGAGGCTAATTCAGTGATGGAAACCAGAACGGCTGCCATTTCTCACTGAAATATTCGTTAGGCATTACTGGATATTCCCGGATTTTATTCTTTTCCAATTTGACATAATCAATAGCTCAGCCGATAAAACAGCCGAGTGATTGCCGGAAAATCGCCCGTCAAGTTTCCGGCTCGTGATATAGACTATTGGGTGTAAAAATTGCAAGTGAGTTATCTTAATTCGATTAGATTATTTTTAGGTTATCAGTATTGCAGCTGCCGTATATTAACAGAATTCTTTGGTGTGATGTCATATTTTTTATGAGCAATCACATGTTCATGTCCAGTGGAATAGAACTAGGCTGAAAACGGGTCACGGGAGTACTCCACGTAAGCAGTTAATCTGAAAGTGTTATCTGTCCGCGGACTTCTTAACAGCAGAGTTACGAGATAAGATATCCCTAGGTTGCTGCTGACGTAAATTTACCTATTCCTTTAAAATAAGTTTCAGATTCTTGGTAGATGGCCTCTTAACAGAAGTCCATCATGTTGAGCATATCAAGTGATTAGTGTGACAAGGTCTAAGACGCCGTAAAAAAAGTATTTCCTGTGTCGCAGTTACCCCACAATTGGATAAAACGCATCTTCTTTGAATTAACTTCACACTGTCAGCGTCAGACGCGAATGCTGAGCAATAGGAAGTGTGCAAAAGATAATGTCCAGTAGAGTAACACCGAAGTTGCAAGCTCTATTTAGATCACTTTTAGGCGCTTTAATTAAATGAACTTGCACACTCACTTCCATGGAAATAGGTGACGAGATAAGTCTGCTAATAGACCAACACGAACTCGGGAAACCAGTTGATCACGGAATTTTGGGTGAGCACAGCGAGACAAGAGAGGGAGGCAAAACAATGACTGATGAGAAAAGTAGACTATTGGGAAGCAATGCGAGAAGATGAGATCAACAAAGGGGCCGAGCACGAGTAAATGACAGATAGCATCGATCCACACAGTCACGGGAACAAATGCATAAAAATGTGGCACAGTGGGGTCAATAAGCAAATAAGAAGGTGGGAGTGGAGGCCCCTTTGTGTATGCGTGCAATCCATCTGACCCAAGTTACTGAGTCAAAAGCAAACATAGTGGGTCGTTGGAAAATTGGAGATGATCTCCAGGGGTAGGTAGAAATGCACATGTGTGAAGCCAAGGCAGTGGATTGAGGACTGGCTTGTAGTAGAGCATCCCACCAATCAACCGAAAGCATTAATTTCTGTCGGAATCTGTTCATAATTTGGTGGCAAAGACCAACTGTGTCCTAGGTACAGGACAATCCTCTATAACTTGCTGACTTGGAACTCATTTTAGCATCTTAAGAAACGTGTAAACTGTGCCCGACTACGAGGGGCTTGTTTCTTGTCGGGTAGCAGAAGGATCTCCGATGCTGCTTTGGTTTTATGATTTTTGTTTTATTCTGAGGCGGAATATCGACGGTGGCTTAAAACATTATCATATTTTCAGCCGAACTTCAGACAGAAACATGAATGAACACATTGGGTCTTCTCCAAATTGATTTCTGTAAAATCACAGCTGTAAAAAAAGACAAAACTGCAGGTTGCGCAATTTGTTAGGGACCACTTCGTTACAAATCTGCAAGTGAGCACGACAGTCACTTCAAGGCAGTTGGGATGAAAGGGATTTAAAAGTTGAGGACACCGAGACCCAGCTCAAATATAACAATAATAGATAATGTAAAGAAAGAATGAATCAATATTTGTAAAAGAACAAAGTCATATTAATAATTTATTCACTTAGTCTAGTATAGATACTGTTCACGACTAAATAACAATGAAACCTAGGTGTGTTGTTGTCGAAGTAAGCAGTCTAGAATGAATCCTATAGGATGATAAAATACTTGTTCCCCTGGGAAATTGTTTTACGGAATAATCAGACGACTGTCTGCGACCTGACTACCACGTTTTGTCTAATTATTCTTCATTTCTATCTGTAGCTGCAATACAATCTGCTTGATCCTGGATGCTGTTTACGTAGAACACTCAGCTCCCAAAAACGATTGCAACTAGATCACTTGGATATGATGCAACTGGATCGCAGTTCTTTTCAAACTGGTTTTGAAGCAATTGACTGATATGACTGTAAAGTATGAGTACTGAGCATCAGAGTTCAGACTATCGATATTCGGCAAGAAGACACTAACCTCTTTTCAGAACGAATGAAAAAAAGCCCGCGTTTTATTCGAGCAGATTCATTTCCCGCTACCTGATCTTCTCCGTAAGGTATATGAACAAACTTTAGTGGGTAACAGTTTGAATACAGTGTGTTTCCTATGCTCTTTCTTCTTCGTGGCCCGTTCTTTGGTTATGATATACGAAAAAGCTTTCGATTTTATTTCGTTCAGTATTCGTTTTGTATCATGTATATTTGAAAGGCTGTATTGATACACAGCTGTATTCTCATTTGAATCAAATCGAGTGTGTTTGGACGGGGAGTCCATTTTTAGAATCACACGGTGATTCTTCCAAAGTTAATTTGTCGGCTAACGCAGTTAACGTTCAGAAAGTGGACACGTGGTCCCAAGTATGAATTTTCGATATGGGCAGTATGGGATTGTATCTGGATGACAAGACAAAATTGATATTCTGTTTATCTAAGGCCATCTGGCTGAACACTTTAACTGATGGGTTCCGTCAACCACTTTCCAGATCGAGTATCATATTCTCTTAATTACCATGACAGAATACTGATCAATCTTAGAAGGGTTTTAGATAATGCTTCCCGTGATGATGTCATAGTGATAGGTTATGGAAGACGTACAGCCAAATTTGAAACAGTCAACCAAGATCCTAGGGGAAAACGTTATATCTCAAACATCGTCAGAAAACTTTTTTCAATCCACTCTGTCCGCTTAATGTTCGTTTTGACTAAGATTGGAGTAAACGCTTAGCCGTCGATGAACGTTCCCACAGTGGTGCTCAGCTTGAGTACATACCTTTTCGGATAAAGCAATTTACTTTGTTGATACAACCGTTTCATTGGGACGATAAAGCGCAGACAGGCATGCTAATGGTTTGGGCACAGACTGAATAATGCGTGTTGATAAACGACAAAGAGAAAGCAAAGACTCATCAGGTGAGTTCTCTTTTTATCATAAGTCATTTTAATGTTTCGTTTTCCTGGCTAACCCTTAGTATCCGTCAGGGAAACTGTCGCGTGTGAACGGATTTGATTTACTTTAGCAAACCGCGGAAATACTCCACCCATTCATCGAGTCATCTTTAGCGTTCTTTTACATTTTCCGAACAATAACCCGGAGCGTAACACACGTAAATCAATTTGAGGAATAATTTTCGGTCCAAACAGGTTATAGTTTCCAAGCGTCTATAACAGTACAATCTTCCGAGAGTCCCTCATTTGTTCTCAATAATTTTTGCAAATATTATTGATCTCACTATGACGATTCACGGAAATTCATAACGGGTTAAGCAGTGATCTAGTAAGTGGTCTACATAATTGTCTAGGTCACTTCAGAAATTGCATTTGGAAATGAATTTCGCTTCTTGTGATGCATTTTAAAATCACTGTAAAGTATTTTCTCTGGAAAGTGCAGGCACACTGATCTTTGTTCTGCCTGGTGAGGATATGACACGTTGAAAATTTATCCACCTTCTAAACTGAGGTAGTTAATCATTTTGTGTGCTGCTTCGTGGTACTAAAGGTCGATTCTAAAGTAGTAGTTTTGTAGTGCAATATTATGTCTGCATTTTGTGAACTCACACTCACTCGCTATCTGATTCCATTCCACCAGTTTACAGGGATTTATTGGTGCTTATTTTTGCTTCTTATGGGGTGAAGATAGACAAAAGCTAAGTGCACGTCATCAGTGAAAGTTGAAGGTTTTTCTTCCTATTTGAATAGCACTTAACAGTGATAAAACTGTACGGTAGTATTTCATGACGTCTATAAAAAGCAGTATTTCCAATACGTGCTTTGTATTCACTGCAGTATGACCGCTTGTTGTAAGTTAAAAGTGCTTTGCTATTGTGCACCCCACCCTCCACCCCTCTCTTCTCTTTCTTTTTGAAAAACCCAGTTCGCTCCGAATTCACGTGTGAACAAAAGCCGGCCGGTTCACGTGACTACAGGAGGGCAGAGGGCTAGCCACAGAATGCAAATTTACTTACGTGAGACACTGTTTCCCATCAAGCCTTAGCCAAAACCCGCCATTCTTTAACCACGACCCAGAATCTTTCGGCCACGACAGGCAATCCTTTACCCTTGATGAACAACTTTTAGCCACACGGCTGCAACCCAACTGGGTCAACAATATCGGAATATTGTACTATCAACAGATTGTGGAACAATTTATTTTTTATAGACAGACTGATATTTCAAAACTGGCTGAACAAATGGAAAATTGTGACGATCGTATAATGCATAGGTGAGAGTGATAACTGTATCGAATTTTGCACCGCGAACTGACCGGAGAGGGTATGATCACACTAATTAGCACAGCATGTATGGTCATTGCATTCTCAGTGAACCGGTTTTTCGATGTACTAAAAAATCCAAGCGAAGTAAAGTAGCAAAATATCTGACCTGTTTATATTTACTGAAAGATTCTTTTTCGGGACTAAAGAATGGTAGGTCGTGGCCGAAGGACTGTGTGTTTTGTCTAAAGCTTGATGGGGAAAGGTGTAAATCAACCTGTCCGCAAATCGCTCTTCACGTGACCAACAAATGAAATATTCAAATTAGAAGGTATTTATAAAACTATCCGGGAGGTAAATCTTACGCCACCAGAACCTGTGGTGGGGATCTTGAAACGCACAAATGATCGAGTTTGAAGTGGCACATTATACCGCTTATAGAATTTCTGATTAAGCTTATAAATGAGTGTCGAAACCGACTAAAATTTAGCAGGAAGTTCATATTTGTCTGAATAACTCAGACCAATTTGAAATATATATTCAGCAGGCACTTTGTTCAACGAACCATCGGCACGTGACTGTCCAGTGCACTTTAAATGGTAATCCATGAAATACTGCAGTCCTAGACGGCTGTCTATTCAATTCACAGCGAATATATAACTTAGCAAAAGTCACTGTTACCCGGTTAAAATAAAGATCTACGTAAAAGTTGAACGTTACACACGAAACCCACCCATAATTGTTTAGTTCGTCCAGATGCACAACAACATCTGCCTCTGTTAGTACAGAATGTTCAACTGAAAAGGGGCAGTCCAAATCTTATAGATAACGGAATGTCCATTTCCGTTTTTCCTATTCAACAGTCCAACACAGCCTGCAGGAGTCGAACCGGCAACATTCAACTTACCGGGCGGATGCTGCTCGCAGCTTGGGTATGTGAATAAGATTCAGGTTTTTGGTACCAATCATATATTCTACGAATATATTTCAATACCCACTGAATCCCAATCAGCCATGTGCTGTTCGTCCCATTGGGAAATGACCAACGAGGCTGGCCCAGTGATTAAATCCAAGACTATCGGTGTGCAATTTAGGAAAAGTAATTCGTGCATAAGTGGATGTAAATTTTCAATAATCGCGCTCGACTGGCCGTACCACAATACTTCAACTGGCAACGCGTCTGCCCTTTAAGTAGCAGGTCACCGGTTTGATTCTGACTCGCAGCGCTGGACTCTTCGATGCAAAAAAGTAAGTGAAATTTTCCATTAAATTATTATGAGTTGGATTTTACGGTCAATTTTACCCAAATATTGACTCTGTTTTCTGCTATTTTATTGTGTACTTCAGGACTTTCCAGAGGATTACACTTCATCACGTTGAATCACATTAATGACGTAGTCCGTTCGATGGCTTCGATTCTTGCCTGCGAAGTGCACATATTGGTACCTTAACGGAGAAACCGATGTAAACGTAACTGGTAGCTGGCATTATAAACCCGGTTCCGATCATAAAAAGAATTCCTTCCCTTCATCCCCGAAAAACATGGTCGACTGTTTAAACCAATATTTCCAAGGTCAATGTTTGACTAACGCAACGTAGTGTGTAAGCCGTAGGCCACTCTTATTTGTGTTCGACTAATGTAGAAACAGGATCCCGCTGATGCACCTACTGAGGCTTTGTGCTTATGGAGTTTTCTGGGATCTTGCTTTTTTCAGATCGAACACGAGCAACCTCCACGGAAGACACTGATTGTTGCTTGCCACATCAATTGGTTGAACCGTGTTTCTAAGCTCAACTGGACCGGGGCTTGGTTGTTTTTCCTAAGCTATCCAATCTGAAGAAGCATGGCTGGGAATACATGTAACAGTTATTCAGGTGTTTGAAACTTGTATTCTCTATTCTGAACAAGTTTTGCTGAATAAGACTCGACACTTGGTTGCACGGATTGTTTTGCCATCATACCTGATCACCTATGGGTTAGTTTTTCTCTAATTGTAAAGCCTTCAAATTCTACCAAGGCTTACTCTATTCTTTACTGGCCCATTGGGACATGTTGCTCAATAGTTTGCTGCCGTTTCTCGTTCAAGTAACCCAACCATAGAACCATCTTCTCTAGCCTTCTTGCATATAGTTTCCAGCTCTCCCGAAAGCTTACCTTTGAAGCATATTTAAAAAGCTCTGTAGTTTAGACGGCCTCAAACATTCCGTTCATTCTACTGATTTATAAAGCTCCCCATGTGATTGAACTGCATTTCACCAGAGTGTATTTTATTAAGCATGACAATCGTGGCGAAAAGATGACATGAAGAGAACCTGAAATCTGTCATGATTACATTTCTGAGCAAAGTGGACACAAAGGATAGCATTGCTATGCCCTCTATCTGGCTGCATGTCAATGCTAATCTCAAAATGCAAACCATTAGTGCACACGTTTACGGAGGTTTTGCAGCTCTCAACAGCTGCACTTATTTTTTTGCTTCCTTCGGTTGACAGTTTTTTTTTAAATAAAGTCTTCGTTTTCCGGTGAGTGTACGTTTTGGACGGGAAAAATACGTCACCGAATGATATATTTGTTCTACTGCGTTCACAACCATGGGCCTATAGACGAATAGGAAATGTGGTACGGACTTTAGAGCCACAACTCCCGTCGGACTCCATTCAAGTGTTGAATTGAGCTTACTAATGGCAGTTACATTGTTCTCACTATTCTCTCTACATCTAAGTTGACCGGCGGAGTCAAACGGTCAAATAGATGGGCTTTAGAACCATTCTACCCCCCGGAGCTGGAATCCTGCTTCTTTCGCCAACCACTCCCAAGTCGATAGCCTCAAATTGGCCACGACTCCTTCCCGGAGTTATTTTACCACCATAATATGGTGGAATAAAGTAAATGAAAAGATAAGAAATATGATTTGATCCTGTTTTCTGGTCAGGTTTTTCCGTAGACTGGAGTCCGAATCCGATTAAAATACCTACGCTCATCATCTTACCGAATGGTGGAAATATGAAAACGTTCGCTAGTCAAAAGAGAGACATCCAACTGAGATTAGTGCCTGGTTCGTGGGGTTCAGAAACATAGATGGAACAGGAGACTTATATGAATATTAGCGCGGCCATGTCAATAGAAAAACAAAACGTGTAGAGAAGTGGGAGGAACACTTGAACTGATCTTTGTGCAAAACGCGAGTCAAGTCAGAAAGGAGTTCGTGCGTAGACTTTTCACCTGCCTTCAGCTGTCGTTCGTAAAAATTAGCAAATAGCCTGCTTCAATTTACGAAATATACCCCAGCGACTTTTGACAGTTCCAGAAGAAGTGCCAAAATTTTCTTTGCTTGGCACGTCGATAAAAAATAATATTCCAACAACCTCGAGGCCTTTGAATTTGGCCGTGCTATTTTATGATCCTCACTAGTTCGACTTTTGATTATCACAATATTTTTCTTTAGTTTTTCTTTCCGGCATCATTGTTTTGTCCTCGATACTCTGGTACAACGCGCATTTTTGATTTTTCTGTGAAATAACACTTACCTGAATATAAACTCGGAATTATGCCTTTTTTCTCATTGTGAGAAATAAAGTGAGATGAATCAAACAGCAAGAGGCTGGAAAAATTCGTAAACATTGAACTGGATTGTAGGTTACTTTCTCGAAGAAAAATAGTAATTTACTGTGTCACGCTGATTCTATCATCTAATATCCATCCAATCATGTGAGAAGCGTCTGACATCAGCTTCTTGCACAATTCTTTGGAATATACCAGTTTTGAAGTTACGTCAGTTCAAGAATCGTGGCTTCACTCGGCAGTGGATCATGAGTTTTTGAAGTGTGATGGATTCACGAACCACAGGCTAGACAGACAGCCTGATAAAAGGTCCCCTGGAGGAGACGATCCTACCTACTTGTGTCATGTTTGTTGTTGTCTATTGTCATTTATATGCAACACAAAATTTCTGCTGTCAAACCATTGAGAGGAAGGCAGTCTTTATCCCTAGATGCTGTTCTGTTGTAATACCTAATCTGTACGTAACCCCAGAAGGTAGTTGCACGGAACAAGTCAGCTTCGTGGATTCATTCTGTTCGTCCCCCATAGAGTGGATTGACAACTCACTTTTATTGGTACTGGCGACTTTAATAGCTCCGATTCAATATTCCACAGTCTAATGCCCCTCCGTAACATTGCGAATTTCACCCCAGAGATAGAGCTTGTCCGGACTGCCTCTTTTTAAATGATCCATCTTTCTTTCATGCTGTGGCGTGCCCCCCGAGGCAAACTCCGACCACTGTAGTGTCGCAGTTCTTCCTAAACATTTTGGTAAACGTAATCACCAAAGCCCAGTAAAGAACTCGGCCCGGAAGGTGCGTTCAAGGCCGCATGATGCGCCCAGCATTCCTTTACCTGAAAATATGGTGACCTGTTCCAATTCGGATTTGTTTTACGAACCTGACTTGTCTATACGTGTGATAATATTAACGAGCTGTTTAAACTTCTGTCTTGAAACATGCAGTCCACAAAAACGGGTCATAATGAGCACATATCATTTTGACTCGAAGCTGAATAAATTGCGGAGGATGAAAAAGAGAGGATATAGTTCACACAATACGTTTGGAGTAGGACTGTTAAAATTTTATGTCAGCGAAGAAATTGTTTATCTCGATGGAGTATACGGTACTAACCTACACAAAGACAACTCTTCTTATCACATATGGCATGGACTGAAAATTCTGTGGCCGCAAGCCTCTAGCAAATCACGTTGCGAATGATGTCAGAAAATTTAACAGGTCCTTAGTGCTAGGAGTTAATCCAGCCGATTTATCATATGAATCACCTGGAACTCAAGTTGCTGTGGAAGATTCTCAGTCCCTTCTTCCGAAACGTGATAACAAGGAGTTTGAATCGATCAGCTTTAACAATGCCTCCGAACCACGAGGCATCAGTTCGGTCATTCTGAAAACTTGTGCTGCTGGCTTGGCTTTCGTGTTCTCCTCCATATTCATTCAATGTCTGTCCGAAGCCACACATGCTGAATCATGGCGGAAAGTTCACGCCGCTCCAATACCAAAGAAAGAAAAAGACCAAATTTCGTCCCATCTAGTCCATGTCAAAATTGCTCGAGATTTTAGACAAAATTAAGTGCGCCATTAACATTTCCGGTGTAAACCAATGTGCCTACCGAAAGTGAAGTTCTTCTCTGGATACCGTTGGCTGTCTAATCCATTCAATAAAGTCTTTGGTGGACCAAAAAAGCAAAATATTTCACTTTTTTCCTGGACTGTACAAGGCTGTCGATTCTTTCAGTAAAGAACGTTTATAATATCTTTTAGATCAGCGAGAGATGTCCTCAGAGCTTTCCGTTTGGTTGATAGACTAACCCGAAGCGATCTCGGTTTACATATCTCAAAGGTCGTGGATCTCCCCCAATTCCCTATGAACACTGGAATATTGTAAAGCACTATCACGTAGGCATTTTTTCGCATGCTACATCTATGATCCCTCCAATTCATCATCTTTTACTTTTAAATACGCCAACGATATAGTGATCTATTCTAAATCCCTGGACAGTGTTATTATCAATCTACTTTAATAGTGTGTTTATATAATAACGGAATGGTTCAATGCTGTCAAGTTAAAGGACTGAGGGATTTTTGTATCAAACTTTTGCTGGTGATTATTGGAATACAAAAACTTAAGCAGTTCGAATTAAAAAGAGCTGACTTTAGTTGATTTATATTAATTTTTCGACTTCGGTTCAAAATCAGCCAAATGGAAAACAAGTTCTTCAATTTTCTTGGCAACGAAGCTGCTCCATATAAGATGGATAAATGCTGAACTTAGTCATAGAGCTTCCAATGCATCTTTACCTGACTCAGTTAATTTCGGTCTCCATAGTACATTTTTCAGTGCCTTCTGAATATGGTTATCTATTCTTTCGACGTCTCCGGTTAAACGAACTCTACTTTTGAGTGGTTTTCTCAATACAGATTATCACATCTATTTGTCTGTAGGGCAAGAGAGCTATATAGCTATTCCTGGATATGAGATTTTTCATGTGTTACTGCATAGATCTTCGGCGCATTTATGCACCATTCCTAAAATGTGTATTTTTGAATGGAGTACAATATTTTCCTACGATGTTCTTTCCCATACTGAGGTTATTGACGGATCTATTCGAATAAATCCACCACAACAAGGTCAATGCCTCTTATTAGGACTCTCTACTAACATCTTATGCCAATTTTGGAAATGACCCGATCTCTTCCTAATCAAAAGTGGACAAGCTGAATCGATCTTGTTCCAGTTTCGACCAATAGGTTGTTCAGCATTTGAAAGCACTTTGGTACCGAACTATTTCGGACAGTTTGTTATTTATTCAAAAACTTGAAACTCACCTTCTGAAGTATTTTAAGTTGGGGCCGATAAAATTTATTGTCATAACATTTTGGAAACAAACTGAAGGGGAATAACACTGTCGCTATGGTTCACCCATACGAGCATTTAATATATGTGGACAAAACTGATTTTCAATGCACGCCCTTGTAAAAAAAGAAATACCGATTTTCGTAAAGCAATCCTAATTGGCTAGATATGAACGTGTAACATTTGCAAATACTGTCCTTCATTCCGTAAGACACTGAAGCCGTCGCTCTTATGGTACTATCGATCCGATTTAATTCGGTGCTTGAAAGTTTTTACAGTATTCCGTGTGAACCGTGGGTAAAGCATTTCCCGAAGGCTTGTCATAATTGACATTCACCTCCGAAATTTTTGTTTGTCAGTGAAGGTATTTCAGAAATGATCCAAATGTTGAGAGTCTTTGGCCCAGGAGGGATTTGAACCCACGCATGGCTACCCCCCACGTTTTAGTACCGTGAATGCTCTACCAGCTGAGCTACGAGGCCACGCCGAAGAACCTTCGACTTTTTGTATATGGATCACACGGTATACCCGCCCAAATGACAGTAGCACATGACATCCACCACAGTGAAGTAGCTTGTATTTGACTGCCTACAGCAGGATTTCCCTTCGTACTAACCGGACTCCACCAGCGCAGTTCATTGGGCTTTGGGCGGTATTATAGCGAAGGTGGTAACCATACATGGGTTTGAATCCCGCCGGGGCCAAAGACTCTTAACATTTGGATCACCTCCAAAACATTGTCAAAATCTGCCAAACAATAATACATCATAAATGAATGTCTGAATCATGCTCGAAGCGTTTGCTTTTTCCGGATGGACCATAAATGAACCCATTAAATTCTGGATTATGTAATATTTTTCCCTTAAGGTTTGCTTTGACGTTTTACTTTCCACCAGCGACAGGCTGCAAAATTTATGTTCCCTTCATATTCCACCGGGAGGTTCAAGTAAAATTTTTCATTACTTTTGGGTCTGTGACGTGGAACTGGGATGGATTCATGAAAATGGAAAAAATGACCGTAAAATGCCCTCCAACCAATGGCAGGAACTAGATGAACTGGGTGAAAATTCCGTCGTTGTAGCCATGAACACGTTATTCATTGTTGAATATCACCCGCAAAAACTTGCGCTTTCTATTGGCCTTTTGAGCCTGTAAGGAGGAAAATAGTTTGGTGAACATGAACCTTTATAACTCTACTGCAATATCTCACCGCGCAAAAACGTCTCCAGTTCCAAGCAACACAGTTATGGTAGAACAGAACCACACTCTCTATGGAGATATTCACAGATAAACGTCGACCGAACTGAGTTAGTCTTAGTCCAAAATTACTCTAAGCTTAGATTCTAAGTGCTCGAAAAAAGACCACCGGATGAATTGCCTTTATGGTGTGCTCTTCCTAGTCCACGTCATCCAATTTGATTCAGGTCTTTTTAGAGGAAATTCTAAGAAGTAAAGTCAGTTTTAGAAAATTCCTTGGTGCGACTTTGGGACAACTTCGTTGCATCTCAGTACGGTGCTTACAGCCAAAGAAAAAGTTATGAATATAACTATTTTACTTTATTTATCTCTGGAAGGGGGCCGTGGTCAATGAGAGACTGTTATATGAGGAAGTGATCAGCCATGACATGATTTGAGCTTAAGAAAGCAATGTCACCAACATTACTTTCTGACTCACCTTCGATGTTACTGCTTCTTGGAAAAAAAATGTCTTTTCGTCGCTGGACTAGAAATCAAAAGCTGTGAGTATCTGCCATCTAGAGAACAGGGCCCTGTTTCACAAAGTCGATAGACAAAATACTTCCCAACATACTCTCAAATAACGGACCACAACCCTCGCTCGCTGAGTCATTATCTGTCAATACTTTCAACTGGAAACTGTTTACAAGACACGGAGGTAGAACCTGTTCCCTCTCGATTTCAAACCGAGGCTTCCCATGGGGCGCAGTCCTCTCACTTCATCTATTGTCAGCCTACATGTCATCCTTGCTTGTTAGTGACTGTTCTTTCACAATAAAAGTACGCAGACGATGTTGCGATTGGATTCCCCCTACCTGATCCATCATCTACGCCTAAACTTCGATCCGGTCTGTTAGATCTTGATCATTGGTCCAAATCCCATAGTCTAACCTTAAATCCTCGTAACTGCTCAGATGTTGTTTTCTCTTCTCAAAGGCTCAAAGTATGCGAACTTTCTGGAATCCTGACCCGACATTCACGCAAAAAACATCCTTGTTAGTCGTCAGCTCACTGTTAAATAACGTGGGCTTACCGTCACTCACAATCGATGTTGGACTGAATATGTTGCCTGTGTTTTCACAAAAGCGAGGAGACTAACAAAATAGGTTTTGCGCCCGAAAGCAATGTTAACACCATTTTACCTCATTCAACGTTTTGTCCCTGCAAGCATATTACCTCACTTGTTGCGTTCTTCCCCCGTCTTCCTCCCTAGACTATAAGTTAAAGACTTCATCACAACGAAAATGTCTCCAAAACTCATATGCAAGCGGTACAACCGCTAGAGATCTCACAAATTTCAGCATTTGCTAACACCACGAAATGTACCAAAGATCCTCCGAGAGAATTTTGAATAACATATCACCCGCATCACAAAGACCACACCACGTGTGATTCCTTCTCTTCCACCCGCAGTAATTATAAAATGATCTATGTGAGTGCCGCTGTCTACTGGTCCTCCGTTGTTCCTTACCTTGCTTACTTTTGATGCAGTCCTGCAAACATCGACGCTCAACTGACAGAACGATTAGTGTCTCGTTTCCTAAACACCCCTGATTATTCACTGTTTTTTGTCGTTGAAAATGCGGCATAATTCTTTGCGCAAGTGCAATGAGTGCAGTCAGGAACTGCGGAATGTTCCCCCACTGGAGGGCGTACAGAAAATATTTGACTTGAACTGACTTGTGTCCGTGAAGACTGAAAGCGACAGCGCTTCTTAAAACAGATTATCCAACCATAGTCTGGATCAACCCTCTCACTTCGCTCCAAATATCTTTATTTTTCTCTTGATCACCTGTACTGCACGTGGCATCTTACTGAACCACACAGTGCGTCTTTCTGTAGCTAAATGTTCTCTGATTGCTGCGCAGAGTAATTGATGCGTACAAAATTTTGCGTCTGACTTTGGTATCAAATTTTACTCTCGTGATGATGTGTTTTCATGAAATCCATCGCTTCGTTTTCATCAATCATTTGTTGACATCAAGCTGTATATAAACTGTGATGTACTTGTGACCATAGTTATACCCTCAAGGGTTGGTCTGTATTACGGAAAATATTTTGTAAGGAAGTGGACTCAGGAATCTCCGACCAAATACCGGGTCTACCATCTCTCATCATCCCATTTTTGCTTTTTTTCACTGAGGTCTTGCATTTTATTATCAGACTGAAGCACACATTTGTCAATCAACTTGCATGAATGCTAGCAGCTGGGTTGCTAACTCTTGCACATGACCCTGGATTATATTGCTTACTAAAGTGTATCCTGATTTGATCACTGAAACTGCAACCAGTTTAGAACTTCAGTGCATCTGACCAACTGTAAACCGCGGAACCGTTGAAGTTGGAGTTTTTACAAGTCATTTGATACTCCGGTGTTGTCGAAATTCGCTAGACAAACATTTTTGTTCATAATCAACTCCTCTTTCATGAAATTTCTGCAGTTAAACACAACATAAGGCTGAAATACAAAATTCGACATAGCTTGATGTCAGTCACATGAGTTTTGCTTCTGCCAGTTGAGGATTGAAATTGTATGACTTTGGCTACCATTATAAATTATTCTGAAGCTCAGAGGTCCGAAATCAGTTACATATTACACATGGTTCATTGATTAATCAATGAAGACAAAATTCACCGTGGTTAATTTTGCCATGAAGATATAAATACTAATTCTACTAGAGACATCTCTTTTCCCTGCATCATCTGCCATGTTGCTCTCTAGCGAAACAAAAACGTAGTGAACAGATGTCGAGAATACTATGTTTTCTAATAGTTCAACATCTAGCTCACTGTGAACAGTAGCTTTATCGGAAGAAAACTTTTGGTTTATTTCAAATACCTCACCTATTATGGCTCATATAAGCGCGACTCGTTAAATATTAACTCTGTTTTCGCTAAACTGAAGAAATATTTGGTAAAAACCGAAACATTCTGCTGTTTTGCCCGTGAATGTGCTCTTTTCATTATTTGTTGTAGAGTATGATGCCATAGCACGATTCGGTTTACAGAGGCCGAACATATCTGACTTGGGTAATGATACAGGCTGTATTTTGATAAGAATAACCAGAGTCAAGAAGTATTCATTCTAGATTTGATAAGATAACCCCATGCGCCTTTGCAGACAAGGGTGGATAAAAGTTGGTTGCTTTATCCGCCACCCAGTTTAAAGTCAGTAATATGTGAACACCAAGGTGGCTGAATGTCACAACCACAAAAATGTATAAATCACATTGAAATTGTCCAATATTTCACTTTGCATGAACTGTGGTGAGAATCAGGGGGTTCATGAATACCTCCATCTTAAAAAGAAATTTCCGAAAAATTATCTGTGACTTTGAGTTAGCACAACTCTCCTCGTCGATTACCTTGGGCTGCACAAAATCACGATCAACCTTGTTATTGGGACGTTATTACCGATACTCTGAAAAAAAAGCAGAACTCACCTTGCACAGAGGATGAAAGCTGTCTGTCTGTCATAACATAATTTGTTCTAGGAAATCAGTCTTACTGTAGAATGATGCGCCATGTCATGCCTCACATGAGGCTGCACATCTTATAGACTTGGACATTATTCATTTGCTATAAAAGCTTACCTTGGCTAAACCTTTGGGAAATACAACGATTTGAATAAAATTAGAAATTTATTCCTTGTGTTTAAGAAAGAAGTTATCGCACATTGCCCATGTAACTTTGAAAATTTCACGAGAGTGCAACCTGGTATGCTGGCGAGCAATTAGTTCGAAAAACTCCGATGCCTGGGGAATATGGATAACACGTTAGTATGACTATTCTTATAAAAGAACCGTATTGATCTCCACAGTAGGAGGTTAATCATTTTTTGACAGTATTGAGTTTATCTCCATGACCGCTGGGCTTTCTTTACAAGGACTGTGTCAGAAGACTCTGAGAAACACCCGCGAAGACAGAAATCATGTCACTGAGGGCTAGAAAATTCGACTGATAATTATTTCTAATGATTCAATGAACAATCCCATCGATGTAGGAGGATCTCCTCGATAGAAGTCAATAATCATTCATTTGTCATTACGTACTTGAATGGGAAAGCAGCATTTTGTCTTGCTCGATGTTGCCAAATTAGAAAAAATTAACTACGAAATATGACCAAGTCTTCTGAAACCCAGCCTTGCCAAAATGTGGCTGATGACTCCCATTGTGAGGCGTGAAATCGCTAAACCATACAATACAAAGAATCTTCATTTGTTATGTAAACAAACGTTGATAGCATTACACTAGCATTATGATATGATCGCAGTTTTTCCCTTTACATAAGTCTTACTTCGGAGGTTGACGTAAACATATCCAAGGGACTTGATTGATGTCTTCTTTCTCAGACTTCACTAGTTGTCCCGTTTTATCGAGTTTGAACTATGGAAACTGTATATTTCGAATTAGAAAGATGGCATGATTCACTGGTAATTCTGCTCATTTCTGCAATCTAGGTTCCGAGTATCGAACTTTGCTCACCTTCGTTGAAATGAGTGTGAATATTTTTCCAAGGGGTTCAGCTTTACTTTGATCGCCTTAGTGGGATTTGGAACAGTCGCATTCCGCGAGGAACTCTTTAGGACCTTGAATTTTACCTTAGGTATACTTCTTAAGACAGTGAAGAATATAATTTTTGTTAATTACCTCTTCGCACCTTCCAGAAGATCATCTTTCTCCTTCGTAAATTGATCAACGATCACAACAGTTTCACATTTATTACGCAAATAGCAAAGATTTATAACAGATGGCTTTCAGTTTACCCTGTATGGGTTATTGGTGCACACACAAAACAAAGCGATTCTAATCAGAATCAGGACTTCATAAGTGTGCAGTCACTTGATTCGATCGGAGAAACAGGTAAATTGAGGATTTTAACTTTAAAGCGGTATTTGGGGAACAATGGATTAGTTGTAAGCCATGAATATCTTCGATTAACTGCTGTACATTTGGCCATCTTACAATGGAACCAATCAGGCACCAAACACACTTTTTATCAATGTACCAGAAGAGCGGAACTTCTGCTTTCAATTTACGATACTGTTTTCTGTGCTGCTTAGCTATTGTTTTGATAGCCGATATCGAAAAAAAATTATAACCCAACCAGTAAGCTAACGACTAGTCGTTTATCATATCCTGACTTTCGCACAATCAATCAGTCCATACTCCAAAGTTCCACTTCATAAGTAACACTTACCACCCCATTACCTTCAGCAAAACGACGTCTAGCATGATGTATCAGCCACTGTTCTGTGCATAAAAAGGTTGAAAACCTGATTTTAGTTACCTTCACACTGACCCAACAAGCATTGCTCACACTCAGAGAATGCACAGTAAGAGCTCGCTTTGGGGCCTGCTCCATTGTAATACTTGCATTACACTACTATATACGAACTGACGTGCTTTATGTTCGCGATCGGCAGGAGTACACGAAATGCTCCTAACTTGTGACTCGTCTTACATCTGTTATGATGAGTTGTCTTTCTGACATCAACGTTCTCTCAGCAGGTAACAACTCCGAATTTTTCTTTGTCCATAATAACTAGAGCTGTTCTATCAATCACAAGGTACCACGATTGCATCGCCCTTATTTTTCACAACCGAAAACACATGCACGTTCACGTGTTACAATCCGCAAGCTGTGCCAGGTAGGAAGGTCATTTACTGGGAACAGCTCAGTCAAATGTAGACAAAATGCTACTTTGCAAAGTCGCTGTCCTGTCCGCTTGAAGACAGTCACTATTCAACGGAGGAGCAGTCGTGTAGTTTGCCTGTTGTCGTTCACCTCATAGTAGATAGTCTCTTGGGTATGATGGTGTTGAAAATCCACAAATGTCCATAGTTCCGTTTTCAGCAATCGACCATTCACTAAGTGGTATATACACTCACCACACTCCTTTCCCCTGACAAACAAATACGATCCATGTTCTGTGGGTTCTTTCCAGATCCTCCCCTACTCTGTATTTTCTTTCTCCAATCTGCCCCGTGGGGTTTTCCTCATGAGGCGTACTTTGTTGAGAGTCGTTATGCCAACGTTGTAGCTCACACCAGTGCACATGCCGTTCTTCGTGGGCGCGCCCTATCTTATAGAGTGGGTGGCGGACTTCCAAGATTGAATACGGCCCTCTCTATTTAGGAAGCAGCTTCCGTGATCCAGGACCACCATTGAGTCCCCCGAAGCGCTGCTTGTATTTTACCCGAGTGCCCAACGCAAACGATCCTTGTTCAGTGATAATTTGCGTACGAGGCTTGCACTGAGCGTTCTTGAGTTTCCTTCGGGTTTTGCTGTGCTTCTGTTCTTGCTTGATGGAGTTCGATTGGTCCCATCTGAAAAGATGGCCATACGCCCACTTCGAAATCAACGGGCAATCTCGTTATCCTGCCATACATCAATTGAAACGGAGAATATTTCGTGCTGGATTGCTTGGAGGCGCGATGTGACAGTAATAATAACGGTAGTGCCTGCTCCCAATCTCCCTCTTTTGTCGCCAACCTTTCCTTGATTGTGCAATGGTTCCGTTCAGTAAGACCATTGGATTGGGGACAATACAGGGTTGTGCGTATCCTTCGGATCTCAAGTTCCTTCAGACATGTTCGAAATCCATCGCTCTCAAAACACGGACCTTGGTCGGTGATGGTCGATTGCGGAACCCCATGACTAGCTACGATAAGTTCCATCCCGTCCGTACTGACAATATTGGCGCGTTGATCAGCAACGCCGACGACCTCGATCCAGCGCGTGAAATGTTCGGTCATAACCACTACGTATAGATTGCCTCGATGTGACTTTGGAAATGGCCCCATCAGATCAATGGCCCACGATTCTCCTATCTCTGAAACTGGAATTGACTGTATCGGACAATGATCTGCGCGCTAATCGGACCTGAAGAGTTGGCATCGTTCTCAGGCTAAGACCTGGTTCATCACTTCGTTTCGCATATTTGGCCAATATGCTCTGTGCTGCAGTAAGTCATGTGTTCGACTGTGGCCGGTGGGGGCCAACTCGTGACACTTTTTGATTAGTTGGTTGCGCATGTTTTCAAGCACGACAACTAACGACCGTTTTGACCCTGACCGTTGCTTCATGAACACACCTGCGGCGCTCAGATGAAGCTGCTTCCAGGTTGGTCGCCACAGGCTCTGTTCATCGTTTGTTAGCAGTCTCTCACCACTTGCCAGTGCTTGCATTACTTTTGTCAGTTGCCGATCTTGTCGTTGTTGATCTACCAGTCTCTGAGGATCTTGCTCCAGTTGCAGCATGTTGACTCCAGTAAGAATTTTAATATCAGGATGTGTTTCCTCAGGACGCGACAGAACATCGGCCATGTGATTGTCTGTGCCCGCAACATGATCAACGGTAAAATCAAACTCCTGGAGACGAAGTGTCCATCGGGCCAGTTTGCCTCGAGGACCCTTTGTTGTCTTGATCCACCCCAACGGTTTGTGATCAGTCTCAATATGAAACCGTTGACTTAGCAGATACAATCGCCATTTTTCCAACGCCCACACGATAGCCAAACACTCCTTTTCAGTTGTAGAATATTTTTTCTCCGCTGGCGTGAGCACTCTGCTTGCGTATTCCACCACACCGCTCATCTGCTCTAGCACTGCTCCGATACCTACGTCACTGACATCTGTACTGACTTTGAACGGCCATGCACGGATAACTCAGAAACGAAGCATATAATAGTGTTGTGTTCATAAAAGAAAGAGTGTGCCGTTCTTCGAATGAGAATACATATTTTACCGTCAACAGCAGCTTCGGGACACTAAAGATGAGACAGCTAGCTGTCAACATTCGACATTACGTTTTCGTCTCCCACCGAGCCTGTGTACTTATAAGATCGAAGCACGAGTAAAAAATACCTTACCCCAAATGAGCTGTCCTTCCCCTACTTCCGATCAGTCACAACAACAATAACAACAAATATTAGAAATTCCATCTTCCTTAAATATTCTTTTTAGTTATCCTGGACCGATTGTGTGGCTGTCGAAACATCAAAGCACCGTTTCATTTGTCAAAACTGGCTGAATCCGTAGCGAACATGAACTTTGAATAGGAAGAAATGAGGAAATCAAAATTTCACCAACGGTAATTATGAGCAATCGTCCTTACTGATTTAGGTACCTTACACGTGCTTCAAGAAAGTATTCATGTATTTTATTCATACTGAGTGATTTCGTTATTATATCCCAATGAATATCAATACTGAACAATTCCCCCATGGTGTACACTAATGAATTCCAGTGTGTTAGATCAAATCATTCCGGGCTCACCACTTTTAAATCAGGATCATTTGAGCACTCCTGCATTTTTATCAAATGGTTGATCATATAGCAACGACGCTCAAATTGTACTTAAAAATCATGGAAGCATGGTGCAGATTTTCATCCTTGTTACGGATCATCAGCAGTGCACGTCCATCGAGTCCCCACTGGGATTCGAACGATTGTGAGAGGAACACCTAACCACCCGGCTATCCAGGCTGGCTCCTAATGGTTCGTTGAATATCAGCAATTGATGATATGGCGACCTTCTAACACCGCCTATCCAATGGCAACAACCCACTGACCGCACAGCAGTAGACTCACGTGAGGGACGAAGCAGCATTGCAACGCATCTGCGGTTACCATTGATGTTTTGCACTTTTGTATTTCATGACAAATCGTTCAAAGGTCAGATGGAACCGTCTAATACTACTACTTTTACTCTTATGTTTGCCAGAATGACCAAACCAAGCGTTGATTCTTATGGTTTTACTGAGTTCCATGCAATGGAATACGAGACACGTTTTCCTCAGTGGGATGGAAGACATTCGTACACATTGATTAAAAATTATTAGATGTGGTCACGATGAAACGTTTATGTACGTGAGTAGATGAGCATGTCGAGAATGAGTTAACTACGAAGAAACCACCAGATGTATCCATCTTTGAAAGAACCTATGTGAATCGTTAGGTTGGGTTTGCTCGGACTGTTTTTCCCATTTTCATTTTCTTTTGTTTATTGGTCTTTGCGAAAGATTATTCAGATTATAATTACAAATATTCTCATTGAGGATTAGAATTGTAGAAAGCACAATTATTCAAGAGTAGACAACTTTGATGGTAAGAGAAATGTATTGTTTTTCACTATATACAATCAATTCTGTAACTATAGTTTGTAATTGCCGTGAATGTGACTATCAGTTACGGTTTCCTCAATTGGGTAGATTGTGTCAGCCACCTAATGCGAGGGAATGGGCTAGCAAGTTGTCAATAAACGACTTGACTCGTTTAGTAGATAGTACTCTGGCCTCTAGAGCAGCCAGCATGTCTTCACCTGGCGTGCATCAAGGACAGGATTGGAGTAAACGAAGCGGACTGAAGCAACAATCGAATTCCAACTGTCATCTCGGTCGAATCAGTCAAATGGGTTTGCAACCAGACTAACTGCTTAGAAGAGCTGATTGTGTATAACAAATGGACTAACAAGTATGCGGGCGAGGATTCGGTTGTGACCAACTTACACCGTATATAAACTGTCGATTTTGAATTAATAATTCGAGCTGTTTGAAGGCCGAAAAGTCCTCGCATTAGAATCAGTGGAAAACCTAGGAATAACAAGTAATAGAAACCTCCAGTGGTTTTCGCCCATTCAATGATGTATTGGTACAATGCGCAGTTTGTCCTTCAACATCCTTAATCTCAGGTAATTCCAGTCCCCAAAATCAAGCTTGTTTGCTTACGTCTATGAGTATTTTCTCTCTAGCATATTCTATTATGCTCTTATACTATTCTCTAGTCTTCCTAAACAAAACTAATATTTACTGGAAACCCGTCGGGTTTCCTCATTCTCTGTTCAGGAACTGATCTTTCAATTTATCGACAGGCGCACTGAATCGTGCATCGAGTTTTTCCCAAAAGGTAATTTCATACCATACGTATTCGTTGCCTACCAATTTGTCTTCCCGGCTACTCTCAACCCAGAACAGGCCCTTATTTTCGTTTTTCCCCCACTTGAATTAACGTTTATATAAAATGCTTCTACTCCATGCTTGGCTCACATTTAGACGAGCAGCGAGAGTAGTAGTAGTGACCGAGTTGTTTACAAATCGTGGTAGGGGTGAAATTCAGTTTCTTTTCGTTTAACTTCACATATTCTATGGAATCTGAAAGTGTTCTTTTCTGAGCAAGTGTTCCTGAGTGAAATGTAAACAAATAAGCTTGCAAAAGCCATACGAGTACCAATGAAAGTGCTCGTGAGTCACACTGACATGAAATATTTGAACGCAATAGCATCACCGATGAGTCTGATCGATTGGATGTTTATAGCTGAACGGGTATAGAACTAAAGCGTAATTTTTTGCACACATACCATTATGGGTCGATGAGCAAGACCGCTGTGTGCCACGGCAAGTACGCACCTAATAACCTGCTACCGTGATCATTGTATGGCTTTTGTTCACACGGTCGTTTCGAACGCCGACAATAACAACCATCAGTAACGCCATCACAGTTGTCATCATCATCGTCATCATCAAAATCATATCTCACGTTCCGAATCTTCACTACCGGTGTGCATAACAAAAACTCGCGTGCTGGCGTAGCTAACTCCGCCATTGCACGCTCGTTTCTGGTTCTGTATCCCATGTATGTTTTCTGGGTGTAGATCTATCGATCGCTGTCGACAGACTAGCATGTGCGCGCACCAGTAGATGCGAAAATCACGCACAAGCTCGCGCGCCGTAATGGCAACAATCACCAATGTATACCCACAGACAGTCGCTCGTCATTAAGGTCTTTCTAACAAGCCACGTGTCGTCTGTTCACAAAATGTTCATTGTCAAACCGTTGGACATGTATGATTGGTATGTTGTCTAAATTAAATCGTATGAAATCGAATACCGATCCGGGTTTAAATAGGTTGAACGCTAGTCGACGTGCTATCCGTCTAGATCCGGTCACAGTGAGATGCGCCCACCGTTTAAACCTGTGAACAGTACGGTAACACAAGAGAAACACGTTTTCTAAGCCTAACTCTTTGAACAACAAGAGTCTGTATCAAATAAAGCGATTCTTTTGTGAATTCGTTCTAGAAATCAGACAAACACGGATCGCCGCTTTGCGCTGTTTGAATGTTAACAAGATGTAATTCACTCGGAAAGCAATTGTTCACGCATGCTAATATGAAGAAAGCGTGAACATGAATGCTTCCAAAGAGAGAGAGTTTGTCCTTCGTTCTGAAAAACAAGGCACATTAGTTCACATGTGTGTGTGCGTGTGTACCTATGTGCGTACGGCGGTATGTAGATGTTTATCAGTAAGTATAGACGAAAAAAGAGTTTTACTTATACGTCTTTCTGGTTTGAGAAATGGCTAACTGTCAATACACGAAATGCCAGCAAAACGTAGACTCAGCTGAAAAAGGAAGTCCCATTGGTTGTATATTTCAGCATATTAGAGCAATCAAATACCCATATCAACCGAAATTTGTAATGTCCAGCTACTTTTATGGTTCTAAACACTCATTCTATCCATCTTTTACAGTTTAGGTTGTAAGCGTTATTTTCAACGAGCAGTTGTCGCTAAATCGAATGCAGGTCATATTGACCGCAAAGACCGCTGAAGCTAGTGAGTAATTACCATCGAAAGCTTCTTTGCAAGGCAATAGGAATATGACTGTGTGAATATGTTGTTCAAAGTCAAAAACGCTGGTCTAAGTCTTTGTGTTCAACTGCTTCTGAAAAGCAGTGAACTGACCCAAATGACATTTGGGGCAGATCACTAGTGTCACCCATTTGCGTATTGTCCAAAACTCTGTTTTGTCTTCGTTGCTTAGCTGGTGGGTTGCCGGCGCGGTATCAAGGTGTGGAAGGCTCCAAAGCTCGGACTGGGATCTCACTGAAAGCAGAAAAGTTCTACCATTTGACTCGAAGAAACTTCAGCATTTCGTTCAATACAACGAGGAAGACAGAAAATCAATGTGTGGTTTTGATTGATAAGCCAAAATCACTTGAACTTAGAACCGAGGCAGGCCTTGTGACTGCTTTGTCTTCAACAGATCGTCGGCTGTCTACTCAAGTAAGCGAACAGCTGCCAAAGAACCTTACGCCTCATGGTGCTAAGCGACCTGTCAGTTCAATCACACATCACCAGCATAACAAAGCTTTTTATGTCGTTCTGCAATCTTGAAATCCAAGGTTGTTACGATTTGTCAGGGACGTGATCCTCCTCAATCTCCAGATAGAACTTTATCATCAAAAGTAGCTTCCGATGCAACGTTTTTCCATGATAACTTTTGAACTCCTTTCCACTTTCCTCCCTATATCCATTCCATTTGTTTCAACTCACGCATCATAGTTGTTCCTCACACGTCAGTTCCCCAGTGGTCTTAGTATTACGAGGTGATCCACAGCTGTAGCACGTGACTGGCCACCATCTGTCTCCTTGGTTTGACTTATCCTGAACTGCCAAGCCCAGCGTAAGACTAGAAAATTCTAACCGATAAGGATTACTATATGGGATGTAAATGTGTTTGGTTACGTACTTTGTCTTATTTATGAACTTTCAACATACAAACTTTCAGACATATGAACGAAGAGGACCTCAAGTCCAAATCATGTTCACTGAGCTCCGATTTCCTGACCTCAATAACAACTTCTGTATTGCATGCCACTCCCAATTGGCAAGAATTCTGGTCTCTACGAACGCTTCCTGGCACCGTAACAGCCGTTGCTGATAGCCCCCTCTCCCCGTTCCTTTTTAATTGCGCCGAAAAGTACTGCATGCGAAACTTTAACGTAAATCATGTTTGATTTCACCGCTCTAAGAAACGTGCAATTTTGTGTCACACCTGTATCGGAGTATTATCTTAGTTACACATGGATGTATATTTGAATGCAGTATAGTGCCACAGAAGATGATGTTGAATAACGACTTGTAAACTTTTCGAGTTCCAAACGGTCTTTCGGATCGTTAATCATTCAGAAGCTGAGGACTGCTTGTGCTCCAAAATAGACCCGGGTGATTCATAGCCAAAAGTATTTTGCAAACAGATATGAACAAGCACGAAATTTCGAATGAGTAGATTGGTTTATTATTCAAACAACTGAAGGTTAGCAGTTTATTTCTTGCTAACGTACCCCTAAAACTTTATAGTTTTGGTGTGGATGCTGTCATAATGCTTGTGAATCTACAATGTGAAAAACAGTCTGTCTCTCGTCAACATCCGCCAGTCGTTTGTCATCTTCCCTTCCACGGAAATGGTGACAGATTTACTCTGGGACACTAACACAGGTGGGCGGCCTTATAAGTACAAACTGTCTAAAAACATTTCCTGTGTTCATACGCACTCAAGCACGATTTTATTTGCAAATTTCAATTTTCCTGCACGATTAGTCAAATGTTTTGATCTCGGAGAGAGGAATCTTGCAGCACCGAATAATTAATGCATTCTCCAAGGTGGCCATTTCCTGTATGCCCGCTGCAAACTATGTCCGATATATCGTACAAAACCACGGTTTAGTGGTGGCGAATGCCGTTTCCTCGCTATAGTGTTTTTCTGATGTTTTACATCTGACTAGAGTTATCTTGCTTAAGGACACTTTGAACCCTACATGGTCCAAGTAAAAACAGATCTGAAGCAGCTAGCTCCCGTAATCTATTTGAACAAACAAGAGAGGAGACAAATACTGCAAGAGGAATCCCTTTCATATGTTCTCATTGGTCACGAATGTATAATATTACACCAGCGTTCTCCATCATCCTACATCACCGGGATCCACGCCGCCAAATGTAGCGGGGAATACTGAAGCAACAGAAAGATGCGAATATCAAACCGATAGGGCCACTCAATCGAAAGCCACAGACTAAAGAACAGACGGTCAATATGTCGGAAGCATACCGCAGTAGACTAAAAGGGACATACGGACCAGTAGATGGAACTCATCAGGATCTCATGCAACCGACAAGATAGCTCATTTGAAGGGCTACCGATCAAGCCACCAACTGGAACAATCGGATTTATCAAACATAAATAATGCGCAAAACAATCAAGCTAATGGCCACATGCAGCTAGTCAGAATGTAGCCGGAATGCTGAGGCAGCCAGGGGACCAATGTTGCTGCAGCAAGGCCTGGAAAAAGGACTATACAAACGACTGTGCATGTTTCATCGACTTGACTTGTTTGGCGGCCCAAACAGAGGTGTTCCTCACTCGTCTTACCTTATTCGCTACACTAAGAACACTAGAGTTTGTATCGCCCTACATTGTGAGCTTAAGAACATTTTTACTTAATCTACCATATTTTTACCCATGACAGCATCAAATATCTGATTCACTTCTTTGTTTGTAACTTCCAGTAGAGTTTTCGTATTTGTTCTTCGCTCGGGAAGCTGATCATGATCCCATTAGAATGAAAAGAGCATCAGCCAGATAAAGTAGGGTCGCCTAATGCTTCATACTCGAGGAATTCTGGCAACTAAGGGGTATAGACGAATTACTGGGTTAATTCGGCTGCAAGTGTTTACCTCAGCAAATTTGAACCTATGCATAAAGGTGAACAAAATTACGTGTTCGGCCAAACATGCAATCGAATTTTACAGTTCACACGTATATGTGGTTCAAGCTTCTTATGCCACTGACAGACTAGAGTTTGTCACTTTAGCTATCTTGATACAACTCTGGGATAACTGCCTGTTCCTGATTATAAATAAGGAATCTAGTGCACCCGTAACTCCCTCGTTGTGTCTATGGAACCACTTTTAACAGAAAGCTGATATGACTGGTCAACTGCAACTGATAGGTTTATGAGTAAATTTCCGATTTGGAGAGGCAGAGATTGTGACAATTGTGTATAAATAATTCAGCTATTTTCTCCCATTCGTTGAATACGTATTTTTGGTTTACCATAGCCACCGAGTTCTTCCCCACACGGTAAACTGTATTTCCTTTTCAAATCAAAAGATGTTTTCCTTGATTTTGGCCACTGATAACACGATTTTCTACGTATTTATCTATGTCAGCTCACTTTATGAAAATACAATAAGCTAATGAATGTGCATTGCCTCGAAAGCTACAAACACATTCAACAGTGAGTAGTGCATATATATAAATGGACAAAATGGATCGGAATTACAGGACCTATTTCGCTCATTTGGTATGCGTACTCCGTACTCCTCTATTTATTTGTGCATCAGGAACGCGAACTGATGCTCCCAACTCAAAAGCCCAACGGGAATTGACAAGAGTGATATGCTGATGGTTCGTCGCGTGTTAGGTTCAACTAACTTGGAGAACGACGACAATACGGTTCAGCCATCTACATACCGCTTACAATCAGTATATCGGTGTCTTCGTTCTCAAGGTTAGCTGTGATTAAGCCACAATGAACTAAACGTGAATTGTGGTTGTAATCCTTTGGTAGACTTTTCGCCTAGGAGCATCCATTTACCTTTCTGATGCACTAACGAGATAACTTTGTATGAATCATTTCGTTTCCCAAATGCCAGTATGCTTGCCTACTGTACATGTGTTATCATAGCCGATTACCACGGCAGTTCTGATCAGTCCGAACAACTGATATTCACGCACTGCTTGCTGTTTTGAAAGCTATCGCACATTAGCAAATTAACAACTGCACAATAATTACCTAGAAAATCGTGAGGAAAACCAAAAGAAAGTGAAAGTATTTGACAGATGTGAATACAGGAGGGTAACCGCCATAATCTGCCTAATCTTTGAAAATATTAGGCGGACGGATCTTTTGCATCCCCCATATTAAATACAACCTGGTCAGGTTAACATGTGAGGATGTTGCTTGTTGAAAAGAAAATCCAACTATATAATACGATTTTGCATTTCAGTGACGTATTTTGAACAGCTGCTTGAACTTCGTAGTACAGTCAACTAAAGTGCGGACCAAAGGGGTCAAGGCCTCTTTTTAAGTAGCCAGCAGCCTAAAAGAAATCATTACTGGAGCAAACGAAAGTCGCAATATAAAATACTAGTGTCCGTTAAATAACTGGAGAACTGATAAACACCGATTATTCAACCAATATTAACATGTAAGGAAAGATCAGAATACCCTGTAACTGATAGACTAGTTAAGCGTAAATACTCTGTTGATCAAATGATCTTTCATTCTTTTATGACACGAAATAAACGCGACAGAATAGAACCATGATGTGAGAGAGGACTGAGATACTTGAACAAAAATGAGAAAACAGCGATTTCTACTGACTGTTCAAATATTCCGACAGAACATATGGAGAACAACACAGAGCTGCAAATAGGCTCGTTTTGAGCGTTTCTCAATCATACCGTGAATGGATAGACTCAGCGAGATATGAACACAGCCCTGGTAACTGCTTTAATTTCCCCAGCGTTTAACCAAGCCGAATGGTGTTAACAGACACATCTGAATAACCACCTGATAATATGGTCTATGTATGCAGTTCAAACCCATCCTTCAATCGAAGATTAAGTGAAGCAAGAATGGTGGGGTACTAGATTCTGTGCCACACAATTTTGTTTTAAGTGATCTCAAATGCAAGTTGTCTGGTTAGTCATAATCTCAGTAAGCCCAAGGAGAGTTGAGCACTCGTTTAGGTACCCGCTTTGCAGTCACGCATTAGACGTTGAACACAATATTCAGCAGACGGATCACGCACATTCCGTGATTATCCTTTGATAAAAACTAGTATTGCTTCGTTTTACCTCCGAGATGGCTGCCGTGTCCGGTTTATTTAGTCACATGAAGTTGTGAGGCTTATACGTGTACCATCAGACTCCGCTCGTGATTCATTCCTATCCCGTCCGCCTCACATCCACGCATTCGACACCTGTCTGCGCCACACTCTGCACTGCTCTACTCTACCAACCACAAGAGGCTTCTTCGTGTGAGACTGATATTGACTGCCGGCTTTAGTTCATTTGAGGCACTCTTGCGCTTGCCACACACTTATTCAGAATGCACAATCGTCAGCAGTAATATGCTTTCGTTCTGCCTACTGATTTTTGGGTACAACAGCGTTCATATTCCATCTCAATTACTTCATGAACACAGGAGTTTGCGTCGGTATCACTTGAGCACTAACACTGAACCAGTGCACCAACTGATCTAATTGTTCAGATAATGTATTGTTGACACGAGGAGCATGAATCGTATGTAATGGAAAATCCACTTGCATTTTTCACATCGAAAATTCGGACGCCGCGAGCCGGAATCTAACCGGCGACCCTCTGCATACCGGTCAGATGTTCTACCAGCCGAGCTATCGCGGTCCGGACAACCGGGTGGGAATAACGCAAGTGAACAATCGATAACTGTGTTTTGAATTTGCCTGGAAATCATCATTTAACCCACCTTTCATCTTTAGACCTCGTGGTAGCAGGCAGCACTGTCATACCCAGAGTGACTTTATTCGTTCTCACTTCTGTCCATAAAAGACTGAGCGAGAATTGTTACCAATTCCTCTTCACACCTTGGTTATCGTTAGATACGTTTAGCGATGAAATTACTCACTCTAAATTGTGTATTACCTATCCATTTCTTTCCGTTTGTTTTACACTTTCGGGACCAGATATGCACTCTATTTACAAGAAAGACTTGTGTTCTCTTTAGTCTTATCGCATGCGGAAGAAAAATCGCGCGATGAGCTAAGTAAAACTGAAGTGATGTTGAAAAAACTCTACAAGGACTCTTTTCCCATTTTGTCGAATAAAAATCCCTTGATGCTACTTTTTTCTGCCGAATGACGATTTCGTTGTGCATATAGTTTTGTCCGACTGTTTCGAGAATTCTCCCATCAAGGAGTTACAAAACATCTGTCAGATAAAGATCTGTTTGAAAAAACGTGCAGAGACGAGCCACTGAACAAGTCCCATGAGATACAATGCACGTTCTGTCGTGCATTGGCAGTCTGCGGGGTTTGGGTTAAATCCAGACAATCACGCAAAGCTATATCATAGCACAGCAAGAGCATAACCTCACTGACTGCACGAATTCGCGTTTCCGAAATGTTCTGTTTGAGATCAACTACGCGTTTTCTGGTCACAAAAATACTTTTTTTGATTGTGGTCATTGCATTTTGGTTTCTCAACAGTGAGTTCATCCTATAGAAAAGTTTACCTGACTAAAGAGCATTTAAAAAGACTAGATAACTGGCCGAAAAAACAAATTTGGCGCCCAAGAATTCTGAAGCCCGGTCAGCTAAACTTTTAACACATCTCGTGCTTTCACAAAAACATATGGCTTGGTCAATTTTATTCCGCTACGGAAAGCAATTCAAAAACATTCTTATTAGGCTTTAGGAATTATTTTCCAGCTGGTCGAATAATGCTAATCAAAACGACTAATTCTGGTGAATATCAACTGTAAATTGCAACCTCAACGACCATGGATCTACTGGCGCATCTCTTACACAAAACTTTTCCTGTAGCGGGGCAGATTTCTAATGCGCGCTACCGACGGAATCCAAAAGTGAAACCGTCGTTCGACTTCTTTTTTACGACCATACAAACATTTTCCTGATTCGGTTTGATCTCAAAGTTTTTTTACTTATTGATACATACTTAAAGCCTAAGCATCAATTAGGTGAAGCTGCAAACAGCAGACGAGGAAAAAGCTACTGACCAATGTTTCATGATATATTTCATAGACCCTCGCAATAGTACCGTTCAAAAACAAAGATTTCACAAAATCTGCCTCATTGTTTTACATGTCTCTGTTCTATGAGAAAAGTTACGCGATTTTTGAACGCTTGATGTTACTCCCGTGGTTTCTTATTCGTAAACTGAAATGTATTTATCAAATAGATACTACGTTTTGCATCTAGACAGGTTTTGGTCAAATTGCTTCTAATCTCTGATTAGTGAAGTGTCGTGTTAATATCACCAGAAATCACTTCTGGTTCTCGGGACTAAAGTGTTCTTTTGATACGGATTTTCCCATTTATTCTGTTTATTGTTGCCCTTGAGCAGAATAATATCTTGAAAAAGCGGCTTTCACACCCAGAATATCACTCTACAAGGTTTAAAGTAAAAAAAACCGAAATACGATCGCACGTGTCTCAGTAAACTGATAGCGAGTGAAAAAAGGACCGTTTAAGGAGCATCATCAAGCATGAGAGTTCGCGTGATGCACTCGCCAAAAAGGTTTGTTCTTACGCAAGGTACAATATCAATCAAATTGTGGGAGTGTACGACTATTTTAATGCTTACTCCCTATTGTTTAGACTAGTCGGAATTGCTTCAAACTCATTTGCCAATTTATATTGCTGTTGTTACTGGACTGGGTCAGCTGAGAGATTTTAGGTAACCGCGCCGTCCTAGAAACCTCATTGGTTTTACACTCATTCATATAACAAATGCGATATTTTTGCAAACCCAGATGCTCGAAATCCAGCAAAGCAGTCACAACCGCAGATTCCATCTTCACAGTATCGTCCAGTGCACTACACTTACGACTTAAGACAAACTGATTTTCCAACAAAGTACGGACAAAACCACGACTGTTTTAATAGACCCTGATGAACAGAAGCTGTCAGAACTCCTTCTTAGTAGATTTACCACCAAACTACTTTATAAAATATACGATCAGTCCATCAGTAGTTTACTGCCGTTCATATTTTAGCGATTTCCAATGTTGTTTTTAGTGTGCTCATTATTTCAAAAGAAACTAGCGTGAAATTACCCACGCCAAGATTTTACAAGAATGCTGTGCATTTGCATAGCCTTGCACAAATCTGTTTGTGAGAAATTTGGGTTCTCGTTCATTTTACTCAAAGTAATTCATCCTAATCACGGAATTTAGCATTTTATTTTGGATCTAACAATTGCAAGAAGTCCAAAAGTCTACAGATAAAACCCACTGGTTATTAGTCCATACCGTCTGAATATTACATTCTCACAAAACATTTTAATTTACTAGTTTCTCAATTTCTCAGTCAATCTGGATTCCTTTAGGTGAAACCATTTGGAATGCGTTAACTAGATCATTGTGACTATGCTTACGCGTGTTTTTTTAGTTACGACCCTCGGTTCACTAGTCGTTGTTTATTAACTACTTATCCTTTGAAAAAAAACGGGCATTCTATCATATATTCTTGTTTTTCTTCTGACTTCAACGTTGACCGAGTAGCACCGTTTTGAATATCATCTGCCAACTATAAAACTTAAACACAAGTGTCGACTTAATAATTTGACCTCCAAAGGATATATTACCGATTTTAAGATGTCTATCCTCACTGTTTTAAACTACCTCCCAAATTTAACGACTTTAATAATGACTACCATTTCACTTCGGTTCCATTTACAAAACCACTAACCCTGCTTTTAGTTCTGGCGTTTTGCCTGCCACTTTTCATTTTGGCTTTATCGGAAACAGATGCCCTATGTGGCGCAAATTACGGGATAAATCCCAACTGAAGGCATGAGGGGTCACAGAACAGACCGAATTCGAGAAGACTAGCAACTGCTACACATGCGCACATAAATCCAACAACTAACAATAGTTTTTTCCACAGCACACTTATGGCAGAATTAAAGAGGGTCAGCATTCCAGCTACTAAAACCATGGCCTATTATGAAGCGTGCCAGCAGAGGATTTACTTTACAACGACAATTCACCTCATTGATGGTTCTAACGAATCAGGGTATCAGGATATCTCCCGTTTGTAAAATAATATTCCCCTTGGTCAAAACTGGCCTAAGTGAAGAATTATATTCACGCCCATGATCCATGCCCCATAATGAACCGTAATGCGCATTGATCGGTCACGTTCGTAACAACCTTCATTGAAATACCACACCAGAGTGCACACCCAAAGTGTAAATCCCCCAGAAATCAATAAGATGATTATTTTTCAAATCACCTAGTTTGCCTATTACTTCTCGAACCAGCAAAATGTTTTTTATTCATGAAAATAGGATACGTTATCAATTTTGTAAAAATAATAATACAAACACACTCATTCCAGTGGGTAAATACAAACAACGATAAACTGCTTAAGTTGTATACAGTATCGGGGAAACGCTCATAGCCCTTTTTTACGCCAATGCAGCTTGATTCGTTGTAATTGAAATTGAGTGAAAGATTACATTCTTTTTTTCACCTTATTGTCGTTTTCAGCTCTGCAAGATAAAATTACTCTTAAGCTATGAATTCAAATTGCTACTTGCGTTAAACGCTATTAGTCTAGTTTTTCAAGAATAATCATTCAGTATACTGAAATTTGCACCAATAATCAAACCTTCATGACATCCTCAGATATATTAGCGTAATTTTAATTAAGCAGAGTCAAATTAAACTTAGACTGGTTTCTTCGAACGTTAGGTATTATAACCAAAACTTATTTGGTGGTTGGTATTTATAACCATTCTGCCGATAACAACAGAAAAAATCAACAGGTACCCATAGAATACATGTATGTTCATTTCTTTGGTCCTATAGAACAACGTAGGTCGAGCGTACGATAGACGTTTGTCCAAAAGCACCCGCAATCAGCAACCTGCATGACTGAAAACTAGAGTGATGAAGTCGCTCATTGCAGAGAAGTTTCACATAGTTCATTATTAGTGCAATTTAGAAGTGGCCGAGGCTTTTCATGCCCTGTATGACGTTGGGAGTAAGTAATCAAAACCACCAAAATTGTGCATCCTTATCATAGCTGAATCCGCTCCCATAATCTCCCCTTGTATGCCCAAAAACAATTTGTGCACCGAAACTCCCTGGCCCACTCTCCATCCCGAAAAAGACCACAGATCAAATGATACATAACGTTGCACATGCAAAACAATCCACATTCGGTTTTGAGTTTAGCCTGAGCTACAATTTCACCAGCATTATTCGCTATCACAACTGTCGATTTGTCTAATTCGTCCATTACCCTAACTTGTCGTAGTATATTGTCCCTCAATGCAATGATTATGAATCACCAAAAGAATTCTGTTCGCGGATTCTTCTTTTACTAAAACAGTGAAACGGTTTCAAAAATTGAAAACAAAACCATTAATAAAGCAGAAGAATCAAGTAATTCTCAGGCAGATGAATTTAAGTTCCAGTTCACTCTTCCCAACACCAATTTCAGAAGGTAAAACGGTTATTCTATCTTTGCTCCCATTCAGTTTTTTTATTCGAAATACAACAATCAGCGCACTTTATCTACTCATGGTTTGTCAGCAATATTCAAAAGTGTCATTTTTCCAATGAATCATGTGCCACAACCCGTGACTTCTTTCCATAATATTATTGTCAAGTGTATCTACATCAGTGCATCACATTTTTCGCAAATATTTTGTTATTTTTGGCCTAAATGGCTTTTCATTTTCGACACCAAAAGACAGAGATTAGATTTTTGGAAAAAAACTCCTTATGCCATCAAACATTTTATCAATAGGTAAGGCTTTCTGATGCGTTGTTTTGATAACCCTTTACTTAGTGTTTCTCGGGGTGCGTTACTGAAGAATATAGAAAAAGAAAAACGGATGATTACCAAAGACCGGTTGTTGTTAAGTCATAAAGAATAAACAGAATCCTACCTTAGAGAATGAACGTTCGAATTGAGCTAACTAATTACTCCGGAGTTGGACTGCTAAAATTTCATGCGGGATTTTGTTGGAAAACTTATACACCACGAGTGATGATTAACTGGATTGATTTCACCTTATGTAGGCATCAAAAAACACTTGACAGTTTCTTCATAAAAATGACAGCAAAATATTTTCAACCACGGATGCAGGTGCATTTGTTGCGATTTCTGATGTCGACTGTTGATGTTAACACTTAAGTCTAAAACTGCTTGGTTTTTTGCGCGTTTAAATGTGTGTTCAGTTGAGTTCCCTGCTGGTCCTACGACAAATTCCGTTTATTTAAAAATGACTGATTTTTACCTAAGTTGAGACGGAAAGCCTAAAATCCGACAGCTGACGTGTTGCAAGGTGTATTAGGCTTCTCGAGATTCTTCCAAGCTATTCACGTACTAAGTTGGCAAACACATGGAACCATATCCCTAATTTTCCCGACCAGTGGCTCCCCTACATACATACACTTTCCTTAACCACTTGTTATTATTGGTAGTTTCTTATTCTTGCTTTTTCATAACTTTGACTTCATTAATTTCTCACTGAGAATCCTCCCAATAGACAACTATCATATTAGCGACATCACGTATTTGGTACTAACTGTTTTAGGCAAACTAGGTCAAACGCAACACTGCGGGTACAAACAAAGGTGACCAGAAAGCTTTGCACTGCATGCTAATAACGTCTTATTTATGACACTAATGAGTACATGCAGTTTACCACCTTGTGATTGCGTTTTTATAAAACATTACCGCCATTAACTTCATTATTCTCTCACGTGTGAAACGTGGAATATCTCCTCCATAACAGTATAACGGAGTTGCCACTGTCTTCAAATACTGAAATTATTGTTATAAAATGCGCTGATTATCCTCTCAAACTCTGAATTATGACAATTCATTTTTCCCTCCATAAACCACAAATTATTTTCATGTTTCTACGCCCTTCTCTCGCAATTTCCCTTGCCTTTGACATAAATTACAACATCAATCTGCCTAGAAGTTCGTGTGTAATCAACCTTGCTTTCTGTTCAGTATTAAGAGGTTTCATATCAGACCTACGTGGAGCACATAACGACATCCGTTTTATTCTCCAAAGGATCCTTGCTAACTGTTCACACTCGCCATGCTGCAACCTCTCTGTCACTCAACACCATGCATTAACTTGTTTTACTTTTCCGTTGTTTCCTTCACGATTATTATCATGCATAAGTGCCGCATTTTTATTCGTTGTTCGTGCTTCATCTAACAATGATTGTTTCCCATAAACTACTGACCCATTTCGGCGTAAAGAATTCTTCAGTTCCGTTTTTGTTCACAACTAAAAGGCACCAAAAAGGTGTTCGATTCAGTGTGATAAAAGATAATCATGAAGATGACTCTGAGAATCAATGATAACGTACGTAACGGAAACCAACAATGTGAATTTGGAAACCAATCAATCATGTTACACATTTCAGTGCGGTTTCGTATAAGAACCATGCTTTCAACTAATTCTAGAAGCCTGTGGCAGAGTGATCCACAAATCACAGGCCGGAATGAACATGGAATAAAGCATTCAGTTGACAACCTCACACGTGTAACCTGTTATCAATGTTTACAACGGTATCACTTAGGTCCAATGCAATTGCCTCGTCAACTTCATATGCAAGCGTTGGATTCCGTTATGCTGACTGATATGGTCGGTTATGGGTATGTCACAGGTGGCATAAATCAAAGCATAATAAGGAATTATGAATGAAAGAAAAGCCCTCTCTCAAACATCAGGTAGGAAATAAAGCTTCCGACTGGGATTACATCACATACAGTGAAAATATGCAGTACTTCACTGGATCAAACTATCTATATTAGGAACTTTACTAACCCATACCCTAGATTGTAACATATCTTGCACAGCCAAGCTTACGTCTTTGTGCTCTTCTTCTACGTCCTTGAAGGTATGGAACTGCCCCCACTATTTTCCCCGAAAACGCAGAATAAAGGCCACATAATAAGTTAAAATAAAAGCAAAAGTGCAACCAAATTACACTCAGTAATTTTGCTTGAGGACCAGTGCAACAAGTTTTAGGCGGATCAGTGTAGCAACACCTAGCAAATATACAAAAATGGTTCACTGACAACTCCATCATTCCAGGGTTATTATCGGCTCTGATGGTCAGACGTGCTCGCCAAATTTCCGCAGTCATGTAAATATTTTTATGCTAAAACAATTGCCCTCCGTTTCTTGTGCACACAATACGTGCTTTATAGCGGACTTTATTCATTCGATAAAGAATGTCATGAATGAACAACGAGGTTGCTCAAACACAAACGGGCCCTGTGTAAACCCAGTGCCAATCTATTTATATCCAACCACCCTGTGAGATTTAGTTAACAAAGTAAGAGAACTTCTTTATACACTGTCGTTTATTCAACAGGAGATGTTTGGTAGTTGGTCGTTTAATATAGATAGAATAGCCGAACACAGTAACCATTCATCGCAGGTATTGCTGTGCTACTTTGTAACTGAAGGAAATGTCTTGCAACTCATCTAGACCATCAAGCACGAGTAAAATATTGCCTGATTTTTCTCAAATCACTATATTAGGCATTTTAACTACAGTTTACTTCGAATTTTCCCCAAAACGTTATGGTCTCAAAGCCAGAGCAGATGAAACAGATTAAACTCAAGTCACGGTAGTGTTAACTTCCTGAGATTTCGAAAACTTGAATTGCAAATAATGGTTAATTTTGCTTTCAAATATATATGAGAAAAACTCCAAAAACCATCTCGTTGTTTCTTAGGAAATTACAAAGCCAAAATTCGCCAACTGTCCCTCTATCACGTTGACAAATATGTGTTCGACCTGGTCAAACAATTGTTGGAGTTTTGCTTCATTGATAAAAACTTTTTTCTCAAATATCCCACAACACTGACTTAATAAGGTAATCGGGTGCAGCGTGAATTGTTTTCCACTTAAATTCAACAAACGTCTTCAAAAAATGACAAAATCCTGTGAATGCACTCAAATCTAGATTTTGTCAATCAGAAATAGTCAACAGTCTTAATTAACGTGGAGTATCATAATAGTTATATTAGGAACGGAATTCTGAACTTACCAAAACCGGTTTTTGTAAAATAAAGTTCACATTAAACAGATTCGTAAGCGACTCAATCGCATTTCTGTTGCACATTCCTGCAACGCATTCTTCCATAAATTGTACTAGTGATCATAATTAGCAAAACCTTTGTCTACTTTCAATTCAGCTGGTCATAATTTACTTCCAAAATTAATACATAACAGCATCCCCGCTTAATCTATATCTTTGCTGTATCTGAAAGAAACGCTGGAAACTAACTTTTCAGAAATTTCATTAGTAGGTATGAAATGTCACAATTTTATTAGCTAATTGAAATAAGTCATTTTGTACAGGGGAATACTGATTGCACATCATCATAAGAGATAAGTCACTCGAAAAGAGTGTCGCAAATACCTCGAAAATAAAGTGAGTATCCTTAGAATTGCATCTCTTTTTACTTGATTGTAGCATCTCAGTCAGGAAAACCAATTTTTTTCATCAGAAGGGAAGATATGGATAGGTTCAGGGAGAGCTTAGGTAACTAGTTGCTATAGATGCTGCTCGCTTACTTTCCTCTAGGGTAACAGGAACCTTTATTATTGCTTCCAAGTGTGAGATCCATGAGTCTCTTTCTTCGGGTGATTCACAAACAAATACAAAAGGACGGGTCTCCGTATGTATTGTAAACGCATACCCGGAGTGTTTTTTCCATCCTTCTGGTGTGCCACACTTCACAGAAAATCCATCTTCGTAGGATTTTATAAACAATTCTCCTTTGGCAAACGCACTCAGTGGTTTATCTGTGTACAACATGTGCCGTTGAAATAACATACACCATCGCTTGCGCCAAGCATCACTTTTTCGCGGGCCCGTTTTTGATAACCATCCCGCCAAATCAATATCGCGAGTTAAACTTTTCGCGATATCCGGGGCTGATAACGTCATAGACATTCCGAATAGTCCAAGACATGTCCTGTTATATTTCCCCAATCTAATTGCATTGTACCAATTGATAATTGTTCTACTATCTTCAGATCTGACGAAAATATGCCTTGTGGATCCATCATGTACAAACTGGATAAGAGCGGTATGAGACGGCACATCGAAATGAGCAGCGCCACGATAGCGATCGCTGATAAACGTCATGTTCAATTTTTCTAAATCCATTAATTGTTTATGATCAGGATCATCCGGTTTGATGAAATAACGCAAATAATTGCATTCAGCAGAGAGTTCAAAGAATCTTTCACAAAAAGCCTCACTGTCACGGAGTTTCTTCAAAAGTATACCAGATTTCGAAGTACATGAAAACTGGCATTGTGCCCCTCTCTTTACAGCTCCTTTGCTGAATTCTTCATGAACATACTTTGACCTCGCAAATGCTTCCCTTAAAAACATGGGACAACTTGATCCTGGCCAAGGCCTCCGATAGAAGTTCGGCAACTCAGCCTCCAAGTTTTCGTTCACGGAAGAATTACCACCATGCCGTAAAAACCGCTCCACGGTAGCCGCATTCCAAACCTCATTTCGCAAACTATCATGGCCAACTGATCGTAAATCACCTCCTAGTTTCTCATGAGCAGCTGCAATTCAATCTTTTTAAATGTTACTCGAAACTCACCTGCACAGTCCACGCAGAGGAAGACACCAAATGTTACCGAAGCCCTCCGAACTGATTTACTCAAGCAATCAGCGCACGATTGATTATTGAATTTCTCACATGCCTTTTTGAGATCTGTTAGAAAACTAGATGAGTCCACCATAACGCGAAAACAAAATCCTGATTCCAAACGAGCGCCCTCCGCCCAAGCGTTTTGATATCAGATCAGTTGTCTTGAAGTGGTCTTGAAGTAGTCTTGAAGTACTACATGGGTTCGAGGCTTTGAGCCCAAATGTCCCGGTTCTTTAGGAAATCTTTGATCTTCTGTCGGATTCATCGAGCTGAAACGAGAGTAAAAAGAAGCGGGGGGCGGGGGTGGCAGCGAAAACAAGATACATATAACCTCATTCAGTGTCACACTGTGGACAGTGCCTTAAGCGGAGTGGGGGTGCGGCATTCATGAACATATATGCGATAAAAGACAACTATTTTGTTTGTTTGTTTTTGACAAAGGGAATTATTGGGAGAGACCCAGGTAGAGGTCTAGCTTTTTCTTGAAGATAGTTTTGTTCTGCGAGAGAACAATATCTTCCGGAAGTGCATTCCACATTGTAATAACCCTATAGCTAAAAAAGTTAATCCTTAGTGAAGTGCGTGGCCTCGGTTTGAAAACTTTTCTGCTGTGACCACGGAGAGAGGAGGCTGGACAGACGGAGAAGAAACAATCGCTTTGACCTGTTTCAAAAAGGTGAAACATCAAAAACAGATCACCTCTTACGCGTCTTACGTCAAGGGGATAGAGGTTGAGGAGTGAGAGGCGGACGGGATGAGGTAGGTGGGATAGACCCCTTACCGCTTTGGAGGCCCTCCGAACTCTTTCTAGGATCTCACGGTCTCAGACAAGACCAAAGTGCACTATCTGACTACCGTACCCCAGCAGAGGTCGGATATACGTGCCGAAAATGATGGGGAAATCATCCCTAGATATGCGCGGGAAGAACCTTCGGGATAATTAAGGAAAGCAAATTCGGGCTGGGCAAGGAGGCTGAGGAGGTAGAGGCCAGAAATAAGTAAGAGAAGAGTCGAGGAATCAAGAAGTAAAGCAGTGGACGACGGAACTTGTTGCCCCGGGATCTAACCCCACTGATTTATTTGACGCTGGGGGAAAAGTCAAGGTTAAGGGCCATAGCTGTTAAGACCGACTGTTGAACTAGATAGAGCTGGGCTAGGTGACAGTAAGTGAACGTGGGTGTTGTTTAGAGACATGAGAACCGGCGGACATCTAACTAGTTGTGGTTACAAGCGGCAACAGACTGTATCCTGCTGCAGTGTAGACTGTGTGCAGTAATGTGAATATATATATATATATATATATATATATATATATATATATATATATATATATATATATATATATATATATATATATATATATATATATATATATATATATATATAGTCAGCCTAACCTGTCATTGGGCAAGAAGTGGAAGTTTTGAGATATGGTGCTATGATTCTATGGTGGGGCCCGTTTTTGAGGGATAGGAAAGAACAATAAGGGGGACGGAAACTAGGGTTATAAGGGTCAAAGCCTCCTTCACAGGCTTGATTCTCAGATATGCTGGTGTTAGTTAAAGACAACACATGACTAGCGGTAGGTTGTGACTTTAGGGTATGGGTAAACTGGACCATGGAAGCAAATTTGCGAATAGTCAGGGGTAACTTATTCCAATGCTTGAAGTATTTGGTGAGAGGGAATTTAGATCTTGTTGCAAGCTTCGACTGTGGAATGGTCAGAGTGAATTCCCTGTGGCGTAGAGGGTAAGGTGAGGGTAGAGAAAACAGTACAGAATTGGTAGAAGTGAAAGCAGGGAGATCAGTAAGTCTAAGTAGAAGACATGTTAAGCCTAACATGTCTAAGCCATGAAGGATCAAGTTTAAGTAGAGTTCTCCGCTCCTTATAGCCCACTGGGGAGGAGTATCCTATAAGCTTCTTCGTAAAGTTAAGCTGGACCTTATGTAGGCGTATCTTATCCGTTTTAGACATTCCAGAGAAGACCATAGGGCAGTATTCCAGATGGGGTCTTGCGTGGGATCGGTATGCAAGGGGAGTGCTATAGTTCATTTTAACTGATCTGAGAACACGGCCCATTATCTGTCTGGCCCTGGCCGTCTGGAATGAGACATGTTCCAAGAATTGCAGACTGTTGGTGTATCGAAGCCCAAGGTCCTTCGCTGCCGAGCTCGGGGAGACGGGCACCTGATTCAGTGACAGGGTTCCGGGAGGGACTTGACATCTATAGGTTGTGTAGAGGCTTTGTGAAGTCGAGAAAAGCATCTGTCACGAAGTGCAACGCTGCTCTCAGATCATGGTGGTGGAACCCGTAGACGATTTTGATGCCACCGGGGAAGAGGAAAGTAGTGCTGCTCCGCACAACAGGAAAGATGTCGTCAATATAGAGTAAGGAATATAGTGGACCACGTGTACTTCCTTGTATAACTCCACCAGTGACAGGCAGTGGTTGCTGTAGGTGACCATTTGCACGTACTTTCTCGGCTCGGTCTGACAGGTAGGAAGTGATCCACGATAAAAGTGTGCCACGGATACCGTAGGATCCAGGTTTTGGTACCAACCTGGGGTGAGAAACTCGGTCAAATACGTTGGTCATATAGACGTAAGTGATAATCATAGATTTGCCGTTGTCAGCAGCGGTGGTCAGTGGGTTGAAGAAGTCATATTGGCATGAGGTACAAGAAGGTGATTTCAGAAAACCATGTTGGTCGCCGTGAATGAGGTTACGAGACAGGGGAAAATCGGACATCCGCTGTTTAATCAAACGTTACATTGTTCTGGCAGCTAGAAGGGGTGTGGTTAGTGGGAAGATAATTTGAATAATTATGCTTTGGACCTTTTTATGGCCGGGGATGATTGCTGAAGTTTTCCATTTGGATGGAGGAAAGCCATGTTTAAGGGGTACCTTTTAGGGCTTCATATTAAAGGAAAGCAGTTTAACAATAAGATGGGAATGTGGGACACGATCGAAAGCCTCTGGCAGATCTAGGTTGACCATGACTAATGCCTGCCAGCTATCAACAGCCTTAGTGACTATGTTAAGGAGGTCGAACCTACTAGTGGTTCAAGACAGTGATTTGAGAAACCCGCGCTAACTATGGCTAAGAAGGTCTGGAGCAAGATGCGTAATAACGTCGTCTTTAACAATCGTTTCCACCATTCTGGAAATGAGACATAATTATTGGGACGGTAATTTGGCAAGTTTGTGGACGGGTAGCTTCGTGTCGTGGAATGATGACTGAAGGCTTCCAGTTCGACGGTACCAAACTGTATTTGAGTGACAAAGTAAAGAGGTTTAGTGATAGAAGTGGAGGGTCCAATCCACAGTTGGCGATTGCAGCTGGGGTAATCTATCTGGTCCAGGATTGGCAGATGCTTCGTAGCGTGAAAAGAGCCTGATAATAAAGTTTACGTCACATTTCACTGTAGATATGGAAGAACTGGTGGCAGCAAGGGGATTTTTGGGAGCTATGTCCGAGCAGAGAGCCAAAAAATAAGCAAAGTAGAGGTTAAAGACCTCAGCGATATCAGAAATGGTGACCGACTTTTTTTATTAGTTAACACAAAGTACTAAATAGTAGTTTGTGTAGCCTAATTCCTAGAATTATGTGAAAGTGAGAGTTTTAGCTCCTTACGTGGATGCCTCAGGGCTTTAGCTTTGCCAGTGCGAAGCTGGATTCTACTCAGGTCTAGCATAATACCAGGAAGACTTGGTACTCTCATGGGGAGGAGAAGTCATCGTTTCGGAGGTTAAGTCTGCCTCCTGAGGTGCTTTGCCGGGAAGAGGCAAATTCGGATCTTCTAAGAGTAGAGTTTTAGGCAGTTGGACTGAGCTGCGAGAAACAGTTTCCCATGCTAAGATAGGGGTACTCAGCAACCTGCCAGAGGTCAGCCGTTGGAAGGCAACTGATCCAATCGTGGTCACGGGTGAGGTTGGGCTAGGAGTTCCAATTTAAGCGGAGAGAATTGTTAACCCGGGTCAGATAGCCCGATGGACCAGGAAGAACTGAAACATTACCTGCCACTATCTTATGGTAGTTGCCCGGAATCTTAGGTAGGTCGGAAACCGAAAAGTTGGAAACGCTGTGAGTGAATACATAAGATCTAAGATGTTGGCGTTTCCAGTGGAAGGTTTACCGTATAGCATTCTATCTCCAATTTAAAGGCGGGATACCACATCTATTAGGTTGGGAGGTGTTGTGAGTTAAGTCAAGGATATTTTGAGCCAGTTTAAATCATCGGCTGTGATTTCCGCTGTCGAGGGTAGTATCGAAAGTTAATCCAAGGCTTCCATTAGAGAGGATAATTCTGTAGTAGCCGAGGAAGGTGGGCGATAGACACAACTAATTTGCATGACGATAGTCGAGAGCTGAATTGTAAACCAAAGAGAATCCTGGATTAGGACGAGCATAGTGTGTCCCATGGGAGATACTGAAAGGGCGTGCTGCATTAATACTAGGAATCCTGATACTCCTGAAGCGAAATTTCGCTAGTGGGACTGTGTTCCGCGATCTGGGTTGCCGTAGTAAGGGCGATATCAGGACTTGATATCGCGACATAATATTTTGTGATGAATCATATTTAGGATGGACCGTAAATTACGTAGGATCAAGGATAACCCAATGGTGTAGAGGTAAGTGTCTGGGCTAGGTAAAGTGGGGGAGTTGAAAGGCGGATACAGTACAAGGGAAGCAGTGAGTGTTGAAGCTATTGAGGAAGAAGAAAAACGAACCTTGAACACCTATGCGATGGTTTCAGGGGATTCAGCCATGAACGAACCGGAAGTGGTTTACTTCGGGGAGGCCTTTGATTAAGTGGCCTTACCGCTTTTTCTGATTTGTTAAGATCGTTCAGAGCTCCAGTGTGATAAAGGAATGTGGATTTATGGAAAGTATCGGCTTTCCCACGTGGCAACCTTGGTAACGGTTAGTGTAGCGTGACGACAGCGGGTCTCAGAAGGTAGGGGCTAGGAGAGCAGTGGGGGTTACGCCGCAAGTCGATGCCGCTTGCTCGAATGGGGTGGGGCGGGTGTCGATGGTTGGGAGAGGGGGTAGAAGATTATTTTGGAGGGAAATAATGGGAACACGCAATGTTGCGCAGTTGGCTTGCGGAGTCCGGTGTGCTATCGGAGATGTAAACGACCTGCAAGATGCTGGTTTTGGAAGATGGTTCATTAGAGCAGAAAAGAAGGACTGTTTGTGGGGCTGACTGCCACAGGGCGATGGAAATCCACATGGAGGACGTTTTTGAACGTATCCTGCGGCAAAGGGCTGTAATGGGATGGGCAGTTGTGGGATAAACGGAAAATTTTGGCATGGTAATGGACCTAGCGGGATGACTGGTGAAGACACGGAAACTTTAAGAAATGACGAAATAGGCAGATTCATTGTCGAACAACAGCTGAGAAATGGGTTACAAGTAGCACCCACATTATAGCGCGTGGAGCTTAGATTTCGCCGGAAGGGAATACGGTTAAAGAAACCGTCTGTCTTGAGAAAGGCAATGGCGGGCACTGGCATTTGTGACAGCCTACCAAGGTATCTGTTTGGTTGTAAATTTTGCAAGACCATCGGAGAGGCCTTGGGGTACGAGGAGAATGCTATCTAGTGAACTGGATGTTCAGGCCCTTGGAAGGGAAGGGGCGGGTTTTCGAATTTCCAATCTGGAGCAGTGGGTTTCCACTGGTTCTGACACGTGGCATTGGAGGCTGAGTTCGAAGCTTTGCCAACGTTCGGCCCAAGGGTGGCAAATAAGATGGCTATAATGAGCGTGTGTCCCCGAGGACACTAGTTCCTGACAGTTTGGTTCAGAGCTCAGCCCTGATGGCTGACGGGTCAGATTTGGTGGAGAGTGAATTGGCTGTGGTATGGTGCAGTCAAACGAATAAGTTTTGGTAGCAGATGAAGAATGAGGACAAGAGAGACCATGTTGGTTTATGTGTCGCAGTGGAAGAGAGAAGCAAGATTGTTAGGTCAGACGGGTTACGAGATTTGGGTGGCTGTTTTGACCTGTGGGACTTGGCTGACTGTCAGGACCTGGTGGATTGGAGCCACAAGCATCTATGGCATTACTGAGCAGTCTGAGGCCCCCGGAGACTGGCAGATTTGGAGTAGGCCCAGGAGTTGCGTCAAGTTCTGCATCAGACATATTTTGGCTTCCGGACGTCAGGTGTATGGAGTGGGTTAGGGGAGTGCATGGGATAGGTGTCCTTTTGGCGGGTTACCGTTCTGAATGTATGAAACAGCTCAGCTTTTTCAAAACTTTTCTTTATAGTAGCTTTTTGTCAAAAGTTATTCTCATATTTTCGCATGATGTTTTAACGTGAATAAACATGAATAAACTGAACATGAATAAACTGACAGGTTGTCAGCTAGTCCGAAAATTGAAAAGGCAGGGAACACTGGCTTCGCTGTGCAGTTTTGCTTAGTCTTGTGCTAAGGTATATCACCAGTTCCATGTTGGCGGCCTTTAGTAAGGTAACGCTGATAACTATGAGTGGGGCCCTCTTAGGGATGTTGAATGCAGTGGAGCGGTTTGAACTTCGTATTCGCTTGAAAACCAGTGGAGATAAACCGTATTTAAGTTTGCAGTTGGAGACCAAATTACAGCCCAAGGTTACCATAGGCGGCTGGAGTAGTTGAGCCAGTGGCTTTATAATTCTGGTAACTCTGTCAAGAGCTTTATTTCGCGACCCAAATGAACTTGCTTGTTGTAGGAGGCTGTCGATCTTGCGGTTCGTCAGCCTGGATGTTCGCTAGTGAGATGGAGCATGACGTAGTGACAGTGAGACGTACGGCTAAGCATAGTCAAATCCCACTGCCCAGTCTGCTTTTTTGGAGCTGCGCATTACGACTGCGGCTTCGGATAATGAACGGGCTTTGTTGAATATTTGGCAATAAGCACAGTTAGTCCAGTATTCAAGTAGGAAGAGTGGATGAAAGGAAATAATGGATATCCAGGTAATTCCGGAATTACGACAGCAAGAAGATGGCCGGATCCCAGAATTCGGGGGTAAGTATAGGGACCGGTTGGTTCAACACTGGTCATGAAAGTATAAACGGCACTTGGAAAAGGGGGTACTTTATGCCTTGAAGTCTTAAAGTACCACACGCGTTCAAGGTTTTGAGCTCAATTGTCCCTGTTTCGAGGAAACTCTTGATCTTCTCTCGGATTCACCGAGCTGAAACTAGTAAAGGGAAGCGGAGGTGGGTGGGGTGGGGGCGGCAAAAAACATAATATACATAACATCATGCAGTGCCTCGCTTTGGACGGCGCCTTAAGCGGAATAGAGGTGCTACACTTATGAATATTTAGCGGAATGGAAATGCAATAAAAGATAACTATTTCAGTTTTTGCACAAGGAATTGCCGGGAGAGACCCAGGTGGAGGTCTAACTTTTCCTTGAAGATTGTTTTGTTCTGCGAGAATGCAATGACTTCTCGAGGTACTTTCCGCAGGATAACAACCCAGTAGTTAAAAACGTTAATTCATGGAGAGTTGTGTGGTCTCGGTCTAAAAACCTCTCTGTGGTGACCACGGAGAGAAAAGGCCGGACAGATGGAGAGGAAGCAATTGCTGTGATCTGCTTCAAAAACGTGAAACATCAAAAGTAGATCACCTCTTACACGTCTTAAGTCAAAAGAATGGAGATTTGGGGGTGATAGTCGGATGGGAAATGATAGATGAGATAGACCGCGTACTGCCTCGGTAGTAGCCCTTTGAATTCTTTCTATGATCTCATGGTCTCGGACAAGACCGGAGTGCACTATCTGACTACCGTTCTCCAGCAGAGGTCTGATATACCTGCCGAAAATTATGGGGGAACCATCCCTGGAGATAAACTGGAGTGAACTTCGAATCATTTAGGACTCAAAACGCAGACTTGCTCACAACTTAGTGAGGTTGAGAGAAGGACTAGTTACAACCTAACAGAGAACCGAGCACTTTGTGTCGGTCTAACCCAGGCAGTAGGGTTCTCTCGTTAACGTAAAGCTTGTGACCAGCGTCTCAGCTGAAAGACACACTCACGCATTTGTCATCATTAACTGGGAGGTTTCATTCCTCGGACCAGCGTTTTGTTTAATCAAATGCAATTTGCGGGTTTTCAACTCGAAATAGCGAGTGACCCATTTACTGCATACATTACAGTGTTTGCAGGGAGGGCTGGCGTAATATCGTTTATGTAGATCAAGAAAGGAAGGGGACCTAAGATCGAAACCTGTGGGCCCCAGTTGTTACTGGGAAGGCTTGGGACATAACATTTCACAACTTGAACACGAGTGTGTGGTCCGCAAGGAAGCTGTAACGACCGGTCGTGGAAAATCCCCCAAAAACCATTGAAGTTTCATGCTTCATCTACATCACTTACATTTCTACATTATTGACTTGTTATATGCACTGTTTGTTTTCACGGACCAACGCTTGTTCGTTCGCGCCCAGCGCGCTGCTCTGTCATATCCTTGTTCTGGACCTGCCCGACGCACATGCTCCTTTTTCGCACGTCGCAATTCGGTTCTCCTTTACTTGGGTCCCTGTGACTGCATAATTGAGGTTTGTATCTGTTTCGTGTCATTGTTCACTTAATAGTCTAGTGTCGTGGAATTTCACGGATAATCGCCTTTTGATTTCAGGATCCGTTGTGAATTTGGCTACGCATTGCTCAAACGTTCGTAACAATACTCAATTGATCGACTTGGAACGAGAAAAACACAAAAATGCCAAGAAAAGGAACGAGAACATTGGAATCCGGATAGGAAGTAATACGGAAAGTCTGTGGGGAGGTTTTGGGTACATTTGATTCTTTGGTTAATGTTAGATCGTCTAGCCCTGTCAGTGCTAGTTCATGTGTTAATGAGCGCAAAATGGATCGTAAGGGTGTTGATTTATATAAGCTGAGAAAACTAGACCTAGAACAACAGTTACTATCGGCTAGACTACAGGCGCAGGAAACGGAAAAGAAGTGTACACAGAAAGAGCGCGAGCTTGAGACCAGCGACTTCGACACTTCCGATAGATGAGGGTGCAATAAGATAGGGAACCCCACGCCGGTCGCCGACTACAAACCACCATCGATCGATTTGCCTAGAGTTGAACTAACGGTTTTCGACCGGTGATCTGAACACCACTGCAAGTTTGTCAAGCAGTTCGGAACGTTCGTCGAAAATAAGGTAACCGACTCCGAACAAAGGCTCCTCTGTCTGACTCACTACTGTCGAAGCCGAGCAAGAGAAGCTATCGATGGGTGTACCATGCTCGACCCGGAACAAGGCTACACTCGAGCAAGGAAGATTCTAAGGAACTTGTTTGGCCATCCGTTCAAAGTAGCCCGTAAGCTAATAGAGGGCGTGATGGTAGAGGCAAAGAGAACCAAAGGCGATGTCTACACAATGGCCGACCTAGTGATCAAAATGCGGAATAGTTCAAAAGCCCTCGACCATTTAGGCTACGGGGCTGACCTAGATGCAATTCACACCTTGGAGAGCATAGTTCGTCGCCTATTTTTCGAACTAAAGGGTCGGTGGGCGGAAGAAGTTGAAAGTATAAACCGAGGTGACCGGGAGACTAATTTCGAAGACCTGACCGAACACCTGGACAGGCAAACGAAGATAGCTGACAGCAGGTTCGGCCGACTTATCGGGGACAGTAACCGAGTAAGCAAATCTAGCACTAGCCAGGCTCAAACCCCCGCACAAGAACATCCGAAATACCAGCCTTAGGCCAATGCACACGCCATTTCACGTGAGGCCATGGCGCATCCAAGTTGCGGGTCCTGTGACGCTAGCCATGGGCAACCAGAATGCTCTATGTTCATCAACGCCACAATAGACGGACGTTGGAGAACTGCGAGGACGACAGGATCGTGCTTTATATGCCTCAACTCCGCGCACCGGGCGGCAGCTTGTCGAACAAAGCCCAGGGCTGCGCGGGCAGACATCATTGGTTGCTACACCAGGCGAGAGAATCTACACCAGAGACAAACACCAAGCCCCGTGTGATTTGCTCAACATCGCGGTCTGCCAGTAAACCAGTACGTGTAGGAGTAGTTGCCGTGTGAGTGATGATCCCAACTGGGGTGGTCAAAGCGTTGGCTTTCGTCGACAGTGGATCTGACACTACCCTGGTGGGGGAGCGGTGTGCTGACAAATACAGTCTCGCCAAATGTGCAACGTCGTTAGCAGTGAACGCGGTGGGAGGAAAACAAGTAATTACTGCCGGCCGTTTTTAGGTTGCAGCTCATCTCTCTAGACACTAACGGACAAATCGAGCCAGCTAAGGCATATACATTAGCTGGTCTCCACATGCAAGCACCACCGTCGATGAACGCAATTTTGACCAGGTGGCCCCACCTGCAGGATGTAACCGCTGTGGACTGGGAAGACGACGAAGTTGATCTCCTCATCGGCTGTGACGTGCCCGAGGCACATTGGGTACTAAACCAGGGAGTAGGCGGCCGCCAGGCACCTTATGCCGTACGCACGGCTCTGGGATGTATGTTATACGGTCCAATGGAGGGACGCTGTTCCGCGAATTACGTATCAGCCAAATAGGACCGCATAGAGTATCAACTGCAGTGGATGTATGAAAAGGAGTTTCAGTACGTGAGAGGCGAGAGACCATCGTTGTCTCAAGAGGACCACTTTGCTCTGCAAACAGTGCGGCAAGGAACTGGAGGCCCTTAAAATCAATTCCGGGTTCCCTCCCATGGCAGACCCTTGGGTTGATAGCAGAAATTATGCTTTGCAAAGACTACCTCGACTGAAGGAAAGCTTCGTTCGAGACCAAGATCTATAGGAAAGAAATGCAGAATTACTGAAGCGAAATGAAGCTCTCGGCTACTTTGTGATGGTGCCTGCTACCACCGACGGCCGGAAGGGTACCTGGCATCTATCTCACCATCCGGTTATCAGCCCCAAGATACCCGAAAATCTGCGGGTGGTTTTCGACCGCGCAGCCAGTTTCCAGGGCAAGTCGTTAAGCGATTGCCTAGTACAAGAGCCCGACTGGCTCACGCCAGTGATCAAACTTTTGTGCTGTTTTAGAATTGGTAAAGTGGCCTTGTCCGCCGATATCAGGGGAATTTTTCGCCAGGTGAAAATACCGATAGAAGAATGAAATGCTTTGCGTTTCCTGTGGTGAGAAGAGAACGACCGCGACAAAGTAGTGATAAATTTTAGAATGACCGTCCAGCCCTACGGAGCCGTATAATCACTGTTCCGTGCGAACTACACCCCTCGGGAACCCGCTAACAAACATGTAGATTTTGTCCACTGGTCGGTGGTAGATAGCGTCAGCAGAACCTTCTAAGTGGTCGACTATCTTGGGTCATTCGATGACGTAGACTCGGCTTAGCTCAGCTCAGGGGCCTAACAAGATTGCTGGAAGGGGGCGGCTTCCGTCTAACGAAATAGATGTCGAACGCCACGGAAGTGCTCGAAGTCCTCCCGTAGCACGAGAGGGCCGAAAGGGTTAGAGATTTGGACGGCCCCTCACTCCCTACTGAACCCACTCTAGGAATACAATGGAACGCGGAAACGGAAGACTTTGTTTTCGAGCTGAACGTTCCCGAGCTGCCAGTAAACCGTCGTGGCATACGTTCTGCAACCTCTAGTTTGTTCGACCCACTCGGTTCCGCCTATCCCTGACCGCTACCCGGAAATGTCCTGTTGCGACTGTTGTGCCATAAGAAAGTCGATTGGGACCAGCCACTGGACCGAGAAGACCGGCTGGACTGTCAGTGCTAGTTCATGTTTTAATGAGCGCAAAATGGATCGTAAGGGTGTTGATTTATATAAGCTGAGAAAACTAGACCTAGAACAACAGTTACTATCGGCTAGACTACAGGCGCAGGAAACGGAAAAGAAGTGTACACAGAAAGAGCGCGAGCTTGAGACCAGCGACTTCGACACTTCCGATAGATGAGGGTGCAATAAGATAGGGAACCCCACGCCGGTCGCCGACTACAAACCACCATCGATCGATTTGCCTAGAGTTGAACTAACGGTTTTCGACCGGTGATCTGAACACCACTGCAAGTTTGTCAAGCAGTTCGGAACGTTCGTCGAAAATAAGGTAACCGACTCCGAACAAAGGCTCCTCTGTCTGACTCACTACTGTCGAAGCCGAGCAAGAGAAGCTATCGATGGGTGTACCATGCTCGACCCGGAACAAGGCTACACTCGAGCAAGGAAGATTCTAAGGAACTTGTTTGGCCATCCGTTCAAAGTAGCCCGTAAGCTAATAGAGGGCGTGATGGTAGAGGCAAAGAGAACCAAAGGCGATGTCTACACAATGGCCGACCTAGTGATCAAAATGCGGAATAGTTCAAAAGCCCTCGACCATTTAGGCTACGGGGCTGACCTAGATGCAATTCACACCTTGGAGAGCATAGTTCGTCGCCTATTTTTCGAACTAAAGGGTCGGTGGGCGGAAGAAGCAGAACGGACAAACAAGCCAAGTACTAGCCAAGCTCAAATTCCTGCACGGGAACATCCAAAATACAAACCTTGGACTAATGCGCACGCCATTTCACGCGATGCTACGGCGCAACCCAATTGCAGATCCTGTGGTGCTAGCCATGGACTACCAGAATGCCCCAAGTTCAGCAACGCCACAATAAACAAACGGTGGGGAATGGTGTGGATGGCAGGAGCGTGCTTTATTTTTCTCAACACCATTCATCGGGTGGCAGCTTGTAGAACAGGGAACAGGTGTGGGTACGAGGGCTGCACGGGCAGACACCGTCGATTGTTGCATCAGGCGAGAGAAACCTTACCCGAGGCGAGTACCAAGCCCAGTGTTATTTGTTCAACGTCACGATCTGCCAAAAAACCAATACGTTTAGGCGTAGTCACCGTGGGAGTAGTGACCCCAACGGGAGTGGCCAAAGCGTTGGCCTTCGTAGATAGTGGCTTGGATACCACGCTAATAAGAAGTTTGCAGACAGATATGGGATTAGAAGGAAACAATCCCCATTAGCAGTAAGCACAGTGAGTGGCACCGAAGTCATCCAGTCGACCAAACTGCACTTACAACTCGCTTCCTTGGTCGGCAATGATAGAGCAGAAACCCTGGAAGCATTCACTATAAAGGACCTGTTGATGAGAGCACCTCAGTCAGTGCATTCGATTCTGACTCGGTGGCCACATCTCGGCGGGATTACGATCGAGGAGAGGCAGAATAACGAAACTGATCTGCTGATCGGCTGCGATATATCAGAAGCGCATTGGGTCCTGGACCAAAGGATAGGAAGCCGCAAAGCGTCTTATGCAGTACGCTATATATTCGGTTGGACTTTATACGGTAGTACAGATGGAAGATGAGGCAAACAAATCCAAATCAACTGCACTTCGGTGGAAATGGCGAACTTTGAACGGGAATTCCAACAGCTGCAGAACGCCAAATTTGCCGACCTGGCCATTGATAGATACGCCCCATCACGAGAAGATAGGCCGGCTTTGAGAATGGTATCTGAGAACGCTAAGTATGTAATAGACCGTGTCGAGGTTCGTGTTCCGTGGAGATCCAACATGAAACCTACGCCAAACAGCCGTGAATTGGTTCTGAAAACATCGTGCTTCCTTAAAACCAGGCTAATTCGAGAGCCACAACCAAGGATAGAATACACACAAGCCATGCAAAGCAACATGACTCGGGTTATAAAGAAGGAGTGGATACAGCTGTAATCAGCCCAAACTTGAGGTGGTGAACCCAAAGAAACCGGGGAATGTCACTGAACGACCATATACTACAGGGCCCAGACTGGACAACACCGCTGGTCGAGGTTTTATGTCGTTTTCGGCTAGAAAAAGTAGCCGTCTCTGCGGACATACGCGAAATGTTTCTACAAGTAAAGATGCCCGTTAAAGACAGGGACACCTTTCGTCTTCTCTGGTGGCCTCAGAATGACACAAATCGCACACCCGACGAGTATAGGCTGACCGTTCATCACTTTGAGACGGTAGTATCTCCCTTCTGTGCTAATTTTGCCCTCCGGGAAACCCTCAAGCGTTTCGACGGCACCAGCAATTTGCTAGGAAGAGCAATAGACCACTTCTACGCGAACGATTTTCTGTGTTCCTTCGACGACCCAAATACTGCCATTCTCCATATAACCAAAATGATCGCCACTCTAAATGCCGGAGGATTCATCCTCAATAAATGGACTTCAAACAGCCAAGAGGTGCTCAAAGTTATCCCGAAGTCCGAGAAAATGGAGTGTACGAAGGAGCTATTGGGATCCTCTTCACAAACGGAGCGCAAGCTTGGTCTTCAGTGGAAACCCAGAGGTGATGAATTCATTTTCACCCTGGACCTACCCAAACGACCAGTCACACGGAGTGGAATCCTGTCATCGGTCTCAAGCCTCTATGACCCCCTAGGTTTTGTTTCGCCGTGGCTGTTACCGGGAAAGTGCTTGCTGCAATCGCTGTACCAAAGAGGGACGAGTTGGGACGAACCTCTCCAGGATGACGACGATAAGCGATGGCGCGACTGGCTGCACAGCCTGGAGCAACTTGGTGAGATCAAAATACAAAGATGCTTAACAGAAATTTAGTGCGCAAACGACGCCCAAAACCACTTATTCTCCGATGCATCAGAAATTGGCTACGGGATAGTTGCTTACGGCTGCTGGGTGGACGCAAATGGTGGGCGGCACAGCCAGATAGTATTTGCAAAGGCGAGAGTGGCTCCACTGAAAACGGTGTCCATCCCAAGGCTGGAACTGACTGCAGCAATACCGGCCGTGAAAGCCGCGACGCTGATTAGGAGATGCTTCGACCGGATAAACTGGGAAACAAACTTTTGGACGGACTCGGCCACGGTACTTCATTACATAAACAACATTACCACTCGTTTTAACACTTTCGTGGCCAACAGACTCACTATAATCCACGAGTCGACTAAAACCGATCAACGGCACTATGTACAACCCGCCAATAACCCGGCTGACTTCTGCTCCAGGAGCCTGAAAACACTAGATAGGTTGCGGATGTGGACAATGGGGCCGGACTTCCTAACTGCAACTAAAGAGATGTGGCCAACGCTAATAATACCAAAGGCTGATGATGGCGATATCGAGACTAAAAGACTGATACTGGCTACAAACTTCACGGCGAGCGTAAGCCTAACAGAAAAACTGTGCCGACTTCCCAACTGGACAAAAACGTTAAGAGCCGTGGTCCGGTGGACACGATAAAAAATACTTTGTTGATTATGAAAGGCACAAGACCACAAACCACATTGAACTTGGGGACGATACTACCGGGCGAGCTGAATCAAGCCGAACTCGACGTTCTACGCCTACTGCAACTACACGCTTTCTCATTCGAGGCCCGAGAGCTAGCCAGGACGGATGATAACACCAAAGGGAGCAGGCTGTTGCGCAGCAGTATCCGAAGACTAAACCCCATGCCAACCAACGGACCACTGAGAGTTGGAGGGCAGCTGACGAATTCAAATCTAGAGTACGAAACAAAACACCTCATAATAGTCCCCAGTGACCACTACATAACGAGATGAGTGATAGATCATGTACACCGAGAAGAGGGACACGCCGGCCTAAATCACTTGCTGAACAATATACGCCGACGATTTTGGGTGACAAAGGGACCAGCGACGGCCATGCGAGTCATAGGCAACTGCATTACTTGTCGTCGCCGGAGGGCGGTAACAGGCCAACAAATGACGGCCCCCCTTCCAGCCGTAAGAGTCCGACCGGGATGGTGCCCGTTCGTGGAAATCGGCGTAGGCTGCTCTGGTCCGTTACTTGTGCGACAGCAAAGGAGCACCCAAAAGAGGTATGGCTGCATAATAACATGCATACAATCCACATCAGTCCATCTTGAAGTAGTGCATAACATGACCACTGATTCATTTCTAATGGCCTTGTGGCGTCCCCAAGAATGTATACTCCGACAATGGCTCGAACTTCGTTGGCGCTCATAAGGAGTTAAAAAAATGGTGGAGCCGCTTGGACACCGCCAAAATACAAAACAAGACCGTTGAAAATGGAATAGAATGGCACTTCAATCCACCTTATTCCAGTCATCTTGGTGGCGTTTGGGAAAGGCTGATACGGTCAACTAGGAAAACACTCACAGCCCTGGCCTCACAACAAACCCTCGATGACGGGACGCTGACTACTTCATTAACAGAGGTAGAACGCATATTGAACAACAAACCCCCGGTGCCGATCGTCTCAGACCCGGAAGGCGAACCGGCACTCACCCCCAATGACCTGTTAATACTTCGGTCAAACGTAGAAGCAACCACACCCTGCGTGGAACGCACATCTTTGGATGGAAACAAGTGAACCACCTAGCACAGGCTTTCTGAAAACGATGGACGAGGGAGTATCTACCGACACTGCAGCTTCGGCAAAAGTGGATCTCCAAACAGAGGTCGTTCAGACGTGGCGACGTGGTCATCCTCGTGGAGAGCCACTTAAATAAAGATGATTGGCCGGTTGGGGTGATCAATGACTGCCGTACGGAAATCGATGGTCTCGTGCGCACGGTGGTGGTGAGAACGAACAAAGGAGACGTATTGCGAGATATCCGTAAGATGTCTGCTTGAAGGAGACAGTGACGTGGGCGAGGTCGACGCTACAGACCAAGCTATATCCATGTCTGCTGATACCAGATGAAGCTGAATTCATTTATTTATTCTTCATGCATTCTCCCGTAGGACCCAACACTTCACACCTTCTTTGAAGTATATTTGTGTTTAATTTCATGCGGTGTCCACGATTTACTATGGAGCTAATTGTCCAAACCCTAGCTCACCACACGACATTACACTGCATGTAGAAGTAACGAGGCTTAGGTTACATCCATGCCTATATTTTACTCGTTTATGCCACGCAGTACCCTTCAAACATGTTACAGTGCTCACAGTCTTTCGTTGATGTTACAGAAGGTTTTTTCCGATATGTGGTGATACATGCGATTCCACTGTACATCCAGACACATACGTACATACCCGATGCACGCTGTGTCCCGCAGCCCCTGTCATACATGTGACGGTGTTCGCAATTTATTTTGTCGACGTTACTGAAATGTCTTTTGCATATGTGGAAGTAGCCGCGATTACATCATACACACACATTCACACAAGCACATACAGCCAGTACGTGGCGGCCCCCCCCAAGGACAATATCTGTTTCCCCTTCACGCCCGCCATCGGTCAGTTGTTCTCGTAGAAGATGTACAGTAGCCTCGCGTCTATGTGGCCAACGGGTTAGGTGGGACCATGAGTAGAACGTTGGCGACAAGCAATAGGCACTCGCACTGACAGCAGGGCCTAGATAGGTAGAAAGAATCAGTACCTCTGTACCAAACCTTTGACTCTGCTAAGGATCCAGGAGGATTTTGGTGGGTGGTGTAACGACCGGACGTGGAAAATCCCCCTAAAACCCTTGCACTTCCATGTTTCTCTTAACATCACTCACTTGCTTACACTATTGACGTGTCTTTACAAACTGGTTGTTTTTATGGACCAATTGCTGTTTGTTCGCGCCCAGAGCACTACTTCGTCATATCCTTGTTCTGGACCTGCGTGACGCACGTGCTGTCTGCTCACACGCTACAAGTCGTTTTCTCGTGTGTTGAGTCCTTGTGGTCACATTATTGAGGTTTGTATCTTTTTGATGTCATTGTTCATTCAATAATCTAGTATCGTAGAATACCACGGGTAATCGCCTTTTGATTTCGGGATCCGCTGTGAATTTGGCTACGCATTGCTCAAACGTGTGTTGTTCCACACCCCTAAGAATTCGCCTGAAGATTTTGCTGGTGATGCTGGTTAGACTCACGGGTCTGTAACTAGAATCAAGATGTCTGCTACCCTTCTTGTAGAAGGGTGCGATGACAGCTTTTATCGGCTGCTTGGGAAAACTCAATCGTCATAACATCGCCGAAAAGAAGATGAGTAGGGAGCAGCTAAAGCTTCCGCAGTGTCCTCTAAGATGTAAGGGTGGATTAAGTCAGGACCCGTGGAGCAGTATCGGTTGAGCCGGCGGAAACCTTGTACGACTGCACCAGTGGGAATAGTGAGGTAGTTAGTGGCATTAGCCAAAAATATCTGGTGTGTGGCGGGGTGAGGAGGCGGCTGCATCATTTACACCAAACACATATTCACGGCGTGTAGGTTCCATCATCCTATTCTAGACAACATTCCAGACTCGGTCTGGCTCACTATCAAAGAAGATCAACAACTACTTCTCGTAGGATGTATCTACCGTCCTCCAAACCAGGGCAGGCACGAGTTGACAGCAATAATAGACGCATTCAACTATGTCTCTAACCTCCCCGTAACTGCTAAAATTCTAGCTGGTGATTTCAACGTGCCTGAAATATGCTGGCATTCCATGACATCACCCCCAAAACTCCATGATTTCCTTTCGTGTATCCATGTGGGTAATTGGGTACAGCATGTTTTATCCCCCACTCGAGGGAGAAATACATTAGACCTTATCTTCTCTATTGGTATCAAGAATTTAGATACCCAAATCTTAAGTCGCTTCACCGGTAGTGACCATAAGATGGTATCCTGTGTTTTTACTGCACCTTGGCCTCACACTGATAAGTCAGCAGAAACACACCTTCCGACCACCAATAAGCAATACCATAAAGCTTGCTGGAATAGTCTACCCTCTTTTATCCGTTCCTTAAACTGGGACGAATCGTTTTTATCTAATGACCTAGAGATAGCAGCTGCCCAACTGTATACTAATCTTCACTACTGCCTCGACAAAATCAATCCAGCCTCGGGGCCTATCATACGCAAACAGCGGAACTCTCTAGATCGTCTTAACGGTAACCTAGCCAAACTCCAACGAAGATTCACTAAGACGAGGGACTTCTCGTCGTATCTTCAAATAATACGTATATCCCGTACGATTAAATTGCGCTTGGATTCTTCTAAGAAGAAACAGAAACGAGATGCCTTAAGCCACCCAAACAAGGTGGAAGCACTGGCCAGGCTAATGAAGGTCAGAAACAAGCAACCTAACCAAGACATCCCATATTTGAACTATAATAATAAATGCTTGCGTGACCCTCTTTTGATTACGGAGGCTTTCAGCACCTATTTTGCCTCCTCTTTAACGACGGATGACGCCACATCCTTCCCCGTTCTAGATCCGGTGACATCAGTAACTTTCTCGACGGTAGTGTTCTACCCTGAGGAGGTTTCAGTCCATGTTGCAAGAACAAGACCGTCCTGCAGGCCAGGTCCAGATGCATTACCACCGGCCATTTTTAGTCGAGGTGGCGAAAATGTTCCAATGTTGCTGACAAACATATTCAATTTGTCACTCAGGTGCAGTGTTTTCCCTTCCCAATGGAAAACTTCAACTATCATACCGATGCACAAAAAAGGATCACGTCTAGATCCAGTTAACTATCGGCCGGTGAACCACACCCCGGTCGTGTCCAGGATCATGGAGAGAATGATCAAGGAAAGGCTGACACGTCACCTTCTTAACAATAATCTAATCAACGCTGGTCAGCATGGTTTTCTGAAAAACAGATCATGTGCGACATGCATGACCGATTTCCTCAATCTGGTCACAGAGGCTGTCAATATTGGTAAATCGGCAATCGTGATCTTTTTGGACATGACCAAGGCGTTTGACCGGGTATCCCACGTCCGGTTACTACAGAAGATTAAAACTTATGGAATCGTGGACCCAATGTTCGCTTGGTTTGCGTCCTATTTAACATCCCGAGACCAGGTTGTAAGTATAGGTGGAAATTTGTCCGAACCCCGTCCCGTAACCAGTGGGGTGATACAAGGTAGTGTACTGGGCCCATTACTGTTCCTAATGTACGTTAACGATATATTTACCATTTTCCAACGGGGAGTTCCCTTCCTGTTTGCAGATGATATCAAAATCGTGTACACTTTTGATCCCGCGGCGTTAGCCTCTACCGTAGATGACATTACAAAGGAACTGCTCGCTCTCAGCTCCTGGAGTAATGATTGGAAAATGAGTTTTTCCGCCGAAAAAAGTAATATTATTACGTATAAATGTCACGTCCCCACTGGAAGATTTAGTATAAACGGCAAATTCATCCCCAATAACTCTCAGGTACGTGACTTGGGTCTACACTACTCATGTACGTTTGACTTTTCGGAACACGCAGCCATCCAGGTGGCTAAAGCACGCCGTACGATCGGGCTAATACATCAAACATTTATTTTGCCAGAAAGTAAACTCAACATTTTTAAGTCCCATGTTAGACCTCTTCTGGAATACGGCTCAATCATTTGTTCCAACATGCGACAAAGGGACCGCATAGCATTTGAGAATGTACAACGGGCATTCACGAAACAGCTCATAGGTTTTTCTACGCCTTCTAATTACATGGAACGTTGTGAGCGGCTGAAAATCGATCCCTTATGGCTACGCCGCATAAGAAATAACCTGCTATTCTTTCACAATATCTTGAAGAATAGATCATGTAGTTCAGCACCGCAGGTAAGAACCCTTTCTACGTATCCCTTACGTAACAATGAGTTCTTGGTGTCTGTCCCTTTGCCGAAGCTTGCTCTTCGGTCAGACTTCTTCATTAACAAGTACGCTTCATTGTGGAATAAGCTACCACAACGAATTCGGGCGGTATCACCGACATCGGTGGCTTTCAAACAGGAAATAAGCATAGCCCTAACGGTGGACACGCTGACTTTGTTATACAATCCGTATATTTCAAGGGCTCAGGCCTTTGAGGTAGGTATAGGGTACTAATAAGTCGAATAACCGCTCTGAGCAACCTAGGCTCAATTAGACCCGCATAGGGTTGGCCCCACCGCTGCAGCAATTACGAAACTCAGCGGTTCATCCATACGATCTAGGACAGCAAAACAGTCCCAACTTTTTACCACCAACTTCTTCCTCCTGAAATATGCAACCCTGTGGAATAAACTCCCAGCTGAAGTTCGTTCCGTAGATTCCCTAATTATGTCTAAGTCTGGACTACACGTAGCTCTGGACATCCAAAAACTGATCGCTCTTACGAATCCTTATATGTCTTTTGATAGAGCTTATGAGGAAAACGCTGGATACTAACCTGAACCCTTGAGAATCTAGGATGTGCCACACCATACGCCGCAGTTGCCATCACCTAAGCGTAAACCTAACAGTTTACAATGCCTAAACAGAATAATTACCTCTAATCTATAACCACTGTCACCCCAATAGTTCCTTCTACTTGGACTCCTCAGAAACTACTCAGTATAGAACAACCACTATACCGAAAGAGACAGTAACAGCGTAGCGCCACGCAAACAGTATGATAGTCCTACTCGCTCTGTCTGTTATTTCAAACCTATCTTATCGCCTCGTGCTAAACTGCGTTCTGCGTAAGCAAACGGTATTGAAGGTTATCATTACTAACCACGGGCAAATCATAAATCCTTTGAAATGCATACAGCTACCAAGCCTGTGTACGCAACTTCATCAGCCTGCAGCAGTATAGCTCAAATCCACTGCAAGCCTATTTTACCCATGCCCCACTCACATAGACCTAACCAATCCATTGTTTATTGTCTTCACATATTATCATAACCCACAGCTGGAACCACGTCCAGACTGCAATCTCCCTTTATTTCAGGTCGTTGTCTCCCACTATCTCAGTCGCCAAATTGGCTAACCAAGGAGGCCGCTTTGACTCGTACGGACAGAGACTCAAGTGGAACCTACCATGGCAACTGGGACAGAAATCCAACCACACAACAGGAGATACCCTCAATTGCTTATCAGATCGTTCAGCATTTTCTAACGCAACCAACACGAATTCCAGCTCATGCGCATGCCGCTAACATACAGCCACACTCGGCTGATTGACTGACGCATACTTTGCCCTGCCAGATGAAACTTACGCATTCGATGTAGTACGTTACCAGAATAACACTGAAGGCAAATGCGTCATCACATACATATATATTTGTCATTGAAGCAGCATGACGCTGAAGTCCATGCGAAGATTTTCCCACTTTATTATCCGTTAACACAGGTTATCTTTTCTCCGAACCGTAGCCGGCTGGAATTTGACTCTCCATTTCTCGAAGACCCTCCAGTTGCGTCTTCTCATTTCTGAATAGTACATGTTACTGGCCCTGAATCTAAACTCACCTTTTTATGGACTGCTGTTTCTCCCACATCCACCGGTGTTCACTTTCACGAAACTGGCCTCAGGTCCCCCTGCTTCAAATCTCATTCCGTTTACAGAAATCCGGTAAATCCGTCATTCAGGGTCTGCATTGTCTTCATGGATCGCCATCCTCTTCGCATGCGTCGATTTTCCACCCTTTTTTTCTTGTTCAAAATTTATTCCATCTGCAGAACCTCAGTTGGCCTCTGGTTTCCTGGGCTTGCATCATTCTTGTTAATAATGCCTCCTTAGCACTGCGCTAACGATTTTCTCGATATCTCCACCGCGCACCACTGCCTGATCCGGATTTGAAACCGGTTTAAAACTGCCGCGCAAACCATTATCAGAATGGTCCATTCAAACTTTTCATGTCATTGTTTTTTCATCTCTAATACTCTCGACTTTCATACTTAGAATATGTGAACATTTCATCTTATTGAGTAACGTGTACACCATGATCATGCTTTAACGCGTGCGTCTCGACCATGGCCGAGAACTATACCAATATTAATATTAATATTGATAAGCGGCATAAAACTGTTCGGAAGTAGGAGCTAGATGCTTCGGCTACTTGGATGGAGGAAGTGATTGGGGATCCCGCATGATCGTTGAGAGCAAGTGGCATCGGAGCTGTGCCCCTTAGACGGCGCACGTGCTGAAAGAAAAATGTCTTATTGGCCCGTTCTCGATCAGGTACTGATCGTTGGACTGCTTCTGATGGACCTAATCTTGTCTTTGCATATGTTCCGCATGATCCTGAAATCTTCTGTATCAAGGGCAAGGCCTGTGGCTTTATACTTAGCAGAGGCGTGCGTGTTCGTCTAGAATGCGCCTAATGGGGTGAGGGAGGGGCCAGTTACCTGTCTGTGGAATACGAACTCTTGGGAAAAACGGCCTATCAGCAAAGAAGATCAACCCTCTGAGATTCTTTGCCATTCCATCAGTAGAGTTACCTGGGTTAGCGAATTTAGCTGGGAGCGAATAAATTTACCGACTTGGTCAAAATTGGTCCTCACGAACGTTCTCAAAATTTGACTTCTGAAGGAACCAGAGGCCCTTTCACAATATAGTCGAACCCAATGAGAATGTGGTCACTTTTGGAGAGAGGTGGCGAGTAGTGCGCCACATCTACTAAAAACCATTCGCTGGTGATGACCAGGTATATTGGGAACAATGCAGGTCCTGTGCCATATCTGGTCGAAAATTTTACTTATTGTACCCGAGAGACTTTGAGCACGCTCTCTAGGATGGGCTTACCAAAGGTGACGTCAGAGGCGTCAGTTCTTTGCCGGTCGATACTGGGTGAGCTGAATTCACCAGTGACCAAAGGATGGATGGAGTCTTGTAGCATTTCAGGGGGCCTAATAAGTCTATGAGACCTAGGTTATCGGTTGAATTGCACACGGGGAGGTGACGGACTATACCGAGCAGTGGGGTGTCTATCCTAGAATGTAAACACAACCTACAAACGATCAATATGTGAAAAGGTGGTTGTTAGTATGGTGGGAGGAGGGATAGAATTATCTTGGTGTACGATGACCCCGCCGGCACGACCTCTGCTGGAGTCCTGCCTTACTGTAAAGTATCCCGGAAAGGATATTTCGGCGTTAAGTATGTCAGGTGTGAACCAGGTTTCTGTTAGGTATATGATCTAAGGCCCCTTGTTCACTGCACGCTGCCGAAGCTCCGGGATCTTATTCAGCACACTGAGGCAATTGCTGTAAGAAAGGTAAAGACGGGTCAGGTCGGGTTTTACAGGAATGATAGTGGCAAGGGCAAGTCGAACGTCCAGAATTCTTTCAGTGGCATGCACAGAGATCAACACCAACTAATGCGAATTTGTTAATATTGGTTATGCTGATCGAAATTAGCGACAACCGAAAGTCTGTAAAATTCGTGAGCCTACTTGTAGTACCCAAAACTTTTCAGAAAGTTTTCCACGAATATTAAGTTCCTTTTTCCAAAGAAAATGCTGAGAAGGTCAGGAATAGATATATGTGTAAAATGGCTCACTGGATCTGTGGCTAGCCAGATAACTATCGAGGTGGATAGCAAAATGATGGGTTCTAACCGGGAATAAATAAGTGTTTAGTATACAGGTTGGCTTCAGGCAGGTCTGAACCGAGAGTTATTGGAAAAGGCTTACGCTGATACTTAGCGATAGCAAATTGCTAGTCCCGGCGGAGTGGCGCAGCTAATACCTTTACCAATCCAGGGCCTCCGGGCTAATAATAACTACGGCTAAGAATGGCATGGATACTACCATGGACGATGGAAACTGTAAGAAGTAAAAAGCAAGACCACAAGATGTTTCCTTCTAGACTACCTTGACTTTACTCTTGCGCACAGTCTTTCTCTTCATCTTTGAAACTTTTCTATATATTTGTTATGCGGCTTCCCTTCTCCGTTGCCACCACAATTTGCACCCGACAAAATGGTCGTTAGACAGGGCGCTCTTATCGTCCACCTACTTTACCACAGTTTTTCTCACATCCTCACTCCGGCAATCTCCCCCTTCTCCATATGTGACATTTTTACGTTATATCACCGAACCTGACTCTGTATCCAGCCTCTGAATTCCGCCACCATCTTCGCCGCCTGATGTGTCTCACCCTATCAGGGTCGATCCGCTGCCACCTTCCACGATACACGTTATGCAGCTTTGATCATCTGTCATATTCGCATGGTATGCATCGCACAGCACTCATCTACTTACCTGTCGCCTACTCGACCATCCCCATTAGAAAAACAAACACCCCTGTGATGGCTGTAGCCATGCGGCCCATACTGATTCATCTACCATTTCCACTTTGACATTTCTTAACCAACCCTATATAAAGCTGTTAATTCGCCCTACCCTTGTCTCTTTTCCTCCGGCAGTTTCCCATTACCACGACTCTGGTATTCTCTCCCCCTCTCTCGAGATGCCTCAGTTGTTTACAACATATTTGCTTGGGCCAATATCTAGCCACCATCTCCGTTCATATATTTCCATGTGGCCACCTCTTGACACACCGGACATAAAGTGGACAATTCACAGAACGCTTTTCTCTGGCGCACCGACAAGTTTTCTGTCCATATGCGTTTCATATTCAGCCGCAGGAAAATTACGTTTCATACTCCACTTGATAGATTCCTCGTTTCATAAGGATCAACAACTTCCCTCGAGTACTTTCGAATTTCCAACGGAGGTAATAATTTCTATACCATATGTATATACATACACACCCAAAGACTTTTAACCGACGCCACCCACTCTGCTGTGGTGGGCGCTTGCCTAGGGTGCCGAAGAAATTCTAGATTCTCTACTGGCCGTGGCCGCTATTTGTCCTGTGCAAACCGGACTAAACTCAATTGATAAGCGAGCCGGCCATCTGACCTTGAGTTTTCAATTCGTCGGAAGCCACTATTATTTTAATCCATTTCAACCTTCTCCGACGATCCTTTGCGTGCACTTATTTTTCCCTATTGTAAACTCAGATCCTATCAATTGTGCCCCTTGAACCCGCACTGCAAAATGCGCGAGGCCCACCGGAACCATCACTATCATTAGTACTATTAGTATATAGACGATTCAGCTCATGAGCTGGGCCTTCCACACTACGTTTGCCGACGATGTTAAGATGGTGGGAGATCCCAGGGAAGGTACTCTGCAGGGCGATCTTGATTAGATGTGTCGATAAAGAATAGATTGGGAGCTCCCAACCAACACAAACAAAAGCAAGCAACCCGCCGAGGGCATCTCTCAGGTCAACCCGAGGGAACTTGGGGGTGGTTATAACAGGATAGCTCGAGAAAGAAAAAATGCTGTCAAAGTTCCGGGGATATTCATGATTGCGGATTTCAAACCCCAGAGGCGATGTCCGCAAGCCAGAGGTGTAATAATACCCCCCCTCCAAGAATAATGAGGGCCCCTGCCCCGCGTAAGCCGCTGGTACTTTTGCAGTTATATGCAGGCCACGTGAGTCCGCTGCTGGGGTACTCCATTCAGTCCAGGCATCCCAATCGCATTAGAGGCAGGAGGCAATCTTCACACCTGTAAAAGGGGTTAGCACGAGTTTTCACTGAACTTCGAAGCCAGCCCTATAAAGAAAGGCTTAGAATACCTTCGCTGTCCTCGCTGGAACGCAGGAGATTGAGGGTGGATCTCACTGAGGAGCTTATACTAATTGGGGATTCTTGGACTTGGAAGAATTCAGTTGCCCCTAAAGTACACAGAAGGATGGCTCAGGAGACACGAACTCGAGCGGGTGACATGCCGTGGCAACACAGTAGTCACTGAAGGTTTCTCCGCTCAGCTAGTGTTGAACCCATGGAATAAACTTCCTTCCCCGGTGATGGAGGCCCAGACAGTTGGTAATTTCAGAAAAAAGTAGAAGCCCCCCTAGGACAGCTTTTTCAGAGACCTTGCAGCGGAAATAATATTTCATAAACGCGAAAACTTTCAAGGCGACGGAAAGACACGAGGCCGAGACTGCTCGGTGACGTGTATTGCGCTGGCTAGCCAGCAGCCTAATTTTTACAGCACAAGAACGAGGCAAGCTTGAGCGCAAAATGTAGGCAAGGGCACAAACATGTAAGCCGGTCCGAGTGTCAGCCTCGCGTGTTACCGGCAACGCGAGATAAGCTTACAGTAAGAAAAGGTCACAATGTGTCAATGTGCGATTGGTCAATGTCGTGTGGAATGTAGTATGAATAGCATAAACTTGCGCGCGTGTGCGTGTGTGTCCGCGCATGGACAGGATTAAGATCAATTTCCAGCAACGTGCGAGCGTGTGTGAGATGATTTTGGCTGAGATTGTAACTGCTCGGAAAGAATCACACACGAAAATTAGCAACGACTCTGTGTGAGCGCTCGACAAGCGGCCTACGTCTGGATCACCTAGAATGGCTATGACTGTGTTACGAACGTTTGAGCAATGCGTAGCCAAATTCGCAACGGATCCCGAAATCAAAAGACGATTATCCGTGTTATTCTACGATACTAGATTATTAAAATAAACAATGACATAAACAATATACAAACCTCAATAATACGATCACAAGGACTCAACAACGAGAAACCGAATAGCAGCGTGTGAGCAGACAGCACGTGCGTCACGCAGGTCCTGAACAAGGATGTGCCAAAGTAGCGCTCTGGGCGCGAACAAACAACAATTGGTCCAGAAAAACAACCAGTTCGTAAAGACAAGTCAATAGTGTATGCAAATGAGTGATGTTGGGAAAAACACTGAATCGCGAGGGAAAAAGGGGGATTTTCCACGACCGGCTGTTACACCGCCCACCAAAATCCTCCTGGATCCTTAGCAGAGTCAAAGGTTCGGTATAAAGGTACTGATTCTTCCTACCTGCCTAGGCCCTGCTGTCAGTGCGTGCGTCTAATGCTCGTCGTCGAGGTTCTACTACTGGTCGCACCTAATCCATTGGATACATAGACGTGAGGCTAGTCTACATCTTCTACAAGACCAAATGACCGATGGCGGGCGTGAATGGTCACATAGACGTTGTCCTCGTAAGGGGCCGTCCGGTCCTGGATGTACGTGCTTGAGTGTGTGTGAGTGCGTGTGTGTGTGTGCCGGGGTTACAATGAAATCACAGGTATGACTACACATCAGAGGAGGACTTTCTGCAATGTCAACAAAAGACCGCGTGGCAAGAAAACGAGTAAATGTAGCATGTGTGTGTGACCTGAGCTCCGCTACTTCCACATATGCAAGGGGCATTCGGTAGCGTCAACAAAAGGCAAACAAAGAACACTTTCACATGTATGATGGGTTTACGGGATGTAGAGTGCGTCGTGCATGCGTGTATGTATCGGGATGTATAATGGAATCGCACTCATCACCACATATCGGAAAGAACCTTCTGTAATGTCAACGAAAAGACCACGAGCACCTTAACGTGTTTGACGGAGATTGTGTAGTATATATGGCGTTTCTTTATCCACCTCGATTACTGGTGTGAAAAAGGTTTACTAGGCCTCAGGGTTATCAGCTCCCCCGTCTTCGCTCTCGAGTAGGTTAATACTGCGTATGTCACGAATGAGCACTCCGTTAGCTGTCTTCACCTTCACCGTTCTTATCTTTTCGTCAGTGCTTTTGATGGTTTCCGTAACTACTCCCAAAGACCAAGCGCTGAAATGTGCGCGTTCGTCGGCGATCATCACCACGTCCCCAACTTTGAATGGTCTTGTTTTGGCCAGCCACTTCTGTCGAGTCTGCAAAGCCGGTAGGTACTCCCGCAGCCATCGCCTCCAGAAGACCTTGGCCAGATAGTTCGCTTGCTTCCACCCGTGGAGGTAGCTCCCACGGAGGTTTACCGGCCCTTGGAAACCCTCGTTCGACCTTAGCGTCAATAAGTCGTTTGGGGTGAGCGCCAGGTGGGTGGGGTCGCCGAAATCGAGCCTTTAATTTCAAATATCAAAATGTCTTTCAACCCCGGATCGGACTCTTTACCATCGGCCATCTTTAAGTTGGGTGGCCCAGATATCCCAATTCTTTTATCGAATTTATTTAATCTGTCTATGCGCTTTAGTTGGTATCCTATACAATGGAGAACGTCGGTTATTATCCCAATTCATAAGAAGGGAACACGGGAGGACCCGGCCAACTACCGGCCTGTGAATCATACCCCAGTATTATCGAGGATTATGGAAAGATTAATAAAAGGTAAACTAACAGATCACCTCCTCAAAAACCACCTTATAAGTGAAGGTCAGCATGGGTTCCTAAAACATCTATCCTGTGCAACATGTGTGACTGATTTTCTGAACCTTATTACGATAGCTGCCAATGATGGTAAGGCAGTGATTTCAGTCTTTTTAGACATGTCTAAGGCCTTCGACCGGGTGTCTCATATTCGTTTGTTGTCGAAGGCTAAGACATTCGGCATTGTTGACCCACTGTATGCTTGGCTAGAATCGTATCTGTCCTCGCGAAGTCAAGCAGTAAAAGTTGATGGCACAATTTCCACACCCAGCCCTGTTACCAGCAGTGTGATCCAAGGTAGTGTACTGGGCCCATTGTTGTTTCTCATGTACATAAATGACATATTTACCGTGGTTCGTCATGGAACTCCTTTTTTATTCGCTGATGATGTAAAGTTGTTGTACACCTTCGACCATAATTCATTGGGTAATACTATAGCAAAAATATCTGAGGACCTGCGGATGCTCAATTCGTGGTGTACCGATTGTCTGATGAAGTTCTCGGCGGACAAAAGCTGCATTCTTACATACAAGTGTCATGTCTCTCCCGAAACGTTTAGTATAGGTGGTCACCTGATCCCCAACAAATCATCAGTACGCGACCTGGGCATATACTACTCCTGTTCGTTCAACTTCTCGGAGCAAACAGACACTCAAATTGCTAGGTCCCGCAGGTTAATAGGACTTGTCCACAAAACATTCCGTTTGCGTGAAAGTAAACTCAGTGTCTATACAACACACGTTAGACCATTGCTAGAGTATAGTTCAATAGTTGGCTCCAACGTGCGCCAGACTGATAGGATCGCCATAGAAAATGTCCAGCGCACCTTTACTAAACAAATAGTTGGATATTCGTCTAGTCTCAACTATAAACAGCGCTGTGACCTGCTATACCCCGAACCCCTTTGGCTCCGACGGATAAAGAACAACTTGTCTTTTTTCCACTCACTATTGAAATATAGATCCTGCAAAGCCTCCCCTGTGGTACGAGACCCATTAAGCCTAAGGTATTCGTTACGACACAGCAGTCATTCGGTCACTGTGCCGTCCTCGAGAACCAGCCTACGGTCCAATTTCTTCATTGTTAAATATTCACAAATGTGGAATAAACTTCCACCAAATGTCCGTGCAATAAGCCACTTGCCGAGATTCAAAGAGGAATTAAACAAACGGCTTGATGTCCTGACACTCGTATCAAACAATGATCCATACACTTCGGAGGAGCGAGCGTACGAAGTTGGTTTGGGTTACTGACACGCGGGTCTGAGTCGGGGGCCACGAGACCTACGTACCACACAAGTCGCCGTAAATACCACTCAAGTTTCATTAATCTTTCGCGTAAAACCTTGTGTTTAGCAAAGTCGAACCATCCCCCAATTAGTTCCAATTTCTATATACTAGAGGTTTTCTTTACTACTGACCGCTGATCCTCAGCTGGGAGCACCCCAGACTGCGTTTTTCTATTTTTACTTTTCCAGACAACCGCTGATGATGGCTTCCCTTCGATGGCTTGGCATAATACCTGGCCCACATTTCCCGCTGAAAACTCGATACCTGCTCGTCATTTCGTCACTACCACACAGGCCATGCTCTCCAGGACCCCTCGCAACCTCCTGGATTATTCGATCTCTATGTGACAACGCCAATATCACTCAAGCGAAGCCCGCCGGTGCGGGCCGCGGTCAGATCCACCACTTTGGCCGACGCACATCGGGCGTGCAGGACGTCTGCAACGATGTGCGGACGCAGATAGGATTGCGGATGGCACCTGTCAACAAAAACGGTTTTCAGGTTGGGTGTCCCGGGCACGATCAGCTCCACCCACCAGCACCGGTCGCAGCAAAAAATCATTCACCCGAAATGCTACAAATATGGAACTATCTCCACCAGTTACCGCCTATTTTTCATCGAACTTGTCTCCATCTTCGCAACCTTAACTAACCGCTTCTTACGCCCAGAAAAATCTACTTTCCCTAGCACATAATTATCGCGGGGTTAAAAGACCGTTTCCGTACTCGGCTTACCGTTCATTATCCTTTTTTTCCCGATGATTCTTGCCAAACTGCCCGCTTGTCCTATTAGCAAACTTAACCAATCCCCGAGATAAAACTCGCTTCTATTTTATAAGTTATCAATATATTTGCAAAATTCACATTTATTGTTGCCATACACTTCCGTACCACAATGTCCGGTATTCTATCTTGGTAAATCCTCCCAGACAATTTTGATCCTTGCATCTCTCTGGTCTTTATTTTCGGCCCTTAGATAACGATTATCAAACGTAAATACCTACCTGCCATTTAAATACTCGCCCAGTACCCATTTCTATTTTGGTGCATCACATTCCCCCCTCATGAACGTTAACAATGTGCGCAACGATTACATGTTTACATCCTGCCACTTCTTCCACCATCACTCCAGCGACCTCGCCAGATGTGATGTCCGTTTGGTTTACCACGGACTCCATCCACATCCAGCCGCCCAACTTCCCAACTGTATTCAGCGTTTGTTGGTGCTTTTTCATATTCGGTATTCTATCTTGGTAAATTCTCCCAGACAATTTTGATCCTTGCATCTCTCTAGTCTTTATTTTCGGCCCTTAGATAACGATTATCAAACGTAAATACTTACCTGCCATTTAAATACTCGCCCAGTACCCATTTCTATTTTGGTGCATCACATTCCCCCCTCATGAACGTTAACAATGTGCGCAACGATTACATGCTTGCGTCCGGTCACTTCCTTTACCATCACCTAGGCAATCACTCTCTACAAATGAGTCCTTCATTGGGTATTTAACGGACTCAGCCGATATTTGGTCGCTGAACGTTTCAAGGAAAATCTTAGAAAGATTTTGATTGTTCTCTGTCTGCAAATTCATTCCTCTCATCGTCTGATTTCCAATCCAAAGCCGTGCCATACTCCGCGGAGCGCTGTAGCTGGTTCATGTCTCCCTCGGAAACTTCTTTTCCCTCGAAGTGAACAAAACTTTCGTCAATTCTGTTTGATTCTCTTGTTGCATAGCACTTCGTTTTGTACTGTTTCAGGAAGAGTCAGCTACCTTCGACCATCTCGATCCTGACTTGATCGGGTTGGCCACCCGACCTTGAGTTCAAATTTGCCGGGCGCCGCCACAGAGAGTGACTTAAATACTTTCTCCTGTACAATATTGAGTGCACATACCTTAACCAACCTCTTGGAATTCGGACTCTACGTCCAATTGTACCGTTTGATCTTGCGTTACAGCATGCTTCGGGTCATCCAAAATAAACCATTATCATTATCATTATCAAGTCGTTCGGGGTGAGCGCCAGGTGGGTGGGGTCGCCGTTCAATACTGGAACCAGGGGGCGGTTGTTCAGGATTCGCTCCACCTCAGTCATGACGGTGTTCAGCGTCTCGTCGTCGGGCGGCTGCTGCTCCATGATTGACAGCAATATCCGTCTGGCGGACCGGATCATGCGTTCCCATATGCCGCCTCGGTGACTGGCCTGTGGGGGGTTGAAATGCCATCGTTTGCCGTAGGCCACGGTTCGATCCAGCAGTTCGTCCCTGTTTATGTTCTTGTGCCAACGCTGCAATTCCCGGTGAGCGCCCACAAAGTTCGATCCATTATCTGAGTATATATCGGCTGGTACGCCTCTTCGGTTGATAAATCTCTGCAAGGCCCGTAGAAACGAATCGGTCGTCATCGAATGTGCGACTTCTAGGTGTACCGTGCGCGACTTCACGCACGCCATGATACATCCATATCGCTTTTCTAATCTTTTCCCGCACTTGATCCACAAGGGCCCGAAATAGTCCAACCCGGTGTCACTGAACGGCCACCAGCCCGTAGTCACCCTGCATTCTGGTAGTGGGGCCATGAGTTGTTTGCCTGCTGTGGCATTGCGTCTCCTGCATTGCACACACCGTCGGATTACGCGTTTTACAGTCTCTCGTCCTCTCAACAACCAAAGACGCTTTCGGATGACGCTTGTCACGTGACTTTCCCCGGCGTGTCCCCCGGAGGCGTGGACGTGTTGAATCATTAGCTCTACTACAGGTTGTCTCGCAGGCAGCAGTATAGGATACTTTGTGTCGAAGTTCAGGTGGGCGTTGGTCAGCCTACCATCCACCTGCAGCAGTCCGTTGATGAGTTTGGGGTTTAAACGCTTCAGCTCGCCTCTTGGAGATGGCATGTCTTCATTGGTCGGCCCCACTTCTTCGGCCCTCTTGAGTTCTCGGGCGAAAGCATCGCGTTGTATCATTCTGAAAATATCGTACTCTGCCGCTTGTAGCTCATCGGGACCTATCGGGCCGACCGGTATCCGACCTGAGGGCCGTAGCCCTTTCATGACTAGTAAATGTCTCCTGAACCTGGTTAACCAAACTAGCGAACGAAGCGTCTTCATCCAGGAAGAAAACCTGACCAGTCGCGATAAAATGGACGACGCTTCGACGACATTGGCTGCTATCACTACGCCTTTGATCTCCAGTTCCACTTCCGTAGGGGGTTTTAATTCGAACACGGGCCAGTCCTGTTTGGGCAATTGCAGGAAGTTCGGCCCTCTCGTCCACCTGTCCAGTTGCCTGAAGTTGTTCGCACCTCGGGAGCACAGGTCGGCCGGATTATCGCCAGACCTGACATGACTCCACTGGTGCGTGGCTGATTCATCGTGGATATTCGTGAGCCGGTTAGCAACGAAAGTACTAAACCGGCTCCGGACGTTGTTGATATAGTAAAGTACTATCGTTGAATCCGTCCAGAAGCTCACCGACCAAATGTAGAGATCGAAACATCTCTTCACAGCTTGCACCACCCTGACTGCCAACACGGCTGCGCTGAGTTCAAGGCGTGGGATTGAGACCGAATTCAGTGGAGCAACGCGGGCTTTGGCGAACAGGATCCTCGTGGTATATTGTCCATCTCCTGCGCACCATCGTCCGTACACCACAGCTCCATAACCGACTTCGGATGCATCGGAAAAGGCATGTAGTTCTCCAGTCCGTGTCGTATGGCCAGGAGTCAAACATCGTAGGATTCTTATGTCTCCTAATTTCTTCAAGGTGTTCAGAAATTCTTCCCAGTCCAGCCGGTCCCCTCGGTCCAGTGACTGGTCCCAATCAACTTTCTTACGGCACAGCCGCTGCAGCAAGATTTTTCCGGGTAGCAGCCATGGTGAGACGAAACCGAGCGGGTCGAACAAACTTGAGACGGCAGATAGTATGCCACGACGGGTTATTGGCAGCTCGGGAACGTTTAGTTCGAAAACAAAATCGTCCGTTTCCGCGTCCCATTGTATCCCTAAGGTGCGCTCGATAGGAAGTGGAGAGCCGTCCAAATCTCTTACCCTTTCGGCCTTTTCGTGATACGGGATGACCTTCAGCACTTCTGAAGCGTTCGACATCCATTTAGTTAGATGGAAGCCGCCCTCTTCCAGCAATCTCGTCAGACCCCTGAACTGTTCTAGAGCTGATTCCACATCATCGAATGACCCAAGGTAGTCGTCGACGTAGAAGTTTCTGCTGACGCTATCTACCACCGTCCGATGTACTAGATCGCCATGTTTGTTTGCTGATTCTCGGAGGGCGTAGTTGGCACAAAATGGTGACGATATGGCTCCGAAGGGGTGGACGGTCATCCTATAGTTCACCACTGCGTTGTCCCGGTCGCTTCCTTCCCACCACAGGAAACGCAAAACATCTCGTTCTCCTACCGGAATCTTCACCTGATGGAACATTTCCCTAATGTCAGCAGACAAAGCCACTTTACCCACTCTGAAACGGCACAAAACATCGATCAGTGGTGTGGTCCAGTCAGGCCCCTGTAGTAGGCGATCGTTTAACGACTCGCCCTAGAACTTGGCCGCACAGTCGAAAACCACCCGCAGTTTATTGGGTTTCTTGGGGTTGATAACCGGATGGTGAGGCAGATACCATATACCCCTTTTGCTGTCGGTGTTGACAGGCACCTTTTCAACGTAACCGAGGGCCTCGTTTCGCTTCATCAAATCCGCGTATCGTTCCCACAGATTCTGGTCTCGAATAAAGCGTTCTTTTAGTCGTAGTAATCGTTGGAGAACATAATTTCTGTAATCAGTCCACGGGTCGACCAGTGTGCGCCATGGGAGGGGAACCTCGAACTGTTTTTTGAGGCCTCTAGTACCTTGCCGCACCGTTTGTAGAGCGAAGTGATCCTCTTGAGACAACGTCGGTCTTTCGTCTCCAATGTCATGAAACTCCTTTTCATACAGCCGTTGCAGATGATACTCTATGCGGTCCGTTTCGGCGGATAAGTAATTCACGGAACCGCGTACCCCTACTGGACCGTATAACATCCATCCCAGAGCCGTGCGTACGGCATAAGGTGCCTGGCGGTCGCCCACTCTTTGGTCAAGCACCCAATGCGCCTCTGGCACGTCGCATCCGATGAGGAGATCCACCTCATCATCTTCCCAGTCTACAACGGTTACATCCTGCGGGTGGGGCCATCGAGTCAAGATTGCGTTCACCGACCTTGGTGCTCGCATGGGGAGATCCGCTAACGTGAATGCCTCCGTTGGTTCAATTTCCTCGTTAGTGTCTAGAGAGATGAGTTGCAGCCTTAATCTACCGGCAGTCATTACCTGTGTTCCGCCCACCGTGCTCACTGCTAACGACGTCGCACCTTTAGCCAGTTGGTGTTTGTCGGCAAACCGCTCTTTCACTAAAGTGGTGTCGGATCCACTATCAACGAAAGCCAACGCCTTGACTATCCCAGTCGGAGTCACTACTCCCACGGCCACTACGCCTAAACGTACCGGTTTACTGGCAGATTGTGAAGTTGAACAAATCACGCTGGGCTTGGCACTCGCCTCGGATATGGTTACTCTCGCCTGATGCAGCAGCCGATGGTGTCTGCCCGTGCAGCCCTCGTAACCACATCGATTCCTTGTTCTACAGGCTGCTGCCCGGTGCGTGGTGTTGAGACAGATGAAACATGCTCCTGCCATCCTCGCCATTCCCCACCGTCCGTCTATTGTGGCGTTGCCGAACTTGGGGCATTCTGGTAGGCCATGGCTAGTACCACAGGATCTGCAATTGGGTTTCGCCGTAGCATCTCGTGAAATGACGTGTGTGTTGGTCCAAGGCTGGTACTTTGGATACTCCCGTACAGGGGTTTGGACTTGGCTAGTACCGGGCTTGTTTGCTCGGTTGCTGTCCCGGATGAGTCGGCCGAATCTGCTGTCAGCTATCTTCGTTTGCCTGTCTAAGTATTCAGTCAGGTCTTCGAAGTTGGCTTCTCTGTCACTTCGGCTTATCCGTTCAGCTTCTTCCGCCCACCGACCCTGTAGTTCGGGAGAGAGGTGACGGACTATGCCTTCCAAAGTGTGCATGGCGTCTAGGTCAGCCCTGTAACCTAAATGGTCGAGGGCTTCTGAGCAGTTCTGCATCTTGATCACCAGGTCGGCCATGGTGTAGACGTCGCCTTTGGTTCTCTTTGCCTCTGCCATCACGCCCTCTATTAGGTTACGGGCTACTTTGAAAGGTTGGCCAAACAAGTCCCTCAGAATCTTTCTTGCCCTTGTGTAGCCTTGTCCTGGATCGAGCATGGTGCACCCATCGATAGCTTCTCTTGCTCGGCCTCGACAGTAGTGAGTCAGACAGAGGAGCCTTTGCTCGGAGTCGGTTACCTTATTTTCGAGGAAACGTTCCGAACTGCTTGACAAACTTGCAGTGGTGTTCAGATCACCGGTCGAAAACCGTTAGTTCAACTCTAGGCAAATCGATCGATGGTGGTTTGTAGTCGGCGACCGGCGTGGGGTTCCCTATCTTATTGCACCCTCATCTATCGGAAGTGTCGAAGTCGCTGGTCTCAAGCTCGCGCTCTTTCTGTGTACACTTCTTTTCTGTTTCCTGCGCCTGTAGTCTAGCCGATAGTAACTGTTGTTCTAGGTCTAGTATTCTCAGCTTATATAAATCAACACCCTTACGATCCATTTTGCGCTCATTAACACATGAACTAGCACTGACAGGACTAGGCGATCTAACATTAACCAAAGAATCAAATGTACCGAAACCTCCGCACAGACTTTCCGCATTACTTCCTGTCCAGATTCCAATGTTCTCGTTCCTCTTCTTGGCATTTTGCGTGATTTTTCCTCGTTCCAAAATTGATCTATTGAGTATTGTTACGAACGTTTGAGCAATGCGTAGCCAAATTCACAACGGATCCCGAAATCAAAAGACGATTATCCGTGATATTCTACGATACTAGATTAATAAAATAAACAACGACATAAACAATATACAAACCTCAATAATACGATCACAAGGACTCAACAACGAGAAACCGAATAGCAGCGTGTGAGCAAACAGCACGTGCGTCACGCAGGTCCTGAACAAGGATGTGCCAAAGTAGCGCTCTGGGCGCGAACAAACAACAATTGGTCCAGAAAAACAACCAGTTCGTAAAGACAAGTCAATAGTGTATGCAAATGAGTGATGTTGGGAAAAACACTGAATCGCGAGGGAAAAAGGGGGATTTTCCACGACCGGCTGTTACAAACTGTATCGGTCTTGAACTGTAGAGAGAAAAATAGAATGGATAAATATCAGAAACTATGAGTGCCGAGATTGTAGCGAAAATCAAAATCTACTCTACAACCTAGTGTAAAATGGCAGACTACCTCATAAACCCCTGGGTAACTGGCAGCGTGGCACTTCAAAATACAGATGGGCTTAGCCACCATGTGCGGTGCAGTGAGGCTCGGGCGTGGATAATGCCGAATTCCGGCTCTCTTCTGGTTGACCAACAAAAGTAAACCGAAACCCAGTCTGACATATTATCGACACAATGTAGAGTCCACATATCTTTACATCTGCATCCCATGTACATGCATGCGGCGGCTGAGTATGAGAACTCCCCTAGCTGTACATGCATCCCACTAGCTGTACCATGTGAGACGCGACCGCATGATGGGAGACAACGAAAAAATCAGGGCTGATGTGTTATGCTCCCCGGTTTACTCCTACCTCAGCTAACCGCGGTCTAGTGTGACTTTATAGAGGGAGCCATTAGGTCCCGGCCACTGAATCCAACAGAAGGCGAGGTACTGTCCAAACATTTTGTGGTTCTGAATTCCCGAAGGATGCAGAGGGAGCCTAAAGCCTGAAAAATTTGAGGTCAGCTCCTGGACTAGAGGGAACAAGGATCTGCCACCAGGCTTCACATAACAGGCGGCAACATATTAGCCATAATCACCCAAAGCACAGCCGGGCCCAACCTGATCCGGAATAAAACTAAATGTAAAGAGGTGGTTCATTCATGCGTCGCGTCTAGGGCAGAATACCAGAACGGAGAAGATTCCCATACCTGATGCCTTAAGTTTGCTCATTTTCACTCCCATTGAAGCTTTTATTGCCGCTGTCTCTAACAAGCTCCCGAATTCCGGAATTTCTCTTTCCTGCCTTCCTCTTTTCCACCCTTCAATCGCGTATCTAAATGCGGCTAGAAGATGGAGGGCCTCCGGTATCATCCACACAAGAACCACCAAAGCATTCTAGAGAGAGAACCAAGGCAAGTAAGAGCCGGGGCTTTGCCTCAAACTCAAGCGAGTTGTCGTGCTGCCACACCTCATTTTCAGAGGGGTCTGAGATTAGATGTACCAATTCTGGGAGTATCTTGCTTCAGAAATAGGAAGTGGATGGTCAAACTACCAGGAATCTGTGGCGTTTTCTTGGCCACTGGAACAAGTTATGTTTCGTTTTCCGGTAAAGAATGTGGAGATCTCTGGAGCCTCGGATGCAAGAAAGAAGACGCAAAAATTGCTCGAGCCTCCTGATCGTGCGGTCTAATCTGGCCTGATCTCGAAGGAACCCGATCAACCCAACCGGCGAAACTCGCACCCCAGGTTGAGTGGCTAATGCCGGGAGGGGAAACCCACGTGGACATAGTAGAGGCAGGTCAAGAAAAAGCTTTTTGAAAGCACGAGTGAGGCAGCTCCCCTGAATAAAACAAAGAGGAAGGGCACCCGCCTTGGTGAAGCAGTCAGGTATCGGGCATGAGGAGGGAGAACAACAGGCAGTGGGGTATACGAATTCTATCAATGGGCCTTCCGAGGATAGGGTAATGCCAAGTGCACAGAGAATAGAAGCCAGCAATGACGGTAGGTGGAAAAAGAGATATTGGCGAGCATCGGCAGAGAAGATTGGTTAGGACGATAGTAACTCAATGCAATGGGAGATGATGTAAAGAGAGGTGACAGGAGGAAGGACAGAACGGGTAGGTGTGCATACCGTGGTAGGGCGACAAAGATAGGAGGTGGTATTGGATGATAAGAAATATAGGTGAACAAACAGTGGCGGAAAAAGGATGAGGAGCATGCAATTTTCAACCGACAGCATTGGATTCGGTAGTCCAATAAAAGTTAGAGCGTGCGATCCGCAACCGGTGCCAGCGGTTAGGACTGGCCGTGTGCTGAGCACCCAACCTGAAAATCACTTCGTGAAGTGAACACAGGAGGTGTGATACACCAGTCTAATTGGGCCCCCACATCGTTGCAGACGGCCTGCACGCCCGATGAGCGTCGGCCGTATGGGTGGATCTGACCGCGCCCGCACTGTTGGGAGTGGCACGAGTGGTCATTGATAATTGCACAGGGGACAAAAGGGCATCGATAGGGGTGCGTGATCCAGGAACAATTGGCCAAGAGGTGAGACCATGGACAGGAGAGCCAACGAAAACAGCGAGAGGTAGGTGACTGTGTGGTGGTATTATCCAGATGCACCTGCCAGGGAGATGGTAAGTACAGTACCCGAAGTGGTTGGCCGTCATTCAGGATCACTGGGAAGGGAAAAGGGATAGAGAAGCGCAGTCTGGGTGTGCCCCAGCCGAGAATCAGCGGATACTGAGGAGAAAAAAGTGAATATGATGGATGAGAGATGAACGTAGGTGAGCAATAGGGCTATTTTATGATGGCAGGAGGTAAGTCCGCTGTGGATCAGTGAGGGTAATGACCTTAGTTCACGGCACATGAGAGAAAGGAAGCGTCGGGTGTGGGGTGTACATAGTGGCCTGTGGCGCAGAGGTAGTAGAGTTACGGTGTGAGGCCTCTTTCAAAGGCCAGATAGGTGGAGACGAGCTCATTGGTGAGCAATATGGCATTGAGAGCTGTTTAGTATGACACGAGTGCGAGCCTAAAAACGAACAGTGAGGAGGCACTGCTTAAGCTAAGGGGAGCCTAGTCCAGATTTTGGAATAGGCTGACAGAAAGAATCGAGAGTTCATACTGAGATTATATTGAAGGACAGGGAGAGAGAAGGCGCGGTGTCGGACCGGGTAGGAGCAGGGCGCAGCGAATGAGATGCAATAGGAGGTGTAGGCCTGGTTATGGAGTAGATTAAAGAGGAAAATCGGGTGGGGCCTTGTGCGACGAATCCATAGAGGCTCAACCTGTAGCAGCTCACAGCGCTGGCGGTATGTTAGGGCTATGAATACGCCCAACAGCGTTTTGGTGAAGGTACGCTGAGCGTTCTCAAGAGATACAATAGAGGAAAGTGGCCAGAGGCTGGAGGTAATGGGACAATATTCCAGGAGCGGTTCCACGTGTGAGGGATACATGGAGAGGCGACTGGCCGGTATTAAGAAACACCGATTGATCAGGCCCAAGGTTCGCTTAGTTTTAGCGATTTGGAACGACGCCTGTTCTGAGAAGTTAGAGGGACAAGAGTAGCGTACGCCAAGACTGGTAACCATGGGGTGTATGGAGATGGGCAGGTCGTCCAGACAAATTTGGCCGGGTGGTACGTTTCACTTGTAGAGTAGGAGGAAGCTTTTCTCCGCAGAGAATTTCATGAACCACCGGACACGCCAAGTTGGAGAACGAGTAAGTCGCGCGATATGTTGCACAGAGTCACTGATAGGTCACTAGGGAGGAAGGGGTACACTATTTTTATATCGTCGGCAAAGAGGAAAGGAGTGCCGTGTCATTGATAAAAATAAGAAATAGTAATGGGCCTAAGACACTTCCTTGGATGAAGCCGCTAATAACTGGTTTGACGGAAGATAAGTGGCTGTCATCCAGCACAGCTTGTGATCTGTGAGGAAGATAAGAGGATAGCCAGGAGAGGAGAGGGCCAGAAATGCCTAGAGGCCTGATTTTGGCTGACTGATGCGTATGGGGAACACGGTCAAAAGCCTTATACATGTCGAGGTGCAGGACAATTACAGAGTTGCCGGCGTCGGCAGCAGACGATAGGACATTAAGAAAGTCAAGCTGGCAGGAAGAGCCGGAACGAGGGTTCAAGAAACCATGCTGACCAGGGTTCAGCAGGTTGTTGGATAAGAGATACTGGACAATTTGTTTTTGATAATACTCTCCATGATTTTGCAGACTACTGTGGTGTGATTAATAGGCCGGTACTTATCCGGGTCGTGTATTGCACCTTTTTTGAAGCGCAGAATTATAACAGAGGACTTTCATTGAGGTGGGACGAAACTGTGAAGCGTGGAGGTGGTGTGTATATTAGGTAACAATAAAGAGAGGTCAGGACCACCGAAAAGGAGGAGGGCCGGTTGGATATCATCTGGTCCCGGTTTGGGGGAAGGTTTATTAGAAGAAACTGATTTTTCACTTTCTAGATGGGTGAAGAGAATCGATGAAAGAGCGGCACAGGCACAGGGATGAATTGTAGGAGGGGGAATACCAGGACAGTTTATAAGGGAGGAAGAGAAATGCACCTTGAAGGCCTCAGAAATAGATGCTGGGGTATTAGCGGTAGATGAGCCACAGATGAGGAATTTGGGCGAGGTATGATTGGACTGATTGGACCTTTTACCAAGCAGGTTGGACAGGTAGCCAGCTTTGTTGGGGTATGCTAGGGCGATGGCCTCTTGCCTTCTCAGATGCGAATCGGCCATGCAACTCAGCTTCATTTGTAGCTGGTTTATGCGCAGAAGAATTGTAAAGTCGTGTGATCTAGCGAAGGTAAGTTGCCGCTTGACCAGCTTACGCTCTAAAAGTGGCAGACGTGAGCTGCTGGACTTGGGGCGTGGATTGGCACATAGGTTGGCGGTACTTAAGCAGTGTAGGAGGTTGGAGTAGAGAGAGTTCACAACAGTGAGGGAATCGGAGGAAAGAAAAAATGTGTCCCAGTTAAGGGAGCGGATTATCATTGGCACTAGGGGCCAGTTACAGGAACGGTAGGGAGTCGGGACAGGGAGGAGAGGACTGCGTCCGATGGGAACAGCCGAAGCAGCTGGACTTGCACCTGATGATACAGTGGTAACTACCCGGGAAGTGATCAGTAATCTGGGTGGTCATATCAGGTACATCAATGGAGAGTACTAGATCCAAGATATTGTTCCCCCTAGTAAGGCAGGAGACTTGTTGGGTCCATCCACCAAGACAGACACAGAAAATGAAGGTGGAGAGAGCGGGGGGGGCTAGCATAGGAGGACCAGCAAATTGAAGGAAGGTTAAAGTCACAAGCAGTAATTTTTGCACTGGCGGGATAGTCAAGCGCAGCATTAAAGACACCCACGGCAGAGTCAATTTTTGCAGGCTCCAGACTCGGGGGGACGTAGACGCGGCGAAGAAGGAGGTTCTGGCCGGAGGCGTGAATAGATAGCCATAACGAGTCCTTAATAAAGAAAAGAGAGGGGTGGCCAATAACACTAGCTTGGATAGTGCATTTGACAAAGGCTAAACAGCCCCCTCCACGCTTGGACTGGCAGGTGTTCGAGAAGCACTGACACCCAGCTATGCGAACAAGGTCAATTGAAGCATCATCTGACAGCCAGGATTCAGTTACTAGTATAATGTCAGCGTTTGAGGTAAATGCCAGAGATCGCAGGTGTGATATTTTTCTAACTATTGAGCGAGCGTTAATAAGAACTAGTAGGAATGAGTTCAGTGTCGGTGTGCGCAAAGCATGGATGCCAGGTGCAAGACTGTTGGGGTCGCTGCGGCGATAGGAGTTGGGTCTCAGTGGGGATAGAGCGTCAGTAGAGGAGGGAGGGCCGGCAATGTTGGATGGGGGACAGAAAGTAGGCAAAGCTTTTTCATTAGGAGCAGCCGATCGCTGTGGGTGATCAATACGGTGGGTGTGTAGCACACCGCTGATGTGCGCCGGAGGGGTGCCACGTGGTACAGGGGGAGGGGACACGATATGGCAAAGTGAGAGGTTAAGAATATCTGTCGAAGAGAGTTGGACAGGAGGGAGTGCAGGGTATAAGGCACTAAAGGACATGACATCGAGTGGAAAGCGATTAGTGACATAGGTCTGTGAAAGTTTATCGATATGGTCCATAGGGCGACTAGCAATATGGCCATGGGTGCGGAGGGCACCGGTCAGGAGAAAACTAGATGTTGACTGCAGGCAACCTACCTGTTGGGCAGAGTCATTATAAGGCCGGTAGGTCGGCGTGGGGTGAAGGTATGTGGGAAAGTAACTGAAAAGTAGCGCGGGGTGGGGGGCGGGAAGGGAGTGACGAAATATGGAAAGGCTTGGGGGCTCATGAGGGGCAGGTGAGCCGGTAAGTGGGGATTTGGGGTGAGGAGGCGGGGTACTGGTACGAACCTGGAGTATCTGCTGGGGCACGTGCGTGGTACTTCAGGGTTAGATGAGGGTTGGTGGAGGGGAAGAGAGGGGAACAGCGGAGGCATGCAGGGGCTATAGCATGGAGGATTGGTGTCTGGGGGTCATGGAGGGATACAGGGTAGCAACGGAGATGGAGGATTGGTGTGACCCACTCGATCAGAGAGAGAGAAAGATAGTGGAAGGGGGTGCGAGGCAATGGAAGGGTGAGTGGCACTGTCAAGGCCCTGAAAGTCAATCCCACTTAAATGGACGATAATTAGACAAATCTGGATGGTGGCCCAACTGGTTTTCACCTGGAGGGGCCGAGGGTACGCTATTAGCAGACACCGATTGAGGGTGGGGGATAATGTGTAGGGTGATTAGCTGAACAAGTGCGGACCTGGTAGGAGTACCAGGTAGGCTCATGGAAGGACTGGAGCGGCCCTTATAAGGACAACAACGAAGTGTCGCGGCTGAGCCAACAGCTGGTGGCTAGTTGGTAGAGTCGATAGAGCGGGAGCGATGGTTGGCAACACATTCAAAGGGCTCAGAGGACGGATTGGAGGTAGAACGGTGAGGGCTGATGGTTGTACCAGGGTTTGTACCAGGTATCCAACCAATTTTGGATGACTGTGAAAAATACAGATTCCTATGAGCGACCGAGAAGCCCCTGGCGCATCAACAGTTTCAGTCTGGTTACTTTGATGGTTGAGAGTGATTCACCGCCGTCCTGTTCGTGATCACACCGGACCGAATCAACCCGAGCCACGAAACTCGCACTCCAGGTTGAGTAGCTAGTGCCGGGAGGGGAAACCCACGTGGACATAGTGGAGGCAGGTCAAGAAAAAGCTTTTTGAAAGCACGAGTGAGGCAGCTCCCCTGAATAAAGCAAAGAGGAAGGGCACCCGCCTTGGTGAGGCAGTCAGGTAAACACGCCTTCAAGCGAAGCGAGACACCTGCCAAATGTATGCTCTTACAAATGGACAGAGCCCTACTGTGGCATGGAGGCCAGAAGGAGGGCCCCAATAATACAACTGGAAGGCAGGCGGACTTAAGAAAAAACAAGATTGCTGGGATCTTCAAAGTGAATCAAAAAGTGTACTATAATTACGTGCAACCAAATGCCACCCTGCGGAGAGCAGTAGGGAGAGGTAAGGAGGAAAACGGGACAAAGGCTTGCGAGGAGAACGGGAAGGCTGAGGATCTGCTGTGATTATTTCAGCGGGTTACATAGACCTATCATGAGGCCCCCGGAGGGCCCATTAGACAAACCAAGCACAATCCGCAAGTGGGGGATACCCAAGTCTCTGCGGGCGAGGTGTAAGGGGATCTAAAGATCCTGACATAGTGGGGCCTATGGGACCCGACGGGATCCGTCCAGCAGTGGTGAAACGGTTAGCTGATTTGTTAGCCAAACCGATAACGCCTCTATGCAAAGTATCTTTGGAAGAGGGTGAGGTGCCACATGACTGGCTAACATCCACGCTCACTGTAACAACAGGTCGTGGAAAATCCCCCTAAAACCCTTGCACTTCCATGTTTCTCTTAACATCACTCACTTGCTTACACTATTGACGTGTCTTTACAAACTGGTTGTTTTTATGGACCAATTGCTGTTTGTTCGCGCCCAGAGCACTACTTCGTTATATCCTTGTTCTGGACCTGCGTGACGCACGTGCTGTTTGCTCACACGCTGCAATTCGGTTTCTCGTGTGCTGAGTCCTTGTGGTCACATTATTGAGGTTTGTATCTTTTTGATGTCATTGTTCATTCAATAATCTAGTATCGTAGAATATCACGGGTAATCGCCTTTTGATTTCGGGATCCGCTGTGAATTTGGCCACACATTGCTCAAAAGTTCGTTACATTCACTCCAATCCACGAAGGGGGTGCCAGGGATGCATGTGCGGATAATCGGCCGATAAACCTCATGCCAGCATTACTGGATGTCATGAAAAGGGTGATATGGTACGGCATAATGAAGCATCTGGAAAGCCTTCGGATGATATCAACCACCGGTCGGATGTCATCCTTCTCCAAGCAGACTTCGACGGAATATCTAAGAAACTAGAAAAAAGGGAGGGGCTGAAGTTTGCCATTTAATAATACTGGTATATTTCTCGGCCATAGTCGAGATGCACGCTGTAGCGCATGATCATGGTGTAACACGTTACTCAATAAGATGGAATATTCACAAATTCAGAATATGAAAGTCGAGAGTATCGAAGATGGAAAAATAAAGCCAGCAACAGTTTGAATGGATCATTCTGATAATTGTTTCGCGCGGCACTTTTGAACCGGTTTCGATTCCGGCCTGGGCACTGGTTCGTGGTTGAAATATCGAAAAATCATTAACGCAGTGCTAAGGACGCATTACGAACGAGAATGATGCAAGCCAAGGAAACCGGAGGCCCACCGAGGTAATGCAGATGGAGTAAATTTTTGAGCAAGAGGAAAAAGGGGGGAAAATTGTTAAGAAGTATGTTCGGGAAAATCAACGCATGCGAAGAGGATAGCAATCATGAAGACAATGCAAACCCTGAATGACGGATTTACCGGAGTTCAATAAACGGAATGAGTTTTGAAGCAGGGGAACATGAGACCAATTTTGTGAGAGTGAACACTGGTGGATATGGGAGAAACAGCAGACCATAAAAAGGTGAGTTTAGATTCAGGATCAGTAACATGTACCATTCTGAAGTAAGAAAGCGCAACTGGAAGGTCTTCGGGAAGTGGAGAGTCAATTTCCAGCCGGCTACGGGTCGTAGGAAAGATAAACAGTGGTAACGGATGATAAAGTGGGAAATCTCCGCATGGACTTCAGAGTTATTATTCTGTTTCACTGACAAATATATATGTATGTGTTGACACATTTGCCTTCAGTGTTATTCAGCGTCGTTTCTGGTAACGTACGGCATCAAGTGCTTAAGGTTCGTCTGGCAGGAAAATGTATGTGTCGGTCGATCAGTCGAGTGTAGCTGTTTAGTAGCGGCATGCGCGTGAACTGGAACTCGTGTTGGTTGCGTTTGAAAACGTTGAACGATCTGATAAGCAATGAGGAGTATTTCCTGTTGTATGGTTTGATTTCGGTCCCAATTGCTATGGTAGGTTCCACTTGAGTCTCTGTCCGTATGAGTCAGAGTGGCATCCTTGGTTAGCCAGTTTTGCGACTGAGATAGTGGGAGACAGCAAACCTGAAATAGAGGGGTACTGCAGTCTGGACGTGTTTCCAGCTGTGGGTAATGATGATGTAATAATGAATAATAATGGTTTATTTCGGAGACGTCCGAGGCATGCCAAGTGCATAATCAGCTGTTTACAAGTGATGGAACAAACAGGCAAAACCCTTGAAAATGTGGAAATTAACATGACAGGAGTTGAAAAAGGGCTAAGAATGAAGGGGGGTTACGTGGGAAAGGAGAGCTGATAGAAAGCAGCAGTCAGGGTGTGCCCCTGCTGCGGATCAACGGTTAATGGAGGCATATAAAAACCAGTGAAGGACGAGGCATAAGAGTGACAGAAACTACGGGGTTGGATGGAAGCAAAGTGGTAAAAATTAGTGGCATTTCCATTTGTTCGGTTCATTGAGAAAATGGCCATAGGTAGTCTAACGTTGAGAACTCAGCCAGATAGATGAAACTGTCTATCGTTGGTTGTGTCCTTAATTGAAGGGAGCAGGGTCGGAGAAGGGTTTGGTCTTAGAAGTCGAGGCCCCTCTCGTAAGCTATTTCTTCTGCCAAGCATATATTAGATAACTGTAGTGCACGGGTGACGCTGAGATATGGGATGAGTGCCGACAGAAATTGGGACTTGGTTTGTGAAGCTCGAAGGGTGATGGGCAACTTGTTCCAGACTTTAGAGTAGACAAGAAGGAAGAAACGTGACCGTATGGCCGACTTAGCTATACTAGAAGGGACAGTAAAAGGCCTGTGCCGAAGTGAGTAGGGGGTTTCACGGGAGAAGCTTACTGGGTCAAAGGAAAAAGACCGGTTATGGAGCAGGTTATACAAAAAGACTAAGTTTAGTCTTAAGCGGCGGAGCCAGAGTGGGTCAAGATCCAGATTTTGGCATCGTTCTCTATAGCTTAAAGACGTGGACCAACCAAGTAGTTGTTTGGTGAAACGCCTTTGTATGCTTTCAATCGCAACTCTGTCGAATTTCGTCATGTTTGAAAATATTATTGGGCAGTATTCGAGCAAAGGCCTGATGTGTGATTTGTAGATGCTGATGATGCTGTCCCGGAGACGAAAGGAGCGGAAGAGGAGGGCCACACTTCTTCTAGCCTTGGCCGCTTGGATGGCAGCGTGCTCAGAAAAGTTGAGGGAGCAGGAATAGTTGAGGCCCAAATCGCGGACAGTAGGTCGCGGCTGAGCCAACAGCTGGTGGCTAGTTGGTAGAGTCGATAGAGCGGGAGCGATGGTTGGCAACACATTCAAAGGGCTCAGAGGACGGATTGGAGGTAGAACGGTGAGGGCTGATGGTTGTACCAGGGTTTGTACCAGGTATCCAACCAATTTTGGATGACTGTGAAAAATACAGATTCCTATGAGCGACCGAGAAGCCCCTGGCGCATCAACAGTTTCAGTCTGGTTACTTTGATGGTTGAGAGTGATTCACCGCCGTCCTGTTCGTGATCACACCGGACCGAATCAACCCGAGCCACGAAACTCGCACTCCAGGTTGAGTAGCTAGTGCCGGGAGGGGAAACCCACGTGGACATAGTGGAGGCAGGTCAAGAAAAAGCTTTTTGAAAGCACGAGTGAGGCAGCTCCCCTGAATAAAGCAAAGAGGAAGGGCACCCGCCTTGGTGAGGCAGTCAGGTAAACACGCCTTCAAGCGAAGCGAGACACCTGCCAAATGTATGCTCTTACAAATGGACAGAGCCCTACTGTGGCATGGAGGCCAGAAGGAGGGCCCCAATAATACAACTGGAAGGCAGGCGGACTTAAGAAAAAACAAGATTGCTGGGATCTTCAAAGTGAATCAAAAAGTGTACTATAATTACGTGCAACCAAATGCCACCCTGCGGAGAGCAGTAGGGAGAGGTAAGGAGGAAAACGGGACAAAGGCTTGCGAGGAGAACGGGAAGGCTGAGGATCTGCTGTGATTATTTCAGCGGGTTACATAGACCTATCATGAGGCCCCCGGAGGGCCCATTAGACAAACCAAGCACAATCCGCAAGTGGGGGATACCCAAGTCTCTGCGGGCGAGGTGTAAGGGGATCTAAAGATCCTGACATAGTGGGGCCTATGGGACCCGACGGGATCCGTCCAGCAGTGGTGAAACGGTTAGCTGATTTGTTAGCCAAACCGATAACGCCTCTATGCAAAGTATCTTTGGAAGAGGGTGAGGTGCCACATGACTGGCTAACATCCACGCTCACTGTAACAACAGGTCGTGGAAAATCCCCCTAAAACCCTTGCACTTCCATGTTTCTCTTAACATCACTCACTTGCTTACACTATTGACGTGTCTTTACAAACTGGTTGTTTTTATGGACCAATTGCTGTTTGTTCGCGCCCAGAGCACTACTTCGTTATATCCTTGTTCTGGACCTGCGTGACGCACGTGCTGTTTGCTCACACGCTGCAATTCGGTTTCTCGTGTGCTGAGTCCTTGTGGTCACATTATTGAGGTTTGTATCTTTTTGATGTCATTGTTCATTCAATAATCTAGTATCGTAGAATATCACGGGTAATCGCCTTTTGATTTCGGGATCCGCTGTGAATTTGGCCACACATTGCTCAAAAGTTCGTTACATTCACTCCAATCCACGAAGGGGGTGCCAGGGATGCATGTGCGGATAATCGGCCGATAAACCTCATGCCAGCATTACTGGATGTCATGAAAAGGGTGATATGGTACGGCATAATGAAGCATCTGGAAAGCCTTCGGATGATATCAACCACCGGTCGGATGTCATCCTTCTCCAAGCAGACTTCGACGGAATATCTAAGAAACTAGAAAAAAGGGAGGGGCTGAAGTTTGCCATTTGGATTTTCTGAAGGCATCTGACTCTGGTAATCACAGGCTGTTGGTGTGTAAGCTGAATGAAATCAAGTTGAGCCAGAGGGTAGTGAGATGGATCATCATGGGACTCACTGGAAAGCAGGTTCAGGCAGGGGAGTCTTTTCCAGCATGGGAAGACTGCATAGCGGTGTGCCGCGTGGATCTGTTCTGGGTCCCCTTCTGTTTCTCCCGTTCATTACTGACCTGGAAATGAGCCGGGGGGAGGTAAATGCTGCAAATTTGCTGACGATTTCAAACTACTTGGAAAGGTTGCAGATGGCACCGTACAGAGATTTGTGTAGGTCATACGTGTGGTCGATGGTGCGGGATCTCCCTCTTGACGTAGACAAAAGTCAGCACCGTGCCAGTAACAGAAACACTGTTCAATCTCTGCTAGACCCACTGGGATACCAGATGGCGCCTGCTCAAACAACGGAGACTTACGACCCCGGAGTGGTAAATGAGGCGGACTTCACACCAGGTGGGCAGTGTGATAGCGCCGCGAAGAAAGCCTCACGCGCACCTCACCTGCCAAAGCCGGCGGTGCGGTCTAGGAGACCAGAGGCCTCGCTGCTAATATATAGGTCTACTGTAAGACCCCAAGTGGACCACAGAGTTCGGGCCCGGAGCCTGTCCTATTTGCGGGATAAAGAAATCTTGGAGCAAATACAGTGGAGATTCGCTGGTTGGCTTGGGTGTTTCCAAGGGTTGGGCAACGAAGAAGGGTAAGACAGAATAAAACTATCCTCGTGGGATAAGATATTAAGAGAGGACCTAATGGTCTTCAGAACTGTTTGATCGATAGGCATACCAGCTGGACCTCGAGAGTCCCTCTTTGGACCTCGAGGGGTTACAGACTGCGAGGATATAGGCTGCAGCTCACGAAAGACCGTGTAAGAACCGGGACTGGGAGCAACTGGTTTGCTGTCAGGTCTGGAGATGGGTGAAACAAACTAAGGGAGAGGTAACTGAAGCGGCTTCGACAGATGCTTTTAAACTCTGACCGGACAAGGCCCGGGAGATCGTTAGGTAAGATTGGCAGTTAGAACGACCTCGGTCACCTTTCTGTCCTTCGACTTTTGTCTGTCTTGAGTCTTTATTTCCATGGGGCAATTAGTCATGCAGGGTTGATGACCAGAAGCTGGATCCCAGGGTTGGATCTGAAAGAAGGGCAGTGGCCTGCGTAATCGAAATTTTCCACTTTTCCCAAGCGTGAATACGAAGAAGAGACGGCTGTTCATTAATTAGAAGTACAGGCGGATTTAAAGGGTCACTGGTGCAAGAAGCTGGGCGATCTGACGGACCGCCGCCAAGTCCTGAAAGTCCAAGGTGAAAGGCCTCCGGATGACTTGATAGAAACCTTCAAAATAATGGAAGGAGTAGTAGGCATAAGTGGAGGAGTGGAGCCGTTGTTGATGCCCGACAGCAACGCCGTGGTCTGAGGCACGGTCTTAAGCTACTGCGGGAGGCAGACGGGGCCCAACCGGAAGCAAACCCTTCCTCAGTTAGAATAGTTCAGTTCAGTTCAGTTTGGACTGGACAGATAGTGGCCACTACCAATCGAGCGTCCAGAATTCCTTCGATGGTACGCACTCCAGGTAGGCACCCGCCACTGAGTGGTGACAGACGGGGATAGACTGTCGGACAGAGTGGTTGCGACGTCGACAGTGAAGGATTTTGGAAGACGGCCTGAGGGAAGACGGAAGAGCCTGTTTAACTGAACGGGTTAGTGCTTGCCACCAAATATGTCTTACGCTCCAACCCTCACCTTACTCGCCTTTTCATTCGTACCCCTCCATTTTCATCTAAGTCACGGTTCCATCAGCCTTATCGTTCTCCAGCCGCTAACCCAGATTAGACCCTAGTAACTCATGGCCCTGTGGATGAGTGGCCACTAGCAGCCAGCAGTTGGCAACAAGGGCCCCGTACACCATTCGGATTGGCGCACAGCGGCAGTAGGCCTTCGCTTTTCCGTCTTCTCCTTCTGTTAGATTGAAGGAGGTCCGATTTTCCATACCATGGCTGCATCAAAGGATCCAAGGAGCTCACAGTGCAAGCAGTCGGACAAATTTGGCGTTTTTGAAAGTTGGTATATTGCTGCACATAAAGCTTCCTCTGACAGTCTTTTCCACAGAGGTACAGCCCTATTTGTAAAAGACTTGGCTCGTAAGTCCAGCTCACTAGAGTATCCCCTGGTGTAACACACGTTAAAGCAATGCGTAGCCAAATTCACAGCGGATCCCGAAATCAAAAGGCGATTACCCGTGATATTCTACGATACTAGATTATTGAATGAACAATGACATCAAAAAGATACAAACCTCAATAATGTGACCACAAGGACTCAAAAAACGAGAAAACGACTTGTAGCGTGTGAGCAGACAGCACGTGCGTCACGCAGGTCCAGAACAAGGATATAACGAAGTAATGCTCTGGGCGCGAACAAACAGCAATTGGTCCATAAAAACAACCAGTTTGTAAAGACACGTCAATAGTGTAAGCAAGTGAGTGATGTTAAGAGAAACATGGAAGTGCAAGGGTTTTAGGGGGATTTTCCACGTTCGGTCGTTACACCAGCCACCAAAATCCTCCTGGATCCTTAGCAGAGTCAAAGGTTTGGTACAGAGGTACTGATTCTTTCTACCTACCTAGGCCCTGCTGTCAGTGCGAGTGCCTATTGCTTGTCGCCAACGTTCTACTCATGGTCCCACCTAACCCGTTGGCCACATAGACGCGAGGCTACTGTACATCTTCTACGAGAACAACTGACCGATGGCGGGCGTGAAGGGGAAACAGATATTTTCCTTGGGGGGGGGCCGCCACGTACTGGCTGTATGTGCTTGTGTGAATGTGTGTGTATGATGTAATCGCGGCTACTTCCACATATGCAAAAGACATTTCAGTAACGTCGACAAAATAAATTGCGAACACCGTCACATGTATGACAGGGGCTGCGGGACACAGTGTGCATCGGGTATGTACGTATGTGTCTGGATGTACAGTGGAATCGCATGTATCACCACATATCGGAAAAAACCTTCTGTAACATCAACGAAAGACTGTGAGCACTGTAACATGTTTGACGGAGACCAGGTGGTATAACGAATACAATGTACGTGAGTGTGTTTCGGGGTGTATGATTGTTCGACACGTCTGCGTGTAGTGAATGCTCCCGTATATGGGGTTTCTTTACCCACCCCGAAGGCGAATGCGAAATAGTCCACTGGGCCTCAGCGTTGTCAGCTTCTCCACCTTCACTCTCGAATAGACTAATACTGCGTATGTCACGAATGAGCACTCCGTTAGCTGTCTTCACCTTTACCGTTCTTATCATTCCGTCAGTGCTTTCGATGGTTTCCATAACCACTCCCAAGGACCAAGCGCTGAAATGTGCGCGTTTGTATGCGATCATCACCACATCCCCAACTTTGGATGGTCTTGTTTTGGCCAGCCACTTCTGTCGAGCATGCAGAGCCAGTAGGCACTCTCGAAACCATCCCTCAAAAACCTTGGCAAGATAGTTGGCCTGCTTCCATCCTTGGAGGTAGCTCCCACGAAGGTTTATCGGCCCTTGGAAACCCTCGTTCGATCTTAACGGTAATAAGCCGTTCGGGGTGAACGCCAGGTGGGTGGGGTCGCCGTTCATTACTGGAACCAGGGGACGGTTGTTCAGAATTCTCTCTACCTCAGTCATGACGGTGTTCAGCGTCTCGTCGTCGAGCGACTGTTGCTCCACGACCGACAGCAACATCCGTCTGGCGGACCGGATCATGCGTTCCCGTACGCCGCCACGGTGGCTGGCCTGCGGGGGGTTGAAATGCCATCGTTTGCCGTAGGCCACGGTTCGATCCAGCAGTTCGTCCCTGTTTATGTTCTTTTGCCAACGCTGCAATTCCCGGTGGGCGCCCACAAAGTTCGATCCATTATCTGAGTATATATCGGCCGGTACGCCTCTTCGGTTGGTAAATCTCTGCAAGGCCCGTAGGATAGAATCCGTCGTAATCGAATGTGCGACTTCTAGGTGTACCGTGCGCGACTTCACGCACGCCATGATACACCTATATCGCTTTTCTAATCTCTTCCCACACCTGATCCACAAGGGCCCGAAATGGTCCAACCCGGTGTCGCTGAACGGCCACCAGCCTGCAGTCATCCTGCATTCTAGTAGCGGGCCATGTGTTGTTTGCCCTCTGCGGCATCGCGTCTCCTGTAATGTAAACAACGTCGGATTACGCGTTTTACAGTCGCTCTTCCTCTCAGCAACCAAAGGCGCTTTCGGATGACGCTAGTGGTAACAGCCGGTCGTGGAAAATCCCCCTTTTCTCCCTCGCGATTCAGTGTTTTTCCCAACATCACTCATTTGCCTACACTGTTGAGTTGTCTTTACGAACTGGTTGTTTTTATGGACAAACTGCTGTTTGTTCGCTCCCAGAGCACTACTTTGGCACATCCTTGTTCAGGACCTGCGTGACGCACGTGCTGTTTTCTCACACGCTGCTATTCGGTGTCTCGTATTTGACTCCTTGTGATCGTATTATTGAGGTTTGTATATTTTGCATGTCATTGTTCATGTAATAATCTAGTATCGTAGAATATCACGGATAATCGTCTTTTGATTTCGGGACCCGTTGCGAATTTGGCTACGCATTGTTCAAACGTTCGTTACCCCAGTCACGTGACTTTCCCGGCATGTCCTTCCATGGCGTGGACGTGTTGGATCATTAGCTCTACTACAGGTTGTCTCGCAGACAACAGTTTAGGATACTTTGTATCGAAGCTCAGCTGGGCTTTGGTCATCCTACCATCCATCCGCAGCTGTCCATCAATGCAATTGGTATTTGAAAGCTTCAATTCGCCTCTTGGAGATGATATTTCTTTGTTGCTTGGTCCCACTTCTTCGGCCCTCTTGAGTTCTCGGGCGAAAGCCTCGCGTTGTATCATTCTGAAAATATCGTATTCTGCAGCTTGTGGCTCATCGGGACTTATCGGGCCGACCCATATCCGACCTGAGGGCCGTAGCCCTTTCATGACTAGTAAATTTATCTCGAACCTGGTTAACCAAACTAGCGAACGAAGCGTCTTCATCCAGGAAGAAAACCTGACCAATCGCGATAGAATGGATGTCGCTTCGACGACGTTGGCCGGTATCACTACGCCTTTGATCTCCAGTTCTACTTCTGTAGGGGTTTTTATTTCGAACACAGGCCAGTCCTGTTTAGGCACTTGCAGGATGTGTGGCCCTCTCGTCCACGTGTCTAGTTGCCTGAAGTTGTTCGCACCTCGGGAGCACAGATCGGCTGGGTTATCGCTAGACCTGACATGCTTCCACTGGCTCATGGACAATTCGTCGTGGATGGTCGTGAGTCGGTTGGCAACGAAAGTACAAAACCGGCTCCGGACGTTGTTAATGTAGTACAGCAATAATAATAATAATAATAATAATAATAATAATAATAATAATAATAATAATAATGGTTTATTTCGGAGAAGCCCGAGGCATGCCAGGTGCATGATTCTCTGTTTACTAGTGATGCAGTTAAAAGAGAAAAACCTTGAAAATGTAGAAATTTGCATGACAGGAGTTGCCAAAATGGGCTAAGAAGGGGAAGTAACGCGGGATGAAAGTATGGCAACTGTATGCACACCAAAAAAATGCAGAGTTAAAATGGACCCCTGGACGGATTCAAATGGACGCCCGTTGAGCCTGAAAAGTCAAGGTCAGGCGGGGGACCCGGCTGGGGTAGCGTCCAATTAGTCCCAAAATATTTTTGAGCAACCGCCGTTTCTAAGATGGTTGCTGTGTATGCCATGGGCGGTCGATTTATTAATTAATATAGTAAGGTGGGGTTGAACTGCTGGGTGTTTTGGTAAAGGAAGATTTGGTCTAAGTTTATGGTTTTTCCCTTTTTCCAATGGCCGTTCCTATTTTTAATGCTGGGGAGGCAGGGCTTACAAATTTCTGTATTGCTTTGGATTGTAGTTAAAGAAACTGAGGAAAGCATGTAAAAATAGTTATAGACAGCTCTAATTTACGCTTTTAGAATGAGTAAAATATTCTACTCATAGGACTTAGGTAAAGATAACTCCAATTTCGCTCAGTCGCTTAAAATACCGGTATTGGCGATGTTTTCGACTTTAACCACTAAATTACCACCAAATGAGTCCCATCAATTAGCTGCGCAATGGAAACACTCTTTGTCAACAAGTCGCACACTGGACCCACTGAACATCCTCATCCTAGACCACGGCCGACCACTCGGCGCGCCTTGCAGCACGCAGCAGCTGACTGACGGGACTGCGGCTCACAAACGTTTATATATGACCGGTGGGCCAATCGAAACTCACCAAAACAAATTAAATAGCACGACTAAACAAAAGCAGAGGAAAGAAGCAAAACCGGTCAGCATTCTACAATGAAGGAGATTTATCAATTCCTATGGAAATAGTATTATACCGTGAGGTTCGTCTTTTCCCCATTCATTTCACAACTGCTGAGTGATGCTTTACACCAGCACCTCTTCAGTGATTGGACGGTACCACCCGGCTGGTCAGTATAGAGACATCTGAAAGCTGACTGATATACATGAGACAGGCTGTAAATCGACATAAGAAACTGTAATAGCGGGAGACGATGAGGAAAAATTGAGATTCACTGCAATGGATTAGGTAGCAACGAAGCATTTGTACTCTGCAATAGATGGCTGGTGAACAGGGCATAAAACTCATTGTGAAACAGGGAACGAGCAAAGTAAGATGTAAAAGGTGAATCAGGTAAAACAATATTTCATAGGAATTGGACACAGTAGATGTGGATTAAAGATATACAAGGAACGGATGCTTATCAGGGCGGTCAGCGGGATGATGGGAAGAGAGATGGCCTGTGGGGAACTGCAGGATACAGAGCGAATGCTTATATATATATATATATATATATATATATATATATATATATATGAGAAGCCGGATCAATAACTATGGAGTCCTAGAAAGAAACTCTCAGTTATTAGGAGGGGCAGGTTAGCTTAGGTCGAATGTTTGTAGAATTAACTTTAGAATACCCTGGTGAATTATCTTCATGACAGGTGAACTTGGCGGATCCTCAGAGAAACTGGGGAGTGCGGAAGCACAGAAAAGACGATAAGTGAGGATCAGTTCAAAAAAGGGGAGATGAAGGAAAGTATCGAAGAGAACAGGTGAGAATGGATCAAATAACCTGATTTATGTAGGTGAGACATGTGGTGTCGGTCAAGAATGGGAGAGGCATTAATAAATGGGCTTACATCATTTAGCGGGAAGATGGTGGCGATGGAGATGGCTAACCAGCGCAGAGAGATCGTGCATGCATAGTGGAGGAAGCTACCTGGGAGGTTATGCTGACTGTGGAGCAAGATGCAGCAGCTGTGACGGCAAACATAGTGGGGGAGGAATGAGCAAAAGGGGTACCAGAGGGTAATGGCAGGTCAAACGGACTGAATGAGAACCATGACGAAACAGTGAGTTTACATTAGGTGGCAAGTTAAAAAGCAGAACGGTCCAAAAGACGCTCATAAAATGCCTGTGGCAATTAGTAGACGAAACAGGAGATGGGAGCACGGGCCGAAAACCACTGGTGAGACATAGCCAGCAAGACCATCTCATTGCAGGTGGAACACGAAAATGGCAAAGAGGGAAGAAGCACCGGGACAGGTAAACCGGTGGACGAACATAAAGCATGAAAAATGGATGTGCGTCGGAGTCGGGGGCATGGAAATTGGGAGCTGCGTGCATGCAGGCAATTGTGCAAGTGGATACAAGTGGACGATACTAATCGGAGCACTGCCAAGTGGAAGGATCCACAGAGGAATCGCAGAGCCAGGTAAGGAAAATCGAGTGTTAGTGACTGGATAATAAATGTGGCTGTGAGAGATGCAGAGTTTGGTGCGGCAGTTCCAATATGAGAATTGGTCATGGTACGGGTGGGGCTGGTGTGTAATGGTATTAGGCATAAGAAGGGAGGACGAGGGAGGGTTTGACAGAACGGTAGGCACTGAGGCGTAAGCACGCGATCAACGAGCTTTATAGGCCTAGGGTGATACCAAATGAATAGTTACTACAAGCCGGCAAAGCCGATATGGTTGAAGAAATAAATTACTGGCGGTCGTCGGCAGAGCAAAGTGGTTGGGACGATAGTGACGTTCAATGAGAGGTAACACAGCAACAATCGATAGGAGCAAGGACAGAATGGGTAGATGTGCATACCATAGAAGAACGAAAAAATGGATGTGATAAGAGCGATAGGTGGGAGTACAGTGGCTGATGTGCGCCGGCCATATGGGTGGATCTGACGGCGCCCCGCACCGTTGGGAATGACACCAATGTTTATTGATGGTTATGCATGTAAGGCGTAGTTCAACTTTGAAAGTATGGGATATAAGTTCGGCGGTTGGATGGTCAGGTTTCAGGGGGTTCCAGAGGACGGAGCCAGCGGCTAACAATCGACCAAACGGCGGCGTCATCCAGGCGCTCATGCCAACGTTGAGAGTGAAATGCACGTAAGGAGAGAACCGAAAAAGGAGAGCAGATAATAAAAGAGCAGTCACGGTGTGCCCGCGCTGTGGATCCACGGTAATTGAGGCATGTAAAAACCAGTAAAGGACGAGGCGTAAGAGCGACAGAAACTGCGGGGGTAGGTGGAAGCAAAGGGGCTGAAATTAGTGGCGTTTCAATTTTGTTTGATTCATTACGGAAATGTCCACAGGTAGTCTAACGTTGGGGACTCAGTCAGATAGATGAAACTATCTATCGTTCATTGTGCCCTTAATTGAAGGGAGCAGGGTCGGCAAGGGAGTTGGTATTGGAAGTCGAGGCCCCTCTCGTAAGATATATCTTCTGCCATGCTCATATTAGATGCACGGGTGACGCTGAGATATGGGATGAGTGCCGACAGAAATTGGGACTTGGTTTGTGAAGCTCGAAGTGTGAGGGGCAACTTGTTCCAGACTTTGGAGTGAACAAGAAGGAAGAACGTGACGGTTGATTCCGTCCAAACGCTAGCAGACCAAATGTAGAGGTCAAGACATCTCTTCACCACTTGTACCGCCCTGACTGCTAACACTGTTGCTCTGAGTTCAAGGCGTGGGGTCGAGACCGAATTCAGTGGAGCAACGCGGGCTTTGGCGAACAGGATCATCGTGGTATATTGTCCATCTCCTGTGCACCATCGTCCGTACACCACAATTCCATAACCGACTTCGGATGCACCGGAAAAGGCATGTAATTCTCCCGTACGCTTTGTATGACCGGGAGTCAAACATCGTAAAATTCTTATGTCCCCTAATTTCTTCAAGGTGTTCAGAAATTCTTCCCAGTCCAGCCGGTCCCCTCGGTCCAGTGACTGGTCCCAATCAACTTTCTTACGGCACAGCCGCTGCAGCAAGATTTTTCCGGGTAGCAGCCATGGTGAGACGAAACCGAGCGGGTCGAACAAACTTGAGACGGCAGATAGTATGCCACGACGGGTTATTGGCAGCTCGGGAACGTTTAGTTCGAAAACAAAATCGTCCGTTTCCGCGTCCCATTGTATCCCTAAGGTGCGCTCGATAGGAAGTGGAGAGCCGTCCAAATCTCTTACCCTTTCGGCCTTTTCGTGATACGGGATGACCTTCAGCACTTCTGAAGCGTTCGACATCCATTTAGTTAGATGGAAGCCGCCCTCTTCCAGCAATCTCGTCAGACCCCTGAACTGTTCTAGAGCTGATTCCACATCATCGAATGACCCAAGGTAGTCGTCGACGTAGAAGTTTCTGCTGACGCTATCTACCACCGTCCGATGTACTAGATCGCCGTGTTTGTTCGCTGATTCTCGGAGGGCGTAGTTGGCACAAAATGGTGACGATATGGCTCCGAAGGGGTGGACGGTCATCCTATAGTTCACCACTGCGTTGTCCCGGTCGCTTCCTTCCCACCACAGGAAACGCAAAACATCTCGTTCTCCTACCGGAATCTTCACCTGATGGAACATTTCCCTAATGTCAGCAGACAAAGCCACTTTACCCACTCTGAAACGGCACAAAACATCGATCAGTGGCGTGGTTCAGTCAGGTCCTTGTAGTTGGCGATCGTTTAACGACTCGCCCTAGAACTTGGCCGCACAGTCATAAACCACCCGCAGGTTTGCTTTTCTTGGGGTTGATAACCGGGTGGTGAGGCAGATACAAAATACCCTTTCGTCCGTCGCTGTTGGCAGGGACATTTTCAACGTAGCCAAGAACTTCGTTTTGCTTCATTAATTCCGCGTATCGTACCCCCAGATCATGGTGTCAAATGAAGCTTTCCTTAAGTCGTGGTAGTCGTTGGAGAACATAGTTTCTGCTATCAGTCCACGGGTCAGAAGATGTGTGTCATGGAAGGGGAACCTCGAACAGTTTCTTAAGACCTGTAGTACCTTGCCGCACCGTGTGTAAAGCAAAGTGATCCTCTTGAGACAACGATGGTCTTCCGTCTCCGATGTCATGAAACTCTTTTTCATACAGCCGCTGCAGGTGATACTCTACGCAGTCCGTTTCGGTGGATAAATAACTCACGGAACCAAGTCACCCTACTGGACCGTATGACATCCAACCCAGAGTCTTGCGTACGGCGTAAGGTGCCTGGCGGTCGCCCACTCTCTGGTCCAGTACCCAATGTGCCTCTGGCATGTCACAGCCGATGGAGAGATCTAGTTCGTCGCCTTCCCAGTCTACAACGGCTACATCCTGCAGGTGGGGCCACCTAGTCAAGATTGCGTTCACCGACCTTGGTGCTCGCAGTGAGAGATCAGCTAACGTGAATGCTTCCGTTGGTTTCATTTGCTTCTTGGTGTCTAAGGAGATGAAATGCAACTTCAACCTGCAGGCAGTCAATACTTGTGTTCCGCCAACCGTGCTCACTGCTAACGACGTAGCACATTTAGCGAGCCGGTGTTTGCCAGCAAACCGCTTTTTCACTAGGGTAGTGTCAGATCCACTGTCGACGAAAGCCAACGCTTTGACCACCCCAGTTGGGATCATCATTCCCACGGCAACTACTCCTAAATGTACTGGTTTACTGGCAGATCGTGACGTTGAACAAATAACACTGGGCTTGGTACTCGCCTCGGGTAAGGTTTCTCTCGCCTGGTGTAGCAACCGATGATGTCTGCCCGTGCAGCCCTCGTACCCACACCTGTTCCCTGTTCTACAAGCTGCCGCCCGGTGAATGGTGTTGAGAAAAATAAAGCACGCTCCTGCCATCCTCACCATTCCCCACCGTTTGTTTATTGTGGCGTTGCTGAACTTGGGGCATTCTGGTAGTCCATGGCTAGCACCACAGGATCTGCAATTGGGTTGCGCCGTAGCATCGCGTGAAATGGCGTGTGCATTGGTTCAAGGCTGGTATTTCGGCTGTTCCCGTGCAGGGGTTTGAGCTTCGCAAGTACTGGACTTGTTTGCCCGGTTGCTGTCCCGGATACGTCAGCCAAATCTACTGTCGGCTGTATTGATTTGCCTGTCCAGGTATTCGGTCATGTCTTCGAAATTAGCCTCCCTGTCAATTCGGCTTATCCGTTCTGCTTCTTCCGCCCACCGACCCTGTAGTTCGAAAAATAGGCGACGAACTATGCTCTCTAAGGTGTGAATTGCATCTAGGTCAGCCCTGTAACCTAAATGGTCGAGGGCTATTGAGCATTTTTGCATCTTAATCACCAGGTCGGCCATTGTGTAGACATCGCCTTTGGTTCTCTTTGCCTCTGCCATCACGCCCTCTATTAGCTTACGGGCTACTTTGAACGGATGGCCAAACAAGTTCCTTAGAATCTTCCTTGCTCGAGTGCAGCCTTGTTCCGGGTCGAGCATGGTACACCCATCGATAGCTTCTCGTGCTCGGCCTCGACAGTAGTGAGTCAGACAGAGGAGCCTTTGCTCGGAGTCGGTTACCTTATTTTCGAGGAAACGTTCCGAACTGCTTGACAAACTTGCAGTGGTGTTCAGATCACCGGTCGAAAACCGTTAGTTCAACTCTAGGCAAATCGATCGATGGTGGTTTGTAGTCGGCGACCGGCGTGGGGTTCCCTATCTTATTGCACCCTCATCTATCGGAAGTGTCGAAGTCGCTGGTCTCAAGCTCGCGCTCTTTCTGTGTACACTTCTTTTCTGTTTCCTGCGCCTGTAGTCTAGCCGATAGTAACTGTTGTTCTAGGTCTAGTATTCTCAGCTTATATAAATCAACACCCTTACGATCCATTTTGCGCTCATTAACACATGAACTAGCACTGACAGGACTAGGCGATCTAACATTAACCAAAGAATCAAATGTACCGAAACCTCCGCACAGACTTTCCGCATTACTTCCTGTCCAGATTCCAATGTTCTCGTTCCTCTTCTTGGCATTTTGCGTGTTTTTCCTCGTTCCAAATTGATCTGTTGCGTATTGTAACACGTTTGAGCAATGCGTAGCCAAATTCACAGCGGATCCCGAAATCAAAAGGCGATTACCCGTGATATTCTACGATACTGGATTATTGAATGAACAATGACATCAAAAAGATACAAACCTCAATAATGTGACCACAAGGACTCAAAAAACGAGAAAACGACTTGTAGCGTGTGAGCAGACAGCACGTGCGTCACGCAGGTCCAGAACAAGGATATAACGAAGTAGTGCTCTGGGCGCGAACAAACAGCAATTGGTCCATAAAAACAACCAGTTTGTAAAGACACGTCAATAGTGTAAGCAAGTGAGTGATGTTAAGAGAAACATGGAAGTGCAAGGGTTTTAGGGGGATTTTCGACGACCGGTCGTTACACCTGGTACTGTCCTCAGGGGCAGAAACGAACAAATCACTGACGTCTACACACGACAGACCCTTGATAACCTAGAACGATTCCATGAAGTCACCCCGGCGTATATGACGCTTTGACGAGGACAGATTAAGATCACCCAGGCGCCGGGCGTTGGATTTTCCCTCTGATCGGCAACCATTCTAGTTGCAGGTTGCTGTACCACTTCCACGCACTCCTTATCCTTGCGATGATAAGGAGCCCATGCCTGCATACAATACTCCGGAAGAGGTCGCACAAAGGCCTTGTAAAAAGTTCCAATGACTTCTAGATTTATGTGACAGCATTGCAAATCATGGGTAATACCCCTCTCGCCATATTCGCAGCTCTCTGGCACTGTCCTAATGGCTTAAAGTCCCGCGTGACTAGCACACCTAGCTCTCTTAGCTCCGGCACACTTTGACACGGGATACTGCTTGCTCCGTCCACGTTGATAGTCGGGATTTGGAATTTGATGAGTTTCAAGGGTCTACCCCATCGTTCTGCCACTTAAGAATATCATTATTATCCTGTGCTAAATCGACCTCCGCTATCTTCACGTCACCTGCTAAGATAAAACACGGGTTGCACACGTCTGTGAGGGTGACGCTGCCTCACAACTGATTTTAGGGCCAAACATTCAAAGGACAGTGCTGAGGCCAAAGGAACGCCGACAACACAAAGATCTGGATGTTCGGTTGGCCTCGACCACTTTTGTGTCGGTGAAGCCGACAGACGGTCAAAGATTTCCCTGACAACCGGGACAATTGGGCTCAAAGCCTCGAACCCCATGTATACTTCAAGACTTCAAGACAACAAGGACGGTCTTCCTGGTGGAATGATATATCTGCAGACCATCCGACCCTTCAAAGGTGCCCTAGGTCGCAAGTGGTACGAGATATTACCTTTCAGTTCAGTTCAGTTCAGTCTGCACAGGACAGGTAATGACCACGGCCAATCGAGCGTCCAGAATTCCTTCGATGGTATGCACACCAGTTATGCACCCACCACTGCCGAGTGTATTTCGTCGAATCCCCGCCAAAAATGAGAGGGAAACGAAAAACCTCATCGCACATCAACTGCGTGAGACATTATGCATCGTGAGCGTTCACTGAGATAGTATGCAATGGGGGAAAAAGTCTGCTAAAACATACTCCAGAAGGACCACAGTGCTACCCGTCATCAATCTAGTTGATATACTCAAGGCTCACTACAAGGAAAGATCTCGTACCACTTGCGATCTAGGGCACCTTTGAAGGATTGGACTGTCAGCAGATCTACCATTTCACCAGGTTGACCGTTCCAACTGTTCACAACCCTACTGCTGAAGAAGTGCGATCTAGCCATCAACCTAGTTCGGGCTTTTATCAACTTCTTTTCGTGTCCCCTTGTTCTGGAGTCTACGGCGACTTGGAATAGACTATCTGGTATAAGGCCAGAAAAGCCCTTCATTACCTTGAACGTTTCCATGAGATCTCCTCGACGTCTCCTCCTTTCCAACGAGAAAAGATCCAGGTCACAGAGTCTCTGCTCGTAAGTCTTACCCCTCTGCCCTTCAACCATTCGCGTGGCGAGACGTTGGACGTTCTCGAGGCAGGCGGCGTCCTTTTTGTAGAAGGGTGACCAAGCCTGCACGGTACCTTCTAAGTGAGGTCGTACTATAGCCATGTAAATAGGTACGAATACCTCCGGCTTCCGGCAAGACAAAGCTGATCGCAGTTTAAAGAGCTCCCCACGAGCCTTATGCGCAGCAGCATTGCATTGCTCCGGCCATTTGAAGTCACTGTTCATGATGACCCCCAGGTCTTTAACCCTACTGACTGCCTCTACGGTGAACAGCCCTTGATCATGAGCGACAGTTAGACTCTCTGTTGCCTTTGACAACAAATGGCTTTTTTGAGCGTTTAGAGGTAAGTCCCATTTGTATGCCCAGTTCAGGACGGTACCTATTTCCCTGCCGAAGTCCGCCCTACCCTTAGATCCAACAATCTTCACATCATCCGCAAAAATAAAGCTGGGCGATTGAAGAGTGGATGCTAGGTCATTAATAAATAACAAGAATAGGACCGGGCCTAGGACGGATCCCTGAGGTACACCACTGGTGACGTTCACCAAACTGTGGCACCTGTCCCCCACTTTGACGTAAAGCGTCCTGTGGGACAGGAAGTCCTCCAGCCACCTATATACTGTCCCATCTATACCGAAAGTCTCCATCTTGCGTAGCAAAAGACGATGATTAACGGAGTCGAACGCCTTGCTAAAGTCGAGGTAGCATACCTCAACTCGCTTACCTTCGTCCAGTCGTCGAGTTACTTCATCCAGGAAGCACAGGAGATTGGTCAGGCAAGATCTATTTTTCAGGATTCCGTGTTGCGCCGGACGTAACACGGAGTGCTCCAGTAAGTCCTGGCAGATATGGGCACGGATGATCTTCTCGAGGACTTTACAGAGCATGCTAGTTAGGCTTACCGGCCTGTAGTTCTGCACATCCGACTTGGGCCCACTCTTATGCATTGCCACGACTTTCCAGTCCTGAGGCAGCTTACCCTGGTCCAACGTGGATCTGTACGGTCTGCATACCGATGGAGCTATTATATCCGCCAACGGCTTGATGATAGCTGGATGAATGCCATCTGGGCCCGCTGACTTGTGGCTGTTTAACTCTTGTAGGTGCCTACGCACGCACTCCTCTGAGAGATCTAGCTCGTTTAGCTGAGGAGGATGCACCATGGCCAGATCTACTCGTACCCCACTATCTATCCTATGTACACTACCAAAGTATTCCCCCAGGGCGTCTGCTTTGCCCTGGTCATCAGTGACAATACCATAGTCTCTAGTGGATAGCGGACCTACGGTATTTCTTGTTGAGCCTTTAGATTGTACATGGCTGTAGAACGTCTTCGGCTGTTGTCTTACAGACTGGGCCAATTTGAGCTCAAATTCCCTCTTAGAAGTTCTCAAAAGGCTTACAGTCTCGATTCTCAGCTTCGTATAGCGGTTCCAGGCTAGCTGACTGCTGGAAGCTTTGTACTGGTTCCAAGAGCGGTTTCTATGTCTGGTGGCCTTGGCTACTGCAGCCTTCCACCACATGGGTTTGCCCTCCCCACTCCTTCGTTTGAAGGGTGCAAACTCTTCCTGTAGGGCAGTCAGGGATCCCTTTATGGCCTGCCGGCGCTCCTCCACAGTAGCCTCCTCTGGCGCGTCCCAGGTCAAACCCATCGCCCTATTACGGAGCATATCTATGTTCATACTACCGAAATTCCTAATCAGCCTTGAGGGTACCTTCGGTTGCCGCATGCATAGAACTATTTTGACACACACGTGGTCACTCTTTCCCAGCGGTGCACAATAATGCAGTCCAGCCACATCGTTGGGGAAGTTCGTTATAGCTAGATCCAGCAAGGATGGAACGCATCCAGTCCTATATCTGGTATTCTCCCTAATATGCTGATGCAACGCATTATCATGCAGCCATTCTAAGTAGGTATGTTCCTCCGATCCCGGCACGCAGACCTCAGCCACCCAGTCGATGTGCGGAAGATTGAAGTCACCCACTATGAGGGTCTTTTGTACGTCCCTAACTAGTTCAGTCAAAGTCCGCAACAAACAAACGTCCTCTTCGTGGTTTGTGCTTGGTGCCCTGTAGACACAGAAGACGTTAACCCTTCTGCCTGGAAGGATGATCGTGACGGCGCATAGCTGGATATTGCGAGTGCACATCTTGGTCTAATAATAATAATAATAATGGTTTATTTCGGAGACACCCGAAGCATGCTCGATTGCATGATCATATGATACAGGTGAGGTCACAAAAAGGTCCCTTGGATATTCATTTGGGTAAATGCAGCCTAAAAGTGTACAGGTTTTAGTGGTCGCATGAACGATTGCCCGGCATATTTGAGTTTGAAGGTCGGGTGGACGTAGACTTGTGAACTGAGTGAAAAAGGCTCCGCCGTCGAGATACGTGATGAAGTAAAGCGGTGATGATGTAAAAATGCGCAGTATTTTGGATAGCGTCGATGTAAATTCGCAAGGGTGAGGAAACTGACAAAGAAAATTTTCGAAAAATCACCAACGAAAAATTGGAGAATTTTGGGTGATGAAGGACATGCACTTGAACCAGTAGTCCAGATGACCCGGAAAATAGCAGAAATATAATACCTAAGGATTTGTGGTGTCTTTCGAGGAGGGGGAATGCGTATATAAAACAGTCCGTGTAACCACGGAATTGGTATTTGCTATTCATCAAGAGGTTGTGGAGAACGCCCTCATAAAGAGGTAGATGTAGCTGCCCGAGCCTGGAAATTTCACTGTAGCAGAGTGACGAAAGTTGACAGGTGAGTGAAACACGATTCGAATAAAGGGTTCGTTTCAGGTTAATTGGTGAACACAATTTGACAACAGCAGTTGATGTACGATGATCTTATGAAGTCTCAAGGGGGTGGTGCATAAACGATACTGTCAAAACATGTAAAGAATCGCCTAACGGGATGCGCTGGTAAGAGTCTGACATGGGGTATTTGGGAAACAACTGGAAGGTCAGTAAACTGGCATACGTATAGTTCATTGCCAGCAAATGTTTGGAGAAATAGCTTTCTCAGTGTCGAACTATTTTTGTCCTGGATTGTGAATACTTCATTGCCAATGCAACTGTCATGAAATGCAAATGGCTGAATGAGAAAAGGTGCAACGGAAGGATACACTGAACATAAAGGTGGTGTCACGCCGATGAAGCGCTGGAAGGAGGACCATTTCGTTTTGTGTGGAGCTGTTGGCAGGTGAGAGACGAATCTTTAAATGATGGTTTTGTTAAGTTAAATGTAGTTGTGACATACAAATTACCAATTGGATGAATGGTCTCTTCAAGAGTATACCAGGAATTGTCATATTCATAATAAAGATCTGAACAGTGAAACCGTTTCATGTTTTGGGGTACAGAATCCGGTAACTGGATATAATAGAATGAGGGTAAACATGGCATCAGCTCAGACAAATAAAAGGTAAGTCGATGGATATAAATGCCGGTATGGTAAGCCTTGTTCAGGAACGGTGGAGGAGGCAATGGGTGGCAGCAGTAATATGCAGGGGATGTTGTTTTTCAATCCGCAGTTGGCACTAGTGGGTGAGGCTGGCCGTGCGCTGGACACCCAACCTGGAAACCAATTCTGGTGACAGGAGGTGCGATCCGCCGGCCTAGTTGCGCCCGCGTATCATTGCAGTTGGCCTGCACGCCCGATGTGCGCCGGCCAAAGCGGTGGATCTGACCGCGCCTCGCACCGTTGTGATTGACATGAGTTTTCTTGGTGGGGCCAAACGGCCGTGGGCATCAGGAAGTCCGCGATCAGGCAACCAGGCACCAGGGGATCCCGGAACGTAACCAAGGAAGCGTCATTCGGGTAGCGTATGAATAGCCAACGGTCAGGTAGATGCGTAGGCCGGGTTAGTGACCGGTGTGTTCTCCAGAGTATTAAGAGTCATCGAGAGAAAGGTACGCACGAATGAAGGTCTGGAAATAGAGAAAAAGTAGAGGAGCGCAGTCTGGGATGCTCCCAGCTGAGGATAAATGAGAATCGATACAAAGAGGCAACAATAATAGACAGTGACTCTCTGATACTAGTTTTTCGATTGCAGAAGGCGGAAAAACTAAGAATGGTTATTTAATTTCATCTGTCATAGACCGCCGGTGTCTGCGCGATTCAAAAGTCTAGACCCTTCTCATAGGCTTGGTCATCGGACATGTCTACATTTAGGAGCTGTAATGTTTGGGTAACCGTGAGGAATTTATCCAACGCACTTCTAAACCGATGGCTGGAAGTAGAACTGCGTATTTCTAACGGTAATTTATTCCATAAGTTAGAGTACACTATGATGAAGAAATGTGAACGTAAGCTGGTGTTGGTAATAGGGGTTGAAAGGGTAAGAATTCTAGAACGTAGTGGATAGCTAGAAACGGGCGCAAAGTGCAGTGGATTAGAAGTATATGTCCGACTGTGAAGGATGTTATACAAAAAGATAAGGTTCAGTTTCATACGGCGAAGCCATAAAGGGTCTAGTTTAAAAAATAAGCAGCGTTCTTTATAAGTGAGGGCTGAGCTCCATCCAATCAGTCGCTTGGTAAAACTACGTTGAACTGACTCGATACCAATTCTGTCTGATTTCCGCATACTAGAAAAGATCAGTGGACAGTATTCTAATAAAGGCCTGGCATGAGATTTATAAAGGAAAAGAATGCAGTCTCGAAGTTGGAAGGAGCGAAATATTAGCCCTAGACACTTTCTGGCCTTAGCGACTTGGAGGGCCGAATATTCCGAGAAATTAAATGTGCAGGAATAGTTCAAGCCAAGGTCCCGAACTATTTGCTTGTTAGCAATGGTTGAACCACAAACGGTTAAGGATCCTGGAGGTAGCTTGCATTTATATGTAAGAACCTCACATTTGTCGGCGGAAAAATTCATCTGCCAAGTTGAACACCATCTATGGAGTGCAGATATGTCTTTAGAGATGTTTAAGATAGCCGAGGCGATGCATTCAGGCTTGAATGAGTATACAATTTTAATGTCATCAGCAAAAAGAAATGGGGTGCCATGGCTCACTGAGAGGAATATGTCGTTTATATAAATGAGGAACAACAGAGGGCCAAGGACGCTACCCTGTATAACACCGCTTGTAACTGGTTTAGGCTTGGAACAGTGTCCGTTTATCGAGACAACCTGAGAGCGATTAGACAGGTAAGAATTAATCCAAGATAGTAAAGGGTCAGTAATGCCAAATGATCGGATTTTGGCTAGAAGATGTGGGTGTGGCACGCGGTCAAATGCCTTTGACATATCCAAGTAAAGTACTATAAGGGCCATTCCACTGTCTGCCATTTCAGTGATGAGATTTAAAAAATCGAGCTGGCAGGTTGCGCAAGATCTTGATTGTAGGAAGCCGTGTTGTCGAGGATGAATAACGTCCAATTGAAAGAGGTGCTTGACGATGTGTTCTTTTACGATTTTTTCCATTAGCCGAGAGAGGACAGGTGTATGGTTAATGGGACGGTAGTTTGTTACCTCATGCAGTGGACCTTTCTTGTGATGCGGGATTATGACTGAGCATTTCCAGTTTGCAGGCACCAGACTGGAGTTCATTGATAGAGTAAATATATTCAGTAGTAGGTAAGGTAAGTCAGGTCCGCATTTAACTATTGCAGTGGGCGGTAAGCCGTCAGGTCCTGGGTAAGATGATGGCTTGAAAGTGGTTAATAATTGGGAGATAATTGAGGCGTCAAATTCCACTGTGGACAGAGTTGAAGCGGTAACTAGGGGAAGAGGCGGAGGGTCAACATTAATAATAGGGGCCATAGTTGAGGCGAAGAATGAGTTGAAGGCCTCTGCAATAGAAAGGGGAGTAGAGGCGGATACACTGTCCATTGAAACAGTGTGCGGGATATTTCCATGATTATGAGAGGTTCTGGTCCTGTACAATAATGACAGTCGAAGAGATCTATTTTGGTGTCGCAGAGCTTTTGTTTCCTGGTTACGTAGTGTAGTTTCTTCAAGCTTTTGGATAGTAGAAGTGAGGAGAAAAAGTTGAATAAGAATTGCAAAGTCGTGTGCATTTTCATGAATTTTTTGGAGCTTGGCATACTTTGTTTGCAGCGAAGTGATATGGGATTTCCTATTATTCCTTTGCTGGGGGAGGTAGGTAATCCTATTAAGACATCTGAAGAACTGTGCATAGAAAATATCAGTGGCGTTTTGTGGGTCACGAGAGAGAAAAAACTCACTCCAATCAGCTTGTCGAATTGTAGCAGGGAGAACCTTCCAGTCAGGGAGAGGAGAGGGTTTGATGCAGTGTGATTTCAGGTTAGGCTGTGGGTGAGTGGGAATGCGGCAGTTAACCAGATTGTGATCGCTACCGGGCAAACTTCGGGAGATTGAGACAAGTATATGAGGGACGCCATGGGTGAAAATGAGATCTAAAGTGCTGTTTTTTCTCGTAGGAGAGCGGATGTGCTGTACCCACCCTCCTACAGTAATACTTGTTACAAATGGTAAAAGGTTTGCGGGTGCAGATAAGGATGGCCAAGCTATCTCGGGCAGGTTAAAGTCACCAGCAATAACTTTGGGCGGTAAACACATCCAACATGAAGTTGAGAGCCAGGAATGTGGACAGTTAGCCAAAGTGAATCGGGAATAGAGTCGAGTAGAGGATGATGAAGCGCCGTTGTATTAAAGGTTTGCTTGACAAATGCCAAACAACCTCCACCGCGTCGAGTTTCCCTATTTACTCTGAAGACATTGTAGCCTACAAGAGAAATCTGGTCTGTTGGAGTGTAATTGGTTAACCAAGTTTCAGCGATCAAGATTATATCATAATTAGAACTAGCGGCCAGATATCGTAAGTGCCGAATTTTGTTTATTATGGATCGGCTATTAAAAAGAACCAAAGAGATACTGTTATTGGTATTTAGTTTTGGATAGTTCGGTTTGTCAAGTAGATTGTGTGGTGCGGAACAGTCTAGATTCCTGGTCTGACTAGCATGTCCATATGCAGGTGGCAAATCAGCGCCGTGAATTGGGAGATTTGGTCTATGAGCTGTTGCGTAGTATGGCGCGATGTTGGAAAACAAAGGGCTGGTTACGCTATGGTGTCGGTCGGTGCTAGGATCCGATGTAGACAAACCCCTCAAGAAGTGCGGGATCTCTGAAGTGTCTGATATAACGACATTTCCATTTGTCCGAGGAGGGTTGAAGATACGAGACTGCATAACAGTGTAGTCCGTTAACAGCTCCGGTTTGGAATACAGATTTTTACACGAAGGTAGGGTTAGCGAATGGGCAGCCGGCAACTTTGACACATGGCATTGTCAAAGGTAGGGCACAGACGGTGGTGGAATGTGCCTAAGGAAACAATGGCCATTATTTGGTGCGATATTATCATGGGGATTTAGAGGATTTGTCCATTGGAGAGAGGGTTTAAGGAATGATGGGGGCATGCCATACATTATCTGAGGACGGTTTGGCGTTAATGGATTCGATAGGGCTTCTAACGTGGAAGAAGCTTGTAGGCTCATAGGGCTTACAGGTTTGTTAGTCAGAGGGAGCTGAGGCGGGGCGACTGTGTTGTGGCTGTAGGGCCCGATGCCCGCCTGAACTCCACAGCCGGTATCTGAATAGGGAGGATCGTGAAGTGGGGTGATGACCTGGTAGCTGACTTGAGGGAGGGGTGGCAGCTGTTGATAGTGGCTGGTGGGGTTAGTTGGTTGCATGCCTGTTGAGAAGTGCTTACCGAGCTTGGTCATCATAGATCTAGGTGTATGCAGCGGCGGCGGCAGTATTGTCGCAGTCATATTATGAGGCCTCCAGGTGGACGTATTAGGCTGTAGAGATGATGTCACTGGTAGATCAGTTGTCTTGTGGCTAAACTGGGATGGAGAACTTCTGGGTAGATTTGTGGAAGACCCTGAAAATGTGGAATGATAGGTTTGATGAGGTCGACTTTTGCTATTTATTCTAGCGGACGTGGTAGGTGGAGAGGCAAGGTGCCGACGTTTTCCTGGTGGGAGGGTCGGTGACACATGCGGCGATATGTCTAAGTCTATGGTTTCTGCTGGCGTCATGTACGCCGATGGCAATGCCGATGCATTTCTCACTGCAGATTTGCTACCCTGGGTTTTTGCCACATTTAACCTTTGCCTGGTGGGCTTTACATGTACGTTTTGTGATGGCCTTTTCAGCTTCTCGGAAGAAGACTGTGCCGCACTCTGGGTTGAGTTGCACGAAACTCGCGTGAGATCCTGGGGACAAGACTGGCGGAGGTCCACGGATGCCGAAGGGGCCACCGGCGTAGTAGGTGTTCTGGCTAAAGTCCTGTTCATTGGGGTATGTGGTGATGCATCTACGGGTCCCGTTTGATCAGAGCCAGTGGGAGGCGCTGGTTTGCCTCTCTGCATGCGGAACATCTCTCTTTGTAGAGGAGATTTATCGGTGTGTATTCTGATGTTTTTAAATGATGTGGCTGCGGCAATTCTTTGACAGTTGTTGATGAACTCAGCGGCTGTTAATTGGTTAGAAAATTGAAACAGCAAAGGGCAGGGGTATCGTGGTGACCTTTTCCGTAGCCTAGTGCAATGGCACATGTGATGAGCCATGTTGCATGCATTCAGTATTGTGGCTTTAACAGACTGTGTTGACAGTTCTTCCGGGACGTTTAACACTATAGCATTGTTAGCGTTTTTTATCCTCCTGTGAGTTTCCGATGCTATTGCATCTATATAACGACCGGCTTTGGAAAAGATTTTGGGGTCAGCTTGATCTGTTGGTTCAGCAATGATTGTCAGTGGGGAAATCTTTGATAGTACACACTCAATCGATTGCCATTTATCATATAAATCGTTTATTTTCTGTTCCAAATCATTGACTTTATTTTTGGCTCCGCTGTATATATCGATCAGTGATACAGAACATGGATTGACAGCTGCCGTCATGTCCGGGTTTGTGTTTCTTTTCGCTCTGGAGGCCCTAATGGTTCGTTTTGGACCAGGCAGAAAATGACCTTTGAATACAGACTTAGACATTCTTTTGGGTCTAAGTCAGGGACAGCCGTATTTGAAGAGGGCCTGGAGGTTATACCTAACCCGTGTATGGGTGCGTTTTACTGGGCTCCTATAGCAGCAGAAATGTATACACTTCAGGAAGAAAAGTATAAGGACAGATCACCAAGTCACTCCGTCAATAAATATAGCTGCTCGTATTAATCAAGCTTGATGTGCAGCTGTGTGTAAGGAGAGTGACTGAGGGCTGGGGGGCTCGGATTTCAAAGTTGGTCGAAATATCAATGATAGCTTCAGCAGAAGTTTCGTTAGATTTCTGGTGTCAGAAAAAAAACTATGGAATTCTTCTGAGTATCTAGACTTAGCCTCACCGTAGAAACGCCCAACCAAGCACTGAATACTCTATAAGGTCGGAGAGGTAACAACTCACAGCGAGGTACGGTTAGGTGCTTAAATGATATGATCCAGCCAAGAATCAGTGTGTGCTTTATAGACAGGGCCGCTAAGGTTGAGTTTGGGTAGGTTTGAACCGAAAATTCCTGGAAAAGGCTTATGCTATTATTTCACGATAACCAATTACTAATTCACGGTGGGGTGTCGCAGCTAACAGCTCTGAAAATACGACGCTTCAGTGTGGATAAAAAGTCCCGCTAGATATGGTACAAAGCCGAGCCTAAATGATGAAATAACCAAAAAAAACCGGACAACCTGATTTTCACGTCTAGATGACCTTGACCTTCATCGGGGCTCAAGGTGGTTTGCACCTGACCTAACGAGGATGGCTACTCCACCACCAAGGCGATCTTGTTCCCGATGCTGCCTGTAGACTGCAAAACTGTTACTTATTAGGCCTGGCACATGGTCTTCTTCAGAAAGCCACGTTTCCGTGACGGCAACTATTGATGCTTTCTGTTCGTCAGCGGTTTTGGCAAGTTCCGCCCATTTGTTTCTAATACTACACGCGTTAGTATATAACACCACCGCGTTTGCTCCGTCGCCTAGGTGTCTTTTGTTATTCATTTCTGACTGTTTCTCAGGCGCAACGCCTGAGATGATGACCCGTTTTTTGCTTTGGATGACCCCACTGGGGTGCATGAAGCCGGCTGATGGTCCAGAATTTCCGGCGACTCCCAATCCATCTCTATAGGAGTGACCACAACATCCAGACTGGCAGGGGTCGCGCTGTCATCTATCTTCGGACAGTACTGCCAATTCTCGTCTTCCAGCGCATCTTCAATTACAACTATTAGTGACCCCGCACGTGGCTTCTTTACTATTGTCGGGGTCGGGGCCTGAGAGCCGAGTACGGCATTCCGCTGAACTTTTAGGTTTCTCACCAGCGCCCTGGCTGGTCGAGCAAGGTTACCTCCCGGGGCTAGACCACCAGGCTTCACCCTATGCTCGTCCGGCACAATCTGGTATCTGCCCTTGGTAATCTGAGCCACTACCGCTGCCCACGCCAGTAGTCTATCCCGGGTAGCCTCATCAGCGAACTCCACCAGTATTGGTCTCGCACGAAGTTCGCCTTTGTTCCCTAGTGGTGACTTCCATGTCCCCACTCTGTGCACCCTTCTTAGAGTAGGAGGGTACGGAACACCTGCGATTCGCAGTATGTCGCAGACCCTCTTTCTGTCAATGTCTCTCCTGGCCTTCGATTCCCTTATAACGGGTTCTTCCTGGTTTAGGATCAGAAGCCTGTGGCTTGAGACCCTGCCCATCGACAAGATCTGCCTCTGCAGGTCCTTCACCGTGTTTTCTAGTACCAGAAGAGCAGGGTCATCCATCCTAGCCAACCCATCTTTCGCTCTATGACGGTCGCCCTTCTTGTTGACCTGCCTCGCCCTTCTCGGCTTCTGCCCCGTCCACTGGCCCTCGTCGGTCTGCTTCAAAGGAGTTGAGGCAACGACCGCCTGGCAAGCTCTCGGAGCTGGTCCATTCGCTCGGATGATTGTCCTCTCGGGTGTTGATACTACTTCCACAAACGACTCACTACAACCTGCTTGCGGTGGTTTGGAGCTTACAACCGAGGTACTACTTGGTGGACGTTGATCCTGCCCTTGGGCCTGCAGTTTAAAGGCCAGACTGGCCGCCTCCTTGCAGGGGGCACAGACCCATTCAGCCCATGAGTTCTGTTTATAAAGGACATAGATGTCCTTTGCTATCCCTGAACACCTTGGGTGAGCCCACCTCTTGCATATCTCGCACTCTATACCATTTATGACACGTTTTCTGCACTTGGGTGCTAGACACGGGTCGGAAACGCGTGTCATACCGAAAAACCCCAAAAACGAGGGCGAAAACAACTCAAGTGCTCTTTACCCAAACACAAAATACGCACTCTGACAATAGCAGGTAACTCCCGCTAACACAAAAAACAAAAACAAAAGGCAAGATTAGAAGCGAGGAAAGATCGCCTCAAAAAAACACCGAACACTACTCGGCTATACTACAAGGAGAATAAAAATATTCTCCGGATAAAGCGCACCTTAAATGCAATTATGATACGCTCAGTATTGTGAATTAAACTGGGTTAATTCACAAAACTATTCAAAACTCAATTCAAAGACGAGGGCACAATGAATTCAAACCACGCGGCACTTACGCCAGTGGGCTTTGAGTATGTGAACTAGATGGATGACGGGGAGCACTTCGGTCCTTCTGGAATATGTTTTAATCGACTTTCTCACGCATTGCATGCTGTCTCGGTGAAAGACCACGATGCGTACTGCCTCTCGCACTTGATGTGCCAGGAGGCTTTTCGTTTCCCTCTCATTTTTAGCGGGGACTCGACGAAATACACTCGACAGTGGTGGGTGCATAACTAGTGTGCATACCATCGAAGGAATTACGGACGTTCTATTGACCGTGATCATTACCTGTTCTGTGCGAACCGACCTGAACTGAACTGAACAACGGAACTGAGGTTGAGGTACGAACATATTTCGGACGCCTTCCGGACGAGCTTTCTCTCGCGAAGATGCGCGACGGCCCGAAATCTGAGGATGTCCTTGGGTTGCGACTAGATAGGTGTATTTCCGATACTTTGATAAAAACAGGTAAATCTTTACCTTTGTTTTGTGATCGAAAGGTTCTGGGGCCTTCATTGGAATCATCTTTTCTGTGCTACTAGCAAAAAGTAGGTTTACACGAGTATAGTGTGCATTCACACTTGAACACTTTTCCATAGGACGGCCTTGGCCGGTTGTTTTCGGAACCGGATTGGGTCTTGGAATGAGTATTTCCAATTGCAATAACGACTTCAAACAACCACTCCCTCTTGTCACTCATCGCATAAAGGTTTGTTATTTTGGTATCCTGCATAATCATCGGACTATTTTATAGACCAGCGAAGAAAAGTGAAGATTTGTCAAACCTGTGATCTAGAATTCTAAATATATAGTGCGCAGCAAGATGTTTTTCTCTCATTTATTCCATGAAATAGTGCCTCGCTGTGGTTTCCGCGGTTGTTACCAGGTATCTAACTAATTTTGAATTATTGTGAAAAATACAGCTTCCTATGAGCGACTGAGAAACCTCTGGCGCATCAACATTTTAAATCCGGTTACTTTTGGTGGTGGAAAGTGATCCATCGCCGTCCTGTTCGTGACCACATCGGACCTATTAGAGCTTTAGGTGGTTCCCAACTGCAAGTATTAGTGCCTGGTTGCCGTTTATGCCTTATAGCGCAGTGGGTCTTTGCGATTATGAAGTGTACTATTTCCATCGCATTCGTGCGCAAGCACGTTGTACAAAATTAACCAAAAAACAGACCACTCACAGTATTGTGCCGAAGAGGTGCAAGGCGAACCAAGCAGTCGGAGTGCAAAAACTAGTGTGGAACATGTACAGCAAACGCGAACTAATAGTCCGGTCAATCGCGTCTTCCATTCAATGAAAGCAATAAAAGGTCCTGGTCACAGAGGCTGCTCTAGTATCGCCAAATCGTTACATACGGGGGAAATCGTACAGAATCTCACATTTTACTCAGAAACTGCCCATCTACGGGAGTTCTAGCGTTCACCGCATCTTAAAGGACCTGAAGGTAGTATCAAATAGACGGTTGTACAGTTAAGTCGAACGTCTCGGTGCTATTTTATTCTCAGTACATAAGGTACGCTTGCGTTAGCGGTGTGCACCAAGTGTACATTCTGAGGAGAGGTAGACGGGATTGGTCATACAATCATTGCAGTGGAATTGCTGTGCAAAAGCTTAGGGAAGCCGTTCAAAGTAAGAACAGAAATTAGTTCTGAGCCTCACTTTTTATAAAGGAGGCAAGTGGGATCCTCCCGTATGGGCCTCGTCGCAAACATGCCGGGCATCAACCCAAGATTGAGTGGAACACCATAGCCCCATGTGTGTGATCAAATTACTCCTCCACCCCAGCAGCGGAGAACGGCTATAGGCTAAAAATAATGGTGGCAAGGTGTTCAAGTTTCTAAGATCGATCTTAGCACCGCCATTCTACAAGTTTTTGGATGCACTCATTATAGATATCTTGTTGCTTGGAAATGGGTTTCTCGATGACAAACCATCGGAGGAAAAATTGAGAGAAGTCAATCAAAAGTGAGTACAGACAAGAAATTGAGGAGACGACCGCCCTGTTGTGTGTTCTCACAGTCGAGGATGAGTGAACGGCTATAGTTTGCACTCGGTTCAACAAAGAACGTAAGGAAAAAGAAGCACCCCAGATACGACTGAAATATCCCGGGATGGGACATGTACTTGAGCGAAGTAGTAAAACAAGTTGGGATGATGTGGAGAAGCGTATCAAACAGAATAAGCACTATAATTTTTTTGAGAAAGTGAAACGTTTCGAATTGGTAATGGAGTTAAAGTCTAGGTTAGATAGTGTACACCTACGAGAAATAGGTTTTAAAAATAATAAAGCGTGGTTTTTTGGCTCCTTAGACACGTATCTGAGTTTGTCGAATGCCCGTCTGTCGCATACTTTTTCGTGTTCTGTTCGTACGTGCTGAGGAAGGCTAGAAGAAGCGACGCGGCGGTCGGGCCATGATTTGGCATAGGGGTTGTCGAAGCTAACGTCACGACTGGCTTCGGTTGGCGCTTCCGGCCTTCGTGGTTGGGGCCCAGGGGACGAGGATCGTCGTTGGTTACAGATGTTGAAGGACATGACTGAGAATAGAAGTCAGTGGCGCGGATACTGTGCGGATACTGTGTCTCTCAAAGTCTCATGTTCCGTAACCACAAAAATGTCATTCCGAAAAACGAAATGACAAAAAGAAACATCAACAAGTGTGCAGTGAAAAGGAGAGAATGGTCACAGCATTTTTTTTTACCAACTTTCTCTCACTGTGTTCTACTATTTTTGTAGTTGTTGTTGCGTTGGCACTGTGCCTGTGTAGTATATATATGTATATTACACTGGCATATAATATATATTATACGTACATAAATCGATACTAAGTAGCATGCAAACGTACGGACAAAGTTTCCCCGGAGGCACACTTCCGGTATCGCGGTTGTTGCCGCTCATCAGGTATGCGTGCCCGGTACTCCTCTTCCCACTCATCTTCATATTTCTACACTCCGATGTTATATCTTCACTAGGATGTAGTTTCAGTCGTCCGCAGTGTGAATCAATACTCTTCGTTGGAGAGTCTACAAGTGAATCACAACAATCATTCCAGTTAGCTGTTCATGTCTAGGTCACTGCTAATCCAACGTACAACAAGGCTGCATGTGTAAGCGCTCATATTGATAGTGAGTAGTACATGTACATAAGTTTGGGCCCTTGGAAGCACGGTTTATTACTGTCGTAACACACGGACGTGCGGGGATAAGTGTGCGTGATAACAAACAACGATGGCTTTTTTACCAGCAAGAACGAGAACCGGTATGAGGGACGTCACATTTTACTCGACTAATAACGGAGGTACATGATATCAAATGGAAACTGGTACAACGTGAGATGGGTAGTATGAACGAGGTAAACAAACGGGAGGAGAGTTACATGATATTCACTCCGATGGGAAAATTGAGGTTTGCTAAACGTTTTACAAAGGCATTATTGCAAAGACTTGTGAATCCGTTTGTCTAGGCCTCCCGATTTTATAGGCAGTTTGGATGGATTCCCCACTGTCGCCCTACCAGTTCTGTGTGGTTACTCGGCATCGGGGTCATGGGCCGCTCTCTATGTTTAACGTGACGTTGTTGTCGAGTCCTGGTCATCATCATCATCATCATCGTAAAACGTTAAACAGCAGGGCAAGCCCCACTGACCACTGACTTTCCCACCATGTTGCTCGTAGAGTTAGAAAGTTTGAATATACAAGATGGACAAGGAGTGGACCTACATTGGTGCGAAAAGTTAAGAACGCCCTAATAGCCAACACACGGAATACACAGTCTAACTGTACAAACTCACATTGACCAATCATTCTGATTCGATAGAAAGTGACAACACGATCGCCACTGTTCACGGTTCGCTGTCACATCCTTCGGTGTCTTCAACCAACTGGTTGAGGGATCTTTTGGACCCTAACTACGAAGATGTGAGGCACCTAGTTTTCCTAAATTTGCTATACATTTTCTCATTCTTCGTTGCCACGTCATCTGGTGACCTCCATGTGGTCTCTTCCACTCCCTAGGAGGAACGGAGAATAGGACACAGTATGGTAGACGTGTTCTTGCCATACGCAACACATGCCCCAATCAACGAAGTCTATTAAGCTGGTTATGCTGTGATAGAAAACTCCTTGAAGTGATACCCGATACTCGATTTCTGACCTCAGTATTGCTCATTCGGCTGTTCCACTCATTCTTAGTGACACTACACAAAGATCGATGGTCAAGTACCTTAAGACCACTAGTATCTTCTTCAAACGGACCAGAGAGGTGATTTTGTTTCGGACGAGGGGGTTGATTTCGTCTGAGAATTTCGGTATCCTTTGGGGTAATAAGCAAACGTACCTACCACACGTCTTCGTGATTTCACGTAAGTAAGGGGTGGAACATCGCGTAAGGGTTTCAGTCGTTGAGGATCCGGTTTAATGGACCATTTTGTTATGATGACCGAGGAGCGGGATTTCCGTAGCGGCCATGACTGACTTTGCGTCATTTAATGTCATGCAGTTTTTGGCAACAAGCTTCAGAAAATATTCAAGGTTCTGGTCATGATCAGTCCTTGTCAAGCCGCACACATTATCGACGTAGGCGAATGTGCCTTCATGTCCTCTAGTTCCGGGTTTGGTTATATATATATATATATATATATATATATATATATATATATATATATATATAGATATAGATATAGATATATATATATATATATATATATATATATATATATATATATGTGTGTGTGTGTGTGTGTGTGTGTGTGTGTGTGTCATGTATTCGCCAATATCCCAGTAAATAATAAAGACTGTCTTGACGGAACTGCACCTTGGCTTCCTTCAGTGATCCAAATCTCGAAGTCCTTGAGGTAATTCACGGGTTCGAGACCGAGCCCAAGTGTTGCTGGATCTTCGACGGTATCGTGTTTTTCAAGGTATCCGGTCGGCTGGGAGGACAATTTCTGGAAAAATGAGGGATGTACCAGTACTCAAAAGTAAAAGATTTGAGGCAGTTTTACTTGCAGTTCAGAGGAGGAAGCCAGTTTAACTTTTCTTGGGTAGAAAACACATGGGATAATTCAGTGATATAAACAAAGTCGGTTCTGCGGGAAAAGTTCCGCAAACAAGTTCGGAACAAAACAGATGTGACCGCGGTTGCGAAGAATAGTCCACGGATAAAACGGCGGGACAATAGATGTAGCTTTACATGAGGCAGGGTGACATTTGATATTCGTGTTGATGCACTGGTGAGCCGCCGCGGCTGGCTGCCGAACCCGAAAGACCTCTAAGATTCAACAGGGAAGACAAAATTTCCCGGTGCTTTCGGCGATGGGGGTAGTGAACTTCACTCCCCGCTCGCTCCAGTAAATGACCTAGCTGGGAAAATGGGTGCCGTATTCGATCTGACTCGGTTTTGCCGTGGGCGCCACGTACATGTGCAGTACCATCTGTCCGTTCGTTGTACGTTCGTGGATCTTGAGAACATACTTTCCGGGATTTTTGGTTGCCTCGCCTGTGTATCTAGGTCTAGTGCAGTGGATCATGAATGTGAAAAAATTTACTTCAGGCACACAGCCGCGCTGTTGTCGGCGAAGAATCATCTATCTCGGTCGTGCACCCGTATTTTTCCAAAACTGAAGGCTTTTGCTACTCGTACCGGGTGACTACGTCTGAAGAAGAAAACTGGTGCATAGTGATGGAGGTATGATGTATGGCTGTGGTGTCGAACTGCCTGCACATGTGAAAAAAATGAACGAACCAGTGAAAGGTTTTAGTGTTTTCGTACATTTCTGAATATATGTATAGTTTTTTACTTTATGCAGTAAAGAAGACTGCATCGTCAACACGTACGAGTTTATTGGTTACTCACCGCGGTTGGAAACCCGGGGAGGTGGCTCTGGATAAAGGACCGCATCCAGACGGTCCGCCAATTGGGTCACTGGTTCCGATGTATTCGGTGTATAAACTTTCAGTGCCTTGAGTGGTGGTCCGAATGGGTTGGGTGAAGTGCAGATGGGTGAAATGGGTTCCGTCAGCAAAGTCGCTTTACGACGGCCCGGTCCCGACTGATTTTACCATTCAAACCCCTCAAGAGCGAACACGGCCATGGGGTCACATACCTATAAACCAATAGAAAGATAGCCCGTAGACGCTTCTGTTGTGCCAAGTGTCAAATGTTGCATTTTTTATTACATGCCTGCACATGAGTGCAATGGAATGGGCGTACCCCATAACCACAAGACCCACTACGCTATTAGGAAGAACTGGCCACCAGACCCTAAGACCTGGAGTGGAGAACAACGTAAGTTCCCAATAGATCGGGTGTGGTAACGAGCCGGACGACAGTGAGTTACTGTCTACCACCAAAGTAATCGGTGATGTCGGGGATTCGAACCTCTGACCTCCGGAGTGATAAGCAAACTTTCTAAACCACTCGACCACCAACGGATGTATGTGAACATCGTACGCCTTTCAGATAGATCACGGAAGGTTATTGGAATCATTTGACAAACAGTGTCAGTGGACGTTCGGGAATTCCGCGTATACTGCGTGTTGCTATGCACGCTCAATTGTTTGTAACAGCATTAACACCCGCGGTGGTTGCTATTGTGATTTTACTTTGGCGTTTGATTTCATAGCTGATACGCCTACGGGGTTCACTTAATTTACCAATTGCAGCTTTTTCACCACGGCAGTAGAGCTCTCAAGGGCCCATAGTTTGTGATGGAAAAGTCGGCGAGGAAGATATTCTTGACCCTTGGGGTTTCCGTGAAGAGGATTGCAAACCAGTTCGACGCAGGAAGAACGCAAGTTGACTTGGTTATGAGAAATGGGTCCACCACGAAATACACTTAGTAAAACGGGCCTGACAGGACGTCACTCATTCGACAAAATGCTTCAAAGTTTGCGGGGTCTCTGAATAGTCAGTCTCGCGTCTGATGTGCGTGGACCATCAAGATGGTCCAACTAATAACAACGCACCGATACTGTTGCTTTTGGATTGACTGACATTATAATTTCACGCAGCCGTAGGTGTTATTTTTCATGCCATCAGTGATTTCTCCATCAGCTGAAAACCACGTGTGTGGAAGATGCAGAAAGCAACGATGACAGGTAAGAGATGTCTTAGTGCGAAAAGGTTTTAGCAAGGAGTGCAATTTAGGTTGCATAACTGCCGTAAAAAATTGCACTGGAATCGCGCTTAGAATTTATGCCCGAAGTAGAAAAGAAGCTAGCTGTATACCGGAAAGAACAAAGCAGAATGCAATTAACAGTGTTTCTTTCTAGTCTAATAAATTGCTACCGAAGGTTTGTTTCGTGTTTTATTTCAAACTCGGTAGACACCAGTATTTCACTCAAACCATTCGGAAGTTTGATGGGTGCTGAGAACTTGTTTTCGTGTTTTGACTATGTTTTGTGTTATTTTATGAACGTCCTTCCCAGGTGCGAACATATTTGGTCGGTCCTGACGAAGGATGGATGAGTGGGTGGAGCTGTACCTCATTTTCACGAGCGTTGCTCTGGTAAACGGACTCATCTTTTAATTACCTGCTTGCACGTGAGTGCGCCCTCGTCAGTGAAACAATTTGCGATAGAAATGGAGGACCCATCCATGGCAAACAGCAAAGGCTTGATCGTTGAGCCGAATACTTCAAGGAACAGTTCAGCTGGCCGCACGCTAGCGTAGTTACTCCTGTGTCAACAACTGCGACTCCTTGGGTGGTATCACTTGAGTCCCCATCGGAAATAGAAGTACAGTCGTGCATCCGATTACTGAAGCGAGGGAAAGCGGCAGGTTCCGATGAACTTGCCCCAGTTCTTTTCAAACTGGGTGGAGATGCTTTGATAAAATCACTTATCACCTTGCTCCGTGACATTTGGGACGAGGAGCGTATTCCGTTAATATGGAGCGAGTCGTTGATTGTTCCCGTCTTCAAGAAGGGAATGCGCAATGACTGTAGTAACCATCGTGGGATTAGCTTAATTCCGATAGTCATCAAAGTATTAGCCTCAATACAGCTGCATCGTCTCACAACGGTTCGCGAGAGGGACGCCCGCGAACAACAGGCTGGATTCCGCCCAGGTCGAGGATGCATCAACCAGATTCTTACTCTTTGTCAATTACTAGAGGTGCGTCACACACACACACACACCATCAACCGACAATAATGGTTTTCTTAGACTTGAAAGGTGCCTTCAATTCAGTTAAACGGACGGCGCTATTCAATGCTCTTCACTGGAAAGGTATGCCCCAGAATTCCATTAGTATACTAAGGTCATTGTATTCTCATACTTCTGGCCCCGTAAGGGTTCGGTTCGAAACGACGAGTGGTGTCCAATTTCTACATTCTTGTTTAACGTCGTTATGGACAAAATAATGAAGAGTGCGTTGCAAAATCTTCAGGATGTGGGCGTTGAACTAGGGAGCAGTGGAAAGCTATGTGACGTAGATTACGCGGACGACCTTGTCTGCTTGCTCCAATGCACAGAACATGCTCAACGTGCACTAGATAAATTAGGGAGAGTTGTAGCTCCATTCGGCGTGCGCTTTGCACCTTCAAAGTGTAAGGTGATGTTAAAAAACTGGATGGCAACGATTCCGAGCTTGATGCTCGATGGTAAGGTGCTGGCAGTTTTCGACCACTTCACCTACCTCGGCAGCAGCGTGACGGTGGATGGGAGCACAGTAGTAGAAGTGAGCATGCGGATATCCAAGGCTCGAGGGCGTACGCTGGACTGAAACACTTGTGGCGTCGACCCGATATTTCACTGAAGTTGAAAAATCGTGTTAACTATGCCTCAGTGCGTTCAGATTTTTGTAAGGTTGCGAGACTTGGAGTCTGCGTGCTGAAGATATTCACCGTCTTAAGCTTTTCGACCACCGGTGTTTGTGTAGGATCGCTAGGATTGGGTGGAATACCCGAGTGAGGAATACTGAGGTCAGAAAGCGAGCATTGGGTACTAATTCTGAGAACGTTTTGTCACAGCGTATCCAGCTTAATAGACTTCGTTGATTGGGGCATGTGTTGCGTATGGCAAGAACACGTCTACCATACTGTGTCCTATTCTCCGTTCCTCCTAGGGAGTGGAAGAGACCACATGGAGGTCACCAGATGACGTGGCAACGAAGAATGAGAAAATGTATAGCAAATTTAGGAAAACTAGGTGCCTCACATCTTCGTAGTTGGGGTCCAAAAGATCCCTCAACCAGTTGGTTGAAGACACCGAAGGATGTGACAGCGAACCGTGAACAGTGGCGATCGTGTTGTCACTTTCTATCGAATCAGAATGATTGGTCAATGTGAGTTTGTACAGTTAGACTGTGTATTCCGTGTGTTGGCTATTAGGGCGTTCTTAACTTTTCGCACCAATGTAGGTCCACTCCTTGTCCATCTTGTATATTCAAACTTTCTAACTCTACGAGCAACATGGTGGGAAAGTCAGTGGTCAGTGGGGCTTGCCCTGCTGTTTAACGTTTTACGATGATGATGATGATGATGACATGAGTGCAATGGCCCACTGCACTGTTGGAGATAACCGGCACCTGGACCCTGAAACTTGAAGTGGTGTACCACATTAGGTCCCAATGGGTCGGGTGTGGTAACTTGCTGGACGACAGTGGATTGCTGTCTACCACCAAAGTAACCGGTGAAGTGGGGCATTCGAACCTCTGACCTCCGGGGTGATAGGCAAACGTTCTTAACCACTCAACCACCACGGGTTTGTAAAAAGTGCTGGTTGTCGTTGAATACACTTGTAAATCTTACGGATATTCTATCGGTACATGTTAAACAGGTATCACTGACAACTGACCTATTCACGCTCATGGTTATTTGAGACAATGAAAAATGCATTGCTTGCAATCATTCGCTGTAGTGAATAATGGATGGAAGATAAACTGGGATGGCCATTCCGATGTGGAACCAAAATAACACCACTCGGACCAGGGGAATCGACGGTGTATGGTGACTTGTTTTTCTCCGGTAGGATCCAGGATATCCATCTACTCAGTAATTAAAAATGGCGTGACATGTCCGACCGACGCGACCAGTGGCGTTCCTGTATGCGCGCTCTCTCCATCCACCTCTGTATTGCAATTTGTAAATGTTCTCACTTTTTTCCAGCGTTCTTTCTTTTATTTTCTGATCGGGATTTCTTTTGCATGATAGCACCCCACCGGGACCTTAAGCGGTTCTCCACTCCGAGTCTCAGAGTCTGGCTGCCGGCTATCCCTAATGGTGCAGTGGGCCTTTGAGGATATAAGATACACCCCTTCCATTGCACTCACACGCAAGCATGTGACAGGGAAACTGGGATTATCACAAGCCGTGCATGGTTAATAGTTGTTCAAGCTAAAATGGAAACCAAGAGCAGCATCAACTCACATTCTTGATGCACGCTTTAGGTTATTGTGAACAAATACAAACAGTCTGTGCAAGTATAAGGACGAACGAACAGAAAAACACCCAATACCTGAAAAACTACAATAACCGCGAAAACGGTCGTGTGCTTCAGAGAATCTTTATCCACCCGTAGATACTACTTACCTCAAATAAAAGGTAAGTTGTTTCACAGTGAAAGATCTTATTAGTGGAGCATTATCGATTTTTCATTTTAGCCTTCTGATGAAAATAGTAACGTCGTGTTTGTTGTGGAACGGATTAGGACGTACTGTCGTTTCACCAATTCCTACGGCCATCGTTCGATTCAGTAATAATCTGGGAAAAAAAGATATCGATATCAAATTAACCAGTGGGTCGAGTGAGTTACCTAGTGCTCGCAATTCTGTCAGCCTCAAAATGAATACCAGTACCAGCACAAGGACGACATCTCAGACAACCGAAACTAACACGACCGATATGCCGATTCACCCTCGATTTGGTCCGATGGATCCTGTCTCTAACATCCGACTTGTTAGTTTCGACCCAAAACCGGACGAGACAGCGCTGGAACGAAAATATCGGCTATTGTACACCGATACATGGAAGTGGCTGGACCTCTATTGGGCTGCACACAATATGAAACTGATGCAGGTACGTATATGTAGGGCAACGAGTACTAACCCCCAAAAATAGACGTTTCTAGAATCCTTCCTTCCTCATTGGTTTTATTCAATTGTCTGAGACCATTCGTAGATCACAGCTGAACGTTCAATTCAGACAACCATTAGCCATGCACTGGGCGCGGTGGCTTTGGTTGATATCTCTTAGCGAAAATTTCAAAAGGAAATCATGAAGGAGAAAAGAGTATGAAAGGTCTAAGAGGAGAAATGCATTCATGGGTTTAGGTCGGTGAAGAAAGTTTGTAGATGCAAGAGCGTCACTGATCGCGGCATCTAGCCGTATCCCCCAACGTATCTAACCATTGAGTGGGAAGGTCTCTTGGACCCACCCAGGAAGTGCAACATGCCTTACATGGCCAATTCCACTGATTAGGCTTTTCATACCTTTCTTCCATGTCATGGACTGACCACCCTTACTCATCTTCCAATTGGTACTCGCCTCAGCAAACATGGCGTGCCGAGGAATCCTGTTAGGGGACATGCGTAACACATGTCCCAACCATCTTAGCCTGGTGAGCTTAAGTGTTCCATCTAATGATTTGATCCTTGAACCCAAGATTTTCCGCCGAAACTCAGCATTGCTCACACGGTGTTCCCACCAGATTCGAGCAATACTACGAAGACATCGGTATTCAAATACCGACAATCTTCGTCTGCCCTCCATCCGCAGTGGCCATGTTTCTGAACCACACAGAAGCACGGGCCTGACTGCTGCAGCGTACACTCGACCTTTGATAGGTAAACGGATTTCCTGTCGATGCCACGAATGACTCAAGTTGGCAAATGCCAAACGAGCCTTCTGTATACGCAGAGACACTTCATCCGATATCCGACTGCTGGGTGAAATGTAGTTTCCCCGGCAACAGAACTTGTCTAGCACGTATATAGTCTTCCCAGACACTGAATAGTTTGGCGTTGGACCAATTCAGTCCTGCAACAGCATCTTGTACTTTGAATGTGCAAAAACCATACCGAACATAGTTACACAATCCGTCAATGTGTCTGGAAAAGCTCGCAATTTACCTGGATCTTCACTTAGAAGAACAATGTTACCCACACATCCAAGGTCTGACACTTTTCCACCCGGGGAAAGTCCAGTGACACTGTCATCACCTGACAAAAGTGCAGTCGCTAGGATCATATCAGTCAGGAAGTTCGAGTGAAAAGGAGAGAGAAGGCAACCTTGACGTACACCTTTTCTCGTGTTGAACTCGGGTGAAAGATCACCGTGAGCCCGAACTCGGCTTCGACTGTCCATGTAAGCAGACTTTATGATGGAAATTAATTTCTTTGGCACATCCTCCAACAAGAGATAGCGCCAGAGAACTGTGCAGCCTACTGAATCGAAGACTGCTTTAAGATCAAGAAATCCGGAGATAGTGGGTCTACGAAAGATGCACCTATGTTATAAAATTTGTCGAAGAGTGGACGTGTGACCAACACTACCTCAAACAGGTCTAAACGCAGCTTGATTCTCTCGTGAGCACTTTTCTCAAGCTGTTAATAAGCGGTGGAGAATAATACCAGCGAGCAGTTTGGATGCGATGCTAACCAAGCTTATTCTCCTGTAGTTTTCACAGAAGGACCTGTTTCCTTTTTATAAATCGATACGATCACCGATTCACACCAACTCTTTGGAACTTGTTCCTTCTCCCATATCGAATCAAGGAGTTTTATCAACTCCAGTAACAATGTTAAGCCATCGTCTTTGAAAATAGAGGCGACCCATCCGGTCCGGCAGCCTTAAGTCGTTTTAGGTAGCCGATCTCCCGGAGAACCGCCGCTTCTGATGGAGGATCGGTATCTACATCTAGGGCCCGCACCGTCGTGCTACTTAGCAAGCCTGTCGTGGATACAGGCCAATTAAACTGCATCTCGAAATGCTCCGCCCAGCGAGTAGGACGACACTCCTGAGTTCGAATCAGTGAGCCGTTCAGCTCTTTGGGCCATGCGCCAACGCCTGGTCTAATTGACCGGTTTGTCTAGTCAAACGGAAAAGGTTGCGGCTGTCGCCAATCGCCACAGCTTTTTCCGTTTCCTCACACTTCGCAATCCACCACTGTTCACGGTCGTTCCTCAGGCTCCGAATCAGTTGGCGTTTAAGGCATCTCCGTGCCTCATCGTATCTAGAAACCGGAGAAGTCGATCGGAGCACATCTAACAGTGCAACCGAGGATGCATATATTCATCATTTCTGTGTTCCTAGTTTCGGACCTTGGGTGCCATCAGCTGTCACACGTAGAGCCTGTTTGATCTCTGTCCATTGCTCTTCTGGACCCTGGGCATTCGGCTGCATCGATGACCTGATGGATACTTCTGTTCGGAATGGAGATCGTTGGTTATCGTCCAGTAGCAGCTGCGAGGGACGGTTCGCATTTGAGTCGCTTCGGCCACCGACGAGCTGCAAGCTAAAGCGCGCGCGGACAAGAGAGTGATCAGTATCTACAGACGTAGACCAAAATGATCGACAGCTTTGAGCTGAGCCGCGCCAGCGGTAACGGACAGCTATATGGTCGATCTGAGTCGAACGCTTTGGTGTTTTATAACGCTTGTTCCACCTAGCTTCTCGCCTTCTCACACGAACGAGTCGGCAAATTTCTGTAGGAGATTGGGTAACATGTCACTGTTCGTCACAGATTCATTTTTGTGGATAGATTCCTTGAATTGCTGCTCACGATCTACTTCAATCACTCCGGTGGTGCATATATCCTCATCCCCTTGGCCACATACAATACGACCACCGCATTTCTGTCCGACGTAGAGTTTTTTTCTTGAAACATCTATGATGCATTCGAATTTCTCCAAAATGCCTCTTCCGACGATTACGTCATACGAGAAGCCCTTAACTACTACAACTGGGTGCCGTTTCACCACACCACCAAGTCCTATCAACAACTCAAGAATTCCCGCAGTTGCTAGCTCCTTTCCATTTACCGCCGTCAGTGTAAAACTACAGGGGCTAGGCCGACCTCGCCTGAGATTAGAACTTCGGTTTTACTGATGAGGCTACGTGTGGCTCCGGTATCAATCAACCCACGTGTTTCTACGCCATTGATCTTAATTTTAGCAGACAATGACTCGAAATAATCAGAATTCAACGATACTGCCGGAACAATGTACCCACCTTTCTGTATTGTCGGTTCGTATCTTTGCGTTTATTGGCTTCTTTCCATCGTGGTTGGGTAGGACTTCCGGCAGCCCCTGACAGCACCACGCCACCCTCTTCCTGAGGTTTGTCGGTTACAGCCCGTGAGTGTCTTCCGCATGTTTTGACCTCGTACCCGGTCTGGCATTCCCCAGACCTTTCCTATGCCTCTTTGCCACTGACCCATTCTTCGTCTCGGATACCTTCGCCAAGGTTGGACAGTGCAGCAGGTCGCGTCTGTTTCATTTTCGGTCCCCGTTGCCTCTATGCACTCCTTTTTTTCTGCCGCAGCGACCGCCTGTTCCAATTCTTGGGAATTTCCGCAGAGTAGCACCCTCACGGCTTGTTCACCCTCAACCAGCTGTTCGAAAACACGGCGACTGACTTCATTCTTCTCGTCTTCTGGGTATCTTATCTCAGCCAGCTGCTGCAGCGCCCGGATATACGTTTGTACATCTTCATCAGGAAGCTTCTGCCTGACATGCAGCTGCTGTCGATAAAACACCGAATGCTTCGGGGCGTCCAACACCCTGCGCATCTGTTTGAAGGCTTTCTCCATGTCATCCTCTCTGAACTCGTCTGCCCCGCGTACTCGATCGTATGCCTGACGCAAAAGTAAACTCGTGATCACATCGAGTTGTTCATCGGCTGCAAACCCCCGTAAGTATCGTTTGACCTGGTATTCCCAACTTGAACAGTCTCCTCCCATATTGAACTTTTCAGGGGCGCCTGGTGTCGTGCGTGACGGCGTTTTTCAATATGTTGCATTGTGCCAGGGCTTGTACAACTTCTAGAACGCTGGTATCATTTTGGGCCGGGCGGTCCGGTTGTCTGTTCGCTGTATCATCGCTACCGATGCTCTTTGGTTTCTTCGACATTGTTCCCGGGTCGCGGCAACAATTTGTAGCAGTCCGCAGAAAGAATATAAGTCGTCAGTGCAAGAGTATATCTGGGAAAATGCGGTACACTAGAAAGATTACATAACAAAGAAAGTAGACATTACAAGTCAGTCTCCACGGTATTAGTACTGTCCTCGGTTGTTCTTTCTGGCTCCACGGAGTTGATGTGTATCACTGAAAAAGATAGAATGTACTCGTTAGTGTGGCAAACCGATCGGCTGGAATGCAATATCGCCTGCCATGTTTCTCTCCGTCTCGTCTAGGCTTCTGACTTGAGCGTTAAAATCCCCAGCAACACCCATGATGTCCGTAGAGCGGTTGAGACAAATCCTCAGGAGAGCTGCAGTCGGTTGCGGCATGCACAGAAACGATAGACAGGCATCGGCGCTTCAGTCTAGTGTTGTTGATGTGCACAGAACCATTCAACCGAACTGCATACAAACGGCTGCTGATTGGGACCCAGTCGAGCAGCGAGCAGTGCACGCTCAGCCTTCGCGCTCAGAGCGATGCCAATGCCAGCCTGACCACGAGCATTAGACACCGAATCACCCGACAGGCGAAGGGTGAATCTAGAAGTCAAGCTTGTATCTGGGGAGAGAAATGTTAACACTGAAGCTGGGTCTTATATGTGTGTTTCGGATACACAACACACGTCTGTGTCAAAGGTTTCAAGAGTCCTAACTAGGGCAGCCTGTCGCCCCGTTTGGAGAAGTGTGCGGACGTTGAAAGCAACTAAGCGAAGGGAATGCTTAGGTCGGGGAATCGATTCTGTTTTCCATCTGTCTCTAATTTGTTATCCTCTCCGAGAGCTACAAGTTCATAGTCGCGACTCATTTTGGCTACTCGTACGCATTTAGAATTGGAACGTAAAGGATGAAGAGCAGAGAGATAAGGAATGTTTCCCGATTGACCACTGGAGATTTCGGGGCACATCATACTTCGCGGTTGGCCGCATCGTGGGACGGGTTTTTCTTTGGGTACCCTAACCGGAACCTTTGACTCAAAAGTCAGACCCACAGGACGGGGGGCGTTAACCCAGCACGGGAACGTGATCGAAGCACCCGCGAAGGAACTTCTTCTGGTCTGTCACGTGAGGCCTAATTACTGCAAGCAGTGTCTTTTCTTTGCTGGTGCTTTGTTATCGATCTGCTTTTCGAATTCAGTCGTAAGCTCCATGTACTCAGGGAGCAGGCGGAATGTGGACAGGGCAGCACTCTTTGGGCTGGGGGCTGCCCAGCTTAGGCGTGCGATAGCTGCTCAATGAAATGCGATGACTTCTCCCACCGTCGAGAGAAACTCGAAGCACTCCATTCCTACGTCCATCTAGTAGAGGTTTTTAGACCGGTAAACCGTTTCTCTGCGTGTTTATTCGCTGGAGTGTCCTCTCTAGGGGCATAGTGGTTAGAACCAGATGTTGCCCATCAAGTGGTTCAGAGACTGGACTTCGTCCGGTCTCTGCCCATCGACCTGTCAAGCATGATTGTATCCCCGGCCCAAGAAAGCCATCCTGCATAGCCCTTTGGGTCATGGAGGCACGCAAGCCATCACACCACGCCAAGATGCGCTCGTCGTGATGTAAAATCTGACGATTAAATAATGAATGTTACTCGTATTGCTTTTCTGTTTTTTCGTCACATTACAGGTTTCTCACAGGTGCTTTTCATTTGTCACACTGCCATAGTCGTTGCACTCTGTTCGTACGCTCATTCGTCGCCGTTATTTATCTTTTACCGCTGCTGTGTATTATGCCTGTGAAGCGGATTGCAAAACTAGTGAGAGTTCTGTCGTCTTTTTCGTTCTGACTGTATAGGCCAAGCGGGAATTCGTTGAATCAGGGAAGAAGCTGATCGAACCGTCTTCATCCGCACCCCAAAACAACCGAAGTTCGCCGGACTTGTCCGAGTTTTATACTCAGTTTTTGAAGGATGGTCGAAAATCACATATGAAATTCAATGTGTAAGATATATGTCATATTTCTTACTTTATTCATGGAGGAATCTTCTGTCTGACGTTCACTAGTTTTATTTTGAATTATCTTAATTTAGAGATGATAGTCTTTGTTGAATCAGCAGGCCAATCTCATGATTCTCCTCGATTGACGAGTCGGTATTCGGTTGCAGAATTAATCCGTTTGAAATAGGAGATTTTCACACGACCCGATTTCTCTTTTTTTTTGGGTTCTGACATATTTTCACGCTTTGAATTTCGAAGAAGTAAAGTGGTAACCACAGGTTTGCCTTTTTATTACTTCATCTAAACGCACTCGAAGACTTAACAACGTTCAGAGGTGATTCACAATCTGGGTGGAGAAACACCAATAAATTATTTCCTCTTCGCCGTGGATCTGTGTCGATAGATTTATTTGTAGGTTCACCTGTTATGTGCAATTGTCTCCCCGTCTCGTTGACCTTTGATGAGAACAGATAGAATGACTAGACGCCCTTATTTTACCGTCGTTGAGTAGGACCGTGTAATCCGATAGCAATCGCCGCGACCGTAGAGGCGATCGATCGTCCGAGGATGTGTTAATGACCGGAGCATTGATTTAACGTGCTGATACCGTTGTTCCACGAAAATTAGACCCGATCTTGTATCTATTTTTGCCTCGAAAATTGTACTAGGGCTTATTTCCGGCGAATGTCTTATTTTTCGTATATGCACGTAAAATATTCTACGTTTATTCGAATACGGTCGTCATCTTCTGGAATGCCATAAATTTCCGAATCCTGAATTCGGGACAGAATTTCTTGTGACTCCAGTTTAAATTGCTGAAGAATGCTGTTCAGCCAGTGTTATGATTCTTTGAATTCTCTTTGAGTTGTTTCAAAATGTGGTCCCGTTGCAATAACAAATGCTTGACCGTCAGCCTTGCGCATAATCAAAACCTCTGCTCCCTTGTCAACAATCCACTCACAGGTGATATCTTCGGGTTAGGAAATTAATGGTTGCCGATCTGATCTACACTTGCACTTTTCAACACCTCCTTCCATATGTTGACCGAGGTAACCGTGTTCTGCTCTCCATTTCAAGACCACTCTGAAATCAGACCTCTCTTTTAAGAAAGCGCTACGATTCTTGTCCCTGGAGTCTCCAGAAATTCCTCTTTTGTAATCTACGACGTAACTTTCTTTTCACGCACATCTTGTCTTGATTACAACCACAAAAGCGAAGAGAAAATGCCGGCGCTTGAATTCTACTTCTTTACCTCACTGTTACGATGCATTGAATCATGATCTGCATCCGTCTATTGTCAAGTGCGTACCAGTGACGTCTGGGCTCCGATTCGCCAGTGAACTATGAACGCTAGGCCAGACTGTTTACCTTGCGTGAACAATTTACAGACGGTGACAAGGCCCATTTGATCTAGTTGAACTCTTCAAATCATTTTCTGCTAGATCCATCTTGTAATAGCTGAGGCCTATAAAATAGTTATGCCGAGCAGGCACCCAGGCCTGTCGTACTTGGTCATCAAAACGGTCAATACAAGTCAGTTTACCTTTACCGCACTTGATGCAGAAACAAATCTGTAACCGAAAAGTCTTGCGCTTTGCCGTTTGATCAGGTTTCCAAGACAATTTGAAAATGCCTCAAATTCGAACTGATTTGACCGTTTTGACCTCAGTACTCATCAGCGTGCTTCCGCCTTATCGAATCATTCGGCATCTGACGACTTCCTCTAGGGCTTGTTTTCGGAGTAGCGCTTATATCAAAGGAACCCTGAAAAATGTAGCTAGTTATTTCTAATGGAGTAGGTCTTATATCGGGGAAACACGATATTATCTTGCTTAAAGCAACAATTTATCCACCTTGTTCTTTGCTATTCCGTGTTGCGTACTCCCCTTTTTTCTCTGAATTCAATTCGAACCGAACACTTGTCTACTAATAACTGATCAAGTAGATAAGCGTGGAAGAGAAATCAAGACAGCTGGATTGCACGATATGTTCCCGAGCATTCCGCTGCATCGTTACCACTAGCTTTCCTGTCCTTCTCTAGCCATCGCCGATCGTGTAGTAGCCACTGACGGTTACTTAACAACCACGGACCAGGGTATACCAACCGAACAGCACATCCACACAACAGACGGGTACACCTGTTCACACGCCCCGCGCAACGATACCAACCCCGGCAACTAGGTGCAAAAACACGTGATTTGACCTTGTACGGTGTGTCAGAAGGGTTTGGTTACTGTGACCTAGGCCGTGGTCGCAAAATAGATGACCGCTAATGTCGACTAAACGACAGGGAAACCTGTAGTGCATGCCACTACAGTTAAAGTGGTCGTTTTTAAGTGGTGAACTGAGTGTTATAATAAAACTAGACACACAGCGTTATTCACTCTCGCTGTTTTCACAGCTGTTGGTTGGGATGACTTATTGCTAATTCCTCTCGCCGAATGCCTTACCAACATACCAAAAACCCGGTCATGCATCCTCTTAACATGCATATATTTGATGGGTCATGTAGCCGTTAAATATTCACCTACGAGTGAAAAAGCCACTATTTGACCTACATTTTGTATCTCAACATTCTCCAGTTGTTTGTGACGTAAGAGATGGTGGACGACGTGCTCGTATTAATGCAGTGTTTTGTCTCCTTCGAGTGTTGCGTAATCGACGATTTGGGCGTGTTCTACGTCCGTTTGATGCTATCACCGACTTCGTTTGTTCGCTCAGTGTTTTTTGTGGCCAAACCGGAATATGTTCTACCGCTTGGTCACGCAGTTGTCCCTTTGTTCCACCAATGCAGGTAGTTGCACACCCACACTTGGATTTGTAAATGCGCTTGGACTGAACAGTTCAGGCTAAAGAGACAGCGGTGACCAGCCCGGATAACGAAACGAAATTCAGACAGGACTCCAAAATCGACGGCCTTCATAAACTAGACCAGAAAGTAAAGACAGAACTAGATAACATTGTCAAACCGTACTCGGTCTCGGAATCAGCTGTTAAAAATCTAAGGTGTAGAGGAAGTCAAACTGGAGCTAGGCGGCCCACCACAAGTATACAAAGAGGGCATACCACTACGACCAACATTTTCAATGATCAACTCTCCACAGCACAACGTGACCCTTACAGCCCTTACAACATCGAGCAGTGTACGGACAATAAGAGCTCACTACGGCCGCTGACGCACTGAATTTCTGACTAGTCAGAATGTCATTCCAAGCAATAAATAATATGACACTAACGAATACTTTGGACCGGTGGTGTTTGGGTAGTTTAGGGCGTCTGATCACCATGTCGGAAGTCGGAGGTTTGAATCCTACCGCTCACTTTCGTAGTAGATAGTAATTCGGCTCGTTACCACCCCTGGCCTATTAGGACATGTGGTTATCGACTCCAAGTCTCAGCGTTTGGTGGTCAGTTAGCCCTGAAATAGTGCAGTGGGCCTTTGTGGCCATGGGATATACCCCTTCCACTAATCTCATGCTCAAGCATGTAATGAAATAATGATAATAATAATAGAGACCAAATTCTTTTGGCAGAAATACTAAATAAGAAATAAGAAGCGGCGTAGATTTTAGAAGAGTGACTAACTGAGGAAGCAAACGAAAGCAAACATTGGCGTGGAAACCAAGATTTGTTGGCTAGCGGAGCTCTATTTCCTCGATAGGTTGCGTTCATAATACTGAAATGGTACGGGAAGATCGACGAATTTGAACGTTGAATAGCTAACTATGCCTATTTGTTTGAATGTTATATTTTGGACTGTGGATCCACTTAGTCACCATTACTGGTTCTGCTGATCGGGAAACTCAGATCCTCGGTGTTTCAGCACCAGATTAAGATGTGACTTGTAATGATTCGATGCATCTGTTTAAATCGTAAGAGTGCACTATATGTTCGTCCCATAGTTCAATTCATTCAAACATCAAACTCGCACTTCTGTGCTCTGGTTTTGGTTGTTACCATCCAGCATCGTCGAGTCAAGGGCAAAAAAGAGGCATAAAGTGAATTAGCAGAAAGCAAAGTAAGAAGCGGAAATCATGAAGACACTGGCCGCGACACCTGGCCATATCACTTAATGTCCCAGACCATCTGATAGGCGGGTCTCGTGGACCCCAACCCGGAATTCCGACACCTCTTACTTGGCCAAGCTCACTGATCAGGGCTTTCATATCTTTCTTTCATGTCATGGACTGACCACCTCGACCTAGCTTCTGACCACTACCTGCTCCGGAGAACAGCATACGCCAAGGAAGTCTATCGGTGAGCATGCGTAACCCATGTCCTGGCCACCTGAACCTGTTTTGATGTAGTACTTGTGCAAGTGATGACCACTGGTGTAGTGATAGAATAAAACATTTTATTGTGACGGATACAGAAGTTGATAATTTATGAATGTTGTTGACAAACCGCGTTCCTAACCAACAGGTGGTTTTGCGTGAATTCCATCCGTTTTATATTTGTTCACCAGAGGCTCAGCAACCGATATGATAAGGTGCCTAATGACTTGTTCTGAGTAAGGCTGGCTAGTTCATGAAATGAAAAAAAGTGCAGCAATCCTAACCAGCGAACTTGATCGTGTGAAGTGTGCTGTGTTTCGCGGATGAGACCCAAGAAATCCATTTACTCACTGATTCGGAGAGTTCAAGATATGTCTTTGAGTCACGCCCAGTAGCGCTCTTTTATGCGTTCACTCTCCATCTACTTTTGTTATGTCTCCAACAGAATAGAAAATAATCGGATGACGGGTTTATTGGGCAAGTGGCACGCTGACGGCGTGGACACCAGCGAAGTCAATGGGAGTCGCACGCGCAAGTGTAAGCGAATCGCACATTCAGCTTAGGCCAAGCAATGCCGATCAATACGAAAGATGATCTCATTAGTCAACACAGTTCGGGGTGAGGCATGACTAATGCCAATTCTGTGTGTACTAGCAAGCCTATATCAGTCTAGCCGAAGACTGCCCGTGTGACCTCGTGGCTCAGCTGACAGAGCACACGCGGAGCTAAGACGTGGGCTCAATCCCACGGAGGGCAACGAATTCTTACATTTGAATCACTTCAAAGTAGTTGAGAGCTGTCGAATAGTCTTCCCGGGATGTGTACATGCGTGTCTGTATGCGTGTAACTTGTCAAACCGGACATAACGTAATCTCTAATGAGAACGCTTGTATGAGGGAGTAGAAAATGCAAATAAATAAGGGTGTGATTTAGGGGGACTAGTGTTACAACAGCTGCCATCTGTAAATCTCGTCACTTTTTCCTAGTCTATTTTTTGCTTTCCGATTGGGAATTTTGTCGTAAGACATCAACCGAAACCACCACACACGGTGCGTGGTTAATGTCTGTTCTGGTACTTTGCGATAAAAACAAATCGGACACGCTTGATGTGATTCCATGATTTTGTCATGATGAATTTTATTCCTCTCCGTCGTTGTTCGATCCACACACCTACCACGAGTCATACACTCACTTGGACATGACGAAATATTGTGTATCTGATTTTTAGGGGATTATATCTACATTGCCCGACTACTTACCTTAACAGGAGTGCATGTCTCATCACACCTGCGCGTACCGTCCGCCACTATATCATGTCACTCCATTGTACTTATTCATGTTAGACAACCACATTACTTATGACTCAGCTTCTGCCGGTATGCGTTTCCTGCCTAGAAAAATGCATCATTTTATGACACAGAGTTATCCGGTGTGCTCCAACACATCTAGGAGGCATTGTGAGTGCCACGCGGGACACTTTTCTTGATCACCAATTGAGTGAAAAAAGTAAACTCCAGTGTTTATTGGAAATCAGAATTCAAATCAGGTTCACGGGAAAAGTTTTTAGTATCCATTATACGTTAATCCCCCCAAAAATACGATTTAGTTCACTCAGTTTGCAATTCCCACCAAACTTTGCCTCTGGCAGCCGTGACCATGACCTGTTGTAGGGGTATGACGAAGCTGGCATCAGCATTGGCTTCGTTTGGTGCCTCCCGCATCCCTGGTTTGGGCCCAAGGGATGGGGATTGACATTGATTGCAGACATTGAGGGACATGACTGAAAATAGAAATCAGTGGCGGGAATGCTGTGCGGTCTGTCTGTCTGTCGAACTTTCGTGCCCCGTAATCACAAATGTTTTTTTTCGACGAACAAATGGCAAAAACATCAAAAGATGTACGGTGAAAAGCAAGAAAGATCAGTATTTTACTGTTTTTTATTGATCGTCTCTTGCTGTATTTTACTGTTTTTTATTGATCGTCTCTTGCTGTATTTTACTCCTCTACTTTTGTTATATATATATATATATATATATATATATATATATATATATATATATATATATATATATATATATATATATATATATATATATATATATATATATATATATATATATATATGGAGAGAGAGATAGCCAAGTCACGTTAGCCGTCACCACTGTTGTGGTACTAAGCCCAAGGCTTGAAACAACGGAAACTCAAGTAACAAGACAGCCGGCTGGTTGCGACGGTCGATCCTGTCAGCGCTGTGTAACCCTCAAGGCTTGGTTGGCCACACCAGTCGGACCAATAAGTTGCATGCAACAGCTCGGTGCGTGAAGCAGCATCCTACACACTGATTGTTTTGCATTAACAAACGAACTGATTCGAAGACAGGAAGGACTTCTCACCGGAGCTGGTGGGACAGTTTACAACATACAAGTGGCCGTTTAGTAAGCACAACCTGGCATTAATGTAGCAACCAATCGTACACACACAGCACCGCGTCAGCGTCCTTACACGCAGTAGTTTGGCTAAGCCTCCGCTCTCCAGTCACTTAAACAGTTGTCCGCTGCGGCAGATTGTTCCCTCGATGTTTTGGCACGCTGCGGTCTTGATTCATGAACGTTAACTTGTGGAAGCTACGTACCTGGCAGAGATTGTGATCCTTCTCGTAAGTGAAGATCAGTCAAAATCAAGAACCCATGCTAGCCTCGACCACCAGAGAGCATGCGTCTAGAACATGCAAGAAATACACACAGCACAAAAGGAGAAATCTCGCGACGACCGGGGCGAAACATCTTTACCTGGTATCTTTGGTATTCGCAACAGTAAGGTTCGTTAATACATTCCAGGAATCACAGTGGTCAGTACAGGTAATTAAAATTCGGAACCACCGATGGCTGTTATCGGAAACTGTTCGTCTATCAGGAGTCGGAAATTTGTGAGTACGTTGACCCTTAAACTGCATATTACAAGGTTCGCTAGGGTACACCTGCTTTCCCTTCGACAAACCGGTAACCTTATACTTATGTGTTCTGGTTTTAGTTTTGTTCTTGGTTGTCGCCTCTCCCCATCGTCTAATGAAAAAGCAAAGCCAATAAATCCTAATGAGCAAGCAAACAGGAAAGAAGGTTATCAGTGGGAATCATAAAGACGAAGAACCAGCTCGCGTACCACTACATCACTGACCGCGAAACCTAGCCGTATCACCCCATGTATTCAATAATCCTGTGTGCAGATATCGTGGATTCTAACCCGGAAGTCCGACACGTCTTACTCGGCGAATTCCGTTGATTAAGATTTTCATACCTTTTTGCCATGACCACCTCGAAATATCCTCTAACCACTATCTGGCTTGGAGATCAGTGTACACCGAGGACGTCTACCTACGGACATGCGTAACACATGTCCCAACCAACTTAGCTTGTTTGGATTAAAAGTTTGCGCCAGAGACTGACCTCGACTCACAAAACTCCACGCCGAACTTCGTTATTGCCGATGCGATGTTCCCTCCATATCCGAGCAATAATGCAAATATATCTTTCTCAAGCATCAACAGTCTCCGTCTATCTTCTACCTGTAACAACCATGTTTCTGGATCCTATGGAAGAATAAATCTAATTACTGTTGTGTGCGTTCGACCGTTGGCAGTGCCACAGATGATTCAGATAGGAAAAAGTCAAACGTGCCTTGTGTATACGCTACGAAATTTCATCCAATATCTGACTACCGGATGAGATGTAACCGCACAGGTAGCAAAACTTGTACTTCCTGTAGGGCTTTCTCAGCCAGGACGAGGTTTAGTGTAGGGCCAACCCAGTCCTGTAGCATCGTTTCACACTCTGAAGGTGTAAATCGCACCCAAAGCATCGCTACACTGCTACTTAGGCTGTCTTGTGAAACTTACAACTACCCGAATCTTCATTCATAAGCACAATACCATCCACTTATTCTGGTAGGCAGATAGTTTACTGTCTGAGCATAGATTAATGCCGCTATTCTCACACGAGGAAAGGACCATTTCGTGAACCATTTCAATCACAAAGTTCTGTTGTGGGCTACGAACGGGACTCGACATCTTTCAAACCTGTCTGTCATGACCAAACAGATTTTTGGTAGTACCTTTTGCACACTGTTATCGACGTGAGCGTGACTCCTGTTCACTTGGCCCATGCGAATCATCATTCTGCTGGTGTACAAACTACAGCCTAATCGTTAGGCTTCCATCCAATGTGTTCTTCCGTTTCGGTTCGAACAACCATTAGCTGCTCACGGAGTGCTACAGTTCTAGTTGCCATCTCTCAGCAGAAACTTCACACAGAAATCAAACCAATCAGGAGCATGGAGAACATCACAAATGGTAATATCAAGCATATAAATAGTGTGTGAATGCCAGTGATCTCAACAGTAGCCTATCATCCAATGTATTGAGCCACATGATCTCATCCAGTGAAGTCAGGTCTCGTCTGTCGTCCACAGCGACGGAGATTGCACTTAAACTAAACAACTCTACTGTATGGATGCAATCAGCTCGCAGCAGTCCTTAGCTTTCGTGAGCACGTGTTCGAATTGCTCCCATTAGAACGTCCTATTGAAAACGTAAACTCTCAGTGATGTGTTCCTCGGTGCGACTCATTGAGTGGCAGATTGTTTTAAAATCCTCAGATTATATTATTATATATGTGCTCCAAAAGAACTTACCGTACTCGAAATACTCTAGCAGATTTCATGTCGACAGTGGCCTGTGGAGATCGTCGTCTTTAATTCACTCGGCACGAGTTCGGGGATGAGTGCTATCTGATCAATCTCCTATTTTTTTATCTGGTTTTGGTGTTTGAGCGGCATACGTCTCTAACCATCCACTCCGAGGAAAGAGCTACCCGGACCCCACCGGTGCCCTAGTCAACTTTGGTGGTGGACGACACTTTTCTGTTGCCCGAATCGTTTCCGCGCTTGACCTTTTGCGGCCTTATGTGATCCTGCACTCTGCGGGCCCGACAGTCATGATTAACAGTTCTAAATATTTCACCGAACCTCTCGATTACGGTTTTGCCCATTTCACTGCACTTGTATATGTGAATTGTGAGAAAAAATTCTGACTGATGTGGAATTGATCAGTAGTGCTGTCACAACCTGAATGGGGTTAATAACATTGGATCGTTCCAAATATTATTCTGTCTTCCTCATCAAATCAGTCGAGTTACGCCCATAGCCAAAGTGAGTCCACTCCAAACCGAAGGTAAATCCGGTGCATGGGTGAGCCAGAGGTAGAAATAAAAAAACTCATCTATTGTCAGTCACATGGTCTAACCAGCGGACTAGACAAACGGTCCGACAATCGTTCAGAGTTTCATGGCGTGCAGCACCGAAAGTGATAGTCAAATCATGAGTGGAGGGTCACGTTAACGCAACAAGACAGACAATCATTGAGGTGCGTCTGATAGTGAATCAGCTAGGAGTGGGCGGGGTTTCGAGTGAAGAAACACTACCAGTGGGATAAAACTAGGAAAAAGCAATAAAACCGAAAATAGATCTTCAGTCGCACGTACCATGGGCTCTAACGTCATTAATTGGTTGGCTATTGTTATGATCGCTTTTTAAAAATAGCAAGCTAACCAAACATCGTGGACTTCGTTATTTTTGTCCTGCAGACCAATATTACTGCTTTTCATTTTATTGATCTTCTTCAGTGAGTGGTATCGTCGAATCGGTTGCATCACAATGCTGGGGATGCTCGTTGAACTGCAACAACTGATGCGTGGTCTTCGTGCTCGGTTGGCTCGAAAATTACCGCCGCGTTCGCCTTCGTCCAATTCCAAGGCGATTTGAGGTGTGTCCGTGGGCAAAAGCTCAGCCTGCATCTTATTCTCTTAGCGACGATGCTTCGTGATCCATGCTAATACGAATTATGGGGTTTTCTTGATATGGCCCGCTCAATATTTGATTGATTTTCCTCATGACACATCCACCTTGTCTGTTTGTTTTTCTAATTATCCAATTTCTAGTCGTGCAGAACTCTATTCTGTCAGTCTTCACATCCGGAAATACACACTATACTTAATAATTGTTTTTTGGTGTATGATGGAACGATTAGAGCGCTGGCGGTCCAGTAGTTTAGAGCGTCAGCTAACCACCGCAAACGTCATAGGTTCGAATCCCGCTACTGACGCCGATCACTTTGGTGTTAGACAGTAATCCCCACTGTTACCCGACTCGTAACCACACCTGACCTATTGGGACCTTATGCGGTTCCCCAGTCCAAGTTTCAGAGTCTGGTTATCCATTATCCCCAGTGGTGCAGTGGATCTTCGAGGCTGTTGAATATATACCCCTTCCACTGCACTCACACGCGAGCAGGTAGTAAAAACGAGCCACCCCATTCACAAGAGTCTCATATTTTTTACTGATCAGTCGAATTTTGCTTGTCGGTTCCATGAGGGACGATAAAGGTCGGTTGGAATTGGATGTTTTTTCTTCGTGATTGATAACTTAACAGTGGTTGATTCGTTGTTTGTCTGATACATAAACGGATACGTTTTGACCCAACCTTGGTCACACGTCTCATCCGGAGCATATTCGTGTCCGATCTCGTAATATAGTTTAGTTTGCTATGAAGGTGTGTGACATCCGCGAATAGTGTCATCAAAATGCGTGGTTGGACTTTTCGACTTACTACGCAAAGATGATTTCCATTCAAATGAATACTTATTCTCATTTTGGACGTTTGTATTTCACTCATTTTCCCGGGTTGACTTCATTATTATATTGATGGATATTTTTTTGTTTTTCTAAAGTCATAGGATGAAAGTGGCACATTAGAGAACAACACTACAAGCTAAAACCTATGCAACTAGTGATGATGCAATTGATAGGAGGGGTGGACGGAGTGCAGTGTTGTTGTTTTCCGTTGATTGTTTTTTTTTCTCATATTGCCGTAAAAAACGATAATTTGTCATGAAATCAATTAAGCAGTTGTCCCTCTTGAAATGATCATAAAGTGGAGATAATCCTTTTTTAGCAGAATAATGGTTCAGGCAAAGTCATACCGGAATTGGGATGCGTTAGCCATTGGCCGGAACAAAAGTCGCTATCGTGGCGTCGAATGATTTTTACTCCGGCCAATGTGTAACGTATTCCAATGTCACCTCATCCAATATGAATTGTAAGAGCACGGATAGAATTCATTGAAAACAATTGTTCGCTCTCCAGCCTCTTGTCCCTAATGTGACCATGACTATGAGACTATTCAGACTATTCATACGGGAATGATTGTACAACCGCTTGGTTGTTTGAACCCGCCAGTAACAAATGTCCGATAAGGTCCCAGAGCGGGGAGAAAGTTGTTCACATTCGATTCGCAAAATACAAAACACCAAAAACTCCATGAGCTCAAAGCTCAGTAGGCGTCTTATCTGGGTTCCACTTACATTAATCGAACCCGAATATGGCCACCTACAGCGTGACCACTAAACTAAGTGCATTACCCGAGTTTCTGCCGCTCAACCTTGACGTCAACGTTTGTGTCTACACACGGCTTCTTCCGATTATACACGAACCCAGTGAGTATAGCGGTACGTCGAAATCAGTGGGATGCCATGAAGAGCTTGTATCGAAGAAATTGTAACCATTGGAGCGGTAGATGTCAAGTAATTACATAAACAGCTCACCGAGAAACGCACCCACAATTTACGTAGTTTCCGGCTTGACACTGTCACCAATTTTTTGAAATGACATTTTCTTAAATGGTCGTCAGCGATGAATGTAGTTTGACTTTAATTTTATCATTGTTACACGGCCACTCACCTCGAAAACTAGTAGCTGTCAGTTCACCTTCCGTGTTCCAGTCTATGTGGCCTTCCCATAAACAATCTTTGCTTGGACGAACAATCGACGCGCTCATGATTTTGTTATTGCTGCCCAATCAGACCTATTGCATACAGCTGTCGAACCCCTTACGATTCCCATTACCTTTGGCTCCAGCCTACTGTAACATAGAATGTAAATACAGTTTTTTTGCATCATCCACGTTCGAACTTGTTTTTCCCCCTCCAAATCGTAATGGTACGAGCTTTCTCTTTCTGATTTCACCAGCATATGGGTGTGAAAATTTACGCAAGGTATTTTCAATAAAGTAGCGAATTCGTGTCCAAGCTACTTCGAATGAAACGTCTATTAAACCATACAGTGTCTTCCACCTTCAATGACCGGTTCCCATTTGGGATTTCGGTGTTCGATTGTATGGTCTGAACCATTTACTTGGATAAAAACGCTAGTTCTGTTATGTCACGACGAGACTGCACCTTGACGTGGTGTGATGGCTTGCGCGCCTCTATGACCCAAAGAGGTATACAGGATGGCTTCCCTAAGCCAGAGATGCAATCATACCTGACGGGTCAATGGGTAGAGGTCTGACAAAGTCCAGTCTCCTGGTCCTCCAGGTTGGGGGTCGATTTGAGCTGGCAACTCAATCGGCAAAATCAGTGGAAGAATAATTGATCCAAGCAAATGGGCTTCCACTAAGCCATCCCGCTGCCTTGCGGATAGGTTCTTGTTAGAACTAAAGGCTTTGGATGAGGACCCTAATCGTTCTCCTGCTTTGTGGCTGGACACCCTAGCAGTACCCGTCCAACATCTCCCACGAACTGAACGAATAGAAAGAATTCCATACTGCATCGAACGTCGCGCAGAATAATCAAGACCGCGCTGCCCATTGCAACGAGCTGGGTGGGTAGTGATAAGTGGGCTGCTGCTCAGAGTTCCCTCTCTTTCATTCAACCTTTGTCTTCTGTACCCAACCCCCTCTCTTTGCTCCCTCTATCCATCCATAATGCTCCCACTTATGACACGGCCGATACTCGCAACGCTTTATCGCCAAACAGTGCCGGGAATAATCCACAGTCGCATAACTCACATTTGCTCAAGCCTCGTCAGCCTCTGAATCTCGGCTCCTTCAACGTGCGTACACTCATGTAGGCCGGTCAGCAGGCGTGCCTAGCCCTCACAATAGATTCTCTGAAGACTGATGTCTGCTGCTTAAGCGAAACGCGTATCCAGGATTCGAGCAGTGTAATTCAGCTAACTGCTCCTGGTATCTCATCGAGGTATTTCCTGCGCACTTCTGGGGACGAAGTAGCTCGAGCTGCGAGTCAACGTGGTGTAGGAATAGTCTTGACTGACAAGGCTGAGGCTGCCCTTTTAGACTGGATTCCTGGTAACAGTCGTTTATGTGCTGTAAGACTCCAGGGGTCAATTGGCGTTCGAAAGGATAGTTGTGTGAAGCGCCATTTGTTTGTGATCTCGGCATACGCCCCAACGGACTGCAGTTCTGACTTACAGAAAGATGAGTTCTATGATGCCCTCGCCACCTTTGTTCACAGCAGTAAAGGTTCTGACATTGTAGTGCTAGCTGGTGACTTCAATGCACAAGTTGGCAAACTTAGTGTGTCAGAAGCCTGTTTAGGTGGGCGTTGTGCTTTACCCGCTGAGCGTACAGATAACGGGGATAGGCTTCTCCAGTTTTGTGCAGACAATCGATTGTTCTTGTCTAGCACAAATTTCCGACACAGCTCGCGTTGCACAGCGACATGGCGCTCTAACTCTACAGGTACTTTGAGTCAAATTGACCATATTGCCGTAAGCTACCGGTGGCGCAGTTCTGTTCAGAACTGTAGATCTTACTGGTCCACGTACGTGGAGTCTGACCATGCCTTAGTTTTAATGTGATTATCTCTCCAACTCCATGGTTATCGTCGCAAACCGCAAACCGGATTAACCGTGCAACGTTTGTGTGATCCAGAAGTCCGCACCCGGTATGAGCAGAAGTTAGCACATAAGCTAGGATCCACGGAGAACAGTAATGTAGATGAGCATTGGGCTCATATCAAACAGGCGATGCACGTTGCAGCAGGTTTTGCCTGTGGTCCTGGATCCGTTGTCCATCAAAGACACTGGATCTCGCAAGAGTCGCTGAGTATAATGAAGCAAAAGCGTCAGCTTTCGAACCGTAAGGAGATGAATAAGATGCGGAGAAAGCTGCAAAGACAAGTTACGAAAAGCCTCAGGAATGATCGCGAAAATTGGTGGGTCAAGGTAGCCGAAAAAATGGAAATGGCAGCTGCTTCAGGTAACAGTCAAAGACTGTTCAAACTTGTTCGTGACACCGGTGGACGGCGAACCCAGGTCAGTGAAACGATTTGGGATAGAAATGGAGGACCCATCCATGGCAAACAGCAAAGGCTTGACCGATGGGCCGAATACTTCAAGGAACAGTTTAGCTGGCCGCACGCTAGTGTAGTTACTCCTGTATGAACAACTGCAACTCCTTGGGTGGTATCACTTGAGCCCCCATCGGAAGTAGAAATGAAGTCATGCATTCGATCACTAAAGCGAGGGAAAGCGGCAGGTTCTGACGAACTTGCCCCAGTTCTTTTCAAACTGGGTGGAGATGCTTTGATAAAATCACTTACCGTTTTGCTCCGTGACATTTGGGACGAGGAGCGTATTCTGTTAACATGGAGCGAGTCGTTGATTGTTCCCATCTTCAAGAAGGGAATGCGCAATGACTGTAGTAACCATCGTGGGATTAGCTTAATTCCGATAATCATCAAAGTATTAGCTTCGATTTTGCTGCATCGTCTCACAACGGCTCGCGAGAGGAATGTCCGCGAACAGCAGGCTGGATTCCGCCCAGGTCGAGGATGCATCGACCAGATTTTTACTCTTCACCGACTACTTGAAACGCGTCACACGCACCGCCGACCGACAATGATGATTTTCTTAGACCTAATAGGCGCCTTCGATTCAGCTGATAGAACATCGCTTTTCAGTGTTCTTCATCGAAAAGGTACGCCCCAGAAGTTCGTGAACCTACTGAGGTCATTGTATTCTCATACTTCTGGCCGCGTTAGGGTTTGCGGTGAACTATCCGGTCGGTTCGAAACGACCAGTGGTGTTCGACAGGGATGCCCTTTGTCTCCATTCCTGTTCAACTTCGTCATGGACGAAATAGTGGAGAGCGCGCTGCAAAATCTTCAGGATGTAGGCGTTGAACTGGAAAATAGTGAAAAGCTATGTGACCTAGATTGCGCGGACGACGTTGTCTGCTTGTTCGAATTCACGGAACATGCTCAACATGCACCAGATAGACTCTCAAGAGTTGTAGCTCCATTCGGCGTGCGCTTTGCACCTTTAAAGTGCAAGGTGTTGTTACAAGACTGGACGTCAACAATTCCGAGCTTGATGCTCGATGGAGAGGTGCTGTCAGTTGTCGACCACTTCACCTACCTCGGTAGCTGCGTGACGATGGATGGGAGCACAGTAGTAGAGGTGAGCATGCGGATATCCAAGGCTCGAGGGCGTACGCTGGACTGAAACACTTGTGGCGTCGACCCGATATTTCACTGTATTTGAAAAATCGTGTTAACTATGCCTCAGTGCGTTCAGTTTTGTTGTAAGGTTGCGAGACTTGGAGTCTGCGTGCTGAAGATATTCACCGTCTTATGCTTTTCGACCACCGGTGTTTGTGTAGTATCGCTAGGATTGGGTGGAATACCCGAGTGGGGACTACTGAGGTCAGAAAGCGAGCATTGGGTACTAATTCTGAGAACGTTTTGTCACAGCGTATCCAGCTTAATAGACTTCGTTGATTGGGGCATGTGTTACGTATGTCAAACACACGTCAACCGTATCGCGTCCTATTCTCCGTTCCTCCTAGGGAGTGGAAGAGACCACATGGAGGTCACCAGATGACGTGGCGGCGAGGAATGAGGAAATGTACAGCAGACTTAGAAAAAGTAGGTGCTTCGCGTCTTAGTGGTTGGGGTCCAAAAGATCCGTCTACCAGTTGGCTGGAGATACTGAAGGATATGGCTGCGAACCGCGTACAGTGGCGATCGTGTTGTCACTTTCTGTCGAATCAGAATGGCTGATCGATGTGGTTTTGTACAGTTAGACTGTGTATTCCGTGTGTTGGCTACTAGGGCATTCTTTCTTTTTCCCACCCATGTGGGTCCAGTCCCTGTCCATCTTGTATATTCATACTTTCTAATTCAGCATGCAAGATGGTGAGAAAGGCAGTGGTCAGTGGTGCTTGCCCTACTGTTTAACGCTGTACGATGATGATGATGATGTCTTTTTACCTAGAAGTATGGAATCCGAGAGATAATCTGCAACAGTTTCATTTTCTTGTTAGATATCATATGTGTTTATTGTATCGATTACCCGGAATACAAAGGGAAAAATGTATTGACCATTAGGGCTTTTATGATATGCCTCGACACTTTTGCTCGAAGACGTCGTTTCACTATCCTATTTGGTTTAAGTGAAGTGCCTCCAGAAAGATGCTCTGGTTGATCGATAACTGCTGCAAAAAGCTCTCAGTTGTGAAACTTTAGGCATTCGAATGTGCTGTGCTTCGTGTACCTAGACGACTTTGTTTTGAAGTTCCTGTAAGTACTACATGTTGAAAACACGTGTTGTTCCGATTATGGGATGCACTTTTATCACTCTTCGTTGCAATTTTTAGCTTAGCTCTCGTGTCTGATCAAATATATATATATATATATATATATATATATATATATATATAAAGTTTACTGGACGAGAATCTAAAAAGCATAAGTTTCAGTTTATTCAGCCATTATTCTCACACTTCTGTGCCCTGGTTTCCGTTGCTACCATCCAGCCTCGCCCAGTAAAGGGCATGATGAATGTTGTCGATTGACCTCGTCGGATTTTGTTTGTGTAATGATTTTACCGACCAAAGCAGTATGAACTATTTCTCGAATTATTCCTTATGTGCTCCCTGGATGTTTCTTTGAATGTGTGATGAAAACAGAATGAAAAATAATTGTCTTAAGCGTGCTATTTCGGCGGACCGGCCTGACGAATGCCCATTAAACACGCCATGACGGCAGCCGGAAGGCAGTGTTTCTCAGCCTAAAACCATTTAATAAGGTTTTCGTGAATATAGTTTCCCGACTTTTTCAGTTCACTGCAGATTTGAAGAATGCATCTTCCTTCCTTTCATCAAAAGCTGCGAAATTGGCTTCATCCAGAGGTTTAACTTAAGTGAGGGGACTCTTATTAGCTTATTCTGTGCTTCAAAACCAGAGGAATGAAATGGCAAGGCGGGAATATGTTACGGCCAGTTCTGATCAAGTTTGTCGTTGACTTGGTTCATAGTCTATTACATCGAGCTTGACTGTACTCGAACTCGCTCTGGAATCATGATGTATCTAGATTTCAATTGTTCCTGACGCTTGTTCGTCTTCTGTTTGTGGGAAATGTTATCGTTTCTGCATCAATTTCAACTGTTAACAGATTTTGTCGTCGTGTTGTGCGCATCGTAATTGAGAGTGATGTCGGTAGATGATTTTTCCTCTCCGGACTCAACGGTGAGTTCCGTTTTCTTGGTTTACGTGCTACAGTTCAGCTTGGAATGGTGCTTCTTAACATTTTTCCTCACAAGCTTTCTCTTCATTCTCCTGGTTTCGTGCTTTCACTTTTTCCTCTACAAATCACGGTGTTTTTTCGGTCTATACGATTTTCATCATTCTGCTGTTTTACCCACGATTGCTATTAGTGCGTACGTTTGCAGATTCACACCTGGTGTTCACAATTATGCACATTTTTTAAGCTTTCACTTGTAGTGAATCGTTTTTGGGAAATGGCAAATAACGCGGTGTGAACTTTTTGATACTGATGGATAACTGGCTGGGTTTCTTCGCCCATGAGTACAGTGGAAGCGATAGGCCCCCTGGCTCCAAGGGCTTAGGTCCGAAAACAAGCCAGCAATTTTGACCCAGAAATTCTGAAGTTGAATAGTGAATCTCCATTCTTAGTTAATCATTTTATTTTATTGGCAGCCGCTTGATGAGCAATAATAACATCGTAGTTCTGAATCTCACTATACCCAAGGCGGTATTAGCGTACGCTGTTCCGACGTAGTTGTGGTATCTACTTGAGGCGTCACGGAGATTGAAGAATGGTTTTCATTGCAGCGCAGTTCTTCGTTCTTGCTCATGACTTCGAATCTGCTTGCGGAACACAGTCACTGGTTACAGGGCTTTAATCAGAGTTGGTTGATAAATCTAGCAAAATTGGGGGATTCATTGAGTGGTTTCAGAACAATGAGCGAGTTGATATATCTGGTGTTTGATAGGTTATTGGAAAGTTTATTTTCGCAAATAAAGGGATTCTGATCAGATCATATCCTGTCCATGAAAACTACGTGTATAACACACAGTGCCCTGTTCGTAGTGTACTCCTGCGGGGCACGTGTTACGTAGGGCAAACACGTCTACCGTACCGTGCCCTGTTTTCCGTTCCTCCTCGGGTCCGGAAAAAACCACGTGGAGGTCAAGAAATGATTTGGTAATGGGGATTGAGAAAATGTACAGCGAACTTAGGAAAAGTAGGTGCTTCACGTCTTCGTAGTTGGGGTCCAAAAGATCCGTCTACCAGTTGGCTGGAGACACTGAAGAATATGGCTGCAAACCGCGAACAGTGGCGATCGTGTTGTCACTTTCTACCGAGTCAGAATGATTGATCAGTGTGAGTTTGTACAGTTAGACTGTGTATTCCGTGTGTTGACTATTAGGCCATTCTTTCCTTTTCCTACCAATGTAGGTCCACTCCTTGTCTGTCTGGTATATTCGTATTTTCTAATTCTACGAGCAACATGGTGAGAAAGGCAGTGGTCAGTGGTGCTTGCCCTACCGTTTAACGTTTTACGATGATGATGTAATGTCGTTTTTAGCGTGAAAATCTCCATGGGGGCCAAACCACGACGTGGAGATGAGACGTTACAAATACAGTTATCAACAGATGCGAGCGTGTGTCTTAGCTTCTCTAATCAAACCCCATGGCTGAAGACCGATGTAAATGTAATATTTTATTTATCATGTGGTGTCAACGCCCAACTCAGCACTGAAAACCAATCTTGTTGGGGATCGTCAACAGTGCACATCCACCGAGCCCCAACTACGACCCGGACCCGGGTGGAATGATTTTTAGCCAAACATCTTATCACCCGACTATCCGGGCTGACTCTCAGCGCTTTATTGAAATCATGAACCACGTGTTTGTTTACATTGGCTTGAGATCAATCAAGGTGCCAACGCAATAAAGACAGTTACAAAATAGAGAGAGTGCAGTAAAGCATACAAATAGTGAGAGAAAAATGCTGATTTTTCTCTGTTACTTTGTTTGTTGGGATGACATTTTTGTGGTTACGGAACACGAGACTTCGAGAGACACACCGCACAACATTAGCGCTACTGACTCCTGTTTTCAGCCATGTCCCTCAACGTTTGTAATCAACGGCAATCCTCGTCCCCTGGGCCCTAACTACGAAGGTCGGAAGCGCCAACCGAAACCGGTCGTGGTGCTAGCTTCGTCATACGCTTACGCGAAATCATGGCCTGATCGCCGCGTCGCTTCCTCTAGCCTTGTCCAGCACGTACGAATAGAACACGGAAAGGTAGACGATGAACATGCATTCATAAAACATGACCGAGCCACCGAAGGCAATGTAGAGCGATGATTTCGTTGGGAGGGTGGTGGTTATCCGAGCATAACATACGACGGCACACCTCGTCATTACTCACTGGATTTTCTCACTAGACGTAAACAATGCTTCGAAGACACAAAAAAGACACCGAGCATCCTCAGCGTGAAGTGGCCAGGTGTCGCCACCGTAGAGTAAAACACCACGAACCGCGGCAACGTACACCCGTCCCCTAAGAGCGAGTCGGATGTCACGGCGACACCGCAAGTGTCGCAGGTTCACGAAAGCTGCTCTAACTCTCGCTGTGTGTGAACTGATCACCTCCGCAACACCACCACCAGCTGTTATCAAGCTCCCAAGGTACCTTAAGTTGTCGACTAATTCTAGCTGATCACCACAAAGGATGAATGCAGGCTCAGGCTTATGCCAATCTTGCAAAAGCACTACACTTGGAAGGCGCAAAGTGTATACCCTATCTGGATGCTTCAATCACCAAGCGGCTCAAAGCTTGTTGTATTGCTTGTGCATTATCACTCAGGACGGTAATATCATCGGCACATTCCAAGTCAAAAATTCTGTTCCCTCGGAGGAGTCCAACCCCACCGTTTGGAAGACGAGACAAGGCATTCCGTAGAAAATCCCCCATGGAAAAGTTGACGAGAAATGGTAATATAGGGCAACCCTGTCGAACTCCACTGGAGACGACGAGACGGGGCGACAGTTGACCGTAGGTCCTAACCCGAACTAAGGTGTGACGATACAACTCTTTGAGGACCGATACATACTCCTCAGGTGCTCCATTTCTTAGCAAATAGTTCCATGGTGCATTCTCATGGACAGAGTCGAAGGTCTCAAGAATGTCCAGGAACGCGATGAATGTTGGTCTTTGAAAAGTGTGGCGGTGATCTAGCAGTTGTCGGAGGGTGAATATTTGGTCAATACATCCACGACTAGCATGAAATCTAGCTTGTTTCTTGCAAGTCTGCTCTTCACGCGTTTGGTACAACCTGCGAAGTATGACAGACGCAAGCAGTTTCGACGCTCTTGGGATAAGGCTTATACCTCTGTGGTTAGCGTAGTCACTGCACGAGACCTTCCTAAAGATGGTAACAATAATCGATTCCCCTCGAAAGGATGGAATCCGCCCATGATTACAAACTTTTGAGAACAAAACATGAGGTTCTCCAACGGCCTGCACCCCAACATCTTTAAAATGGGCTGGGGGGAAGGCTATCAAAGCCCGGCGCCTTGTGACATCCTAAGGCCTCGATCACCTTTCAAATCTCCGCCTCGTCAAATGGATCTGTCGTAACGGACCACTGGACATGTTCCGGGAAACCAGTCGGAGAGGCCGACACTGAGGGCCAGCTAAACTGTGTCTGAGAGTGCTCCGCCCAGCGTTCGAGATGCCGCTCCCGATTATGAATTGGCGAACCGTCAGCTTCACAGGTTATTTCACTCACACCTAGTGGCTTCCTACCGGTGGTTCGAATGAGATAGAACAACGTGCGGGAATTTTTCATAGCAACAGCAGCTTCCACCTCTGATGCGCCTTTCAACTACTAGATTTCGCGGTCCATACGAAGACCCGCGTTAAGAGTGCACGTATCATGACGAGTCGTGCTTCGTTATATTCGCTCCCAGCCGGGATTTTCTGGCGTGCTTCGGGAAAGGGCAGAGAATCAGCAGAAACCCAGCGTCTTACGGCACGATGAGACAGGCCACAACTTGTGAGGCCAGCAGAATGCAAAACATTCTTAATAAGCGACCAGTGATGGTTCATGTTATCAGGTGGAGCTTCAGCTAGCTTCTCGGCTATCGCATTTTAGAAGGCGGATAGGCGAGATGGATCGTGAAGCTTACGGTAATCTAACTGTTGTTGAAGCATGCGTCTGGAGCGCCCACCGAAGCACATGGACAGCTTAGTGCAAACTAATGCGTGATCGGAATAAAAGGAGGTACTCCAGTACGAGTAACAGTTTTATATACAATCCCACCATTTGTAACCTATAGCGATGTGGCCGATATGGGTCCACTGTTGACTCGGAGAGGACGGACGCCATGGGGCATACCATCGATTAGAACATATGAATTCCGTACTGGTGAGAAACTGGCGATGGTTTGAGCGAAGGGCCAAGAGCGGTTCCTTGTTTGCCGAGCCACAGGAATCTGGCCCAAAAGGGCTTCCGAAATGCACCTCGTTCGGTGACAACCAACCCACTCTCGCACTCAGATCTCCTGCGAATCACAGTATCGACCCGGCTTGCTTTGCGTAAGAGTTCGTGGAGCTTTTGGTAAAAGGTATCTTCGATTACATCTGGGCTGTATTCGGTGGGTGCATACGCCGAAGCGACAAACAGATTGCGTCTGTCGTAGTGGCGACTGCTCACTTTACACGAACCCCCGAGTCTAAGTGTGAATAAACGACTCTTGACTGGGATCGAGTCTAGCAGCGCCGCTTCAGCTCTTTCGCCGAAAGCAACGCCAACGTCAGCAAGACCAGAGGCCGCAGCCTCAGTGTCCCCAGAAAGGCGTAGCTGAAACTTCACTGAAGGATTAGATGGGGCATCAATCGAATGAGGATACTGGAGTCTTCAATGCAACACATTGATGGCAAGGGATTCAAACGTACGAGCTAAACCCTCCTCTTAACCTATGCGCATCAGGGTTCGCGCGTTGAACGTGGTTGGTTTGAATGGACATAGAGGACGAAGCAGGGCATCAGCTGGTGGTAGCGATTTTGTTGAGACTCACAGACTAGTCGAAGAAGGACAAGAAGGAACCAGCGGCACCACAGCGGACACGGTCGACGGAAGAACCGTGGGTTGTGAAAATGGAAAGGAAAGGGTGAAGGAAGTGGAGATGGGAGAACAAGTTGTGTACCGTATAGGAGAATGTTCGTTTGTGCTCACGGGAAAGCAGTCAATCATAGTGGTAGAATCTGTCAAGGTTGCTTGCGTTGCGGGCTGCTGTACTACTCAGTCGCCCAGTCTAGATTACACGTTTTTATTCGAGGATGCACCTCTAAGCTTTGCACAGTCAAGCGCGTCCTGCAAGGTAGCGGGGTTGATCTAGATGAGCCGGTAGCCAATTGTATGATTCATTCGCCTCTTCTGGAAACAACTGGAAGCCGGTGAGCGAATGCTCGGTTCATTCGCTCTTCGGATGAGGTCAAACATACTGGGTGCCCAGTGCACCTCTCCGCCACATATATGCCGGTGAGCATAGTGTTGTATGTCTGGTACGCCAGCCGTGGTTGGTTCTGAGATCAGGGTTAAGCCATCTCCCCTAGCCTGACCTTCGGTCAGCCAACCCGGTGGAAAGCCCTGGGCATTCGATTTCATCCTCTCACTTTAATGGGAACACCTCCGCCACGAGAGGGCAGTCAGTAGAACTTCCTCAGCAGAGGCTTCAACAGACGCACGGTCATCTGGGAGCATTTCGGAAGGCGTTCAGAATCAGTAGCCATCTTAGAGTCTGAGACACTTACCCCGGACCATACTGAAGTATCAAGAGGCACACCACATGATATAGCGCCCTTCAGACACTGTTTTTGAGTGTTAGCATGTGAGAATGAAACCACGCGCTATGGGATCGAAAAGACTCAACTGTAATGGCCAAGTGAAGAAAGAGACGCATTCTTGATATTTATGGGATACAGACAACAGTAATCTATCATAACGCTGAATGGTAACGGCAGCGACATAGATTGGTCTCGGTAATCTGATCCAGCCAAACGATGCAGTAGTGTTCTTGATATTTTCAGCTGCAAGCCGACAATGTTCGTTGTATTTTAGTTGCAGAGTAGAGTAGAATAACTGAGTAACTGTAAAACTCGTCTTATGTGCAAAAACGTTGTCTGCTCTCCTGGGCCCCCAGTGTAGAATACGTCCGTCTACTATATATGCTATACGATACGTGAGATCAGCAGTGTAGAAATGTTTGTAGTTGATGAGCCAGTAATTCGTGTGGAACCCTGTGTCGCCAATGCCAGGGAATGAAAATAATGTATACGTGGCCGGAACAGAGGTACTTTAATCAGAAAGTGGTCAAACATCACAAGATGACTTTTGCATTCAATGACTGAGTTGGACTGCGCCAGACCAAGTCCTGTATTGGATATTATTACTTGGATAAAGGGCACTTAATGTTTCAAATCGGGTCTAAGTCAGTTTCTGTCGAGGTAATCTATAAGAGTTGAACCCAGTCTGCGGAAAAATCTCCAAATTTCGACGCTACACCTCTAACCTCAATGTACATTGAGCGTCAAGTAATATTTAAATTGTGCCTATTCCAAGCTGTAATGCAGCTGCCATTGATATGGCTGATGATTTTCCTATCAGTCTAACGAGATCAGCATTGAGGTGTTGTGATCTAATTTCTGGGAAACTCTTCGCACACAATACACCTGACGAGTGGGAGAGGCTGAGTGCAATTACTCAACGAGGCGTGAAATCTGCTGTGGTGAATGATGGCCTATTAAAAAAAAACAGGCAGAAAGGACGAAAATTCTCCTAAAATCGATATTTTTTCGTCCTCCGCTGCTTACTCCGTCTCATCTGGAGCTTGTGAGAGCAAACAAGCTGTTGTTTAACTAAAAAAGGTTCCATTTTCCCTAGCAAACAACGCTGTGTCTGCTAAATTTAACCGTTTAAAAACGTCCTGAGTGTGTGTGAATGCCAATGTAATGATAAATTATTTAGACCGTTTTTAGGCTCGACTTGTGATGCCTGATTTGTGGTAAGTGGTGCTGTAGAAACGGATCACGATAGTGTGTCTTTTAACTGTACTTTTGTGTGAAAATTCATTCGTTCCCAAGATGTCTAATTTCGGCTACCCATGCGTTGCGAGGTCATTGCATACCGAAACAGTTTTCGTACCAGTGAGGACTCCGAAAAACAAACTTTGCGTTCAGTATACTGCTCGACCGCATCAAATCATCTTTCTTCACTTAATTACAAAGTAAATAATCCAAGTTTTGGCAGGGAGTTGAGGCTAGTTTTTCACATGGATTTCCGTCCCGTAGTGTCGAAGTTATCCTCCTAGTAGGTTACCCGGGAGACCTCATATGGTCCATGTGAGTCTGTCGGTCAATCAATCTGATAAAGGATACCTATTTCTACTGCTCGTTACCACATCTGACCTATTGGGACCTCGTGTGGTTCTGCAAGTTTTAGAATCTGGCCATCTGTAATAGTGCAACACACCTTCGAGGCTATGGGATATACACCTTACACCGCAGTCATGCGTTAGCATGTAATGAAGAAAAACATGGGCGTTTCCCAATAAATTCTCTTTTTTATTCAGGAATCCGTCTCATTTCATCACTAGCCTACTTTATTTTCATCAATGTTGACGCACTTCAGTTGCGCTCAATAGCTTTTACAGTATTAGATCAATCTGACTGATTGTGAAAACAGCAATAAACAAATATGGAGTCTCCGTGTTCGGAGACTTTGGGCATGTCATAAGAATCGGAAAACAAAAGGCGGTAACCTCATGGCATGTTGAGGCCTCATTTTTCAGTGAGTGTCCGACAGCGAAAGTTTCTTAATTCAGCATGGCTTTGCTACAAAAAAAAGTACTTCAGACTGGGGCGCAATCTGTGTCCGTGTGATCCCTCGTTTCCATAAACATGCTTTACACCCAATACATGTATTTCGTTACATGTTCGGATGTCAATGAATAGGCCGAACTAAGTGATCATCAGATTGAGCTAAAATAGAGCAGCCGCTGAACTATCAACTTATTGAATTTCCTATCGATTCCACCGGTTCGGTCAAATGAGGCCACTTTTTGATGCGATGGTCGGATCAGTTCATCGGTGATTTCTTGGAGTTTTTCAGGCACTAAAAGGCCAACGCAAATGTGTTCGGGGGACGATTTTCCCTCGAAATCATAATGTTCGTGGAAAAAAATACGATAGTCGTTACAGTGAGTAATTATGGCCACGAAAATATCTCAAGTTATCTAGCTAGAATTAGATGCAGCGGACTTCGACACCTTTAGGCTATATGATCCATTTTTTTCAGTATCCCCACCCCAGAGCCACTCAGGCAAAGCAATAACATGGTCGTATCATCCACCTGGTAATTTCTCAAGAGTGCTGCGAACTCATTGCTAGGGAAAAACGTTATTTTCTTTGAGATTTGTTGTGTGCAGATGCCTCCTAATAACCCGGATTTCGGTGCGTGTTGATATGCTCTTCCCCGATTGGGAAAGATAAGTTTACGATTGGAGATAAAAGCGAACCATCCGCCTGAAAATGTGATTAGAACTGATCATATCATAAATCTGGCTGTCAGCATACCATGGATGTTAGGTGATAAAGTTTTATTCAATTTGGGTTAGCCAACTCAATACTGGCAATTTCCAGACTTCATTCGAAATGGAATCCACCATATGTTATCTTGTTTGTAAGTTTCCCGGACACTCATAATCGATCAGGACCAAGGGTAACCATGGTGTGACATGGGGGGACATTAGCTAAATTGGGCACATTACTGTTGTTTGACAAAAAGAGAACTGCATTGATTTGACAAGTGGAAACTCCCGAAATCGTAATCACTCTAGCTATGAAAACGCTTTAGAAGGAATTTATTGCTGCAAGTATGCACAGGAGTAATGGCGGTCAAAACTTGTGTTGGAGCGGCTTGGTGTTCGGTGAATTCGATGGACCGCCACAACAGAACCAGGCTCTGATACATGGTCCACTTGACTGACGTTCAAATGGAATCGTAACGGTTGACGCTATAAGCCTACTGCCAGGGGCCTCGTGATTGTCGATCATCTTACTGAGTAGCGTGAAGCCGTCGCAGTACCTCAAATCAATACCCGAACCACTGCAACAGCCATCTTTGGAGGCCGGATGACGTGGCTTCGAGGCTTTTTAGACCAATTACACTCAGATCGCGGTCCCAGTTTCGAGCAGTTCCTGATCAAGGGATTCTATTCCCTTTTGAATACATCAACATGACGTATCACAGCTTACCATCTGCAAGATAATGGCGTCGTTGAATGAATAAATCGGTTGATACGGAAAATACGCGGTCTTTGGAAGAAACCTTAACCCACTGCAGTTTTTGCGCACCGTGCTAGTGTACATTGGACCTCTAGGACGATCCCGCATTTTATGGTGGCTGGACTGAAATGCGAATATCTACGGACACGTTTATTCCTTGTGTAAGGCGGATGACTGTGCTATTCAATTACTCGATTCCAATTGCGAGCGGCACACCATCAACCTCTCACAATCTCATGATGACCAGCGCCTCCCTGACATCGTCACCCCAATGTTTTTGGTACACTCAGCCAACATGGAGTTGACTGGGCACTGCGGCTGCATAGCAGCTGTAGAAGCAACAGCTCCATAGAATTACCGGTATTATCCGGCCACTTACGGCTATCCACACCGACCCCAGGCGCGCCTACAGCAGCTTTCACACCAGCAGACAGTGACTCCGGTGTTGTCAGCCCAGCTGCACAAGACACAGTTTGTATTCAGGGCGTACGTACAACCCGCTTCGGAAGAGTATTGTCCTTGCATGTTACATGTTCGGCATCCACAGCAGCACTATCATGCGGGGGTTTGCACGTATCCAATTTGCAAAAGCACAACAAGGAGAAAAACTCCATGAGTCGAGGCCTTGTTAGTGTAATAACAGGATCGCACAGGTACATTGATCAAATTCCAATATGTTGACCTACAGCCTGACCACTATACTGCTCCCCCCGTTCGAAATAAAATTGTCCACGCTGTTCTTTACTGTTACAGCACAAAAACTTGGAATACTAATTCCAGGAGTGGTGATGCATCACTCACCCAAGAGCTAACCAGTCTCTTTTACAAGACCCGGGTTCCTGGAAGCTTGCAACTTTTGCTCATTCGCGTCGAAACTGTTAGCTTCTATGATTCTTCGTAGATCATCCACGGCGAGCAAACAGCGGGCAGGTTTTCGTCCCCGTCGCGTTTGCGTGGACCAATGTTTCACTGTGTCATTTAATAGAGATCCCCAAACATATCACAAACCAAGGATGGTCATATTCTTAGGCACCTGAGCAGTCATTGACACAGTTGATAGGATGGCCTTGTTAGACTGGATGTGCCTAATAAGTTTGAAACTATCATCCAAACAATCTACCGCCAGACATCAGGCCGAGTGGGGGCATATTACACATCGTTCACTCCCTTCTAAGTTGGGGATAGTGTGAGTGAAGGGTGTATATTCCCATCTTCCCTGTTCCGTTTTGCGATCGACAGCGTCCTATGAGTGACGAGAAAATCGAAGAAATCAAGGCGTTTTAACTCCTACCTGATAATAAAATTTATACAGAGACTATGCTGATTGCATTGCGTTGGTGACGACGTTACTGCGGTCCAATTAGTTTTGATCAGCCTGGGGTTTTCCTCGCGGTTCGGATTGTATTTTTCACCTTGTAAGTGTAAAATACTACTGAGAGATTGGCTGGGTTCGCTCCCGCAGTCACCCTTGACCGCGACAGGTTGGAAATTTGAAACATTGGGTCCCCTTTATCCAATTCATGAGAACGGAGAGAAGACATAAGTCGCGAGATGCAAGCATTTCGTTTACTCTTGTCAACCGCGGACGTAAAACGTGTCAGTATATATACATGGTACGGTAGGGGGGGGAGGGTAATTGCAACAGTAAAGTAGGCACGATCGAAAGTTCTTATAGTGCGTACGTTGGGGAGAGTGAAGTCTGTCGTGTTAACGCCAGGGTAAACAAACATTTTGGGTCAATCGTTTTTGTGCACAGAGTGTTGGCTGATGCATCATGATTAGAATAGCTTCACTGAACGCTAGTAGTTTCGGTGTTGGATTGCGCAACAATGCTTTGAAACACTGGGTCAGGTCAACTTTGTGACCTGATGCAATCAAGTGTCTTCCAATCGAAGAAGCTGGCGGTTTCACGTCGTTGTGTATTGCCCCAGCAGGTTGCGTCATCAAGTTTGACAGCCATTTGGGTATGTGTTCTGACACTCGTTGAGTCAAGCAACGGATCGTTGCTTACCACCTTCTAGGTGGTAAGTACACGCTCTTAATCACTCGACTACCACTAGTCAGTCCTTTTAATGTTCTGGTACAACCGTTGACATTCAATACCGGGGATGTCCTCTCTGAATTGTCTGCATTTTGACTATTCTTGTGGATGTTACCGAAAACAATAACCACCGTTATAGTTGTACTATACTTTGTCTCAAATTCATCTCCCCAATACTATCTATTCCAGTTCGGATTGCACTGCGCCATTTACCTCATTGTTTTTAGTGTTGGTCCGAACTCATTATCTTAATGACTGTGGTACTGTTTTTGTTGTTCTCCGTGAAATACGTGCAGCCGAAGAAGTTGGGTGGAAAATGGTTCGTGGACCATAAACTGGAATGGATAATGATTTTTCGGGCAATAGTGAACGGACAGAACCAGTCGTAAGAGATCCCGGAAGGAAGTTGGTTGGAACAGAGCAGATTTATCCTAATCAAACATCCGGTCATGCGATGCGATGCCAGAGAAAAAGTCAATTAACCAGTTACTCCATACGGTAAAATCCCAACTGCAACATGCGACAAAAAAAATAGAAATTCGTTGTTTACGTTCATTGTGCCTGCAATTGTCTGCATCATTTTAGCTCATTTGCGTGGCAAAAATCAATTAGTGTTCGTATTGGGCCAAAATCTGCTCGTTTGCCTGGATATTGGTTTGTGTATGCTGTCAAATAATTCAAGAAAACCAAGAATTCAAAACTGGTTCGTTGTATTTGTCACTCCCCATCCCAGATTTACAGGTCTTTTAAGATGTGACTAGCCGCACTGAAAGAGGCTGCCCGCATTGTACTCTTTTTGGCGTTGCTGCGCTTCGATCCCCCAAAAATGGTTTCTTTTTTGAGACGAACAAATAGTTGGCGTTCGGCCCTTCTCGGATCATCCTACGTCTTTGACTCGCGAGAAAATCTGATTCGTGTTGAGATTTCTGTCTGTGATTAAATTCTGGCATGAATTACTTTCCTCGTGTCAAGTTGTCGAACAACGTTCCACTGTCATTGCTGTGTGTGGAAGTGAAATGGCTCTTAGCCAAGTGCAATTTGCTTGTGAAGTTTGTAGATGCTGTTTTCCCCCAGTATTGCTCAACGCATCTGGATTGCCACACAAATGAACTTACCTTCGCTGTTTAAAAGAATGAAATGCGAAAACAAGTTAAAAATGACTGAATGGCGTAAATATGATTGACTTGGGGGACTACAATTGATGGAAAATACGAACATGTAGCCATAGGAGAAGAAAGATCGTGCCAATTTATTCTGCCACAAAGCCGTGTTTTTTCTGACTATTAGGTCGCCTTCACATACTCATCTGTCAAAATGAATCCCACTGGCAATGGTCGACTGGAAGATACCCTAGTTCATTGCCAATTTCTACCCCGCTGCTCGTTTTTCCTCGTTTGTTGTCGTCGCTCAAATTCACTTCAGACTAACTTTTTAAAACCATTTTCACTGGGGGATAGCTTTGTCTTGCTTCACTGCTGAAGACAAACTGTAACACTTACAGATCCTGCCACGGATTAGAATTTTCTCTCACACAACTGTTATTCTTCATCGATATTCTTACACTACGATTCGGCCTCAGTTATAGAGGCCAAATTACTACAAGTTCACTTCCACATACCTTTGATTCTCGTCAGAGAAGTGATCAATCGAACAAACGTGACGTTAACCACGAGAGTAAAATGATCTGATAGTGATGCATCACGATCTTGTGAAAAGTTTTGATGACCAAATCAAATCCCTAATAAAAGCACATTATCGAATCCTGAAGTGTTCTCACTGATGATACTTATCTAGTCATCCTTGGAGATGGGAAAGAAATTAGCGAAAACGTTTCATAGAGTAAGTTGTAAATCATTTTTGATGAAGTATTATTGAAGTCTGTGAGGGAATGGGCTGGCAAATTGTCAACAGACGGCTTGGTTCGTTTAGTAGACAGCACGTCTTCGCTTATCCTGAATCGAGGACAAGATTGGAGTGGACGAAGAACCAATCAGATGTCAACTGTCGTCTGAACCGAATGAACCGATTGGATTTGTTCCCTAATAGACCGCTCACCAGGAATGGCCGAGAATAGCAGATGAACCAGTAAGTGTTCTGGCGAAGAGTTGGTTACGACCACCATTCATCGTACATAATCTATCGTTTTCGTAGTATATCGGGATGATTCGAAAGCAGAATAATTCTCTTACTAGAAATAGCCGGACGGATCAGAGTATGATCCAGTTAGAAGTTTGGCTGGTCTAATGTTACAAAGATTACCAGGATTCCGAAAGGACAGGGGTTGGCACACTAACCACCGAATTTTTTGTCAACTTTGTATAGGTGATATCCATTGTAATAATTCCTTATACAAGAATGTTATTGGGTATCACCCTTGAAGCTCATATTTTGTGAGACTTCCCTGAGACCAGATTCCAAAATTGGTCTAAATTGGTGATGGTGCTGATTTACAAGATTGATGGCAGGTCCACTTGTGAAGGCCACATAGGAATAACGTGGTAAGTCTTGCATCCAAACTGATTACCGGCATTATTCTCCGCCGAATGTCCACCACCCACGAATGGTGTACGCGTGAGAATCAGGCCGGTTTCAGAAACATGACCGTTACGGGTAGAAACAATGTAAAGACTGTCGCTGTTTCAACGTTGATGTTTTCACTTAATTTCCGGGGCATCGTTGGAGCACTGCATCAGCAAAGGTGAGGTTCGGTGCTCGTTGTTCGAATCTCGAAGTCAATCTCTGGAGCAAGCTGTTTATCTAAATAAGCTAAGATTGTTGGGATATGTGTTGCGCACGCTCACAGATATACCCCCACTGCGTACACTGTTGTTCGAGGCAGGTGGTTAGTTGCAGGATAGACTGAAACGATCAGCCCATGACATGTTGGAAAATGATATGGAAACCTTAGCCCACAAACTTGGTCGTTTGCTTGATCTACCCACCGGATGTGTGAAGACGTTAGACGGTTATGTTAGGAACCGCCGTCACTCATATATGTGCGTTCGAAATTCTTTCTCATCCACGTATATTACAATTATGACCTTATTTTCTGTTTGTTTGTTTGCTTTGTACGCTTCTGTACGTTTTACTCTCGACTTGATTTGTGCCGCACGGTAGAAACTTGAGCCAGAACACAGAAGCGCGGGATTGATCGGGAGAAAAACGGAACGGTAATATTTTGTTACCGAAGTGTTTTTGCTTTCTTTGTAAAGAAGTAAATCATGCTACAATGTTATCCATAGTTTAAGAACTTCACGTTGCAGTTTGAGAGCCATGTACAATGGTTAAATAGCTCTACGCCCTAGTTTAAGAGCCATGCATTCATCAGCATCACTTGGGCCGACTATCCCCTACCCTGTATAAACAGAGGAATATCGGATATTTTGACTCACACATCTAACCGGATGTTTTTTGTGTGGCTCTGAATTCCAGAAAATCGTGCAATCAGGGTAACACCTCAAGAGCTTACAAGGTTGCAAAATCGAGGGCGTCAATTCCCCATACGAAAACACCCATTGTGATGTCTGTATCACACCGTACGGGGAGGAGGAGGGGGTTGAGTTCCGGTATATGCGACTAAAATGATAGCAGTTGTTAGCTTCTCACATGCGACGAAAAAATAAGTGGATAGTCCTCTACGGATGACGATGACCAATACCGAGATTTTCTAATTGATGCTTCAAATGTGGTTCATTTTGCCGCGGAATGACCGCATAGAGCTACCGACGTAACCCTACGACACTGTTAACGGTATACCAATCGATGTGGACACGCCTGTTGTGAATAAACTGGTCCACATTCTACGACGACTGGCGTTTTCTAAGAGGGTATCCATACACAACTTGTTCAGGCGTTTGACTCCCGATTTGATCAAGTTGGTCAGTTTTTGAACTTGCGTTCTCTGTTCATGTTTGTAAGCCTGTTCTTTTTTCCTTCCCATCCGGTTAAGTACTGGTGAAGAATATCGTTCAGTTTGGGCGTAGACGGTTGCAAACGGGCAACAATGTTTAAGGCAGTCGGTGACATGTACACAGAAGACAGAATGGGTAGAGTTTGAAAACACGGGAAAACGGTTGAGGTAACCAGGGCCCTTAACCTGACTAGGTTGTCCGGTGAACAATTCCTCTGCTTCATTTTTCTGGATGGTCTTCTTAACATGATGTACCGGTTGGTCCAAATGTACACTTTCGGACACTTTTTCAAGACACAGTGATCAGCGTTCCTCATGGGCTCACGTTTTTAAACATTGAACAATTACGGTCTGTTTTAAAAAACCAAGTCTAGTTGTGCGTCAAGTCTAGTGGGAAAACGTACCAAATTTATCAAGCCAAGAGTGGCGAGAAGAGTAACGTCATGCCTGTCAAAGTCATCGACAAATATGCAAAGGGATTCACTCAGTTGTGTAATTACTGAGGTAGAGAGAAGATCAGAAAATTTGTTTAACTCCGAAAGTGATGTACTAGGTGCCAAGTAAGTGTGTTCGGATGAGTATCGAGCTGAATCCACTCAGAAAGTGCGGCTCACAGTCTATGATGTGACAGCTTATCTCTTCGGTTGAGTACGTAAAGACCAGACTTGTTGATTTGCTCCAACTGTTGTTAACATAAGTGATGACACCTCCTCCACGATTGTGAACAACAGTGGGACGGTCGGCTCGGTACGAACTGAAATCATCCAGTTGTGTAACTCCATCGGTTGCATCCTTGTGCAACCATGTTTCTTGTAACATAGTTTTTGTATTTTTATACTTCTTCCGTATACCTGCTGACATCTCTTCGGTTTTTCCCAATGAAGAACGGATATTGCTCGCTAAGATCACGAGAGTCTGAGCTTACCGGAGATCAACTTGTCACCCTGCACAATGTTTCCTTACTCTTCCATCTCGTTTTTCGATAACCCGTTTTAATCTATTCCGAACCCAATTTCCATAATTTACAAAATGCACGAAAACGCATGAAAATTTCATAAATGTGCACGTGTACGACAGCATTGGTGACCTTCAAATGATACGACAACGAGTATTGATATAAAAATCCACAGGAAATGGTGTAATTTGATTTTCCAACGACACAGCGCTCCCAATTTCAAAGTCCTTGCCCTTTCTAACAACCGTAGCGTTTCAGTATTTGCGGTGGTTCTGTGATTCCTACTGGTCAGCGGCAACCTAACTCGGATATCAAATCAGCCAACGGGATTAAAATGTAGGGAGATAACAACAAATAAGAGGTTAGATTCGGTTGTTAGGTTGTGCAAATATGCGAATCATTTTTCATGTCACACAGTCATATCCTCCTGCCTATGATCACTGGTTGCATGGATCTGGTGATCGTGTAAACCACTGGGTAAACCCGGTACGTCCTAAAAGATCAAGTGCATTGGTCCTACACTAGCAATTAGTCTTCATCACTCACAACTGGGCATACAGTGTCAGTGCTTAAGGGCGTTAGTAATTGTTTCTAATTGGTAACTAGCTCATTGTCTGGCAGCAGTTGTTGAATGACTCATCTTATGTGTGTTTGTCTTTAGTCTTATGCGAACTTTCACATTATTAAATAAAAAAGGATCACTTTTGTTGTAGTATGCAATGACAAACGTACACGGTGGTGTTGCGGAGTACATTGCTTAATTTAATGTTACTGAATCGTTTCCGGATATGATAATGATATCGAAGTAGCAGGGATGATGTTGAGAACATACGGTTGGTTAGGAAACATACCAGAGAGTACCAATACAAACCAAGGAAGGCTCACTGATTATGGCGCTTCTAGTTGCCACCCTCACCAGCAACATTGCCCTGAAATAAAAATGACCACAAGCATGGCAAAGCTGGAGGAAAACTAGAAATGATAACAGAAGTATGATGATTAAGTTATGTGAACACAAAAACCTTACTTATGATGATGCGTAGCCCTATATTCCTGCCTATAATCACTAGCTGGATGGATGTCGTGGAGGCCTGACACGTCATAAATAGCCAAGTCCAATGGTCTAGCTTTTAATATCTGTCTTCCATCTTATGGAGTGTCCGCTTAACGTCGACTACTCCGTCAAGGTTAGTGTAGTGGTCTATGGTTACTTAGTGAAGCCGACGTCAGCAATCTGACCACGGGTTGAACCTGGCTGTTGTATTTCGCTTGATAACTAGCATACAGTGATGAAAATAATGTTCCCACATCAATGATAATTTTCAATCACCTGACAATAGTTTCACTCAAGACGTCAAATAGATATGATAACCAGGTTGAATTATTATCGCAGAACGCACTCTAACTGCGATTGGAATGTGCATGGTCATTGGAGCTCAATTCAAACTAATGCACGATTCCTGTGACCTGATGATCGAGCAGTTCTCCGATTGTCACGGCTAAGTATCGATTTAAGTAACCTCGGAGGATGTTGGGCATTTCGGCAAATTCTACTTAACTTCATTACGCAAAACTGAAATGAATTGCAATAAACTAATGGCAAAATCACACTTGTCTATTGGATAGCGTAGTCACCGAGATTACTGTTTAACCACACCAAGCTTTAGTCTTTTCACCACAAGTTTGAGTTGTATGAGTAATGCCAAATCAATCGCGCCTCAGACGTGGAGAATTGTCAGTCGGGTATTCACCCGTGTAAGTATCGGGCGAATTCTCCGTACTTCAAATGTGAGGCTTTACTAGTCAGATACTCACCGGTGTGCGTATAGCCAGTTTTAGTACTACTGTTATAATCCAGAAGGCGTGCCTTGGTCAATAGGTTGTTTATTGGCATCAACGTGTTCGGACATTGACAAAACAAAACAAACGTTACAAACATCCTCATTTGCCAAGTGGCTGTCCTGTTCACTTGAAAACAGTCATCGTCCAACGGAGGAGCGGTCAGGTGGTTTGCAGATCGTCGCTTACCTTATTGCGCCTGGATTGCTGAACTTAGCTGTGTTCGTTAATCCACAATTGTCCATAGTTCTGTCTTCAGCAATCAACTACTCAATAAGTAGTATATACACTCACAACACTACCACTAGCTTGAGTACTGTACAGGGTTGTCATCGCGTTACTGAATGAATCACAGCTAAACGGTAGACAACACAAGCTGGCTTTAGTACGTTTAATATCAAATAATAACAACAACATACGTGCACAGCGTTTCCATGGTTTCCAATGGTAAATGGAGCTTTTATGCTGCACGATGTATGTCATATTGGGCAATATTTTTGCTGTGTTCGAGATTTTGCTGACATGCAGACTTTGTGTACTACTCTCGGACTTCTGCAGTTCCTGAATTGGTATCCGTGCATGATCCGAGCGTAGTACTGTCCGATTACCTAAGTTCGTGATCGCCGGTATCGATAGTTCGTAGTCAGAATGCAGCCGACTCGTCCGTCATGATTGACTGTTTTCCAAATGCCTGATTCCTATCGTGAGCAGCGACAATGCTATCATCCACAAGGGAAAAATATCCCCTATTGTATATTTGAGGACCCGTCTGTACACTCAGTCTGACTGACGTACACCGGTTGGTTGCATTTCAGTTCAATCTTCTGCCTGAGCATGCAGTTCCTTGTTTGCTCCGCACAGCATCAGTGCAATTTCCGTCGAAATTGATTTCGCAAACTCCTTTCCACTTGGTGATTTCATCTCCCACAAGTGAATACTAACAGACACTTGCCTGGATCATGAGAACAGAAAGAACACTTAGATCACGGAATGTAAACAATTTTGTTTACACTTTTCGATCACGAACATAGCAGTTCAGGAGTGATATAGTAAGTGAAATATAAAAGTTGAGTGAACTGAACTGAAAATTCATACAATGCGTTTGTGAGCGGATGGAAGCCTGTTTGGTTGGTACCAAATAAGCATACATGTGTCGAGCGTTTTCGTGCACGAGGTGCAGTCTGATGCATCATGATAAACATCACCTATCTGAACGCTAGCACTTTCGATATCGGATTGCGCAACATTACTCGGAAACACTGGGTCGCCTCAGCTTTGTGGCCCGATGCATTTCTTTGTTTTGCAATCGAGCACCTGTGCATTTCGTGTTAATCCTCCTGGTCACAATGGAATACATCACTGAATGGGATAATAAGACGCGAAGAACACCGTTATCCAAATTTTTTTAGGACAGGTAATGTGAATTTTTTTCCTCCAAGCAAAAAGTAACGATGCATGGAACTGGCAAAATAATACACCAAAGCGTAATACGTAGTGCGTTCTGCGGCATCTTAAATTACAAATGTCGAAGAAAGAGTTGTATTCAAAGAGAAACGTCTTACACAATCCTGGGGTTTATATTTTACCAACTCATCTTATTCCCCGTGATTGTGTCGGTCTTTTCGTTGATTGATTCCGCCTACTTGATGACAAAATCATCCAACTGTTGCACGCCTAGGTACGTGCTTCATTTTATTTTTCAAAGTTCAACTTCGACGGATTTTGTCGATTTCGTTTCTCAGTACACATGAGCATACGGAGATAATCTGTTCGTAATCACGTTCAAATTTCGGTTTTTGGTATCTGATTAGAAAACGAGTGAATCGCCCTACTGTTCACGGTTTCGCAAGTTCACAAGCAAGTGAAAAATTGGGGGTTTTCACGGTCATTAGATGGATAACTTCGCGTGAGACGTAATGTAGCATACTATCCTAGAAAACATTAATTTCTCACGTGAATGTTCGAAACAGTATTTCGCAAGCGTTTTCTCTTATGACTTGGGTGAACTGGGCACCATCTGGTCATCCTCGAAGAGCAGTTTCCGGAAAAGATCTGACCATCCCCTACTTCTGTACAGGTTATCAAGTTTGTATTATGACCGCCCAGTCGATTGAGTAGGAGTGCTGAATGGTTCTTCCGCGAAGCACCTTTTTGGAGGTTTCCTTCATATCATCGCTACCCGGGGTTTTCAAACGATAATCACATCGAACTGAAATGCATCTGTTTCAAACCGTCCCATTAGCTCCTGTTCCGCCCACAAATCATCTCAGTTTAAAGCACCAAACACATTGTTTACATAGAAACAAAACGGTCACTGACGTTAGTCATTGCAACACAACCCACTTGGTTCATACTTGCGTCTCATCGATTTTGTCACTTGCGCTTCCGCTGGTACAACCACTGACCTGGATTTTGGACAGGCGTTGGCGTGCCGATTTCCGGTGCGACTTGGCTGACCATCGACCATGAGTCAGCACATACCGTCACAGCAACCTCGCCATCCTGTGTTTGATTCTCACGCTGAAGACTGCCGGTGAACGTCGCATCGGGCAATCTTCCAAATGGGAAGCGTTCATCTGCCACAGATATTATACCGTATCAAATGATTACTGACACATGAACCAGTTATCATCTTTTGTGATCGAATCCATGCCTGTGTAACCTTCAGCCCATTCATATTCAAGACACTGGCACTGAATGGACCGTCCGCTGACACTAAACGCATGCACATGCACGCACGCGCCTGCTATGCATGAGACAGTGTTTGTGCTGTTACTCGCCGAGTTCCAATTACTCATTTCTGTGTCGATTTCCCTTCCTTGGCAGTCGCATACGAATACACTTAGATGCTATGTATCCTACGATCACAGTAATTCTACGAAAAGACCACATGGAAGGACACTTCAACAGATATCACGGTACAAGGCCACGTAGTTTCAGCGAAGGGGTCTGTGTTTATGTTCTCGATTTTCGTCACTCCCCAAGACTGGATATCGTTCGGAATCGAAGACTAGAATGGAGTCAGCCAAGCGGGTCACTAGACCAATCAGTAGCCAAAAGTTGTCTGAACGGTCCAGAGCCGAATCAACCAACTCAACCACAAAATTCGTCATTTGTTAATACCAGTGAACCAATAAGTTTCCATGCTAGGATTTAGTTATGATCACCGCACCTTATATAAACGCTCTGTTTTGTACCAATAAACTGAAATAGTTCGAAAGCAGAAGATTGTTCTCGCTAGAACCATTGGTCTTATTTTCGCAATGAGCAGTATGGTTTTATATCTGAATGACAAGAAAAATTTCCCCGGAAGCATACGATCGATTTCGGTACCTGATGAGCGGCAACAACCGAGAAACCGGTCGTGTGCTTCCAGGGAAATTTTGTCCTGTCAGCCAAATACAACACCATACTACTCATTTCTACCATCCATACTTGGGAACACATTATCGTTCCGAAAGTTAGCCGTTTTAACGGACGAAATAACGTTTCAAGGATCATCGCGTGATTCTACAAATGAACTCCTTTTCCATGCACGCTCCATACGATTCAAATGCGATTACAGCTGTAAATTGTCATGTTTATTCTCCACTCACAAGTTTATTCAATTAATTATTTGGTCTGAGATTGGCTGTTTGGTTCCCAGATAGATAATTTTGACGCTAACTGTACAATGACAGGGGATTGCTATGAGAGGCATGCATGAATTGCAGTATTCTCATAAACACCCGATGCCTGAGTTTTTGATATCATCACCGTGGTTGGTGATGGCACATTTGCAACCGAAACGCGAGCGATCTTGGGATCCATTAACCGGAGCTTTCTTGTGACATGATTGCAGTAGAAGGAGCATACTCCTTGGCCTCGAAGGCCCACCACACTATTAGGTCTAACCGGAAGCCAGACCCTAAGACTTGGAGTGGAGAACGACATGAAATCCCGATGGTTCAGACGGGGTAACGAGCCGAACAGCAGTGGAATACTGTCTACCACCAGTGATCGGCGATGGGCGGATCCGAAACTCTGACCCCCGAGGTGTATAATAAACGCTCTTAACCGCGCAATCACCACCGGCCACGGTGAACAACTACACCGGTATTGAAGACTGTCGAGGTTATAATGTCTGGTTGTTTCATGTTTAACAGCATTGTAAAATCTGCCGAATCGATGTTGATCTTGTTCGGGATCCGAGTATCGATCTAGGTTCTGTTCTTCACTCGGTTGTTGCTATGCAAAACGAACGTAGAAAGTTTACCTTTTTTCTAAGTCACTTGTGGCTGCGTCAGAATAATGATAAAGTCGTTTTGGTCGACACAGCTGTTGATCAGTGAAGTAGACGGGAACTCATTACTATCACCAATATTATTAGTTCTTGCAGATTTAATAAAAGTACCATTCATCGTTCAAATAAACAAGTCGATCGTGAGCGTATCATGCGTGGTTTGAATTTCTTCATAAAATCAGCACGCACTTCTTTATCAAATCTCATTACTGACTTTTATTGACTGACTGTTGACGCAGCTCAACCGAACTTGTGATCATTCTGTCTAATGGAGAATTGGAACATTTTGAAAGATCTCGCTGTATGGGCACTTCTTCTTCTAAAATCATGAACAATACAATGAACACCAATTTAAGTGTATTGGACTTTTTTCATCAAATGCGGCTTTAGCAGAGTGTTTGCTGAACAATTTCTCAAAAGTTTATTTCGCTACAAAAAACTCCGGGTATTTTTCTCTACAGGACACTAGACAAGAAAGCTGGGAGGATTCTAAATGTTTCCGGACGTTGTTGTCAATCGTTCATAATTTGCTGGTAGCTGCGCTTAGATTTTCGTGTTGCAATCATTCAATCTTCAATCTAGGTGGCTTCATCAACGCGCGGACGGTGGAATGTTTACAGTTTGCAATCCGAAACGGATTGTTCGTGTGCTTAAATCATGTTTTCAGTACTTTTATGAATTGATATTGATGGTGTCTCAGGTTAGTGTTGTTCAACGGTTTCTGATCGCTGAGCTGGTAGTTTAGATCGCAAACGTTTCATCATCACCAGTTGAGGTGACATTGTCAGTGCGCAGGTGGGACAATGTCAGCTCGACTGGTGATGATGAAACGTTTGCGACCTAAACGCCAAGCTAAGTGATCATAAGCTGTTGAACCACATAATGTTTTGTTGCTACAAGAGCCAGAAGACAGAAACGTTTTTCTACAGGGCCGCACACCAAGAGAACTTGTGTATAGAATATCCTGAAATGATATTGTATATGTGAGCCTTAGTGCCGATTAAAAAAACTTTGAACTGACATAGTCTATGTGCGCCGGTTCACTGGGTGACGTAACAGTGTTCTGTTTGCAAGTATCCATCTGTTCCTTCCCCAGGGATTTAATACCTGGTGGAAATACAGTCACCTGAAGTCTCAGTATGATCCTTTGTTCCCGTATTTCATCGAATATATTAATCACTTTCGTGCCTAATTGACTACTGTTGACTTGCCCAGTATATGCATTCTTTACCCCATAATAATCTGTGATTTTTAGTCTGCGGTAAAATTTAAAATGAAATCTCGCGACAGATTATTGATTCCAACACTGTACAGTCTTCCCAAAGTATTCGGGACCACCTCGATTCGGTCGAAATCCTGACGAACGGTCGAATTCCAGTTTATACCGCTGGTACTACTCTCTTTCTCGCTAAACAAAAGTCTCTATTGAAATTTCTTGGCTACCAAGAATAGTATCAGTTGTATAAGCTAGAACTCTACCGTATGTCAGGATTTCGACTGAACTGAGATGGTCGCAAATTTCCCGGACAGACTGTACATCTCCATATCTCTTCTGCAGTTAGTCGGATGACTTCTGTGGAAACCTCTGAATTTCAGTTCAATCACTTATCGCCATGATCCGTTAGAAAGTGTCCCAAAACTTGATGATGATTTACGTAATCTATCTTTATATTACTGCGTGTCCCGTGAAACCATATCCGTCCAGGATTATCGATTGCATTTGGCGTTCCAGCGAACGTTTTACCGAGGATAGAGTTTCTGATCATTTCAAGACCAAATTTTTCATTTCCCGTTTCACGCAATGATCATGTGGTCCCTACCGATACTTAATTGTCTGATCCGACTTTTAACCCAAATAGACTGACCTGTTTCTCCGCTGATTTGCTTCGTCAAACGGAATAAGTTCCCCCACCCACCCCCGCCAGTTTTAGATAGAATCACAAGGCCCTATTCAGATTCATTGACGGCTTCACATATCGCGTGAGTGTTTTCCAAAAGCTGGCCGCTTGATTCTTGCGTAAATAAAGCGCCTCATATTCATCTATTTCCCCTTATTTTTATTGGTTGGATAGCTGACCAATCATAATTTTCACAAAGCAACAGTCATCCCTCAGACCAAACCAGTATTGGTTCGACAGAAAGCGTGATACATTACGTATTTTCGTTCATTTTGAAATAATTGTTCATCGTGTGCGCATCACGGGATTAGATTTGGGAAATTTCATTGACTCGGCGAAAGAAAAATATGATTGTGAGTACTCTGCTGGATCTACGTAAAATGTTTTCACGTGATTTTTAACTTGTATGAATTCATGTGGAAGTTTCTTCACGCGCGCTTTGGAGTGTATGTAGAATGTCAATATGGATGCACTGGGCCGAACGGGTGTTAACCGGTTGTGATATACGTTCCTACCACCTCTCTAAGCCACGAGTTCGAACCCGCCTCGGTCGGTCCCATTAGTGTTAGACGACAGTCTGGTATGACCCCGGGCCTTTATCCGACCTGAAGTACTGCTGGGTACTTCCGTGTTTCCCTACTGGATGTCTCAAGGTTGTCGTTGCTGGTTATCCTTGATCACACAGTGGCGCTTTTTGGGCGTCAACGCTTCACCGGTGGTGGTCGAGTGGTTTGGGGGGGTTTGCTTTTCACCGTGGAGGTCTGAGGTTCGAATCCCGCCATCACCGATTACTTTGGTAGTAGTCTCGATTTGGTTGCCGCTTAGCCCTAGTAGTGCAGTTAGCCTTTATGCTCGTGGGTTTTATACCCCCTCCCCCCCTCCCCATTGCATTCATACGAAAGCATACAATAATAAGTACCGCTGTAATCAAGAGAAAAAGGCTATTTTGACATGGTATGTCTGTCACAATAAGCCCAATCTGTAATATTTTCATTTCGGAGATTTGATGTTTTATCATAACGAATAAAAATTTCTCTCTGTTGTTTGTCCACTTTGCCTTCATAATCATATGCATTTTTTCATGATCACTTTTCTATTTTGTGTCTTCCTTTCACAGAAACTCGGTTTCATCGATACTCACAATCATCTGTGCGATTCGGCTTTTCTGGACGTAAGTTACATTCCTTTCGATTGCTTCTATTCGAATCCCATTATGAATCTGTTCAGTAAAGTTCTGCACTATTTCATGTTGTTGACCAAGTGGTACTACTGTAATTTTAACCAGCCTATTGCTTGTCCCGTTGAACCGGGTTAGACAAAGCATGGGGTGGATGTCGATTTATCCGTTTGGTAAATGGCAGTGCAGTGACGGTGTGGCTGATGCATTCTTATGTGAAACCTTACCCCGGCGATGGTATTTTTGTGCATTCCTCTACTTTTTTCTTCTAATTAGACTTCTTTTTTTACCACATACCTGGGCATGAGTGCAGTGGAAGGAGTATACGCCATAGCTTGGCAGGCCCAACCAACCAGACTCTGAGACCCGGAGTACAAAGGTATGATAACGAGCCGGACGACAGCGAATATCTGTCTACCACCAAAGTGATCGGCAGTGGCGAGATTCTCGCCTCTGGTCTCCTAGGTGGTCAGCAAATGACCCAAACCATTCGACCACCACCGGCCCGACTGAATTAAATGACCGTATTTGTATTACAAGAATGATGGTTACTCATATTGGTCTAGCATCTTTATGTAACAAGATGTGGATGGTGTAGCCACAGTCACGGATCAGCCACTGTCTAGAGCTAACGCAACAGATGAAAATCGCGGGTCACGGAGATTCCGATGAAAATCTTCAATACAGAAGAGTACATAGTGCGAACGGTTAAGTGGAACTCAAATGAGCAGATGCCATATTAGTGTCCGATCATACAACAGCTTCGGTTAGTATGAATAAGGAAAGCCGACAGCGTATCTCATAGCCGAGGGATCGGTTGCGGACAGTAGAACTGAATGCTACCGGGCGTGTCTCTGGGTCGCAGATAGGAAGACGACCACTGCGGCGGTTAACCGTGAATAAGGTAAGCTCACCAAATAAGCGGTCGGGGACGATCAGCGGCACTACTCGAGGATGTGATGAGATTTCCGCTTGGTTAGCGTTCTCCGCTCTAAAACGCCACAAATCTTTTGATGGCACTGTAAAGTGGCGGGTGTGGCTCGCCATCAAATAAAGCTTTGGCTTCGTGTCGTGTTTCACTCACCCTAAACGATTTCCCAGACGAGGCGAATGAACCATACCCAAAGCTGTTACCTTGCAGAACGTGCTTTATTATACAAAGACTAGAGATGCCTCTTCGGATGAAAAGGCTTGATGTGGACTGGACGACCGAGTAGTGCAACAGCGCACAACGAGAATAACCACGGAAGACATCAACGGTACAAAGATTGACTTATACACTCTGTTGTACCTCCCATCCCTCACTTTTGTAATTTTTGCTTTTGCTTTGGCACTATGCTTGGTTTCAAGCCGGTTTAAAATAACAGTAATAATAGCGATAGAGGTGGTGTGTGCAAGCAGTTGTCATATGGTTACGTCATCATTGCTGTTGATTCACTGCTTTCCATAAACTACAAAATATTTTTGGTATCCCTCCAACGCAGCTGTAAAAAGCTGTTGATAGGTTGAACAGCCCTGAGGTTATTTGAGTGTGAAACTCTTCTGTTAACTGTACACTGTCTCCATCTATTTGCACGCCTCGAATGAGTGCACTGTTGGGTGAAATGTGGGCCGTTCTTTTGTCTGACTATTGAATCAGCCGAAAAGCAATGAAATTACTCGAAATTTGGCTCCCGATCCCGATCTGGTGAATTTACAAACAATCAAGTTTTTTTCCGCCCTTTTCGTTTGACAAAAATGGCCATCTGAAAACAATACGAAAAATAACGCAACTATACATTGCTCACCTTGTTTTACTTACGGGTCCGTCGCGACGACGGTTACCACGTTTTTCTGCCCACATTTACTGCTAATCATTGATTTGGAAGTGTTGATCATTCACACTTGCTCGTGGAATATTCAATTGCCTGAACTGACTATTCAAAAGTCGAATGGATTTTACAATGAGAATAAATATGCGGATTAGTCAATCTGAGCACAAACCAGTCTGAAGCGGATACGGCAATCATGAACCGTCGGTTCCCCCAACCATTACCCATACACACAGGAGTGAACTCAATGGGATGTCACAGTTTCATTATGGGTCGCAAAAATTGGAGTGGGTGGTACACATGAGTTCCTGAACCCCTTTCCAGTCCTATCAGATTCCCTTCTACTCATTGGTCTTTTCTGCTTCCGCCATATGATCATCTTCGATCGGCCCCCTTGTCCACGGCATCTTATAGATTCTTAGGGACAGGCACTGGAGTGCGAACAATTCACTACAGTTACAGTACCGCTTGGTTATACTGATTCAAAGCTTAGTTAAACCATGGTGTCTAACAGTTTACGTGTCCGTGAATGTATTTGGCATTGTCTAAAACATGAAGCCCTTCAGTTGTCGTCTATTTCTGTTTGTTTGAAAAACAGTTCTATTGTTACTCATGTGCCTGAAATGCCCATCTTAGAATTTAGAACGTTCAGTTCGGCGAAACAATCATATACCTCATTCTCAAGTAGCTTACATGTTGCATGGGAAACATCAGACAAGTTCGTGCACATACACATGAATAAACGCCGATCTCCGGTACGGTTTTCCCCAGTTAAATTGTCTTTGACTTGTATTTTGTGTATCGAACTTGCGCTCTCTATCCGATGGGATGTTGGATTCGCTCGGCCTCGGTCAGTCCTGGACCGTGGAAGCTGGAGTGCCTGGATCAAATGTTCTTAAGCGCAAAGAACAGGGACCAACTACCATATCCCAATTACCTTGGCTATCACTGGTGTGTGTAATTGAACACTCGCGTTTGTTTGCAGGCGGAATCACGACAAACAAATTTGAAAGCAGTGTCCGGACTTACTTGATGCTCAGCGGCAACCAAATGCACTAAGATTACTTTGCTCACCGATCCCGTCTGTATTTGGCTTAGTCATTTTCGGCGATGCTCTTTGAGTCGAGTGGATAGATATTGTGCCTTGCGACCTACGTAAGATGCGGCACATACACATCCGAAGAAGTGCACAGCCTCTGATTAGGTTGATCTCGTCAGCTTATCCTTGTTCTGAGTATGGATCAGAGGTGCACCTAGATGTATAATGTAAAGTGGTGAAACTAAACTTGTTTTGAATTTCTTCCCCCAGACGTCGGTTTAAGCCGTCACCTTTGAACAAAGGTCTTTCTTTCTTACAATTTCCACGATGATTTTCTGCTTTATTTCGATGCGGTTTTACGTTGCAAATCTCAAGGTTGATATCTTATTCTCCAAGTAGTTCAAGGCACAGTATCTTTACTGCACGAATGCTACCCGATACACCCTTTTTCTGTTGAAGCGGATTTTTTTTACGTATTGCCACCTGCCAACATACGTTCTTTCTTCGAAAGTGGGATCACTAGGTTGGTTCCAACGTGAACGTTTCACCCAAACTCCCCTCCCAATTTACTCCCTGTTGTAATTCATTTGATGTGCAATAAGAAATAGAGCGGCTTATAGCACATAACTTTGACCTCAAAGGGGCTGTGGTTCCCTTTCTATCGGTTTTCTTATTTTTTGCAAATTTATGTCCCCACTGACATCGCCTTTCTGCAATTTTTCCACTTTGGCAAACCACAGGAAGTAGCTGGTTTGTTATCCTCTTCCATTTCGTATACTTCCCTTCACCCAATGAAGAACGATCGACAGGTTTAACCAGTAACAGTTGAAGTATTCCTCCCACGCGTATGAATGATTTTGAAGTCAGACATTTTGTATCCTACTCGGTCTTTTGTCCACTGGTTCGGATAGATTGCTTTCTGTATTGTTGCTGTCATTTGTTTTCACTCCTGACTGGTTCTGTTCGCTCGTTCTCTTCTCATCTTCTTTTGTAGGATGTGGATGAGGTTGTTCATCGAGCCATGGCAAGTGGAGTTCAGGCCGCGATTGTATTGACCGAGACTATTCCGGATATAAACCGTGCTCTGGAATTACGTGAAAAGTACGCAAGTCGACTTTCTAGTAACCTCATGAATGTAATACGCACGTGTACGAGTGTGATTAGCAGATTGGATTTTTAGATGAGAAGACTCATCATGTAATGTGGATGTTCAAACCATCGAAAACCACAGAAATACTGCAAAACTGTTTCATCTTTGTTAGGAATAATCAGCAATACACATCCACTGAGCTCCTCAGCCCGGGACTCGAACCCGGGATAAACGAGTCTGGGTGGAACACCTTAACTGCAAGGCTATCCGGACTGAGTCTGAACGGTTTATTAGACTTATTCACGACATGGTATAGCACCCTTCCGACACTGGATTCGAATGTTAGCAGAGCATTTCCCGCACAGCGAATGACCTCTATGATAGACGACTTCTCTGTACGGGACCCAGGTACAACAGAGGTATTCCGTTAAACAGCTTGATGGTTCCTAACAGGGCTGAAACAGCTGCACAATGCTTCCGTGGTTTTCGATGACCTGAAAGTTCACACTGCATGATGAATCATATTGTATACTACCTGACCTCTTCTTAGCATTGTAGAACCAAACTAAATTAATAATTTAAAAGCTGCACGCAGACTGGGCGCTTCAAATATCAAATACCGTCTTAACAACACTAGACTTTCAACTGTGCTCTGGCTAATCGTAACTCTTTTTATTGCAAGGCGTTACCCAATTAAAAACGTTAAGCTAATAAAGCTAATAAAAATAGACAGAAGCGTCATTGTTTTCCTCAGTCTCCTCGAGGTTCCTATTTCTGATCGTCCGGACGATGTCCTATTTGTAGGTTTGTGTGTATCTATGTGTATGTGTGTGTGTGGGAGGGGGGGGGATACAGTGGGAGACGGGATTATGTTATGGTCGTTTTGTTGGGCCGTCACAAATCTAGCTGCTGTCCGGTTTACGGTGGACCGTCTGTACCGTCTAACGATGCACCATTTCTAAACGTTGCCACATCTGTGCGCTTGGTTACAGTGTGGTTGAACTGGAGAACCATCCAATGTTCTAAAAGTTCGTGTTTGTTAGTGGGCAACGGGAAAGCGTTGCTGTCTATCACAAAGTCAGAACTTTTACTCTAATTCGGGACAAGTTTCTCGGAACCGGTTGTATTTGTCAGTAGCTGTTTCACTAATTATCGAATGATCAGTCTAGTAACCTGTCAACGTTCTATTTATTACTAAACGGCCTTGGTGACAGACGGTATTATATATATATATATATATTTCTCAATGTATGATTCATTCTAATCGGCACCGATAATACAGTGCTCCCATTGTTTTTCTGTTGAAAAATGAATTACACGAAAAATTTAACTATTACAAACATCGGATAGACTGAGACCGAAAGTTTAGTTTGCTCAGGCTTAGATGATCATAGCACGACATCAACCGGAAGTTTGAAGAGTTCATGAGGATGGTTAGGCGACCAACCACGGGGATACTGAGAATCGCAAGACTAACGCCAGGTTGGTCACCATTTACTTTGTATATTCAGAATAACGGTGCCCATCCTCCCACTATGATAAACCCTGTGCTCTGATTTCGCCCAGTAGAGCATGTTGTGGAGAGCCTTCATGTTGCGTGCGTTAATTAGCCTGCATTGTGCGTTTTCGATATCGTTGGAAATCGAGCATCAACACGCGGTTCATTGGCCACGTCGGTTAGTCGGTCATTCATAAAGGCTGTCCTAGTTACATCCATTACTTCCACGTCCACGTTGCCCATCCAAAAACCGAAATCTCCGCTGAACATGATTGTATGGATAATTATCATGAATATTGTTTATACTTCCAAATTCGAAAGCTCAGGCTGTTTGGTGCCAGATGTCCAGTTATTTTTCCTCTCTTAATGCTCTCCCGTAGTCCTTCCTGGTCTACCTATGAAAATTTGTATCTTCACCGCGGCTTGGCTATTAGCAGTCGTGTATCTTTAATTTCCGTTGGATCCCTTATCTTCACAGCATGCGACTTATACATTTTAGCCGGTGAACGATTGGGCACGAAGACTTTTGTGACTACCCCCCCCCCAAGAAATCCCCAGGCACGACGACTCATCCACGCACCATTCACATTCCTCTGGACGTTCCGCATTCAGACTTATCCGCCCACCGTGTAGAATTAGCTATCGCAACTCCACAGTGCCCTATTTAGCGCGTGCTCTGATTGACACAATGTTAGTCGCACGAGTTTCGTGTGAACCTCAGTACCAGCTGAACCAGCTTTTTCTTCTCCAGGATTTTTTTCCACGCATTTCAAAGTGACAATAATCGGTTTCCCTTTTTCCACGGAAATTTGAAATGGGTATTTTAATAAAGCTCTTAATACAATGCAATACAATGCTTGTTATGATGTTGCGAATTCCTCTCCGGTCTGTTTCACAGACCAGTATCCACTGTTTGTTCCGATCCCAGATTCAAGCGTAATTAACCTGCCCTCAAATGCGTTCAAAATCATGCGGTCTCCCTGACTTGATGCGGGCCACCATCGAAGTGTTTCCTTATGCTTTCTGTCTACCGTTGATCTCTGTCAATTTCTTCCTCACCCTCAATCCTACTGTTCAATTTGTCTTTCACCTCCGGAGTGGAAATAATCGTGCCTGTTTCAAAACAAGTTGAATTCCAAATTTCCTCCTGAACTGCTAAACTTTCATCCATTGCTAACCTCTTTCTCTCTCTCTCTCTCTCCTTCTCCCACTATTCTTATGATTTCAAACTATCTGCCCAATTTTCTTCCTCCCTAGATTTAACGTCAGCGTCACAGGTATGGGAATGTAGATGCACCACTGATTGGAAACAGTAACTTGTGACCTCATGAGTTCATACAAGCAGGACATTTGAAAGCATGCTTACTTGGGCAGTACTGGCGGCATACATCATAATGTTTTTGGTAGATATATTTGTCCTAGATCTTATCAGTGGCCAGTTACCATTTCCCGCCTAATGTTACTTAGCATACTGTACGCCGTGCGGTAGAATCCGTTCAGTAATTCAGAACCGCGTTGGTCGTATTAGATCAAATCAATATTTCACTTCTTTGTTTGTTCTGTCGTTCGTTTATCTTTTTTGTGTTCGGCCCATCTCTGACCGTTAATTCGATTGTGAGCTGCGCTTGAAGCTCATCAACCTAAAAAAAACCTTCTATGTACTCTTTGAACCTGATTGGTCACGGCAAATATTGATCTTAGTAAATAGACCATAACCCAAAGAATTCTGCGAAATTACCGAGAAATAGCAACGCAATTTACCTGTGAGTTCCCTATTGGTTTCGCTGATTGCACGGGTGTGAATCCAACTGTGCTGGTCATCAAACCAAGAAAATTGCATGTCTTTTATTCAACTGATTTCAATATTGAAATTGTGAGTATTGGGACAACCGTTGCTGTTCACCTCAGAGCGTTCACTCCGTAGAGGTTTTTCTCGTAACTCACTAGGCAAACTTTTTTCTCATCGTGAGTTCCTCATGCCTGAACGTTTCATGGCATATAATAATGTAAAGAAGACGGCAAGGCGGGTGAGAACACTTGTATTTGGACGACCAAACAAGTTAAGTTTATGAGATCCATACAATCGTTTGTACTAGCCATTTTTCCAGACCGCGCTGCACCAACACGGATCTTGTCTCTGCCTGAGTATTTCGGTTGCGTTCTGGTCAGTTGCCTGTGTCCGTTAGATTGATTCTCTTGGGCACCATTTCTGTTCAGCTGGACCGATTGTCCCGGTTCACGGCTTGATCGGTAGCCCCTTATATGGGCTAGCTTGCTGGTTGCCTGAGACCCGGCTGGTCCGTATGCCTTCTTTTGTCTGCTTCGGGATGCCTCCGACATATTCGCCGTCTGTTCTTTCGTCTGTGGCTCTCGATCGGGCTGGTATTCATGTCGTCCTGTAGCTCCAGCATTTCCCGTTTACAATAACACCAAACTGAAATACAAAATTCTATGGAACTTAATGTCAATCACGTCAGTTCTGCTGCGGTCCATTGGCGATTGAGATTGCGTTACCATGACCAATATTGTAAACTAGTTCAAAATTCGCTAAATTTCAAATCTGGCTTGTTGCTGAATCAGCGAAGATGGTGAAATAAGTGCTGGTCCCGCTAGGAACGCTTCTTTTTTCTGAATCGTCTATTGTGTTTCTGCCTAACAGGAAATAGCAAAAACGGAGAGAACATATTTCGAGAATACTATGCTTTTAACAGCCAACTGACGGGGGTCGGCAAAAAACGAACATATCCGACTTACATAATGACGTTAGCTACAATGGGATACAAATAACACTCGGAGGGCAGTGCGTGAACAAACAAAAAGAAGACTTGATAATGAATTCCCATACGCCATTACAAGCAACGGTGGATAAATGTACGTTGCTCTAGCCTTTGACAGATCGAAAGCAAATTTTAAACAAACAACAAAATGGGCTACGTGTTACAAACGCGAAAATACTTGCACTGCATCGTAAATCGTTTCGGCCATCGATTTACTTTGCGCTAACTGGGTCAAAACCTAAATGGCTCACACGTACATCAGTTATAACAAGAAATTTCCATAGAAATTCACGTTAGTGGCTTTAAGGTTGCAAAGCTTACCATACCGGTTGATATAGGAAGCGAATTATCACGATCGACGCTGTCGGTAGAGCGTAGTAGTCAGGGTAGATGACACCACAATTTTCCAAGATGACAGAAACTTTTACCAGGATGTAACCTTGTATGTGGGACATGGTTTGATCCACACTGGTCCCTATGATGTGCCCGAGGACACGTTATCCCACATCCGGCAAGTGTCCGTGCAAGTCTAATCAAAACTGATGCAGAAGGGTGCTTAAATGTACGTTTTGTCTTCGTACATGGCAGAAATAACGCTGCACTGTGTAATTGTATACCTATTATAACTAGCACTGAGTGGCTAAGCTCTAGGACAATAACCTTTGTGGTCTGTCCTAATGCGGTTAGTGGATATGCTCAAAATTCGGACGGAACCCCATTTTTGCCACTACCAGTTGGTCGCAACCATGACACAATACGAGTCTCTGAGGGAAAATGAGACAATATTTGTTCACATTGGAATAATCCCCGTATTAGTAGAAACACAACATTCATTCTTCAGAATTGTCCAGTTTCTGTAGCAAGTCGGTTATGAAATCATTTTTTACCTTATGCCCCATACCATTTTTCAAGTTTGACTCCCATGGTCACTGCGTAGGGTAGCACTTTTGTTTGTACGCGGGTTGCAGTGTTCTTCCGTGTGTGTGTGTGTGTGGGGGGGGGGGGGGGTTGCACGTGCACGATCTGCAAAGACAGAGAAAGGAAACTCGATGAGCCGGGACTCAGCAAGTGTATGAACAAGCATTGACACTTACACCACCGATGAAGATGGGAGTGGCGATCTGTCCGAGCACGTTACCGTTTGACTTTTTTTGAGAACAGAAAAATTGTTTACTATTACGTTTAAATCCTCGTTGTTAGGGCTAATTATATGAACTGGACCTTGAAGTAAGGCGTACTTTCACACGTTTGAAATTGAATAATGAACAGATAAATGCTTTTCCATGAAAAATGTGTTTTCAAGCTTCTCGTGGAACATAGCACGGAGAGTTATTCTGAAAAACGTTTACCTACCCCTATGAATTCGAGGGATTTTCTATACAAGCGATAATTTCCACTCTGTTCTTGGTTCCTCTAACTGAAGGCCATCAACAACGCTAAAATGACAGTCCCTACTCATCCGAATAGACTATATTTGTGGGCGCGGTACCCCTGTATTGGGCGGAATAATGTGTTCGGATGTTATTCGTTCGCGTAATGTCTTTTTCCTTAGCCTTCTATGACTCATTTCAAAACAAGCGCTCATATCAGAAACAAACCGGGCGCCAAAGTGACAGGCATTGTGATTTGAATCCCGCGATGAAATCGACACCTGACCTCTTTTGTTAGGCTTTTAATGCAAGCTTCATATTAGCTGATACTAACGGCATTCAAAGTTACCTCGTCCCTATCTGCTACAGGGATTAGGAACACATGGGTATATTCTTATGTTGGATTAAGAACAACAATTTGAGGTACTGTTTTTTGATGGTGATTTGTATGAAATTATCTTTTTTCGTATGCGGGGTCTTTTGTCCCTGAAGTGTGTATTTATGTAAGCTTTTCTGTGAACTATCCGATAATTGGTGCTTATATTCACGATAAAACACCGGACAAGATGCGTCACAGAAAATCCCAATTATTGAGGTTTTCGTGGTTTGGCTTTGATTCTCTTTATGTAGGTACCGAGAACCTACAGTTTTGCTGACTCGTTTCCTTGTTATGGTGATAACAATGTAAGCGAATAACGAAGCACGCCCAAATAACCTTGATGTCAACGTTCGTGTCGATGCAAACTAGAATTCCTCATTTCCGACAAGTTAAGTAATCACGGATAAAAAGCAATTATAAACTGTATATTTATCACCTCAATTTTCCCAATTATGAAAGGATTTCTTCTGATCTTCTCATGTAAGCACAACCATAAAAATGGATTCTACCGAACTATTTTTACACTAAATAAATCTAAATATAACCTAGGATAGTTGATGTGGTCCAGTTGATCAGTACAACCATATTATCATACCTTAGTTATTCTAAGTTTACTTTTCTCAGACCATTTTCCTTGGCAGCCAAGATCACACACATTCAACTGTATATCACGCACCAATAAATCAATATAAATAAGAGAAAACTTTGAATAATTCATTGGCGCCACACGACGCTCTGATACAGCTTAACTAAGTCACATAACTCAAACTATTTACCAAGGAAATTTTTAAGTGCATTCCATTTGAATCGTAAGGAACGTACGTGGACGAAAGCTCGCATTTGATTTTACCTGTAATTATCGGATGGTTAGACAGTACGATAGTCAAAACGCAGATGGAACTACACACAAACATTTACGGTCGGATTGCGTTCATTCCGGGCTGAATTGGTGATTAGATGCCAGTTGATATGGCTGTCTGGTTGGTTGACTGGTCGGTTTTTGCCCAACTTCGTGCATTACTCAGGCACACTCCATGATGCGTTGGAATTGAATCAACCGGCCTTGTGTGAGGGTGGGGTTCGGATGCGCTGCACGGAATGACACGTTCTCATTGAACTGGAGCCTTTGTTGCAGTGCGGTTTTTAAAACTTCTGAACCTAAGATGATCCAGTCATTCATGCAGAACTCTCATCGTGCTTTCGAAAACCTGCAAATAGTTGGTCGTAACTGATAAGTTACGTGTAGAACTCAAAAACTGGTTTCGATTATTTGTTCGATTTCGATTTTTCTTTTTGTGTGTATTTTTCTCTGCTAACGAGCCGGATGAAACGACGGTGGAACGGCAGTAGTGCTTCTACAGTTGTTCCACGGCGACTGAAATCTTCACGCCGTATGATTAGTTATTTCAGAAAAGAAGTCTCAGGACCAACGCGTGTCCTTCACATTCTGACACATCATGTTCGATTCCCAGTTGGAATTTTCTGTATGCATGATTCATAACAAGGCTTCGATAGATCTCCAGCCGTATGTGGTTTGTGATAAAAACGGTTCCGTGACATTTATCTTAAATTATGCGTCTTCGAATGACCTGATAAGACGGTGTTTCCCTCGGGGGGGGGGGGGGGGGGGGGGGGGGGTTCAGAGGTGAATGTGTATTCGATTACCGCGACTGTCTCCTCCATTCGATTTGGGACTGTACAGCCCCCCTCCCCCCCCCCCCCCCATATCCCGAATGATCGTGTAAATTGATTCATGGTCGATGCTTGGACGTGTGGAACCTACAAGACTACTTTTTAACTGTTTTGCTTCAATTCTATCGTGCATGTCAAGCCTGTTTTGCACTGAAACCATACTATAGGGATTAGACATCGTGAAATCTGCGGTTGTTCTCTTCCTCAAGTAGGAGAATGGTTTCTACAGTCTGTATATCATAACGTTTCCGTAACTTAGAGGTCGTCCAAGTATTTTACTCGTGATGAGATCAAATCTGTTTTGGGTTTTGTGAAACTGCCGTACTAGTAGGGCTATTCAAGGGTTTCACGAGATGTTATCGCATTCATTTTACTGCATCATGAAGCAGTCTGGTGATTTGTTACTTCATCAGTTCACATTCACTTAGTCCGAAGTTCAAGACGGAGTAGCAATTTTAGCAACGATTTTTCTATTTATCTAGAGGATCTATACCGGCAGTAAGTGTGCGTTTGAGCCAAAACATGAACACGGAACAAGCAATACATGCTAACCATTGAGAATGGTAAACTTTCCGGATCCGTAAGAGGTAGAGGGTAGAAAAAAATCAAGCTAGTTACAAGTTGAGTAATTCGTCGTTTATTCGGTCTCAATTTAACAAGATGCACTTTATTCTAGAGGAAAGGTGTCCAAATGAAATGCGGATGAATAAGTGAAAACGACAAGAGGGTAACTCTTTGTGTATAGGACAAGTGGAGTCCTGGAGTATCCTGCGGGTTAGATTCGAACAAGACTCAATAGACTGATCAACGAGTGTCAGAATAGTCCTAACGGGGGTAGATGAGACACGACTAATAATTAGCGTACCACGGTGCATTGCCTTAAAGTTGTTTCAAAAAGCTCGGACCAATTGTAAGGGAACAGTAAAGCATGGTAGGAAGAGTAATTTGAAAGAAGGAATGTCAGATGTCTCATTACATTTTTATAAGTTCGTTTGCCTCTGATAGGATGTCAGAGCGGTCCGAGCTTAGGTATTAAATTCCCATAGACTCAGTCGGTCCTGAACTAGTTCATTTCTATTTTATTTGCGCCACATATTGAGTACTGTGGTAATATTATGAGGGATAAACAATCAGATCAGCCAGCAAAAGAGCAAAATGAGTGCTACTACTTTCTATTCTGGGGTGCAGGAGAGAGATTGCTTTAGTCTATGTCACCACTCAAGCGTTTCTCCGCAACCTCAGTCGAAGTAGTGGGGGACGCAGCTTGATCTGAAATAATCTTATCTTTGTTTCAAAAGTTTGAGTTTGTAGGGGTGGCATATGAAATTAAATTATCGGGGATACTGCATACTCTCAGCTGTGAGTTAATCGACCAGATGCGTAGTTTGGGCGGCACTCCATGGGTTCCGGCTCTTCTATCGGGGATTCGAGTTCATATGTACGATTTAGCTTGCGAAGAAAACTTGACTCAGGATGGACGTTCAACGCGGTTGTGATATACCCGTCGTTGCTTTACGATAAATTAGCAATGGGTGCGCACATAATTCATCTTACAAATTCGGGAACAAATTTACTGCACAGCTTCTGGGAGGACAATCTGCGACGTTGTTGCGCACCACCTGGCTAGTGCTCAGTGCTTTTATTCCTATATGCTTGTCATAATGCTAGTGTGAGCGTTCTACTTCCTGGTCGTTCAATAGGTTCTAGTTTGTTTTCATCGCACTTTCCAGAATCTTTTAAAGGCCTTCGAAGGACGCTGGACATATTAGGGAGTCGGAAATGACCGGAACTGATTGCGTAAATGCGCTCAGTGGAGTGTGTGTGTACGTATCGATCCGTTGGTGGTGCACAGAGGTTTCGCATGAACAGATATATATATATATATATATATATATATATATATATATATATATATATATATTCCATACCTGTCCGAATTCAGACTACGCCAAACAAAACAAGGTACAATCACGGAGGAAGAGGCAGATAGTCCGAGTACATGATTTGTTTGTGGGCGCAATACTACCAGGTTGCCCAAGCCAGAACAGTTGGTTTTCTTAGCGGTTCACAACCGGAGCCTTCAACCATTCAAAGCTTAATCTGCAAAGCAGCGGGACGGAGCGTGCAGTCCGTAACCTACTGGGGTCTGGTTACTGAATGCTCAGTTCATACGTCCCTCGGATGAGGTCAAACATTCTAGGTGTCCAGTACATCTCTCCGGCACAGATGCCGGTGAGCATACCGTTGCAGGCCTCATACGCCGCCCATGATTGATTTGAGATCAGGCTAAAGCCATCTTCCCTAGAATGACTATCAGTCAGCCAACCCGATGGAGAGGGCCGGGCATTCGCTTTCGTCCTCTCACTTTGGTGGGAACACCTCCACCACGAGAAGGCAGTGAATAGGACTTCCTCAGCACAAACTGTGATAGACGCACGGTCACTTGGGCGCATTTCGAGAGGCGCTCAGGACGGGCAGCCAGCTCGGAGCCTGAGACACTCAGTCCCGAACATACTGAGGCATTTGCAGGCATGAACAGAAGACCACTGGGCGTACATGTGAAAACGTTTTCGACGAACAGACTAGAAACTCCTCTATGCTCTTCTAATATTCCTCATCCAATTTGTAATTTCCCACGGCAACTGCTGTTTTACGTGTACCGTTTAGCCCGTTTTTTTTTCGAGATGTCTGATATTAACTGAAGTGGTTCGTCGGAGGATGTGTTGGGATCCGGCCACCAGTATAACAACTATTGCACTCCTGATTTATCCGTGTCTAGCATCGGCTTAAGATAAGTGAAGCGGGAATGTCAAACCGCTCCAAAAACCAAAGAAACATCATTTGAATAATCTGCTGCATTGACACCTGAGAAATCACAAAAGGAAAACAGGGTGGTCCTTGACAATGGAACTTGGTAGATGGTTGATGAGCTAGGCTTGGTTGAGCACCAAGTAAACTGGTTTACCAGCAAATGTGGCCTCATAGTATGTGCGATATGCAATGTCATCATCATCATCAACAATGCCAACAACAACAACAACAGTTTTTCCTCATATTAAAGAGATAATAAGGAGAAAAGCAAACTCTTCTGATCCTAAATAAAATGTCAGTTTTCAGACGTCAGTGATACTGGATATTTTTGCCGAAATTTTGACCGAAATCACCACGCTAACGATGTGTGCCCTGATATGTAGTCATAACACCGTTGCGTGGTTCATCCTCGCATTGTTGAGTCCAACGAGTTATCAAAGTTTTACTCCGATTTATTGTCGAATGAGACTATCACGGTAGAAATTCTTTCATCTAATTTGCTCATTGCAATCAAGAAAACAAGAAAACAGGTCGCCTGATGTCCGAAAAAGGGGATATTTATGCTTAAATAAACAAGAGTGTTTCGTTTTGTTTCTGGATCAGACGCAGAAAGAAATCTGAGCATCACTTTTGTGGTCAAGTAACTGGATCATTGCTATCCACTTGACGGTCAAGTAGCGCTTTCCCGCATTTGGTAGCTTCACAGGTTGTCATTAGGCTTTATGGTTTGTTTGTATCACGTACTCATGAAAACTTGATGAATGTCTGTTTCGTTTTGCATAGTGCGTGTACGGCCGTACATCGCCATCCACAACACGAATATATATATATATATATATATATATATATATATATATATATATATATATATATATATATATATATATATCAGCCTGAGATCAAGCAAGGTGCCAACGCGACAACAACAGTTACAAAATGGAGAGAGGGAAGTACAATGTAGTAAACCAGACAATTAGTGAGAGAAAAAATGCTGTTTTTTCCGCTTTTCACCGTATATTTTGTGATTGTTTGCCATTTTGTTTGTCGGAATGACATTTTTGTGATTACGGAGCACGAGGTTTCGACACACAGACCGCACAGCATCCACGCCACTGACTCCAATTCTTAGCCATGTCCCTCAACATCTCTAACCAACGACGGTCCTCTTCCGTTGGGCCCCAACCAGGGGTACGGAAAGCTCCAACCGAAGCCAAAGCTGATGCTGGCTTCCCCTCATATATACTTCAAGTCATGGCCTTACCACCACGTTGCTTCTTTCAGCGTTGCCCAGCATGCACGAAGATAATGGATAGGTATACGGCGGACATGTATTGGTGAAAGGTGAAACTCTTCATCATGGTAGCGTCGTCAACTAAGATCTAAATTCAGTATAATTAGTAATACATTTGATTTATACATTATATGATTTTTGATAGAGTTTCGAAGTCTAACTGACCATTGGAAGCATTGAACGGCCGTTCCATCCTTGTCAGTAATCACCAGAACTGCATATCCAACTTTTCCCAACTGGCACTCGAACTCTGGCTGAACGATTGTGAGTTGAATAGTTAACCACCATGCTGTTCGGGCTGACTCTCAAAGGTTTTCCCAACAGTAGGACTACATGAAATAGCACCCTGATGTTTTGAACGATAAGAGCAAAATAGTGATCGATTCCCATAAGGGATAAACTTCTCTAATGAAACCCTGGATGAAACGAATGCGTGCCGCTGTAAACAACTTACAAAGTTCGGTTTCTTGATCTACACAGGTAGTAGTAGATTTAATTCGTATATGATATGATTCGACATATAGTATCATTGTTCAGCTCACCACTCAGACGATCCTCGTTAGGAACCTTCAGCAGTTCTGACAACCGTTAACCATGCACTGGGTGCAGTGGCTTTGGCTGCTATCTGCTAGCGGCAATCTCAAAAGGAATCAATGAAGGAGCAAAGAGTACTAGAGGAGTAAGAGGAGGACTACACAAATGGAATTAAGTCAGCAGTGCACACTGACCGCGTCCCAATTCGTGATAACGTGTTCGATTCGCCATCGGTCACGCAGGATTCAAGTCCCATTTCAGTCTGGGTGGATGTACACCGCTAGTGAATTTTGACAAACCAAGTGAAACAGTTTTTTGAATGTTTTCCATTGATGGGTTGAACTTGGATCCTATATGGCAACTTAGGCCATCCACAATTGATTTAGTCAACCGAAAAACGCTCAGATCTGTGTGCAACCACGAAAACCTCCTAACCCCACCTCCCCAACCCCCTCCTACGCGCCCCTCACACTTCCGCTAGGTGTATCATTGCCGATACTCGGCGCAGAACAAAACGACGTGTACGAAGACGTATTTCAACGAAAGCCATGTAAAAAGCTGGCCCCTTGAAGTTTTAGTCCTTCGTTTTCTGCAATTACTGTTTGTCAGTGTGTCTGTCGACTGGTCATGTTGGCTCTCTCTCTCTCCCTGTGAACGTGGTTCATGCGTTTTTGTTGCTATCTGAACGTTACTCTACCAAGAGATTTGATTCGCTATGAGAAAATTCTGTTAACTCAGTATTATGATTTGCAAGTCCAACGGAGATCTGTCAACTTGTATTTTCACAACGAAACAAAGAGTGTTATCCTTTTCTCTGAATAAGTAATCTATTATGTTTGTTGCACTACTCAAAAGAAACATTTATTTAGTAAACAGGGTTGAGTAATAGAAAGATGGGGTGATATTTTGCTATTTGTAAGCCGAACCGTTTCAGCGAACGAACTTTGTGCGTTTTTCGATCTGGTTTGTCGTCACGGTCATAAATTCCGGCAATTGCTTGAAAATTTGATTCTTTTGCTCTCCTGTAAATGTTCTAATTGGTGTTGGGCCTATTTATCATGGTAACTCAATTAGCTTGGCTGTTTTGCGACAAATAAACAATTTCATTTGTCTTAACTGCACTCAAGTTCATTTTTACTGAGTATATACCGATTTTATGCATGCGATCCCCGGCAGAAACAAGTTGAATGCAATTTGTTAATGGATTTAAAGATAATCTCCACTTCGTTTGGTACTGTCTAGAGTCCTTCACGTATAATTTAATCACGAGAGCTTGTTCATATTCGTGTCTGTGGTCCACATGCTCAGAGAATTACACTATCAAGTGAAATGGGTGCGCTTGGATTGGAAACACATTATGTGCACGTACAACATGTTTTTGCGCGTGCCACGAAAATTCCGATGGGTTCAGTGAAGGTAACCAAATGCGTGTAAAATTCAAATCAGCTTTTTTGTAGAACAATTTAATCACACGTGACGAAAGCTCCACTCAACGTTACACGTGCATGTTTTTTGTCGTGCAATTCTCAGACAGCTAATTGCTGTCTGGACGATCAGTATTGATTTATCTCGCGTCATGTTAGAAATCCATGCGTTTATCGAATATGACAATGGGCTTAAGTGCCAAATTTGATTTCCCTAAGTAGTTCGGTTCAACTGGATTTGCAGAGAAATCGGGCGGTTTTGGCAGCTTTTTGCGCACTGTAGTTAGCTTGCACCAATCGATCTGTCTACTGCCTCGTTTTCCGTCTTTTTACCCCTCGCAAATGTGAATGGAGAAGTCGAAAAAACAGGTTTACATAATGTATTTTCGATCATTTCGTTACATCTGCACACGTGTTTACTACAGTCAATGTGATTGCCCATACAGTCAGTAAAATAATCATTTAAAAACCTGAGGCAAGACGGAACTGAACGACAAGTGATGTGATAGGAACGATCGAGAAGTGAGGGGTGGTAGAACCGAATGTTTGGTCTCCGAGCCGTGCCTAAACGGACAAACTATTCACGTTGTTTGCACAGTACGAATTTATAAATGGGAATGAATAAGGCCTCAGCATCTCTGAGAAATTTTATTTGTAGTGTTGTACATGACATCAAACTTGGTTTATCGATTCACATGTGGTTAATAACATGCTTGCGGATAGTAAATCAGTAACATTGAGCTATCTACTACCAATGTTTGTATCAAAAATATCACCTGTGGATGCTGTCCCGGATAGGTCTTACCACACGTTCTGTGTACCCGTTTTGCACTTTTTGTTTTACAACATCTTATTTCTGCTAACACAGGTTGATTGGTTTTTGGGTTACTTCGGTACCATCTAGTTGTTATCTTTCACAGACTAACCTCAACAGCCAAGTAGCACCTAACACAATTCATCAGTGTATAATTGTGCACGGAAAAAAACAAATCAAATATCTTTCATCGCATAACAAACCTAGTTCTTATTTGTGCTATTCGTGCCATGAGCGGAGTCAATGCCCGTGCCTCCCCAAACTGAGGCGTCTTTATTTGTATGCCTTTACCCGGCGGCTACGATGTCTAACAGCCGATGATGACATCGTTGTGTTTGTGAGCAGGCTTGAAGATGCAATTGGATCAATGACATTTTCCGTCAGGATTTGTTCGCCGAGTGATCGTTCATGTATCATAAAAGTTCAATCTACTTGTGAACCACATGAAAGCGCACTTCAGTTTTGTCTCATCCTCGCTAGGAGTCTTCAGTAGTACATTCACTACCAACCTCAGACTTGAACTCAAAACCTAGATTGAAAAATTTCGAGTCGCGTGCACCGACTACTGCTTCTGGGATTTAAAAGACGTGCACGCGAGGTGATCTGCCAATTAGGGATTGCCTAATCTAAACTGATCAACTGAAGCAACAACGTTCATTTGCGTTTCAGCGGCCCGATCCACTTGAAGGTAGTCGTTATCTGGTAGGAAAATGCAATCCTGTGGTTCACATGCCGTCTTTTACCTTATTGCGTTTAGTCCCTTTGACATAGGCGCTTGCTTTCATATCAATGCACAACTGTTCATGATTGCATCCCGAGGAATCGACTACTGACCTATTCGATAAGTAGTATGCATGCTCCACCACACTACCACCGGACATCCAGGCTATCTTTGAATGGCTTTGTTCCACGTCAAACTACGTGATACTGGACCTGGATGAATATGCGTTGCAAAAGATTTCCGAAGAATCACTTTTTTTTACACACGTTCGATGATGAGTATTGTGCTTAAACTTTATCATTTATTATACGCAAATGATAAAAAATTCATGACACATTGTGAACCGGAAGTAGAAAACTGAATGTACTGATTTGCATGCAAACCAGTAGCATAATGCTTGGAGTAAATGCTTTTTTCCGTGTAATATTCTCTTAGTTGGCCCCCATTTTCAATGGCTTACTGCAGATTTTTAGGCGTACGGTCCAACAGATTGGGAGTCAAATCAGCCTCTATCGGGAGTTCCACTACAGGCAACTGTTTTCACCGCTTCTATTCGATTTGGAGAATTTTCAAGAACTTTTCCCAAACATAAGGAACACATTCTGAATCACGTGCTAGTCGGGGCTGTTAATGAGTGCTTTTTTAAACGTCGCACCTTCGAGTCGTTGTGACTTCGCTCGTCGAAACTGGATAACAAATTAATAAGTTTGTCCAAAATTACTCGGTATCCAAGCTCCGGTTAGACGAGATATTAGTCGCGAGCAATCTTTCCAGATGAACTTTCAGCCTGACACGCTGCAAAAGCATGTACTGTACAAATCAGACGAATTTTGCGAATATCAGGATGTCATTCAAGGAGTTCCGCCTTTATGATGGATCACAATTTACTGTGGTCCATATCATCAGGCTAAGTGATTGTTGCGAGCTCGTAGCCAGTGGTATGAATTTCCTAGAGAATTTCGTTACGCATAATGCGTTTGCGAGATGCGCAGGCCGATCGTAGACGATGCATCCATTGATGAAATAAATCAGTATCCAAAACGATTTTTGTGATGCAATTTGAATCCGTTCCCCGTGCTCGCATTAGGTCGACGAAAAGATAAAGGCAACTCACTCTATTTTTTCCTACCTCGTGACGGCGCGTGGAAATGCACTGTGAATCTATTCTCCTGGTGATTGCCATTCGAATATTACCACGTTTCTGTTTTGTCCTATTAATTTTAATAAGAAGACTATTCTGCCTTCGAATCATCTCAGTATATTAGTACAAAAACGATAGATTATGTACGATGAATGGTTCATCTGCTATTCTCGACCAGTCCTGGTGAGCGGTCTATTAGGGAACAAACCCAATCGGTTCAGACGACAGTTGACATCTGATTGGTTCTTCGTCCACTCCAATCTTGTCCTCGATTCAGGATAAGCGAAGACGTGCTGTCTACTAAACGAACCAAGCCGTCTGTTGACAATTTGCCAGCCCATTCCCTCACAGACTTCAATAATACTTCATCAAAAATGATTTACAACTTACTCTATGAAACGTTTTCGCTAATTTCTTTCCCATCTCCAAGGATGACTAGATAAGTATCATCAGTGAGAACACTTCAGGATTCGATAATGTGCTTTTATTAGGGATTTGATTTGGCCATCAAAACTCTTCACAAGATCGTGATGCATCACTATCAGATCATTTTACTCTCGTGGTTAACGTCACGTTTGTTCGATTGATCACTTCTCTGACGAGAATCAAAGGTATGTGGAAGTGAACTTGTGGTAATTTGGTCTCTATAACTGAGGCCGAATCGTAGTGTAAGAATATCGATGAAGAATAACATTTGTGTGTGAGAGAAAATTCTAATCCGTAGCAGGATCTGTAAGTGTTACAGTTTGTCTTCAGCCCCCAATGAAAATGGTTTCAAAAAGTTAGTTTGAAGTGAATTTGAGCGACGACAACAAACGAGGAAAAACGAGCAGCGGGGCAGAGATTGGCAATGAACTAGGGTATCTTCCAGTCGACCATTGCTCTTCCATTTTTTCTGCGCACTGAAACTGTTTCGCTTTGGAGCACCTATCTTCATCATGGGGAGAACCAAATAAATATTTAATGAACCGCCCCCATTTGACCTTGAATTTAAAGTCATGGTTTTGAATTGACCCGAATTGTTCTCTTTTGAGTCTACTATTAGTTGCGAGTTAAGCCACCAAAAGTCAAAGTAATCTTCTAATGTGTTCGGATTATTTTTGTTTCTTTCTGTGAGTAGCGCATTTGATCGACCCATTAGCAGAAAAACTGGTTTTTAACAGGAACAATAATTCATCGGTAGTGAGGACCATATGATCGGAATGCCGTACATTTTACCGCGGTAACCAAGACCATCTTTTGAGTCTCTGCCGTGCTATAATAACATGCATTCAGAAAACGATTTATTCGTGAAGTAAATAGTTTGCCATTCCAGTTTCACGGAAAACGTTTTATCATAAATGTGCATTACCGTTACCATGGTCCTTGATTATCTCGTGCCACGTATCTTTTCATTCCTAAACATAAGGTAGACTGTAATGAGGTTGATATGAAACATCTTAGCACAAGTTTGTTTGTTCAATGTTTTCTGGCGACTCGTAAAACCAATATTCCCACAGTATTTTCCACTAATAATTGGTTAAAAATCCAGCATTGAGAGCTCAGCATCTCGGTTTGAGTGTTGTGTGTCTCAGGAAACGAAGCCCTCATTTAGCCATACCTTTTAGCGTCGACTTGCTCAGATGTGATTTTTTCTGTTGTTTAAAGTCCCAGAACTTTAGTCTGATCCTCAAGGCCGCGAACCTGTTTCGTTTCATATATATATATATATATATATATATATATATATATATATATATATATATATATATATATATAATCTCATTTGGCCACATTTTTATCGTACGGAGCTACAGCTATTATAATCACCGGGCCCGTATTTATTGATTGGTATTTTGCATCGTAGCACTAGAATTCCTTTTCAACAGACAGCAACGTTGATTGTCACTCTGTTGCTTGCACGCGTTCCAATGACTTTCGCGAAGAGTTCTACGCGGTTCAGAACCAGTTGTAAGACGGTTGGGCTTTTCTCAAGGATAACAATATCATCCACGAATTTCAGATCGGCGGGAAAAGCATTGAACCCAGCTTGGATACCAGGGTAATCGGTTTGCGCATAGTGCATGATCCAGTCGATAATGCCGTAGAACAGCGTTGGCTACTAGAGACGGCGTTGACTCATACCCGAAGTGAGAGAAAAATCGATGGATTATTCTCTGTAGTTGCGTGTTTTTGCGCGCATATTTCAGAGTGACTTCACCAAACCGACAAATTTCAGAAGTATTCCATCCGCTCCCAGTATAGTCCTTAGCGCTTTTTTATCGACTGAGTCAAAGGTAACCCGGAGATTTTCAAAACAAACTCTGGTCTGTTGTTAAGATTTATACCGATGTTCTAGTGAATAAGAAAGGAAAAAAGACACATCGCGGACATTTCGTTTACTCTTGTCGATCGCGTACGTATGTCAGTTTATGGATGATGTGGTATGTGGAATCTACGGTGGAAAAATGAGGGAAATGTTTATCAAAATTAAATCAGAGGTGTTTCAAGACTGTCACATTGATTCCAGCAAGAAGATCCATGTGCCCTCGAACCATCTCGGTGTACTGATACAGAATAGATCTGGCTGTCATGGAGGCCGACATCTGAACAAACTTAACTTGGTGATTGGGATCAGCTCGAACGGCAGCGGGGTTCCGCAGTGTAGCACACACGTCTTCGAGGTGAAAAAGCCTGGGTTCGAACCGTGGGCGCGGCAGAGGGTATGCACCACTGATGAGCTCTAGAAAGAGCGAAACTCGAGTCTGGTGCTTCCGGGTGTAGGGTTGGTCGGATGACCTGAGGTTTGTGCGTGAAAGGTGGACTCTAAAGGACGGTCAGACGAATAAAAGAGATCATTTATTTAGGAAATGCGGTGACCATAACCAAATTCTTGCTTGCGAACTTATTGGCTCGATTGTTATTGATGAGTTACTCTTCTGGGTGGCTGGTCTAATTGCAGCCGGATCGGCTACCCTCACAGCGGATTTGTATGGCTAATACCATGGAAAGCAGACCGTTTGCGATAATTATTTCTGTGTTCAAAGAAGGTTTTCTGTGTTGATCAGCATAGCTTCACTAAACGCTAGCAGTTTTGCATTCCGGTGGCTTTATTGGGCTGAATGACCAAGTCAGATCAACTTGATGACCTACCAAAAGCGGATGCTTCACGATTGATAGCGCTGGATGTCTTGCCAGAATTTGTCTTGTGCAGCCTAACTGAGTCATTGTGTGTGCGAAAGCTATTTTGAGATGTGTTAGGTCATTCGTTGGGCCGAATGTCGTTCTGTGCTGCATATTTATGTGTCACTGCAGCTGCAAGTGAACTCGTAGACAATATGTAATGCGTTAGGAGCAATACAACTAGTCTGCACAATGCGTAATTGGACTGTCATACACGTACAGCCTAGACCGGAGTCCAAACTACGAAGGAAATGACTAAAATAAGATAAACTTTGAAAACCGCGAATAAAATGACTTGCTTTCGCTTCACCGTCAACGGGGGATACGTTTTGCACCGTAGTTTACTGTGATGTTCAATGAACTGCGAAAGGTGGATATTTGATCCGCGTACACCATCACCACCACCATGACGGAAACATCTCCGGACAGGACGTGTGCATGCATCCCGCATCCCACGTGCTTTAAACCGTCCCACCAGCTCCGGTGAGAAGTCTTTTCTGTCTTCCAATCAGTTCGTTCGTTAATGCAGACCAACCAATATAAACGATGCTGCTTTACGCACCCAGCCGTTGCATGCAACTTATTGGTCCGACTGGTGTGGCCAACCAAGCCTTGAGGCTTATACAGCCCTAACAGGATCCATCACTCATTCTATCGATCGACGCAACCAGCCGGTTGTCTTGTTACTCGAGTTTCCGTTGTCTCAAGCCTTGGAAGTAGTGCCGCATCAGTGGTGACGGCCAACGTGACTCGCCTGTCCGCGAACGGTGAATCAGAATGCACGCACCCGCTAAGATTTGTCGCGCACACAGTCTTGTCAGCTTCCCATGGAAGATGGACCAATATTGAAATCCCCAGTTCAGTTCATTCAACCATCAAATCCACACCTCAATGCTCTGGTTTTGGTTGCTACCTAGCAGCGCCGCCAAGTCCACGGAATAATAAATAAAATCATAAGATGCAAAAGCGCAGAAAACAGTGATAAGTGGCAATCACGAAGATGAGGAAAGAGCTTGAATGAAAGCACGCCACTAGCCGAGAAAACTAACCATATCAATCAACTTCTCCAGCAATCTGCTAAGCACGTCGCGTGATTCTCAACCCGGAAGTCCTACAACCCCTACTTGACCCAGTCCATTGGTCACGATTTTCATTCGACTTTGCCGTGTCAAAGAATGACCACCCAGACCAACCCCAAACAACCATCTGCCTCGAAGAACAGTTCACGCGGAGAAAGTCTGTCAGTAGGCATGCTTGACACATATCCCAGCCATCTTAGCCTGTTTAGATTCATTACTTGATCCACAGACTGACCTCGGGTTCCCAACACGTCTAACCTCAGCATTGTTGATACAGTGTTCCCATGATATCCGGGCTATGTTACGATACATCAACACTCAAATGTCCACAGTCTTCGCCTATCTCCTATTCTTAACGGCCATGTTTCTGAAAAAATATAAAAGAATAGAACTAATTGCTTGAGTGTATACTCGACCCTTGGTAGACAACCGGATGTCACATCGGCCTCAGAAATGGCTAAGATTAGCAAAACCAAAACACGCATTGTGTATATACGATACCACTTCACTCGATATCTGTCCACCTGATGAGATATAAATGCCCACGTGACAAAACTTATCTACTTCAGATAGAGCTTCCCCTGCTAAGACCATTTGATGTAGAGCCAACCCAGTCCTAAATAACACTTTACACTTCGAAGGTGCAAAACGTATCCCAAACATAACTACACTGTTGTTTAGGATATCTAGAAAAGCGTGCAACTTACCTGCATCTCCATTGAGAAGAACAATATCGTCAGCGTATTCCAAGTCAGGCAGTATATTGCCTGGGCGGAGATCGATGCCACCATTTCCACACAAGGATAACACTATCTCAAGAATCAGTTCCCCTTCACTTCTTTTTTATTCGGCAGGCAACTTCTTGGCTTCGATTCCAGAAGACGTTAGCTTTTCAGTCCCACTTACGGATTTATAAACCGACGCGTGAATCACCGCTTGAACTCTGAATCTACAACTCGGAACTGCAAATTACACTAATTTTTTTAGGTTACAAACCTCTGTAAAAAGGGTTGACATTCAAGCCACATGAATTCACGGATAGCCGACGATGACTGGGTTGAGCCTCCCACCACACGCGGTCAGCGAAGTACAACATTTTTGGTGTTTACAGGGTTATGAGTGTTTATCACCTCGGACGTAAGTGGCTTGAGTATCACCACGGTTGATCACATTGATGATAGACAGCAATCCGTTGTCTCCTGGGTCCTCGTAATTGTAACGGGAATGCTGGGACAAAGGAACAACGTGAATATCGAGGCGAACGGACGAACCAAACGAGGACCACAGACAAAAGAACAGACGGTGAATATGTCGGAGGCTTTCCGAAGCAGACAAAAGGAGGCATACCAACTACCAGAGGGGAAGCAGCCGGATCTCCGGCAACCAGCACGATAGCCCAGGTGAGGGGCTGCCGATCAAGCCGCCAGCGGGGACAATCGGACCAACCGAAGTAAAATGACGCCCAAGAGAATCAAGCTATCAGCCACAGGCAACTAGCCAGAACGCAACCGAAGCGCTCAAGCAGCGGCAATAGCAATGTTAATGCCGCGCAGTCTGGAATAGGGCCTATATTAACGATTGTGTGTTTCATGACTTGACTTGTTTGGCCGTTGAAATACAAGTATCGTACCTTGTTTTGTCGTCCTTGTTATAGTAACACTTCACTTGTTAGTAGGGCCTAATGTAAGTGTCCACTACAGGTCTCAAGTTTATCGATGCCAATTATCCTTGAGGATGCAGTGTACCTTAGAGACTGCGGCATTCAACCATTCTACTGCACTCGTGTGCACGTATTGAACATAATTTTGGATTTTATTCTAACTTGCATTATGTTAACCATCCATGCGTTTGATTGAATGTCTCTTCCTGCTCTCAACAGGTACACCTGTTCGTTTTATACCTATTGCATCTAGAAACGAACACAATTTCGTCGATTGTTATGATTTTTTCTCCTCTCTCTTTAGTGATTCATGCTCCCTTTTTGTTCTCCTCCCTACAGATATCCGGATTGGGTTAATCTGGGATTTGGTATTCATCCAATTCAAGTAAGTGAATGACTCCGATAAGTGGATTTCTCAATCACGCGCGCGTTTTTGCTCGCCCCTATTCGGTATGTGTTGGGCACTTATCGTCTGTCCCATTGTATTGTATTGTCCATGAACGAAAATGCTGCTCTTCTCATTCAAGGCTGATGTTGTTTACGGCAATCGACTATTGATATTTGTTGTTAATAATTTCTTCTGTGTCCAGAAATGAAAAGAGTTCCGGGAAAAAGACAAAACGTTTTCTAAAACTACTGAATAAGTGACTATCAAAACGTATCAAGCAACACTGTCCGCGCTGGCTCGGGCGCGGAAGGAACTGAGCTGTGCGAAGTTCCATTACCGCGCACGTCACAGACACGAGGCACTCGATCGATATTCATTTACCGTTTTTCATTGTCTACTCGGTTCCGCGGCACTCGTCGAAAATAATTAGACATCAAACACATACAACTGTCGCGGGATATTATCATCCACCCCTGCAAACCTGAGCTTCGTGGTCACAGAAACTCATTTCAAGCACTCCACCTATCCTGACCGATAGTCGGCTATGTCATATATGGGCGTAGAGACGACGTAGGCCGATTAGTAACTGCTGCTTCTGGCTGGACTTTTTTTCCAGACTCTGATATCCTATCGTACTTGTTGTCCACCCATCAACCCAACGTCCACGTAATTTTCTGTCTGACTTGTTTAGTCGCGACGTTTTTTTTTTGTTTTTGGCCCTCCCACGTTCGAACTGTGTACTGACTGACAGCCGTATACTTTGCAGTCGTTAGGTAAATTCCGTTCATGATGATGAATGCAATTAGTTCACTTTAGTGCAGTTCGGCCCATCAGAGTTTCAGTTCAGTTCAGTCTAGTCCAGTTGAGGTCGGGTTCAGTTCACTTCAACTTGGTTAGCTCTCTCAGCATCACTCCAGCTCGGATATGAGATTGAAGCACAAAAACAAGAAACACATAGCACAGAAACATACAAGTAGAAATAATATAGGGAAATAATGATTTCATGTACGACTACACCACTGATCGCAGCAACTTATCGTGTTGTCGAATGTCTTCAGACAACTGATAGGCTTACATGGTGAATCCCAAACGAAATTTCTAACACGTTATTCTTGACCGAATCCCCTGATAATGGCTTTTCATTTCTTTTCACCCTGTTATGAAATGTCCGCACTGGACTACTCTAGGCTCGTCAGATTTCTACCTGAGCAAAGATCGGTACCGCTAGTCTCGCAAATGCGATGCCCAGAATAACCTTAGTTACATAGAGAAACAGAAAAGGCGAAGCGGGAGTAACCTGGACGAACATCACATCATGTGAAAGGTGGTCATAAGCACGACTCCGGGTTTGAATGTTCATATAAAGAAGGAAGATGAAAATCAGTTTCTCACCACACCTTCTCAAACCGGACAGTACCAGAAGACGATAAAACCGAACGAGTCCAAAGCCGTATTGGAAACAGGAAACATTCTGATAATCGGCCTGCAGAATGTGTTCCTGTAATTCACGATTTGTCGAAGGTTACTTATGCGGTCCGTACAACCGCGACGATACAGTTCGGATGTGATACTACCGAACCCACTTTTTCTTTAATTTCCCTAGGAGGATCTGTTCTCTTCTTTCCATAGCCCGATACAGTCGTCCTCTGCCACCAGGCTTTAGTAATCTATTCGCTCCCAAATGTCTACGAGGAGATTTATTGGCTCCGACACCAAAGCTTTGTCTTCATTCTTCAAAATGGACTCGTTTGGTCCATTCGACTTTTCTCTTTACTCACGAAGGAGTAATGCCTATCTGAACTTGTTCACCTTCCGGCGTTAGCCGCAGCGACAACTGACTGATTCCGCCCAGCGTTGTAGGCAACATTCTCAAGTGTGAGTTATTGGATCTTCGGACTCCTTAATCAGCTCAATTACGTTTACTGTCCGTAGATATAAGCAGCAAAATTGGCAAAGTAAAATTTCACACCACTTACGAATGCTCCGGGTAATCAGAAAAATTTGCATCTTAACTCTTCTGTGAAGTATCTTGTGCCTTTGGTGGTTACATCGAATCAGCAACTCCACTGCATGCATGCACGTTCTTGGAACCGGACGTGCCTCGTACTCCACTAGTTCGCCATTATCACTTCACCGGCTTTGCTTAGAACACGTATTACGCATACCTCGTCATCGATGCCCTCGTCATGCTTTGCTAATCGAGCCTGGGTTTAGCTGGGTAAAATAGTATGGAGTTCAGGCTGTGACGTGGCACCGGCCGAAAAACGTTCAGTATATATATATATATATATATATATATATATATATATATATATATATATATATATATATATATATATATATATATATATATATATATATATATATATATATATATATATATCATTCACTGGAAGAATAAGGCTTTTTGGATAATAGTCAATACAATTTGATTCCATTAGTTTATTTTCCTTTTCTTGAGTTGGTTGTATTTCTGTCGCTTCAGAAGACTGTATATTTGCTCAATTCCTTGAAGAGTTTCAGGCTTCCGGGAACTCCCTAGAGCATCTCGTGGGTACTTGATCGGGAAGATAAATCCACCCAGTTTTAGGTATGTTCTTCTTCGTCCTCAGAGAAAGCAGGTGATGTTTTTTGCAGAGTTTGTGTCCATGCGCTCGCAACCTTTCTTCCAGTTTGACTGCTATAACATTTGACCACAAACATGATATTTCTTACATCTATGATTTTAGATTGCTCTTTCGGTCTGGATATGAGTTTCCTCATGGTTTTAGTTAATTTGTGAGTACCATCACGACGAGACTGTACCTTGGCGTGGTGTGACGGCTAGCGTGTCTCCATGACCCAAGGAACTATGCAGGATCGCTTCCTTAGGCTGGAGATGCAACAATGCATGACAGGTCGATGGATAGAGGCCAGAAGAAGTTCAGTGTCTCAACCACACGATGGACAATATCTCGCTCTAACCTGTAGTGAAAAGGCTGAGGTGACGTGACTGCAAACGCGTGTATTCAAAAAGTGAATGATCAAATCGGCACACGAAAGGACTGTACGTGCGTGTGCGTGCTTCAGTAAAGCTAGCTGACTACGGATCGATAGGCATACGAGGCAAACGAGAGTGAACGATCTAGCAGGGCTGAGGAAACATTCAAGTCGATAAACATCTGGACCGAGGCGTACCAATCGATGCAAGCTCCGCAAACCACTATACTCTTGGAGAGGACACTCCAGCGGGTGAATACGGAGAGAAGCAGTTTACCGGTCAAGAATCCTTCACTGGAAGGACGTAGGAGTGAAGAGCCTGGGGTTTCTCTCGACGGTGGAAGACGTCATCGCACTTCATTGGGCAGCTGTTGCTCGCATAAGCTGGGCATTCCCTGGCCCAAAGGATGCTGTGCTGCACACGTTCCGCTTAGTCCATCGAGTTCATAGTGCTGACGGCTGAATCCGAAAGGCGGAGACAAAACAGCATGTTTGCAACCATCAGCTCTCACGTGACAAACCAGAAGTTCCTTCACGGATGCTTCGGTCACGTCCTCGTGCTGGGTTAAAGCCTCCTGCCTTGTGGGTCAGACTTTTGAGTCAAAGGCTCCGGTTGAGGTTCCCAAAGAAAAACCCCTTCTGCGGTGTGGGCAGCCACGAAATATGATCCGGCACCGTTCGTATGAAGGGCCGTGCCAATTTTTCCTACCCTAATTTACCATCGACGCAAAACAGCACTTGTAATGACAGCTCTAAATAAAGCAGTAATTCGAGAGTCTTGCAGGAATCAAACTCACTTCTTAAGCCTTTATGTTCGTTCTACTTGGCTTCCTTCGGTGTCTTCACATTATGTCAGCTGGGGCAACAGGCTGACCTCGCTAAAACTCTTGACACTTTTAAAATGGATGTTTGCCACGTAATCTTATTTGAATCGAATAGAGCGTGTATGGATGGGGAAATGTTGTCCACGTCCAGATATAATCCCATACTACTCATATCGATGTTTGCTATGTCTCCGAAACAAGCATAGAAGACCCCACTTCTAAAATTGCGCTTCGCTCCACGGATACACCCTCAGGCTCTCGCTTCATTCTTCGTGTGTCGAGTGGTCTGGTGTCTGATGCTGGTACTCGGGTTGGACAATGGGATTGCTTTGAGCATAACAGCTGAGTATGCACTGCTAAACTGGATTCTAATCTGCAGTTGTTTGCGTGCAGTTCGGTTGGATGGTTCAGTGCATGCCAACAGGAACAAACTGAAGCGTCCATACTTGTTCGTTGTGCCTGTGTATGCATTCACTGACTGCAGTTCCTCTGAAACCAAGGACGAATTCTATCAGGATTTGTCTCATATGCTTCGAAGCGTGCCCAAGTTGGCCGTTTGGGAGATTCCGAAAGGTACATCGGAGGGCAATTCGCTATCCCAGCCGGTCACACTGACAACGGTGTCGGAAAATAGTGAAGGCCACAGTCGCAACCTTTACCGTTTGATTAGAGGAGCAGTCCACAGAAGCCTTGTGTATGTGAGTTAATCATGGAATTAGACGGCCCATTGATTCATTCTCAGGAACGTCGTCTGGATCGTTGGGTGGAACACTTCAAGGGACACTTCACTCGGCCCACTTCAGCATTAGACTTTTCCAATAGGCCGGCAAAAGAAATGACACAGGTAGATATCACTCGTCTATCAGAAATTTAGGTTATTCGGGAGATAGGTCTCTTGGAAAGGTACAAATCCGCTCGACCGGATGGGTTATCTCCATCGTCTTTTAAGAGTCGTGGCGAAGCCTTGGTTTCGGAGTTAACAAAACTTCTTCATCTAATCTGGGATAGAGAGAAGACATCCAGAAAATGGTGTGAATCGGTGATTATTCCGATTTACAAGCAGACTGACCGATCCTCTTCTGAAAACCACAGAGGAATTAGCTTGGTAAGTGTTGCATCCAAACCGCTCACCGGGATTATTCTCCACCGATTATCTAGCATACGTGAAAGGCGTACACGTGAGAATCAAGCCGGCTTCAGACCAGGTTGGGGTTGCATCGATCACATCTTTACTCTTCGACAAAACTTAGAGCATAGACACACCTTCCGTAGGCCCACAATCTCTGGCTTCTTTGGTCTCAAAGCGACGTTCGACTCAGTCGACCGTACAATTCTCTGGCGTTGCCTCTCGTTGAAATGTGTGCCGGCGACGTTAGATTCTCTTTTCCAATGCTTGTATGCGAACAGTCGAACCCTGTTTCTGAAGTGTCAGGATGAATTCACGGAACTTCATGTTGGGACCACGAACCAGCAAGTGAAATTTGGCACTTTCAGCTGCCTGGAAATTCTCCGGAACCACGTAGCCTAGCAGTAGAGCCTCCAACTCGTCGAACGGAACTGCAGCAAGGGCTCTCGGATATGCAAGATTTTTCATCAACGAGTACAATGAACGGCTGCCAGCTGTCAAAAAGAATGCGGTCTGATTCTCCTTCTTCACATCCTTTAGTATGCTACACCATAACTCGAAACGTTCAATACTGGGCAGCTCCAGGACGCGACGCCTACTGTAATAGTCGTAATGAACTGAATTGACAGTCCATATTGAAATTGCCCTCACCCAGAACTACGCGAACGGAAGTAGCAAGAAGACCAAGGCCGCGAAATAGCACGTTAGTTGTATTGCAGAGCGGGTTTGCATAAATATTGTAAATTAGAGAATATAATTGGTAGACCCGAACATGACCAATCACAGGGAGCTTTTGTCGGACTTTTCCGCGGCGATCCTGATTGGTTACGCAGCTGTGCCTGGCCGTATCACGTGTGACAACTGCTGAATCACCACAGACATGTGCCACGCATTCCCTGTCATGGGCTTCCTCGGTTAACGCTGTTTTGCGAGTCAGGTAGAGGTTAGAAGGTAGGTTGAGATGGTCAATCCATGACATGACAGAAGAAATGAAAACCATGACTGGTAGACTTGGTCAAGTAGGACGTATTAAACTTCCGGGTTGGGGTTCACGCTACTTGTTCAGCAGATGGCTGGAGAAATAAATTGATATGGATTAAATTTCGCGGCCAGTGGCGTAGTTACATTCCAACTCTGTCCCTTTATTGGTGCTTTCCGCTGCTTTCTTTACTTTCAGGTCTTTTTCACGTTGTTTTTATTCCTTTTGCCCTTGACCCGACGATGCTGGAAGGTAGCAACCGAAATGTGAGCACAGAAGTGCGGGATTGATGATTTATCAAACTGACGAGTGGCGGTTCTGGCTGGTTAATCTGAGTGAAACACGATTGGCTGATTCAAATTCGATGCGTTCAGACAATTGTTGGTCACTGGTCGACTCATTGCTCAGCTTCGTTGATTCCAATCATGTCCTCGATTCTGCACAAGTGATGATGTATCGATCTGCTTTGTTTTGTCGAACCTTGCAGCTGATTCTGGGCGGGCGAAGTCTTGTTGTCTGAACAGCAAACGAGGACGTTTGTAGACGTGTTTACCATTACCCTCATCCCATGCTTAGACTGCACATTCTTGCAGGGCCGATTGAGTTACAAGGGCACCAATGTCCATGTTTGCTCGGCCTTCTTCCAATTTCATGTCGCCTACTACATATACACACACACATACGATCGATCGGGCGTAGAAACTGAGACCAAATATGGTTTGGAGACCATTCCGCCGGTCACATTGCCGTCACGTTTCCGCGTTCCCCGTGTAGCTGAAACTCACCCCTCCCCGCAAACACAACATGGTTTCCTGCCATATATTAAAGCAAATAGACTGTGCTGACCGTGTGGAGTTCCAAATTTAACCAAACCGCTTCATTGGTCAACGTTGAAGCAGAAAAAACTTGTGGTTTCCTCTCATTCTTTCCAACTATACACCCAATTCCTTTTCAAATCCGCGTTGGCTGACAGAACTCATTATGATCCAAACTGCTTTTGCGAGGATATCGTTTTCGGTGGATTCCAGTCGGAATTCATTGCGGTTTGTTTACATACAGTCTGCCCAGAATATTCGGGATCGCCTCACTTCGATCGAGATCCTGACATATGGTTGAATTCCAGTCTATACAACCGAGCCTACTCTCATTGGCCAAAAATATCCAACAGACATCTTTGTTTAGAGAGAGAGAGAGAGAAAGTAGAATCAGTTATATAAACTGGAATTCAACGAAATTGATGCGATCCCGAGTATTTTGGGCAGACTGTACATGACATATATTGCCGGTATTTTGTCTGGCATGCAGTTGTCAGCGCAAATGTAAAATCAATAGATTAGTCGTCCTATTTATCTTTCTTTCAAATCCATCCGTCCATTCTTGTCATCTCACAGAAACGAAATGATGGGTCGAATTTACCGCGATCTGTGGTAGCTAAGGTGAGTTCTTACGTGAGATCAGAAAAGGAAACGTATTTGACGATTTCTCCACAGGATATGGATGGTTTTCGAGAGCTGCTTCAAAAATATTCCGACTTGTTGGTTGCAATCGGTGAGGTATGTCGTTAGAACTGTGTCATATGCGCCGACGTCCTGTTGCGCTAATGCGTTTAGCGGTTCAAAATACTGCTAACTCTGAGGATTCGAATTCATTTGATCACCCCCCCCCGCCTCTGCGCATTTGCTACACTTCCACATTTAGGTCGGGCTGGATTTCACGCCTTCGATCTGTGCCACACCGGATTCGCATGAAATTCAACGCCACGTTCTGAGCACACAAATTCGGTTAGCGAATCGATTCAACCTGCCACTGTGAGTTAACATGCATATGAAAGATTGTCAATGCAACTGGCAGTCTAGATGGTTATTTTTACCGATTGGAACGAGACTGGGGTCGATAGCACACGAGGCAGTGACAACTTTTGGATTACGGCTAGATGCATTGTAGATATCGTTGCCAAACCAAAGTGACATGATGGTGGCTTAACTAGCCGATCGTGATTGATTAACACTCGGCAATCGGAATTGTCATCATATTTACTTGAAAATGCAGTTTAGGAGGCATACCCTGTGGTGTCAATGACCTTCTTGATTGTCAAGACTAGCCAGCAACCAACATCCTGAGGCTTGAATTGAAGATCTATATTAGGCCCTAGCAATTCAGCCGTGATTGCAGTGAAAAGGCCGACTTGATGTGACTGCAACCGTGTACACGTGCGTCAGTGGCGTCAGCTGATTAGACAGCGATAAGCGTGCAAAGAAAACGAGCATCAATGGCACAGCAGAGATGGGAAAGAATTCAAAGTGATAGAACGTCCGGACCGAGGCAGCCATGCATGGCGTAAAAGTCAATACAAGTTCTGCACGGGAACGACTCGAACGCCGCCATATTGGTCTTGTAGAGCATGTATTTTTTTTATTCCGCCGGGTGATCACATACTGTCACCGAAATTACTCACACGGTTGTGCTGATCCTAGTGCTTTACACGCAGTCCGTTGATTTACTAGCAGTTCTCCCTGACATATAAGTTAGCAAATAGGATGGAAACGCATCGTCGAGAACAAATTCCATGTTTCTCAAAATCAATGATGTAGTTCACTGTGGCTGTGCAGAATAATGTGGAGTATCCAGCTCCCTCGACGTTGAAACGCTCAGTCACATCAGCAACGAATTGGACCATACATTTCGCAATAATATTTTTCGATCCAACGCCAAAACCATTGGCTTTCGGTGGACCGACGCTTATCATGATGCATCAGCTAGCACCATGCTCATAGGAACGTTTGAAACAAAATGTCCTTTTTCCTTGTCGTCGCATGCTGCGTTGTGGAGATCATGTCGATTTTCACGCCATGCGGGACTGCTTTAGTCCGGACGTTCTATCAGTTTGAATCTTTTCACGTCTCTGCTGTGCCATCCACGTATGTTCGCCTCGTACGCGCATCGATCCATAGTCAGTCGACTCTATTGGCGCGCACACACGCCTTCACGATCCTTTCGTGTATAAGTTTGATTGTTCAATTTTTCTGATAAACGCCTTTGCAGTTAAGCAACGTCCACCCTCTCGTCACGTTTTCTACAACAAATGGAATCGGTATCGGGGTGGGGGGTGGGGGGTTCTAACCTCGTACCTCTCGACCATCACCGATCAAGCAAATGCTCTATTCAGTTCAGTGCGCTTGCCCAATTCTAGATGTTGCAAATCAGACATTTTAAGCTAAGTTGTTCACAAGTTGGTTTTCTGAACCGTGTCGCCATGTATTCGACCGCCGGATTGCCTGTTCGATGTAACTTAGGGTACCAGTATTATCTTTATCGAATAGATTTACTTATCTGTGGTTGCTGTAAGAATAATAGGCAGAAGATGCTCAGTATTTTTTAAAACTGTCGTTTTTGTAACTCTGGTCGGTGATTTTCACAATCTTCCGATTGCCGGGCTCAGCGTTTTTACCCCGAAATTTTCATCATCCGTTCGCACTGATGTTACTCAAACTGAAATGAACTCCGAATCATGGCCACGGTTCCGAAGATTGTAAACAGTTGTGTGGTAACTCTGCAAGAGCTGTGTGATATTCCGTTTGAGCGTATTGCGGTGGATCTCATCCGAATTGGTCAAACTCTATTGGGCAATCAGTGCGCAATAGAAATGACATTCACATGAAAAGCTTAATGTGTCACTTCTTTTCCTCTACCTTCATAATGTCCTTTATCCTGCATTGAAATTAACAGCGGTGAAACAGCATCCATCCAGAATTCATAGATATTTGGAAGTAGGCATGGCAATCAAAGCGCAACGACTTACGAAACATGAAAGAAAACTCCCCGGATGTTATTGGTTTGTGGTTCGCTTTTATGTTATGTTTGTAACAAAAACACACCTGTTTGGGCTTTAATTGCAGTTTATTACTTTGGGAAAAATTGCGAAGACAGTTGTCCGTGTTCTTGGTTGACCGGCGGTCTGAACCCCTGGCTATCAAATCGGAGATAGCAGTTCCAAACCCTGTGAATGTCGGTAAAACTCTATGGCAGATACGGCACTTTGCTGGCTACGCGTCCGTGGAGGTATTAATTGATTCACTGTTAGTGCGTAGCCTCAAGTCCCAATGCTGTCTGTCATTTGTGCACAAGCATCACAATAGGAAAACTTGATCTAGGCTTCCAGACTACCTTCATTTGATGACGTGCTTAGGATCTATCCAACTATTAGGTCTGCCCGAGCCGTCTTTGATGATGTGGATGAACACACTAGCAAATCCCAGTTATATTTTGTTTAATTTCTTAGTCATTCGTTGTTTTACTTTTTACCATCTTCCAGAAATGTACACTCCCGGTCGGCATCAAAGCCAACAATTGAATTGCTACGATCAGAAGGTACGTTCCCGTGTCGAATTTCGGTCATGTAGAGACTCAGAATTGTGAACAATCCCGTTCCTGACAATCTACTGAATTACATTCATCAAGTATGAATAGTACCTAGTTCTATATTATTTTTATTTACGGTCGAACACAGAACATTTACCGACTGAATAGGGACAACAGGATCACCTTGATTAACGGTCTTGTGCGATGCATTGAACTTCCCGGACAGGGTTCACATGATCATTTTAACCAGTGTATTAGCGACATTAAAAGGCTTGACAGTGCGTTCTTTTACTCACACTATTTCATCATCTACCTCCTAATTCACGTGTGATCTTTATCTAAAGTGTCGGTAATCCCTGTGCGACCGCAGTTTCGAATCAATGCCGCTGCAAACTTTACACCGCCCATCGGTGGTTGAATGGGTTAGATGATTTGCCCACTTTGAATGTCAAAAGTTTGGATTCCGATACCGTCAAAGACAAAAAAAACTACTGTCGCCCGGTTTGTTACCACTTCTGAACTGTAGTAATTTTATGTTTTGACGCTTCAAGTCTCAGGATAGGGTCAAGTTGTCGGTTATCCCTTAGAGTGCCATCGAGGATATGAAGTGTGCCCCTTCTACCGCGGTCACCTAACTAAACAACGTCCAAAGTGAAATTGAAAGGACTCGGCCAGGTATGCATGCAAACTGGTCAGTGTCTGAGTTGTCTCAGCATCCAAAATTGGTGCTCTACGGTGTGCTACCTACCCTAATAGGTACTAGTCAGAAATCAGAATCGGATTTGAAATATGTTCTCTGTATTGCCGAAATTAAATATGAATTAAATAACAACAGTTAAATAGCAGACACTTCATCGATATCACCTAGCATTGCTACGAAGTGGTCTCTATCTCCTTTCCAAGCACACCAGCAGTATTCATTCAAGTTCCCTGAAGTAAATGTTGTGGAACTCCGCGATTTTTCTTCAAAGTTTTATTCTTTATGTTCAACCAAGTCCTATCGGTTTGCTTGGTGTGCGCCCCTGTATTCGGAACAACATAATTTTCCTGGTGATCAACTGTGTGATCGTAACCAGCTAGAACGAGTCGCCGATATACTGGCCATTCATCAGAATGTATTGTTGGTTCTACTTATACTTCGCGTTCAGTGACTGAGATCAATATCGCTGCATATAGCTTCTGTACTCGAACATAATTCACCGACCCACTGGCCGTCAGTGCGCGAGCCATGGTTCTCACACTTCTGAACTGGATCGTCATCGTTTTCTTTGGCAGGTGTATCTTCACCTGAAAAACAACCACCCCAACCCTAAACTTACTTAAGTACAAAACTCTCGTAACAACATTTGTGAAAGGTATTCTAAATTCGGAGCAGAAAATGTACGCAGGAATTATGTTTTAGTGGCACCATAAAATCCACACATAAATTATTCCATGAAGGTGAATCGATCCAAATTTTGAATGTCGTCTACTTCTGTGTGATTTGGGCATCCCACCCCCAACCACGCTTTAGTGCAGCGTATGCTCTACCAGATGAGTGATCTACCCGGATACATCGGAAAACCTAGCCCGGAAGGGTCAGAATTTGAGTTATTTGTTTTGGTTGACATTTCGTAATGAGATTTTAGAGGTTAACCGGCGTCGCGAAAACTTCCCTGAAACGTGTCGAGCTGAGTCAAAAGATCAACACATCGGCCGTGTGAGCATTGGAAAACATGGTTTGATCTAACTTGAGAAACAAAATCCAACCAGTCAGATCCCACGAGGAAACAATCCTACTAGATGGGCACGTCCGAGTTTATTTTATTTCCGGTGCAGATAACCTGTTGTTCTCATACACCAGTGCACTATTTGAAAAGAGAAGTCAGAATCACAATGTGCAATATTGTGATTCTGAGTTCTCTTTTCAAATTCACTACGGGGAACGGTTGTTTCAACTTTCTCAATGCACTATTGTCTGACATCCAGTGCTGTTACGATCTGATTTACGCTAACAGGCTGGTACGATAATAGATGCAACGGTGATCGGGGATCCACAACGGGTGACCTTGTGGTTCAGCCAATAGATCGCCGTCGTTAGACCAGAGTGCATAGTTGGCACCTATGCATTGATTCGAATTCTACCAAGACCGTTGAATTTAGGCATTTATATCAATTCAGCATTCAACAAACCTGCCAGATCGAAGCTCAGAGGACTTGTGTGTGTGTGTGTGTGTGTGTGTGTACGCTTGACGTAACTAAACTGATTTTCGGACGCACGCCTGTTAGTATGCTACCTCAGACTCCAAGTGCATTCTAATGACTTTTAGAAGTTACAACTATATTCAAATTATTTTCCAATTAAGACGCCGTCGCAGGAAGGCCTACTAAACGTTGCGTGTGTTTCAACTAACGTCGACTAGTCTACATGCTTCCGAGTCGGCAAGTTTTTCACCACCAACTAACGATCACTAGGACTGCACACCCCTATGGTTCTGAAGGTGAACACGGAAGCACCACAAACCTGACCACTAGGATAACAACTGAGCTTTCTGCCCCCGGTAAACGTTGTCATCATTTTCTCTCTCTCACACACACACGATCTCGTTAGGTGCGACACGGGTTCAGATGCATGCGTTCGATGGACGTCCGTCTCAAGCCCTGATCGGTGTATCCGCCGGGTACTACTTCTCCGTTCCACCATGTGTACTTCGTAGCAAACAGGTAATTCTGTTCGTTTGGAAGAGTCATTATTAATATTGTTACTATTATTATTATTATTATTATTATTATTATTATTATTATTATTAATATTAATATTAATAATTACTATTGTCTAATTGCAGTGATAATTCTTTGCAACATTATCTGGTTTTGGGGCAATTCTCGTTGTTTAATTACTAGTCCGAAACGTAAAAATAACTACGTAATTATTTATTAGCCAATACCCGCTCGATCGATTATCGATCTTCGATTTCCGTGATCGTTCAGTTTGTTCAACTGCTGACGCCGTGATTCAGAGTTCTGATTTTGGTTACGATTGTAAATAATCACCTACCGGTATTCTCGAAGTTCAAATGAGTTGGCAGTTTTTCGGAATTAGTCCCTTTTATTTTTTATTACATGCTGGCGCATAAGCGCAGTGCAAGGGATATAACCCATAGTGCCAAAAGCCCATTGCACCGTTGAAGATAGCCGGCAGCCTGATCTTGAGGTTTGCAGTGGCAGAGAACATCTTCAAGTCCTGGTAGGTCAACTGTGATAACGAGCCTAACGACAGTGGCTTACTGTCTACCAACGAAGTGATCGGCAATGGTGGGATTTGAACCTCCGCCCTCCCGAGTCGTAAGCAAACGTTCTAAACCGCTCTAGCGCCGTCAGGCTGAACCCCATAATGCAAACATTTCACGTTACCTACACGTGTGTCACATTAGTAGTCCGTGAGCACGATAACATTCCGGATTGGTTTTCCTTTCACTAATGAATAATTCACGGAAAACGTCTGAAATTCAGAACTTCGTCTGCAGACCACTAACCAACAAACGCGATGAGATGTGAACCGCGGATAGAGAAATCAAAGGTATTCACTTACATGCAACCGTGTGCCATGATGAACGACATATGCATAGTATTGTTTGGCTTATATTCTGTTGGTTTGCCTTCATGTTTGATGAATTGTTCCTCTAGCTTTTCAAATGTAGGCTTCAGTAGTTATCACATGCTCCAGTTTATGCATCACCTTCACATCTAACGGTCAAAATAGTGAAAATGCATTCATTCCTTTCTTTAACAGTATGAATATATTTTTATTCGCATTCATAGCGCCTGTTTTGTTATTTCTCTGTTGAGTCGAATCTTGATATGTTTGCACTGTTCTGCTTTTTTATGGGAGGCATGCATGTGGTTGTTACCTCAGTAGAGAGAACGGCCCACAGCAAGGTTAGCTGTCGATTCATGGATAATAAAGCCCACTGGAACAGACTGTTTGCATATTTTCGACATTCCCTTAGTTCTGATGTGCAAGCATCGTCTCTCCGATAAACCGAGAAGGGTCGGAAGCAAACAAATATTCCTCCTACCGTGAATAAGTGTGCGTACTACTTACCTAGTCAGAAAGTAGTTGATTTCTCAAAATAAAATTATGGAAGATAGTGGATTGATAATGAAAGCGACTACGTCAGAGGAACCGAACGCATTAAGGTAAAAGAAGGCATTCGAACCACATAATTGTATTTTTCTACTCGATAACGGCTGTCTTCAAGTGGACTGGACAAATGTTATGCAACTAAGCATTGTTGTTATATTTGATTGATTTTGATGGCCAGCTGTGCATAGAAACCTGGTTGTGAGGCACGTCTTGTGTGCCAGCTCAAAACAAATCTTATGAATTATTAGAAAATAATCAGGCTTTACTATTCATTGTCCTAGTCCCGAGGATGCGGAGTTGGTAGAAAAATGTACCAGCTATAAACACGGTAGTGGGGGAAAATTCTGTCACACACACATGTAAATTTGAGAAGGAATTCTCAATCATCAATTCTTCTTGGGGCTATCACCGAGAATGATTCCGTTCTGTTCTAATAAAGATTGTTCTGATTTAGACCGATGACACTCGATCATTCACGAGCTCGCCGATTAGCATCGCGTTCACGTGACTATCCAGCCCCAAACTAAATCTGTCACTGTAAATCTGAATACCTACAGGGAAATCAAATATGTATATTTGTATTCACAATTTTTTGTTTGATGCTGTGCAAGGTTTACGCAAATTTCGATAAAACCGTGGGCTAGATCGGCAAACTGAGTTTTTCGATATCTAGATCATGTTTAATGTCAAACTTGTTGGCACAATCTGCTTGTGATTTCGTCCAAGTTACATGAATAATATCGATTAGCAAGTTCATATGCCCTCAAACAACCGTCAGCACACAGCCGATACCAATACATTAGGTTCAGAAGATATTGAAATTATCGTCCAGATGATTAGTCATGACAACAGTGTGTGAGTGAGACTGATTAAGTCTGATCATTAGTTCGATAACTTTGTCACGGTGATGGGATATATATATAAACGAACAAGTGGAATTTTGATGCTATTAGTATAGTAGTGTATCTGGATGATGGAATGAAATTCCCCCGGAAGCTCACGAGCGTTTTCGTGGCTGTCGCTGTCTATAAGAAATCTGTACCCGGTACTGTTACACTCTTAAAATGAACTCTTCGTCCACGCACGCTCCTTACGAATCAAATGAGAATACAGTTGTTAACCAATTGTGGAATGCTCAAGTACTGTGATAATCAGTCAGGAAAGTATGAGGCATGCATACCTGATGGGCGGCAACAACCGTGAAACCGGTCGTGCGCTTCCAAGAAATTTTTCGTTATTATTCAGATGCAGTGTAATACTACTTACATCATGAGCCAAAACTTGGGACCATATTTCCTCGTTCCCAAGGTTGGCATTAATTAGGCGACGAATCACGTTGTGATTCTAAAATTGGGATCCTCAAAAAAATAGAATCACCAAATATATTCAACAACGAGACGTGCAAACCAACCAAGACCAGCGAGCACATAGAGATGCTCAGTGGAAGATAGTAAGAAAGGAAGACGGCATCAGCTATCACTGAAGAAGCAGCTACAGTCTTTTAAGTAGAAAAGTCAAAATTAAGTTCATTGAATGACCCCTAGATTTTGATATATTTTAATTTACCTGAGTAGTATTAGGATATTTGAATTGTTCGTGAATATTCTTCGAAATTACCTGGATGGGAAAAGTCGTTCACCCCGGCGGGTTTTTTCGAATGTGGATCATACTACTTATACGGCCAAATTACATCAGCACGTGGTGTCCGTCACAGTGAACTGTGAGTCGAACCCCTAACCTCTAGGCCATCCGAACTGGCTCTCAGCGATTTGCTGAACATGTAAACTATCTGAAGCATAGAGCTCTTCCGCCACTGGCTTTCAGTGGCATTAATCTATTGTCGACACAGAGGTTGACTTCTGTGATGGATGAATTCTCTGTACATGCTAAAGTACAACGAAGGCATTCCGATAAACGACCTGAAGAGCTTGGTTGTTACATGAGTGCAAGCATCAGAGGATTAGATTTCATATATTATCATTCAGTAAACATGATCAACATCCAGATCGCTCATCTATTGAAAAGCTGACCTGTACAGTTGTTTCATTCAATTTGTTAGGAATAACCATCCACTGGGTCCTAACTGGGAATCGAACCCGGGTGGCAGGATTCTGAGGGGCATCAGTTACCATCGGGTTATCCGGGATTGTTTTCGACGATTTTTGTTTTGCGTTTGCACTGCATGATATGCAGAGCTCTTCCAGTACAGTCGTTGAATGGCCAGAAAACCGTCACCCGCACATCGATCGACTCATGTTGGACGTCTTGTCCGTAGGAACCCAAGCGACGAAAATCGAACCATTGATACCTAGTCCGGATAGATATTTCGTAACGTGTCTGTGTGTGCGACTTACAATCGTACACTCCGGCTGTTCGAAGCCCAGTTGTGATGATTCCTAACACACAGGGAGAATACAGCTGAATCGTCTCATTCAACAACAAAAACAAGCAGCACGTAGCAATGTTGTTATGCTTAGATAGACTCGATTAGCCGGGACCAATGAATACCGCGCAGTCATACCGCATAATAGTATTCCACCACGAAGACTCGCGTCTCCCAGGACTGGTTCACCGTTCTGGTACAAAGTTGGCGTTCTTGTTCTTCGACCTACTCGAAACCACAGACACTGAAATAGAAATGGCATAAACGTCTGTCTAATCGATTTAAATTAGTCTGACTCAGGCGTTGACAGGTCTCCTGTTGACGGCACTGAAGGCCTTATTTGTCTTTGTAGAGTGTCAACGCCTTATCCGAATGAATGCGTCATCGCCATCACCCCCACCTTTGAAGGGTATGCATCTTTTCTCAACACAAACGAGCGTACCCGAAATAGTCACATCATATCGTGCAGCTTTCATAGGAACATATTCTAAGGAATATTATGCAATATACTAGCCATATGCCGTTCTGTTTATCATGTAATCATCCACGATATCGTCTCGATTCGAACCCCAAACCAAATATTTTTTACGCTTCCACCAAGTGAATTTCTTTCTTGGCTCGTTGCATGCTTCGCAATAATGCTCGGCCAGGATCGAAACGTACCATGGTAACACTGTCCCCAAAGCTTCCTGGGTTCTACTCGTAAGCTGACCCATGGGCACCGAAAATCGATCTGTTTATTATACGGTTAAATGAGGAAAGTCTCTCCTTCTCTCACACAAGCAAATCACTTCACCTTTGAAAGAGTGGTGAAAATGACCGAATAAATCAGGTCGAATCGACTCCGGCGGAGAAGCATAGACGTCCACGTCTGGGTTATTTCTAATTAATTTGGTTAGCGTTGGCGAGATCTGATAATATGGACAAATAAAGCTAACCTTGAACGTGATTGACCCTCGAACTCGAGGGTTACGAGACACCTAGTTGAATTGAGTCTGTCCGATCTGATCTACTAATCGTGGCTTTGGTAAAAAGCAGACAGCATCGTTACAACTTACTGAAGATGAGACGTTTGAAAAGTTTTGGAGTTGTTCGAATAAATGAAGCGACACATCACAAAAACAATTTAACTTTTTTACTGTTAATCGTGCGAACCGTCTGCGTCTCTTGGTAGTACATTCACAGTCTCATTAGGAACGCACATGAGTTTGGGGGCGCAATGGTATGCTGGATCGTTGCCACCCTTTATACGTGTTGCATGTGGTAGATAAACCGCTAAGTCGTTTTTTTACATACCGTTAACTAAGAACCGGTCGAAAACTAGACTGGGTTATAAGGAATGCGCTTTGAACAAATGAACATTTCTCAAGAGAAGGGTATCGATTACCTTTTTGTCCTACTAATCGTATATTTGTGTTTTTTTTAATGTGATATGAAGGTTTTGACAAACACATCGCCTATAGACAGTCTGCTTTGTTTAGCAGACGGTACGTCCTCTCCCGTTTAGAATTAAGGGCAAGGTTGGACTCGGCAAAGCAGATCGATGATTTGGCGAGCAGACACTACCTCGTCGCCTGTTGAGAATCGAGAACAATATTAGGGCCAAGGAAGCGGGGCAATGGGCCAGTCGATGGTCAACAATTATCTGGACCAACCGCAACTGTACCAACCAATCAGGTTTCAACCAGATCAACCAGCGAGAAAGCCGTTCATGAATAATATTTGAACCAATGCGTTTTCATGCAAGGATTTGGTTACGATCAGCACACATTCCGTATAATGGATTTGTTTTTGTGCCAATAAACCGAGGTAGTTCGAAGGCAGAAGAATATTCTTACTAGGGCTAGGGGGACAGTACAGAATATTGCGCACATGTCAAGCTCAATAATAAAGATCTTACGGAATGAAAAATGGGAAATAGAAAATCACACCTGATTGTTCAATTTCATTGAAATACGATTTTTTCCAGTCAGTAATGATAATTATATACATAATAATAAAAAATAATAATAATACGAAGTACAAGGCCAACTGATTGCGTTCCATTTCATCAGAACTGCTGATCAGACGAGAAATTTCTGTGCAAAATTGGAAAATATACAAAACTTTGAATAATTCATTTTAATCCTCCAGAAAGATACGTATCACCTGTGTTTCTTGCTATGCGCAGGCGACACGCAATGTTTGTCCCCTTTTCGTAAGTGGGTGTATCGAAATACAATCTGAAATTCCTCGTATTTTATCCGTGCATATGGTTGTTGTACGGTGAGTTAGAGTAAGACGCAACTGATTTTGGGTAGCATGCGTCTCCCCAGCAGATTACAAAGTCGAATTCATACCTTCTTGACTGTGTCAAAGGAAAGATGAATGCTCGATCGCGGTGCACATAATCTGCAGACAGCACTCACCCACACTTACACAAACATTCCCACTCAAACATCCGAATGACTACTTCAGCTGGAGTGCACACATGAGCTTCAATTCTCACATCTGCTTTCCTTTATATCTCGGAGGCAATTACTACTCCCTAGGGTTTTCAGTTCTTCCAGTCATGTTTATCACATGTATCTGGAATGTGTCAGACAGCGTTTTTCTTGTTGCCGTTGTTGTTCTTGTCTTGAGCACGATTTATTATTATATCAGAATATTGCCGGACTATTGTTTTCCTATATTCAACTAGACCAGTTTGACTAACATTGCTCAGTAAATTTTGAAATAATTCGGCTCCAGTGCTCGTTGTTCGTCACAGCTGAAGCAGTGTACAACTTGCTAATAGGTAAAAAGTCAATATGCACGCACAGTATCGATTATTTTCTCAGTTACATAATGCTTGTGTTTGAGTGCAATGAAAGATACATATCCTATAGTCTCAGAGACCTATTGTGCTATAAAGGAGGCTGAGCAACCGTGACTCTGAAACTTATAGTTTAAAACAACATAAGGTCTCAATCGAACATGGTCGAATCCCGTCGTCGCCACTTACTTTGGTGGGGGACAGTAATCCACTGTTGCCTGACTTGTAAGCACGCCTAACCCACTGGGGCAAGCCTCAGTTTAGGACCAAGTTGTCCATTATCTCCTATAATGCAATGGGCCTTTGATACTATGTGGTAAGCCCCTTCCACAGCGCTCATCTGTACGCATATAATAGAAATTCGATTGGTTTTAAAACCATCATACTACAGACCACTTTGATGATATGCATGCCTTTGTGATCCTGGAACTTCGAGTAGAGGATCACGAACGGTCCGGTGTTGGTCGAATGGTTTATAGCGTCTGCCTACCGTCTCGGAAATCAGGGGTTCTAATCCAGCCACCAATATCTACTTTGGTGGTAGACAGTAATCCGTTTTTGCCCGGCTTGTATCCAAGCTTGACTTACTGAGACCCTACGTGATGCTCTGCTGCTCCAAGTCTCAGGATAGAGTCAGGTTGCTTTCCACTTAGCCCCAATAGTGCAATGACCCTTTGGGGCTATGGGGTATATCCCTTCCACCGTACTCTTACTCATGCATACAATAAAAACAAAATCGATAGGCGCCGAATAGATGAAGATAGATCACATCCGAAGTCATTTCACCTATTCAACTTCAGAACCCTATTTACTATATCCATTCATAAAAATGGCATAACACACATCTTTCTCTCATTTATTTTATATTTGTGTAACTTTTCTCAATTCCTCAGAAACAAGAGTTGGTCAAAGCGGTACCACTAACTAATCTCCTTTTAGAAACGGACGCACCCGTACTCGGAGTGTCAGCTGAGGTTAGTTATCCCAATCACCTGATCACATTCTGCTCAAAGTACACATATATAACACCAACACATTCTATGCGTTTAAGAAAGTTTCACTCATCGGTTTGTGATTTCGCAGCAGCTACAGAACTACCACAAATACTATGATTATTAAGCAGTTGATATTACTCCTAAATCTGTTTTCACAGTTCTATAATTTCAGACACTATTAACTACATAACCGCTTTTGCGCGAAAGTCCTACGTAAAATCATGGTATATTAGCAAAACCTAATCATTTTTAACACAATACAGCTTTCATTTCAAATACAATATGACCAGGCTTTGTAAAGCATCAGATGAGATACGGTACTGCAGAGGATTTGTATGAGATTGTGCGAGGGTAATATGTCAGTGATAGGAGAGAGTGGGGCATGTGTGTGAGGGTATTGACGGACTGATTCAGCTGACAGAGAGTACGCCATCGGCTGTCTAGAATCAAGGGCCATGTCGGATTAGCTGAAGCAGAGTGTGAGTGGTCGGCCGTTCACAATCGAATACAAGAGTGGAACCATCAAAGCGAATAATTGGGCCAATCAGCGGCCACCAGCTGTTTGAACCGATCGATGCCGAATCAACCAATCCGGGTGCGACCAGTCAGAAAAGCCGTTCAGTAATGTCAGTGAACCAGTGAGCTCTCATGAAAGGATTTGGTTATGATCACTACACATCTTATATAAACGTTCTGTTTTGTACCAATAAACTGAGATAACTCGAAAGCAGATTTTTCTCACGAGTACTAGTAAGCGGCCACAGAACAATATGGAAACACACTTGCTGGGGCTACAGTGATAAGAATGCAACATGTCTGTTAATACCTTTGCATGAAACGTGTAGCGTTCTTCAAAAGATTTGCACGGTGCGCCGGATAGCACTTCATTCTTTCCAGCATGCACATAGGACGTGCATATGACAGGGCACACCTGCTTTTACCCATCTGATTAGTGGCCTTGAAATGCATTTGTATGGGGTGTCTGAGAGGAGTAACACCTCGGAGTTGGTTGACTGTCGTGTCCCTTGGGATATCCTCCATCATTCACTCATCTCTCACCTGTGGCTTCACGAAGCTGAAGCATGCATCAGTGGTCACAACCCGGAAAACCGTTCGACAGGAGGGATAAGCCAGGTTGAAGATAACCAAGGTCTAAAAACCTCGGCGATATGGTGTTCGACATGCGAAGACATATACACCTGAATGAGTGGACGAGATCTACTAATCCAACGGCCACAAAAGAAAACTGTCCAACCTACTTGACCCAGTATTTTAAAGAGACGAATGAGCCGCACAACAGGCCACTGGCCCATCTGGAACAACCCTACTACCTTGTAGGCTGCACTTGGTTGTGCAAAGGCTAGAGGTGTATCCTCGAACAAAAAGGCTGGCTAAGATGCCGTCAACTTTCTTCCTACTTCGGACTGGGTGTCCGAGGAGTACAACAGTTACGAGTCATCATCCATCATCATCGTACAGCGTTAAACAGTAGGGCAAGCCCCACTGACCACTGCCTTTCTCACCATGTTGCACGCTGAATTAGAAAGTATGAATATACAAGATGGACAGGGAGTGGTGTTAGGGAATGGGGTTTTCAAAACCTCGTTTTGAAAACATGCACTTTGATCATACCACGGCGTTCTCGGTAAGCAACGCGTCTCGTGCTCCAGTGGTCAAAGTGTCAAGACAATAAGTTGGAATACTCAACTGTAGGAAATAAGCTTATACAGCTTGTTAGAATGTATGAACATAACTAGACGTGGGTAGCCAAAACCTCATAATGAGGACACTGCACAATTACAACATCGACATAGCCTGTCTCTCAGAAGTATGCATATTGAACTCTGGCACGTGGTGCATAAAAGTTCAAGCAGAAGAGACAACTTACTGGACTTATCATTAGGGGCCCGACAGACAACTCCGGGCGCCACGACGTCACATTCGCTACTAATAGTAAAGACTACAGCACAATGATCGCTTGAGAGCCGATTTCAGCAAGATTTTCTTTGGTACGTTTCAAGGGCTCCCAGCAGAACTTGACTGTGATTGCGGTCTATGCTCCGACCAACGCGGCGGACGGCGATATAATAGATTAATTGCATGGTAGCCTCTAAGAATTAACCAGTCGAGTCCAGAGAAGTGACATTCTGTTCATCGCCGGAGACTGGGACGCTGACACAGTTCCGTCGGACTCGTCAACGCGGCACGTCCTGGGAGAATTTTTAGCCTTGGGCAACACTGTGAGAATGGTGACCGCCTGGTCAGTTTGGCCGACTCTAACAGAATGTTCGCTTGCAGCACACGTTTCCAGCACCCTAAAAAGCACTGACTGATTTGATACTCCAACGACGGTTGCACGTCGCATTAAATCGACCATATCTCAGCGAGGTCTCGTTGGGCTTTGTCTGCAGAAGATTGTTGAGCGTACCGCGGCACAGCAACGGGAAATGGAAACGATACAGACCACATTCTTATTCGTGCGCGATTCAGAATCCCAAGGCTTCCCCACCGACCCGCATAAAGGTCGCAGCCCTGAAAATGCCAGAGAAAAGCCAAAAGCTGTTGAGTGCAATCGCCACCCGATTACCCACAGTAACCGGTGTATCACCGGATTCAACTCCAGTGGAAGAACAGTGAATGGTAATCAAATTTCCGGATAGGGAAGCTGCCCTAAAAGAACTATGGAAAACTGAAAGGTGTCTAAAAGACTGGATCTGTGGGGGCACACTTTAACTGTCGGCCAAAGCACCTGAAGTCCGAATATCAGGAAAGGGCGAACGCCGCAGATTGCAGCGCGAGGCCTCGCGCTCTGTTGGGGCTGATCGTAAGCGGTACTAGATCAAAATGGCTGCAAAAAATGGATATTGCAGCAGAGATCGGTGACTTCGGCAAGCTATTCTGTCTCATTCACAACCCGTCGGGTAGGCGCTGCAAGCAACAGTCACTCTTAGGTGACACAACCGGTCAACTCACACCTGAGTGGAAAAGAAAAATAGAGCGATGGGTAGAGCACTTCGATCGATCGCTCAATTGACCATCAGTTCACACGACGGCCCTACAACCCCCAGTTCTTGCAGAACCGTACGATCTCAGTTGCCACCCACCGAGCGCAACTGAAATCGCCACAGTTATCAATCAGCCGAAGGACAAAAAAGCTGCAGAAGAATACGGTCTTCCACCATAAGTCTACAAGTGCTGCCTGTCATCACTGATCGACAGATTACACCCCCTGTTTGGCTCCGTACTGCGGGAAGAAGTCTTTCCGAATGATTAGGGCGCGTCCTTTCTGCTGCCAATCCCAAAGAAACGGGACAAATCCGTGTTCGACAACTATGGTGGGATCAGCCTGATCGACGTGGCTACAAAGATTCTCTGTATGCTGCTTCTCAACCGATTCTCAGTTGCGAGAGGCCGCCGCTCCCTACCAAATCAAGGGGGTTTCCGCCGTGGTAGAGGCTGCGTGGACCGAATTTTCAGACTACGTCGAACACTGGAGCACAATTACAAATTCCAGCAGCCAGTGGTAGCTTGTTTCACCAACTTTCTGGTCGCTTTCGATTCACTTGAGCGGGAGTGTCTTTGGGCGAAAATGGAATCCGACGGGATGCCCGGTAAACTCGCAAAACTTCTGAGAGGATACTATCCGACCACTGGGGTGTGGGTCCGTATGTATGGTGAAGAATCATCCGAGTTCACACTCACTACTGGTGTCCGAAAAGGTTGCCCTCTTCCACCAGTGCTATTGAACTACGCAATCGACTGGAAAATGAGACAGGCACTGACTGACTAATCCGGTATCCAACTGAGTCAGGAAATTTACATCTGGGACCTAGAGTTCGCGGATAACATTGCTGTGCTAGTGGACTCACCCGTCACACTCTACCCAGTCCTTGTCCGAATCGATTTTTTCTCAAAGTTCATCTGGTTAGAAACGAACATTACGAAAACGAAAAGAATGTCAACTTGCTCAAGGCTAACAGCTCAACAGCTGTCCATCAATGACCAACTGGCCGAGTACGTTCCATCATTCAAGTATCTAGGCTCTACAATGCTTCCGATCGGTCAGGTGAAGGATGAAGTAATACCCCGGATAGACAACACCAGGAAAGTATTTTACCAGCTACGACGGGCATTGTAGGCCCACAATGAAATCACCCTCCGGACTTATGTGCTTATTTACTGTGCTGATACACGACTCGTACTCAGCTACGGCTGTGAAACTTGACCATTGAGAGTCGAGGATTCCAGAAAGCTGGAGATGTTTGGTCACTGGTGCCTGCGATGTATTTCAAAAACAAACTGGTGCGACAGAGTATCCAACGATGAAGTTAGGAAACGGTACTGTGAAACTGACGGACTCTCAGATTTCCTCCAATGTCGTCGACTTCGGTGGCTGGGTCATTTCCTACGACGATCCGAGACGGAATTACCCAAACAAACACTCCGTCCCGAACCCTGCCTTGGATGGCACCATCACCTTGGTGGCCAGCTAAAAACTTGAATCAACACTGTCGAGAGGGATGTAGAGCGCCTAGGCTTACGGTCGGTCAATGGTGCGCCCCAATGGAAGAAAAACTAAATCGTGATGTGCACCGAACTCACTTCCAACCACCACAGTGCATGGTCAGCTATGATACGAGATATTCATGGAGCCGACTCATCCTTATTAGGAAATAGTCGTATAAAAGTAGAAGTAAAAGTATTTGAATCTGCCCCACAGCTATAACCGAACCATCCCTATGCTAGCTGTTACCGAGTGCGTGCACATCACTGTATATGAATATGAGATGATGCAATCGCAAATTATCAAAGCGGTTCGTAATTACTCTGAATGCAACATGCGAAGAGTAAATACACTCATCCTTCGTCACCGTCCCTAATGCGTGAATCGTAATCTCGTTTCAGGTTCGCAATGAACCGGCTTCAGTTGTTCGTGCTTGTGAATACATCGCCGAAGCCAAAGGTCTCGATGTGGCCACTGTGAGACAGATCACATCTGAGAATGCGCAGAAACTGTATCCCAATCTAAAGTTGAAACAGTGGATGTGACTTTCTTGTCACTGGTTCGCGTTTCCAGTTTGCTAACTTACGTTTTGCTTTCTTCTGTTCCACACACGTGATCGTTCGTGTATTTTACCTTTGTGTTAAACCTTGGTAGGTTGTACTTCAACCCAGGTTATTTGTTTCGTAGTGGATGCTTGTAATATCCTAATTCTGTTCTCAATATGTTCTATTGGTACCGCTTCCATGCAAATTATTGACCAATGAATTATTTTGTTTCTGCGCGTGTTTATACAAACTTTGTTCAACTTCCACTGTTCATACTCACGAAATAAATGTTATGGTGCTCTCGAACTTGTTATTATCTTCTGACATGCCAATGCTTTCAGATAAATAGACCTGACCGGTAAAGATATGCTGTGATTCGAACAAAACTCCCCGATTTTGTGTAACGATCGAAGCATTGACTAGACAGAACCGAAAGTCAGTCATGTCATCAGCATAACTTGGAATTGACTTCCTCAGGTGTACAGTGCGTGTTTTTATTGAATCTGACGTGCCTTTTAACGGCTAGCCCGCTGAACCAGTGGTCTGGGAGTTCAGAAAATCGATAGGCTTGGGTTGCAGAGCTACGAGAACCTGAGAACCAAAGAAGGTATCTAAATTAGCAATACTTCTTTTAGACTACACGTAAGGACCATACGGATTTTTGGGAACTCATTGCCAGTTCCCATTAGAGTAAATCTAACTGACGAAAACCTGTCATGGAATCAGAAAGTGAATTACCCTGTCAGATATGCAGTGGGATCATGGTCGCTGAAGGTTGCTACAACAGAACCACAAAAAGTACAACGCGAAGTAAAGCTCCATATCTTGTTGGTCAACTGGGCAGTTCTGAATTAACATGATATTTGACCACTGAATAAAATTCGGATTCATTCCGGTAGAGAATATATAAAATTAACATATAGGTTGAAGAACGCTGGTATGGAAGCCCAAACACGGGATTGCGGTGGGTGTAGGTTCATCAACCAACCTTTCGATGCCGATAAACTTCTCAACACATCTCGACCGTACTGTCCCCATAAAAAACCGATATTTGGGTGTGAGCTGATCCGCCCCTCCCCCGCAAACGAATACCCGACCCCTCACTATAAATAAGCACGAAACCGAATTACCAGAATAAGGTCGTTGCTTCACCATGCAGTACCGACGCTCCTTATATCATTGCAAAATCACTGAAGGCAAAACACAGCTGCTCCGTCTGATTTGTTAACGATCCTCAACAAATGGAGCTAGAACGCAGAATACATCATTGTAAATCTCTCAATCGTCAACAGTCAAAACAAGCGACCGGGTTGTAAGTGGAGTGCTGTGATTAGTGACAAATGTTTCCCCGACAAACATTGGCAAAGCCGCGAGGAGGCGCGTGGCTCAAACATCTCTTTCGCATGATTTTCGACAGATTTTCCACGACGGAAGAGTCTCCGCTTCGCAAGCTTAACGGGATGCCACATAACTCAACTTTTTCCCGTTTCCCAGTGATCTATTCTCTAGCTCACTAATAATATCAGATGCAAGATACTGTCAGGATTTGTATCACGAACCCTTTCCTATTGTCCCATTATCCAGTGAACTGTCTTCCACGAAATTCGGAAGATTTGGGCTCAAGCCTAGTACTTCAATAATTCATGACAAATCACTGATCAGCGCAGCTCGTTATCAACTAGAATTATTGTCCTTGGGAGTTTTGACTGACTCACTGTCAACGCGCAGCCTGTTTTCGTTAGCAGATCAGCACCACCACCATATGTTACACATAAGTAGCGCCTGTCCAGAATGGAGGACAATACTGAATCACGTACAACTAGACAGCGAATAATCTGTGTTGATTGAAAAGGCGAAATAACGTTCCTGTCCAGCGGTGGTTAAGCGAATTATCAACCAATTAGAAAAGTTGCACCTCCAAAACAATCGGACCAGTCAGCCTTCTGCAGTAGTTGACTACAATCACACTGCTTTTATAAGCACCATGTTCTGCACTGATAATGAAGATTGTTTAGAATCAGGAATGTCTCCTTCGTAGAGTCAGTGGCCGGAGCAGAACCCTGAGTGATTGAGGTAAAGGATTGTATTCGTTTAAGCATGCTACCGCCTCGGTAAGGTGAGTGAACTTGGTGCCAGTTTTGTTCAGATTAGCTGACCTGAACAACAGGCCATTTTTGTTTTAGATAACTCATCGGCAACAGCAAAACCGTTCAACTGGATGCTAGTTACACTTACAAATAAACGGAAATCTCTCAAACCTTTTTTCTCATTTAGATGACAGTTTTTTTCCGTGTCTCATTCTCTAATCTTCGCAGTCCACCAGTTTACAACCGCTATGGCCTACCATTTTATTCTTGTGTAACTCAACGTCTAAAGTTGTGCAGATATTTGTTGTTCCTGGACAGAACCAGTGAAGGTTGAGATACGCGTGGTCACGTGCCAGTGGTCTTTCATGCGCTCTAGGCTCTCCTGATCAGCACGACAATACGAGATTCATACTGAATTTCATCTGACCCGTGTGTGTTTGGCCAAAATACAAGACCGTCCTTTGATTGGGAGTCAAAATCGCCTATGGCACCGTATCATACAATTTTACAGTGTTACGGAAAAACAGTGTTTGAGATGGTCAGCAAAAATGAGAGAGAAAAGTTGTTTGTATTCGTTGATTTCTTAGCCAATATCCGACAAACGAATGGCGGAATCACAGATGAAATCTTTCATTTTATATCAAATGGATGACATAAGAGGGTGGTTATGGGATAATTGCAGATGAAAGTTTTCTCGATTAAAGATTCGGAAGAATGGTTTTTGGGGTTCGCTCATTCCCGAAAGACGATGAGGATCTTTTTCCTCTGACAAATTCTGTCGTTTGCACTAGCATTTCTCTCGCGTCTTGTTAATTACGGTTTTCATTGATCGTTGACCGTTGACAAATCGTCTAGATTTTTTATTGCACGTGAATTCCAGATCCCAGATGGTGCGACCGCGGCCAGAACATTTTGATAACAGGATATTTCTGTAACACTGGAGACGCTACGGGGTTCCAATGGGTGGAAACTTCGAGGAAAGTCGACGTAATCTCCGCTTTCCACCTTTTTGTTCGTCTGGTTCGATCTTCGTAAAATGGTCCGATCGTGACCCTCCTACATGAATTAGGGTTGTTGAGTAGATCCATAAGTCACCAACCTCAATCATAAAAAACGACATTCTGATCATCTATCACTCAGCTTCGTCATGATGTTTTCTAGTTGACATCATGTTCGATGTCGATCTGGCGTATAATAAGTGATGCACATATGTTCACCCATGCAGTGCGATCACGTTTATTCACTTTGTCGTGTTAATTCGACTGATTTTTAGTTTAGAAATCAACCCTTGTTCACGGATGAGAACATTCATCGTTTGTACTAGTCATAGTGCCCTGCAGGCGACCGTTTTCATGGGGTCTGGATCGCGTTGAGCTCGACGTTCAGATCGCAAATGTTACATCATGAGTCGAGGCGAAATCACCAGCGCGCAGCCTATCTCGTGGTACGACCAACTCCAGTATTTAAAATCATTCAGAGCAGACTGTTGTAGTCGTATAGAAAAATCGGCTTCTGGGTTGATCATGTCAGCGAAACAATAACCCTCTGGTAGAAGGAGGAGTACTAGTTGTTTGGAACAAAACCATGACAAACAATGACGGTAGTTACTGACGATCAAGAGGACCACATCATGATCTTTTCTGGTAGAAATGTTGCCTCGATCGGCAGCTTCAGATCCAGACTTCAGTCAGAACAAAAGGGCTAACATTAGAAGAATGATCTGCATATCAGCGAGCTGAGCACCAGCAGGTGCATGGCCAACAGAATCGAAAAGTGCAAGTAGCCTGCGGAGCAATCTACTTATATGACCGCACACATCCAATCATTATTTGAGTTCTCATATTAAAAAGCTAAGAGAGTTACAAAAGAATAAAGAAGTGATTATAACAAGACCCGACAAGGGGGCGGGTATAGTGCTTCTTAAAAAGTCGGACTACGTTGAAAAGATGGAGGCCATACTTAACGATGGTTCCAAATTCTTGAAGACGGAAACCGAGAAAGACAGAACTAGGCAAACAGAGAAGTCCCTGGCTAACAGGTTACGGCATCTTAAACAAAAAGGCCCTATTGACTGCGTCACATTTGAAAGAATTCGACCCACAGGAACTATCATCCCAAGACTGTATGGATTGCCAAAAATTCATAAGACAGGAGTCCCACTAAGGCCCATTTTAGACATGTGCAACTCACCGTATCATACCGTAGCCAAGTGGTTGACACATCTCTTGGAGCCAGCTAGAGCGGCAATGACAAAACACAGTCTAAAGGATACTTTTGAACTTGTAAAATGTGTGAGTGATCTCATTGTGGAAGGACAATATATGATCTCATTGGACGTCACGTCGCTATTCACTAACGTCCCAATCAAGGAAACCATTGACTATCTTTGTGGCTTCATACAAGCTAATGAGATTGAAACAGGTGTGCCATTGGACGACCTGCGACAGTTACTCTTTGTATGTACCCAGAATATTCAATTTAAGTTTAACGAGCAGATTTACCGCCAAAAAGACGGTGTAGCAATGGGGTCTCCACTCGGACCACTATTTGCTGATATCTTTATGTCAAAATTGGAAAACGGCCCGTTACAATCATCGATTCGCGGACTTCGGTTGTACAAGCGATACGTGGATGACATTCCATGTATAACAGACCAATTTCTCCACAGAGAACAATTACTAAACAGCTTCAACTCAGCACATCCGAACTTGCGATTCACACTAGAATCAGAATCAGACAACTCACTAGCCTTCTTAGACGTATTTTTGACCCGTCGAGAAGATGGCTCAATACGGCGGTCAGTGCACAGAAAATCAACATGGAATGGACAGTATATCCACTTCCGTAGTTTTGTACCGCTTAAATTGGAAACAAATCTAATTATGTGCCTATCAGACAGAGCGAAAATGATCTGCGCCGAAGATACCATAAAAGAAGATCTTGTTACGGTGCGCAATATTTTTATTCAGAACGGATACCCGGAACGCCTAATCGACCGGATAATGCAGTTGGATAAAGAAATTCCAAGGAAAATGGTAGTTGAAAAGAAATCAGTATACATCTCTCTGCCATTTAAAGGCGATACTCTGGCAGATGTCATTGACCGAAGATTGGCGAGCGTCGTCAACAAAACATTCTACGCTGCTAAACTGCGTGTTTTGTTCACCTCTAAGCCAGCGGTGTGTTTGCGGATAAAAAAACAATGTGCCTGTATCTGCAGCCTCATTCTGTGTGTATTCTTTCACTTGTTCCTGTGGAACAACGTATATCGGCCGCACGACAAGACGCTTATCTGAACGCATCCGTGAGCATCATCCAGAGTGGTTGAGGACTGGAACAATTAGGTCAATTACCAGCGCAGTCGTTTCACACCTAGCTGAAACTAATCACATGGTGAACGTGGATCAAGCATTCCACCCCCTGTATAGGGTCTGAGGTCGGCTTTCAAGATCGGTGAGTAGTCGCATCTTGGCCACAGCGGAAGCGGTCGGGATTCGCCTCCACAACCCCCCTTTATGTGCTCAGAAGAAATTTGTGCATGCACTCAATCTATCCTGTCCTACTCACCACCCAACGTCAGGTTTAAGAACGTCCGAAAGCTTACATGTTGAGAACGTGTTAGTCCATTCACACGTGGTTTCCGGATAATGCTGTACCACACTAGTTGTGAACGATGATCCCTGACACGATTTTTGTTGACTGTATCCCTTATGCATCTAGTCATATATATTGTGTTGTATTGGCATGACTAAGAATCACTGAAAACGAGCTTGTTTGCCAACCTGTGTGTTCTCTATCTCAATTGAGACATTTTTATCATCGACCTCTCTGGCTTCTTTTCATCGTAGTAGCCACAGATGGTCAGAAGCTCATCATGGTGGATGTCTAACCCTTCTGTCCCAGATTCGAACCCTGATTCCGCCGCCAATTAGTCCCCGAATGGCAGCATCTTACTGTCTGCAACCCCCTTGCATTATAAAAGAAGTAAATTAAAGAGATAATGATAGAGATGGTTCGGTAATTCAGCAGGAAATTCACAAGAGACGGTACAGTAAAGGTTCGCTGTGTCGTACGCTGAGAGGCCCTCACAATTAGAGTTGTGTTGAATAGATACAATAAAAGTCCGCTGTGATTGGTTAACCTGTGATCTACCAAATATTTCCTTTCATTTAGCATACAACAATCAAGTAAGGTAGAGTTCGGCAGCCGTGGCTTTCTAACTATTTCGAGTTGCGTAGCTCCGGGTTGGATCGATTTCAATAGATTCTCTCAGTTCAGGCATAGTTAACATAGTAAGCATAGTCACTCTGATGTCCATCTGATCGAAGTAAAAGTGGCAAGTCGATCGTTCACGGCATCGCGTTTCTTGCCAAATAACTATTCTATTTATCACGCAGCTGAGCTCCAGTCTAATTGCTCCTCAGACGTACATGATAGGGGGCCACATATACGGGTGAATCCAGCAGTGCGCAGGATTTGTAGTTTTACTGGAAACAATGAATCAGAAATAACTCAAAATATAGCAGAGACCGCCCTGATGTTTTGGTGCATTAGTGATATGCACAGCAATATTCTTCAACTACAGAAAATCAAATCCATCTGATAGTTCTAGATAATTCTCGAAATTCACGACGACGGAAAATCATGTGTTACGAGGTGCAAGTATTTTGTTTCATTCTGTCGATCATGTACGTAAAAGATACCGATTTATATACGGTAAAATAGAAAATATTCCGTGATTTACAAAGAGATCTGTTGTTTTGGTGCCAACGTAAATGGGAGGCACTGGTTGACGCTTCATCTTTTAGCTGGAAGCCAGCATCTTCACGAATGGATTGTGTAACGTCGTTTCAAAAGATTGAGTCAGGCCAATTTGAGAAACCGTTTGCAATCAGATGTTTTCGCACTTGAGGAGGCCGGATATTTTGTGTTATTCTGCGTGGTTGTATTGTATTGCATTGTACTGAAGAATTCCGCAAATCAATATTTCTCACATTTCACCCAAACGATGGTTAGACTGATCACAGGCACTTTGAAATAAGCATAAAAAATAAATGTACAAATAAAACTGCTTCAGCCACCGAGGTTCATGCTACATTCCCCTGTAACTTTCATCTTGTCAACCGGAACATGTAACAAACCAGGCAGTGTAGATTTGCGATAGAAATCTATGCGTGGGGGGATAAGTCTAAATGCGGAACGTGCGGAGGTATGCGAACGGCATGCGGACAAGTTATGGTACACGGGATGGGTGGGGTCCGCAAGAATCTTGTCGAATTTTTCACAGGCTATAACGTGCAAATCGTGAACACTGGAAATAAGAGATCCTATGGGAATTACAGAAACACGATTGATAATGGCTAGGCCGTGGTACAGTGTGATAAAATTTTTCTTAAGTAGATCAAGAAAGATTACTGGAGAGCAGTAGTGTAACACTGGGAAAATACATTGATAGACAAACGAAAAAATGACAGCTTATGTGGCACCAAGCTGCCTCAGTCTGTGAATTTGTAGAGAGACAGCCTACGTAATTTTTACCACAGTCAAAAATATGAGAAGACCACTGTAAATGTTTGACCGAATCTGCTCTGTAAATTAGGACACTGTTGAAGACTGTGTTGCCCACTGGGGTAAGAGGAACGAGAAAGGGAGAAAGTACACTCAAAACAGAATGGGACGAAAAATTCTGAGTATTTTATAAGTTCTCGGGAAATGAGTTGAAGCCTTTTTCGTTAAAGATAGACTTACAGAGCACGACGTCGCCGGCGTATCGGAAAAGTTGTGCAGGTGGTACGATGGTCAAGTCGTTGATATGTGTGGTGAAGAGTAAGGGGGAGAGAACGGCACCCTGAGGGCCACCTGAGTTGTTAGTCAAAGGACTCGATAAACTTGCACCAACTTTAATTCATTGAGCTATGTTGGAAAAGTAGCCCTTCAACCGCGAGAGTAAAGAAGTGGGACTGCCAAAAGACTCCAGAACGGAGAACCGAATCGAATGCGGGGGGATAGTCGAAGAAAATACTTCGAACAGATTTCATGGAACTGTTTAGGTTGTTTGGAGTGAAATGCCAGACTGGAGCAACTGCATCCAGAGTGCTTCTGTCGGTTTGTACGCAAATTGATGGGGGTCATTTAGATCAACAAAAGAGGAACGCAAACGACTTAGGATAGCGCGATCGGTCAACTTGGACGCAGAGGAAGTGATGGCGGTGGGACGAAAACGTTTTGACAAAATGTTGGACGTAGAGTGTTTGGGAACAGGTACTACTTTAACGGGTTTCCAGGATGCAGGAATAGCACCAGCGTCAACGGATTCATTGATGAGCGAAGTCACCATGGTTGAATTGCTCCAAATTCGAGAGCAGTGGGAGATGAGCCGTCTGAACCCACAGCAGAAGCTGGTTTTTAGATTCAAATAAACTAGAAGACTTCTAAGGAAAATGATTCTACATCTGAGGGAACAGAAAAAATACAGGCTGGTGCAGTGCCCGATGAAGGATGAATAAATGCGGCGTTCAGGTTGTCAACACCTAAATTGTGGTCTTTTGACCGGGTCCGTTGTCCACATACAAGCCGGATTCCGAGCCAAAGAAGTTTGTTATTAGTGATACGGAAGATCTGGTGGGCAAATGTCGTGTTCAGCCGTCGTTTCTTTTGTTTGATCGGGATAGAGCGTCGTTTCGTAGATGACTGGTCATGTCGTGTATAGGCCTGTTCTTTTTGCCGTCCCAGAGATTGTAGCAATAGAGAACTAATTTGCACCGTCCCATTTACTCAGAATCATAGTTTATGAGCACTGACCAAAGAATACATAGGTTGCTCTCACATTTTCTCACCCGTTGCACACGTTGCATTGGTCCGATTGGTGTGGTCAACCACATCTTGAGGCTTAGCCAATGCTGACAAGACTCACCTCTCATCTATCGATACACTCCAGCGATCGGCTTTCTTGTCACTCGAGATTCCGTTGTCTCAAGCCCTGGGTTCGGTTCCTCACCACAGCATGCTGCCGACGCGACTTGGCTGTCCGTCAACGATGGGTTAACACATACCCGCACAAGAACCTCTTCTGCCGTCAAAAAATAGTCGCCACAGTACAACAAAAATCAAATACCGCACTCAGTGTCTTCGCTAATTAAATCTAGCGGGCAAAGAGAACAATAGAATGTTGATGTGCCACAGGTTTCTAGAAGTGACCTTTATTTGTTTCGTCCTGACGAGTGAACAATGGGCTGGAAGTGAATGCATTTTGAGTATGATGATAATGGGAGCGTGATCATTCGTTGAAGCCGGAGCTTTCAATGGTAATTGAAAACGTTCGGGATGGTTGTTGATAATTCTGAAACAACATTCCCTCTTGTTGGGATAGGACAGAGGTCTCTTAACCCAAAAGCAAGTGAGGGATACGTAGGCACATGATTAAAATCACCGACAACAATGCACAAACAATCAGATAACAGTGGAATCAGAAAAGGGATAACAGCGTCAAAAAACGGGCTGATTTCCTTCTGGGATCAAAGGTGAGTTATGTAGAGATTACTGATCGCAGTTCCTTAAAGAGGCGAGAATTTGGGATAAAATCCAACAACCACGCTGTCAACTCCGTTACAAGAGAAAACAAAAACAACTTCAGACTTGCCAGACCACTCGGAACTGATGTAAATAATCACACTACCACCTATGTTCTCCTTACACTGTTTTCTGTCTTGACGGAAGCCCTCGAGGTTCTTACGAAGAACGAGTTTGTCGTCAATACTTTCTTTTAACCAGGACTCTTGGACGCAGGTCACACGAATGTTCATATCAATCTGAGAGTTCAGGACCTTGGTTAGAAGGCATCTTTCCAAAAAAAGACCGAATGTTAGTACTGACCAATGCGGGAATTGTCATCTTTCTTTAAGTTGTACGACTAAGGGCAGCTCGCCAACTGACTCACTTGCATTTCCTAGTCCATCTTGGTCTCGGCCAGCTTTCATAAAAACGAGTTGAGGATAGTGAAACGGAACGTACTGTGCCACTTATTCCAGTGAAGGATTCTTTCGAGTAGCGGATTCTGGTGGCATGTGTTGATTTTGAGAATAATTCCAAAGTTGCATTGATCAGGTTCACAACAAAATGTAGCGCAGCCAATGGTGTGGCGCGCCAGACAGGGGCATTTTGGCACTGATTTTGAAATTATTTGTGCATGTAGTCCAACATTCATTCAGTCAAGTAGCGGTTCGTACCGCCAATATGTTCGTCATTGCAACTGCAAATAGACCGATTGATAACGTGAGACATTGGGATCACCAAGACTACTGAAATGATGTTGGAAACTCAACATATTGGTCATCTGTAAGAGAGAGGCAACCGAGCTGCCGTGTGCGTATCGTTAAAACCGGCTAAAGAGTAGGATTCATTTGGTTAAACAAATGGTCATCTCTGTTGCTCCACTCAGTGTCATTCCAAACATCACTCTGCGCGTTCAAATGTCATCCTAGCATTGTGTTGTCGAAGATAGAGGCCAAATCCCGGTTCTGGTGACTGGGAATAGTGAAGACATATGATGTGCACTGTTTAGGACCATTCCACCTTTCCAGTTAGAGCTAAAAATCAGTAGCAAAAACCCAGAATCTACCCGATGCGTCCTTGGTACAATATCACTACTGACACTGAGGGCCTTGTCAGCTTAGTACTCGTTGGCCAGAAAATGTCTGATAGGAACATATTTCTGTAGAAAGCTGCCGAAGTTTACCTGTGTGGAGAAACGAGAACTGCATATGTCATTGTATAGTTACGGCACTTATTAGCACAATCATGGTTTGCCGGATCGGAGTAAGGGAAAGTGGCCCGCTGATAATAAGTTAGGAATTCAAGTCGTACTTGGAACTACATGCTATCTGGCATTGATGAACTGAACTGCACAATCCAGTTGTGAATGACAGTAGAGCGGTTGAAAGAATCCATCCAGGTAATTTGTTTCTCAGGTAAAAACCAGGAGATTACAGTTCTAGATGTGGGGTTCACACACAGAACAGCATTTTGCAGATCAGCTAACAAAGAGCCTGCGAACATATGCCCAAACGCTCTATTCACACAAAACTGAACACCGTCGACTCAGATTTTCTACGGATTGTTTTTGTCGGTGCGCACACCTCTAGGTTAACCCCGGTCAGTGATTACATGATCGACCCATCCCAACGGAAAAGTAACCACGAACAAAGTGCAGAAACTGTATCCCATCAGAACGAAAAATGAACATTTTATTTAGCACGGGGCAAGGAATGCGTGAACACTTATGGCGTTGTTATTGACTGCCCATTGTGGTGTGCAGATGTGATTGGCCACGTAGGATCACAGCATGTCATAAATCTGACTGGTTGGAGAGTTGCTGCGAGGGGTAGGCAGTAGGTTGTCTGTCAGTGGTCGATGTGAACAGTGACATGTGATGGACTGATTGGGTCATGAGTACGCGCGTCACGACTGCACTACTATTTGGGATATGGGGGCCTTGTTATCAGTTAGTGGACCATTCGTCACGACATTGAGCCATCATCTTACCGCATTTCTATCCACTGAGTGGAGGTATATCTCGGACCTCCTCCGGGAAGCCTAACACCCCCTACATAGTTAACTCTACTTGTAAGGTGTTAGAGCCAATAATTCACAAATCAGAGCAACAACTGTGCCGAACAACGGCTTATCGGAAGTTCAAATCCAGTATGTCACCTGACACACGTGACGTCAGTGCTATACAAGAACAATTGTGACTGGCCAATTGAGGACCAATCAAAATATAATACATTGGGCGATATTGGTCTGTCTGTTAAATGTCAACCGAACAAAAGGGTCATGACAAATAGAGTAACACGAAAGGAATGTTTGACAACTGCCTTTGCGATTGAGTTTTTCCTATCTTTCTTCCATGTCACGGACCAGCCATCATTATTCACCGTTCAGCCACTGCCCATCTCAGTGAACATTCTGCATCGATGAATCATCTCCGAGGTCTTACGCAATTTATACTCAAACATCTTAGCATAGTGAGCCTTAATGTTTTTTCTGGTGATTCGGTTCGCTTGCCAAATATGCTAAGCCTAAAATTAGGATTGCTGATAGGACATTCCCATCAGATCCGATCAACGTTACGAAGATATTGATGTTCATATACGGATTATTTTCATATATCTTCCATCCAAGGTAATCATATTTCTGGAATGTAGAGAAGAACCAACCTCACTGCTGCAGCGTATACTCGACCCCTTATAGATAAACGGACGTCATATCGACGCCATAGATGACTAAGGTTGACAAAAGCCAAACGTCCCTAATGTATACGTGAAAACTCTTCATCTGATATTCGACCTCCGGGCGAAACGCGGTTGTCTAGATAATATAGCTTAATTAGTTATAGTCGCCCAAGTTACCGGAGGATTTGATGTTGGGTCAACCAAATCCTGCAGCAGTTTTTCGCATTTCGAAGGTGCAAAATGCCTCCCCCCTCCCCCCGTAACTTTACTACGCAATTGTTCAAGCTGTTCATTGAAGCTTTCAACTCATCTGGATATTCACTCAGAAGAACGGCATCATCTGTATTATAAAGGTATGAATCTGTTCCAGGCCGGAAATGTTCAATACAGCCATTCTCATATGACAAAAGAGCGGTCTCTAGGACAATGTCAATTATTTTATTTTAGTGGGAAAGGAGAGGAGACATCCCTGTCGAAAACAATTTCTCGTGGTAAACCTGGGTGAAAGACCACCTTAATCCCGAACTTGGCTTCGGCTATTCAAGCACAGGAACTTTATGATAGAAATGGATTTCTCCGGTACACCATTCAACAAGAGACTGCGCCGGAGAACGGTGCGATCGACTGAGATGAACGCGGCTTTCAAATCAATAAAACAAAAATCATCGTCCTACTGAAGGTGGGATTTTCCATGATTCACCTGTTCAAGGTAAGAAAGGAGAATGACAGGTTGAGGTCCAATATTCGGGGGGTGGGGGGGGGGGGCGGAAACCTGATGATGATGATTGGCTGACTGTGCTCAGAACCATCGTTAGATGATGGGACAAGTAACAGCCGATGCAAGCTCGGATGAACAAAAGCCCAAAAACAATAGCGATAGAACGGGGACAATGAATCAGCTGTTCGATGATGGACTAGGAGTTGCCGATTGGATATGAAACGGATGGCTTTACCTTGAACCCGGTCAAAGTGAGATAAAACAAAGACGAATTGGCACTCCAAATTTGACTGTAGTGTTGAAGCATAAGATGAGTCTGATCTTCGTAAGGTAAGAATGATGGCTGGGTTTAAAGAAACATCCGACATAGATTGGAAAATCAAGACAACAGAAAATACGTATAAAGTCCAGAGATTATGTGAAAAACAAGGCAGATGAAGTGAGTCTGTGGAACGAAGGGGAACGAAATTAAAATCCAAATGAGGAGAAAAATAATTGTGTATGAGACTAGGTGCTTAGTTTTGGTCGAGTGACTGTAAATTCTAGTGAACCTCTTCCTGTTTTTACATGAAAAATCACATGACAACTATTCAGAAAAGATGAAGGGGAGCGAGTAGAACAGTCGGGTGAGACAGAACTAGAGGCAAGCCGGGAGCCAAGGTCTTTGGCCCGCCTATGAAATCCGCCGATTGGAGAGCTGAAAGAAGGGAATCGGAAGGTCAAACATTTCGGGTGAGCGGCCTCGATGAGAGACCTAAATGTTCAACCGCCTGTAGGAGAAAACGCCTTGCGGAGGATGAAACAGACCGAGTTGCACGTAATCAAATGGGAACACACACGAATAATCAACTGGATGTATCCGATTCTCAGCGTACTATATGTGATATTTTATAGACCATATAATACTCGTCTGCTTGTTGATCCGATGAATGTCATCACGAACTTACGGAACGGTTTGCTTAAATGAAGATTACCCCAATTTGTACATATTTCCGAGTCCGTATTTCTGTATCCACGGTATGGACGTGAATGCAAAGTATTTACTCGGACAGATTAGCGACATCATAGCGACTGCTACCACACACCCACGCACACGCACTTCAGTTTGACCTCCCCTAAACTATACCTGGTTTTCTCCAACCAATTAGGCTTAGCCCTTGATTGACACGTGCTTGTTCGTTCTTTACACGGAGAGCACCCCTGCTTGGCCGTACTCGATTGCGTGTACTTTTGGCAGCTGCGTTGGATGATTTGTCCGTTCACAACTGCTCACTCGATTGCACACTTACGTGCCATTGAGCGAATTTCCTACGCACGGCATGTTACCAGTAACTGAGCGTACAAAACAGGAGATTTCAGAAACACGAGAGGACCAGTTAGGCACTAAATAAAAATTGAACGCGAGGAGAAGGATGAACAGAAAGCGGAACGAGCTAAGTGGTTTTGTAAAATCAGACAGATGGAAGACGATTCACGCTTGCGGCAAGCAGGCACAGAAGAGATACTGTAGGCATGAAAAGAGATTCCGTTCTTTGATTCCTCGTTCAACGACGGTGTTCCATTTTGTGCTCCTGTTAACATCAATTGTGTGGGGATCGTGAGACATGCAAAGCAAGAAATGATGGGAACCTCGGGTTCTGCTCTGAATAATAACATCGAGGCAGCAACCAATGCAGATAAACATGATAGCAGAACTTTGTATTATCGGGATACTTATGAATAATGTTTAGGTCTTTGATTTGTCAGTTCCTGAACCGGCACCGCTGAATTTTCATTGCTGGCGCGCATGAATAGGCGTGTGAACGCAGAGCGGGAAGCGACCTCACAAACGGTTGCAATCATCCGGTGACTTCAGTATGAAAATCGAATATAATCAAGTCTGGAAAAAGTCACACATGTTTCGCAAGCGAAACAGAGGTCTATTTTATCACACGAGAAAGACGAGCATATCCAGAGGGATGGCGGGTTGTTAAAAACAAAGTCTTTGATTTTCCTACGAGTGGGAAAAAATTTCTAGATTTCACCTGATGATTAGCATCTTCCGTTTCCTCCAACTCTCGCTGGAACCCATCAGTCGGTACAGGCTCTACGAACACTGCGAAAATCATATTTACCTGAGCAGTAGTGCGCAATGAAATAACTCGCACCCAGATTACTCACACTGGGAGAATGAGAAGACCAGACAAGAACGGTAGGCTTGTATTCTGTCACATTTGGTTAGTAATAACTCGTTCATATACAAAAATGGGCATGCACTTATTGGCAGATAACTTGCTGACCAATCACAAAACTATTTCGCTTTACCTACACAATTCAACAGTCACAGTCCAGATTCATCTGATTGGTTGGATACTGGAATTGGAGCTATAGCGCTTACTGAAGTCTCCCGACTGCACTCATTCAACTTGTGATCCAGTCGTTTTTCTGGCATGGCAACTGGGTTTGCTACCGATACATCGTTGGCATTTCTTACTTCTCATAATAAAGCGCCGATAAGTTATCATTCTGAATGTGAAAAATACATACTATTTAGGTCACGCCAATTAAGCTATTTTAACTGATGACTCACTCGAGATTGTATTCAGTGGGATTTTTTCCGTTGAATATATCGCCAGGAACCTATGTGGCTAAAGCTTTTGAGGGTGGAAAACGAAGGAAGTAAACCAGAATCCTCGGGTAGTTTTACTTCATAAATACACGAAAAAACAGGCTGTATTCTCCAAAACTGGATGCAATTGGATAACGAACGCACGAACCTTATCTGCAACTGAAACTCCGTGGAAATCTTCTTTGGATTTCTCCCGGAACTTCCAAAGTGGCATGATAAAACCCCACTGTACACGACGCCTCCAGTGTATTTGTTGATAACGCAAAATATTCAGAACTGTCATTCTCGATGAACCAACCGAATTCTTTTATTGGATTGCAGTTTACTTATGGTGTATATGGCAAAACTACTCAGCTCCTTTCTCCTGGAGTGCAAACTACGTAGCAGCTATTTCGGAGAGTAATGGCGCGTGACAGGTATTATCTGGAAATGCGCCGTGTTCTTCTAATAATGTGAGAAAATTAATGACATCCCTGCTGATTAAGTCAGAGAAATTTGTCTTTTGATTTAGGGTGCTTGTGAACACAAAATCCAAATATATCCACAGTACGCAGTAATCTCTGTGAGCATTTGAAAAAATGCGGCATCAAAAGTACGTGTCACCTTGCTTTCATGGTGTTTGGCCTTTTTGCAAGGCTAGTTTATTACTCCAAGCTATCAAAAATATAATTTTTGACTTACTTCATTGTCAGAATGTTCCTGAATAACCAGTATTTACGAAAAATATCAAAGTACCTCGTCTCATGCAATAGTTCGATGGATTCAAAGTGGTGCTTACTACTTAAGCTTAAGTTTCCGATATTCACTTTGACATCATCTGAAAGAACTTATCAATAGCTTTTGAATGCCACCAAAATGGTTTTTTTCGCATGTACCCTTCCGGAGAAATGAGGCAAAGTGTCCATAAGAACACTCGTCATCCCGTATAGGTTTTTTTCTCGTCTTTCTAGTGTCAGAAACTGATACTTTTCCAAGTCTGGGTGTTTTGCCGCTGATAACGTATACATCAAATTTCTGATATTTTTAATGACGGCTGAGGTTGCGCTATTTAAGAGACTTGAGTGTAGGTCGCACGTACACATGAAATCGAGAGCTGAAAATTGATTCTTCCTAGGGTTCTACAGGAAGGAAATCGGGTGGGATTTTCATTGAGCCTGTATATATCATGTCTACAAACATAAAAAATCAAACATCTGGATAAAGTCCATCTTCTCCATAGAATTTAATCCACTGAATTCCATAATCTCAAGAACTACATTCGGTATACTGCTGTGGCGTATGCATACTGCCACTAAACAAGTGGGTAGTTGACTGATCGAAACACAATTATAGACATTAACGGAATAACAACGAATGTCACTGCCTCACACCGACTGAACGACTAAGGTGGAGCAAAGCATGCAAACCATAAAACTGTATCCTCCGACTGAATAACGGCTGTCCTCAGTTGAACTGGACAGCCTCCGTGCAAATAAGTATTGTTGATACAATTGTTCGATTTTGGTGATGCTCAAACGTTTATCTGCGCTCTAGGGTGGTAGAGGATACATGCTACTCACTGAGTAGTAAGTGTTCGATTGCATCAAAGTCGATTGTGGTCAATGATGGCGCAATAAAAGGTTTGATTACGTCACACGGACTAAATGCAATACAAACCACATGACGACATCTGCGATTGGAATACGACTGCTTTCTTATGGACTGGACACCGAAGACGCAAATAAGCAGTTCTGCTTGGCTTGGTTGGTTTTATAGACGTCAATTAGTGATTGGCAATAACCGACCAATTTATCGGGCACGTCTCGTGGATTAACACAGCATGTGATACCATTATCACGGTCAACTGCGCAGCATATGATCGTCACACTTCCTCATTTGTCCAGTCAGCTTTGCAACACCAACCTTTGTAAAGAAATAAGTTGTTCCAATATCTCTTTATGTCATTATATTCCGATACTTTTGACCTGATTGGCTTGCAGCTGCATGGCTAAAGGTTGTGTCAAGGCTAAAGAATGGTGGTTCTCGGTTAAAGGATTGCGGGTCGTGACTGGAGACTTGTGGGTTTTGGCTGAAGCTTGACGGGAAAATATCTGGTTGAATGCACGGAAAGTTCTGCTAATTTTTACAACCATATCCCATTTATCAGCTTGCGGTAGAATAAAAAAGTCGCTTTCCACATATATGGGTGTACTAAATGGCCTTTTGTTCAGGAGCATCATGAATGCCTAGACTTTGGAGTTACGATGTGCACACAAGGTGATCTACTTTTGTATTTTTCCAAGCAAACAGTGGAGTTAGGAGTTAGTGCTAACACTGAATTCCTCAGTTTCAGTCGTCTCAATTAAACGGGCAATGGCCAATGGACAACCCAGTTCTACCGGTTGTACGAATACGGATACGATTAGGATAAGTTGGTTGGGACGTGTGTTGCGCACGTCACCGGATGGGAATCCTCAGTGCACTACGTTCGCTGAGACGAGTAATGGCTGGAAGATAAGAAGAGGAAGCGCGACAAGATGGAAGGATACACATACATTGACGACTGGTGATGAAACGTTTGCGATCTAAACTCCAGGCTCAGCGATCAGAACATCATGACAACCAACAACCTGAGCTACAACAAACACAAATACTTATTACTTGAGTTTTCCATCGACCCCACCCTTGAAACACTTTCGGTTCTGGCCGACTGTACACACTCGATTCAATTTTTGCTTCACAGCTGCGCTTGATTTGCATTTCATGAGTTGCTCTATAGGTACTATTTCGGTGCCTCTATGTGGCGTCTGTCACGGACCCGAGTCTTCTCTGATTATTCGACCGAGTGGATTTTGTTGATAATTCGCCTCGAGACCCGGCGGTAGATACGTTCAGAGATCGCATACCGTTCGTGTTTTTTTAGTATTATCAGTAATTTTGTGGTCACATTTAGAATCAAAACCTCATTGTTGACGGAACAACAGTCTACAATGATTCCTAATCTTGTTCTGATAGATCATATTGAAGTGTAAACTGTCTGTGCCCAGGTTGCTAGACGCTGTCTGGGTTGAAGGTGGTTGATAGCTCATGTGTGGTGATGAGGACAAAACTGTTTTTCTGTTTGAACACTGACTTACTACGAACCATGCAGAACAAGTGGTCATTCTTCAGCGTTCTTGTTTTGCTACAGTCATGTTTGGGAATTGAGTTCAAGGTTTGGAATCCACATCAATACATAAACCAAACTTTGTTAGTTGTTGCTGAAATGCTGTGCGCATGGATTTCGCCCTAAACAGGTGCGGCCAGTTCAGTTCACTATACTCGAAGACTAGTGAGTTCAGCTGCTGTTGAAACATACGCACTGGATAGATATGACAAACGCAATCCATCTCGACTTTGAATTAATTTTTCGCATGCAGTTGGTAGTTCACTAGGTGCGTTATCCGTAATCTAAGCTGACAGAAATCATGTGATTGGGAACAGCTGCATTCAGAACAGTTTCACAGACGAAACCACTGCTTTACACACGACGCGTGAAAATCAACGATAAGAATGTATCCAATCAGTGTGCATAGACATCATACGGGGACAATCCATAGCAAATCTTTTAATCTCACCGCCCCCGTTCTAATAATCGGTGGCTGTAAAAAATGGTAAATTAGGTGATACTAACCACTCTGTGTGTGTCATTTATTTTTAGCTGAGAAGTGGCAACTTTTTCAGTGAACAACTTCAAACGGACTTGAGTCACCATCCCGAAATAAAGTAATTGAGCAGAATATTTTCGTACAAATGTTACCAAACAACCAGGATGCTTCACTAGCACATAGAGGGCCATCTCCCTACACCATTTGGCATGCTGGTTCAGGGTCCAAAATTCGTTGTTTTGGGATGTAGTTATGACCTGGGGCAACTTTGTTGTTGTGGGTTTTTTCCTGACAGCTCATTCTTGACAACACTACCTTATAATTAAATTTGAAGAAGAAAGACGGTTTCATTGAGCATTTTCAAATGGAGTGCTCTTGTAGATGCCAAATTGTACGATGGACGGTAGCAACGGCGAGAAGTAGGACATGCGTGATGATGTGGTCAAATTTGACGAAAACGGAAATTTATCGCCGTGTTATTATTAATTCGGGATGGGAAAAATTAAATTTGAGTAAGATTTCGTTTGGGGTAACTATCACTTAGAAATTTACCGAAATCATATGAATGAAAACTGTCAGAGAGATAGAAATGATATAAGCCGTAAAGAAAAAAATTCCAAAGAAGTTCCCGTTATCAGTATATTGAATTAGTTTTGTTGTGCAATTTCCAAAGTGAATAATTTTCCTTCCCTTCGTTTTGGGTATGACGGTGATATTCCGGAGACCAGAAAGAAAGAATTAGAAAGAATTTACTATTTCCTGTGCAATTCCTACAGACCTATTAACCGTGCACATATTCTATATCACAACTAGCCAAGTGAATGATCGGATAAGCTCATTCAAGGTCGCCCAAAAAGTGGTACCGTCTGATAGGTCAGCACAGTACAAGACGAAGCATGTCGAGGGAGGAGTTACTAAATTACACTAAACGTTACTACTTTTCGGTAATTTCTGCTATCAAGAAAGGCTGGCTACTGGAAGGGAAACGAAAGTACCCGCAGTTTTTCGGGGATCAAGAAGAACTATGCGTAAAACCTGAAGGAGTATCATGCCGCGGCGACCGGTTGGTCATACCACATCCCCTGCATAAAACGGTTCTAGAGTATCTACCTAATGGTCACCCTGGGTTAGAGAAATGTGTTGCTGGACTGAAGTGGATACAAACATATGTACGATAGCCAAGAACTATGATGCCGGTCTACACAAAACCAAGACGAGAGCAAACAACTGGAACCCGAGGTCCGACAGCTACATTCCTTGACAACGTGTACGTTCGCATTCCTGCAGCTCGTTTCTGAACAGATATCATACTCTCGCATTGATCGATTCATACTCGAAATGGCCTGAAGTAGCTATGAACTCAACCCCAACTACGTGGTTTGAAATCCAGGCTCTCAAGAAATGCCTTAGCCGTGAAGGTATATCACAAGTGCTCGTGACTGACAATGCTTCTCAGTTCTGTGCATCTGAGTTGAAATGTTTGTTGATTAGTACTGACAGTCGACATGTTCTAATGGTGTTGTGGGAAATTTAGTTCGTACTGTAAAGAGTGTTTTCACCCCAGGTAATCCGAAGACACCCTCGAAACTGGAGACATTTTGGGACAATTTTCTGTTACAGTATCCGAACGCAACGATTCAGCGACGAAAAAATCTCTAGATATGTTCTTCAAATCAAAATGTTTCAGATTATCACTAAGATACTTAGATTCCAGTGATATAACATTCTTTCTAGGCGACAATCTTCATAAAACTATTGGGACCATTCAAAGACAACTTCGTCAATCCATGGTCGAGACCACGGAGCTTAAAGACGCAAACGTACACCAGCGCTACCTTGGTCAAATTCACTGCCGAAAAGAACGTGAAAATACAGCAGAAACCGTGATCGAGAATGATGATCATGCTTTTCCAAATAGAGAAGACGAAATACTCGTGGAAATGCAACTACAGTCTACCACACCAGTTTGGAGACCTGCACATGAAGCAAGCCAAATTGATGGTGAACTTATGGGGGAGGAATGTTGTGGTGATTCAAGTACCTCCACACGTGGTCCAGTGCCCTACAACTTCACTTCCAGTATCCAACCAATCAGATGAATCTGGACTGTGACTGTTGAATTGTGTGGGTACAGCGAAATAGCTTTGTGATTGGTCAGCAAGTTACCTGCCAATAAGTGCATGCCCATTTTCGTATATGAACGAGTTATTACCAACCAAATGTGACAGAATACAAGCCTGCCGTTCTTATCTGGTCTTCTCATTCTCCCAGTGTGAGTAATCTGGGTGCAAGTTATTTCATGGCGTACGATTGGCAAAGTGGATGCGATTCTCAACTACACTCAACTTGAATCCACTTTAACGGACATAAACGGAAATTACGGTGGAACCAGAAGCTTCATGAAATGCAAGATCGGCAACAATTATTCCTAGAAAGTTGACTTGGCTGACGCTTACCTATAAACTCTGCTGCAAATGGAGTTTAAATCACTAACTATCATCAACACTTCGTACAGCACGTTCCAATAAAATATCTTGCCATTCGTTCTGCACATGTCGTCCAGGGTACTTGAGGCTGCGATTGAAGAGGTGACCTGTGGTATCGATGAGGTGATGTCAAATCAGTATGAAGTAATTATTTTCGGGTCCACGAAAGAAGAACACGACTGCAGATTGCAGCACCTGCTGGAGAGGTTCGTGGGAAGAAACGCGTTGACCAAAGCCCGATTTAGAATTTCTCGGTTTGACTTCCAATGCAAACGTATACCAGTCTGATCCAGATCGTTTCTATCCTTCAATTTGCATCGAGTCACCGAAAAATCAGGCGCACTTACGATCAGTTCTTGGGTGCCTCCAGTATTACTCCAGGTTCCTTCTGAGCTTTGCAACAAGAGCCCAGCTATTGTTTCTAGCTCAGTCGTTCGATGTGTGGCAGTGGAACGAAAAGTGTGAACAGATTCTACGCAGTCTTATTCAAAATATCATTGACCCACCGATACTAGCGCTATTTGCACCATCTAAGCGGACCACGCTGATTAATGACACGTCCGAAGTGGGGATAGGAGCAGTTCTGGAACAGAATAGATGTCCAATCATCTGCTTCTCGTGTCTTCTTAGTGCAGCAGAGAGGGGTTGTTCCCAGATGCAGAAGGAAGCCTTGGCCATTTTCTGGACAATACTTTGACTACATAAGTACCTATTTGGAGTGAATTTTACGATTGTCACCGACCACTAAGTTCCTCAGCTGCTATATAACCCAGGTAAATCCGTCTCCAAATTCACGGCTGCTATAATTCGGCGATGGAGCTTTGCCTTGGCTCCCTATACCTACGACATCCTGCATCAGCCCGACAAGACAATCCCACAGACGGACACCTGACACGATACTCACGATTCGCAGCGGTGGACCAATGTCATTTCATTTCGCCGGCTACGCCTGTGTCGAGAGAAGAATTGTGCAATCAGACAAAACGATATTACTCGTCTGTAATGTCGACGATCAGAAAGAGATGGCAGCCCGAGGTGAAGCGGAAGTTTCCTCAGTTCTTCGCATTGCGAGGGGAATTTTGTATCCAACCCGACGGCGTCCTTTGTCGAGGTGACCGGCTTGTCATTCCCCCTACATTGCGCAAGTAGGGTTCGGATGAACTGCACAAAGGCTACTTGGGAGTGGATAAAATGAAGTCGCTGACTCGACAGATGTGTTGGTGGCCTGAATTGAATGCGGATATTTGCACTACGGCAAGGAACTCTGATGCTTGTCTGGATAAAGTCCAGTTGAGGTCAAGCAACTGGGACCCATGGTTCGAAAGCTGCGTTCTATGTCAGAGGGGTCACGCCGACTTCTTTGGTTCATTCTTAAACCCATACCACACACTTATGATGATTGATTCCTACTCCTAATGGCCAGAAGCGTGCCTGATCAGTTCACTGGTCACCTCGTTCATAATCCTGGTGCTACGAAAGTGCTTCAGCCGAGAAGGAATCTCGCAGTACTGATCACTGATAAAGGATTGCGATTCTGTGCGGCGGAGCTGAAACGTTGACTTAATAGAGTTGGATGTGTCGGCATCTGCGAATGGTGAGACGCCACCCGTGTTCTAACGGAGCAGCGGAGAACTTGGTGCGCTCCATGAGAAGCGCGCTAGCGTTGGCCAACCCGAGAACGTTGCCCAACATGGAAGCTTTCCTCGACAATTTCCTGCTGAAATACAGAAACGGAGTGCATATAACCACCAAGGACAGTCCAACCCTCCTTTTCAAGCCTAGGAGACTACTCTCATCGTTGCTGTGTCTCGATTTCAGCGGTGTCACATACTTCTGCGGGAACGAGCATCGACCAACTCGTGGAATTATCACCAGACAACTTAGTCAACCTATGGTCAAGGTTATGGACCTGAACGACGCATCGGTGCATCGACGCCACCTCAGCCAAATTCATTTCAAAACGGCGTCCCGTGATGTGACCGACCACATGGCTGAGACAACCGTGGATCCAGGCGGTGACCATGTTGATGGCAATGATCCATCTATTCCGCCAACCAAAACGACTGCCGCAGTGGCGGAGACACAGTCACCAGCTTCAGTTCGAAGACTAATGAAACAAACGAGCCAAATTGACGAGCAGTTCTTCAAAGAGAAACGTTTTAGTGATTCAGCAACTATCACGCGTGATACGGTCAGGTACAGCTTCGTAGCTGCGCACGCTGAGAGGCCTCAACCAATTGGGATCATTGAGAACACGTACAGCAAAAATTCTCTGTAATTGGACAACTTCCAATCTACCATTTATCTTCCCTGACTTACCATATTTATACAAACCAGTTCCACCATACATTTGCCTGCAGTCATTTTGACCTCATCCAGATCTTCGCTCTCATTTGCAAGAGAAAGTGCGTTGGTTACCTGGTTGTTTCTTCCGACAGCGTAGACAATGGCTAAGTCATAATTCAACATTCGTGCTTACCAGTGGCTGACGCGTGGGGGGCGTTGGCCTTTGCTATGGCGGCTAAGTAAGGGTGGTCAAAGAGGCGTGATCAGTGTGCAAAAAACAAAACACCGTCCAAATAGGTAGAGGTACCACTTTTAGCATGTCCGAACACGTGCGAGAGCCTCCTTCTATCCGATAGGGTTATTTCGCTCCTTTGCAGATAGAGACCATGATGCATAAGTAACTACCATCTCTATGTCATTTCGTAACTGTGATAACAGCTCCAATCCCAACATCAGAGGCATCTATAGAACGGTACGTAGGGGCAATTTTCATCAAAAACAACTACCATGGGAGTCGAATCAGCCAGCTGACGAATGGAATTATAAGCACACTCTTGTTCAGTATTCCGAACGAATTCTTGTCTGTTTCGTGTCAGTTTACTCGATGGTTCCGAAATGGTTACGAAATTTTGAAAATGTCGTAAATGGTAAGCATGCAGGCCTAAAAAGTGTATGACTTGTTCAACTGTTATCAGCTTCTGGCATTCCAGGATAGCGAGTGTATTCTCTTCATCAGGTTTCACTCCAGCTAGTGGAATGACATGACCAAGAAATTCAGTTTTTTGTACAGAGAATTTGGGTTTTCGTAGGTTCAAATGCAAATTTAGTTCATTCAACCAAAAAAATACGATATTTAGGCCAAACTTGTTTGGGGATTTGCCAAGCACGTAAATATCGTTTATGTAAACTACTCAGCCTTTCGGATCTGCAAAGGAAAGTGTCATAAACTTTTGCCGGGCTGCTGGTGCACCAGCCAATCCTATAACAAGTACTCCGTATTGAAGAAGTCCATCCTGAGTTAGAAAAGACGTCAAAGGTCGTGAATCCATCGCCAGTGGCATGTGGAAACGGGTGCTTCTCACATCCAACTTCAAGAATATCTTATCACCGACTAACTTTACGATTAGTTCATCCGCAGTTGGCAACGGAAATTTGTCTATTGTGACAAGTTTGTTTAACACGCGTAAATCAGTGTGTGTGTGCTCAAAAACGTGTATTTCTGGCATACATTAAAACATCGGTACAGCAAAGGAGTCCTGTACCAAGGGGCGTTGTAACTCATGGAAAGAGTCGGAAATCTACACCTTTCACGTCACCATTGTTTGATTGATTCGAGTGGTTCAACACAGAAAAATGAATTCTATGCGTAAGACTGCGGCGTGTCATACGCCGTCGTTTACAAGAGCCAATTTTCTGCGGTACATTCAGTCTCATGACGCGATCTGATCTGCGTATTTTCGGTTATGAAGCATCAACTTGTACCTGTTCTTCCAAACATTATATAAAGTTGAATGATGAATCTTTGTGATACAGCTTCCTTCGTTGCTAGACGGTTTGATACTTCTGAGCTTATCCTCGTTTATTTTGTCTCAAGTGACAACAAATTTTGTTCTAACTGTTGTGCTGTTTCACTATTGGTCAGACTACTGACTACGTCACTACAATCCCGGCGAATTTATTGGTCGGACATTCGACCCCGGCCACTATCACACGCACACGCACTCATGCACGTAAGCACATCACTGTGACTTGATCCATGCCATGGACGGCTAACTCTAACCAATCAGACTTTGGCACAGAACCATACGTGCGTGTTGATTCGTTGCTGCTGTACGGCCCTGCTTTACCTCACTCGATCGCATGTATTGCTTGCGCATGCCTATCGATGATCCACTTGTTTGTTTACTTGCTTGCTTGCGTGCCCGCTGATAAACGGATTTGTTGTGTGCTGTGTTTTCCGTTGATCCCGAACGCAATATTTAGTGTTGCGACACAGGATTCAACCACTGGTCACCTGAATCCACCACGTTTACACCTAACGTCAGCATGCAAACTGCTTTTCAGCGCATGCAACAATGTGAAAATCAATCGGTTTATCGTAAGCACAAATTACTGGGTCAAGCAAACCCAAACGTTTTGTCTGCCTGGAAATGTACGCGACGTTGGTTTTGTGAAACGGTTACTTCTGCATGCTCAAGTGGGTTACCTGAAATTGCGTACTGATCGGATGTAGTATGCTATGTTCCAGCAGAACAACGGTGGTGGTCCAGCGGCCATCACACGTGATACGGTCAGGTACAGCTTCGTAGCTGCGCACGCTGAGAGGCCTCAACCAATTGGGATCATTGAGAACACGTACAGCAAAAGCTCTCTGTGATTGGTCAACTTCCGGTCTACCATTTATCTTTTCTGATTTACCATATTTATACATAACAGTTCCGCAACACAATAATGTGATATTCCACAGTCTTCGTCTTCCTACTGCTTTGGTTTGCGTGGTTCTTGGTGGGGGGGGGGATTTCAATACGTCCTATCAGTTCGAGTATTGCGAATGATACAACAACTAATCTGAGATGTTGGATTTTTCAACAGATCATCCATTGAAAAATCGTGTTATCCTAGAATCTTGGAGCGTTCCATCATGGAATGGCGCGTTCAGTATAAAAGCAATGACCGCGGAGATAATGCCTGATCTAGAACTTTTATTCTATAGGGAAATTGGGCATGATAAATCGTAGCTATCTAATTGATTTCTGTTTAAATCGACCTAGAACGAGTGGCACACGGCGACACTGTAACTTTGACCTGCAGTTTGCCCAGTATGGTATTCCATGTGTTAATCCGACGGTATTGAAAAACGTAAATCTACTCTCCAATATCCTTTATGTGATCACAAAGTGGTGATTGTCTGTGGATAGAGCTTGATCTACTTTGATCTGTCTGACAGAGACGTTTGGTACTGTACACCTATTTCGCCTCTGTTAAAAATCATAAGCAGTGAAAATCCAACGAGCGTCCACTGGGGGCTAGAACCGGGGTGAACGATTGTGGGTAGAACACCCAGCCACTGGGCTACCTGAGCTGGCTCTCAATGGTCTGTCGAACATCAACACTAACTGGTATATCACCTTTCTGTCGCCAAGTTCAAACGATAACATGCCGGTGGTGGCACAGTGATGGACGACTTCTGCGTGGGAGCCTGTGTACAACGAGGACATCCTACTAAAAACAACTTGTACAGTTTTGTTCCTTGGCTTACATAGGTAGTAGGAAATTTGATCTATACATAATATGATTCATTTTTCGGTGTCAGTGCTGGACACATCACTCAAATCATGGAAGTACTATACAAAAGGTTCATTCTCGTTGGCAGCGCACATCCACCCAATCCCAGGTGATGGTAACATGTTTGACCACTTTATTCACTCCTTGTTTCGGTCCCAGTTGAGATTCATTGGATGCACAACGCTGATGATTCCTAACAATATGGGTGGTAATTCTTCCATGGTTTTCAAAGGTAAGTTGAGCGCTGACAATGCAAGAAACATCATATCATCAAATTCCTTACTACTCACATTCACATGTTCTGTTGTCTTGAGGTGGATTGGGAGCCACCGGACAAAAGAAATCCGTCGTATTATAACTTTTATGCAAAGGATTTTCAAGGAAAAACTGTTGAATCACATCCACTTCCACATTTTTTAACATTTACGCTAACCGTTGATGCTAGCGCAAACACAAGCGTAAGCATGTGGCAGACTGTATGCGACAGCCATACCCAAAACAAAAAAAATGTGTCCGACCGATTGCGTTAAATGGGAAGCTTGACTGAAAGCAGTTAACTGAAAGGTTCCAAGTGGGACCGACAAACCACGCGCATGCTTGTGTGATTCTGGCTGTAAATGTGCAGCCAGCAGGAAGATCGTCTCATATGAACGTCTAAGTCACGTGCAACGCGAACATATGACAGACAAACGGATATTGTCTAATCTATGTGCTTAAACGGTTAATTAGATTGCACACGATCTCATGAAGCTTTGTTCTGCTGCAGTTGTTGTCGAAACTCAACAAACAGCAATTAGCAGCAACATCCTGTCCTACACGGGTCGCAGTTGCTAACCTCGTGAACGGTTTAGTATTTCGCTAAATCATTGCATAGTGAGCAAATTTTATCATAAAAACTATGTGGTTTGCTTCTCGTCAAAGAGTAAAACAAACCAAGTATATAAAATACATTATTTTTAGTATTCTTCGGTCATCTATGATTAGCGTTGACTGTGATCTTCAGGAGTTATACATCACGAGAACCGTTATTGACGTGACTCAGTTTCACTTTAGGTCATAACAGTAAGTGAACAAGAATAAGCAATTCAGGAGACAAACTCTGCGAAAGAAATTCATTTCACATACTCTCATCTGTCGCGTACGTATAAAATCCAACAACAAAAAGTAATAAATGCAAAGTGTAGCGAAATGACTAATTACAGTAACTTTATGAGAGTTGAAGCCATGTGTGTGTGTGTGTCTGTGTGTGACTGTCATCGCTCGCCACTTGGACAAAAGTGGTCACGCAGGTAGATCCGGTAAACGCGTTCTCGATCTTGTTACATCATCGCGACAAACACCGACAAAGGGTACCAGAAGCGTTATCGATCGCTCACACCAAACAGGCCCTATGTGTACAAAAGCGTACGACCTCCACCCTTAACCTATCGTGGCCTTAGCCAATCACATGCAGTCACATACGCACACACAGACACACGCATGGCATCAAGTCTCATGAAACTACTTTGATTACTTATTTCGATTCATATTGTATTTATTTCTTACTGGATGTTTCACGTACACGGCCGATGAGAGCCTACGAAAAGAATTCTTCTTGAATGTTTGTTGTCTGAATTGGTTATTCAAATTCATCATGGAATCTAAATGGTTCGGTAAATGAGCAGTTGGTTTGATAGTGTCCCTGGAGACTTCCTCAAGTCTGACGAAATTCAACAAATCAAATCCACTGAGAAGCGGAAAGTTTGTGGTGATTGATGCGGTATCCAAATGTTGAACAATAATAAATCAAAACTTTACAAATCATACATGGCTATGCTCGTTCCCAGACTGATCGTGAGAATGAAACAGAACCAACGATACCAAACGACTGAGAACCAAAATGTCCGAACAGTTCGTAGAGACTCGGCAAAATTGAAGCAATCAAACGAAGAGTGAACATGAGGAAGAAATAGCCACTCCCGATGTAACTAACCAAATTCAGTGAGCTTTTTTCATATGCAATCTGCTGTGGCACGTCAGCGGCCGTAACACAATGTCTGACTGACTGATTGGCTTGACGAGCCAGAGTTGGGAAGAAATAAATGAATGCTTTCACATGCCTCGAAGATTCAGCTGGAATTTTATCACCATTAGTGAATTTGAATCTAAACCAGACTTGCAGGTCAGTCATATCAAGAATCCTTTATTTTGCAGTCATTTTTCTCGTCCAGTAAATAGAGAGGGAAAATCATAACCGGAAGAAGGATGCGGTTGATTATGATCACACAGATGGCTAATCCCATCGAAAACAGTGCATTGATCGACAAAATTATAGGACCCACTCATTTACTCGCATATTTTCACCTTTCTATTCTCTAACACCGTCACATCTGGTCAGAACGACCGGATGCGCAGTGCTATGAGGCATACTAAATTGCAGGGCAAAACTATGCACTATGTTCTATTTAGAACAGAAAATGTAAAAAAAACAGGAGAACAAAATTATGGGACCCCCTTTTCTGGTGCTCGGTCCCATGGGAAATGTCACAGAACTAGACGAACCTTTAAGCCTGGGAACAAGCTAATTAGTTCAATCAGTGGATTTGACGATTGACAAATCCGTGAGAACCGGAATCAGGTGATTCATGCGCACCGGAGTACGCAATGGATGCTAGTGACCCAGGTGGCCTTCAATCACGTTGGTTGCATGTACACGCCCTACAGAATTCATGCCGAATATGTCTATGCAAGGCTACACGGAAATAAACGGAGGAAATTTCGAGAACGGCGAAATATTGGCGTTCTATCAAACGGGTCTCAATTTTTATGAGATCTCCTGGTAATGCAAGTGATTGAGAAACATAGTACGACGGAACCTGGAGTGTTATGAGCATTGTACGCTTGAAAATCGAATGGATCGTCCAAAAATACTAGGAAAATACGACGAACGCAAATTTATTTGTCTATCATCCGATAACGCACTCTACGTTGACACTGAAAGCTATGATCGGAGTCATTGTTTCGAAATGAACGTAACGAGGAACGCGGAGAACTCTGTCGTCGATGAAATACAAAAAAATTGAAAGGACACATTGCTTTCGAAAAACCACATAAAAACAATGCTTATTATAGGTTGAAACAAGTAGCATGAACAAACAAGTGAGACAATGTCTACTTTAGTGACAAGAAAACTTGATTTCGATGAGCCGAATGCTTAGAATTATTACTAGCATGATATCAGAAGATAAGAAGGAACATTCAGTCAAAGAAACAACGCCAAGAGTTCAGTGAAGGCTTGCGAGTCTTCGCAGCCAACGACAAAAGTGAGCTAGTTACACTTGAGGGCATCCAAGACCCCGTCGCGTATATTCGTGCGTTGGAGCAGTTTTACTCCCACCGGCGATCAACAGATTACAAGATGACACTGTATTCCAAGATGGTAAGGCTTCTGTGCACTGCTAATACACCATAAAATGTTGTCTGCTGTTCCGTGGGACCAAGGTCACGCAGTGAGCAACCTACAGCTCAAATATGAAACCCGATTGAGAACCTGTGGGGCACACTTCCTCGTAAGGTATACAAGGACGCCATGGTTGAATTGGTAACCGCCCTTAGGCCAGAATGGGTGAATACTGACCAAGGAACAATAGCAAGTTTTGTTAGAAGTATACCGAAAAGATGTATCGAGGTTCTCAAGCAGAATGACGATTGCACACTACTTAAAGTAGTGACTATTGAAGCACAGGTGAGGAAAGTCCCATACTTTTGTCACTCCCTTTTTCACATATTCCTGCTTAATTCGCTCACAATGCATTATTTTGCTGTAAAATTTTATAATCAGCATCATAATGGATATTCGGTTGTTCTGACCAGATATGTTTTTAGTAAAGAATGCAGAAGCGGAAATGTGCGTAAAATTGAGGGATCCGATATCTCTGTCGTGCTATGTAGGCGTTGGTAACCATTTATCAGATAACTGGCCAGCTAGATCGTATTGTTTTTTTCTGCACTATACTCTCACAACCCTTGAGAATAGACGAAAGAAGTTCCTATTGCAGTTTATTTCTACTGTTTTGTTTGTTCGAGATCGTCACGAGATCCAACAGCTTCAGTTTTTCGAAAAGCCGGCCACTGATGTGCTACCGATGGACAGGCAACATTCTGATTTTTATCAGTACGTATTAGGGTAGGAATCACGCCACAGTAGAATACCAACAGTAGAGATCACGCTACCGTAGCACCCTCTTTTCCCGGCAACATTTCACAAGACGCTGAGCAAATCTATACGTTGACGTTCGTGATTCGCACGCAGCGAAGTGGAAGCAAACACGTTGGCGGATTCAGTCAATGAAAAATAGCAGTGAGTCATTTTGTTAAGCTATGTGTGCAATTCGCTCAGCCTTATCATATTGTGGAGAGATTCGATCAAAGGTACCCTAACGAGGATTTACTGTTGCGTAGAACGTCTAGTTGGTCGAAGAACAACACTTACGACTATTGTGACCGAATAACTTATCCAGATAAGTTATAAATACATTTAGTTCAATTCAATTCTGCAAAAATTTCCCCCGTCCGAGTGTGTCATCACTAAGGTATAGATCAGAATTAGCTCAACCCATTCTAGTGAACAGTTTATCGTTTCACAACTAGAATGCGCTCCGAAGGAGTCTTGCACCACTAACTAGTACAGTACAGATTAACAAGCACAACACGACATTCCTTGCACTGACCGCATCCCGGTTATTAGTTGAGGAAAATTATACTGTATCGCACAATGATTGTGTGAACGAGTGTATAGACCAATCCACGTTAGCTGTCTGTGAACTGAACATTAGGTGGATACCGGCAATCCCACGGTATAATTTAAATGCACGTACGACACGCAGATAGGTTCTTATAGTCAACTTCGTTTCCAACGCAATCTCAATCTCATATCGTTTCTTCACCAACACAATCTATGGTAATTTCCATCTATCCTTGATCGTGTAAGAACGGAACAATATATGGAAGACAAAGGATGCTATGACTGTATATCACTATACTATCCGCAATACTCAGACTGACAGAATGTATTGAAATCATTCCAATCCAGAACTGCGCGAATTAAAATATCAAGATCAAAGCTGCAGACCTGAATGTTAATTTTATTGCAGAATCAGTTTGTATATTGTTAAACTGAAGAAAATAATTGGTAGGTCACTAGTCGGCCAGTCACGGCTAGCTTTTGTTGTACTTGTTCACTGCGATTCTGATTGATCGACATTCCTCAGCGTATATGGCTGCACCGGGCCATGTCCCGTGTGGTGCTTGCTGAATCATTACAGTTACCCATAACACACATCCAGAGAGCTGGAATGATTCGCATCGATCTTATCAGATGCATAATCCTCTTCGTTATTCTGACTGTACTTTACGGAACTTACCACAATGTCGTTGACTGTATTAGCGTTCCTTCTCCCAGCCCATTGAAACGGACTAAATTATTCGAACTAACACTTCTGTTCTCCGTTGACTTCTGCATGAACATAGAGAAATGGGCTGTGATCCATGCTCGTCATCAGATTACTCAGAAGAAAATGCTGATCAGTTAGTCCGCATCGCAAACCAAATCCTACGCGCGCTCACACAACCCATTAGCGCTGTCCATATTATGGGCGAATTTCTCTACTCGACCTCACTTTGCCGCTTTGCTTATTCTGTCGGGTGGCTCTGGCTAAACTGATCCACTTGCGTTTATTTAGTAACTGAATTGCCCGAAATTGAATCAGAAAACAAACCATTTGGTACTGAAATGTACTAGTATCTTAGCGCATAAAATACGGCATTTATATAGGCATGAAATATGTAACGGAACGCATATGCACATAGGTATCGATCCATGGACAGTATGACTGGTGGTCTCAAACTTGCCAAACACTGTCATGTGATGTAAAAGCAGATCATACGGGCAAAACATGCGTACTGCGATAATCAATATCCACGGCTGGACCACGATGAGTCATACGCGCATGGTGTATTGGTTTGTGTGCGGAAAGGCACGGATGCTGATCGGAGTGTACATTGAAAATATGAGCATTGACTGGTCCAAATGGTTTTTCTCAAACTGCATATGAGTAGGACAGAACCACTACAGTCTACTAGAGACAGTGACTCGTATATCGCCGTAGTCCTCCTAGGTGTGGGCCACAGCCACCAACTGAACTGATAACGAATCGATAATTCCATAAATCCATAAATCTTTCATGAGTTCGCATCTTCGCCAGATCCAGTCTATGATAAGTGCTTGAGTGGATTTTAAAGTCAACTGCGAATTCTGTGTGCGATCGATGAAAGTAATCACAATTTCTGTCGAAAGGACAGAACACTGTCTCTCAACCAGAATGTGTCAGCCCAAATCCTAGAAACCTGAGCCTTCGTGGTAAAAAATTTCCATCTAGCTTAGCGACACGTCAATTTTTAGATTGAGGTCACCGAGTTGACTCGATTAGTGCATTCCAGATCATTACGATGCCAAGAAATTGAAATTTGCTAAAGATCACGGGGGCAGCAATCATCCAAAGGAAGCCTGAACTCTGCATCCAAAAGACATTCGCTACGCGACTTGTGTTGCCTTGGCAGTGACCTATGATCTTATCCTGCTTCATCTCTGTGTTTATTCAGAAGGTATTACATGGAACACGGCCCGGTACAGTTTCGTGGCTCCGTAAGCTGAGGAGCTCCAGCTAATCGGAATCGCCGTGAAAAATTACAACAAAAGCTCACTATGACTGGTTGATTTATGATTTACCGGTTATTTTCTTTCATGCAATATGTTTTATACAAATAAATTCCGTAATAAAAATAACGTGCAATTCCGCAGCCTTGGCCTTCTTGCTATTTTGGTTTGCGTAGTCCTGCTTTAGAGTGAGTTCAATACGTACCATCGGTCCGAGTATTAGGAATATTACAGCTTTCTACTCTTTCGTATGTTGCATGTTTTGGCGTGAATGACTCCTGCTGTCTGTTTGTCTGTGCCCAATCGCCTCCGACCGAATATCGAATTAGGTTCAACCTCCCTTGATCCCCACACTGTCTCTATGCTTCGTCATCCGAACCATGGTGTTTCCATATATTTCGAACTTTATGTAATCATACATAATGTGCACTAGCAACTGACTGAGAGCACTTGACATTAATGGCCAATAATAATTCTGCCCACAGTGTTCTTCTTGTTCTGCTAAAATAGGTTAGAGGGCGAGCATCTTTCGACGTTCATCTATCTTGGTTTTGCACAACTCGCAAGCACTTTAGGACCGAAAGTCCGCTAAGTCAAGAATGGTCCGTATCCGCCTTTACGGATTTTCAGCTTTCGGATCATTAACCAAAAACGGAACATAAGTTGACATTAACACTGCACTGTCCTGATTACAGTGGTTGTCTAACACAAAGGGAAAGATCAGGCAATGCACATGATTCCTCGTCCTTCATCCGAACTTTTAGTCGAGAGTATATTTGTACCGTAGTACATAATATCACCACGCCCAGGAAGCATTCTGCCGAGTCGGTTCATTGGCCTCACGCTTTTGGACCATGATTTAGGGAATAGGACACAAATGAATTTCTTATTTGCAACTAAATTTTGCAATACAGTATGATTCATTACGCGTTCGGTCATTGAGTACTGTCACACGTTCCCTAAATTTGTATTTCCTTTTCAGCTTACTGTTCTCTGTCCATGGGACTTCATCGCGTTCTGTGTCGCGGCCGAGTTAATAATTATTGTAGATGAAGTATACTACTTACGAGTAACACACAGCATCATCCATCGCAATGGAACCGTTCACAATGACACCAGTTAGAGATTGAATTGTACCTTCAAACCAGGGCCTGTATGACGAGTTAGAAATGCGACGTATCATGTATCATTCGATGTTCAGTGACTTATTGGCTGTCCTGGTAAGTGGATATCAAGACAGTCCTGTGATGTATCATATCTTAAAGCGGCAAGCATGAATCTACAACGAACGAGACCAAGTAACCAACTGCATCATTGCCAAGTGGCTGAAAATGAGGACTGAAATAATTGTGAATTCGATGGGAGCAATGAGACCTCCAACTTGTTTGTGAAATAAGTCATCATATCGTGCCAACATGAACCACGCTGTTGAGAGCCAGGCCGGAGAGCCTGTTGGTAATGTGCATGTCTTAAAATCATTCACAACGGGTTCGGGTCCCATACGGGGCTCAGTGGATGCGCTGATGATTATTCCTAACAAGCTGGATGAAACGACCGTGCAGTATGAGTGCGTCTAAAGTAATCGATGGTGAATTGTGCGTCTTAGAGCTTTGTTATGAAACCGTACCCACGGAGACCTTAGACATCACATGAAGGTGCTCACACCAGACGGTTAACTCAATACTAGTTGACGAAACTCATCAAACCTGTAATTTATTTTGACTAATCCAATTTTCGCGCCACTTTTGTTTGGTTCAGACTCTGAGAACACATTGTTCCTCACGTAGTTTACCCCCCCCCCCCTCTCAGATGTTCATTTCCATGGTCCGACACACGTCCACACTCCAATCTACCAGCGAATCCTATGGTTCTTCAATGTCAACTAGAAGAACGTGATCAGTCAACTGACAGGCAGATAATGCTGGCTAGTTCATACAAATGCGAATTTCACTCTGATATTGTACAATTATGAAAAATGCCATGTCAAGAGAGGAATGACAACTCAATTCCGAGCAATTATTGAGTTTCATTTCTGTCACGAACAGCCTCATAGCAATTTAGCGCTTACACGTTTCCGAAGTCAGTTAGTTATTCTAAAAACCCTGGAAACATATTGCCACAATAAACGGGAAAAACTCTCTTTCACTGCTTCCCACACGTTTCGTTGAAAAACTCTGGTATTTAATCGTTTTACTTGTGTCAGATGGCAGATATACTAAGACAAAATACGGGCAAGATATCACACGATACGACAGTATACAAATCCGAGTATCAGTTGGCACGGTGTTGTTTTTTTCGAGCAGTAAGCAGTAATTGCGCAAGCTGAGTAAGTATTGCACTTGTTTCCATACATGAACTCATGTGTACGTTCGTCGGCCACGAGCGTAGCTAGCTACCGTCAATTATAACCAAATACAACAGTACGTCTATATGATGATACTTTGAACACTAACAAATTAGGATCTTAATTTTGCTTGTCCAGGCTAATACGAAACCAAATTTTTGTAAAGTCAGACAGAAAACCCCTGTGTGCTACTCCGATTCTGTTTTATTGTTACGATGGTCAGTGAACCGACTATATCATATTTTGCTCCAAACCCTCGACGATCAGCTGATTGGATTGAATCTCTGCAGGGATAGGATGAACAGGGGATGTGACAAACTGCGAAGTTACTTTGATTCTTTCATAGGCATTTATTCTAGTGTCTTTCTTATACTATTAGCTTATCCATTCATTGACGTAACCCGAATAACATGTACCCTGAATGACATAGACATTCTACCTACTCCGTTCTGTCGCACCAGTTTTATTGAGAAGATTTTTCTACTTTCGAATCATCTCGTCTTACTAGCAAAACAACAGACACTTAATATAGAATGCAAGAGTCATTGTAACAAGTCATCGCACCACAAACTACTTGATCCAAGCTGGTATCAGGTAACGTCTCTTCTGATGGTTAGTCGGCGATACAGCGAGCCACCACTTGCCGGGAATTCTTTCTCGTTTTAACAATCCATTTTCCCATCGTTCGTGCTACTGTTCGGCCAAAACTTGACCCGGAATAAGAACAGGCGCCGACTGGTTGACTGCTAAAGAGACTCGGCTGTCTATTGACGATAAGTCATCTCATACCCTCCCGTTAAAGTTTTAACGTCAGGCGGAATGTAATAATATTACTGGCACGCGGAGCCTAGATTTTAAGTAATGGAAAAATCACTGGCAATTTTCGCTTACAACAGTCAAAATCCACCAGCCGAAATCGAACCAGCGATTTTCTGCCTACTGGGAAGATGCTGTACCAGCTGAGCTATCGCGTTACAGACAATCCGATGTGAATGACATAGCGGCGTTATTCTTTTGAATTCGAAGATTGCAAGGGAATTTCCGATCATCACAGTGAGAATAGCTGAACTGACAGCCCGCATCCAAATCACTCCAATTTTGAACGATGCACATTGAAATAGCAAAATGCTCAAGGTTAAAGAAATGTGCGTTTGTTTTACTTCAAAAGTCATCTGTGTAAAAATGTAATATCAAAGGCACCAGCTGGTAGACCGCAAGTTATTCAATCACAGTTGGCTTTCGTAATACCATTTCATAGTGATTCGGTTTGGATGAGGCTTCTCACTTTGTGGTCGCGAAGCTGTACCGTGCGATATCCAAAGAACTACCAACCGAATCACCAGATACAATCACGGTATGCCTTTAATAAACTAGAAATACCGCATAAGCAATAATGGTGTTAGACGTGCGGTATTGGCAAACGGACATTAGTCTCTGGAGCAAGTGCCTTTTCTGAATATGTTACGATGATTCGGATATGTGTTCGGCATGGCTCCAGACAGGTATTAATTAGAGGTTGGGACGAGGTGGTCAGTCACTGATTGGGCGAAAAGGTTGGAAAATCTCAATCAGAGGACTTAACTGTGTTGGACGTTTTAGGATTTCGGGATGTAAAGAAGGCAAGGGGATTTTCCAAAAACATACGATTCAGGCTCCTCGTGCCAACAATACATTCTCTGAATATATTTCAATGTCCGATGGATCACGTTCATCTGTGTGCTGTTCGTCCCATTGGGAAGTGACCGACAAGGCTAGCCCAGTGATTAAAACTAGGAAAGATATTGTGTATCATTGGAATAGTGGATCGCGCATTATCGATTATTTACTCGCGTTATTCACACCAGACTGTCCGGACCGCGATAGCTCAGCTGGTAGAGCATCTGCCCCGTATGCGGAGGGTCGCCGGTTCGTTTCCGGCTCGCAGCGTCCGACTTTTCGATGTGAAGAATGCAAGTGGATTTTCCTAAAACATACGATTCAGGTTCCTGGTGCCAACAATACATTCTCTGAATAATCAAAATCTGTCTGCCTCTGATGTCGTCAGAGTTTGTTCATAATGCTCGTATGTCCTTATCTCATTAGGTCAGCTGTGAATTCTCAGAGGAAGTTCAGTAGTTTACCGTTTGTCATGTTAGCTCAGGTAATTTCTGATAATCTGTTTGCTGGTCAAAATGCTATCGAACTATTTTTGTATCAGTTTTTCCCTTGAAGTGGACTTGAGGAAAGGAGCCTCAATCGTTTCGCATGCAAAGTCCGATTCAACCAGTGTGTTAATTCGTGTTTTTCGGCTCTTCAACGAAAATTTTTGGTTGGTGTTCCGTCACATGCTTCAATACGTGTCTCACGTTCCACCCTTCGCAGATTGCTACGCGGACATGTTTGAGATGGTGCACACAGTCAACCCAAATATCCCCCGTTTGTACGATCGAATACCAGTGAATATGATATTCAGTTCTGATCGCGTTGAACCAGGCGTATATCCTTGAATTACGTGTTTCTTCTGACTCCGATTGAGGAAGATGATAAAGATGATGAGTCCAGCTAGCTCCGTGCTTTTGTAACATTAACCATTCGTGCTGAGCTGTACTTCGTTCTCAACACTAGCCGTCTGAATCAGAAAATTCAAGCAGTTTATTTTAGATGCTTCGATACAAAATGACGTTGAAGTGACATTCGTTCCATAACTGACTGTGGCAATATCAATGTTTTTTGAGTGGTGGCTTGTAAACTCTTTGCGAAAACACCGTGCTATGGTCAAGTGGCTACCATATCACCAATATATCCAAAACGAGAAAAGTTAAAACATGCTGGTGATACGGGTAGAACCAAGAGCAAGTCAAAAATAACGAGAATCGTTGTTTTTTGTTCGATGTGTTCCGTAGTGTTGTGAACTTTCGTCCAAAAGGAATCCTCAGACTACCTCCTCCATTACTGTATCAATGAAGCGCGCCCGTAGGCTCAATTAGCAATAGCGATGACAACATTTTGGATAGCAACATGATCTTCAGAGTCCAAAATCCGTCAACAATTATTATGTCGTTTATTATAACAGTCAATCGCTGGGCATGGAACAGGTTGTTACTGTCAGGGAGTCGAAAATCTCCCCGAAAATACGTCATCGCGACGTGGCAATAATCACTCTTAATCCACGGGCAAGTGCTACGTTAACACTAACCAAAAACAGACCGACATATTCCACACAGCGGTGCAGTCATGACGCATGTATCCAAGCATGAATCGTCTCATTACCTATTATTCAGCCGCCAGTACGTTGTGACCTAGTTTAGCCGAACACACTCACCTACCACGTTGAGTAGTTGGTATAAGCACTATGTGTTTATGTATTTCGTTTTTCATGCTATATAAGATATCGATTTTGGTTATACTTCAATATGGTTTTCGTTCTTGTGTGTGTTTAATTTTCCTTGAAAATTGGACGACCGAGGGGGCACTTATCGGGAGTAATCCAAAAAGGTTTGCGCACCGACACAACAGTTTCCGTTCAAGGCCAGTGATGGAAGAGTGCTTTATCATGTACGTTGGTGTTACTCGGACCGTCGAGAGATAGTTCGGTAGAGGTAAGTTGTTCGACTCACAATCGCTCGCCGCGGGTTCGGCAGATGTGCACTGTTGATGGTTCAATACAGGGTGGAACATTTGTACATTGCTTCCATGGTTTTTAATGGTGAGCTGAGCGATCGTACTGCATGATGAATCATGTTATAGATAAACCAAATATCATACTATTTAAACTCAATTTAGATTCAAGTTGATGTTGCTGTCATGATCAACAGCTTCATGCTGTAGATGATGATACACGCATATACACGCTCCAGGCGAAAAAAAACAGAAACTCACCCGGTCTTCACGAGCACTTGGAACAAGTAGAACATAGCACCTAATGGGAACCTGTGGACTATTGTTTTCAGGGTTACAGAGTGCTGGAACACACTAGCTGACCATCACGGGTAAAACAACGATTGAGTTACTTCACGGCAAAAGTGACGCTTAAATAGCTCATTGAATCCGAACTGGAAAAAAAACAAGAAGTTCTTGTTTGTTTTACCATAAATATCCACTTCTTTCAGACATCATGTGACGAACTTTTCTTGTCATGTTGCTTATGAACAACAAGTTAGGTAACAATATACCTCCACAGTGATAGTCTCATTCGTCATTAGACCCTAGTAAAACTTCTATGATTGCCGGGACCCAAGAAAACGGAAACGAACCCTGATTGCATGTGGCACATCGTTGGCGTAGCGATTCCATATGGTATTTTGACTGTTTGTTTTCCGTCGATATTTCAACGGAAATATGTAATTTCACTGAGGCCTGAAAAGTGACACACTGCTTCGGACCAGAGAAGTCTGTCTTTGTTCCCGTTAGTATTTATTCAGGTGGAGGAGGAAGTGGAACCACACAATAATGATATTGGTTTTGTTGATGATACTTTTGCATTTCATGCACACTTGAAGATCTCAGCTACCACCAGTTGTGAGTTGGGCGCTGGTACTGCATGACGAACTAGCAATTTCAACACCCAGTCCCACAACCCCGCATGAAAAAAAAGTTCTTCAAATATCCTTCCTATTGTTTGCACATCTGCCTCCCTCAAAGTGTTCAAAAGACTAGTTCTCTAACGATCGACTGACAACTTTATTGCTTCAGATCCTGATCAGTTTGCTTACCATCAATCTAACTTCATCCTCAATATCCTGACACATTATGTTCTATCCTCACCTGACAGAGAGTAAATCGGCAAGGATATGCTTCGTAGACTGCATTGACTCATTCTTCTGCGCCAAAAGGAATGAACTGTTTTTCGTTCACTCCCTCTCTGTTATTGTGCCTTTGCTTGTTTCTTTGTTGGCCGATTACTTTCACAATCACTAGCATTTCACTCGTTATAACAGCAAAACCTCTTGTTGCCATTACCAACTGCGTTCTCCAGGGTGTCATACTGTCCTCATTTTTATTTCCTGCGCTTATTTCTTCTATTCCTGTATATGAAAATACTTTTCTCACCAAGTATGCCGCACGCCTGCGATTCTACTTCTCCCACCCGTCAAAATGACATGATTCAAATTTCAGATTGGTCTGATGCTTATAACTTAGGTCTTAACCTAACTGAGTCCGGTGACATTATTTTCTTCGTTGAACGGTTATGAGCAATCCAATTTTCAAAACGAATTCACTCCTAATACAAGAAATGGGGAACCGCTTAATCATATTCATTCAGTGAAGTACCTTGGATTGTTGCTCGACCGCAACCTTACTTGGTCCAAACATGTTGGGTTTATTTGTGAAAACCAGATGTTTGCTTGTTTCACGTCAGAAACTCCACTCCGTACGCATTCATCTTATCAGACGCTGTTTTTTCATGTCCTACGTCACCGGCTATATGTTTTACCTGTCGTCTTTCCCGGCCCGTTGAAAGACTTCAAGTTTTCTGTCAGATCACTTAAGTCTTAATCATCTGCTAGTTGTATACCCCGAAGGCATTTCATCCACTTTATCGCATCCCCACAGTAAAGCTTGCCAAAAGCAGTCCGTAAAGATTCTTACCGACTCTGCTCATCCTCTTCACAAAGATCTTGTGATATGCATACCCATTTCTTCCACACGTTCTCAACACAAACATCTTTACACAAGAATTTTGATCCAAAGCAATTCTACTACTCCCCACCCAGCAAGGTTTTCGCACGATCCAGCTCCCCTAATATCGGAACTAACACATCTAGAATAACACATGCCTACTACCCATTACTCCAGTATTTCAATTTACTATGCATTGCATAATTTTCAATTTTTGAGCATGTGTACATGGTTGTGTGAAGGCTGAACATCCACTCCTCGGGATACATAAAGCATTTACACGACTTTCACAAATTAGAACAGTGATGCGGGGTGGCGTAGTGGTAACACACAAGCCTCTCAAGTGTTAGGGCCTGGATTCAAACCCTGGAGTGCGGCAGGGGATATGCACCACTGATGAACTTTAACGAGAGAAACCGGAGTAGGATGTTTCCGAGGCAGGGTTGGTCGGATGACCTGCGTGATAGGAGTTCAATGGACAGTCGGCCAAAGATTCATCAATCCCACACTCTACTCGCAAGTTACTGCGTGACATATTGGAGTTACACATATGATGAAGCATGAAAGTGCACAGTCCGTTGTTACCTATCTGTTGCGATTGTTACTGACGGTACTGTGTTGTTTTGTTATATCTAGGAATGCATACACATAACAAATGCGCATAGTACGAAATCCAATCACGTGCTAGTTCAGCCCGTGCTCTTACTCCTTCAGTACGACTGGTTCGGGCCGGAGCATTTAGTATCTTCGTTGTGGATTGTCCTATCTCCCGGGCACAATTTCCAGTACTCATACTTTCACTCGGGTGTTCATTTTTATCGGGATCTAAAGACTGTGATAAATTCCGCCAATCCGTTAAAAGTCAACTGGAAGAACCAGAGTAATAGCAAATCATGCTTTTAATTCTTGAATATGTTAGGTAAGGTAAGGAGAACGCAAGTTAGAGAAGTTTCTTTTTGATATCTCCCATGAGATGAACTACCACGCGCTTTACAAACAGCAAAGTTGGACTGCTGTATCAACAATGAAACTAATGCATTTGACAGATTTTGTTTGACACCGTTCGTGAAATGCAAGATAATGAGTGTGGTTTTTACGTTATTGTTACTTTGATGGTCAAAGCTAGTTTCTAAGCGCTTCACATTAGAGGCAGTGAGCCTAATCACCAACAGCTGTAGGGTGTGATCTCGAGAAAGAGAGAGATCAACGCCACCTTCCGATCACGTAAGCACTCATCGTTCAGCTAAAACGCTGAGTTGAGTTAATCCACCGTGCCAGCTGCTAGCGAGTTCCGCAGGTTAGCTGCGCTTCTGGACAGATGCTAGAACAACTGCTGCCCTGTCAATTGCGGCCTCATAATTATCATAACATGCACCATAGTACGGGCACGATGCCGGAGGGAGGAATTCCTTCTGTAGCATAGGCTCTAACCCACCAATACAATGAAGAAACCGGGTAACTCACAAGTGTGCATCATACCTAATTAACATGGGATGCAATGAAGTCGTCCATCGCCAGTGACCGTTTGTTGACCGCTGACGCCTGGAGTCCAGGATGCATTGCCTCTCAGAAGCCGGTGTGCAATGGACGAATTCATTCATCACTTGGCCGCCGTTGGAAAGTTCCACTCTACAACTCAACGCCTCACCACGTCCATGCTGTTCCGTAAAGGGGACTACGTGTACCAGCATTATAATCTAGAAGACGTGCTTGGTTGAGGGATCATTCACTCAAAATCACTGGCTCAGAAGTCATCGAAATTAATCAAGAACAACAATGCATATTTGCATTCGAGTGGTCAAATCCAACTAAATGCCGTTGATTTTCAGGTTGCAGTATGCGAACGTGTGGTTTACACGCCTTCTTTTACCCTAATGCGTTTTTCCTCTGACAGCCGCTTTCGTTGCTAGTTCACAACTGTCCATAGTTGCGTTTTGAGCAAAAAAACAACTTATTTAGCAAGCCGTATGTGCACTGCCACAACATGACTCCTTCCTGAACACAGAGCAATGCCCTATCCGTCCCTTATACGCCCCCAGTTCATACGAAAGAATGCGTATCAAGGCAGTGACCTGAGATCACGCAATCTATCCGTGGGCCAAGTCTCTGTCCGCTCAGCGTAGCTGAAGGGTATAAAGGAATATCAGCCAAAAACTTTCGTTGAAGAGCCGCAAAGCACGAATTGACACACTGGTTGAATCGGACTTTGCATGCGAAACGATTGAGGCTCCTTTCCTCAAGTCCACTTCAAGGGAAAAACTGATACAAAAATAGTTCGATAGCATTTTGACCAGCAAACAGATTATCAGAAATTACCTGAGCTAACATGACAAACGTTAAACTACTGAACTTCCTCTGAGAATTTACAGCTGACCTAATGAGATAAGGACATACGAGCATTATGAACAAACTCTGACGACATCAGAGATAGACAGAGTTTGATTATTCAGAGAATGTATTGTTGGCACGAGGAACCTGAATCGTGTTTTAGGAAAATCCACTTGCCTTCTTCACATCGAAAAGTCGGACACCGCGAGCGTTATTCATACCGGACCGTCCGGACCGCGATAGCTCAGCTTGTAGAGCATCTGCCCGGTATGCGGAGATTTTGATTACTTGAAAAATTCTTTTGAACAGCAGTTTAGGTGCAAAATGAACAGCGCTTGATGCACCACAAACCGCGCAGCGAAGATACTCTGAAGTCTGGTGGGGCATGCCGAGGACTTGGTACCTGACTGTGGACAGCAAAGCATCAACTGACAACGCGCATGGAAAATTCGAGATACAATCCCCCATTCTTTCCCATTTTTCCGACCATTTCGTCAGTGGCGTTAAACACTCAGTGCTTGAATTCCACTGCTAATATAAATTATACATTACGCAAGTGCTCGCGTTATTTGAACATAAATGTCACTCCTTATGTTTTCAAGTACCTAGGATTTTCAAGTTAATTATAAAACGGACATTACGCAAAAACCCTATCAGGTTCTCGAAACGAGTAGCACACAAGCCATCTGCACTGCGTTGATTAGCAAGAATGGTATTATTCAGGAATATACGTGCTTAACCCAGAGATGCTCGAGGCACGCAGTGTTCATACTCATTTTTTCTTGTCGCACATTCAACTCCAATATGTTCTCGAACTCACACGTTGACGAAATCTCGGGTTCCGTCCGTCAAACGAACAACTAGCAGCCTCACAGTCTTCGACAGACTAGAATAACAATCAAACAGCAAATCAATTCCTCCGGTGCCTATGCTTCCTGCATGAATTTGAACCAATGGCTTTAGCTTCTGAAATACTGACGGCAAGGGAGTCCGATATGTGTTGGAGTGTCGGCCGTTTTCAGCCCTTCACGCATTTAACCTATTTCTTGAGTGATAGATCAACCCCATCGTTTAGTGCAGAAGCGTGTAAAGGTGGAACTATCAGAATGGAAGTAGAAGTAGTAAGACCGGACTACTACTGAGCCGAAAACGTTCACATGGATGCTGACAGACGAGAACGAACAGTGGGAAGGGATACTGGGCCAGAAAGAGACCTTGGATGAACGCACTCAGAAAATACAGTCATGCAGAGGTATACATGCAAACCAAGAAGAAAAGAGTCTGATAAACTGATAGATGGATTTTTCGGAGGGGGCTGGGCACAAGGGGAACGGTATGGAGGGCACGGGACGCACACAGGTAGGTGGCAAAAGGAGACCTGATCGATGGGGATTAATATGCACATTATTACTGTCTGGCACACAGTTCGCGTAGTCGTATTAGGGGATCCATGTGAACGCCTGGTTGTTTGTGTGTACAAAGTCAGCCAATTTGGTCAAAACATAATCGAACTTGTCGTGAAATCAGCGAGCATGAAGGGTAACGGAAAGGCGGTTGATAGCAGCGGCAGCGGCTGTGTTGGGCAGAAAAGCGTCGAAAGATTGTGGTGTGGTTGGGATCCACCAAGATTACTGCTTAGACTAGGCAAAGGAAAGGGTGGGCCCAGGATGAATGAAAAGGACTAATCAGTATCAGATGAAGATCTGTAGACTGCGTGCATTTGTACTAGCCCATGATAAAAAAAAACCGACAGATGTAGAAACCGGTGCAAGATAAAAGGTCAGAAAAGAGGGAGGAAAACAACAAGGGAAATGTTTGGTCAGTTAGTTGGCCAATACGGACTCGCCCAACTGCACCCGTGAACAGACGAGTGAGATTGAACGTAGCGCTCACATTAACGCGAGATTTGATGGAGGTCTACAAATAAACAGTTAGGCACCAAATGACTGATTTGCGATTAGGGTGAACAAAGTAGATACACCCCCAGGAAAAATCACGGCTGAACTAAGGGGGTGAGGGGTGAGGACAAGAGGTAGCAGGGATGGCCGGTGTGATCACGCGCGTGGATCAAATTCGTGAACAATACATGAGGTAAGAAGTTTCCAGACAGGTATAAAGCCACAAAACCAACTGGCACGCAGCATGGAAGACGCAACTAAGGGTACCAAATGCGCTGGATGACTGAGGTAGAAAAATAACTGTTCACCTGTGGGAATGGAAGAAGACAAACATTCCCGGTTTTATCCCAAACGTCACTATAGTGAATGCAACCAATTAGGAAGCCTCGGCAGATGGTGGAGGTTGTGAAATTGGCTGTTGTTGCTGAGGTGGCTGAGATACCGACTGACTTTGGGACAGACTACCATCTATAGAACTGTAAAGTGCCCCAGTATCCGCGCGGCGGGCTCGGACCAATAAGCCCGTCGGGCCTTGTCGCACAGCGCCTGGACGGATGACGAAGTATCGATTTCGACACAGCAACGCATTTGACGTCTCCGTCTGGACCAGTGGCGCTGAGACTGTCGTCAGTGTGGGACCGCGTTGCGTCTGGCTTGACATATACGACAAAGAACCACTTGTAGACCCACCGTTTGATTCATTTCCGATGCGCCCCGGTGATGACCCGTATATGGTGCTAGATGAACTTTGAACTGAACTGGAAGCCTGAATACAACTATCTAGATCGATTGCCTCAGAAGATGATGATGTGGCACAAGACGTCGGGTCAATAATAGAACCCGGGTGGTATTGGTTCAGCTCAGGATTGACGCAAGGTCCGTTGTTCAGAAATCGAGGGGATGACTTGAGCAATGGACGTGAAACTAGCGAGGGGCGCCGAATCACACTCATTCCACCATCGGTAGAGTTATTCCCTGTAGGTAAACCACTTGGAACGATTGACGTCAGACATGTATCTGAACTGGTCCCCGCGACAGGTCGAGCAAACACCGCATTTCGGGTTTGAGAGCCACTGACAGATGGTGGAATAGGTGTGACGGTATTGGATTTCAACGCCCCACTGATAAATGGCGACCCCGTTGCCGCAGGAGTAGTGGTGACCACACTGGCAGACGGACCAGAAGAATATTGATAGCGTGGATGGAACATGCCAGTGAAACTGGAGCCTGAAAGAGAAACAGAGTGGAATAAGGGAGTTTTTTCCAAGGAATCAGAGAAACAGGATATTATGCAAATAGATGTGCTCGTGATATGCTGAAAACTGAGTTACGGAACAAACACACGATAACGTCAAAGCTGAATGAGGTCTTCTAGCTCATATCTACCTCACCGAAAAGTGACTCGGTTCAACCTCGATCAAACTCTACTTTATAATACAATATAACAAGCTACATCATACATTGTAATACATCACATTCGTACGCCGGCCTGAAGATAAGGAAAGTGACGGTTTGGTAGAGTAGTCACGTGCATAACGAACCCGCCGAAGACGGAATAAAACAGTGTATAGCGATGAGCTGTAGAAATAATGTGATGGGGTTATGTAATGAGCTTTGGTTGTCACCAAGTGTGAGCGTGGGATTTGAGACTGGTAGGTAACAAAATGAGTAAAGAATAGCTACCGATGAAGAACAATCCGTGCGGAAACATATCACCGGGACTGTCACGTGATGCATTTGACGAAGAGGAAAAAACACAAATCTATTGCGCGGACGGAATCGATTTAGAGTAACTTCACGGATGGTTCTGGGAAGTATAAGAAGTTGTTCAAAACCGTCTGTAAATCGCTGATTGCCGAACTCTGATCGGTTGATTGCATGTTTCACACATTTTGACGCGTTTGAACAGAAGAAAAAACAGTAGCTGTAGTTGATCTTTCGAACTGTTCAACCAGACAGATCTGGAAAAGAGTATATACTCAAGGGAATCTACGAGCGAACGATACACGGTCTCGTATGAAAGCATTTCGAAGTTTCGAAAATACCATAAAATGGCCGTAGATGAACGGGTGACTGTATGAAAAGAGGGCAGCCCGATGTAATGCACTGAGGAACACAGATACAAAAGAAATAACAAACTGGATAAACTTTCATCTAGAGTGGAAAACAACACCAATAGTAAAAATGAACATCAAAATCGACTATGATGTGGAACTCGATTGATGAAAACTTCCGGGGATTCAAAATACCTCATCGAGCAATTCCGATCACCCAGAAAAGTGAACAGAGACGTACTTGGAAAGACAGGAGTTACGTGACGAAAACTAGTCCGAGCCGTCTTGCGTGAACGGCCAGTAATTGATTTTTCCCGAATATCGTCTACCACGACGCGACCCTACGAGGCAAGAAAGGGGAAACTGAATTACGATGGTGGAAACCAACCAATTCCTGTCGCATGTGGAAGCACCATGAAAGAAGTGCATGGAATCGGGCGTGCAGATGACTATTCCAAACAAATTCGAAAGCAGCTAATTGCCGAAACGTTGATAAAGAACAAGGAGGAGGACGAAAACTTGTGAACTACAGGAACTAGAGATACCGCGAAGCAGTTTAGAAAACTGATTGAATGCTACTCGTCCGCTCGATAATAGTTTCCACGTAGTGATGTCAATTTCCCAATCACAATAGTGCAAACAATCAAAACTTGTACTGCCGTCGAGAACAGGAGTCAACGCTAATAACTCAATGGTCCTAGGACTGTTTAGCTGCACCAGAATGAGTGGCAAAATTGAAGCCGATCAACGGAGTAGTTTGCTCGCAGTATAAGCCGAGCGGTGAACATGAGAATAAACACGCACTTGAGTTCTACCGTTGAATTCACAAATTTGAACTATATGAATTTGGAACGTAAGTCAGGTTAAACTAGACCACAGAATAACTGAATGACGCTCACGTGTGGTGTTTTACTTTCCTTCAACCCGGATCTCTTTGTCGAACGAAACGAACGATAATCATCGCCACAGGGCAGTGGAATAACAGGCTTGTATGGGGTGTCTGAGAGGAGTAATACCTCGGAGTTGGTTGACTGTCGTGTCCCTTGGGGCATCCTCCATCCCCTTGGTCTCCATTATTCATCCACCTCTCACCTGTGGCTCCACGAAGCTGAAGCATGCATCAGTGGTCACAACCCGGAAAATCGTTCGACAGGCGGGATAAGCCAGGTTGAAGGTAACCAAGGTCTAAAAACCTCGGTGATATAGTGTTCGACATGCGAAGACATATACACCTGAATGGGTGAACGAGATCTACTGATCCAACGGTATTCCGGAAGAGGCGAATGAGCCGCATAACAGGCCACCAGCTCATCTGAAACAATCATGGTACCTTATAGGCTGCAATTGAGTGTACAAAGGCTAGAGGTGCATCCTCAAACAAGAAGGTTGGATGAGGTACCGTCAACTTGCTTCCTACTTCGGACTGGGTGATCCAATTTTGCAACAGTCCCGAACGAAGCTGGGGCTACCGGCTCGTACCATATTCCCGTGAATCTCTTTGAATAGTTTTGGAAACATGCATTTTGATCATGCTACGGCGTTCTCGCCAAGCAACGCGCCTCGTGCTCCAGTGGTCAAGGTGTCAAGACAATAAGCTGGAATATTCAGCTGTAGGAAATATGTTTATATGGCATGTCGGAATGTACGGACACTACTAGACGTGGGTAGCCAAAACCTCATAATGAGGACACTGCACAGTTACAACATCGACATAGCCTGTCTCTCAGAAGTATGCATATTGAACTCTAGCACGTGGTGCATAAAAGCTCAGGCAGAGGAGGCAACTTACTGGAATTTTCATAGGGGCCTAACAGACAACTCCGGGCGCCACGGCGTCGCATTCGCTACTAATAGTAAAGCCAACAGCACAATGATCGTTTGGGAACCGGTTGTGGCAAGCCTTACTTTGGGACATTTCTAAGGTTCCACGCAGAAACTGACTGTGACTGCGCATGAGTGTAGTGGAAGGGGTATTTACTACATAGTCACGAAGGTCCACTGCACCATAAGGAATAACCGGCAACCAGACCCTGAGATTTGGAGTGAAGGAGAACCACACAAGGTCCCAATGGATCAGGAGTGGTAACGATCCGGACGACAGTGCATTGCTGTCTACCACCAATTCCAGTCTCCGACCAACGCGGCGGACGGTGTGGGGGCACACTAACTCACACCTGAGTAAAAAAGAAAAATAGAGCGATGGGTAGAGCACTTCGATCGATCGCTCAACTGACCATCAGTTCACAAGACGGCCCTACAACCCCCAGTTCTTGCAGAACCGTACGATCTCAGTTGCCACCCACCGAGCGCAACTGAAATCGCCACAGTTATCAATCAGCTGAAGGACAAAAAAGCTGCAGGAGAATACGGTCTTCCATCAGAAGTCTACAAGTGCTGCCTGTTGTCATCGTATCTCAACTTGTCCAGGGTCATCAGCTCAACAGCTGTCCATCAATGACCAGCTGATCAAATGCGTCCCATCATTCAAGTATCTAGGATCTAAAATGCTTCCAAACGTTCAGGTGAAGGATGAAGTAATACTCCGGATAGACAACACCAGGAAAGTATTTTACCAGCTACGACGGGCATTGTAGACCCGCAATGAAATCACCCTCCGTACTAATGTGCTTATTTACTGTGCCGATACACGACTCGTACTCAGCTACGGCTGTGAAACTTGACCATTGAGAGTCGAGGATTCTAGAAAGCTGGAGATGTTTGGTCACTGGTGCCTGCGATGTATTTCAAAAACAAACTGGTGCGACAGAGTATCCAACGATGAAGTTAGGAAACGGTACTGTGAAACTGACGGACTCTTAGATTTCCTCCAATGTCGTCGACTTCGGTGGCTGGGTCATATCCTACGACGATCCGAGACGGAATTAACCAAACAAACACTCCGTCCCGAACCCTGCCCTGGATGGCACCATCACCTTGGTGGCCAGCTAAAAACTTGAATCAACACTGTCGAGAGGGATGTAGAGCGCCTAGGCTTACGGTCGGTCTATAGTGCGCCCCAGTGGAAGAAAAACTAAATCGTGATGTGCACCGAACTCACTTCCAACCGCCGCGCATGGTACGAGGTACACATTTAGCAGGAGATAGTCATGTAAAAGTAAAAAAGTAAGCAGTGAAAAAATAACGAAGCATCATCACTCGAATTAGCTCTAAAAGGCGGAGTCAATTTAGCGGATGTTTATTAGTGCGGTTGAATGTAGCCAGATGCACATAGTCGTTAATAGTGGGCGTAAGAATAACCTCGTAACGATAACGAAACGACTTTTGAATAAATCTTGTTGTTGATTGGTGGTCAGTTCATGACATGAAAAATAGAACGAGAACCTTAGACTTGGCGGAGCAGGAATTTCCAACCATCTGGATTGCGGTCGACGAAGCATGCCCATCGGATGGTTGGGAAGGTACTAGGCAACATGGCTACGTGACGCGATCAGTGACCTAGTGACATTCGAGCCCTTTTCGTTGTCTTCATGATTTCCACTTCTTACACTTTTTTTTCTATTGGTTTGCATGTTATGCTTCTGCAGTATTATCTCGAACATTCGCGAGGTTAGGTTCAGAACCCACCGCGGATCATGGAGAATCGCAAATGTTTGGTACAAATCACAATAATTAAACACAAACAGGGGTTTTTTGATGATTACGCAAATTTTACAGATGTACGAAAAATTCGCAAATGTAAACTTCTTAGTTGGTTTCGCGAATCCCAGAACGCGAATGTGCCAAATATTACTGCATTACTTTCTATTTTCTATTTGACGATATTGCAAGGTAGCAACGAAAACCAAAGCACAAAGGTGCAAGACCAAACGCTAAGGTTAGGGAACATGGACACAAGTGGGAGCACCTAGTTATACGCAAAAATGTTGATATGGGCGTGCGCGTGCGTTCAGTCGTGGACCCTCTGAGTACAACTGCTAACAGGCACGCCATATTAGGCCACATTAGGTCAGAGTGACTGGTCTCGGTCCGATCAAGGGAAGCTCCGTTTCAATCAGAATCACCTCAGTCCTCTCAAGTTATTATGACCACAGTTGAACCAACCAGCAATCATTGTTTCACCTTTCTGAGATCCAAAATCTATTCCCATTTATCACAACTCATTCGTAAAGATAAAACGTATAATACAACCTAATACTTGTCAGGTTATGCTCTCTCGTGGAAACCATTTTTCTTGACGGCAGAGGAACTGCTCTCTATGGCTAGCAAGGCAAAAAGAAAACGTTTTGCTGATTTTTCCGTGAAACGTCATCATACAGAAGAGAGCCGGTTCAGATGCGTTTCGACGGCCAAAATCTGAAGTGATCTAATCGTAAACTTATCCGACCGGAAATCCAAATTCGTAGGCGGGCAACGTAACCGATCAAGCGACAAAAAAGTAGATTGTGACTGACAAATTGCTACAATCCAAAATGAAACCATCAATTCAAAAAACATAATTTACCCATCAAAGAAACATCGGATGCGAGTAAACGCTGTTCGCTTCGAGCTTCCTAAAAATGGTGCCGGTAGGTTTCATAACATAATAACGTCACTCGTCAAAACTACTCAACGATTCTGCTATCCATCAATCCTAGAAATATGCAACAGTTGTTCCCAACATAAAATGGTTCATTTTCAATATTCTAAACACGTGTATCCGCGTTAATTTTATCACTTTTTCCTGACTTGGATTTCGTGTTAAGCAAGACGTTGTCATCGTCAACTGAGTCCAGCAATTTTAACCGGGTCTTACTTTACTTCCCCGCTGATTCACTTACACCTTACTATGCGGTTTAACTATTGTTATGCATGCTTATCTCACTTTCATAAGCTCCCCTAACAACAGAATGCCCATAACAACTTCGTGAACAAGATTTTTCCAAACCCCGTCTATTCTCTGTACCATGAACTATCGAATGGCCATCCACCGACCAGATCTGAATTTACGTACTCTCGTATAAATTTTACTTGTAGCCCCCAAGTGCCTAGTTTAGCTGGTATCTCACAAGATACTTGTGAACTGTACTGACCGATTCGAATTTCCCAATTCCTACGTGGTCTTCGCCTTCCTATTATAATGTGAATACTTCAATTTTCGAGTTAAGTAGACATATCGAAGAACTTCACAATGCAGTACAATATCTGGTGGAAAATGGATACAGCTTGACATTTCAGGGCTAGGAATCCTCAGTAGTGAATATCCACGCAGTTCCAACCAGGACTCGAACCCGGGGTGCACGGTTTTCAGTCACACACGTAACCACTGGTTACCAGTCCGGCTAACAAAGGCGTTCCACGTCAACGTGTACCTCCGTTACTCATTTTTCTGAATGATAAAAACACATCAGCCGTGTCTTGATCCGTACCACTACCTCTGGTAAGAAGACTTCTCTGCCTTCGAATCATCTCAGTTTATGAGCTCAGAACACACTATCTATATAGGAAGGAGTTACTGTCACCAAGCTTTGCAACACAGATTAACCGGTTCAAACTTGCACTGGGTAACCTCTCTTTCTGATTGGTGATACGTCCAGCCAGTACTTGACGGGAATACTTTCTCGTCTTATCGATCTGCCGTCCGGTCGTCTGCGAATCCGTTGGCTCAAATCCTGACCTTGATTCTGGGAAGGTGCTGACGAGCTATCTGCTAGTGAGACTAGGCCATACCCTCACAATCTGTACGACGGCTGACACCTAAGATGGACGACTCCAGAGTGGAGCTGACGTTAAACAAAGCATGGAAAATCAACTCGGATAGCTTGGTGGTAAGGTGTTTGACTCACAATCACTCACCCATTTCCAGTGAGGACCCGGTGGGTATGTACCACTAATGATTCCTTACAAGCCAGATGAAACTACTATAAGTTGAGCGCTGACGCTGCATGACGAATTATTGCATACTACTACAGATACTGATTATTCTGATTTTAGGGCGTACACAAGACTGCCTGTTAGTTAGGTCCCGCGGAAAAATTTACGAAGGACTGGGGCCACCAAACTTGATCGAACACTTCACGGGAGCTGACTATATCAAAAAGCAGACGGACTAGAACAGGTCTGATCACGGATCCGTTGATTCCAAATAAACACTAAACGAGGAAGAACGAGGTCGAGTATATTTAAAAGAATTACAACTAGTATCCTGTACTACAAGGAGAAGGAGTTCAACACTATGAAAACCCACCTGAGATTCGCGAACCACCTGTGCACCACTGAACATGGAACGCGCAAAGCGGTTGTTCACTGTGACAGACGGGTTAACCAAAGATGTGGAATGAGTCGACTGAAATGGAATAAACAAGAGATTGAGGGAGAAAATGTGAGCGGAACAAAACAGAAATAAAATTAGGAGAACCAAGTTATTTATAGTTAATACAAATAAAGAGCATGAATGGATGGGCATCAGCGGTGGTCAAGTTGTTTGCAGCATTTGCCTACCACCTCGAAGGTCAGAGGTTCAAGTTCAGCCAACATTGGTTACTTTGGTTGTAGGTGGTGATCCGCTGTCACCCGGCTTGCAACCACACCTGGCCTACTGGGTTCTTATTTGGTTTCCTGTCACTCCAGATCTCAGAATTCGGTTCTTTAATTATATGCTTGTGCATGAGTGTAGTGGAAGGGGTAAATACCCCATAGCCACAAGGGCTCACTGCACTATTACGGATAACCGGCAACCAAATCCTAAGACTGGAACTGACGGAGAACCACGCACAAGGTAAGGTGTGATAACGAGCCGGACGACAGTAGATTGTGTTCAGATTCGTGTAGGGAAAGTTATGTTTTCGACGGCAGATTACCGTCTGCCACCAAAGTAACCGGTGATGTCGGGGATTCAAACCTTCGGACTCCGAGGTGGTAAGCAAACGCTCTAAAACACTTGACCGCCACCGACAAGCTTAGTAGCGCAGTGAGTCTTTAAATCTATGGGGTACACCCCTTCCACTGCGCTCAATGCGTATTTATACAATAGAGCAAAAAAGATCCGAGTTTTAAATCAGACAAAAGGGCTATCAAAATGACAATACCATGGTAAATTCCTTGATTTATCGGACAGAGATGCGGTGTTGAACAGGTGATATTCGGGACAACCTTCCCACGCAAAGCTAACGACAAACAGTTGAAAGTCGAAAATGTATACGGAAGGTATATTAAAGGAGTCCACTGCACTATCGAGGGGAACCAGGAAATATGGTCCTGAGACGCAGTCTCGATAAGTTAGGCGTGGTGACAACTGAGGTGTCGCTAACCACTGACATTGACGGCGTGGGGGAGCCTTCGAACTTTGTTCGTCGAAATCGACATTCAATCTCAGTTGCGCTCCGTGGATGTAAACTGTTGATGATTTCTAAACAAGTCAGATGAAAGAGCTGTACAGTGATTTTCATGGTGAGCTGGGCGTTGATACTGCATGATGGAAACTATATACACTCAGAAAATCATACTACTCGACCATTACCGGGTGGAGAATGAGAGGATTAACAAAGGGACAAATACGAAACTCGTTACTTTTTGTGTTTCTCTGATCTTAAACCTGGAAGCTGGTACAACCAGGAAGATCTCACTCTAGAAGGTGCTCGTAAATGTTCATTTTCAAAGGTTATGATGACAATGAGCCATGAGAAGAAAAACCTACCGGAACATTCTGCTCAAGTGGACTAAGCCATGGTGTTCATCATCGAATTGGACAGCCAACGATATATCAGGAAGGGTAAAAATCATCGAATAACTGCAATGATTTCAATATACTGCTCAAACAATAGTCGTTTTTCCCTTACATAAGTAAACTATGGTTAGGGAGATGAATCCTTGATCCGGATGCACATCTAAGTGATCTGATTTTCAGGTCATATCAACTGTAGACTGGTAGCCAGATGAAAACAGAGCGCGCTACTTAGTTTAAACAGCCTCAAGATGAAAGTACGTAGCATAGCACTGATATGGCTGCTTGACCGTCTGCGTCCACAATTGGCGAATGATAAAAGGAATGGGATTTAATGAAACAAGCGCGGAGGAGCAAAACAACTGGAATACTGGCGTAGAAGAAGGGCAATCGAACGGCTGTCTGACGATGGACCAACGACGGCATATTTGAAGTGACATGGCAGAAGTTCGTACTCACCGGAAACAATCTGTGGTCAGATCACAGGTAAGACTGGCCGAGATAGCAAACAGGCCTTCGATGAGCCTTTCGGAATCCCCCGAACGGCTAACTTGGGCGTTGAAATCCCCAGAAATCAGAAAACACATCTGCTGAACTCAGACTTCGAAGCAGATGAGACAAACCGTGGTGGGACTGCAGTCAGTGGATGCATATACACACGACAAACAAGCGTCGACTCTTCAGTTTGCTGGTGTTGATACGCACAGAACCGCCCAACTGAACTGCACACAGACGACTGCAGACTGGAATCCAGTCTAGTAGTGAACCCTCAGTTCTCATGCTCAGAGCAATTCCGACGCTAGCCTCACCACGATCAATTGAAATCGGGTCACCCGACATATGAAGAGTAAAGCGAGAGACACGGCGTATCCGGGGTGCGAAGTGTGATCACATAAGTGGGGCCTTATATGCGCGTTTCGGAGACACAGCTTACATCTGTTTTGAAAGTGCGGAGGTATTCTGACCAGTGTACTGTTTCTCTCCGTGTTGATTCGCTGCACTGTGCTCTCCAGGGGCAAAGTGGTTAGAATCAGAGGTTGCCCATCAACCGGTTCAGAGACTGGACTTAGTCTGGCCTCCACCCGTCGATCTGTCAGGCATGGTTGCGTCTCCGGCCTAGAAAAGTCATTCTTCACAGCTCTTTGGGTCATGGAGGAACACGAGCCATCATACCGCACCCAGACGCAGTCTCCTGTGAAAACCACAGAGGAATTAGCTTGGTGAGTATCGCATCCATCGCGATTATTCTTCACCGATTATCCAGCACCCGCGATATGCGTACGCGTGAGAATCAAGCCAGTTTCAGACCCGGTAGAGGTTGTATCGACCACATCTTTACTCTTCGGTAAACCTTAGAGCACAGACACATTTTCCATAGACCCACAATCTGTTATCCTTGATCAGAAAGCTGTGTTCGATTCGGTCAACCGCACAGTTCTCTGGCACTGCCTCTCATTGAAGAATGTGCAAGAAAAGTTTATTTCTCTTTTCCAATGCTTGTATACGAACAGCCGAAACCGAGTTCGATCTTTCAATCGAGTTCACCAAGGAAAGTGGTCTTCATCAGGGTTACCCACTTTCACCCCTCCTCTTCAATTTTGTAGTTGAGCTGATTCCTGAGATAGCCCTATCCTCGTATGAGAATAGTGGCATTGGTTTTTGCTCAGGCAGTAAACTGTCTGACTTGGAATGCGCTGACGATATTGGTCTTCTGAGTGAAGATCCAGGTAAGTTGCAAACACTCTTAGATGGCCTAAACAACAGTGCAGCAATGTTTGGGATGCGTTTTGTACCTTCAAAGTGTAAAATGCTATCGCGGCACTGGGTTAGCTCAACACAAAACCTCTTCTTGGCAGCTGAAGCTCTAGCTGAAGTGGATAAAATTTGTTACCTGGGCAGTTACATTTCGCCAGGTGGACAGATATCTTATGAAGTGTCATCGCGTATATAGAAAACGCGTTTGACTTTTGCCAACCTCCGTCATCTGTGGCGTCGGCGTGACATCCGGTTGTCTGTTAAGGGTTGAGTATACATTGCGGCGGTTAGATTCCTTCTATTATACGGTTTAGAAACATGGCCATTAGGAATAAAAAATAGGCGAAGACTGTCAGTGTTTGAGAACCGATATCTCCGTAGCATTGCCCGAGTATGGTGGGAACACTCGATCAGCAACGCTAAGGCTAGGCATAAGGTGTTGGGACCCACAGGTCAGTCTATGGATCAAGTGCTGAATCTAAACAGATTAAGGTGGTTAGGACGTGTTATGCACGTCCACCGATGTCTCCGCAGTATTGCCTGAATATGGTGGGAACACCGTATCAGCACTGCTGGGGTTAAACGTGAGGCGTTGGGAACCAGAGGTCAGTCTGTGGGCCAAGTACTGAACCTAAACAAATTAAGATGGCTGGGACATGTGTTACGCATGCCTACCGATAGACTTCCCAGGCGTACGCTGTTTTCCGAGGCAGGTAGTGGTTGGAATGTAGGTCGAGGTTGTCAGTCCATGACCCTGACCAGTGGATTTGGCCAAGTAGGGCGTGTTAGACTTCCAGGTGGGGAATCACGCAACTTGCCTAGCAGATGGCTAGGGAAATAAAGTGATATGGCTCAAATGTCGCGGTCAGTGGCGTAGTTGCATTCGAACTCTGTTCCCGTCTTCGCGCTTTCCGCTGCTTAATTTGCTTTCTGCTCCTTTTCACGCTTTTTCTATTCATTTTGCTCTTGACACGACGATGCTGGAAGGTAGCAACCGGAACAGGAGCATAGAACTGCGAGGTTAGTGGCTGCATAAACTTGAAACTTAGACTTTTCTGAACTGAGGAAAAGAACACTGATATGACAATGTTAGACACTGTCTAGAAGAGACAGGGAAATCCCGCCGTCCGACCGGAGCGTGAACCAAATTTGCCTACAATAGTTGTGCATGGATAAAAGAGCACGTAGTACAGAACAGAAGACCCAGTTTGCGGGAAGTACGAAAAAAGAGGCGTAAAAACAGGACAGCACACGAGTTCAAGGAACGAAAAGGAGCCAAATCAAAAGAAGTGGAAATAAAAATTTTGGTTTAAGGGGATGGACAGAAGGGAAATGCTAGAAGCACGGAACCGAGTGAGATTGAAAGAACCTCATAGAGAGATGTGTTTGAGTTCGGAGAAAAGTGACGCAATAAGAATAAGTCAAATTAAATCTGCGCATCCGGACGAGTGAATTTTCGACCATCAAAAAATAACCAGTTCGATGGAGAATAAATTGCAAACGAATATATAGCGAGAAGTTTTTAATGGACAAATTCATTTCAGCAGTTAATCACGTAGTTCAGTTTTCACCGCAACGAAGTAAACGAGCGTATTCCGTAAGACCGATTTATGATGTGAGGAAGTAGGTGATTACGTCTTGGGTGTATAAATACTGCTGGTGCAGTTATGAATAAGTGATCGAGCGAATTACGATATATCTAAATTATCGTTGGATTACCTTGTTTATATTCATTATCATCATAATACGGATTTTTCACGTTTTTTTACCGGTAAGCTATTTCAGGAGGGAGGTCACGGTTAATTAGAGGCTACCGAATGGAAGAAGTGACCGGTGGTGGCAGGACACGAACGCGGAACTATCAGGGTAAAAGATCGACCGTTTTAAAAATGCCGATCAAATACGTACTGACAGGAAATCTCCACAGAACGTACCAATGCATTCAGACATGTGCATTACCGATCTTCAAAACTGTCCGGAGAAGTGGGCGGGGGACATTAAGTGGTAAAAAATGTATGCGGATAAAGTACTTGAAAATCGGGTTCTGGGATATTGGGATGATCAGTGATTGGAATAACTAGAACTTGACGAGACGCTAGGCGAATGAGACAGTGTAAGGGAAGATCGTGAAGGGAAAAAGCGTCACGATATATCGCACTAGATGAACTCGGCATCATTGAGTTATCTTTCGCAGTAAGAGCAGAATTTGGCGTCGCTTACTGGTAAAAAAGAGAAATATATCCGTAACTTAGGAAGCGTTGATAAAAGAAATATGTATATCATCGAGCCCATCTTGAGTTCGTACGGCTACATTGGGACTGCGAAGTTCGCCGTCGAACGCAATGCCCTCTTCCCATTCACGGAATGGAATACAAATTGTTACATGGAGGCATGCGAACAATGAAAGAGGAAGACGCCATAGACCCTAAACTTCATATTAGTATTCTGACAAGTAAATGAATTCCATTCAAGCAGGCAAATACAGCTCAAGGTGCGAACGTACAGAATCAATGGAAGTATTAGGAAGTACATTCACAGCAAGGCCAGTTCACTTATCCCAATTTTGCAGAAAAATTATACGTGGACAGAAAAACGGGGGAGGAAAGGTTTCGTTGTCCTGGGTAAGAAAGAGAACTAAAACAGGGAAATTCAACTATTCAGGACAGAAAACTGAAATGGGTAATTCAATTCATTTAAGTTTGAACAACCATTGAATATTTCCTGGTTTTAAATTCTCGGCGGAAACCTCACCCGGTAATCAAAACAATCAAGAATATGAAAAAGTAAGGAAAGAACTACGGATAATGGTAACAAGTAGGTGAAGAAACTGTGTGGGTGCAACAGTGCCGCTGGTCGTGACACATCACCCACCCCAAGTCCGTTAGTCAGATGCTTTACACCTTCATGGCATAGCGTAAAAATAAACGGTCGCGACAACGGCAGTAAGTCACATGCAACGGCAAAGACCTGGTCCGCCCGTACAGACCTCCAGTTCATCGTTTGCCGTGCAAATGAGACTACAAGAAACAAGTTGGAGGTGCTGATCGAGTAAATAACTGCTGGAGTTTTTCAGTTGGCGAGTAACAATGCTCTTGACAATGCGAAAATCTGTATGATTGTTTTCGAATTCTTTATTACAGTGATAAAGGTGAGTCACAGTACAAGGGATATATCCCTAGTCTGAAGACCTACATCATAAAAAGAGAGATGGATGAGAGAACCAACAAGCTGAATCCAGTGAGAACAAAACAGCGTGGCGAACAAGCTCACTTTCAATTATTTTTACTCATTCCAACAAAAAAAACTGAATGATTCATGAAACAAGAAAGGGGAATAACGATCCAAATTCACACACGCGCAAGAACAGGGGCAGACAGGAACTAAACGGTCATTTCCCTTTCCTGTTTCGTGAGTCATATATAGTGTTACATATAGGAACAAGTAGGAAAGTGGAAAAATTTTATGACGTTAGCGTAAGAGTGTGGTGAAAACGGCATACATCTGACCTCCGAAGTGGCAATCAAACGCTTTAAACCAATCGACCACCACCGGATACGAGGAAAGGTAGCAAAATTTACAATTCCTGGGTAGAATGAGGAGTTGAAAACGACGACGAGACGAGTTGGGACGGATAATTTATACAAATGCTTAGTCTTCTGCTCACGGAACAGACGGTTTAACGGAAGGGAATTGGGATCGAAAAAACAAGCGCTGAGGAACGAAATAACAATAATGATGGGAGAAGAAACTAGAAGCCGTCCCGGCAACGGAATAGTGATATCAGAGCGGAAGCCGATACAGGGTCCCTGACGGGACAGACAGTCTTGCAAGGAAATCTGCCGAGAACAGATAATAAAGAGAACGAGACTCTAATCCAAGCCTGACACGCAAGATCTATCTCAGTAGGGAATAATATAGGTACCTCGGATCTAGCGTGCTGTCTTCAAAACACGTATACAAGACCCCACGTCTGTGATTACACTTCGCACCTCAGATACAACCTGCCTCTCGGTGTACTCTTAGCGTGTCAGTTGATCCGGTGTCCAGTGTTCGTGGTCAGGCCGGCGTTGGAATTGCTTTGAGCATGAGAGCTGAGGGTGCAATGCTAGACTGGATTCCAGTCTGCAGTCGTCTGTGTGCAGTTCAGTTGGACAGTTCTCTGAGTGCCAGCAGCAACAGACTGAAGCGTCGACACTTGTGTCGTGTCTGTGTATGCATCCACTGACTACAGTGACACGGAGAACATACACTAATTCTACCACGATTTGTCTCATCTGCTCTGAAGCGTGAGTTCAACAGACGTGGTAGTCATTGCTGGGGATTTCAACGCCCAAGCTGGTCGTTTGGGGAATTCCGAAAAGCACATTGGGAGCCGGGTTGCCATCCCGGCGGATTACACTGATAACTACGATTGTCTCATACAGCTGTGTTCTGACCACAGGTTGTTTCTGGCGAGTACGAATTTCTGTCATAAGAAGTGGCATAGGTTCGCATGGCATCCCTCTACGTCTTCACAATGTTGGACTCAGATTGACCATATTGTCACTGGTCACCGTCGGCGTCGATCAATTGAAGATTGTTATTCATTTTGGTCTACGCCTGTGGACTCAGATCACGTCTTGGCACGTGCTCGCTTTTGTCTATCGTTCGCATGTGGTAGCGCCAAAGCCACCAGTTCTGCATAATTGTTTCGATACGATAACGCACCAGACAGAGCCGCCTACACGGTCATCCATGCAGCCAGATATCCAGGACCCAAATGGGCGCTGGGAACAGACCAAAGAAACCTTGTGTGCCGATTCCGAAGCCACATAAGGCATGAGTTCACGTAGTTCACATAAACGTTGGATGTCTTCGACAACAGTTGTTCTGTTGGATGCTCACAGATCCGTCCCTCCGGATGCCCCATTCAATGAAGTGCGTAAATCCCTGAAACGCAAACTGACTAGGAGTCTGAGAAATGACAGTGAGAAGTGGTGGATTGTGGAATGTAGAGAAATGGAAGTACCGGTCCACGGAAGCCCGGTGTAAGCGAGTTAATCAAGGAATCCGATGGCTCACTGATTCACTCTCAGGCACATCGCCTGGTTCGTTGAGTGGAGCACATTACCGAACAGTTCAGTTGGCTCACTCACACGGTGAGCCTTCCGAAAACACCTGCAGAGAAATGACGCAACTAGATATCACCACTAAGCCAGAAATGGAGGTCATCCGGGAGGTAGGTTACCTAAAAAGGTACAAAGCCATGGGGACCGATGAATTACCTTAACCTTTTCAAGAATGGAGGCAAAACTTTGATTTAGGAGTTAACAAAACTCCTCCGGGTAAACTGGGACAGTGATCAGATTCCCAAGGCATATTCACCACCAGTTATTTAACTCCCGTGAAAGGTGTACCAGGTCGGGACTGTAATACCTACATCGTTACCCTTCGTTAAATTTTAGAGCGCAGATACACCTTCTTCAGGTCCATAATCGGTAACTTCCTTGATCAGAAAGCGGTGTTCGACTCATTCGACCGCACAGTTTTTTGGTGCTGCTTCTCATTGAAAAGTGACTGCGAAGTTTACTTATCTTTTCCAATCTTGTATCGGGACAGCCGAAGCGGGATTCGTACCTTCACTCGAGTTCGCCACAGAAACGTATTCGTCAAGGTTACCCATTATCATCCTTCCTTTCCAGTTTTATAACTTAAATGGTTCTTGATTTAGATCTGCCCTAGTGTGAGAACAACGGCAGTGATCTCTGCTCAGTCAGGAAAATATCTGAATTAGAATACTCAGGCGGCATTGTACTCCTCAGTAAAGATCCAGATAACTTGGAAGTCGTACTAGATAGCCTAAACAGCAGCATACCGATGTCTGGGATGCGCTTCATACGTCCAAAGTATAAAATGCTTCTGCACGACTGGGATGACACCAAAACAAACCTTGTCTTTTGAGAAGCCCTAGCTGATGTAAATATGCGGTTATCTGGGTAGTTATATCACACCAGGTGATCAGAAGACGGATGAAGTGGCTTCGTGCATACAGAATGCGCGTTTGGCCTTTGCCAACCTCGGTCATCTGTTGTACAGACGTGACTTCCAGTTGTCTAACAAAGAATCGAGTGTATATTGCGGCGGTTAGATCCATCCTCGTATACGGGTCAGAAACACAACCATTAATGACGGAAAAATAGCCGAATACTAAACTACCTGATACCGGGTTCTCGCCGGAACTCACCGGACGTTCCGTTGCGATACTCGTTAACGGAAATCGGCCGGCCGTTCTTCAAATGGTTGTTGGTGTTTTTCAAGGTTCCGTGTTCCACCACACTGCCCATACTCCTGATTCAAACTGTTCTTTTTACGATTGCCATTCCGACCCATACTTTTGTCGATGTTAGCACTCTTCTCTCGTTCCTAGTTTATCCGCCTTCCCGAGTCTCTCTGATAGCGTATTTCCCTGCATTGGGATCAGCAGTTAGGTCGGTACTCAGTAAAATACAGTTCTTGCGCCACACACGAAGTCCAAAGACCGACTGAAGGCCTGGAAGTTTTGACTGTGTTGACCCACGTCTTTGGCTGACCGCCAAGGCGAAACTTCCCGTTAGGACAAGACGACGATAGAAGGCTTCTGTTTGTAAGTTCCGCTTCGGGTCGGCGGAAAACATGGTCGAACCATTGGAGACGGCGCAGTTGAAAAAACGACGATAACACTTCTGTGTGCGATCAGCGTCGCCGTACAACCCAGTTTGCAACGCGATCATGCCATTTGATTTTGGTTGTGCATCAAAGGCACCCATTTGTCGAATCTTTCTAGCTTTTTCGTATTCTGCACCTTCAGCTGCAACAATTCACAAACGTACGTAAGAACGGGATGAATGGCGGTCTGATAAATGCAGTTTCACTCGGAGGCTCATTTCACTGCGGGACCTCAGTGATTTCTCAATTTGCAGAAATGCTGTCCTTGCACAATCGACTCGAAGTTTGATTTCGTCTTTAGCGCGGCCGTTTGATTGTATAGTAGACCCTGTTCAGTTCAGTGCAGTTCATTCAACCATTGACCTAGCACTTCGGTGCTCTGGTTTTGATTGCTACCTCGCAGCATCATCCAGTTAGGAACAGAATGAATAGAAGCATAAAGTGAAAAAGAAACGAAAACAGTAATAGGCAAAAAATAACGAAGACAAAGAAAGAGCCCTAATGTAACTACGCCACTGACCGTGACACCTAGAGATGTCACTTAATACATTCAATCACCTGGTGAGTGTCTCACGGACCTTAACCCGAAAGTCTCACCTGTCCTAATTGGCCAGGTTCAGTGGTCAAGGTTTTAATACCTTTTTCGTCATATTATAGACCGACCACCTCGATCTAACCTCCCACCATTACCTGCCTTGGCGAACATCGTACGCCGAGGATGTCTGCCGGTAGGAACGCGTGATACATGTCCTAGTCACCTTACCCTGTTTCAATTCAGTACGTGTTCCAGCGACCGACCACTGATTCCGAAGACCCTACATCAAGCCTCAGGATTGCTGATGTGGCGTTCCCACCATAATAGTGCAATACCACAGAGACATCGAAGTTCAAACACTGACAGTATTCGGCTATTTTTTGTCCTTAATGGTTATGTTTCTGACCCGTATACGAGGACGGATCTAACCGCTACAGTGTACATCGGACGTCTGTCTGACATGTAACCGGATTCAACGCCGACGCCGGAGATGATTGTTTACTAACAGTGTGGGCGGTGGTGGCGGGATTCGATCCTCGCACCTCAATGAGATGTTACGTGCTTACAACGCACCCGACCACCACCGACCGGTCCTACAAGGCCGGTGTTCCATTAACTGGTAAAATGGTATGAAAGAGTCCAGTCAAAAGACTTGACCGCGTAGTGTGCCAGAATTCTCGGATAGGGAACACGGGATTAGCTTACTGGCTAGTGAATGACCGTGGGCGGCACAGGCAAGTGTCGTATTACTTCACTTTGCATTACTGAGGCTGGCTCCTTGGAGAGGATAGCCGCCGGGACTCGTGATGGCATGATAATGAAGTGCCGCCCTCACAGATAAACATGCATTTGTAATTTTTCTTGTTACTTTCATTTATCCGCTTGTTTTTTCTACGCTATCCAATCAATTTCTGCGCTTGGCTTACGTCAATTTTGACTGGTTGATTGTAAGTTACAATGGGCAAAACCACAATGCCAAGATGCGCGGTCAGTAATCAACAAACTGGATTGGAACTGATAACAACTCCACCAACAATGAGTGGTATGGAGCCGAGGCACTGGTAGTCTTGATAGGCTATGGGGAGTTTTGCACTCGGTTAATTCAGCGCTCCACTGGCACCGTTCGGATGGCTGTACAGGATAAAAGCCGGGTCGAAAACGACTGTCACCATGGATGGCTTAAAAACAAAAAGCCGCTCCTAATACGTTTTCACCTTATCAGAATAAAGTCGACAGTGAAGTGGGTTTAAGAAAAATGCAAACACCATAGGAAATCGGACACCACTGGTAGTGTTCGGCATCGTAGAATTTTACAACCTTCTGCCGCGCTAGATTCTCAAGTACCTCAGCGGGGCCAGCGTCTACGGTCTCAGCAATTATGCGAAAAGAAACGGGTCCTAATCTAATTTAATTTAGTAGACCCGTTATGAAACCATATAATGACTAATACGTTTCCCCACACATTAAACCGAAGTGTACCTGATCACAGTCTACTCGCACAGTTCACTGCTATCCTTTGGGTAGTCTTCTCTCACACCAATCCGTTTATGAAGGATGTAGTATTCGAATAAGTGGCTTGACTTTTCTAACGGGAAAGTTTCGTTGGGAGGAAAAATACAGTGAGAGAGTGTTAATGCTAGTCGTGACTTTCAAAAACTTACGGCTGAAATGTAAGATGCAGTTTGATGTTTTAGTCCACAGGAGATAAGCAACACTTTACCATCTCAGTTGAAAACAATCAATCCTACGGTGTGAAATCAGGGAAGATGAAGTCGATGTGAAAACCATTTCCTGACATCTCATTCCCATGAAATCGAAGTAAAATACGCGCAGCTAACAACGAAGTACCGAAGTATGAACACCAGCTATTATGTGGTTATAAAGCAATACTGTTGAACCAAGGATTCTTGAAATCCATATACGTTGGCAAAAACGAAGCACAAATGTGCTTATTCAACATACCTGATGTTCAAGTATTGTGTGGGAATCGTAGGGAATTTGAGTCACCGGGACGGAGGAGAGCATGATAGGGGTTGAGGCTGGGATCATTCGTCCACGATACGATGAGTCTGGTACCGATTCGTCCACCGCGAGTCCCGAAACGGACATCAATTCTCCCGGCAATAGAAGATCGACCAATTCACAGGGATCACGTTCATCTAACGGGGCAGCAAGTGAAGCATCAGGCAAGCCGGAAGAAGTCTGAGATAGTATAGGGTTACGGTTAGGATCCGAACCGCCTGCAGACCATTGAGGTGGGAACGACTGAAGAAGACCAACCGGCTGAGCGCGTCTTAGCTGCGGTGGAGGACGGCGAACCGGCTTTCTCGTTTGTGTTGACATGGACCCGGGTCGATTGGATATAGCAACCAACCGTGCAGAATAGGATGTGTTGGGCAAATCAAGACCCGGCAAAGTGGGTGCGTCCGCGAGATAAGTACTATCCGTGGGAGTAGAACCATGTCTTACAGATAGAAACGGATCACTGGGACCCACACCAGATGTATCCATGGTCACATTGGGACAAACGGTTGGCAGAGGATCCCCCACTGGGGTTACCTCCATACCAAAAGAAACACCGGGTTGTATAGGATGGGAACTGTCTCGCGCTATAACACGACGTGCGAATCGGGAGGGGATGTGACTAAGTTCATCTACACGGGAACCGACTGCTTCGGACAGTTTAGTGCGACGACGCAAATGGCTATGGTAGATCGCCTGAGCGTCCATGGTCCCTGCACCACGAAACACGGTGCGGGAGGCCGGATGTAGACCTGGTCCAAAGGTGCTCATGCGAAGGTTATTCACGGCTTCCGCATTCTCCACGGATTCATCGGAAGTTTCTGGACCACTCGCATCATCTGTCAGATCGATGATAGGAGAGCACAATTCCGTGTCAGGAATAGGACGACCTACAACACGACGAATCAACGTGCTTGGAAGAGATCTGTAAGGAGAAATAATTGGCATGGAATAAAAAAACACTGGATGCGAATGAGATGCCAAATAGTTGTTATTCTGTGTATTATATATCACCGCCACAGCTGCTCTTAAGAGTGCATTCCATTGCCAATGAAATTTTTCAACCGAACCCGATGATAACATTATCACTAAATCCATACTGACTCGGCGCATTCTCCTCTAGTCGGCCATATACATTTTACAACGAATAGTCAGAAGTAGGCACACAGAGACATTCAATGGTACAAGTTAAAAATTATTGACGAGTGTTTCCCATCAAGTTTGAATACTGGAATCTATCCAAATCAGTAGGAAAACCTTTCTTCACGCACAAAATGAATTTAAAAGTTGTCCGAAGACTAGCTGCATGTGAGGGGGTTGAGGAAACAATCACAAAAAAAAAACAGTTTATCAATTCTCGCTTTAAAGATAGAAAGCTTGTATGACAGTGTAAAAGAGTGGATAAGCAAAAAACTCGAAAGATGGATGTCGGATACCCTGGAGCAGAGACTGGCCGCCTGTGTACGGGACAGGTGATGAAGGTCAAAAAGAAGGGTACACACACGCAGACTTAGAAGAATAAGAAAAAGTAGCAGAGATAGATGCGAAAATGGCGCTACTGTCCAGCGGTGGTTAGACAACTTCACACTGGAACTTACGGAAGGGTTACGGCGAAGAGCTTTGCGTTGGATCCGATTGAAGGAGCAGAGAGGAGGACGAAGACATTTTTAAACATTTTCTTATTACGTGCTTAAGCATGAGTGCAGTAGAAAAGACACACTTCATAGCCTCGAAGGCTCACTGCACTGCACTACTAGGGATAACCAGTAACCTGACCCTACTCTGAGACTTGGAGAACAGAAGAGAACCACTTAAGGCTCCCACAGGTCAGGCATTGTAACGAGCCGGATGACAGTAGACTACTGTTTACCACTAAAGCGGTCGACGGTGACCGGGTTCAAACCTCTGCTTTTCGAGATGGTAGGTAGACGCTCTAAACCACTCGATCAACACGTGCTTGCAGCATTCAAGTTTGGTAGGAATTTGAACCCAGTATAGCAGGCGGTGGTCAAGAGAGAAAAAGCGTCTAGTGCATAAAAGAAAATTAATCTAGTAGGTGGCACGAGACAAGAACCATGACATCAAAAGAGGGGAAAACTACCGACGGGAAAGAGATGGAAGCACAAGTTGGTGGAATGAAGCAGAGCTGAAATAAAATTCAAATAAGGGGGAACACGACTGGTAGGGGCTGAACAGAAAATAACGCAATTGTTGGATCCAAAATTAGAGGAATTTGGCGAAGCTGAGAGCACAGCGTGTCGTGGTCACTAGTGGAACTGATTCAGCGGAAGGGCTTGGCAAAACAGAGATTCGATCACCGTTGTACGTTGTGTACAGCTGAGAACAAGACTGGAATGAAGCTCTGTGGTCAGTATCATTAAGATGATGTGCGTAGTGACTAGTTAATCGTCGAAGGGCTTGTAGACTCCTTTGATCGGGACGTGCCGTGTACGACAGGAAATTATCTACGGCGTTGAACGTTGTTATGTATTTCTGTGTCAGAACAACGTAAACCATGCAGAGCTCAACAAGACGTGGAGATTCTTAAGGAATAAGAAGGGTATCCACCCTTCATCTCCCAGAAACATTTAACGTCAGCTAGTTTAAGACAAAAAGATAAGGCAGGGAACTATAAACGGTGATCTTGTTGTCAGTTTCTACCAAGATAGACTAAGAACACCTGTATGCACATACGGCTGGATCAAATTTTTCATTGGGTTACCAGTGTGGGATTTCTTTTATTCTGTGTATGTGCAACCACCCATGCGTTCATCACCTTAAAAATGCATCGTTTGTGTCGCTGATGAAAAATACCGCCTTCGGTAAAATATGCTCCACCGCCTCTGGTGTTGATAATAAGGTTGAAGATGGCGTACGAAAAGGTGTACACGTTGATTCACGCAACCGACTCATACCAGTTTCAGTAGTCACAAAACTGAAGAGACTCACCTGGAAAGTTGCTGCCGTTCACGAGCCTCCAGAATCAACTGACGCAAATCACGCTGCCGTGGAACAAGGCGCTTCTCCTCAATCGTGTGCAACTAGGAAGCGAAATGTTAAAGTACCGTAAAAATTGTTAGTCTAGTGTGCCTAATGGAAGCGGATAAAGGCTAAATTCAGAAATATGTAGAAGCGGAACAACACCGATTGATGGTAGGCCTGCATCACCTCGGTATTTCACTAGCGAATCGAAATTAGAAACGTGCACATGAATGAGACCAGCTGTTTTATCGTGCGTTCTTTTACAGGAATATTTTTGAAATGAAGTAATCATCCAGTTTTTTACTACATGCTTGCGCGTGAGTGCAAGGTAATGCCGTTGCAAGATGTAATTTTCTATCTACTCTCGGCGCACATTGTTATTTCATGTTATATTTCATAACCTACTATCTTTTAACTTCAGTGGGTATTGGGCAAAATCCAGTGAGATTTCACGGGGGGTGGGGGGTGTTAAAGCCACTGAGCCGTAGCGGATCGCATACGAAAAAACTCACTAAACTCAGTTAGTCCCATCGGGAGTGGCTATTTCTTCATCTTCAGTCTTTGTTTAACCGCAGAGGTTGTAGCGATCAGATTACTCAATCCATCATCATTTTATTAAAAACGTTTCGTTAAAGCACTCAAACTGTACTGGCCGCAAATCGAGACCGATCCTCAAACTCAGCGTGACTCGAACGTTGACCCTTTGGTTGAAACCGGAAATGGATAATCCCCGAAACCTACGTTCACTGTTTCACTGGTCCTTTCTCCAACCACGGAACAACAACATCCTTCCCCCTCGCCCCTCTTATCTTTCCTAACCAAGCAACACCAATTGTCATGCCTAGCCAATCACATTTTGACAGACAGTTCGTAATTTATGCTTTCCTAATCTATAAATGAAACTGTGCCAGCCACGAGGATGAAGTTACCGAAAACGTGTTTGTTCGCTATTCGTGTTTCCTATACACCATGAAATGGGATTATTCAGTGGGTATATATATATATATATATATATATATATATATATATATATATATATATATATATATATATATATATATATATATATATATATATATATATATATATATATATATATATATATATATATATATATATAAAGCATATATACAGTACATAATGTATGCATTACATATATTGCATACGTATGTATGTTGTACCAATAAACCGAGATGATTTGAAGGCAGAACAGTCTTCTCGTTAAGGATAGTGGGATGGATCAAGACAGTTTTTAGCGCGGTTTTGTGCTAAAACTGATTTAGATCAAAGAAAAACACCGGATTCCTGCACAAGTCGGACTCCATCTGACATCAGTACCACAGTCGACAATCAAAGGAACATCATTTGCCGACTATTGTGATGCATTCATTTCCGTTGCTGCCACACTCAGCAAGTGGTACAATCAGCGATTCAGTTCAGCTCAGTTTAATCACTGACCTCGAATAACCAAAGACTGATCTTCGCTCGATCGGTCTGGATATCCCTTGGATCTGCTCGTTCTGGACAAATCTGAGGTACTCTGGAGCACGCCACGTTGATCGTATCACCAGATGCTTGGCTGATAGCATCCGCGACAACCGATCAAGATGACTTAGTCATGTACTACAGTGAAGAACAACGTGACTGAAATCACTGCTCGTCATTCCTTAGAATTGCGCGAGTAATACAAGTCCTTTAATATGGTCACCCGAGTTCCTCAAAAATAGGTCGTGTTGTCTGTTACCAATAAGACAATTGTGATTCGCTTAAAAGTGCAATTTCTCGAGAACAAAAACAAGCAGTCAGACTCCTGAATCTGGTGTTGGTCGTCTATGATCAAACAAGTCAAGAAAATGAGTTCAGTTGAGTTTCTTACGTGTCCGTTTTTTTGTGTTTCTAGCATGATACAGCTCTACATGTGACTTCGGTTTCCATATAATTTTCGGACATGACTAATATCGATCGGCGAGCTAATTTGTAACTAACTTATTGAGTGCAGACTCAATCAAGATTGAATACTCAGTTTCGGAGGGAGGGGGTGGAAAAAACGTGTCACGATGGAGCATTCAGACCAGTTGTGTTCATTGTGCACTAGGAAATACTTGTATGAACAACTTCGCTCACCCTACATGATACACGTCTTCTATGAGTTTGTGTTTATGTGGCAACCATGTGGACTTTATGGATGTACAACCAATTCCAGTTGACCGGTGGTGGTCAAGTAGTTTGGAGCGTCTGATTACCGCCTCGGAGGTCAGAGGTTCGAATCCCGCCACCAACATTGGTAACTGGTGGCAGACAGTTATCCACTGTCTCCCGGATTGTTACCACACCTTACCTAGAGGGACCTTATGTCGTTCTCCGTCACTTCAAGTCTCTGGGTCTGGTTGACGATTGTCCCTAATAGTGCATTGGGTCTTTGAGGCTATGGAGTATACCCCTCCGCCGCATTCATGCGCAGGCATGTAAAAAAAAAACTCATGAGCCAACACGTAATGAAAAACCAGAGTCAGGACCAAGCAGCGATAAAAGAAAAAGAGAAAACTCACCGGGCATAGAAGCGAATTGCGGCAGCGCAAATTCCCCAAAACAATACAACCGCAATGCGTCAGCGGATCGATCGAGTTATCTGTTTGATAGGAGTAGAGTGAAGTGAACGGAGTACAATTCGTACAATTTGTCCCACAAGGAATTCTGTGCCGGGTTTTGATTCAGTCCATTTTGGGAAAAGTATTCACTCCAAAAACCAAAGGATATTGTGCAAGTAAACCTCAATCAAACCGATGCAGAATTTCGCGGTCACAAGATTAAAACCGGTGGAGCATTTTGTGAGGGGCGATTGTGAACCCGGTAGACAGAAAAAAAGAATGACTCATATCACATATCCAAATGAAGACGAAAAAAGGACAGTCAGAGACTAATTAACAATTTTATCAACAGCAGAGATGGTAACCTGAACCGCAGCATTCGCACTCTGTTTGCTATTTTATCGATCTGCTCGTATTATTTCAATGAGTAAACGATAAAAATAAACAAACAACGAAAAGGGGATGATATCAGAGTCTGAGCAGGCCTATCTTGGTCACTTTTTAAATGGAATTTCTGTCAGTAAAGATTGTTTTTTTTGCATTTGGAACAAGTTAGCACTTTATCATTTCAGGTTATAGTTTTGTCATTTACCGATTTTTAGCTTACTATGATCATTAATGTCAGAGTTTTATAGCACCTAACTAGTCCGCAATTGCAGGCCGAACATGCAATGTGTATAAAATTTAAATCCCGGACCAACCAACCAAAAGGTGCTGAACAGAAATCAGATAAACCTGGTACAATTTAACATAATTCAACAGTAGACATTGAATTCGGCCACGTTTGAAATACATTGGAAGAACCGCAGACTCCCAGGATCATCTGAGAGGTCATGGTTGAATCTCCTATGAATATACACGAACACGACGACTTTCATCTTTGAGCCGATTAACTTGACTAAACTGAGAAAAAGGTGTTTGTGACCCAGAAGTTAAGCTCAGAGATTACGAGTTAACGGAGAGGTTTAGTACGTGCGAAGCAGATGAGAATTATTTGACCGAGATCCAAAAACCGAACATTGCACATACCGAAATTACGGGTAAAATACCGATCGGCATACTCCGAATGACAAGCAAAGAACAAGGTTGTCATTTCATTTCGGGTCCCAATAGTCACAGAATAGAAAAATCAGCCCGTAAAGTACAACCCGGACAACAAACACCACAACAGACGTAGCAGATCTGTACGACTACAATCTGTCTTCGAATCCAGGGGAAGCACAAGAATAACATGCCTCAGATTTTGGTAGAGAACGTCCTATGATCTGTGGAAGTGACGTGTTTTACGGATAAAAACGTTAATTCAGTAGAATGAAATGTCAAAGAAACGAGCTACGAGTTCACCACCAACATGACACGAAATAATTGGCGAATTTAGCAGAGATCTATAACGAAAATAATCGCGAAGTCAACTACCAAATCGAAACCAAAAAATGCTATGCACAAAAAGCCTAAACCACTGAATGGCTTTATCTCACGTCCACCAACAGACGACTGAGTCCTTTCACTTTTAATAACAGACTTTGTCTACTTACAATTCTTAGTAGCACGATTCGGAAAGAAATAACGTGATTTACGATAAACTGTCGGGACTTGTCACTTCACGGAAGTGAAAAGCCCCTTCGACGCATGGTAGCCAGCTTGACTAATCTAAACCATTGAGAACTCATATTCCAACGTGGAGAATGGTTTTGACTGATTCATTTATGATCTCCGACCAGATTTGTATTAACTACCAACCCAATATGATCTGTGTATAATCATGAATGAATCAGAGAAAAACACTGTACGCCTTCATACGTATCCGAGTGTCGCAATGGGCATAAGCTAGAACTTAACCCATTGAAGCAAAGTTATATAAAGATGCTGAAGAACCGCTATAATTTCTACCCACGCTAATCCTGAGTGAATGGAGCGAACAACGGAGAAATGCCGGAATATTTTTAAAATAGCATGAAAAACGAAACACTATCGACCTGTACCATACCGACTCAATGCATCGTCTAATGACCTACTCGAAAACTGAATGAGAGGTATCAGATTTCCCTTAAATAGTAACAATAACAGGCACTTTCGACAATTCCGTAAGTGACAACCAAACATCTACACACTTCATAAACTGAAAACAAACAAATTTGAATAGAGAAATTGGAAACAAGGGTGCGCACAATGTATCTTAGACCGTTTCGCTGCTATTGTGCGCATGCAAATTGTAGTCAATGCGTTTGGCTTTATAATATATAAATATATATATATATATATATATATATATATTCGCTAGAACGACCGAATGGTTGAACGTACTCCGATGTGGCCTCACAATGATGGCGCCCTTCGGATGAGGCCAAACATCCTGGGTGCCCATGACAAATGCTGGTGAGCATACCGTTGTACGCCTCATATGCCATCCATGGTTGGTTTGGAATCAGGGTTTAGCCAAGTCCCCTAGACTGACTATTAGTCAGTCTACCCAGTGGAGAGTGCCGAGCATTCGCCTTCGTCCTCTTACTTCAGTGGGACTACTTCCGCCACGAGAAGTCAGTGTGTACGACTTCCTCAGCAGAAACTATATTGGACGCGCGGTTATTTGGGAGATTTTCTAGGGGCGTTCAGGTCGACTGGCCACCTCGGAGCCTGAGACACCCACCCCCGACTATACTGAGGCGTTCTGGAGGCTCTAAAAGGGGAACCTCAGGTTTGTAGGTTAAGACTATTCCTGCACCACGTTGACCTGCCGCTTTAGCTGCTTCGTATCCTGAAGTGCGCAGGAGATACCTCGGTGAGATACCAGGAACAGTTAGTTGGATCACACTGCTGGGGTCCTGGATATGCGTTCCACTTACGCAGCAGACATCAGTCTTCAGAGTAGTCCCACTGAAGTAAGAGGACGAAGGCGAATGCTCGGCACTCTCCACTGGGTAGACTGACTAATAGTCAGTCTAGGGGACTTGGCTAAACCCTGATTCCAAACCAACCATGGATGGCGTATGAGGCGTACAACGGTATGCTCACCAGCATTTGTCATGGAGGGGCGTACTGGGCACCCGGGATGTTTGGCCTCATCCGAAGGGCGTATGAACTGAGCAACCAGTCACCGGCTCTCAGAGGTTCCCGGAAGAGGCGAATGAACCATACAATTGGTCACCGGCTCACCTGGACCAACACTGCTACCTTGCACGATGCGCTTGGTAGCGCAAAGGCCAGAGATGCATTCTCGAATAAAAAGGCCTACTCTGGACTGGGCGACCGAGTAGCACAATAGTCTACAACGTGAACAACAATGAAACCGATGGATTTCCTCTTACACGCTCGCTACTGTCGACAAACATGTTCTCACTGATGTTCCCACACCGTGCACACACGTTGGTTTCTCAACTTCCACACCTCACCCCTGCACACAACCATTTTCCTATTCTTCGGGAACTGCAGTCGGCCTTATTTGCGGTACTGTCTCTGAGGAAAGCCCTGTTCCTGTTCTCTCGCGCCCTCCTTCGCCTAATAGCCAAGTCCCACCGAACCCCTTTCAACCAGCTGATGCTCACTTTCGCCCCAGGCGTCCTTTAAAAGTGGTCACATTTAATGTGCGAACGCTGAAGCATATAGGACAGCAGGCGTGTTTAGCTCGTACACTGGAGACCCTTACCATCGACGTGTACTGTACTCAAGAAACTCGCATTTAAGACTCCAGCTCGATCGTTCGATTGGTGCCCCTATCCAGTCCTGTAAAGTTCCACCTGTGTTTGTCTGGGGACCCTGAGGCTACAACTGCTGGTCTTGTTGACTGGGGTGTAGCTCTCAGTGAGAGGATTGAGGCTGTCCTACTCGACTGGATCCCAGCTGACAGTCGGTTGTGCGCAGTGAGAATTAGACGTTCGTGCAAAGTAAGCAAATGCCGTCCCGATAGACGCAATTTGTTTGTCGTCCCGGCTTATGCCCCTACAGGTTGCAGCCCAGATGCAATCAAAGATGTCTTCTACCAAAAATTACACGACATCCTACATAAGGCAAAGCGGGGGGATATGATTTTAGCAGGAGACATGAATGCTAGAGTTGGCCGGCTGTCTTCGAACGAGGCGCGACTTCTGATGTTCCAAACGCCGGTATGCCATGTGGCGTCCGCCCTCTTGGAGTCAGCAATGGACCCAGATAGACCACGTCGCAGTTAGCTTCAAATGGCGGGGTTGCAAAGAAGACTGCCGGTTGTACTGCAGCATTCCCTTGACTCCGACCATTCGTTGGTCTGCACTAAGCTGCCCATGAGCTTCGGTGGGCGTGCCAGACGTGCGATGCAGCAGCGGTTAGACTGCGATATGCTGTCTAAACCGTCTTGCCTCTCAACTTTCCGAAACGTTCTATCTGAGAACTTAGGATCAACGCCGCCAGACATCAACCAGCACTGGTCGCTTATTAAGAATGCTCTGTATTTTGCTGGCAAAGTGAGTTGTGGCCTGACTCGTCGCGTCGTTACACCCTGAGTCTCTATGCCTTCTTCATGCAAGCCAGTCCATCCCGGCTCAAAACGAGACGAGAACTCAAAGAAATTCTTCGTAAGGATCGCGAAATCTGGTGGTCTCAAAAAGCATCGGAGATGGAACATGCTGCCGCTGTGGGAAATTCCCACAAGCTGTTTCATCTTACCCAAGTCGCCGTTAGGAAGCTATAAGATGTGGGCGAAATGATCTGCGAGGCTGACGGTCCGCCTATCCACAGTTTGCAGCAAAGTCTTGTACGCTGGGCGGAGCACCTTAAAGCACAGTTAAGCTGACCTCCAGCGTCAGCCTCTCCCATAGCTGTTTCGGCACAAGTCCCGTCGCCTGTTTCGACAGATCCACCTTCTGAGGCGATCTGCAAGGAACTCCAAGCCCTAGGACGTCATAGAGCGCCGGGCTTCGATGGCTTATCCCCAGCCCTGTTTAAAGATGGTGGAATGGAGCTTGTTAGAGAACTCCAAACTTTGTTCCTCAAGGTCTGGCACTCTGAGAGTTCCCTCCTTGTTGAGGGGATAGTTCGTTGTCCCCGTCTTCAAGAAGGGCTCGCGCAATGACTGCACCAACCAAAGGTGTATAAGCCTAATCCCGATGGCGTCTAGGCTGCTAGCGTCTATCATTCTCCGAAGGTTGTACAACACGCGTTTCGTACCGGTCGTGGATGCATCGATCAAAACTTCACCCTTCGACAGCTGTTCGAACACCGTTACGCTTTCCGAAGACCAACGATCGTTGTGTTTCTAGACATACACACGGCCTTCGACTCTGTCGACTGATGTGCATTATCGCACTGTTCGTTAAGGAATGGCGTACCCAAGAAGTGTGTCGGTCCTCGAAGAATTATACCGTCATATCGGGTTAGGGCTTATGGGCAATTTCCGCCTCTCTTCGTCGTCTCCAGTGGGGTACTGAAAGGCTGCCCTATATCCCCATTTCTTTTCAACTTTCCTATAGGGATGTTCTACAGAACATTTTGTCTGGTTTTCCAAACGGTGGAGCTGAACTCCCACGGAAGAGTTTTGACTTATAGCATACCGATGATATCGCCCTACTAAACGACAGTGCGCAGACACTTCGATACGCTTTGGATCGCTTGGTGACTGAGATGTCCAGAAACCGTGTGCTTCGTGCCTTCAAAATGCAAGGTACTTCCTCAAGACTGACAAGAGCCTGTGCCTGTATTGTCTTTGTGGTGATCAGTTAGAGGAAGTCAATAGTTTTAAGTACCTGGAGAGCTTGATCACAGCTGGTGGTGGTGTTGGGGAGGAGATCACACCAAGAATTGCGAGGGCTAGAGCAGCTTTCGTGAACCTGTGTCATCTGTGGTGTCGCCATGACATCCGGCTTTCTCTCCAGGGAAAGGTGTACAATGCCACAGTTCGTAGTGTTTTTCTTTACAGTCGCGATACCTGGCCCCTCCGCGTTGAAGATGCCCGGCGGCTGTGTATTCGACCATCGGTGTCTCCGAAGCATTGCTTGTGTCAAGTGGGAACATTAGTTAAGCAATGACAAGGTACGTCGTTGTGTGTTTGGTGCCAAAATAGTCGCCCTCTGACCGAGGTAATCGCCACCTCAGATGGCTCGGGTGTGCTTCGCGTACGCTTGCCCATCCTTTACCTTTTCGTGCTGTTTTTGCACAGGCTGGACAGAGCTGGAAGCGGCGCAGCGGTCAGGCTATGACTTGGGGCACGGCCATGATTAGCTTTGGCTTTGACTTCCGTTAACGCTTTCCGCCTTCCTGGCTGGGGCCCAAGAGATGAGGATTGTCGTTGTCTAGAGACACTGAGAGATATGGTTCAGAATCAAATCCGGTGGTGCGAATGTTGTATGACCTGTCCGTTGACTTCCCGTTCCTCATAAACAATTGAGAAACAGACAAGAAAATCTACAAAACTCATACGGTGAAAACAATTAGAAGAATTAATTTTACCTGTTGTAGTCTTAATATTGACCCCTGATCCTCTCCCGACCTCTTAATTTTTCTCTGTTGTTGTTACGTTGGAGCTATGCTTGTTCTCAAGCCGGTGAATATATATATATATATATATATATATATATATATAATATATATATATATATATATATATATATATATATATATAATAGACGAAGTTCGAAGCATCACCACAAAAAATGGCAGGCGTCCACTGCTGCACTCAACCTCGGTGGTGACAGGTTAGAGATTTTTGAGAAGCTTGTTTGTATAAGTGCTGACAAGCAGGTTGGAGAAGAGGTCAACAATCCAATAGTTAAAACTCATGCAGTTCAGCTTGTATTCTGCGGAGACTGCGGGACATTTCTCTCCTGGTGAAAGGTGGAGTATACGACGCTATTGTCATTTTTATTATGGCGAGATCCGACCTGTTCAAGTGGCGGATGTTAACCAGCTATCTGTGTTTGATCATAATCGTCTGAGTATCACGAGCTTGGTGGCATGACTGAATCAGCAATCTCATAGTTTGCATATGCAGAACCGAACGTTCCGCGTTCTCGACATGCTTTCGAACGACACAACGAGACAACGCTGCTTCGATTTCGAAGGGCTGCACGTTCCTTTAACGACTGCAATGGTTTGGACATGTCCACATTTAGACATGGAGGTCTTAAGACAGTGCCTGTTCCGCGTTCCATGGTCAAGATAACGCTGTCGCTTTAAAGTTGAAAAACATGGGTCAGTGCTGTCAAGTCGGACGCTTAGAGGTTAGGACTCCAGTCGGTCTATGGTGTTCCCAATCGGAAGCAGAACTGGATTCCCCTGTGCTCATGTCGCTCCTCCGATTGTCGTTTATGGGTAGATACCATTCGGAACATACATGAAGCCGGCTCATTCTCGCGCAGGAGCTAGCTGCATAGAAAGGTAAGTAGCTCCTCAAATAGTGTGCTATTATCACTCCACCGGGTTTGTTAGGAGCGACAAGTACTGCGTATGCCTTCCCGCCGACTACCTTATACTACACTTACAGGGTCAGTGGTTGGATGGGGGAAGGGGGGAATAGCGTGAAGGCCAAGTCATGTCGTGGCACCAGTTGATCAAAAGGTTAACGTCGAGGATTGCCTCCGTCTGCCTCTCAAACCCATTTGACTGGGGACTTCGACATCCGCAATGCAGGAATAAATATAATACTGCCCAGCAAACACAACGCCACAGATTAAGACGGACATTACTGTTATGTTAATTCACTTTCATTGCGTGGTTTTCTTTTATCATTTGCACTCACGTTACTGTTTTTGGGTTTCAGCTCATTTTCGCCTTTTACTAGTAGGGTAAAGCGTTATATTCTGGATCGGAGTCCCCAGGTTTTCTGCATTCATTGAGTACGTAAACACCTGCAAACGTCACAACCTCGCCAGCAGCAGCCTGTCGCGCAACAGTCAAAATATGGCGACGTGGTAAGGGGATCATTGGTGCTCCTACCCGTGCTTCATTAGCTTGTTCATACGTCACATAACAAATGGAAGCAGCGGGATTAGAATTATGGTAGTCTGGACAATCAGTTTCAAATATAAGTCAGCATTCCGGATGTCAATCTATTAGTGGAAAAACAAAACGAATCCATTTTAATACCTCGTAAGTGGCCAAGTTACTGATTATTCTGTTTAGACCCGACTCCCTTCAGCATTCGACTCATCTCAGGATTGCAGTTGTGAACAATGGAATGGAATAAATGCACCCAACAAGATCCAGTGATGGTGGGGACAGCATTCATAACTGGCGTGGTGGAACGCATTCACAAACAATTTATCCGCACGTACTTCACTATGTTTTCTCTCTATTTATTTGCCTCACGATAGAAATGCCTCAAAGATAATGGTCAACACCAAGCCAGATTGATAGGTGGTCGACAGTCATCAACAAGAGCACACGTGGTGCTAACAAACTTTCGTCCTTTACTTTCACCATCTCAATTCGGACTCCAATCAGAGGAAAGCACCAGAGTATGCAACTCTGGGTGATGGTAGATAAGTGGGGATTTTGAACCACACAATTTGAATGGCAGAATGCACTTTGCTATTGCTCTGATTGCCATCATATCTTGTTTTTTGAAGCTTCATGTGTTTCTTCACTCTCCAAGTCCCAGAGTCATGGTTTGCCATTTTTGGTAGTGCGGTGAGCCTATTTTTTTATGGGTACAATCTTTCAATGCAGTTGTGCATCAGCTTGGAGTAAAAAATCGAGCCCAGTAGCACGCGGATACTTTACAGTTTCTTGTGGTTACACCGCAGCTTCTAACTAACCCGTTCATACTCCCCTGGATGTTTTATGAATGTGTAATGTATAACATTATACAATGCCAACAATTTTCCTTACGGAGTGTGGCTATGGGAAGCTCTTGTTGCCGTATCTCTTGCGGCTGAAAAGTAAATTATAGAATTAGTTTTCTTCGAATTGTTGTTTCAAAACCTCAGATTTCTGTTTCGTCCATAAAATGGAGTTCACACACTTACAAAAAACGGAAAATTAACAAAAATGCTACGGTACTAATTATATTCAGTTGTTTAAATACCGCTGCCCCCCACCCACAAACAATCCCACGAAGAAGTATAACAAACGGATCTGTGTCGAAAGCGTGTAGGGACTAACTCACTAGTGGTTACCGCCCATATGCAGTCGCACCTCTCGGACGCCACTGCCTGATCACATATAACAATCCGGAGAAAACACCAAACGAACTGTAGGAGCTGTTCAAGTATAAGGAAATTCAGTACACTTTCCAACTGGACGCGCAACCACCGGAACAGAACATTTTCAGATCTATCTGAGAATAAAACGTACACAACGTCGTTCGTACATACGAAGCTTGGTACCAGGTGCTTTCGTCGAGCTTGCCAGAGAGCCTGAGACTGCGCGGAAATATTGCGAAAAAGGTGAGTCGCGAGTTGCGGGGCCGTGGTCTAATAGTGCATCGACGTCCACGGAGAAGCAAACGCGTCGTGGTAAAACAAAGTATATGGAACAAACATTACAAAAGTACACCGCGGGAGCTCCAATCGAACAGTTGGCCGAGGAATTCTCGGACGAATTTGCCCGCAATTGTCAGAACATCTTGCGGACCATTGGTCTTCTCTGCCACGACAAGCCGCGAACAGAGAAACCAGAAGTACTCTGCATATGGGGACCCATAAGCACTGGAAAAACTACAACTGCCAAAAATCAAGCAGGAACCGGTACCATAAACTGGAAGAATGCAACACCATGGTGGGACTTTTACCGTCAAAAAGAGACGGTTATCATTGACTATTACGACGGAGTTCGGTATCGCATTCCTACTTATATTAGGGCAGTGTAAGGGATGAACAAAACAACTCAACTCAAATACCATCATCTTTACTAGCGACAATCCACCAAAGACATACTACAGATTTAACGCCACCCAATTACCTGCATTAGTAAAAAAAATTGACCATCTGATATACATGGAATAATCAAGAACAAGATGTATATTGGTAACGCCACGCTGTTCACAATACGAAAAATTTGGCTTAACCGTATCTATATACCTGCGTTCCTAAAAAGTCGTGCCTCGATAGAAACTGGTAACAGAACTGCCATTCATCATCATCATCATCATCATCGTACAGCGTTAAACAGTAGGGCAAGCCCCACTGACCACTGCCTTTCCCACCATCTTGCATGCTGAGTTAGAAAGTATGAATATACAAGATGGACAGGGACTGGACCTACACGGGTGGGAAAAGGAAAGAATGCCCTAGTAGCCAACACACGGAATACACAGTCTAACTGTACAAACGCACATCGATCAGTCATTCTGATTCAACAGAAAGTGACAACACGATCGCCACTGTTCACAGTTCGCTGCCATATCCCTCAGTGTCTCCAGCCAACTGGTTGAGGGATCTTTTGGACCTCAACCACGAAGACGTGAGACACCTACTTTTCCTAAGTTCGCTGTACATGTTCTCATTCCTCGCTGCCACGTCATCTGATGCAATAGGCAGCGCGGTCCTGATTATCCTGCTCGACGGCCGATGCAGTATGGAATTCTTTCTATTTGTGCAGTTCATGGGAGATGTTGGACGGGTACTGCTAGGGTGACCAGCCACAAAGCAGAACGATCAGGGTTTTCATTCAAAGCCTTTAGTTCTAACAAGAACCTATCCGCAAGGCAGCGGGATGGCTTAGTGAAGCCCATTCACTTGGATTAGGTATTCTTCCACTGATCTTGCCGATTGAGTTGCCAGCTCAAATCGACCCCCAACCTGGAGGACCAGGAGACTGGACTTTGTCTGACCTCTACCCATTGACCTGTCAGGTATGATTGCATCTCCAACTTAAAGAAGCTATCCTGTATAGCTCTTTGGGTCATAGAGGCGCGCAAGCCATCACACCACGTCAAGGTGCAGTCTCGTCGTGATGGTGACTGCCATTGTTCACTGTGAAAACATTTACTGTCTCACATCACATGCAGTTGGGAGCTATTGGATCCCAACCAGGAAGATGCCATCACAGCGAAACCGCACCTTGATGGTAGACAGCAAGCCATTATCGCTCAGCACGTTACCACACTTGAATTGTTGGGACCTCATGCAATTCTCAGTTCTGCCTGTTAGGACCAGGTTGCAGGTTATCCCTAATAGTGCAGTAGGTCATTCGAGCTATGGGGTACGAATGCACTCGCGTTCAAGCATGTAATTAGAAAAACAGTGAAGTGGTGTGGTGACTTGCGTGGGTTCTTGATTCAAAAAGCTACGCAGGACGGCTACCTTCAGTCGAAGATGCAATCGGGCCGAACATGTCAACAGCTAGAGGCCAGATGAGACCCAGTCTCCAAAAACGGTTAATGAACAACTTTGTTATCCACAGAACCAACATGTAAGCATACAGGAAGGACATTTCAAAGAAAAATAATGACGGGAAAAGCAGTCTACCGGACTTACGAATGGAGTACTTGGGATTTTCGCAGCGTGGGAGAAAAAAGCGCTTAATTGGGAACTATCAGGTTCCAACGCGAAGCAACTCCTGGCCCAAAGGAGGCTGTCCCTTCCACAGTCTGCCTGCTCTACGGATAGATGAGGCTAATGACTGAATCCAAATAGCGAATCGACAATCCAAGCACTGACGAACAACAAAAAACTAATCAGGTTTCACGAGGCAAACCACAAAAAGTTCCTCTCACGAATACGAGCACGGTTAACTTTCAGCTTCCTTATGGGTCAGGTTGTCGAATCGAAGGCTCCCGTTGCGACTCCAACAAAAGAAAAATAACCAATAGCTTGTTCCTTCGTTGATAACGCTTTTGAGGCACCGGTACCTGATTGAATTTCCAGAAAAAATCCCATCGGCGGTGTGGGGAACCAATAAATTCTCCGGAAATCTGAAATGACCTATTGGGGAACACTTCTCTTTCTGTTTACGATTACTTATCCAATTATAGGCGAAGCTACATGTCGTGGTCGAGATATCACTTGCCATGGGAATGATAACCGGAAGATGGCAACAAATATAAATACCACTCTCAGACCTATGCAGTCTTCACTTAGCAGTTTTTAACACTGGAAAACTTAACTAAATGGGTCAACTAGCTGCTGGCCAAGACCACTGAAACTTTGAAATTGATTAATGCTGTCATTGAAACGCACACAATATCTAAGTTCGGTGATAAAATTCCGCATTTCGCGTGCCGGGTGATTCGATGACTAATTCTGTGAGAGTGGCGCCGGTATCAATTTGAATATGAAAGCTTAGTGTGCAGTGCTAGACGGAATTACAGTCAACCGTCATTTACATACTCTTCGTTTTGCCAATCTATCATCTGTGATGTTGACCTGGAATTTTTCTGTGCATTAGGAGTAGAACTTACGCTGCTGCATCTAGGAGTGTTCTTTGGTAAGACTCAGAAGAGTAGTTAAAAGCGGTTGGCGATATGAAAGCTTTCGGTATTTGAACATCCATATCTCCACAAAACTGCTCAAATCTGGTAGGAGCACACACACCTCAGTAATGCTGAGGTTAGAACCAGAGTATTGGGTAAACGAAACAAATCATTGGAAACGTCTGGCTAGGGTGATTGAGGTAGTTACTACGCATGTCCCTGGATTGACTTCCTCGGTGTGAAATGTTCACCTAGCAGGAGATTGGCCAAAAGATGAACAAAGGCGATCAGTCCCTGACAGAGAACGATATGAACAACGATCAGTGAACTGAGCCATTCAGGGCAAGTCAGGATTCCCAGGTGGAATCCAAGAGACACACCTACTTGAGACATTTGAGGATACGACTGTGCCGCGACTCCGTCGTTTTAATCCACTATAATGTATTCTGCAGACAGCAGCGATCAAAAATCTGCAGTCGGAAAAAATCCTATACAAGGAACTTTAGAGGCAGTATACACAGCCCTCCAGTTACAGTAAAACGTCAGATCGCCGACACAAATGCTTCAGCTTGGCGTACGCTGCTCGAACCTTGGTTGTGCGCATTCACTCTGCACAGTGTTACCACCATACTGTGGTAAGCACACGGATCATCTCCTTGCTTCTCAATTGGAAGTGGCTTGCGTCAGGTGTGTCCGTTTTCATCCATCCTGTTCAGCTTCGCGATAGACGATACCCTCCGGGAAGCAAAAAAGAATCGAAGGAATGAAAACGTTGAGCTACTACGATGTGGTGGACTCTTTGACTCACACTATGCAGACGGCAATGCGTTAGTTTGACGACGTTACTAGGTCTCAGTCATTCACGCAGACAGATATAACGTGCTGCGTTAAAGCCCCCTTGCCTAGTGGGTCAGACTTTTGAGTCAAAGGCTCCGGTTAGGATTCCCAAAGAAAAACCCCTTCTGCGGTGTGGGCAGCCATGAAGTACGATTTGCCCAGAAACCTCCAGTATGTCTTTTGTGAAGAGCCTTACCAATTTCCCCTCGTTTAATTTGAGACCGATACAAAACGTCACGGGTAATTGCGGCTCTGATGAAAGCAGTAGTTCAGGAGTTAAGTATAAATCAAATGCTCTCCTTAGGCCTGAATCTTCCCTTCACTTGGCTGCCTCCAAAGTCAGCACACTATGTCAGATGAGGCAACAGGCTGCATTTTCTAGAAGGCTTGACACTTTTCAGATAGATGTATGCTGTATCTCCGAAACACGCACACAGGACCCCACTCCTGTGATCACTCCTCGCATTCCAGATATAACATCAGTCCCTCACTTTACTCTTCGCGTCTCAGGTGATTCGGTGTCTAGTGCTCGTGGTCAGGCTGGCATTAGGATCGCTTTGAGCATATGAGTTAAGTGTGCACTGTTATACTGGATTCCAGTCTGCAGTCGTTTGTATGCAGTTCAATTGGACGGCTCTGTTCGTATCAACAACAAACTGAAGCACCGATGCTTGTTCGTCGCGTCTGTGTACGCGCCCACTGACCGCAGTTCCTATGAAACCGAAGGCGAATTCTATCACGATTCGTCTCAGCTGCTTCGGAGCGTGCATTCAACAGACGTGGTGACCGTGGCTGGGGATTTCAACGCCCCAGTTGGTCGTTTGGGAGATTCCGAAAGGCACATTAGAGGCCTATATGCCATCCCAACCGATTGAACCGATAACGGCGATCATCTCATTCAGTTGGGTTCTTACCACAGATTGTTTTTTGCAAGTACGAACTTTTGCCATAAGAAGCGGCATAAGCTGGCACGGTGTCCCCCTACATTTTCATAACGTTGGACTCAGACTGACCATATTGTGATTGTTCACCGCTGGTGTAGATCAACTAAATATTGCCGTTCATTTTGGTCTACGACTGTGGACTCAGATCACGCCCCGGTACGTGATCGCCTCTGTTTACGTCCTGTTCGTGGTCGCACAAACGTAAAAGCCACCCGTCCAACGCGGTTGCTTTTAGACGATAACCGGCGACATGATTTCTAGACGGAGTTGTGTGCACGATTATCTACGCAGCCGGATGTCGAAGACCCAGAGGAACGCTGGGAACACGTCAAGGAAGCTTTACATGCCGCTTCAAATGCCACTCAGGACTCTGGTTCAAGTCGGTCTCACAAACGATGGATATCTTCGACATCAGTCACTCTTCTGGATGCTCGCAGATCCGTCCCTCCGGATGCCACATTCAATGAGGTGCGTAAGTCCCTGAGACGCCAACTGACTAGGAGCCTGAGAAATGACCGTGAGCAATGGTGGACTGCGAAATGTACGGAAATGGAAAAGGTTGCGTCCATGGGCAATACTCGCAACATTTTCTGTTCGATGAGAGGCACTAACCCGCGGAAACTCGGTGTAAGTGAGCTAATCAAGGAACCCGACGGCTCATTGATTCATTCCCTGGGACGTCGTGTGGAACGTTTGGCGGAGCACTTTAAGGAGCAATTCAGTTGGCCCACTTCAATGGTGGACCTTCCAAATATACCTGCCAGAGAAACGATACAGGTGAATATCGCTCCTCCATCAGAAACGGTTATGCGGGAGATAGGTTGCTTAAAAAGATAGAAAGCCACTGGGCCGAATGGGTAGTCTCCATCTTTTTTCAAGGATGGGGGCGGAGCTTTGGTTTCGGAGTTAACAAAACTCCTCCGGACGATCTGGGATAGTGAGCGGATTGCTAGGGAATTGTGTAAATCGGTGACTGTATCGACTTATAAGAAAGGTGACAGATCTTCTTGTGAAAACCACAGAGGAATTAGCTTGGTGAGTATCGCATCCAAACTGCTCATCGCGATTATTCTTCACCGATTATCCAGCACCCGCGATATGCGTACGCGTGAGAATCAAGCCAGTTTCAGACCCGGTAGAGGTTGTATCGACCACATCTTTACTCTTCGGTAAACCTTAGAGCACAGACACATTTTCCATAGACCCACAATCTGTCATTCTTGATCAGAAAGCTGTGTTCGATTCAGTCAACCGCACAGTTCTCTGGCACTGCCTCTCATTGAAGAATGTGCAAGAAAAGTTTATTTCTCTTTTCCAATGCTTGTATGCGAACAGCCGAAACCGAGTTCGATCTTTCAATCGAGTTCACCAAGGAAAGTGGTCTTCATCAGGGTTACCCACTTTCACCCCTCCTCTTCAACTTTGTAGTTCGACTGATTCCTGAGATAGCCCTATCCTCGTATGAGAACAGTGGCATTGGTTTTTGCTCAGGCAGTAAACTATCTGACTTGGAATGCGCTGACGATATTGGTCTTCTGAGTGAAGATCCAGGTAAGTTGCAAACACTCTTAGATGGCCTAAACAACAGTGCAGCAATGTTTGGGATGCGTTTTGTACCTTCAAAGTGTAAAATGCTATCGCGGCACTGGGTTAGCTCAACACAAAACCTCTTCTTGGCAGCTGAAGCTCTAGCTGAAGTGGATAAAATTTGTTACCTGGGCAGTTACATTTCGCCAGGTGGACAGATATCTTATAAAGTGTCATCGCGTATATAGAAAACGCGTTTGACTTTTGCCAACCTCCGTCATCTGTGGCGTCGGCGTGACATCCGGTTGTCTGTTAAGGGTTGAGTATACAATGCGGCGGTTAGATTCCTTCTATTATATGGTTTAGAAACATGGCCACTAAGAATAGAAAATAGGCGAAGACTGTCAGTGTTTGAGAACCGATATCTCCGTAGCATTGCCCGAGTATGGTGGGAACACTCGATCAGCAACGCCAAGGCTAGGTATAAGGTGTTGGGACCCACAGGTCAGTCTATGGATCAAGTGCTGAATCTAAACAGATTAAGGTGGTTAGGACGTGTTATGCACGCCCACCGACAGACTTGCTCAGTGTACGCTGTTTTCTGATGCCGGTAGTGATTGGAAGGTAGGTCGAGGTGGTCAGTGCATGACATGACAGGAAGGTATTAAAATCCTGACCAGTGGACTTGGCTACGTAAGGCTTGTGAGACTTCCAGGTTGAGATCCACGTGACCCACCCACCAAATGGTTGGAGACATTAAGTGATATGGCCCAAATGTCGCGACCAGTGGCGTGATTGCATTCGGACTCCTCCCTTGTCGTCTTGATTTCCGCTTATTACTTTAATTTTGTTTTCGATTTTTTACTTTATGCTTCTGTTCTTCTTGCCGTTTACTTGACAATGCTGGAAGGTAGCAACCAAAACCAGAGAGCACAGAAGTGCGAGGTTAATGGCTGAATAAACTGAAACTGAAAAACTTTATAACGAAGGGAATGAATTTCTCCTGCATGCACCCCGATGAGTACAGACGATTCAGTCGAGAATCGCTCTCACATCAAAGAAAACTGACTCGTAAGGAGCGACTACGAACAGCGAAGGATACATTTAGAAAAGTAAACAAGAAACTTCCGAATTAGAATGCGTCATTGTTCGCGACAGTTGTGAGCATCGCCTAGTATCTCTAACCGGCAGGCAGCATGATGCACCCCAGTTATGTACGTCACACACGGCCAAGTTCACTTGCAACTATGGTATCTATCTTCCATACATGTTGTTCCGGTTTCATAAGTAGAATCGCCTCGCAAATGCAAAATGTCATAAGCAGGGAAACAAAACTTCGCTCCGCAAATACCTTTAATCGGGGTAATGAATTTTCGTCTCACGTCAGACAACCGTTAACTGCCACAGTTGAGGCGGTTTTGATAGCTGTGACGGCTACACATCATACAGCGATAACGAAACGTGTGCTGTCATTGGTAAGACACAAACAAATGAATCTGTCACGTTAAGAGGTTGTGTACTTGTATGAGCTAACTAGAAAATGCCACTGGAAGCCACACGGTATGCACGAGTTGACCGTTTATTTCAGGTTTGAACCGGTTTAATTATGACGAGATCGTCAACGTTGGTAGTTCAGCGTTGTTACGTATTTTCTGACCCAATGAGTATCAGCACAATCTTGTTTATGTTACGCAAATCGCCTTACGTCTGTTCCCTTTACGTTTTAGCGTACGAAAGATTTCCAAATGAATAAATCCTAAGTCATCCGGCATCGTTCTTTCTTATATTCTCATGCCTGCTTCAACCACGCAATCGTGTCCGATCGTACTAACTTCATTCAACTGGAATTAATAGACCGCTTTCTTCAACTTGATTGGTTTTTTGAAGATCTGAACTCGCCAAATGCCGCGGACAATTGGACTTATTAAATCTGCATATCTTCTAACTTCATCGACCCGGTTTCACTGCATAATCCAGACAAACTTAAATGTGAATCACATGTCTCACCCTCGGTGTACACATTCATTTTGACCAGGATTCAGCCATTGCAACAATTCAGTCTTCGTACGTTCAACCTAGAAATAAAGTCTTTGCTCGTCACCTACTGGTCACCCAAGAACAAGATCCTACAGAAAGTATTATTCATTTTTTGTAAAGGCTACAGCCGCTGGTCAAGGATTGTAACTCCAAACCTGTGACAGCAGAACATACCGGTAACGCTGTTCGGGATGTATTCATTACTGAAATGTAGTCTCACTCCACTCAACGTCTCCCGAAAACAAGATCACTGATCTCAAGTGCATCTATGAAGAGGCGAAGGTCTTAGCTTAGTGCTACTATTTGACGGCCGTTTCAGAACCGTGAGGTGCTTACACTACTTGCGGATTATCCCGCAAGGAATGCGATACTTCAAGAGAAGAAACCACTGTGACATCGGATAGATGGATGCTTCTTTCGCAGCCAGAGTTGGCGCTTCAGGTACACGTTTCCAGCAAGGGACGTCGCCTGAAAACCTTGTGGAAGGGAGGGACATTACCAGAATCTGCCGATTCACCGGAAAGTCAAAATACTCAGCGTCAACGATCGCCTCTACGCCTTCATCTATTACCACTGCCATTTCTTCATCAATGAAATGCCAGTAAAAGCACTGACCAACATGGGGAACTCTGAGAGATATTTTTTGGAACCCATTGTGGGTCTGAAAAAGTGGTCAGTTGAAAATTCCATTAGTGAAGTTGTACTGGCATCCACACGCGTCAGAAGTATCCGCAGTCAATGTTACATGTTTCTCAGGCATCAAAACAAGTTTTGCCCAAGGACCCCTTTATCAGTCCTACACGATTTGTGCGCCGATATGCTACTCGGTCAAGATTATTTAGGACTAAATATGAGCGTTAAAATAACGTTCAAGGGAAATAAACCATAATTTTCTTCATGTAACCTCGCAGCTTCTAAAATCCAATCTCCTCTTTTTAAAAACTTGTAGGATAGCATCAGACCAATCACTACCAAATCCAGATGACATACTGCGGAGGACGAGAATATTATTCGAGTGGAAGTTCAAAGACTGCTATAAAAGAATATAATTGAACCTTCACGATCCCCACGGAAAGCCCAAGTATTAGTCACGACCAATGAACCACGTAAAAGGCGCATGGTTATTAACTATAATCAGATCATTAATCGTTTTACTGGTTCCGATGTTTATATTAAACCTCGAATAGACGATAAGAGAAAATATTTAGATATTAATTATACATCATACTGGACCTGGAGAACGTATATCATCAGTTCCCAATATGCGAAAATAAAATCTTCGGGGCATGTGGAAACTTGTACCAATTCCGATGCACTCTGTTTGGCATCACTGATGGGGTTGCTTGTTTTCCGCGTACCACAGATGTGATTATGCGCGACGAATGTTTTGAAGAAACTTTTCCTTACGTTGATAGCGTAACGGTCTGCGATAGAGACACCGAAGGACACGACGGGAATTTGAAACGATTTTTCACTGTAGCAAACAAATACGGGTTGGCAGCGCACCAAAAGAAATGCACGTTTGGTACCAACAAAGTGCAGTTACTCGGCTGTTAAGTCTAGGAAATCATCGAGACCACTTCAGACTTCTTATAGAAATGGCCCCAGCTACTGATTTCCGAGTAACGAGTGGTTGGAATGTTCGACAACACCTAGAACCGGATCTCACCGTACCGATAAGACACCCTCGCGTCGTCAATCGGATGTTTCCATGGCCACCGGTTATAATCAGAATTTGAGAACCTGAAGTCCAACTGAGCCCGGGCTACTGTTGCCACAGTGGTTCCATACTCACCACTAATTTTAGAGACTGATGCTTCTGATGTCGCTATCGCGTCAACGACCCGCCGTATTTTTCTCTAGAACCTTACCACCAAGCAAGCACCAGTATTCTGCAATGGAGAAAAATATGCTGACAGGGGCCGTTAGAAAATAGAAGCACTATCCCATCGGTAATCACTTCAAGCGAGTCACCGATCAACGGTTAATCGCACGTTCGATTCCAGAGAGAAGAGGAAGATCGAGAACGATAAAACAGCGTTGGCGGGTTGATTTGTTTCTATTTTCGTACGATACCGTACATCGACCAGGTTCAGAAAACAAATCTGCGGATATACTCTCATGGAGCTACGTTTCAGCAGCGTTTAACGCCGACGACTTAGAGTTACTCCACTACACTTTCTTTCACTCTGATGTAATACACTTGGACCACTTCATTCGTGCGAACTTATGGTCTTCGGTCGACCAAGTAAAAGCTGTACTATAGAGGTGTCGCGTATGTACCGCACTCAAACCCCGTTTTCATAAAGCAAAGGGAAACAAACTGATAAGAGCCACACAACCCTTCGAGAAACTCAACACTGACTCCAAGGGTCATTTACCTTTAACCACACAAAAAATACCTTTTTATTGTTTTTTTATTACATGCTTGCGCATGAGTGCAGTGGAAGGGGTATATACCCCATAGCCACAAAGGCCCATTGCATTATTAGGGATAACCGGCAACCAATCCCTGAGACTTGGCGTGAGGAGTCACATAAGGTCCCAATAGATCAGGTGTGGTAGCGAGCCAGACGACATTGGGGTACTGTCTACCACCATTGGTGACGAATATTCATGTTTTCCTTTTGCGTACCTTTGTCCTACTATGAACTTACCAGCAGTCATATGTTGTCTGACTAACTTGTTTTTGATCTTTGGCGTGGCTTTTACATTTATTTCGGCCGTGGTCCGAAGAACTGAAACAATTTCCCCACGAAAAAGACGTGGCAACTAACAGAAATACGGCGTATAACGGCAGTGTTACGGTCGGATGGAAAAAATGAACGGAATTCTACGGGAAACTGTTGTGTTATCTTTACAGATCAAAGGTTCGGCACTCAAACAATGGGAATGAGTTCTCCAAGTTGCCTCACATTCAATAAGACCTCTCTTATGTACTGCCAGGAACGATACTCCATATGAACCACCGTTCACGTTCAACCGGAAGTCATCTTCAGGATTTGCGCTAACTAAATGGCTCATATTTCCTGGACCAGCGTTGCTGCGCAACAACTGCTGATAAACGAATTACGATCCTTTGTTGGAGGAGGTTGATCTCGTCGAGTGTAACCCTCATTATGCACATACGCGTTATCGCGACGGACGAGGAAGGTTTCCCTTCGACATCTAACATCACAACACCACGATGCAGCAGGCCGTAACTAATATCACTAATCTGCCTACTGATTAACTACCAGGAGCTGATACTAGGACTTCGGACATAGGCCAGTGTAGCGACTTTTACTCAAAAACAACTGGTGTTGAGGAAATCGCCATCAAACAAGAGCGTACACGTCCATATTGCTTACGGGACGGAGGAATCTAGCTCCCGAAAGTTCCACTAATTCACCGGATTTTGAACGCTAATCAACCCAGGTTTTCCTGGCCGGAGTGTTATGTACCATCTAACTTAATGAGTATTGTTATGACATTGTTTGCGTTTCATGAATTTTCATACGTTTTATTCGGTTACATTTTAGCGTGCGGAGGAATTACGGATGAGCAAAGCCTAAATCATCCAGCATTGCTCTTTCTCGTGTCGTCGAGTCTTGCAACTGCATAATCGTATCCTAACGTACTATAGATGTCAAACTTTAGAGCCTTCAGACAACTGCTTGTTTGTTACAAATCCCTCTCGAGCTGGTGGAATAAAAGAGAAAGTTGCTGATAAATATCACCAGGTTATTAATCAAGTTCGACCGTTATCAGCTGTGGTCAGAATAACTTTTCAACAATCAGCCACATGAGGCATATCCCACTTGCAGACCAAGGTTTGCCGCTTCTATTTGCAATGATTGCGCCTTCCACTTATGGAGACTTTCTTTAGTAATCATGCGACAATTCTTGACCAACGAATTTTCTATATCGGGACGAAGTCTGTGGTCTGAGTCCAATAGATTACTAAAGATCGTGCATTTTATCCAATGACGACAGACTTCGAGACCTGAATAACTTTTCCGAACAAGTGACACAGCATGACAATTTATTAGGTAGTGATTTAATCGGCGAGCTCATACAAAGTTCTGAAAAGCCATTGTGATTGTTTTCATGCAACGTTATTCACTAGCGATTTATGTAACGTTCCTAATTCAAAAAGGAACAGATGCATAAATGAAGAATCCTACCATGCTGTAGCAAACTTTAAACATACCTTTACTGGGTTCATGCAGCTCATGCCCAACGCCCAGTAGCGAACTACTGCTGATGCGAAATGGTTTGTCTTCCTCTGCGACAGTCTGGATTGAACCTCGACTTCTGCACGAGGAAGAGCTAGGTTGGGGTATGTCAGCCCATGATGAACACCCCGTGCCCTGCTCCATATATGCCAGTTCCGACGGCAATCCTGAAACTCTCCGCCAATCCATATGAGGCTGGCAGTATCCACTTCGAAGAGGGCCATCATCTCTGGCTACTAGGGAAGCTGTGCGTCCACCACGAACCTGTCTCAACCAACTATGGTAACCATTACGCGCAGTTGTTCCTTTGTTGGTGTGGCTCAAAGTACGGAGGCCCGGAATAAATCTGTCGGACTGATAGGACTGATTGTGCATCTCAATGTCTTTATTATCCTGGAAATCAAAGGGATTTACAAACTGGTCATCTTCCGCATCCCTCGTTTCTAGTCTTTCTGACAGCAGATGTGCTTGGAAACATTGCGACTCGTGTTGCTCCGTTTGGTTGGTTATCACAGTCTGATGGGGCCGCGTACGACGGGAATGTATGCGACCTAAAGGACCGGCTTTTCTTTTCCTATCTACAGCTGTCCCGTGGGAATCAGGATGATACCACGAGGAGTTCGAGTTTTCATACAGTTCATTCTGCTCGTTAGGAATACTGATACTGCTCGAGCTGGAATGAGTGGACCTAGAGCGGGACCGATCGATCTGTTCAGTTCGAAGCTTTCCAAATACAAAAACGGCTCCATCTGAAACATTTGAAGGAGTTGGACTAGACTGGTGAGGTGACAACGTGGGAGTGGGTGGATATGAAGACGCTCGGTGAGTAGTTGTTCCGGACGTACGTGACACGGAATCGCAAGATTGCGTGCCACAACCAGAATCTCTTATAGTGTCTGCCGAAGATTGTTCTATGTTGAGTTGTGACTTAATTCTTGACTTCTGACTGGGTGGCGATTCAGTAGCTTCCTTCGAACAAACCACGGACCAAACCGAACGATCTCCGTGACAAGCTTTACTGTCAGAGTCGGTTTTCGGTATGATAGACCTGACATCAATGCCATTTGGATTACACTCGGACTTTGCAAGCTTCAGCAAGACTGGTTCCCTTAAATTCTCTACATCATCTTCACTGAAGGCCACCGGCTGGCGCTTGAGGTTGTCATCAGTGAGACTGGAAAGAGAATCTGTTTCAGAGATCGTCTCGAGTGAGCCTATTTCTCGCTCAATGGGTCCAGTCCCTTTTCTCGCGCGTCCAGAAGCATTTTTGCTTCTCTTAGAAACACTCCTTTCTTTTTTAATGTTTGTGTCGATCCTATCATTGTAACAGCTGACTGCTTGATACGGTAGTAACTCGGTGTTTCCTTGGGCCTCAGGGGCCGTGGAGTTCCCATGTCTGTTTTCTATTGAGCAAAAAATGAGATTGTAATACAGCAACTAACCGTAATGAGAGATTAGTGTTTGAGGGAGCAATATTACTCCACATAGTTTGCATTTCACCAGGTAGTCGACGAAGGAAAAATGACGCTTCAAAAAAGGAAAATCTATTGCATAAAGCTTGACTCTTTACATTTCTTACGATTGAGTTTGATATTGTTGAACAATTCCTGAGGTTCATCTGGGGGAAATTGCCTCGAATAAATTAAATACACTTACTGAAATTCTCGGCGGACAAATCACATTCAAAAGATTCCCAGGGGTTCTTTACCTCAGTTGCTACTACGGTATACCTCACAGCAATGTGATTTACCCATTTTTGGCATGAACTTCTGAGTCCTCGGGTGTGAAAGGGTGTGATTTGCTAGAAAAACTAACTCCAAACCCTAGCCCAATGTGAACATTTGTGACGCGCGCCGGATTTCGAGGCCGAAAACTACTCAGGTCTTGAAGTTCAGTTCAGTTCAGTTTGCACAGGACAGGGAATGGCCACGGCCAATCGAGGGTCCAGAATTCCTTCGATGGTATGCGCACCCGTTGTGCACCCACCAATGCAGAGTGTATTTCGTCGAATCCCCGCTAAAAGTGAGAGGGAAACGGAAAACATCGCACATCAACTGCGAGAGACGATATGCATCATGAGCGTTCACTGAGACTGTATGCAGTGGGCGAAAAAGTAGATTAAACAGTACTCCAGAAGTACCAGTGTTCCCCGTCATCCTTCTAGTTAACATACTCAGGGCTCACTACGAGGAAATATCTCGTACCACTTGCCATCTAAGGCATCTTTGAAGGATCGGATGGTCTGCAGATCTACCATTCCACCAGACAGACCGCTCCAACTGTTCGTTGCCCTGCTGCTGAAGAAGTGCGATCCAGCCATCAACCTAGTTCGTGCTTTTATCAGCTTCTTTTCATGTCCCCTTGTTCTGGAATCTACGGCCACTTGGAATAGACTATCTGGTCTAAGGCCAGAAAAGCCCTTCATTACCTTGAACGTTTCTATGAGATCCCCTCGACTTCTCCTCCTTTCCAACGAGAAAAGATTCAGGTCACAGAGTCGCTTCTCGTACGTCAAACCCCTCTGCCCTTCAACCATTCGCGTGGTGAGACGTTGAAATTTCTCTGGCCAGACGGCGTCCTTATTGTAGAAGCCTGCGCGCTACCTTCTAAGTGAGGTCGTACTATAGCCATGTAAATAGGTACGAATATCCCCGGCTGCCTGCAAAACAAAGCTGGCCGCAGTCTAAAGAGCTCACCTCTAGCCTTTTGTGCAGCAGCGTTGCACTGCTCCGACCATTTGAAGTCACTGTTCACGATGACTCCAAGGTCGTTAACCCTACTGACTGCTTCTATGGTGAACAGCCCTTGGTAATGAGCGACAGCTAGGCTCTCTGTTGCCCTTGACAGCAAATGGTTTTTTTCAGCGTTCAGGGGGTGAGCCCCATTTGTATGCCCAGCCCAGGACGGTACCTATTTCCCCGCCCAAGTCCGCCCAACCCTCAGATCGAACAATCTTCGCATCGTCCGCAAAAATAAAGCCAGGCTAATGAAGAGCGGATGCCAGGTCGGTAATAGACAACAAGAATAGGACCGGGCCTAGGACGGATTCCTGAGGTACACCACTGGTGACATTCAACAAACTGGAACACCTGTCCTCTACTTTGACCTAAAACGTCCTGCGGGAGGGGAAGTCAGCCAGCCACCTATATACTGGCCCACCTATGCCGAAGTTCTCCACCTTGCATAGCAAAAGGCGATGAATAACGGGGTCGAACGCCCTGCTAAATTCGAGGTAGCTTACCTCAACTTGCTTACCTTCGTCCAGTCGCCGAGTTACTTCACCTAAAAAGCGCAAGGGATTGGTCAGACAAGATCTATTTTTCAGGAGTCCATGCTGGGCCGGACTTAGAATGGAGTTCTCCAGTAAGTGCTGGCAAATGTGGTCAGGTCATGTCAAGTAGGATCAAAGGACTTGCGGCTTAGCCAACGAGAGTCCAGGTCCTTCAGCGCGTGAGCCTTGGTGTCTCACCCAAGTTCGACTGCTCAAAGGCCTCCTTGGCACCATCCTGCAAGCTCACTACTAATAGCTCTCAAAGTACTAGAGGGACGGGTCAGAGATAGACTTACAGGAAACCTACGGAATCGCCCGCTGATGTCTAGCAAGCAACACGGTCGTTTTAGAATGAGATCCTGTTTCACTAAACTACCATTTTTCGTTCAGACAACCGGCAGAATAGACCAAGTGAAGGGGTACTACTTAGACTTTCAAAAAGCTTTTTATTCGGCAAACCACCTTTTTCTGCTGGGCAAGCTGGGGATTTTTGAAGCGGACCCACAGGTTATGGGGTGGATCGGGGGTTAACTAAGTAGGAGGGCTTACTTCGTACCGGTCGAGGACACCAGGTCCATGCTGATTCAGGTGTGCAGTGGTGTGCAGCTAGGTTTCGTGCCGGGACGACCGTTTTTCCTAGTACACATGAATGGTCTGTCAACCTCACCAAAAGGTCCGGGGTTCCTAGTCGCAGATGATATCAAAATAGTAGGTAAGCCGACCTCAAGTCAACTGCAGACCAACTTAAACGGGATTGGTGAGTGGGCTGGAAAGTGGGAGCTGCCACTGAATGCCGCCAAGTGAAAACACTTTCTGGCAAGTAGAGGGAGCAACAAAAACAGGTATGTAGGGCTGTCTGTCCCAGCCAGGATTGGATCCGCCGCCGTAGTGAGAGACCTGTGTGTGCTTGTGCACGAGGGCTTCAAACCCGCTGGGCAGATTGCGCCAGCGGTGGTCAGGCACACAGGGCGCCTTTCAAGTTAAGAAGAACGTTGGTATCTAGAGGCCGGAGTAATTCTTCCTGTATACAAGATGACGGTAAGGCATCACTTAGAGGCGTTTTTACAGTCACTGGCAACAAGCCCAGTGAATGACAAAGAACTATCGGAAGAAGTTCAAAGGGGGTTTACTCGGATGACGAAATGGATGCAACGGAAGTCCTATCGGGAAAGACCAAAAGCCCTAAATTTACCCACCTTTGATCACCGTAGGCTAGGGGGTATCTGATAGGGTGCTACAAATCACAAGAGAACCACTACGATCGACAGAACATGGCTGTCTCGTTTGTACAACCCCACACTCAGGGGACACCAGCATAAATCGCACTAACGGAGGGCAAACAAGAGCACATGGGTACGTTTGTTTTCCCACCGTTCTAAAAACAGGTGAGTCAAGCTGGCTCCGCAAGTAGTGACAACCTGTGCTTTTAGGCACAAACAGGGTGTGTGCTGGGCAGAGGCCCTCCCAGCCTATTACTAGCTATCGCAAGAAGCTTCTTTTATATTTTTATTTTCTGTCTTTTCCCCCTCCCGACTAACAGCCTAATGCTGTGTCCCACCGCTCCAATGTTTCTTCACTGCACCTATCTCTACTGTGGCCTCTGTAACAGCCGGTCGTGAAAAAATCCCCCTATTTCCCTCGCGATTCAGTGTTTTTCCCTACATCACTCATTTCCATACACTATTGACTTGTCTTTACGAACTGGTTGTTTTTCTGGATCAATTGTTGTTTGTTCGCGCCCAGAGCGCTACTTTGGCACATCCTTGTTCAGGACCTGCGTGACGCACGTGCTGTTTGCTCACACGCGGCTATTCGGTTTCTCGTTGTTGAGTCCTTGTGATCGTATTATTGAGGTTTGTACATTGTTTATGCCATTGTTTATTTTAATAATCTAGTATCGTAGAATTATCACGGATAATCGCCTTCTGATTTCGGGATCCGTTGCGAATTTGGCTACGCATTGCTCAAACGTTCGTAACAATACTCAATAGATCTATTTGGAACGAGGAAAAATCACGCAAAATGCCAAGAAAAGGATCAAAAGCAGTCGAATCCGGACAGGAAGTAATACGGCAAGTCTCTGGGGAGGTTTTGGGTACATATGATTCTTTAGTTAATGCTAGATCGCCTAGTCCTGTCAGTGCTAGCTCATGTGTTATTGAAAGCAATATTGATCGTAAGGATGTCGATTTATATAAGCTGAGAATACTAGAACTAGAGCAACAGTTACTTTCGGCTAGACTACAGGCGCAGGAAGCAGAGAAGTGTACACAGAAACAGCGAGAGCATGAGACCAGTGACTTCGACACTTCCGATAGGTTAGAGTGCAATAAGGTAGGGAATCCCACGCCGGTCGCCGACTACAAACCTCCATCGATCGATCTGCCTAGAGTGGAGTTAACGGTTTTCGACGGGCGAGCTGAGCAATATTGCAAGTTTGTCAAAAAGTTCGAGACGTTCGTTGAAAACAAGGTAACCGACCCCGGGCAAAGGCTTCTTTACCTTACTCACTACTGCCGAGGCCGAGCGCGAGAAGCTATCGACGGGTGCACCATGCTCGATCCAGAACAAGGCTACACAAGGGAAAGAAAGATTCTGAGGGACTTGTTTGGCCAACCTTTCAAAGTAGCCCGTAACCTAATAGAGGGCGTGATGGCAGAGGCAAAGAGAACCAAAGGCGACGTCTACACCATGGCCGACCTGGTGATCAAGATGCAGAACTGCTCAATAGCCCTCGACCATTTAGGTTACAGAGCTGACCTAGACGCCATGCACACTTTGGAAGGCATAGTCCGTCACCTCTCTCCCGAACTACAGGGTCGGTGGGCGGAAGAAGCTGAACGGATAAGCCGAGGCGACAGAGAAGCCAACTTCGAAGACCTGACTGAATACGTAGACAGGCAAACGAAGATAGCTGACAGCAGATTCGGCCGACTCGTCCGGGACAGCAACCGAGCAAACAAGCCCGGTACTAGCCAAGTCCAAACCCCTGTACGGGAACATACAAAGTACCAGCCTTGGACCAACACACACGTCATTTCACGAGATGCTACGGCGAAACCAAATTGCAGGTCCTGTGGTACTAGCCATGGCCTACCAGAATGCCCCAAGTTCGGCAACGCCACAATAGACGAACGATGGGGAATGGCGAGGATGGCAGGAGCATGTTTCATCTGTCTCAACACCACGCACCGGGCAGCAGCCTGTAGAACAAGGAATCGATGTGGTTACGAGGGCTGCACGGGCAGACACCATTGGCTGCTGCATCAGGCGAGAGAAACCATATCCGAGGCGAGTGCCAAGCCCAGCGTGATTTGTTCAACTTCACAATCTGCCAGTAAACCGGTACGTTTAGGCGTAGTGGCCGTGGGAGTAGTGACTCCGACTGGGATAGTCAAGGCGTTGGCTTTCGTTGATAGTGGATCCGACACCACTTTAGTGAAAGAGCGGTTTGCCGACAAACACCAACTGGCTAAAGGTGCGACGTCGTTAGCCGTGAGCACGGTGGGCGGAACACAGGTAATGACTGCCGGTAGATTAAGGCTGCAACTCATCTCTCTAGACACTAACGAGGAAATTGAACCAACGGAGGCATTCACGTTAGCGGATCTCCCCATGCGAGCACCAAGGTCCGTAAACGCAATCTTGACTCGGTGGCCCCACCTGCAGGATGTAACCGTCGTAGACTGGGAAGATGATGAGGTGGATCTCCTCATCGGATGCGACGTGCCAGGGGCGCATTGGGTGCTTGACCAAAGAGTGGGCGACCGCCAGGCACCTTATGCCGTACGCACGGCTCTGGGATGGATGTTATACGGTCCAGTAGGGGTACGCGGTTCCGTGAATTACTTATCCGCCGAAACGGACCGCATAGAGTATCATCTGCAACGGCTTTATGAAAAGGAGTTTCATGACATTGGAGACGAAAGACCGACGTTGTCTCAAGAGGATCACGTCGCTCTACAAACGGTGCGGGAAGGCACTAGGGGCCTCAAAAGACAGTTCGAGGTTCCCCTCCCATGGCGCACACCGGTCGACCCGTGGACCGACAACAGAAATTATGTTCTCCAACGATTACTACGACTAAAAGAACGCTTCATTCGAGACCAGAATCTGTGGGAACGACACGCGGATTTGATGAAGCGAAACGAGGCCCTCGGTTACGTTGAAAAGGTGCCTGTCAACACCGACAGCAAAAGGGGTATCTGGTATCTGCCTCACCATCCGGTTATCAACCCCAAGAAACCCGATAAACTGCGGGTGGTTTTCGACTGTGCGGCCAAGTTCCAGGGCAAGTCGTTAAACGATCGCCTACTACAGGGGCCTGACTGGACCACACCACTGATCGATGTTTTGTGCCGTTTCAGAGTGGGTAAAGTGGCTTTGTCTGCTGACATTAGGGAAATGTTCCATCAAGTGAAGATTCCGGTAGGAGAACGAGATGCTTTGCGTTTCCTGTGGTGGGAAGGGAGCGACCGGGACAATGCAGTGGTGAATTATAGGATGACCGTCCACCCCTTCGGAGCCATATCGTCACCATTTTGTGCCAACTACGCCCTCCGAGAATCAGCAAACAAACATGGCGATCTAGTACATCGGACGGTGGTAGAAAGCGTCAGCAGGAACTTCTACGTCGACGACTACCTTGGGTCATTCGATGATGTTGAATCAGCTCTGGAGCAGTTCAGGGGTCTGACGAGATTGCTGGAAGAGGGCGGATTCTATCTAACTAAATGGATGTCGAACGCTTCAGAAGTGCTGAAGATCATCCCGTATCACGAAAAGGCCGAAAGGGTAAGAGATTTGGACGGCTCTCCACTTCCTATCGAACGCACTTTAGGGATACAATGGGACGCGGAAACGGACGATTTTGTTTTCGAACTGAACGTTCCCGAGCTGCCAATAACCCGTCGTGGCATACTATCTGCCGTCTCAAGTTTGTTCGACCCGATCGGTTTCGTCTCACCGTGGCTGCTACCCGGAAAGATCTTGCTGCAGCGGCTGTGCCGTAAGAAAGTTGATTGGGACCAGTCACTGGACCGAGGGGACCGGCTGGACTGGGAAGAATTTTTGAACACCTTGAAGAAATTAGGGGACATAAGAATCCCACGATGTTTGACCCCTGGCCATACGACACGGACTGGAGAACTACATGCTTTTTCCGATGCATCCGAAACCGGTTATGGGGCTGTGGTGTACGGACGATGGTGCGCAGGAGATGGACAATATACCACGAGGATCCTGTTCGCCAAAGCCCGCGTTGCTCCACTGAAGTCGGTCTCAATCCCACGCCTTGAACTCAGCGCAGCCGTGTTGGCAGTCAGGGTGGTGCAAGCTGTGAAGAGATGTTTCGATCTCTACATTTGGTCGGTGAGCTTCTGGACGGATTCAACGATAGTACTTTACTACATTAACAACGTACGGAGCCGGTTTAGTACTTTCGTTGCTAACCGGCTCTTGATTATCCACGATGAATCAGCCACGCACCAGTGGAGTCATATCAGGTCTGGCGATAATCCGGCCGACCTGTGCTCCCGAGGTGCGAACAACTTCAGGCAACTGGACACGTGGACGAGAGGGCCAAACTTCCTGCAATTGCCCAAACAGGACTGGCTCGTGTTCGAATTAAAACCCCCTACGGAATTGGGACTGGAGATCAAAGGCGTAGTGATAGCAACCAACGTCGTCGAAGCGTCGTCCATTCTAGCGCGACTGGTCAGGTTTTCTTCCTGGATGAAGACGCTTCGTTCGCTAGTTTGGTTAACCAGGTTCAAGATAAGTTTACTAGTAATGAAAGGGCTACGGCCCTCAGGTCGGATACGGGTCGGCCCGATAGGTCCCGATGAGCTACAAGCGGCAGAGTACGATGTTTTCAAAATGATACAACGCGAGGCTTTCGCCCAAGAACTCAAGAGGGCGGGAGAAATGGGGCCAACCAATAAAGACATGCCATCTCCAAGAGGCGAGCTGAAGCGTTTAAACCCCAAACTCATCAACGGACTGCTGCGGGTGGATGGCAGGCTGACCAACGCCCACCTGAACTTCGACACAAAGTATCCTATACTGCTGCCTGCGAGACAACCTGTAGTAGAGCTAATGATTCAACACGTCCACGCCATGGAGGGACATGCCGGGGAAAGTCACGTGACGAGCGTCATCCGAAAGCGTCTTTGGTTGTTGAGAGGACGAGAGACTGTAAAACGCGTAATCCGACGGTGTGTGCAATGCAGGAGACGCAATGCCACGGCAGGCAAACAACTCATGGCCCCACTACCAGAATGCAGGGTGACTACGGGCTGGTGGCCGTTCAGTGACACCAGGTTGGACTATTTCGGGCCCTTGTGGATCAAGTGCGGGAAAAGATTAGAAAAGCGATACGGATGTATCATGACGTGCATGAAATCACGTGCGGTACACCTAGAAGTCGCACATTCGATGACGACCGATTCGTTTCTACGGGCCTTGCAAAGATTTATCAACCGAAGAGGCGTACCGGCCGATATATACTCAGATAATGGATCGAACTTTGTGGGCGCTCACCGGGAATTGCAGCGTTGGCACAAGAACATAAACAGGGACGAACTGCAGAATCGAACCGTGGCCTACGGCATACGATGGCATTTCAACCCCCCACAGGCCAGTCACCGAGGCGGCGTATGGGAACGCATGATCCGGTCCGCGAGACGGATATTGCTGTCAATCATGGAGCAGCAGCCGCCCGACGACGAGACCCTGAACACCGTCATGACTGAGGTGGAGCGAATCCTGAACAACCGCCCCCTGGTTCCAGTATTGAACGGCGACCCCACCCACCTGGCGCTCACCCCAAACGACTTATTGACGCTAAGGTCGAACGAGGGTTTCCAAGGGCCGGTAAACCTTCGTGGGAGCTACCTCCACGGGTGGAAGCAAGCGAACTATCTGGCCAAGGTCTTCTGGAGGCGATGGCTACGGGAGTACCTACCAGCTTTGCAGACTCGACAGAAGTGGCTGGCCAAGACAAGACCATTCAAAGTTGGGGACGTGGTTATGATCGCCGACGAACGCGCACATTTCAGCGCTTGGTCTTTGGGAGTAGTTACGGAAACCATCAAAAGCACTGACGAAATGATAAGAACGGTGAAAGTGAAGACAGCTAACGGAGTGCTCATTCGTGACATACGCAGTATTAACCTACTCGAGAGCGAAGACGGAGGAGCCAATAACCCTGAGGCCCAGTAAACCTTTTCACACCAGTAATCGAGGTGGATAAAGAAACACCATATATACCACACAATCTCCGTCAAACACGTTAAGGTGCTCGCGGTCCTTTCGTTGACATTACAGAAGGTTCTTTCCGATAGGTGATGAGTGCGATTCCATTATACATCCCGATACATACACGCATGCACGACGCACTCTACTTCCCGTAAACCCCTCATACATGTGACAGTGTTCGTTTTTTTGCCTTTTGTTGACGCTACCGAATGCCCCTTGCATATGTGGAAGTAGCGGAGCTCAGGTCACACACACATGCTACAGTTACTCGTTTTCTTGCCACGCGGTCTTTTGTTGACATTGCAGAAAGTCCTCCTTTGATGTGTAGTCATACCTGTGACTTCATTGTAACCCCGGCACACACACACGCACACACACACACACACACTCAAGCTCGTACATCCAGGACCGGACGGCCCCTCACGAGGACAACGTCTATGCGACCATTCACGCCCGCCATCGGTCATTTGGTCTTGTGGAAGATGTAGAATAGCCTCACGTCAATGTATCCAATGGATTAGGTGTGACCAGTAGTAGAACGTCGACGACGAGCATTAGACGCGCGCACTGACAGCAGGGCCTAGGCAGGTAGGAAGAATCAGTACCTTTATACCGAACCTTTGACTCTGCTAAGGATCCAGGAGGATTTTGGTGGGCGGTGTAACAGCCGGTCGTGAAAAAATCCCCCTATTTCCCTCGCGATTCAGTGTTTTTCCCTACATCACTCATTTCCATACACTATTGACTTGTCTTTACGAACTGGTTGTTTTTCTGGATCAATTGTTGTTTGTTAGCGCCCAGAGCGCTACTTTGGCACATCCTTGTTCAGGACCTGCGTGACGCACGTGCTGTTTGCTCACACGCGGCTATTCGGTTTCTCGTTGTTGAGTCCTTGTGATCGTATTATTGAGGTTTGTACATTGTTTATGCCATTGTTTATTTTAATAATCTAGTATCGTAGAATTATCACGGATAATCGCCTTCTGATTTCGGGATCCGTTGCGAATTTGGCTACGCATTGCTCAAACGTTCGTAACAGCCTCTGTATCACCCTACTCATCATCATTTCATACTGATGTCTCTAAATTATTCCAGGACATGGGGCATGTCTCACTTGGAGCAACAGTGGGTTGGGGCTCCGAACCTTTATTAGGGTGAAGTTGCTGTTCCCGAGGGTGGACCTGTTTCTTTCCTCCACCCACAGCCACTGCAATTACCGGAGTATAGTGGATACCTAGAAGTCGCAGCGCCGCGAGAACCACTCGGGGCCGCGGTGCAACAAACTGGACCCTAACCGGATCAAGTAACAAGTCCAGGTCACGTCAGGCCGGGTCGACTTGCTCATGACTGACAGTGGCCGAGGCCAGTCTGGCTTCCAGGACTCTTTCGGCGGTAAACACAGAGATGGGCTCCTAATAGTGCAAATTCGCTAGTTCCTTCCAGTGTTGTTGCACGATGTGGTTAGTTCTTTCAGTTTGGCTACGAAGGAAAGGAATGCAAAAACTCTCCTCAACATCCAGGTAGGAGACCACCATGACGTAAGCGTTCGACAAATCTTGGTGACATAGACCATAGGTGCGGACACGGAACGAGCGAAAAACCTTGATTAAATTAAAATTTCTCCCTAAACCCCAGTACTCTACCTCTGTGAGTAACTTGCCCCACTTCGCATCCAGCGTCTTGTAAAAATACCTTATACCTTGTACTATGGTGATCAGCCGATCGCATCCCATCTATCGTTTGTTTGAATGTGCGTTTGGCGCAAGCGGCAACCTCTTGCGCTGCGTCTGACAGACTCCCCCGGCACAAGCCGACATGCGGAATCCTTACCCAGCCCAGAGAGTATAAACGCGGTTGGCACTTCACGGTCTTTCCTCGTTGACATCCTCGACGAACGCGGTCGTAGAAGCCGAGGGTGTAACTTACATGCGTGGAAATCCTCCCTAGCCGTGTCATATACTTGCATTGTTGAGACTATGCTCTTTATTTTATTGGCCCTCGAACAAGTACAACATGCATCAATCACTGCACTTCAACATTTGTTCATATTTTGCTCGCGTGAAGTGGCATAATTTTGACTCGAACTTGGACTGCCGTGATGGTGGCACCCGACACTGACCTTTGTTGAACCCTGCTCCTCGTTGCCGTACAGTTGAGGTTTTTACATATTTATATGCGTATAACTTGCTAATCCAGTACCATAGAAACTGCGAATCAATCTTGTCCTGGTTTTGGGATTCGTTTTGAATTGGCTACGCGCTACTCACAGTCGGAATAACCGTTACAGAGGGAGCTCGCCCTCCAGTTATAATAATAATAATAATAATAATTGTATATTTCGGATGCGCCCGAAGCATGCTAGAATGCATGATCAGATGATCATAATGATGCTGGAATGAGAATTTACAACAGGGTACAGCACGAGTATGCGGAGTATCAAACAGTGTTACAGTGGACTAAAACGGTGGTTAGTGAGCCCTCTCCATTTGTCTTTTTTAAATTATTCCACGGAAGTTATTGAGCCAGGTCCAGTCACTGGTAGTTCCTGTTCGTTTCATCGGTCATACATTCTGATCTTAGTTAGATTTAGCGTTGGGTAAACACGTTTCCCGTTTGGACTCTTTCAACAGCATACACTTGTTTTTGATGGCACGGCCACATTTTTTCCTCTCTGAGTGTCATAATAGCACGGACCAGTTTTCGTACGCTTTCGTTCCGAGATTTTGCATATTAAGAGTAGCCAACAACTTTGTGGCATTCCAAGCTAGTTCTTTTCCGTTGCACTTCTTTTTAATCATGAGCAAAGAGTCCAAGCCCTATTATGAACCAGAGCGCCACGCAGATTTTGTACTGAGAGGTCCCGAGGTTCATATCTCTATTCTGAAGTCTCGCTCCCAGAAGGCTCGCACATCTAGTCAGCGATTGAAATAAAATAAGCTGATTTCAAAAATCTTAGCCAGTGGGATCCCAAAACTGTGGGATTTCATATGAACCACCCCGATTGCAACCCGTACAACGCTTTCCTGAAAGGTCTCTTTAAGCGCATGGCTGCGTCGGAAGAGAAGCATATCCGGCGAGTTCTCTCCGAAATCCAGCTAAGGGATATGACACCACCACAGTTGTTGCGGAAAATGCTTTCTTCGGTAGGCTCGACTTCTATGGGTGATAATTGATACTTGGTAGTTGATAATTGTATATTTCATGACCTTGGTCAATGCACATGCACAGGGCAAGATCAGAGGATACTGCAGTACATAACAATGTGAGACACTCATAATTTTTAAACTCAAGAATCACACATTAGCCGAAATAAGACAGCAAAGTCGTGTAGTGTTTGAGTGAACTAAAGTGGTAATGGTTAAAGCGGGAATTATGAACCAGTTTCGAATTCGGTGGGGGCGCTGTGGATAGCTGGACAAACGTGGAGATGCTGATATAAGCGACACTGGAGAATGTTAAAAGGTACGGTGGTCGCAAGAACCAGAAGCACAATAGACATCGGATATCGGAACATGGACAACAATTAAGGCAGGAGTAGTAAAAGATATGCCTTATGGGTGCCGAAAACTGCCTGCGACGGGTCACGGCATCCCGAAATGGACTCGAGGGTGTACCAACTGGATAATTGGACGGTCAGTAACGAGTAACCAGGAGGGAGAGTTACCAAAGAGCAAGATTAAAAGTAAGGTCCGCATGGGGCTATCAAAGTGCAGTCAAAGATGCCAGCGAAGTATAGAAGATTGATTCAGCATTGGGTAACTAATTGTGGGGGGAGCATGTGTAACATATGCCAGTGAGTCAAATATGATGATAAGACAGACCTTTTGTGCAGGTGATTTAAGTGTCCTATTAAAATTCACATTAAACCAAAAAGATTCACAAGGAATGCAGTGAACTTTTGAACAGCATGAATGGTGTATGGATGCAGAACGAACTTTCAAAGAGGAGCCGTCGAAGAAACAGACTAGTGGAAGCAAAAACTACTGATGCGGCTAGGAAGAAGTCGGAAGAGTGTAAAGATAAAATTCTTACGTATGTGATAGAAGAATTATTAGCCAAATTCTCGTTGGCTACAGATGGCTTGTATTCTGTTTCATAAGGATCTTGGTTGCAGATGATGGCAGGTAGAATGGTGAAGGTAGCGGGAAAAGGGCTTGTTTGACGAATTGGACAGAATAAGTTGAGAACACAGCGGCTAGGGCTGGGTTCCGGTCATTGGTTCCGTACTGCAAAGCGGAATGAGATGAACTGTTGGAATGGAGTACTGGAATTGGATGTTGAGCGGGTGTGGGGTGATGATTGGTGTCAGGAATCAGCTCTGCAATCCGGTGAGACTTTCATGAGCTTTTGTTACTCCTGTTCTAGGATTATCGTCAGCCGTGTACTGTACCCCTTATAACGTCAGCAGGCGAGAGTATAGGTTTACACCATTTTCAGTCCGATTGATTATATCGTCTAGTCCGGGAGTAACATCGAGTTGGCCGATGGCTACCCAAGTAACCAATGCGATCTGAAAGAGATCAGGAGTGCGGCAGTCTGGAGAGTGTTCCTTCTGTAGGTTATGGTCATCGTTTTGATGAAAACCAGACAACAAACATTTTGTTATCTGAACATACAGTTAGCATTTGGCTGGTGAGCAGGTCTATTAGGGATCCCTGGACGGAGACTGGTAGTTTTCTAGGGTAATTGGGTGATAGCAGAGATTCAGGGAGATATCAGGTAAGTGGTGGGTGAGGAGGGAGGGGGTCTATTTGGGAACCAGAAGTAAAGCAGTAGTAGAGGGTATGATCTGGAAGAGGAATAGGAAGATAGCAGTCTGGTTGGTTCACCAGCTGTGGTCGAGGACGGTAAACAGTGAAAAGGAAGGAAAACACTCAGTGTTAGGGTGGGGCTTTTGCCTGTGAAAGCAAACGTGCTGGCATTCCGCGGGGTCATGAGAAATCCGAGGTATACGGGTTCCGGTTGGAATAGGGCCTTGACTTACCATGAGGATATGCGCAGAGAAGTGAGGCTTAGTTACTGAAGGGTTTTGTCTGTTTATTGCATCACTTGTAAACAGCTGATCATGCACTTGGCATGCCTCGGACGTCTCCGAAATAAACCGTTATTATTATTCATTATTACATTATCATAACCCACAGCTGGGACCACGTCCAGACTGCAATCCCCCTTTATTTCAGGTTCGTTGTCTCCCACTATCTCAGTCGCAAAACTGGCTGACCAAGGATGCCACTTTGACTCGTACGGACAGAGACTCAAGTGGAACCTACCATAGAAACTGGGACCTCAATCAAACCACACAACAGGAAATACTCCTAATTGCTTATCAGATCGTTCAGCGTTTTCAAACGCAACCAACACGAATTCCAGTTCACGCGCATGCCGCTAATATACAGCCACACTCGACTGATCGACCGACACATACTTTTCCCTGCCAGACGAACCTTACGCACTCAATGTCGTACGTTACCATAAATGACGCTGAATAACACTGAAGGCAAATGTGTCAACACATACATATATATTTGTCAGTGAAACAGCACAATAACTCTGAAGTCCATGCAGAGATTTCCTACTTTATTATCAGTTACCACTGTTTATCTTTCCGCCGACCCGTAGCCGGCTGGAAACTGACTCTCCACTTCTCGAAGACCCTCCAGTTGCGCTTTCTTATTTCAGAATGGTACATGTTACTGATCCTGAATCCAAACTCACCTTTTTATGGTCTGCTGTTTCTCCCACATCCACCAGTGTTCACTCTCACAAAGTTGGTCTCATGCCCCCCTGCTTCAAAACTAATTCCGTTTATTGAACTCCAGTAAATCCGTCATTCAGGGTTTGCATTGTCTTCATGGATCGCTGTCATCTTCGCATGCGTTGATTTTCCCGAATACACTTCCTTACAATTTTCCCCCTTTTTCCTCTCGCTCAAAATTTACTCCATCTGCAGAACCTTGGTGGGCCTCCGGTTTCCTTGGCTTGCATCATTCTCTTTCATAAAGCGTCCTTGGCACTGCTTTAACGATTTTTCGATATCTCCACCGCGCACCAGTGCCCAGCCCGGATTCGAAACCGGTTCAAAACTGCCGCGCGAACCATTATCAGAATGATCCATTCAAACTGTTGCTGGCTTTGTTTTTCCATCTCTGGTACTCTCGACTTTCATATTTGGAATTTGTGAATATTTCATCCTATTGAGTAACGTGTTACACCATGATCATGCGCTACAGCGTGCATCTCGACCATGGCCGAGAAATATACCAGTATTAATAATCTGCGTGGCAAGATTGCAGTATACGAGAAAAGCACAAGAAAAGCGGGATGAGACCACTGAGTTCTAGCCTGAGACACAGGAATTAAGTGAGGGGGAGCAAGTATCACTAAAAGACGGAACGGTTTTTAAAGGGAGCCGGTGTCAGTAGACATTTTGGATGGGTGAGTCAACAAAGTGGCAGACGAATCTCCTCTGGCTATCGTCATCACTATTAGTGTGTGGGCTCGAGAAGAACAGAAAAGGTGTAGCTGTAGATGGTAAGCTATAGAAATGCGATGATTACGTTTCTCGTTCCGCCACCCAGAGCAGGTGTGGTTTGGCCCATAGCTGTGAACCGTAGGCATATCAATACCGGGGTGTCATCAGAGCCGAGGCCGCATAATAAAAATAATAATAATAATAATAATAATAATAATAATAATAATAATAGTGGTTTATATCAGATAACCCCAAGACATGCTACAACGCAAGATCAAACGGTACATTTGGATGAAGCTTCCGAATTTCAAGAGGGTGATTCAGGTATATGCACCCGTTATTGCACAGGAGAAGGTATTTAAGTTACTCTTTAAGGCGGCGCCCGGCATATTTTAACTCAAGGTCGGGTGGCCAGCCCGGCCAAGTCTGGTGAAGCTGGTCGGAGCTAGTACACTCTTACTCGAATATTACAAAAAGCGGGACTGTACCACGAGAGAATCAACCAGGATTGACGGAAATTTCGTTCACCTTGAAGAAAAAGAAGTTTCCAAGGGAGACATGAACCAGCTATAGCGCTCCGCGGAGTATGGCACGGCTCAGGATTGGAAATCAGACGATGAAAGGAATGCATCTGCGGGCAAAGAACAAGGAAAATCTTTCGAAGATTACCCTTGTACCGTTTAGCGACCGAATATCGGCTGAGTCCGTTAAATACCCAGTGAAGGACTCACTTGCGGAGAGAGGTTGCCTAGGTGATTGTAGAAGAATTGTCCGGACGTAAACATGCATTCGTTGCGCACATTGTTTACTTTCGGAAAGGTGAAAAATGATGCTCCAAAATGGAAATGGGAACTGGGCGGCAAATCAGTTTGTGATGCGTGGCCATGATAGTCGCAGATATACGGTTTGCAAGGGCGATTAGTATTTAAATGACAAGTATTTGCGTAGTGATTATGGTTATCTAAGGGCTGAACATGATGACCAGAGAGTTTCAAGGAGCAGAATTGTCTGGGATAATTTACCAAGACAGAATAACTGATGTAAAAAAGCACCAAACAACCGATAGATGTGTTTTCAAATTTGGGCGATGAAGAAGTTGACAGGTGAAATACCATCTGTTGATGTTCATTGTAAAGGGTGTATCATGTGATGGCGAAAAATCAAAACGCTGTGATACGGATGTCTCTCAGATGTGACTGTATGGGGACGGATTGAATCTTTGGAAGGTGAGGATATTGCGATGCTACAGCCGCGTGGGCGGACAGAAGGACTGATAAAGAGAGCGAACTGTCTCAATATCGTCGACTGTTGTGATGCTCTGGAGACAAATACTTTTCAGTGAAATATACTGTTTGGACATTGTGGGAAGGAAGTGTATGACGTCATTAAATGTGACCTTCTTTAAATTTATTGGTAAATGTGATGAAAAAGGGCGAGTTTTATGTTGGGGATTGGTCAGGTCTGCGAATGAGACAAGCAGGTGGTTTGGCACGAATCCTCGGGAAAAGGAATCATAGATTGTAAGCCGATTGCGGTAACGGTCTTTTAGCCCCGCGATGATTATGTGCTAAGGAAAGTAGATTCTGCCGGGCGCGAGAAGCGGTAAGTTAAGATGGCGAAGATGGAGACAAGTACGATGAGAAAAAGGTTTATCAAAGCCGGGATGTCGTCAGAGCAGAGGCCCCATAGTATAACTGTTTCAACCGTGTATTTACTACTGCATTGGACTTCAGCAAGCTGGTTAGGGCTTTGCAGGGAACCCAAAAAGGTTGAAACTGACAAACGCGGGGTAGGCAAGCATATGTGGGACCCGAGCACCATGCGTAATTGTGAGTCAAAGTCAGGTGACGTCTACCGGATTGGCATTGTTCTAACAGAGCTTTGATCTGGTTTTTCATTACGGGCGAAATATGCATGTGAAAATTATGGCGTAAATTTGCACGATCTGATGAGGAGGGAGAAGAAAAGTGAGTGGAGCATACCCAAGGTATATATATATATACGTCTGTATACATGGGTGTGATTATCAGACTGGTCGTGAGAAAGGGGTCGGACGCAAGAGACTGTGGCTCATTGTGGTCTAATAATCAAGACAGTCCTCACATGCTTCGTCTGTGTTAATGTTATTGTGGGTCACGCTGATTACAGAAGATGCGTCCAGGATTCTGCATAGTGCTTCCTTAAATTGTCTTAGCGTGCGACATGATCGCAGCTAATCAGGAAGCTTAGTCCAGAGGCTGTGGTAGTTAACCGAGAAATTTCTAGATCTGATTGAGAACCTAGATTGAGAGGCTGTAATGGTGAATTGTCTGTGACGGAGAGAGTAAGGAGTCTCACTAGAGAAACCAAGTGGGTTATCAGATGGGTGGATTTTTGAGCGCAGGATGTTGAAGAGAAATGAAAGGTTAAGCTTGATACGACGTAATCATAGAGGTTCACGCCGGAGTAGTTCACACCTAGCTCTGTAGTTAAGGTTGAGGGAGGTGCCAAAAAACTTTTTGGTGAAGGAGCGTTGCACTTTCTCTATACTGACCTAGTCGGTCTTTGGCATCAAGGTGAAGACCAGGGGGCGGTTTTCCAACAGCGACCTGGCGTGCGTCATGAATATGAGGAGCTTGCTGTCCTGAGTACGGCATGTTCCAAGGATAAGTGCGATCATCCTTCTTGCCATGCAAATTTGGGTCAATGCTTGTCCATGGATGTTGGAGAAGCATGAATAACGCAGGCTTAGATTTCTCACCAAGTCAGTAGTGGGAATCGGCAGACCACTTATTGTGAGGGAGACAGGTGGAATGTGGCATTTTTAAGACAGAAGAGGACCCTAAGATGCCGAAAACTTCATCAGCCATTCAGTACTCCATTCGTCAAGGGACTTCAAGTCTGACAGAATTTCACTGACAGCTGAGTGCAGGGAGTTCGCCGCAAAAGTGTAGACTAGTTTTAGGTCGTCAGCAAAGAGGAATGTCGTGCCATGATGCACTACTTGGAAGACGTCATTAATGTACATAAGAAATAAGAGAGGACATGGAACACTACCCTGTACGACCCCGCTAGTAATTCGTTTAGGCCGAGAGGATGTCCCGTTGACGATGACGGTTTGCGAACTTTCGGAGAGGTAAGACGATAGCCAAAACAGAAGGGGATCAGCGAATCCGTGGGACTTAATTTTTGGCATTAAGCGAGCGTAAGATACACCGTTGAACGCTTTAGTCATGTCGAGAAAGATGACAACGATTGACTTCTTGCTGTCTGATTTAGAAGTGATTAAATTAGGGAAGTCCACCTGACAGGTGAGGCACGAGCGGGACTTTAGGAACCCATGCTGAGCTGGGTTGATAAGGTTTCGAGAAGTCAGGAAATTTGCAAGCTGGTCATTTACTATCCTCTCCATGAGCCTGGAAACAATCGGAGTGTGGTTTATGGGGCGACAGTTCCCCGGATCATGCAAAGGCTCATTTTTGTGTTGTAGAATTATACAGGACGCTTTCCATTGAGTCGGGTAGATTCCAGGCGACATGGATAATTTAAAGATGTTCAGAAATAGGAGCACCAGGTCAGGTCTCCCAAATTGAAGTAGGACAGGCAGAGGGTAATCAAGCCCTGGATGATAGGAGGGTTTAGTGTTGGCTAGGAATTTCCTGATGTTGGTAGTGGTAAATGTAATGGTTGATATCGCGTCCTGTGTGAACCTCGGGTGGCAGAATGGTGGAGGGTTAGTGTCCATAGTAAGAGCTGAGGCGAAATAGCAGTTGAAAGCCTCAGCCTTATCTTCTGGCTAGTCAGTGTGGCTGCCATTTTGGATGAGGAATGGGATATTCTTGTCATTGCTGCGCGAGTTGCGAGATTTTAGCAGTCCAGAAAGAAGCATCACACTGAGAGGCTGTTGTAGTGCGGTCCATTCTTGCTTTTTGAGTTTATTCTCGGTTGATGCACAGAGATCACGGCAGAGTCAGCTTATTCTGAGTGTCAGAGAGGAATCTCGATTCCTGAGAAATGAGTTCTGAAAATCACAAGTCTTCTGTCGAAGCCTGTCAATTTTGGTGGTCTTGGCACTAATATGCTTGACGGTTGAGGTGAAGCAGCTTATGGGTGAAAGCTACTTGACATAGAACACGTCCACTGCTTTTTGCGGATCGGATGTGAGGAAGAAGTCAGACCAGTCAATGCCCCGGAGGGAGGTAGGTAACTGGGCCTAGTTAGTCAGTCTACAGGTGTTTTGTTTTTCGATTTCGACAACTTCAGGTAGGCATGATTCTTGCGTAACAGTGAAGTGACATATGACCATTTTGTGGCCACTTCCGGGAAAGTTTTGTGTGACGGAGAAGTTCACGTCAGGGAAGCCATGAGTGAACACCGAGTCGAGGATATTGTCATGCCATGTTTGAGCATAGATATGCTGTGTCCATCCTGCGGTTTAGGTGTTCAGAACGAAATCGGATAAATGAGGGGGGACAGTCATTGTATTCCAACCGATGTTTAGGATTTATCTCGGTTAAGTCAGGACCTGCTCCCGTATAGAGTCTATAGCCCGTGGTCCTCGGTATATGACACGATAGCGAATATACTCGGCAGCGCGCAAAGCAGAACTCAAAACGCTGGAGCGGGACAACGTGTGTATTGGAGGAGCGCAACGGCGTGCAGACGACGTACACAGGCGGAGCAAGTGGCGCCACCAAAAACGGTCATTGTTCAAATAAGCAAATTTGTTAGTCTTCGTCATCGAGTGCTTTATTGGTAGCACTACAGGGGTCTCCCCCTAGAAGGCCGACGCAGTTGGGCTTCGACCCGTGGTAGGTACGTCGGATTCGGTGGCGAGAGACGTTTTCCATGCCTCCCGCCGCGGGCGAACACAACAGCGAAGCCAGCACAATCCGTTCTCCATGACTCACACTGGTCGCTGTGCGTCGATCGCAAAATTGCGTCCTCCTCAAAATGTTATCCGACCGGGGTAGATCCTGTTCGTGACCTGGCAGTGGTGATTGTGTTGTAGGGTTTGTCGTTGTCGGCATATCCCAAAGTTCCGTGTCCCTGTGGTTGTCATTGCCTTCGTAAGCGAGCCAGCGTCCGGCGTCAAATGGGTCCAGTCGCGATCCAGTGAGCCTTGTGTTGGAGCTATGCGAGATCCTGGAATTCCATGTGGTTCTGTCTGACGGGACGAGCTGGAAGGAAAGAAACACAAGGAAGCTGCGTCTCGAGGCGCGATCGGATATTCGACTGAGGGGGACATACCGGCGCAATACAGGCTGCCACCAACCTTGTCGTGATCACCACGTGGTCGTGCATTCGTGCATAATAGGACTATGTACAAGTTGAATATGAAGAGTAAACTTAAATATATACAACTGTTACATATTCAGAAAATCTCGTTGGCTGTCGCAGCTCGCGGCCGCGTCGATTTCTCCTGTTGACCGGTGCAGCTGTGTCTTTCGTGGAGTTTGGTGTTGCAACAGGTAACGAGGGGTGGTTAGTGGGAGTAACAGGGGCCGACTCGGGACGACTGACCGAAGGTTGTGAGCAGGTAGGGACACTGAGAGGGTTGTTCGAGGTGGGTTCTGCCTCGATGAAGGCTGGTTTGAGGCGGTCTATGCTGATGGTCTCCTTCCTGCCCTCGACGTCCACCATGTATTTCTTTTCCTTTCGCTGGACGACGCGGAACGGGCCAGAGTAAGCCGCCTGCAGTGGTGATCGCACTGCATCTACTCAAATAAACACATGGCTGGTGGTAGCTAGAGCGGTAGGTATGTATTTGCTCAGGGTTTGTTCTCTTGGTGGGGTGGGCTTGATCACCCGCATTTGGTGCGACAGCCGTTTTGCGTAATCTCCGTAATTAAAACTCATAGGTGGTAATGGAGAAACCAACTCACCTGGAAGTCGTAGTGTGCAACCATAAACCAGTTCAGCCGCCGTAACACCCATATCGGCTTTAACGGTGTCACGCAGTCCTAAGACAACGATCGGCAAAACTTTACTCCATAATGGGTTATCACGAGCACGAAGGGCAGCTTTCAGCTGGCGATGGAATCGCTCCACCATGCCATTGGCCTGAGGATGATAGGCCGTCGTCTTGTTGTGTCGACAACCGAATGCCTTTAGTAGCTCGTGGAAGGCGCCGTCGAAATGAGAACCGCGATCAGTGGTCACGATAGCAGGGCAACCGAACTGACTCACCCAACCCGTTAGAAATGCATTTGCAGCTTCCTCTGAGGTTGGGCGAGGAATAGGTATGGCCTGTGGCCAGCGAGTGAAACGATCTACGCAAGTGAGGATGTAGACGCAGCCATTGGATGGCGGAAGTGGCCCCACGAGATCCACATGCACATGATGAAAGCGTGCGTCCGGTTCGCAGAATGTACCTAAAGTAGATTTGGTGTGACGCTGTATCTTAACTCGTTGACACTGAAGACAAGCGCGGGCCCAAAGACGTACGTCACGTTTGACGCAAGGCCAGACAAATCGCTCGGTGACTAGTTTCACTGAGGCGGTTACCCCAGGGTGCGATAAGTTGTGGAGGCTGGTAAAAACTCGTCGGCGAAAACTGGCAGGAACTAGTGGTCGGGGTCGACCTTGTGACACATCGCAAATGATAGTTACGTCCGAAGTTGGAAGAGCCACTGGCACTAGGTGCAGGGAGCTGTTGTGTCTGAGTTGCTCTACCTCAGGATCTGTCGTTTGGGCTGCGGAGATTGCTTCTAGGTCTATGCCCATGGGTAGTGGGTAGTCGATATTGTGGACGCGTGAGAGTGCGTCTGCTACGGGATTGTGTGCCCCAGAGACGTGTCGAATGTCCGTAGTAAACTGCGAAACATAGTCTAAGTGGCGAATCTTGCATGGCGAATATCGGTCAGAAGCTGACTGGAGGGCGTAAACTAGTGGTTTATGATCTGTGAACACTGTGAACGTTTGGCCCTCGAGTGTGTGCCGGAAGTGTCGGATACCCAAATAGATTGCCAGCAGTTCTCTACTGAACGTACTATATCGGGATTCCGAAGGCTGGAGACGCTTGGAGAAGAAAGCTATTGGTTGCCATGAATTGTTGACGAATTGCTGCAACACTGCTCCAACAGCCGTGTCCGAAGAATCTGTTCCTAATGCCAGGGGAGCAGAAGGATCGGGATGGGCAAGGAGTGCTATGTTGGCGATAGCATCCTTGATCAAAGTAAAAGCTGCCTGCGCCGTGTCGGGAAAAATGAATTTCCGCTTACCTCCACGTAAAAGGTCTGTTAGAGGCTGCATTATTTCGGCGCAGTGTGGGATAAAGCGGCGATAAAAGTTAACCAGGCCAGAAAATTGGCGCAACTGTCGGTAAGAGTGAGGCTCAGGATAGTCGCGAATTGCCGCCACCTTGTCAGCAGGGGCTGTACGCCTGAGGCTGAGATTTCGTGACCTAGAAACGTGATGGTCGTCCTACCTAATTCGCACTGAGCAGGGTAATGGTTACACCGTGTTGGCTAAGGCGCTCAAAAAGAGCACGCAGGTGTGTCATATGCTCTTCTTTTGAAGAACTTGCCACCAAAATATCGTCTAAGTACACGTAGACATTCTTCAAACCGCGTGTTGCCTCATGCATAAACCTTTGAAAGGTTTGGGCTGCATTGCTGAGCCCAAAAGGCATGCGCAAAAACTCGAATAGTCCGAATGGAGTTGTGACAGCGGTTTTAGGGATGTCAGCCTCTGCTACTGGGATTTGGTGGTAGGCTCTGACGAGGTCGATTCTGCTGAAAACAGAACAACCAGACAGGGTAGAAGTAAGATCTTGAATATGTGGAATGGGGTACTTGTCCGGGATAGTAGCCTGGTTGAGGGCCCTGTAGTCACCGCAGGGGCGCCAATCGCCATTAGGTTTAGGAACCATGTTAAGGGGCGAGGCCCAAGGGCTACTGGACGGGCGTATTATGCCTAATTCTAGCATGTGTTCAAACTCAGCCTGTGCTACGCTGAGCTTGTCTAAGGTCAAGTGACGTGGTCGGCTAAATGCTGGGGGTCCTTTAGTGACAATATGGTGGGTAACGTTAATGGTCACCGCGGGAAGGGGGCCAGATTGTCTTAGCATTGCCGGGTAAGCTGAAAGTAGGTCTGCGTACGGGTGTTCGGCCTGCGGTTCGATGAATAGGGGCGTGATGTGATTCACGGAGGAATACGACCCGGTTACGGAAAGAGAAGTCTGCCGGTCGACAACTCTCCGGCCTCGTGCGTCGATCAGGAGGTCGAAATGGTCTAGGAAATCGATGCCTAGTATGGGATAAGGGACGTCTGCTACTATGAACACCCAGCGGAAGGTGCGACGTAGTTCAAAGTTGAGTGTGAGTGACTTACGGCCGTAAGTAGCAATGAGAGTGCCATTGGCAGCACGGAGTTGTTGGACTGACGGGTTCGTTGCATCACCTGCCTCCTTTGGAATGACACTTACTGCTGCACCGGTGTCAATTAGGAACAGGCTATTGGAAACTAAATCTAGGACATGCAACAGACGACTGCTATTATGGCTGCCGACCGCGTTAGTCGTCGGAACGCGTCGGGATATTAGTTTCCCTGTTTGGCACCGTCTGTGGTATCGACAGTACGTTGATCGAGATGGGTCAACCAGGCGGTCAGGGGAAGAGCTTCTGAGACGTTCACGTCGGTCAGCGCTGTGATAAAATATATGGTTTCTACAGTGAGAACAACCAGGAGAGGAAAAACGTCTGAAAGCCCGCTCGAAAGCAGCTACCAGAGTGTCCGCTAGTTTAGCCGCTTCTGTGAGCTTAAGGTGGCTGGAAACCTCGAGCAGTGCTTGAATGTTGGGTGGTAGTCGCTGTACCCACAACTCTTTAAGGACGTTTTCCTCTAAAAGTTGCCCTGGCAGCTGTTGCATTTCTCTCAGTAATACAGAGGGCTTCTTGCTACCTAACCCTGTCCCTTGGGACAGCCGTTTTAATCTGGACGATTCTGACGGTAAAAGACAAGAGATTACCGCGTCTTTCACGGCTGTGTAAGAACCGTTATTAAATATTACGTCGCGTATCTGAGTAGCAACGTCACGGGGAAGGCGACCGATAGTCCATAAGTAACGGGTTCGTTCGCTTGTAATTCTATGTGATTCAAACTCTGCCCCCAACATATGAAACCAGAGTTGAGGGTCATCAATAAAAAACTGAGGGACGGCTAGGGAGACTGTTGAAACGGACGGTTCCGGATCAGGTTTACGGTCGTTGCTAGCCATAGTTGCAATGGTTTATCAAATGTAAAATGATATAGAGAGGTCAGTGCAGCAAAAGTGAAACACTTATAATATGGATATGAGAAAATATATATAAGGGATATGGTAACTGATATCCGGTTATATATCGGAAAAGTGTATATGTAAACGAATAAATGTGATTGAGGGACTTACGAATGTCCTTCGAGAATTAATTTGTTGTTCGGGCTCATCAGTTTAGGATTTATCTCAGTTAAGTCAGGACCTGCTCCCGTATAGAGTCTATAGCCCGTGGTCCTCGGTATGTGACACGATAGCGAATATACTCGGCAGCGCGCAAAGCAGAACTCAAAACGCTGGAGCGGGACAACGTGTGTATTGGAGGAGCGCAACGGCGTGCAGACGACGTACACAGGCGGAGCAAGTGGCGCCACCAAAAACGGTCATTGTTCAAATAAGCAAATTTGTTAGTCTTCGTCATCGAGTGCTTTATTGGTAGCACTACAAATGTCCGGAGTGTTAAATTCTTCTGCTATGATCTTTGAACCTAAAGATAGAGTAGAGATGTACTCGAAGGCCCTAAAGATATGTGGAAAATCAGAGTAGCTAGAAGTAGGTGCCCGGTAGCCCCCCCCCCAATATGCAACACGTTCCCAGGAATAAGGACGGAGAGCCCAAGAGAGTCGAGAATACAGTCAGGCGCTGGGCGGTGGAGGAGGATGGTAGTAAATTTGTGTTTAATGTACGCAAGATAATCACCGCCTCGGCGGTTCACTCTGCTTACTCGAAAGGAGTTATAGCCTACCAACGAGACAACGTCAGTTGGGATGCGATCGGCTAACTATTTTTCTGTAACCAGAACAATGTCAAATTTAGAAACAAGTACATGTTTCCTCGAGTCATTAATTTTGTTCAACAGCGAACGGGAATTCAGCAGTAGGAGGGAAACTCTGCCTGTATCTTTGAGGTTACAAGACGCTAGGGCTCCACTTGAGGGAAGCGGATGACTATTGGGGCCGAGTAAGCTTCCGGCAGCCGAGTTGTCAACCATCAGGCTGTCAACAGGGGGAGTAGTAACTGGGTTGGGTAGATTAGCAGGTGGGTTACATGGTAGTGGTTTGTAGCGTATGGCGTGGTCGCCTATGTGGGACGATGATTGGAGGGTGTCAAGTCTATGGAGACGTCAGGAGGGTGACTGCCGCAGGATGCAAGTTGGGCGAGACACTGGAAGACTATGGGGAGCAGCACTGAATGCGGCTGCGGGTGAGTAGCTCCGGGTAACCGATCGAGAGATACAAAGACGGTGTCTGATGGAGCCTTTGGAGCTAAACTATGATAAAATAGGGGAAATTTTACTAGTGGCGATAATGGGTCGGTATGGGGGCGAAATGTTCCTTTAGGAATACAGTTGGTGACGGATAAACACTTATGAAATGCGGTAGAGTTTAATGCTGGATGGTGAGGTGATTTGGTAATGCGGAATAATAGATATGGAGGAGGACATGGTGACTCTAGGTGGGACTTTCGGGGCAAATCATGTGTTAATCGGAAGAGAGTTAATAGGGATGCTAGGGGGTCAGTATGGGGGTGGGGGCCAGAGGTGGACTGGAAGCCACGGTTATGATAGCTGCCTAGTGAGGGGGGTGACCAATGGCAGGGTAAGTGGGATTGGAGTGAGACGGGAGTAACGTTATGGGTAGAGTTTCTGGAAGTGGCAGGCTTCTCACAGGGCTCCGCGGAATGAGTGTGAGGGGATGGAGTAGTAGCGAAAAGACTGCTGGTGAAAGTGGCCTTATTATGGGGGGTCAGTTGCCATAGTGCGCAGTGAGGTCAGATTAGAATACGGCAATTTTAGGTGGTGAGGGGTAAGAGGATATTGATGTCGCGGAGAGGTAAAACGGGGCATAGCACGGGGCAGAAAAGGGTCAGGCGCGGACCACATGTTATGGCACCGATCGGCATCCCTGTGGTAACCCATCCTGCGTGATTCGGGTTTGGTGGAACTAGCGATGGATATGGTAAACTTAATGGAAAGTTTGTTAGGTGGTACTGCATCTGTAAGCTTGATGGCGGCGGCATCTGATTGGATGGTTGTGGTATGTAGCAGTTGGGCACGCGGATCTCCGTGGGACCAAACAGACGCGCTAATGGGCTAGCGCCAGGGCGAGCGATGCGGTTTCGTAGGTACGGCCGTGGAGGAGAACGCTGATGGGTAGTAGGCCGGTTAGCTGGAGCGCGAGAGGTCATAGGTTGACAGTCCGCTGAAGGTGGCGGCGTGATGATGTCGGCGCAGACAGGGTCTTGGCAGTTAAGAGCAACGGGTGACCGGGGTGACGTTTTGACCGAAGCACTGAGAGACAACGGTGCAGCTGGCTTTTCGGTGCGGGGTGGCGCGTTGGAATCTGGCGATTTGTCGGCTCGTTTGGCGGATGGAACTGGGCGTGAATGGCTGTTAGCTGAGAGGAGGGGCTTTGTTGCTTGCCACTGGGTAGGCAGTGATAGAGACTGAGGCGCAACATGAAGCCTTTTTGGGGGACATTGTGGTGTTGGAGGCAAACGGGACAAATCTAGGTCCACGTTTTCCATAGGTGCAACGGTCCGCTGGAGTGGTGGCGAGTTATTCGCGGTGCGAAATTTTTCAGGGGGATTGGGTGGCACTGGATCGGTGGGTGGTGGGAGTACGTGGTTGCCGGCAATTGATCTAAGAACCTCCCTCTGGAGAGGGGTTTTGTCGGAAGTAAGTTTATTATTTTTGAATGAGGTGGACTTTGCGATGTACTCTCTCTTTCTAGCGAACTCCACCGCAGCGCTCTCATTCAGGAATTGAGACAGTAGCGGGCACATGTTTCGATGTGACAGTTTTCTGGGTCTTTTGCAGGAGCACTGGTGGTGTGACACACCACGTGCCACGAGCATGGACTGTTTGGCCGAGGAAAGGGGCAGGCGATCTGGAACATCAAAGACTACGGCGTTTTTGGAATTTTTTATCCTCCTATGGGCTCCAGAAGCAACTGAGTCCAGGAAGTGGCTAGCTGATAGGAGACCTTTAGTGTTCGGATGTTTTGAGGGCTCGCGATATATGCTAGTGGCAACAGCATGGTTAGTGCATCATTCAAGGATCGTAACTGTTTCTCTAAGGACAATAGGTTTTGCTGAAGGGCATTATATTTGGTACTGGCTTCACTGTATATATCGACCAGTGGCATTGAACAAGGTATCGAGGAGGTAGGAAGTCCAGGGCTCTTAGAGCTTCTAGGTTGAACCTGGTTGGCCACTCGGTGAACAAGGCGATCGGTGGACTATTTATGTATGATATTTCAAAGAATTCCGACAGGAGCGGAATTTTGAGTCTGGCACTAACCTTGGATCTCATTGTTTAGAAAAAACACTCTGATTTGTAATAAGTGTTGGAAATACCTTGAGAAGCTGTTAATGAGTTATTTCCCTAGATACCTTAGTGGAAACTGTACCAATAACAGCACAATTAACGACATGGTGTAACGCAGGTTGTTGGTCTGGTTGATGCCACCTTGAGTCAACAGTGGAGGCAGCGACTTTCGTCATGTGCCCAGATCCCAGTTGCTCTTCTAACGCAGGGTCGGAAGTTGGATAGGTGCGCTGAGGCTGCTGACGGTGTCTCTGAGCAGGTACGTGCATTTGCCCCGCAGTCCCACTTGTTGTCCAGCACTACTGTTCTCCACCAGGGTTCCGTCGTTAGGTCTGCATTGACAACCGTCAAACACCGCGCACCCGGTAGCTGCTCTGACACTCAGACTTTACATCCAGAAGTTTGCTGTCATAAGCCAGTGGTCGAACAGCACGAAGCCACCGCCTGTAGTCTGCGCTGGCGGAGCCAAGGCCGCCTCAGTTTTACACCAAAGGCCTCGAGAGCGGACTCACAGCCAGGCGAGGGTGGCTACCAAGGCTGTTTCGAGTTCCAGGCTGGTGGGTGCGAAGACCTCCCTGGCTTCCCCTCCAATCAGCCGAAGGAAACAATTTCTAACGGCTCCCCCCATTTACGTGGAAGGCAAGACTACCGGTATGCGTTTACTAATCAACACGGAGGCGCGGATCAGTATAATACCGGTTTCAAAACAGTCCACCGTCTCCGCTACAGCACTCAAACTTCAAGCCTCCAAGGACCCTCCAGTCCCAACATACGCCAGTCAGCTTCTAACCCTAGAACATGGTCTGCGTAGTCCCTTCCCGTGTGTTTTCTTCGTCGCCCAAGTGCACCAGACATTCTAGGCTTAGATTTTCTGGAAAGTCATGGTTTAGTAGTCGATCCCAGTAAGCGGCTGATCGTAGACCAGGTTACTTCGAATTTCGTTAAATGTCCCCTAACCAAAGATCAGTCTCTAGAGATCCTCATGCAAAGTCCCAAGTCCGAACCAGAAGTTGATAGTTCATTCAGCGAGTGCCCTAATCTTGTGCGCCAAAACAAAACCTGCCTTTAACAGCCTTTGATGTGGCCCGTCACATCGTCATACAAGGGCCTCGGTCCACGCTGGACCCTGCGGGTTGGCTACAGACAAGCTCCTTGCAGCCCTCTCCGAGTCTCAACATGTTGAACCGGGGAACTATCCGATCTTCCAATAATCCCTGGACGTCACCCTTAAACATGGCCCCGAACAAGTCACCTGATGACCGGAGACCGTGCGAAGACTACACCTTAATCAACCGAGCGAACCCTCCCACCGATATCCTATTCTTCATATCACGGACCTCATACCTGGTTTGTTCGGTAGGATAATTTTCGGCCAAATAGACTTGTTGCGGATATACGACCAAATGACAGTATCGGAGGCAGACATCCTCAAAATAGTCTTAACAACTCCTTTCGGTCCTTTGAGGTTTCTACGAATGCCGTTTGGACTTGGCAGCGCAGCCCAAGCTTTTCATCGATATGGTATGCAATGGTTTGGACTCTGCTTTCGCTCATCCTGACGGCATCCTGATTGCCAGCTCGTCTAGAACAGAACGTCTAGCACATCTGTGCAGACTTTTTGACCACCAGTCTCAGCTTTGGGCCGTGGTCAACGTGAGAAACTACGTAATTGGCGTCGACTCTATCGAACTTCTGGGCAACAGGGTTGCTTCCGCAGGGATCATGCCGTTGCAAGATAGAGGGCAAGCCACCCCAGCCTACCCAGAACCCATGTCGTTCAAGCAACGACGGTGTTTCGACGGGTTGATCAACTTTTATCTGCGTTTCACTCCACAAGGCGCTTAGTTGTTGCTGCCGCTCACAGATCCGGTAAGAGGCAAAGTGAAGCGGCTGGCTTTCACAGGAGCCGCACGAGTCTCTTCAGCTACGCTAAAGTAGGCTATCAGCAGCTAAGCTTTGTAGTCACATCAAAAGCCAACGGCCCCAACTGCCTTAGCTCCCGAAGCACCCAACAAAGTCGTAGGAGCGGGGCTGCAACACTACCTAGCCGTCACCTGACGACCCGTTGGACTTTCCCCCCCAGAAAATTATAACAGGCCGAATCCAAGTGCGGCGTTTCTGTCCACAAGATCCCTGCGATCTACCCGGGCATCCGTCACTTTAGGCACACTTCAGAGGGCCGCCATTTCCCGGTGTACAACAACCATAAACCAATTATGCACGCACTGCGCACCACTGCCAACAGATACGCTCCTAGAGGGTCTAGACATATAGATTACATCACTCAGTTTACGAGTGATAAGCGCCACGTCTCAGGTGTCCATATTCCTGCCGCGGACGCTGTCTCGCATTCACATCCTAGACCTCAGCACTGTCGGTCCGATCAACCTCGCAGCCATCGCACCTGCACAGGGAGGCGATCCTGAGGTAGACCAACCACGTATCTCTTCATGGCTGGGGCTCCAGTTGGTTTCCATTCTTTTAGTCGACGGCCACATGCAGTGCAACATGTCCAAAGGCCACACGAGACCAGTCGTGCCGTAAGCTTTTGGGAGGCTGGTTTTAGAAACCCGGATGTAAGAGTCTCTGAAACACGCTTTTGAGCAGTACGTTGCAGAATTCGAGCGAATCCCAAAACCAAAACACGACTGGTCGGTAAATTCTACGGTACTGGGTTACTAAGTGAGCGACAAGCCTAAAGCATATACAAACCCCAGTTATGCTTTCACACAGACTCAGAAAGCGAAAACCAAGTTTACTGTTTGTGAGAGACAAGCACCTGCTTTAGGCAGGTCCAAGATGGAATATGACAAGGTAGCGCGTTCGATGCAAACGAACAGAGGTCGGATCATGGAAACAAATTTTACTGAAACACTCAAATAGTGTATGTGGGGGAGTAATATCACGAAACACGAAACTATATTTTCTTTGAAGGATTTTATACGACCGATTATTACACCACCCACCAAAATCCTTCCGAACCCTAGAGGAGTCAAAGGTTTGGAATAAGGGTACTGATTCTCCCAACCTGCCTAGACCCTGCAGTCGGTGGGAGTAACTACTAATACTGACTTCTATACTCTACTCACGAACTCTCGATCGCCTTTGTGCGGTGGCCAGGCCGACGGGATGTTCCCCCAAGTCGTCCAGGAGGGCTGCTTCTCGGCTGATGGTCTGAAGAGAAGAGCATAGACACCGAATTCACGCGCTTTGGTCGAGCGAGCAGCCTTGAATGAACACGCGCGCGTATGTGCTTGTGTGTGTAGATGTGTGTGTGTGCGCGGAGGAACCACTGTAATGATCAAATATGGAATTGTCCTCATCTATTTCAATAAAGAAATGGGAAATGATGAAACAGCCCCATGCATAAGTAAGGGTGTGGAGCGGAAACGTGTTTCATATGCTTGAGGGTGATTTGAGTGGAGATGTATTTGGGTGTGTGAGCCAGTCATAACTACTTCTACACACGAGAAACGTCTTCGACACTGTCATTGACAAACGATAAACGGCGGACGCCATGACACGTCTTGTTGGAGGCGTGGGGCGTGTTTATCGAAAACAACAATCACTGTTCGTAGAACCGATTCGTGGGTAACTCACAATGGTTGGGCATTCGCAGGGATTCTGCGATAAACATTTTACTCACTCATAGAGTGTTCGCTAAGCTGTGTGGACTTTTGAGCACATGCGCAGAGAATCGTTATTATAAGAATGAATGCTGTGGTACAGTTGCGTGTGCTTGGATCGAAACTTGCCACTGAAAGTTATTGGATGTCTGATTCGGCAGCTTATACTGGCCGGTCTTCAGCCTCCAGGAGAATAATACTGCACGCGTAGCGAGTCAGCATTCCCTTGGCAATCCTCACCTTGACCTTTCTCATCAGTTCGTCGGAACTGCCTATAATTTCCGTGGCAACACCAAGGGCCGCGTACCAAAATGAGCGTGCTCGTCGGAGAACACCGCCACGTCGTCAAACTTGAATGGTCTTACTTTACTTAACCACTTCTGTTGAGTTTGCAGGACTGGTAGGTAATCTCGCAGCCATTGCATCCAAAAAACTCCGGCCAGATAAATCACCTGCTTTCATCCGCTTGGGGTATTGTCACTGAGGTCCGTCGGCCCTTGAAAACCAACTTTTGACATTACCGTCAACAGGTCGTTCGGGGTAAGCGCAGATTGGTGGGGTCTCTGGCTGACACGGAAACCAGGGGGCGGTTGTTCACAATCCTTTTGACCTCGGTTATCACGGAGATTAGGGTCTCGTCGTCGGGCGGTTGTTGTTCGATTATCGACAGCAATATTCGTCTGGCGGACCTGATAAGGCTAACCCACACGCCCCCGCAGTGACTGGCCTCCGGGGGTGTAAGTCAATTCTCGCAGATCGCGCAACGCGTAGCCAATTCGAACGAATCCCAAGACCAGAACAAGATTGATTCGTAGGTTCTACGGTACCAAATTGAAATTCACAAAGAATACAAATGTATACAAACCTCAAGTATGCGACCAAATAGACTTCACAGTGAAACCCAAAGGTTCAAAGCCCCGTGGCTTGAGCGCGACAGTCAGAAACGGTTCAAGGTCAAATTTAAATGTTTCATACGGATAGACAAACGTGAAAAGGTGTGGTATATGAGCGAGCTTTTCAAGGTAATGGTAAATATGGTCAAATTCACAGGGCACGCTGAACATTTGGGAGGATTTTCAGTATATGTTCTTTACAGAGGTTTCAAGTCCCACAGTGTACCATAAACCACGGTTCAGTTCTTCAGCTCATCTAGATTGATGCTTCCGTGCCACCACTGCAGTTCCCTTCCAGCGAGCACAAAATTTGACCCGATATCGGACTATATATCTGCTGGTATGCTTCTTCGGTTGATAAATCTTTGCAAAGCACGGAGGAAGGATTTGTTAACCATCGAATGTGTAACTTCCGAAAGTACTGCAAGAGACTTCATACACTCAATGATACACCCTCATCTCCTTCCCGGCGTTTTTCCGACCTTGACCCACAAAGGTCTTGGGCAGTCAATTCCTGTGCTACGGCCGTCACCCAAGTGTCACTCTACGTCCCGCAGAGGAGCCATATTTTTGTTTGCCCGTGACAGCAGTGGGTCCCCTCCGGCGTATGCATGATGCTAAGCCGGTAGTAATATGTGGTAATTCGCGTCAATGCTCAGGTGGCACTTGGCCAGTCTACCTACCACCGGCAGTAATCCATTAACAAGTTCGGGATTTAGGTGCTTTTAGTTGTTTTTTGGAAGCAACGTGCTTTCGTCTATTGGTCCTGCTTCCATGGTATTCTCGAGTTCTCCGAGGAAAGCCTCGGGCTGTATCATCTTGAGTAGGTCGTACTCTGCAGATTATATTTCCCCAGGGCTCATCGGACCCGCTCGAACGCGGCCGAATGGATGGACCCATTTCATGATCAACAAATGTCTCTTAAACCCAGCCAAACACACTGTTGGTCGGAGTGCCTTCATCCAGGAAGAAAACCCGGCTAAATGTGACAAAAAAGGTGTCGATTCGGCGGCTGCCACCGTGATCTCCGAGCCCTTCATCTCCACTTCCGATTCCGGAGGTGGCTTTAGTTCAAAAACGGGCCGGTCCTGTTGAGACATGTGCAAGAACTTCGGCCCTTCCTCGAAGTGCCTAGTTTCCGGAGGTTAGTCGCACCTAGAGAACACAGATCCCCTGGGTTGTCGACGGGCTTGACATGTTTCCACTGATTCATGGCGGTTTAGTCGTGGATGATCGTGGGCCGGTTAGCGACGAAAGTATTAAAAGGGCTCCTGACGTTGACACTATAGCAAGGTGCTGTTGTCGATTCCCTCCAAAAATTCGCTGGCTAGTCATAGAAGTCGAAAACTCCCCCTGCAGCTTGTACCGCCGTTACCACTAACACGGCTGCACTGACCTCCAGACGCGGGATCGAAACCGATTTCAGCGGGGAAATTCGAGCTTTGACGAACAAGACCCCCGTAGGTCACTGCCCATCCATCACGCACCGTCATCTATACACGACGGCTCCGTACCTGACTTTGGGTCCGTCAGAAAAGGCACGTAGCTCTTCCGTCTGTGCTGTATGACCAGAGGACAAGCACCAGGGAATCCATATTCTTCTAGTTTCTTCAAGGTGATCAGAAATTCCTCCCATTCCAGCCGACCTTCTCAATACAGTGGCTGGTTCCAGCCGACTTTCTTACGACAGGGCCTTTGCAGCTGGGTCTTCCCGGATAGCAGCCAGTGAGAGCCAAGACCAAGAATAAGCTAGAAACAACTGACAGTATACCAGGACGAGTTACTGGTTGGTCGGGAAAGTTTAGCATGTAAACTAAGTCGTCCGATTCCGCATTCCATTTTAGTCTTAGCTCGCCTTCGGTGTGGAGGGGGAACCGTCCAGATCGTGAACCCTTTTGGCCCTCTTCTGGTGCGGAATGACTTTGAGCACTTCGGATGCGTTCGACATCGACCTCGTGGGATGAAAACAACCCTTCTCTAGTAGTTTTGTTAGGTACTCAAATTGCGCTAGAGCCGAGTCAGCATCATCGAACGACCCAAGGTAAAAGTAGACGTCGGCATTTCCGCTGGCACTATCTACTACCGACCGGTGGATCACAGCACCATGTTTGTTCGCTGTTTCTCTAGGGGCTAAGTTCGGCAAAAAGGCCATGATATCGCTCTGAAGGGATGGGCCGTCATTCTATAATCCATCACTGAATTGTTCGGGTCGTTTTCGTCTACCACAGGAGTTGCGAAGCGTCTCCTTCCTCCACTAGTATTTTCACCTGGAGAGACACTTCTCTGATGTAGGCTGGCAAGGCCACTCTGCCTACCCAGAAAAGGCACAAGGCTTCAATCAATGGTGTGGTCCAATCGGGCCCCTGAAACAGACGATCATTCAGTGACCCTCCATGGACTTTGGCTGCACCATCAAAGACCTTCCGCAGCTTGTCAGGTTTCTTGGGACGAAGCGCCGGGTGAAGAGACAGTTACCATATCCTCTTCCGGCAGCCGGTGGCTGCGGGCGCCTTTTCAACACGGCCAAGAGCTTCTTTTTGCATCGTTACCTCTGCGTACTGTTTTCGGAGATCTTGATCCCGGCTGAAAAGTTCTTCCGAGCGCAGTAGCCTTAGGATGGCGTGAATTCTGTTGGCTTGTGTACGCTATGGGAGGAGAACTCCGAACTGGTTTGTGAGGCCTTTGGCTCCTTATCGCACTGTCTGCAATGCGGGATGGCCCTCTCAAGACACTGATGGCCGTTCGTCTCCGACGCCGGGAAACTACTTTTCAAATAGGTGCTTCAGCGGGTACTCTGCCTGATCCTTTTCTGTTGACAAGTAATTTATGGATCCAAGTCCCCGGGATTGTCCATATATCATCCAACCCAGTGTCGTGCGTACTGCATGGGGTGCCTGGCGGTCGCCTACTGTCCGGCCCAGCGCCCTATGTGATTCTGGCACTTAGCAGCCGATGAGAAGGTCCACTTCGTCGTCCCTCCAGTCTGCTACGATTACGTCTTGCAAGTGAAGCCACCTAGTTAAAATCGTACACGCCAACCTTGGTGATGGCATGGGGAGATCGGCCAATGTAAAAGCCTTCCTTAATTTGACTTGCTCATTGGTGCCTGGCGAGGTGAGCTGCGATCTCAACCGACCTGCAGTTATTACTTGCGTTCCATCCACCGTGCTCACCGCTAATGAAGTCGTGCTTTTAGCTATCCGGTACTTAAAGCAAACAGCTCCTTTACCAGGAGGTGTTCGATCCGCTATCGACGAAGGTCAACGTCCTGGCAAGTCCATTCAGCTTCATCATTTCTACAACGACTACCCTCAGCCGTATTATTTCATTGGTAGACCGTGACTTCAAGCAAATCAAACTGGGCTTTGAGTTCACATCTGGCGTAGCTTCCTTCACCTGGTGCAGTGATCGGTGGTGTTTGCCTGGATACCATTCGTAGCCACATCTGGTTCGTGTTCGGCAAGCTGTTACTTGGTGTGAAGCTTTAAGTCAACTAAAACACTCTCCTGTCGTCCCCGCAATTCACCAATGTTAGTTTACCGTGGCTTTGATGAACTTCAGACATTCTAGTAACCCACTATTGGCGTAGCAGGTCCTGCAACTTGAGTGAGCTACAGCCCCGCGTGAAATGGAGCGGTTATTTGTCCAAGGCTGATGTTTCGAGTATTCCCGTGCAGCTTTCGAGCTTGGCTGGTGTTAGGTCTGTTTTCCAGGTTGCTATGGAGTACGGGTCAGCCAAATCTGTTGTAGGCTATCCTGTTTCGCCTGTTCAAATATTCAGTCAGGCCCTCGAAGTCGGCCTCATGGTTACTCTAGCTTGGGTTTTCTTCTTCCGCGCAACTAACCCGTAGCGCGGAGGAGAGACAGCGGACTATACACTCAAATGTGTGCACTGACTCGAGGTCAGCCCTGTACCCTAAGTTATAGAGGGTTGGCAAGCCACTGCGTGAAGGTCGCCCTTTGTTAGTTTGGCATCTGACATCACGCTCTCTGTTGGGTTGTGAGCCTTGCCTCTATACAATGCGGCTAAAGAAACGGTCACCCAAGATTTCTGAGGGCACCGGGTAGCATCATTGGGTTGTACAGAAGTGGATGCCACGGCCCGCGGGTCGCATTTTGAGAGAGTTTCAAGCAGGTGTAAAGGAAAATAATGGAAATCCTTTGAAAAGTTCCACGTGCTTCATGAAAGTGACAACATTTGACAATCCCATGATGAGCTCGTCCATAAACCACACCCTTGCACGCTTGTTAATTTGTGCAAGGCATTTGACCTTGACCTCAAACTGCCTCTGACTGTCGAGCTTGGGTCACGGGGCGTTGAGCCTTTGGGTTTCACTTTGGAGTCTATTCGGCTGAATACTTGAGATTTGCATATGTTTGCACGTTTTGTGGATTGCAATTTAGAACCTTGGAAGCTACGAATGAATTTTATTCTGGTTTTGGGATTCGTTTGAATTGGCTACGCGTCGTTCGATTTGCCAGAACTGAGTCACAACGCCCAAGTGGAAGCTGCACAGGAAAACCCATTGGAAATGCCCAGATGATGAAGCAAGGACCTCTTGAGACAACAATAATTAACTCGGAAAGTTTATGGGGATGATTTGGGTGTTATTGACTTTATGCTTAATGCTGAGTTTACTGGTTCTGCCAGTGCCAAGTCGTATATTTCTAATCGCGGTGAGTTTGTTGATATTAGTATTAATAGAATTAGAGTGTTAGAATTAGAGAACGAGCTTCGGTTAGCCAGAAAGAAATCAGTGCCTCTTAAACAAGGAACTGGTCTCAGCGAGCCAGCAAAATGTCCATGTAGTTCACGATATCAACATCGGAATGGCGACTTAATTGGCGAAGGTAAGCTCTTGACACCGCCTGAAACTGTCGGGGTTTTAGAATTCGACCTGCCGAGAGTGGAAACAGCCCTTTCTGAAGAGTACCCCGAGAAATACTGTATACTCATGAAGCAATTCGAAGATTTTGCTGAGCGTAAAGTTGAAGATCCTGGGTAAGGGTTTTCGTATTTATTATTAATAATAATAAAGGTATATTTCTGAACCGTGGTCAAGAGGCACGCATGTAAGCGTGATCAGAGTTCACGTTGTCACCAAATTTGATGTAAAATTCGCAAATTTCAAAGATAATTCACACACCACAGCAACAATTGAATAAGGCCGAGGAGGGTTTAAATGAAGCATAGCGACAAGAGAATACACGGCGAGTACGAATTAGTTTGGAGTCAACCGCGGCAACAGTAATGAATCGGCCGGGTGTAGGAATGTTCAGACGGACAATGGCTTAGGAAGCAGAAAGCGCGATTTTCACAAGAGCGATGCAAGAAAAATGGTCGGTAATGCATACTCATGTTCACGTGAAAAAGTAATTGATGTCAAGACACAGGAGGCAGGGAAGAATTTCAGAAAGGTTCGCAGAGGAATACTAATTTTCATAGATTTGCGGATATGAAAAGGAATAGTACCCCCGAAAAGGTGAGACAATTTCCATGAGAAGTAGTGTGTCATCTGATGTCGGCAGTTCGCGCGTAGTGGAAAATGGATGAAGTTCCAGGAAGGAATAGTCAGCACTCGGAATACCGTGTCCACGAGGAAAAAAACAAGTCGAGACTAGGGTGAAAACCTTTGCAATAGGCCAGGTTACGCTGGTAAATCGACGAATAGATTGGTCTGTTGAGTTTCCTGTTGCTTTTATATGTCTCTGTTTGGTGTTTCGGGCAAGGGTTGGATGCGGTTTTCGTTCGCTGTTTCATCATAGGAAGGAGGAAGGCATTGCCGAAATTGGACCGATCACTGTTTAATTAGGAGTCCTCGCACGGTAGTTTAAATGGCTTCGACATCTGGGGGTCTTGCGGTGAGAATTCCTCAATAAGCCTCAAAGTGGCATACGCAGCAATACCGGGACTCCTTGTGGGCGAAACCCGGTGGCTAGATCGTATTCGCGGTAGCCGGCCTTTGGTAAGGTTGTAGGTGAGCAGAGAAAAAGATAAGCTGTCTGCGCGATATATTACAGCCAGGCAACGTGATGACCGGGTGGTTCTGAAATTGAAAACGGGAGGATGGCAGTCTGGGAGATGTTTCTGCTGGGGGTTAGCATGAGCAAAATAACAGATAAGAGTACAGAGGTTGGAAATGAGACACAACGGTCTTAGTGAAATGAGGAGTCGTTGGTATGGTGGTTCAATGTTCGTGAGGGCTAACTGCGCGTGCACTACTAGGCAGAGTTATTGGTTACCTATTCGGCCGTTCACCGAGAAGTCTTATCTTTCGGGGTCACTGAAGCCGTGGAGGTGTGTTTGGACCACAGGGTCTGGGGGCTACCCGAGGAAGCGGCTGGGCAACACGAAGAACCTGAACGGCAGGTGCGCATATAAGGTCTAAGGGATATATGACAAATCCCACAGTGGTGTTTAACAGGTCACGAGGGAGCAGCAGGGACACTCTAAGAAACCAAGTGGCAAGTTTTTATGATAGATCCAGTGTATAAATGACAAATCCTGTGGCGGGGTCTAGTGCTGCAGGTTGCTGGTAAGTAAGGCTGTAAACTGGAGAGTGGGCTAAATTTTAGGACAGGAGGAAAGCCGTTTCCTTACAAAAAGGAGGAAAAATAGATACACGAGCAAAAAATACAGGGGCTTTTCCCCACGTTCTTACACATATGTTATTATGTACGTTATTATCTACACGTTTATAACTAGTGTTTTGATGAGACTTGTTTGTCGTCTGATGTATCGACTTGTTTGTCGTCTGATGTATCGACTTGTTTTCCGGAGACACGGTGGTTTTATCTGAAGCCACCAAACATGCCAAGCTTGCATGAGAGGGTACGAGGTGGTTGAAAATTAGAGCGGGATGTGGGTAAGCATATGTGGAGAGACCAGTTCGCTATCATCCCAGTCAGTTCCGTGCGTAGGAACCAAAGGCATGCCAAGCGGACAAGGGCGGTGTGGGGTTTCCCCTTTCGCAGGGTTATGTCTGAGCTGATGGGAGACACCCATGAATGAAGGTTGTCCTTTTCCTTCACAGCCCGATATTATTGGTATTTAGAAACCAAATCCATCCCACTAGGTCTTTTTGTTTTTCAATCTTTCTTTGTTAGCCTTTTTGACAGAAGGGTGGTTGAACTCATATAGGAATTTTCTATAGCCCCTCCGCCCGACCGTAATTTTCCGCCTTTATGTCATTTCTTCGCGACCACTGGGGTTGGTCTGTTTCCCTCATATCTGGAAGCAGCTATGGTAGAGGTGCCGTTGATATCAGGGGTTTCGCTTGCATGGGCTGAGAAAAGACAGAGTTGGGTTAAGCAAACGAAGTATGACAACGAGTGTTGTAATGCACGTGCCTGTACATTTGTGTTAGTCTCGTACAGCGCCAGAACATACCTAAAGCTGCCAGAGGCCGTTCTGGTGTGGTTGAGGTAGGCTGCTCCAATTGATATTATTGCGCACACGGGGCGAAGATAGAAGTCTAAGTAAAGCGAGGGATTCAGAAATCTTGGCGACATATACTAACTTTCATGTCCGGAGATATAACAGGAGGAAATTGAGGCCTCCAGGTAGCTATTAAACGGTGGACTTATGAGATGAGATTTTCTACCAGGATGATTAAGGAAAGCAAACTACGGCCGGGCAAGGAAGCTGAGGGGATCGGAAGCCAGAATGAATCGAAGAAGTGTGAAAGAGTCAAGAAGTGAGGTAGTGAGCGCTGGAACTAAATGTCCTAGGATCAAGCACTACGGAACCATTCGGTGCCAGGGAAAAACATCAATGGCTAAAAGCCTTGAGCTAGAGGAAGGTTGTTTTATATGGTTGCCCTTGTACTACATAGCTAGGTAGGCTGTAATTTTCTAGACATAGTTGAGGAGACCGACTAGTGAACTAGATAAGGCAGAGTCGTATAGGAGTTAGGTGGTGGTAGGTGAACGTGGGTGAATAGCGGGAACCGGCAGGCATCTAACTAGTTGTGGTTGTAAAGGGCGAATCTGTATCCTACTGCAATGTGGGTTGTTAGCGGTATACGTAAAGAAGTGAAAATAAATGGTAAGCCTTGCGTCTGCCGTAAGGCAGGAAATGGTAGTTTTGGGATATTGTGCTATGCTTCTAGTATTGGAACCCGTTTTCGAAGGCCAACTTGACGGATAGCAGAGAGCGGGAAGGGGGGAGGCGGAAGCTAGGGTTCTAAAGCTCGATTCCTTTTTCATAGGCTCGATCCTAAGACATGCTGACGCTAGTCAAAGATAACAGATGGCTAACGGTAATTGTGATTTAAGGGCATGGCTAAGCTGGGTTGTTGACACACATTTGCGAATAGTCAAGGGTAGCTTATTCCAAAACTTTGAGTATTTAATAGGAATGAAATTGGACCTTATGGCCAGCCTCGGATGTGAGATGGTCAGACTGAAGTCTCTGTGGCGCGGGGGTAAGATAAGGGTAGCGAAAACTGTAAAGAGTTGGTAGAATAGAACGCAGAGAGATGAATAAATCTATATAGAAAACACAAGTTAAGCCTAACATGTCTAAGCCATACGGGGTAAGGTTGTATTTGAGTGGGTCTCTCTTTATAGCTCAGTGGAGAAGAACATCCTATTAGCTTCTTGACGAACGTATGCTGCACCTCCTCAAGGGGTGTCCTATCCGATTCAGACATTCTGGAGAAGATTGTAGGGCGGTATTTGGGGTGGGGTCTAGCATGGGATTGGTATGTAAGGAAAATACTGTTTCATTTTAAGTGATCTGAAAAATTTGCCTATCATCTGTCTGGCCCCGACCGTCTGGAATGAGACATGTTCCGAGAATTGCAGATTGTTGGTGTATTGAAGCCCAAGATCCTTCACTGATGAGCTTGGAGCGATGGGCACTTGGTTCGGTGACAGGGTTCCGGGAGGGACTTGAAATCTTTAGGTTGTGTAGAAGCTTTTAGATGTCGAGAAGCACATCTGCCATGAAGTGCACCATTAATCAAGTTTCTGAAGATCACTACCTATTTCAGACAGTGCTGTGTTCAAATCTTGATGGCGGAACTCATAAACGATTTTGATGTCGCCGGCGAAGAGGGAAGGAGTGCCGTGCTGCACAACCTGAAAGATGTTGTCAATATAGAGTGAGAAAAATAGCGGACCAAATACACTTCCCTGTATAACTCCACTAGTGACAAGCACCGGTTGCGATAGATGACCACTGGAATATACAACCTGTGTTCGGTCCAACAGGTAGGGAGCGATCCATGATAAAAGCGGGTCATGGGTACTGTAGGCTCGGAGTTTTGTTAACAACCGGGAGTGAGAAACTCGGCCAAATGGTCATATCGAGGTAGATGATAATCATGGATTTTCCGTCGTCAGCTGCCGTGGTCAGTAGGTTGAAGAAATCAAGCTGGCATGTGGTACTAAAACATGACTTTAGGAAGCCATGTAGACCGCTGTGAATGAGGTTATGGGAAAGAAGGAAAACAGCCGTCCGCCGTTTACTCAAACGCTCCATTATTCTGGCAGCTTCAGTGGTATGGTTAGTAGGATGATAATTTGAAAAGTCATGCACTGGACCTTCTTTGTGGATAGGAATAATGGTTAAAGTTTCCACTGGGATGGAAAAATGCCATGTTTAATGGATAAGTTATAGAGATTCTTAAAGAATGCAGCAACGTCAGCTCCGCCAAGGTGAAAGAGTGCTGGGAGATGCCGCCATAGCCGGGGTGGGAGGAGGGTTCAACATGCAGCATTAGGCGGGCCACGTCGTTCAAACTGAATTCAATGTCAGAGAGAACTTGCTCGATGATGAGGGGTACCAGTGGCCGAATTGAATTGGCTTCAGTAGCCATGGATCCTGAAAAGAAGGTATTGAGCGCCTGATCGATTCCGGCTGCAGAATGAATTTGCGTGTTGTTTCCAAAAAGTAAACAGGGTATCTCTGAAACTCCCCTCTGATTTCCGCTCTTTAACGGTCGGGAAGATCGGTTCGATCTGTCTAAAGAATTCGAGGCTGAATACTCCTGCTTTCCCAGCAGTTCATTAGTCCGAAGTCCTATGGTTACAGAGAGACAGTGGAGTTGCAATAGTATGGAGAAGTCTCTGGATTTATTGTGGGTCTTCCGCAGTTTTGCATGTTTATTTTGCAGCCTTGTTTGGTAGGGGCTGCGGGCTTGAGAGCGGTTGGCCCCGATGGTGGTGAATGCTAACAAGCGACTATGTAGCTTATAGTAGAGTACGTCACTGGCGAGCTGAGGGTCGTTCTGCCGGAAGCAGTCATCCCAGTCGAGGGATCGTAGCATGGGCTTGAGGTTTGTCCAGTTGATCCTGTGTGGGGGCTGTTGAGGTGAGCTACAAACGGGGTCTATGGGTCCGGATGTAAATCTGCAAGATACCATCCTATGGTCACTGCCTGGGAAGAGATTGAGGGCGGTGGTTATCACATCCGATAGGCCAAGGGCAAATATCAGGTCAAGTATGCTGTTTCCTCTGGTTGGTGTCAATATGTGCTGGACCCAGTGCCCTGCGCGTATGGCCGAAATGAAGCTCGTGAAGTATTGCGTGATAACACGGTGTCCCAGCAGATGTTAGGTGCACTGAAATCGCCAGCAATGAGTTTTGACGAAGAGGGTAATATTTCAAAGTGGTCAAAAGCGTTGACTACGTGGGCGAGGTCCGCGATATTGGAATTGGGTGGTCGATAAATGCATCCGATATGGGGTGGAGAGTTGGCCAGAAGAACCGTTACCTATATTGAGTCCTGACTTGCGTCTAGTGTTGGATCAGAGAGAGGAATGGTAGACAATCTGTTTTTATTGTGGATTAGACAGCCTCCTCCACGACGACGAATGTTTTTGAAGGTTCGGCAACCAGAAATAGAAGTTTGGTCCAGTGGGACAGAATCATTTGGCCAGGTCTCGGTTATGACAATGATGTCGAAGTTGGAAAGTAGAACTATATTATGGAGAGTGTGGGTTTTATTCAGTAATGAGCGAGCGTTAAAGAGGAGCAAGGTTAGTGCAACTGTATCGTCATGGCGTGGAGTGGAAACAAACATCGGCGGGTGTTGGTGGCTAACTCCACCAAGATAGCAAACATCAATAAGTGAACACCATGTCGAGGTTGTCATGCGTAGAAGCGACGGAGTCTAAACAGGAGCTGGAAGTGGGGAGCCGGCAGTGTGAAGGAGGGGTTGTTGGTAAGCAGGTGAGGCTGGGTTGGGAGCGGGGAGGGGGCTGTCAAGAAAAAAATGGTCGTTTGCTCAGGTTGGCTTTCCGGGGTGGTTGAAGTAACCAGGGGGGGTTGTATGCTGAGGTAATGGGTAATATTGTAAGGTGGAGTCGGTAGGACCTTGTCGAGTAGTCGAGGTACCACGCTAAAACAGCGAGGCGGGGTTGGCTGATTTAGAGTGATGCAGGGTTGCGTCCTTCTCACTAACAAGCACGGATTATTTAGAGTATACTTGGAGTGTTTGGTGTGGGTTCTAAATGGAGCTCTGCGAAGAATTATGGGGAGGGGATTAAGGGAGTAGCCGGGGTAGCTCAAGGCTGTGGGGGAGACACAGAATTCTGTCGGTTGACTAGCCAACTGGCTATATAGTAGATCATGGCTTAAACGAACGATTTGTGTCCGCAAGACGGTGGAACATGAGTTAGGGCAGGACAAGATGTTGGCAACAGACTTCTCCGGAGTCTTTTTCGGTGTTCAGACGGTGGGCAGTAGGTTGACATAAGCAGCAGCAGGCATGGATACACGGGACTTTGCTGGCTCTGGGCTGATAGTGGATTAGGCATGGACATCGCTGCCATTTGTGGGGGCGGAGGCTGATCGTGGAAGGCAGAGCCGTTTACTAGGAGGATGCGCTGGAGATGGGGCGGTGGTCAGGTCTAGGTCAACTAGCGTAGTGAAGGCAACTGAGGGCCCTTGTGTTGCGGGGTGGTTCGACAGGCGGCGACTGGTAGTTAAGCCACAGGTTGCGTTGGTGAAGCTAAGGTACTTTGTAGTGATAGAAAAACCTCTCTTTGGAAGGGCTTTTTATCCGGTAATATTCTGATTCTTTTGAATGGAATGGCGTTAGCAATGATTTGCCAACTGGTTATGTATCCCCTAGCTGTTATTTCGCCAGCGAATTGGAACTTCGAGGGACTGTCGCTGCGCCGTGATCTTTGCGCAGCCGAGTGCAATAGCACATGTGGTGTTCCATGTTGCAAGCATTCAGCATGACGAGTTTGGATGACGGCAGGGGCAGTCGGTCAGGGATGTTGAAAAATATCGCGTTTTTGGCATTGGCTATATGCCTATGAATTTCGTCGGCAATTGAGTCCAGGGCAAGACTCACCATGGCCAGGCTTTGGCGATTAGCTATAGGGGCGGGTTCCGTCATGCTAGATACAGGGGATATATTTAATAGAATGCCATCGGTGGACTGGTTCCGGTTATGCAGGTCCATCACTCTTTGATCTGCTTCATTAATCTTCTTGTTGACTTAGTCATAAATGTCAACGCGAGCTACTGAGTATGGATTGAGTGCAGACTGAGGTTGAGTGTTACTGAGTTTGACAGTACGAATTGCCTAATTCGCATCCGGAACCTTGGCATGTTTGCGGAGGACCTTCGGAGCTTCAAAAATTGTTCAGGAGATAATGTGAAGGAGGCGGAAAGATTATGGGTCAGCAAGTTGAGCTTTTCGGGCATGTAAAGCTACGTAGACAATTTGGGGTATTTTTTAGCCTTTCTAGCTAAATCGTGGACTGTTATAAGCTTCATAAACATAAAAATCAAACACAACCTAAGGAAAGTAGAGGCTCGATGTAGTGTAATGCACTACTGCCGTGGAAAGGCCAAAACTATTATCGGAGGCTGCGCGACGCTTGATCAACTAATGGGGTATATCAGGACAAGCAGAATCCTCGAAGATTTGTATGGACAACCAGTCGAGATGGCTAGAAGCCTGGTTGATGGTGTATTATTGGAGGCGAAAAAGACTGAGGGAAACGCTGAGTTATTGTCAGGTTTGGTAATAAAAATGCACACTTGCTGTATAGCACTAGAGCATTTAGAGTACCAGTCGGAGCTGAAAGCATTGCACACACAGGAATTATTCGTTTGATGTCTACATATTGATTTACAGAGCTGATGAGCAAAGAAAGCTAAGAAAATAAATACGATTGGGCGATAATCTGAATCAACGACATGACGGAGTTCGTAGGTCGTCAATCCCGTATCGCCAACAGTCGATTTGGACAAATCGTTCGCGAAAGTTGCAGGCTGCAGCGAACGGAACCAACCTCTGCCCAAATTGTAGGGAAGGACTATAACCAAATCCAGTCTTTGGCTAGCATGTACATGATAAGCCGAGAACCCGAGAGGTCAACTGAATGCCTGCTATGCAACTCCCTGCATCGGTTACCAGATTGTCCGATCTTTCATGGGATGAGTGTACCCGATCGGTGGTGCGCAATAAAGAGGATTGGCTCATGCTTCGTGTGCTTGAATAACTCTCATCGAGCCTCTGAATGCAGCTTAAGAGTGAAATGTAACCATGACGGATGCTTGGGTAATCATCACTCGTTACTACTTGGCCCTCTCAACAATAGGCCTATTCAGCAGGATGAAACCAGAATTGTCTGTTCAACGGGACATGATGATTTCAAACCCGCAAGATTAGGCATTGTACCTTTAGGCATCGTGATACCTAAAGTATTGAAGAGGGTCAATGCACTTTTGGACACGGGGTCGAATGCTTCGCTGATTTCTCGCAAGCCTGTAGAACGTTGTGAGCTAGTCGGCGAGCCTACTTCGCTCACTGTCAGCGCGATTGCAGGGGGTCATGTTAACAACTCTAAGATGCTGACCCTGCAGGTAAAGTCTTTATCTGATGAGGGTACCGTAAAAATTCTGGAAGCCTTTGAAATAGACAGCTTCCCAATGAGACCAGTCCACTCCATTAGATCGATCGCCAAGAGATGGTCTCATCTCAAAGGCGTAGTGTTCGAAGAAGTGTCTAGCTCCCACGTTGATATACTAATTGGATGCAATGTACCAGGGGCTCACTGGGTGCTTGAACAGGGCATAAGCAATCAACAAGAACCATTCGTTACGCAAACGATACTTGGCTGGACACTTCTCGGACCCCTGACGAGGAAAGTTCAGCAATCGGCACCAGTGAATTGCTTAGCAGCTGCTTGAAGAATTGCCAATGTATTGCGCAACCAACGGTCCATCTCGGGAAAACGAGGTTTACTGGAAAGGTCAGTCGGCGCTTTCAGGGATGAACACAAAAACAAAACGCCATGATGGGTAACGCGAAGTTGCTCTACCCAAGCAACCACAGTCAAACCATCTATCAAGAAACGGAGAAGTGGCCCAAGGCTTTTGAAATATCTCAAATGGGGACCTATTTCAGGAGCCCGGTTGAAATTTGAGCATCAGCCGATCACTTAAAGCAGCATGGAATCTGCCTACCTGGTGGCAGTGCACGGTACCTGGATGGAACTGCATGGTCGGTGGCGAAACAAAGTACCCCTTGCCAAAGCAACAATTACCGAGCCGGAGTCAATATCCATAAATGAACTCAAAATTACTGGATTGTTATTGGGTTTTATGGTAGCAAAAATGTAAAAGAGAACTGTACGAACATCGAACTGAGCTTTGCACATTGGACAGATCCTACAGTTGTGTTAAATAACAGAAAACGGCGGAAACAATGAGCCTGCTTGAAATACCAGAGAGCTGAACCATTTGCAGCAGGATACAGCAAGGAGGACGCTAATGACAGGAGCTCAAAACCACATACAAGGAATAAATAGTCTGCAGACAGCCTTGCGCCGAGTTATTCAGCGCTTTATTCTATTTCACGCCCTTCAGCTATTCAGCTTGATCCATTCTTCTTGAACAATTGCAAAATGTACTGAGTTCCGGTTTTTATACAAAGTGTACGCAGATGAGAAGAAAAAATTCACGCGATTTCAGTTGGACAGTTCAAATGAGGCTGTAAGTCAATTCTCGCAAATCGAGGAACGCCTAGCCAATTCGAACGAATCCCAAGACCAGAACAAGATTGATTCGTAGGTTCTACGGTACCAAATTGAAATTCACAAACAGTACAAATATATACAAACCTCAAGTATGCGACCAAATAGACTTCACAGTGAAACCCAAAGGTTCAAAGCCCCGTGGCTTGAGCGCGACAGTCAGAAACGGTTCAAGATCAAATTTAAATGTTTCATATGGATAGACAAACGTGAAAAGGTGTGGTATATGAGCGAGCTTTTCAAGGTAATGGTAAATATGGTCAAATTCACAGGGCACGCTGAACATTTGGGAGGATTTTCAGTATTTGTTCTTTACGGAACCTTGCTAGCTGAAATCGCGTTGTGGAACTATTCTGGCATTTGGAGAAGTGCGTTTATTCACATTTGATAGAGAGTTGTTTGTCACACCTTCTGTATTCAACAAACTCTAAAATACTTTGATAGACGTCAGTATTTGATCAATTTCCTTATTCATATGTGTTTTAATACGGTCCGCCGTAAGCCTGTTTTCAGAGCTGATTTGTAATCAGAAACAGATCTTCAGGTTTTTCAGAAAATCTGTTGTTTTACTTTACGAAATTCCACCATTTCTTGACGTCTCAATTTTACGCGATATCTCATTGCCAGCTTCTGCGGGCAAGTTTGTAAACGAACTTAGTTTATCCAGTTGCTGCAATAGCTTACTGCTCGAGCGGCCTAGACTAGGATCATGCAGAGAAAGTTTTTACTCTAGAACGTCTTCTTTTTGATCATGTGTGTAACAGTGTTCGTCGGTCTTCTGATGAATATGCTTATCCCAAGTTGTGCAGCGGGACTTGAAATTCACTTCTTATGGAATGTGTGAATGATGACTACGGTGGAAACCTGTTTTACGCGCAACTGACCCAGGAAGTTAGTAACCACAGGCACTGACAATAAGTTATATGTAGGTAGGGTGAGAATCGTGACCCCATCCTGAACCTTTGACAACCACTTTTTGCAGAAGGATTTTGGCCGGCGGTGTAAAGAACAAATACTGAAAATCCTTCCAAACGTTCTATGTGCCTTATGAATGTGACAACATTTGACAGTCCCATGATAAGCTCGTCCTTAAACCACACCCTTGCACGCTTGTTAATTTGTGCAAGGCATTTGACCTTGACCTCAAACTGCCTCTGACTGTCGAGCTTGGGTCACGGGGCTTTGAGCCTTTGAGTTTCACTGTGGAGTCTATTCGGCTGAATACTTGAGGTTTGTATATGTTTGCACGTTTTGTAGATTACAATTTAGAACCTTGAAAGCTACAAATAAATTTTATGCTGGTTTTAGGATCCGTTTGGATTGGCGACGCGTTGCTTGATCTGCGAGAATCGGTTTACAATAGGTGTTTACTCATGTGGTCCCTCAACGGTCGCTCGAATAACCTGCACATAAAGCATGTAAAGCCTTCGTGTCCATGGCCTTATTTCTGGCCATGGATCCCCTTGTGGATAGCCACAACCGTGGCTAGCTTCCGGTGCAAAGGGAATACCATTTGGTTGGGTGTGGCGCAGTATAGACGGCAGACACATCCATTGATCATGGCAGTCGGTGGCTGTACGATGGCTGGGTGTATGCCATAAGGCCTTGCCGACCTATAAATGCTAGGTCCCTCCGGCAATTCGGCTGTCTCCCACTCTATGATCTGCAGGTTGGAAACCACGGGAGAGATGGCTTGCGATTCGGCCGATTTTTGTTGTCCCCCATCAGGTCTAGGTGAGCCCTCAAGATTTGGGCTCAAGGTGTCGGCTTCGCTTTGATCGCCATGACATATATCATCCCCGTGATCCCGAGACCAGAGAACCTCCCTTCCATTCTTAGGCGAAGCCTTTCAACGGAAATGTCTATATTAGCTTTAGGGCTTTCCTCGTTTTCTTTGACCAATGGCATTTTGAGGTTCTCTTTTCCTTTCGTGTTTTTGCGGGTGGGTTTTTATCTTCTTTGTACTGTAGCCAGGCTCTTTCATTCAGCTTCCCTGGGAAGCAGCCAGCTTTTGTCTCTTCTCTTCCTTCATCATCGGGAGGCCGGTGTGCACCAAGCTGGATTGTCAGGATCTTTGCGCTAGTGAAGCGGGGTAAAAACACCCTTCAGCCCCAGGTGGATTACCTTGGTCCTCTGCCATATTTCCTCCACTCCAGCTTCCTCATCCTCTATCCCCTGGTCTAGCCCTGCAGCCATAGTCTGGAGTTCCTCTGTGTTTAGCCCTCATTATTTCTGAGTATCTTTCCTACTGCTTCCGCATGTCTGAGATAGGGGAAAATCTGATGTTGACTCGATCACTTTTGCACAAAGATGACACTAAATCTGATCCGTCTGTCATTTTCAGGCCCTGTGATCGGTGAGTCGATGTGTACCTCATATTTGTAGGAACCCTTCCAGATCATTGTCACATAATTACACTGTTTAGACTGCAATCCATTCTCGCTGACCCTCAAACAAATGCAGCCCACATCAACCACCACATCTGGACACTTATTTATATTTCAGTCATGTGTGCAGAGGTATCCTTTTGATTTAACCGCTGCCTGCCGTGATGCCGGTATCTGACAGTGACTTTTGCGAACTGTGGTTCTCGTTGTTAAAAGTTGAAGCTGTACAGATGACGCTTGTTCATGATTTGCATGAGTACAATTTGGTAGTTTATTACTGCAGAATCAGCGAATCAATCTTGTTTCGACTTTGGGACTCGTCAGATACGCTACGCGTCACCCAATAGGAATAACCGTTACCATAGACAACTAGCAATTTCCACGAGAAAACCAAGCAAAATTACAGGAGGAGGACAGAAACCAACCGAGGTTGGACGGAAGGTAACTTGGCAAGCCCCTGAAGTATTTTTGGATGACACTGATCCGCAGGATATTGTCAAGTCTACCAATCCTGTGAGCAAAACCTCATTAGGATAGCTGCCGATGATGGTAAGGCAGTGATCGCAATCTTATTAGACACGTCCAAAGCCTTATACCGGGTATCTTATATTCGTCTGTTATAGAAGGTCCAGACATATGGCCTTGGCGACGCACTACCTTCCTGGCCAGAGTCTTATTGTTCTCTCGCCGTCAAATAATAAACGTTGATGGAACAATTTCCAGACCTAACCCTGTATCCAGCAGTGTGATCCAAGGCAGTTCAGTGAGGCTGATTTTGTTCCGCGTGTAAGTGAATTACATATTCACCATGGTTGGTCAAAGAGATACTTTTTATTTGTTGACGATGTAAAGTTGTTGAACACCTTCGACCATAATCCCTTACTTTATACTACTGCAAAACTATGGGAGGACTTGCGGCTGCTCTATTCATGTGTATCGATTGGCTAATGAAGTTTCCGGTGGATAAAAGCTGCTTTCTTACGTATAGGCGTCATCGCTCTCCCAAAACTTTCAGTAAAAGTGGTCATGTGATCCCCAACGAATCATCGGTACGTGAGTGGGTATATACTACTCGTGTTCGTTCAACTCCTTGGAGCAAACAAGCACTTAAACTGCTAGGTCCTGCAGGACAGTACGACTGGTTCATAGAACATTCCGCTTGCGTGAAAGCAAACTCAGTGTTTATACAACCCAAGACACAGCTTCACTAGAGTATGGTCCAATAGTTCGGTCTGATATGCGCCAGCGCGACAGGATTGTCGCTGAAAATACTCAGCGAACCTTTACTAATCAGATAATTGGCTACTCGTCTAGTCTCGACTAGAAACAGCGTTCTAACCTGCCACATTTCGAACCACCCTGGCTTCGACGGATGAAAAACCACTTGCCCCTTTTCCAATCACTTATTTAATACAGTTCCTGCAAAGCCTTTCCTGTGGGACGAGACCCATTAGGCTTTGGACGTTCATTAAGACACGGTAGTCATTCTATCTTTGTGCTGTCCTCGAGAACCAGCCTGCAGTCTAATTTTTATTGTTAACTATTCACAAGCCTGGAAAAAGCTTCCATCTCATTCTATCCTACCGCCGCTTTTGTTCTACGTTTTAACTCTGAATTTTCCTTTCTGCTCAGACTTGTTACTGCAAATCCGGTCTGAACCTCATCCTCGAATTTTGTGGCTCTTTCCTTTCCAGTGTTTCACGGTTCCATTTTTCTGTCTTACATACCATAGCCCCAGCATAATCGCAATCAGCCTAATTATCGACTGTCCTTCAGGCTCATTTATTCCGTTATTTCTTGTGGTAATATTCCACTTTGATAATATTCACTAAATGTGGCAACTATACCCCCAAGCCCAGACCGTCCTCCTTGTCCGTCCCACGCACAAGGTTCGCTGTTGGAGGAGGCTTAGTCTCAGTTGTTATTCCTTACCTACAGCACACCGAGTTCGTTTCACTCGGTCCAAAGTGGTCCCACTCCCCTCCTGTTAGCTCGCCCTGGCATTCCAACCCAGAATCTCACTCCGGCGACCATCATTTACCTCCGGATCATCTCTAGTCTTATCCCGAGTTTTGCCGTTACTTTTCGCATTTCTGTCCACCCTCAACCGCCCATAGCCCGAATCTTTTCCGAAGTGGTTTTAATTTCTAAACTACCAGATGTTTCTGCCACTGACCGTTGATCCTCGGCAGGGAGCATCCCAGACGACGTTCTTCTATCTTAAACCTTTCAGACAACCACCTACGCGCATCTTCCCCTTGACGACTTGGAACTATCTGCAGGCAGTACCGGCAAAGATCCCGCACACACTTCCGGCTGGGAATTTGATACCGACCCATCGTTGCTCCGCTCCTACTTTAGGGACCCTCGCAACCTGGTCGCAATCTCCTGGATTACTCCGTCTCTGCAGTTGAGTGATTAATCCAACATCCTTCTTGCAAACCCCGCCGGTGCAGGGCGTGGTCAGGTCAACCGCTTCAACAGGTGCTCTTCGGGCTTGTGGGAAGTCTGCTACCATTTACAAGAGCAGGTAGACTGGCGGATTGCACCTCCTACCTCCAGAAATGGTCTTCAGGTTGGGTGTCTAGAGCACGGTCGGCCCCACCCACTAGCAACCGTTGAGAATTAAATACATCATTATTTTATTCGAGGTACTGCGAACAAGCCGCTGTTTCCTCCAGTCAAAGTCGACTCCCCAGCGGGCTCGCCTCCAACTTCACCGTCACATCTTTTGGGTTTTTGCGTTAGGCAACATTTACTATCTTTAGCACATAATTATCGCGTATTTGAAAACCCATAAACGTTCTTGGCTCATCGTTCATGGTCTACTTATCTCGTTCGTGAACTTGACCATTCCCTAAGATAAAACTCGCCCCTTTTTACGTTTTGTTGTTGACACATTTGAAAACAGCCACGTTTATTGTTGCCATTCACTTCCGTTCAACAGTCCCCAGACAGCATATTATACTGCAAAGTATTTATCTCCAGACCATCCCAACGGTCCAACAGTATGCTCTCTCTATCGGTCTCCCTGTTCGCCCACTTGGGCCCTGGCATTGCAATATCCTAACCTAGCAAAGAGCCATGTCCTCCTCTTATGTGCACATCTGACAGGCACCTGTACCTCAGCCTTTTGCCTTGTCGCCATCATGTGACCCGCCTTCTGGACGGAACACCAAAAATCATATTTAACCTATCAATTGCTTCATCCTGTTTTCTGTAGTCTGAGTCTCTGCCCCTGTCTTAGGCACACATGAAAAGTTTATCTGCTCCCCAGTTCCCACTTCCACACTGGAACAATGCACTCCACTATTCTGAAAGCAAATAATCTGCTCATCGTTCACCTGTTTCCATCCGGCCACTTCTTCCACCATCACTCGGGCAGTGTCTTTCCAGGTGTGTTGCTCATTAGGTTTGTCTCTGACTCCACCTCCATCCATCCGTCGAAGTTCTCAACTGCGTTCATCGGTTTTTTTGAGTCTTTCGTATCCGGGGTTCGATCCTGATAAAGTCTTCCAGACAACTCCGATCCTTACAACCCTCTTTTCACCATTTCTAGTCCTTAGATAAGGAACGTCAGCATGTTTACACTTACCTGTCATCTTATTATTCATATGCTTCGCAAGCTGGGGCTCTGCTGCTACCGTGGCTACGCGGTGATGAACTTATCTGCCGCCCATTTCTCGTGCCCATGTTGATGCGTTGTATTCCAATTTTCTGAAGGTGTACAGTTTGCTGAACATTAACCTGTTTCCATCCCACCACTTCTTTCAACAACGCCCCGACAGTCTCTCTCTACGGATGGGTCACTCATTGGGTACGTAACTGACCTAGCCGATATTCGGCCGAAAAACGGTACAAATTTAATCTCCAACTGATTTTTGTTGTTTTGTTCCCTCAGTTTTAGTCCATTTCATCATCTGACCTTCCGCACCAACTCATTTCATACACCGCGAAGCAGTATCGCTAGTTTGCCTCCCCGTTGGGAACTTTTTTCAGGCTAGACAAAGTTCCCGCAAATCCAGTTTGATCCTTCATTTGTTTAGTCCTCCTTTTGCAGCGTTCGAGCGTAAGTCTACTGTTTCTACTATTTCCGGTCAGCCCCAACTGGATCCGGCCTGCTTGACCACAAGGACTTCAGTTCAAATTCACCCGAAGCTACGGTGATGAGTGACGCAATTAGTTTCTCCCACACTAGGTCGAGAGCATATACTTCTACGACTAACTTTGAGTTTGGATTCCGCTTTCCACTCTACGTTTGATCCTGCACCGCAGCATGCTTCGGGTTATCCGAAATAAATTATTTTTATCATTATTATTGTGTGTCTCTGCTTAAAGCATAGAATTTAAACGTGGTGATATTCATAGATGGAAAATAGTAGAATTGGAAAATCAGCTGAGGTTGGCTGAAGAAAGAGCTCAGTCAACTAGGAAACGGCAACCTCGAAGGCGGCGGTGAGAGCTGATCATGGGCACCACGGAACATAAGACCCTTCGCTCCAGCAATTTTGTGGGACGGTAGAAACCAATTTGTGCTAGCGGAACACGCTTAATCAACACACCCCAGGCGGAACTATCCCTATTCGACTGGAGTGCGGAACGGTATTGCAAATTCATCAGACAATACTAGAACTTTTTAGAAAGAATATCTGATCCAGAGCAGAGATCCTTGTATCTGTTGCATTGCTCTCATGAGCAGCCGCAGAGGCAATCGACTGATGCTCAGTGCCGGATCCCGAAGAGGGTCACTCCCGACGAATTGCATTTCTGGAATACCCGTTTGAACAATCGTGTAAGGTTAGTCGGAGTTGGAACGGCGCTTTACTATCAGGGGCATGACGGTCCAAAGGTGGGTCTGGTTCTCTAATCAGTCTGGCGGTGAACAAACAAAACTAAAGATTTTCCCTGAATCGCCTAGACTATCCATCGAACCCGAATGCACTGCACACGTTGGAGATTATAGTGCGCGGTATCCGCACGGAGTAGCAGAGTGGATGGACGCAGGAAGCCGAAAGGGTCAGTAGGTCTGATCGAGGAACCACCCTTGAGGACCTGAGTAAGTTTATAAACCACCACACCCGATTGGAAAATAGTCATTTACGTCAACTCGTGCATGAATCAAGCGAGATCTTGGGGCTACGACAACATCACGAAGCTAGACTAGGGACCTCAGTAGACGTCCTACAGGGGAAAACGCTAAAGCGTTTTCCTGCAAAGGTGAGAACTTGCCGGTATATAAGGCTTCTGGTGCGCTACATCACCTAGCACTTCATCCCCACTTCCGTTATCCAGATGTTGGCCAACGATGGGAGGTGGCTAAGAGCTCGAGCAAATGCTTTATTTATTTCAACGGTTCATATCGAGCAGTGGTGTGTCAAATAATGACATGTCGCCTTGAAGGTTGACTCCACGGAAAACACCGTTATTCACTGCGCAAAACCGGGAAACTGAGCTCCGAGGAAACCCCAAAACAAAGTGTATCTTGCTCGGTGTCTCGGGCTTTCAATGAGCCCAGTTGCCTGAGAGTAATATTAGTCGACGTAAAAACCCCACATGGGTGGTGAGAGAGTCGGTCCTTGTATACGGTGGCTCGGATGCCACTTTGGTGAGGAGAGAGTATGCGGTTAGATATGAAATCAAAGGGGACATATCTTCATCCACGGTGGAGAAGGTAGGTGGTAACCAGGTCATCCAAACAACCGGACGGCACCTGCAAATAGTCTCCTTGGTCAACAACTAAAGGGCAGAGAGCCTGCAGACATTCTACGTCAAAGTTCTGCTGATAAGAGCACCTAAGTCAGTGCCATAGATTCTGAGTCAGTGGCCGCCTCTCGGTGGAGTCATAATCGACATTTTTGTGAACAAACTCAGCCAACCATGGTACATTTATCAACATCCACATAATAAAGAACATTATTCCATTTGTATGAACTATTTTTACCGGATTTCCGACTTCTTGTTATACTGCCCTACATCTTCCCCACAAATCGGGCCCTCACCGATGCCTCAAGCAAGAGTCGCTCAGCTTGAACCTTGCTATGACTTTATTCGGTAACCTCATCTGTTTTTAGCCTTTTGCTGTAATTTAGCTGCGGTCGTTGATTTGTCGTTCAATTTGCAGCGTAAGAGCCTAGAAGAAACAGCACTGAGATTTGGTTATTGTAAAGTTATCCAATTTGTTTTATACAGCACCCTAGCTATTTGGAATCGACTTTGTTTTGATTTGTGCCGAAATTGGTCGACGCTCACAGCTGGAACGCTCTACTGGCTGGACCTAACAATTTCTCACTGATATGCACGAAAAGCTGCGTCTTCCTGATCCCTTTAGTTCTGTGGTTCCGGACACTATCCGCCCCCGAATTCCCAAAGAAGAAGCCAGGGTTATGTCCATTCCCCAAGCCCCGATTTTTCCTAAATGCCTGGACACCGACGTTTTCCTTCAATGGTTAGAAGAAAGCAGTGGTAACTCCCATTTTAAAAGAAAGGAAGCCGTCATCTTCCGGAAAGTTGCAGGCCAATTAGTCTCATTGACATAACTTTCAAGATCTTGGAAAGCATTCTGGTAACTGCCATTCTTGATCACCTTAAGTGGCATGGACTACTTGCCCCTCCCGAGCGCGGTTTCCCACCTCACATATCCTGCATCACCAACATGCTGACTATGATGGGCAGACTAATACAAGCTTTTGATGATAGACGGATATCTCAGGCTTTCTTTGTCGGCTTTGCGAGAGCCTTTGATAGAGTAGCCCATGATTTCCCACCAGCAGAGTTAAAAAGGCATGGCATTTCGGATCGGTTTTCTTACAGATCGATCATTCGCGGTTGGAATAGGGTCATCCTACTGCATTTAACCCGCAGTCTCTATTGCGGTGTCCCAGTGATCAGCACTTGGCTCTTTTTTACTTATCTATATTATCGACAAACCTGATGTCATCCCCTCCAAAGTAGCAATGTATGTTGAAGATGTGACAACCTGGGGACCTGAGCTGATATAAGAGCAAGCGGCCATGGTTGCACCAGAACGCTGGTCCTCTAAATGGTGCCAGCCAATCAATGACGACAAATGTGTCTCAATGGCATGTGGCAGAACTCCCGATCACTCTGTCTGGATCACTCCAAGTAGTCAAATTAGAAAAGTGGATCAGCCTAACCAGCCGGGATTTTGGCCTCCGCAAAAACCTATCTTTTTCTTCTCATCGGGGAAAAGCCAGCAAATCTGGCAGCTGAATGCCCTACGTGACTGTGCTTTTCTCCCACCGTGTATCTAAAGAAGACTTCAAACTTTCCTATGGGAGGTACTTCCGTCCTGCGCTATTATATGACGGTCCAGTGGTACAAGCCGGTCTTATCAAGGGCCGAGGCCCGTTGGAAGGAGCCCGGGGGTGGGAGAGGAAGATGGTACATGGCTTGCAGCATACCGCCTGCCCAGCGTGCCTCATTTAATTGAATCCCTATTCTTCAGACGTAAGAAAAATAGGAGATCTTTTGTAGGGGAAAAGTATTCTCCGCTGATTTAGCGGATTGACCTTTAGCACTTCCAAGACCAGAAGCTCTGCGTGGGCATAGTAAGAAACTGTTTAAGCCCCGTTCCATCGCAGGTAAGCGCTCAGATTCCTTCACCCTCAGGATTGTATCTTTTACAAGAAATAATAGAGGTATCATCCAAGGCAACCTTCAAGACTCTTTTGGATCGTCACCATGAGTTAGGTCATGGTCCACTCCCAAACTGATCGGCCCCTGTTATCAGTCATGCTTCGGACTGCCTTTCCTTTTTTCTTCCTTTCAAACGGTTCCAAAGAAAATAAATTGAGTAACTAAGGGAGCAAAACGAATGATTAGTTGATTAACCTACAAACCAAATAAAGTAATAAATCAGTAACAGGTGGAAGATGAAAAAGGGGCCAAGTTACACCTCTTTTCACTTTCTGGATTGTAATTTCTTCATCCATTTTTGAAGTTTTTCTCTCTCTCTTTCTTCATAATAACCAAAAAAAGAAAACAAATTTATACATATAGATACATAAATCTATCGTGAAAAATATGCATTTATATGTTCTTTCGTTTTCTAATCAATGGCTCCTGCTTCTTGCGCTTGTTAACCGTCCCATGTGGTCGAGTTTCCCTCTGTTCTTTACTCCGATGAACAGAAGCTTAACACAAGATCAAATAAAATCTGGAATTGAGCCTCGTGCCTGCGCACTACTTCAAGACATCGAGAAAATCGAGGGGTGGTAGAATAACGCGGTAGATCTGCTGATCGGCTTTGATATACCAGAGGCACAGTAGGTCTTGGACTAAAGAATAGCAAGCCGCTAAATCACCTTATGCTTTCGGCACCGTATTTTGTTGGACCTTATATTGTAGCCCAAACGAAAAAAGGCAAACAGGTCCAAATTAGCTGCACTTTATTGGAAATGGGTAAGATGGACAGGGACTGGACCTACAGGAGTGGGAAAAGAAAAGAATGCCCTAGCAGCCAACATATGGAATACACATTCTAACTGCACAAACACACATCGATCAGTCATTCTGATTCAACAGAAAGTGACAACACGATCGCCACTGTTCACAGTTCGCTGCCATATCCCTCAGTGTCTCCAGCCAACTGGTTGAGGGATCTTTTGGACCTCAACCACGAAGACGTGAGACACCTACTTTTCCTAAGTTCGCTGTACATGTTCTCATTCCTCGCTGCCACGTCATTTGTTGACCTGCCAGTGGTTTTTTTCCACTACTTAGGAGCAACGGAGAATAGGGCACAATACGGTGGACGTGTGTTCCGCACGTGTTACACGTGCCCCAAACAACGAAATCTACTAAGCTGGATAAGCTTTGGCAGAACGTTCTCCGAATTAATACCAAGTACTCGCTTTCCGACCTTAAGATTGTTTACTCTGAAATTCCATCCAGTCTTAGCGATACCACGCCAGCATCGGTGGCTGATTTGACTGATATCTACTTACGAATTCCGCTGCACACGGAGTCTAAACCACTAACAACCATCAACACTCCGTGTGGGATATTCGAATACAATTTCTTGCCATTAGGTCTGCACTTGACATCCGGTAAACTCCACACTTCAACTGGCTATATGATCCATGGCATGGATGGGCCGAAGGCATATCAAGATGATGTGCTTATTTTTAGGTCCACGGAGGAAGAATACGACTGCGGATTGAAAAAGCTGCAGGACAGGTTCGTAGAAAGAAATGTGTCGATCACAAACCCAAAGTGCAAATTCAGTGTCACTGGATTAGATTTCCTCGGTTTCACCGCCAGTGTAAACGGATACCGACCCGATCCAGATCGTTTAAAACCTTTGATTGGCATCAAGCCACCGGAAAATCGGGCGCAGTTACTACCAGTTTTTGAATGCCAGCAATACCACTCCAGATTCGTTGCAAACTTTGCGACACGAGCCCAACCATTGTCTCTGGCTCAGTGGTCTGATGTATGGCAGTAGGACAAACAGTGTAAAAAGACGCCACGCGGTCTCATTCATAATATAGTTGATTGACCGATACTAGCCCCATTCGCGCTGTGTGAACCGACTATTCTGATCACCGACAAATCCGAAGCGAGGATAGGAGCAGTTGTGAAACATAATCTTCATCTCGCGCCTTCTCAGTGCTGCAGAGAGGGGTCATTCCCAGAAGCAGAATGAAAGACCTGGCCGTTGTCTGGGCGGTGCGCCGACTACTCAAATACCTTTTTCGACCGAAGTCTACGGTTGTCACCGACCATCAGGCCCTTCGGTTCCTATATGACCCAGGTAAATCCTTGGCCAAACCCACGGCTGCTGCTATGGAGCACTGCCTTGGATGCCCATAACTACGACATCCTGCATCGATCCGGCAAGACAATCCCGCGAGCAGACTTCGCAGCAGCCGACCAATGCCATTTCATTTCCCCTGCTGCACCCCTGTCGGGGGAAGGACTGTGGAGGCAGATAGAACGATTCCGTTCGTCAGTAATTTTGGCGATCAGGAAGGAGTGGCAACCCGAGGTGAAGCGGAAGTATCCTCAGCTGTTGGTACAGGAGAGGAATTCAACACCCAACCCGATGGCCTTTTTTGTCTAGGTGACCGGCTTGTCATTCTGCCTTCATTGCGCAAGTTGGTTATGGATGAACTTCACAGAGGCCACTTGCGATTGGAGAGAATGAAGTCACTGGCTCGACAAATGTGTTGGTGGCCGGAATTGGATGAATCTCTGGTCTGCGGCAAAGAACTGTGATGCTTGTCTGCACATTTCCATTCGAAGCCAAGCAACTGGAAGCCGTGACCTGAAAGCTACCTTCTATGATAGTAGGTTCATGCGGACTTCTGTGGTCCATTCTGGGACCGATATCGTGCCTTTGTACTGATCGACCCATACTCCAAATGGCCGGAAGCATTCCTGACCAGTTCACTGAAAACCTTGTTCGTAATCCAGTTGCTACGGACGTGCTCCCGCCGAGAAGGAATCTCATCTTGCATCTCTCCCTCTACAGTATCTAGGCCTTTACCTATCACCGAGTGGGAAACTGTCCTCCCAGATGCACTCCATTCCACTTGTCCCCTGTTGTGCCCTGTCACGAACGCCATTGCACACGAACGTTTGCTATAATGCAACGGGAAGTTCGCATCCAGTTTACTTTCAACAAGCTGGCTTACTGTTCCCTGACCAATCTTCATGAGGCGCCATATCAGTTCGTTGAAGTATGAACCTGCTGTTGACGAAGTGTAACTCGTCGAAAGTAACCCAAGATAATCTCATGTGCGTCCACCGGACGGGCGTTAGGAAATCGTGCTCCAAAAAAGAAGCAGCAGTGTAATCTTGATGACAATCGTTTCTGCGTCAGACACAGATGACATGTCAGATCACCACACAAACACTGATAACCCCTTTCACACAGAAGTTCTAGGCCTACTTATTCGTAATAACACACTACAGTCATCGCTTGCAGATAAACAGCCGAGAGTACGGCCGTACAATGTTCGAAATCGTGAAGTGTAAACGTTCGTAACTGCTGTAATCTAGATAGTAAAACTCGGCGGGGGAAAATGTGCTCTACTAACTGCTTCTTTTTACTGTCCACTCGTAATCCGCATTTCTATATTTTCACATTTACTATTTCAGCTTATACGCTTAATCTGTTGAACAAGTAAAGCCTATATTCTGGGTCTTCAACCTTCTCACTCTGAAGTGATGACTGTTTGATCGGAACAAGATATACAATAGTCAATCGCAAAGACAACACACAGCTCATTCTCGGAAAATTTATTATATCAGGTTTTACACGACCAAGCCTGGAACTGTTCAAGTCCCGTCTATGCACGTATACTGGTCCATATTTCTTCGCTTGCGGGATTGTCTTTATAAAACAGTCTTTCATAAGTAATAGATGCTTCATCTAAACCAATCTAGGGCTCGCTTGGATTGCCACTTGGGATTAGGTCCTGGTCCACACCCCATTAGTCCCTGTCTGTATCTCACCCAGCCTTGTTTTTAGTTATGTCGCCGAAGTGTAATTTTATTTCGTTTCTATCAGCCTCAGAAAAAATGACTGAATTAAATCCACCACTATGAGGCTGCACCTTGGAGAGGTGTGATGGCTCGCATGCCTCCGTGGCCCGAAGAGCTGTGCAGAGTGGCTTCCTCAAGCCGTAGATGCAATCATGCCTGACAGGTCAATGGGTAAAGGCCAGATGAAGTCCAGTCTCGAAACCGGTTAATGTTCTACATCTGGTTCTAACCATTATGCCCCTTGAGAGGACAATCCAGCAAATAAACACGCGGAAAAAGAGTTTACCGGTCTAAAAGCTCCACTACATGGACGTGGGAATGGAGTGCCTCGGGTTTCTCTTGACGGTGGGAGAAGTCATCGCACTTCATTGGTCAGCTATCGCCCGCGAAAGCTAGGCAGCGCCCAGCCCAAAGAATGCTGCCGGTTAACGTTTTGCTTGCTCCATAGGGTGCACGGGGCTAAGGACTGAATCCAAAAAGCGGATCGATAACAGAACACCAGCGGCGACAAAACAGAGTACATGCAACAATCAAGTCTCACATGACAGACCAGAAGGAATTCCCTTGGGGGTGCTTCGTTCACGTTCCCAAGCTGGGTTAACGCCTTACAGCCTTGTGGGTGAAAGTTTGAGTCGAAGGCTCCAGTTAGTTTTCCCAAAGAAAAACTCTTGCTTTGTGGGCAGCCGCAAAGTATGATGTGCTCAGAAACCGCCAGTATCTTCCTTTTAGAGGGCCTCACCAATGTTTCCCCTTTTAATTTAGGGTGGATACAAAACTCCGCGGGTAACTGCGGGTTCGATAAAAGCAGTAATTTAGAAGTCGAGTGCAAATCAAATGCGCTTTTTAAGTCAACGTTCACTTCGCTTGGCTGTCTTCAACATCAGCACAATGTCAGATAAGGCAAAAAGTTGCTCTCGGTAAAACTATTGACACCTTTTAAATAGATGCATGCTGTGTCTCCGAAACACGAATACAAGACCCCACTTCTGCTTCAGTCCTTGCTTCCCAAGATACAACCTGAGTCTCTAACTTCAGCCTTTGTGAGAGCTTTTGCATCGGTCTCAAATTAAACAGGGAAAAATCGGTAAGGCTCTTCACAGAAATGATACTGGAGGTTTCTGGGCAAATCGTACTTAATGGCTGCCCACAACACGGACGGGGTTTTTCTTTGGGAATCCTAACCGGAGTCTATGGCTCAAAAGTCTGACCCACAAGATACTGCGGCTGGCAAAATACCCCAGTTGGCTTCATCCACCTAGATCCGTGGCGTGGCTAGCTGGTTTCAAAAAGTAAGTTGTTTTTATAAGAAGCGGTTGCACAGACCCAGGATTGAAAACCGAGCCGGTAAAGGTTTCCAGTATTGCTAAAGCTGAAGTAAGTGTTACTCTTCAAGCAGGCGAAAGCTCGTGAAAAAGACTTGAATTGATTACGAGATTGGAACGATGACCTTTGCGCTGACAGATCCCTTTTAACTGTGAGCTACTGGAACTCAATCCTTTTCTAAAACATGGACTGATTTGTGTTGCAGGACGAATGAACTACTCGAGTCAGCTTTGGGATTTGTGACATCCTGTTACACTACCTATACTTGGCCCACTATAAACTCAGTGGTCTAGTTTTATCACAAAAAGTGAAAACGAGCAGGGCTATCTCAGGTACTCGCAGCAGCTCACGAAGTAATTTAGGCTGAGCAGAACGCGCCTTCCAGCTAGCCTGTACTTAGATGTTGGAAATTTTAGGGACATTTATTAGTCTTGTTTATTTTTAAATGTCATCATTTAAAGGGAAAAATGGAGCTTGTAAGTGCCGGAGAGAATAGTAGGTATTTGGGAAATAAAAGAATGAATTAGACTTGAGTGAAGCAGTAAATGCCTCTTCAGGGTGGCATGAACTGTCTCTTGAAGAAGGTCATCCCATGAAGATATTATCCCAGACAAAAGGAGCTATTGTTTGATGAGGTTTCGTGGACGACGTTCAAAACGTTTACCTATGTTCTCTCGGAATTCTCAGGTTCAGCCCAGTAAAAAGCGGATCCATCAAGCCCGCGGATTATAGATGAGGCATCAAGAAGTGTTCTCTCTTAAGGTAGAGCTTCTCAAGTGGGTGGAGACTGAGTGTTAGTAGACGAGCAGTGCAGAGAGCGGTTAGAAAGCCAAGTACCAGGTCGGCCACTTTTTGTCACATAAGCACAGAAGTTTCCCATTTCTTAAGAGTTCTATATGTATTATCTAGATGCCATATTCAAAAGAGGTGGGATAATAATTCCTCCCGGAACTTGGAACCCCTCTTCGGAGACCAAAGTGCTTGAGGGACAGACATACTGGCATCTTCTTGGCAGGCAGAGAGCAAAACGCACCAAGTAGCCGAAAGTCGGGGATATTTTGCTAATCCACTGAGTAAACTCCTGCATCTCCATCGATCCTAAAGGGTTTTTCACGAGTTTAGCCAAACGACACGTTTGTGCATTTGGCATCATTCGTTGGGAGTAGCCAGTCTTGCATTCCTGAAGTCTTGAAGTATTACACGGGCACAAGGCCGAAGCCCAAATGGTCTCGGATGTTGTGATTATCTAGTTATTTGAATGTCACGGTTGATCTGCAAGATGGTTCACCGGATAAAAATCAATGGGGAAGAGGGAAAGTGTTCAAGGTCCACACCTTGACAGTATCTCTCATCTGGTGTTGCGGGCGAGCTAGAAGATGGGACACTAAACAGCAAGACAGGGTTCAGAATACTGGTCCTGACTGCATTTTGCTTCTAGCATTGCCGATGAGCTGGAAGATAGTTCACTGGGCGGCGGAAGAGAATGTTCCGTTTGGCTTGAGAAGCGCAAACGGTTATTACTTGGAAAACCAATCGGACGTCAAACGGCGAGATTTATGGATCTTGCGTCTAGCTCGGCCTTGCGCGGGGAACCAGTCATATGGCTGGCTTTTGAGGGAGTCAATGACTGAGCGCACAGCAACTGCAATTGCATTCACGATGTGACGTTTCCGCGTACTTTTACAAGCTGACTGAGACTGCATGGGGGTGGGGGTGGTCGATGCGAGTCAGGATGAGGACAGGACCAATAATGGAGTCCTGAACACTCATTTTTATTGTTTCAGGTTGAGACTGAGAGATGCCCACACAAACTGCGCGGGCTCGACTCGTTGGGAAGCTCTCAATAAAAGAGTCGGTGACCAAAGGCGCGGCATCTCCCGTGATTATAGAGAGGTGGGATGTGCGGAGCACCACTAGATGCTCTGGAAAATTCGACGAATGCGGCGTTCAATATCTTACCGTTGTCGTGTGTTTGTGTCGCGCTATCCATAACAGTCAGCATATCGGTTAAGGGAAGAAGCAGTCTTACACTGGCGATGGAAAGCTATTCCCGTGTGTGTGCGCAAAATGTACGTTGTTTGTGACGCTCTGGAAAACTTTGCTGGAGACACATATTGTGACTCCTAATGGCCTGTGGCTTACCGGAAGGTGCCGATCCCCTCTCATACATATTGGGATAGTTACCGCATGTATCTATTGATTCGGGAACTTTCCGTTGTTTTGCACCGTTGAAAGATCTTACGGTATGATGCTGCAAGAGCAAAGGCAGCCTACTTTGAAATGCCAAGGTGAACTTCTTCCGGTCCTATAGAACTGAAGGGATTAAGTTTTGTTAAGTCTCTTGCCTACTTCGCTAGACGGTGGAGTGCTCTAAAGAGGAGGTTTATTGTTTTGACCATGGAATATGGTGTCTGCACGGAAGAGCACTGTTGTGCATAAACCTGACGAAAAAGAAACCATATTCTGATACTTCATAAGAAAAGGTGCCTGGATGACCTTTGGAGAGATTCAGCGAGTGCTCTGAAAAACCCCAGCGACGATTGCAGCGCAAGTTCCTCCAAAGAAACAAACTATTTACACGCTCCGCTCCGATGATTCTTTTCTGGTGGTTTTAAGTGATTTCTAAACATGGATTCTCAAAGGTTGTTGAAGCACGGGAGAGCTTTTGTTTCCAATGGAAAGGACTCAGCTTGGAACGTCGCCAAGTTGTCCATTTGTTGTAGAAGGTATATCCTTCAGTTTGGTGCCTGCCAAATTATGGCCACAGAAAAAACATCCACCTCCTATACACATTGTTCTAGAAGCCTGTTGCTTCACCACAACCTATATTGTCCGTGATGTCGGTTAGTTTGCCTCTTGTGAATGACCTCGTCAAGTGTGAAGCTGTTCGCTGGAGAGAACGGGTTAGTTTTGCACCACGGTGTTAAGGATGGTCAACGCATTAAGCAGTCATGAAGAGAACTGCCTGATCTCTGTTTCCCAGAGTCGGTGGAAAGTTGGTCGTGTCGAAGCAGAGGCTACGATTATTTATGATTCAGTCTGAATTTGAGGAGTCTTGTAATTTTGTGGGCCTGGTGGGCCACACAATGTGTTGACTCTATGAAGGCTCAGCTGGTAGATTTATTATTGTCTTATCAGATTGGCTGCTGGCGCTAAGACTATCCCATACCACTCCAGGGGCAACTAAGTACCCCATAAAGCAGGGTGGCTGAAAGGGTTGACTGTTCAACCCTCAATAACGAATCATATTTCAACGTGAAAGGTGAAAGTTTAATCTCACCCAACAGTAAACTAGAAGGGAGACGGAGATGAAGAATCACCCATAGAGAATCCACCACAGAGGCAGCCGGAAGCAGGTGGAACCATAATTTAGGGAGGCATCCTTTTATTATTCCCTGTTTTCGAATCATGGCGCGGTGCGGGGTAGCCCACTATTTTCACTCCACTTTTCTGGTCGACCGGCAGAAGCCAATCCTCTGTGATGGAGGTGGAGTAGGGGCGATGTCATCTGCTAATTGTCTGAGAGTCGGCTTTCCTTTTAGTTGGCCGAGACAAGTTGTGTGCAGAACTTTTAACGCCTGCTGACTTGCAACAAGAGGCGAGTAACTGAGAAAGTCTTTCGCTGATGTTAGTGAATGAAGCCTTCCTGTCTGAGAATGACTTTGTTTCGGTGATGTACTTATATTCTGCGAGCCAAGCTGGGAGGACCAGCTTCCACTGAAGGGCTTTCGTCCTTAGCCCGTCTTCGATGGGACTAATTTTGTGAAAGCCTTCAAGGAAGAGGGCCGGGGAGCCCTAGAACACCCATCCCGCGGCTCGGCGTGAGTCTTAAACTTCCGGACTACTTATTATGTTCAACCACCTAAGCGGAGTTTAACCGTCCGCCGTACACCTAAAAAACGGATTTCGGTGTGTTGGCTGGCATTTTCGCACCGGTCTATTTAGTTTTTCAGCGTTTTGCTCTTGATCTTGAGGTAGGCGGTGTTGTTCCTCTATCTGGTGACTGGGTATTATTCATTTTCCTCTTTTTCGGATTTTTACGCCCAATGACATTTACATTCTGCCTTCCAACCGACTTATAGGAGCTAAGCTGTGTGGTTATCACACACTCTCACACCGTTTTTGCTTGACTCATTCTATTTCATGTGGGTCCCGATTTCCCCCACCGTCTGGCTACTATTCTGACCCACACACATATACATGCAAGAGTGCGTCAACAGTAGTCAGACGGGGGTCAGTCTGAGCTCTTGTGGTGCCCCCTAGAGTGCGCATGGCCGCCTGTTCTTTTAAATGATGGTTTCCAAGGGACAGATAGCTGGCTTAGTTGTGCTAACTTGTGACCTTGAAGAGTGAGCTCGTTCTTTGGACCGCTTCCCGCTCAGACACTGCAAAATGCTATCTTGGTAAACCCAGGCCCAACTGCGGCTTCTTGCGATCTTCCAGTATTTTTTAACCAATGTTTTGTTTTCTTTCCTTTTTGAAGGAAGTGCTGCTTCCAAGTGCCTTCCGATGTCTCTGGCGAATAGATAATTCACAATTAGTTATGTGTAACGCTTACTGTGTTTATAACGGCACCGTTCTGAGAGACAGCCTCAGTTCTCTTTGGTTGGAAATTGGGACACTACGCACCTTTACAACGTCTGGTTAGAGCGGGAATAAATACCGTTAGGCGGCCTGGTCCCCTGAGCGGAATTCACCTTATCTAGTTCGTGGGTACGATGTTTGAACCAGAATATTCCCGGATCTTGCCTGTCATCTTTTCATTGAGACAAAAGACGGAAATAATAACTGGAGAACTGAGGGAGGTAAACATGCATTTTTACGCCTTAACGATTGGGGAAGTTAAACACTCCCACTATGAGCGTCGTATCTATCTGCTTCGGGCGGTTGGCCCCATCAGCAAGATTTAGGTAACCTCCCATTTGGATAAGCGCCCAGCTTCAACTTTGAAATCTTTGACCCTGCCGTTCTACTGGGTCAGCCGGCAGTGAGTTTCACAGGTTAGCCGGTTTTCTGAACGGACGGTAAGCCAACGGCATTTCTGTCGACTGTAGCTCCTCCAGCGCCAAAGAACCCCCTATCTTTCTTGAGATACCGAAAGGGTAACTCTATCTGAGGCTCCAGCTCCATCTCTCTCCTGGTATCTCTCTTTACTCCTCTGGAAACAAACGTGTTATCCGCCAAGTACTTCGCAACCAAAACCCACTGCCCAAAAACTGGCCGGACAGCTGCCACCTGGAATCACCCTAGTTCTCACAACCCAGTGGCCATGCACATAGAAGTGGCAGCTCCATCAGTTACCTGTCGTGGATGGACGTGGGCAAAGTGGAGCAACCAGGAAGCTATGCGAGCTGTCCTCCAGAGTGAACGTTGGAGGACACCGAGTATTATCCAACCTAAGGCGTACATATTTGGGGTCCCGGGTTTCCAAAAAAATCACTTTCACAGCTAGGTGAAGCGCACGGGTACGTATCCGAAGAGCTGATGCCTAAAAAGCTTTAATATATTTTGGCTTCATTCCGCATAATTGCAACCGTGCTCTGCTGTGAGCCTTGACGGGAAGTAACCAACAGGAGGGCCAGGTCGATAGAGACTGAAGGCCGGATTCACGTGAACGGTGGTCTGCACCGGCCTTAATCAGTCGCCACATTTTTAGATTATCGGCGTAGAGCGTACAGGAGACCTGGGTAACAGTGGCAGGCATTCCGGCGGGGGTTGAGAACAGTACTGGGCCTACGACAAAGCCTTAAAGAAGTCAGTCGCATACTCCTGCCCCTCGAAGCACGGATTTCAGACCATCAGACAAAAGAACCTCCACCGCAAGAAGTCATCGATCAAAGTGGTTGGTGGCAACTTCACTTCTAGGGGCTCAAACTTCAACATCGGAAGTTACCTGGTATCTAGTCAAGCTCTTTGCTGAAACCTGCAAAGGGGACGTAATCTTCGGAGCCCATGTAGTCATTGGATATGAAAGCCCCCGAGAACGCCATGTTGTTTTGTTTTCATGAGAATTCTGGGTCACACTCATCATCTGTGTGCTTCTTACCACCCATATTTGTTGTGCGACAACCTTCGTTTATTCGTCTCCAGCGCACGGTCTTGCCACTTCTTGTGTTGACCTGTGTGACTCACGTGCTCGTTTTCTCAAGCCGTGACTTTGGCTCCATTTTGGGTCGTTGTGTTCACATATCTGGGGACTGCATATATTTGTGAAGATGTTTATTTCTTAATCCGTCATTGTGGAACTTGCGAATGAAATAAGTCCCGGTCCTGGAAACAGTGTATTTTGGCCATGCACTACGGGAAGTTTCTTACGATACTCAAATCGATCAGTTTGAAAAGGCAGAGTACACAGTATGCCTGGAAGAGAATGAAAACAACCAGAAACTGGATGAGAGGCAACGGGGCGAGCCACAGATGAGGATTTGGGCTCACTTGATTCATCAGATACTGTCAGATTCACTAGTTTGGTGAGTGTATGCTCACGCATTACTGGTGGTACTTATGGTTAATAAAGTAGTGATTTTTCAAGCTAAGAACAACAGTTGGAGTCTGATGGGCAGTAGATTCACAGCAAGTCACGCAAGTCGTTTTTGAGCAGAGGGTAGTCTACTCAGAAAAATCCTCAGTTCGGAGCAAAATTGTTTTGCAAATTCTTCGTTACCATATCACAAAACTTGTAAATGCACATCACGTGATACGAGACGACCGAAACTGAGATCCGAAGTCTTGAGCAACAAGTACACGCTAGTGGTGAAAAGTCAACAAAAACCGGGCTTCAAACACGCGAGGATGTGCCACGTAAACAGAGGGGTGTGCTTTGCAAGCATCCAAGCTTCGTAGTGGAGAGTTGTGTCGTGTATGAAGGCGAAAGTGTTGTACTTGGAGAAGGATTCAAATGTCATCTCCACTCGAAACGCGGGGGACGAAACTAGACGGCGCGAGCTAGATAACTGAGCTGTTGAAGACGCTTCCTACAACAAACCAAGTCACCTAGAAAGGAGAAGATCTATGTCAGCTATCGAGCAATCTGTCCCAGTGTAACCGTCTATTGACCCTCCGGGACTGGAGCTGGCAACTGTTGATGGACGACCAAAACAATACTGCAAGCTTCCCAAACTATCTGAAAGCTTCTTCGGAGCTTTGGCGACCGACCCGGGGCAGAGGCTGATTCGCCTAGCCCACAGTTGTGGAAAGCAAGCTGGGATGCTTATTGGTGTTTGTCTCATGATAGACCCGGGTCAAGGCTACAAAAGAGCGAGAAGAATTTCAAATGACTTGTTTGGTTAGTCCTTCAAATTCGCCCAAAATTTAGCCGATGGAGTGATATCAGAAGTCAAGTAGACAAATGGCAACCCCTACGCTATGCCTAACATTCTGTAAGTCAAATCTCGCAAATCGAGCAACGCGTAGCCAATTCAAACGAATCCCAAAACCAGAACAAGATTGATTCGTAGCTTCTACGGTACTAAATTGAAATGCACAAAGGATACAAATATATACGAACCTCAAGTATGCGGCCAAATAGACTTCACAGTAAAACCCAAAGGTCCAAAGCCCCGTGGCTCAAGCACGACAGTCAGAAACGGTTCAAGGCCAAATTCAAATGTCTCACATGGATAAACAAACGTGAAAATGTGTGGTGTATGAGCGAGCTTCCCAAGATAATGTTAAATATAGTCAAATTCACAAAGCACGTTGAACATTTAGAAGGATTTTCAGTATTCGTTCTTTACACCGCCGGCCAAAATCCTTCCGCGAAAATGGTTGTCTAAGGTTCAGGAAAGGGTCACGATTCTCACCCTACCTACTTTTAACCTATTGTCAGTGCCTGTGGATACTAACTTCCTGTGTTATCTGAACGTGAAACAGGTTTTTGCCGTAGTCATCATCGCATAATCCATAAGGAATCAATTCCAAATCCCGCTGCACAACTTGAGATTGACATATTCATCAGGAGACCGGCGCATATAGTTAGACGCACGATGAAGATGAAGGCTTCGCAGAGTGAAGTGTTTCGCCGCACGGAATAAGTCTAAGCATCACAAGCAGTAACCCATTGCAGCAACTGGTTAGACTAATTTTGTTTACAAGCATGAGCGCATAAGTTGAACGCAGGTGCAACGCCTAATGAGATATCGCGTAAAATTGACAGGTCACGAACCAGTGGAATTACATAAAATTAACGCACCAAATCTTCCGAAAGAAATGAAAACCGGTTTCTGATTATGAATAAATTTCGAAAACAAGTGTACGGCGGACAGTATCGAAATACACATAAACACGGATACTGATCGAATACTGGCATCTTTCAGAGTATTTCAAAGATTTTTCTGTGCACAAAATATGTGACAATCAATATTGTATAAAATGTAAATAAATGTTCTTCTTTAAAGATAATAATAGTTTCACAATGTGCTCACAGCTAGTATGCCTCACCTGAACTGTTCAAGTGCAATACTGGTGAATTTCTCCTCTTCGCCTATGTGCACGCAAGATAGAAACTGGAACTAAGTACATTTGCAACCTTTCAGAAAAAATGGGTCCAGTTGATTAGTTGTAGAGCATGAAATGCAATAAAGTGCTGAGAAACTCGGAGCGAGGCGATCTGCGAGCTACTTTGTCTTTTGTATGTGGTTTCGAGCTCGAATCATAAACATTTATCTCGCTGTTTCCTGCTACGAGTGGATTAACTCTCTGATGTCTCGAACACGTTCTTCGTTTCTTCCGTTTCCTGTAATGTAACACAACTGTAGGATCTGTCCAATAGGCAAGGCTCAGTTCGGCGGTGGTGCAGTTCTCTTTTAGCATTCGTGCTACCTTAAAACCCAATACCAGTGCAGTCGTTTTGAGCTCGTTTAGGGATACTGACTTCAGCTCAGCAATTTTTGTTCTGGCAAAGGGTACTTTGTTTCGCCGCCGGCCATGCAGTCCCACCCAGGTACCGTACACTGTAACTGGGTCGGCAAATTTCAAGCTGCTTTGGGTGACCTGCTGGTGCCCTTTTTGAGATATTTTAAAAGCCTCCGGGCAACTTCTCCTTTTTTCGATAGGTGACTTGACGGTGGTCTCTTGGGTATAGCAACTTCATGTTGCTCACTGTGACGTCCCGTCTTTGAATTCGCCATCGAAAGCACCGACTGATTCTTTGAGTGAACTTCGCTTTCCTGAGATGGACCGTTGGATTCAATATCGAAAGGCTGATTGTGTTCTACAGAGGCACTTCTCTCAGCAACATTTGAGCAATTTATTGATGCCGATTGTTGAAGTTCACTCGTCAGGGGTCCGAGAAGTGTCCAGCCTAGTATCGTTCGCGTAGCGAATGGTTCTTTTCGATTGCTTATGCTCTGTTCAAGCACCCAGTGGGCCTCTGGTACATTGCATCCAATTAGTAAGTCGACGTGGGGGCTAGAAACTTCTTCGAACTCTATGTCCCTGAGATGAGACCATCTCTTGGCGATCGATCTAACAGAGTCGACTGGTCTCATTGGCAAGCTGTCTATTGCAAAAGCTTCCGGAATTTCTACGGTCCCCTCATCAGATAAAGACGTTAACTGCAGGGTCAGCCTCTTAGAACTGCTAACATGACCCCCTGCAATCGTGCTGATAGTGAGCGAGGTAGGCTCGCCTACTAGTTCACAGCTTTCTACAAGCCCGCGAGTAATCAGCGAGGTATCCGACCCCGTGTCCAAAAATGCATTGACCCTCCTCAGTCCTTTAGGTGTCACAATACCGACAGGTGCGATGCCTAATCTTGCCGGTTTGAAATCATCATGTCCCGTTGAACAGACAATTTTGGGTTCATCTGGCTGAATAGGTCTATTGTTGAGAAGGCCATGCAGTAACGAGTGATGATTACCAAAGCATCCGTCTTGGTTGCATTTCACTCTTAAGCTGCATTCAGAGGCTCGATGAGAGTTGTTCAAACACATAAAGCATGAGCCAATCCTTTTTACTGCGCACCACCGATCGGGTACACTCATCCCATGAAAGGTCGGACAATCTAATAACCGATGCAGGGAGTTGCATAGCTTGCATTCAGCTGACCTCTCGGGTTCTTGACTTATCATGTGCATGTTAGCCAAAGACTGGGTTTGGTTACAGTCCATCTCCACAATTTGAGATGTTGGTTCCCTTCGCGCCAGTCTGCAACTTTCGCGTACGATTTGTCCAAATCGACTGTTGGCGATACGGGATTGACGACCTATGAACTCCGTCAAATCGTTGAACGTAGATTCCCGCTCAAGCATATTTATTTTTTCAGCTTCCTCTGCCCGTCGGCTCTGTAAATCAATAGATAGACATCGGACAATGCATTCCTGTGTGTGCAATGCATTCAGATCAGACTGGTATCCTAAGTGCTCCAGTGCTATACTGCAATTCTGCATTTTTATCACCAAACTCGGCAGTGATTCAGCCTTGCCCTCAGTCCTTTTCGCCTCCAATAAAACACTATCAATTAGGCTTCTAGCCACCTTGAATGGTTGTCCAAACAAATCTTTCAGGATTCTGCGCGCCCTGATGTACCCCATCGGTGGATCAAGCATCGCACAGCCTTCGATAGCACTTTTGGCTCTCCCACGACAGCAATGTAATAAATACAAAAACCTTTGACCAGGATCTGCAACTTTGCACTCAACAAAATTTTCGAATTGTTTCATGAATATACAGTATTGGTCGGGGTGCCCGTCGAAGTGGGACAGCTCCACTCTCGGCAGGTCAAGAGCCAAAACCTCGGTAGTTTCAGGCTGTCTCAAGGGTTTATATTCGTCGATCACAGTGCCTTTTCGATGTTGACATTGTGAACTACATGGACGTTTTGCTGGCTCTCTGAGACCAGTTCCTTGTGTAAGGGGCTCTGCTTCCTTTCTGGCTAACCGCAGCTCGTTTTCTAATTCTATTACTCTCATTCTATAAGTACTAATATCGTCAAACGCATCGCGGTTAGAGATATATGACCTGGCACTGACAAAGCTAGTAAACTTAGCATTATCTAGAGAATCAATAACACCCGAACCATCCCCAGAGAGTTGCCGAGTTATTTCCTGTTGTCTCAAAAGGTCCTTGCTTCCTCGTCTGGGCATTTCCAATGGGTTTTCTTGTCCAGGTTCCACTTGAGTACTGTAAGTCAAATCTCGCAAATCGAGCAACGCGTAGCCAATTCAAACGAATCCCAAAACCAGAACAAGATTGATTCGTAGCTTCTACGGTACTAAATTGAAATGCACAAAGGATACAAATATATACGAACCTCAAGTATGCGGCCAAATAGACTTCACAGTAAAACCCAAAGGTCCAAAGCCCCGTGGCTCAAGCACGACAGTCAGAAACGGTTCAAGGCCAAATTCAAATGTCTCACATGGATAAACAAACGTGAAAATGTGTGGTGTATGAGCGAGCTTCCCAAGATAATGTTAAATATAGTCAAATTCACAAAGCACGTTGAACATTTAGAAGGATTTTCAGTATTCGTTCTTTACACCGCCGGCCAAAATCCTTCCGCGAAAATGGTTGTCTAAGGTTCAGGAAGGGGTCACGATTCTCACCCTACCTACTTTTAACCTATTGTCAGTGCCTGTGGATACTAACTTCCTGTGTTATCTGAACGTGAAACAGGTTTTTGCCGTAGTCATCATCGCATAATCCATAAGGAATCAATTCCAAATCCCGCTGCACAACTTGAGATTGACATATTCATCAGGAGACCGGCGCATATAGTTAGACGCACGATGAAGATGAAGGCTTCGCAGAGTGAAGTGTTTCGCCGCACGGAATAAGTCTAAGCATCACAAGCAGTAACCCATTGCAGCAACTGGTTAGACTAATTTTGTTTACAAGCATGAGCGCATAAGTTGAACGCAGGTGCAACGCCTAATGAGATATCGCGTAAAATTGACAGGTCACGAACCAGTGGAATTACATAAAATTAACGCACCAAATCTTCCGAAAGAAATGAAAACCGGTTTCTGATTATGAATAAATTTCGAAAACAAGTGTACGGCGGACAGTATCGAAATACACATAAACACGGATACTGATCGAATACTGGCATCTTTCAGAGTATTTCAAAGATTTTTCTGTGCACAAAATATGTGACAATCAATATTGTATAAAATGTAAATAAATGTTCTTCTTTAAAGATAATAATAGTTTCACAATGTGCTCACAGCTAGTATGCCTCACCTGAACTGTTCAAGTGCAATACTGGTGAATTTCTCCTCTTCGCCTATGTGCACGCAAGATAGAAACTGGAACTAAGTACATTTGCAACCTTTCAGAAAAAATGGGTCCAGTTGATTAGTTGTAGAGCATGAAATGCAATAAAGTGCTGAGAAACTCGGAGCGAGGCGATCTGCGAGCTACTTTGTCTTTTGTATGTGGTTTCGAGCTCGAATCATAAACATTTATCTCGCTGTTTCCTGCTACGAGTGGATTAACTCTCTGATGTCTCGAACACGTTCTTCGTTTCTTCCGTTTCCTGTAATGTAACACAACTGTAGGATCTGTCCAATAGGCAAGGCTCAGTTCGGCGGTGGTGCAGTTCTCTTTTAGCATTCGTGCTACCTTAAAACCCAATACCAGTGCAGTCGTTTTGAGCTCGTTTAGGGATACTGACTTCAGCTCAGCAATTTTTGTTCTGGCAAAGGGTACTTTGTTTCGCCGCCGGCCATGCAGTCCCACCCAGGTACCGTACACTGTAACTGGGTCGGCAAATTTCAAGCTGCTTTGGGTGACCTGCTGGTGCCCTTTTTGAGATATTTTAAAAGCCTCCGGGCAACTTCTCCTTTTTTCGATAGGTGACTTGACGGTGGTCTCTTGGGTATAGCAACTTCATGTTGCTCACTGTGACGTCCCGTCTTTGAATTCGCCATCGAAAGCACCGACTGATTCTTTGAGTGAACTTCGCTTTCCTGAGATGGACCGTTGGATTCAATATCGAAAGGCTGATTGTGTTCTACAGAGGCACTTCTCTCAGCAACATTTGAGCAATTTATTGATGCCGATTGTTGAAGTTCACTCGTCAGGGGTCCGAGAAGTGTCCAGCCTAGTATCGTTCGCGTAGCGAATGGTTCTTTTCGATTGCTTATGCTCTGTTCAAGCACCCAGTGGGCCTCTGGTACATTGCATCCAATTAGTAAGTCGACGTGGGGGCTAGAAACTTCTTCGAACTCTATGTCCCTGAGATGAGACCATCTCTTGGCGATCGATCTAACAGAGTCGACTGGTCTCATTGGCAAGCTGTCTATTGCAAAAGCTTCCGGAATTTCTACGGTCCCCTCATCAGATAAAGACGTTAACTGCAGGGTCAGCCTCTTAGAACTGCTAACATGACCCCCTGCAATCGTGCTGATAGTGAGCGAGGTAGGCTCGCCTACTAGTTCACAGCTTTCTACAAGCCCGCGAGTAATCAGCGAGGTATCCGACCCCGTGTCCAAAAATGCATTGACCCTCCTCAGTCCTTTAGGTGTCACAATACCGACAGGTGCGATGCCTAATCTTGCCGGTTTGAAATCATCATGTCCCGTTGAACAGACAATTTTGGGTTCATCTGGCTGAATAGGTCTATTGTTGAGAAGGCCATGCAGTAACGAGTGATGATTACCAAAGCATCCGTCTTGGTTGCATTTCACTCTTAAGCTGCATTCAGAGGCTCGATGAGAGTTGTTCAAACACATAAAGCATGAGCCAATCCTTTTTACTGCGCACCACCGATCGGGTACACTCATCCCATGAAAGGTCGGACAATCTAATAACCGATGCAGGGAGTTGCATAGCTTGCATTCAGCTGACCTCTCGGGTTCTTGACTTATCATGTGCATGTTAGCCAAAGACTGGGTTTGGTTACAGTCCATCTCCACAATTTGAGATGTTGGTTCCCTTCGCGCCAGTCTGCAACTTTCGCGTACGATTTGTCCAAATCGACTGTTGGCGATACGGGATTGACGACCTATGAACTCCGTCAAATCGTTGAACGTAGATTCCCGCTCAAGCATATTTATTTTTTCAGCTTCCTCTGCCCGTCGGCTCTGTAAATCAATAGATAGACATCGGACAATGCATTCCTGTGTGTGCAATGCATTCAGATCAGACTGGTATCCTAAGTGCTCCAGTGCTATACTGCAATTCTGCATTTTTATCACCAAACTCGGCAGTGATTCAGCCTTGCCCTCAGTCCTTTTCGCCTCCAATAAAACACTATCAATTAGGCTTCTAGCCACCTTGAATGGTTGTCCAAACAAATCTTTCAGGATTCTGCGCGCCCTGATGTACCCCATCGGTGGATCAAGCATCGCACAGCCTTCGATAGCACTTTTGGCTCTCCCACGACAGCAATGTAATAAATACAAAAACCTTTGACCAGGATCTGCAACTTTGCACTCAACAAAATTTTCGAATTGTTTCATGAATATACAGTATTGGTCGGGGTGCCCGTCGAAGTGGGACAGCTCCACTCTCGGCAGGTCAAGAGCCAAAACCTCGGTAGTTTCAGGCTGTCTCAAGGGTTTATATTCGTCGATCACAGTGCCTTTTCGATGTTGACATTGTGAACTACATGGACGTTTTGCTGGCTCTCTGAGACCAGTTCCTTGTGTAAGGGGCTCTGCTTCCTTTCTGGCTAACCGCAGCTCGTTTTCTAATTCTATTACTCTCATTCTATAAGTACTAATATCGTCAAACGCATCGCGGTTAGAGATATATGACCTGGCACTGACAAAGCTAGTAAACTTAGCATTATCTAGAGAATCAATAACACCCGAACCATCCCCAGAGAGTTGCCGAGTTATTTCCTGTTGTCTCAAAAGGTCCTTGCTTCCTCGTCTGGGCATTTCCAATGGGTTTTCTTGTCCAGGTTCCACTTGAGTACTGTAAGTCAAATCTCGCAAATCGAGCAACGCGTAGCCAATTCAAACGAATCCCAAAACCAGAACAAGATTGATTCGTAGCTTCTACGGTACTAAATTGAAATGCACAAAGGATACAAATATATACGAACCTCAAGTATGCGGCCAAATAGACTTCACAGTAAAACCCAAAGGTCCAAAGCCCCGTGGCTCAAGCACGACAGTCAGAAACGGTTCAAGGCCAAATTCAAATGTCTCACATGGATAAACAAACGTGAAAATGTGTGGTGTATGAGCGAGCTTCCCAAGATAATGTTAAATATAGTCAAATTCACAAAGCACGTTGAACATTTAGAAGGATTTTCAGTATTCGTTCTTTACACCTTCTCATCATGATGCGACATTGTTTTGCAGCCCTTGGTAATCTGGGTTACAGGTCTGATCTCGAGGCGAAGCACACTTCAGAAGGGATGGTTCGTTGTCTCTCATTTCAGCCGAAAGGTCGCTTGGTTGAACAAGCGGAATGCACAAGCGGGGCCAGTTTCGCGGATCTGACCGATTACTTGGACATGCAAGCGAGAGTGGCCGACGGTAGATTTGGTCCACTCTATCGTGATAACAGCGGAGCGAACAGAGAAGTTACCAGTAGAACGGAAATCGCGACACTGGATCACTTAGAACACTAGCCTTGACAAAAGGTATGCGCGATTTCACGCGGAGGCGTATCTCCTCTTGACTTCAAAGCTTGCGGCGCCAACCACGGATGAGAAAACCTTCTAAATGTTTTCCGGTTCTTGGTAAAAGAAAGATAGGAACGCATGAAAAGGTGGGAGCATGTTAGATATGCCTTACCAACCGGAAAGCACCTTGCCCAGTGAGGTCTAGATGCGATCATGAAGCTTGCCCAGACATTTACCGTCGATTACCATACAACGTGAGAAATGTTACGTCCGACGCAAAGAAAAAGCTGGGTATGATTTGTCCAACATCTCAGTTCACTCAAAAACCAGTACATCCGGGCGTGGTCGGTGAAGTAGTGTGACCGCCAGTGGGGATGTAAATTACTTTTTTGTAATTGGTATTCCGCTGAAATTCTCGTGTGTCCTACTCGTGAGCAGTGTGTACAAGCGTTGAGAACCTTGAATATTTATGATCTAATTCTCCGTTTCTAACGTACTGACACTGTTCAGATTTACATTTTTATGAATAATAGTGCTTGAACATTCTACGTTTATGTTTTGATGTTGACATATTTTGTTCACAGAGAGATAACACTGGATTTTCTGCTGTTCTCTCACTGGAAGAAGCAGACCTTCCTCTCGAGCCACCTGGATAGCTGCGCATAGACGGTACCGGCAACCTATTGCAAGGTATCGGGGAAGAAACCCTCGCTCCAACGGGATTGACAAATGGCCATGAGGAGTAGCCTCTAGTTAGGAAGGAAAGTGAGTTCTATAAAATGCAAACTCAGAGTGGGCTGCAGGATCTTGCGGGCGCGGCAGTTAAGCACATTGTGATCCTTACAAGGAACGTTCTGGAGAAAGGGACAGTTATATGAAGGGCATCATGGGTGAAATTCAGACGCAAAAGCTATTTTCCCTTGTAGGTGGTTGGGCATACTGTACCCGCCTTCCCATTTAGTTTTGGTGTAAACGATAAAAGAACAGTAGGTGCAGATAAGGTTGGCTAAGTTATCTTAGGTAAGGTAATTTAGCCAGCAATAATCCTCACAATTCTGGGTGTTGGGGATAGGCTTTCAGATGCACTTGTTGGGCGAGGAAGTCCGGTTACGTTTTCTCTTGTGGAATGGCAAACAAAACCAATAAAAAGTTGAGGGTAGGGAAAATGGACAGCAAGCCAAAGCAAGTAGTGAAAGGAGTAAGGCAAAGGGTGTTAAAGTGCAGTCACAGCAAATGTCTGCTCGATGAACACCAGAAAAATCTCGCCAGCCGGACTTACCCATTTACTCTGAAGACATTATATCCTACAGGACGCATCTGGCCATTTGGAGTTTCGTAGACTGACCAAGTTTCCAGTTATCAAGAAGATTACATGAGTAACAATTTTGTTTTACGACGGATCGGTGGACAGAAGAATCAACCGTATATCGTCTTCAGTACTGTTTGTTGAGGAACTCCTGTTGTTCAAGAAGGTCGTTTGGTGAGGAATAGTTTATATTCGTGGTCCGGTGTGAAGATCCATACGAGAGTTACAAATCAGCACTGAACGTTGAAGGGTTTATCCATGGGCTGTATGGTAGTACGGTGAGCCATGGAAAGCATCTGGACTGGTGATGCTCTGGTGCCCGGTTATGATGAAACGTTGTGTTGGTTTTGTAGCACGCTCATTGGTTGAAAATTCCTCACCTGTTACCTTGACGGATTTCGGATTACTCTTCCCCACCTTACTCTTGCTGACGTTGTTTTGCGGTAGCCGTTCTCTTCATGATGACTGCATTTAATTTTTACTCTTATTGTCCTACCTTCTTGGTGAGATAATTTTATGGACAGTTGACATGGCAATGAGTCGCACTGACTCAGTGCAGTGCATTTGGTTACTGTCGGGTTCCGTTTTCTCACCAGTTCTGACTGGTCAGTAGATGTGTGTTTTGTTTACGCTGGTCTTTTGCTGTCAAACTAAGGGGACTGTTTATTGAGCCCTATATAATGTGCAGAATTTGTTCTGTCATCTGGGACCATAGGACAGGCATTTTCTATTGATTCACTCCAGTCAGCTGTTTCTTTCGTGCAGATATTTTTCTGAGTTTCACCACTTTTGGCCGACAGTGACTGAGGCTTACTGTCGAAGGTATGATCGTTATACATTTATTTTTCATCCCACGAATAGCACCGTAGGATTTTCGGAGCAACTCGCTCTGGCTTGGGTTCTCCATCTGTTTGGGCTATGCTTTTCTCTGGGTTTCCGAAGTGCCATCCAGGAGACATGGAGTAAGCCGCGCGGTGGATCCAGCAGTGAATCGTTAGACAGGTTTCACTCTGACCAGGACCCGACATTTTGGTCGACACAGGTGCATTCTTCAAAACGGAGTGGATATCAGGGTCTTCAGAGTTAACAGAGAGCCATAGGACAGGGTGTTAATTGAACTAGGGGCCCCAGCTGCATCAGTGACTTAGCAATCTGAAGCCCCTTGAGGGCTGTGTGTAAGGAGGGAATGGAGAGTTATTGATAAGGACGCGGGCTACGATACCGTGAATATTGCAGTAAAGGACCGTGGTTATGAGGCGAATATGGGAAAGGAAACCACGGATCATCACAGGTGAATGGGAGATTGCGTGGGCCACTGAGACAGTTAAGGCTCGGGATGGGTAATGGGCATGATAATGCGGGTTGAGATGAAAGATTCATATGCGAGAAGGGAGTTCCAGGTGTTGGAAGTGTGACTGGTTGATACGTGCGGCGGGATATGTGAAGGAAAAGCTGGTTAAAACTCGTCTAAGAAAAGTGCTCCGCCGAACATGTTGTCAGCTGCTTCAGGACACTGCAGTGAAGCAACAGGAGTGAGTAGCCGGGAGATGTAGTTTCAGAAAAAAGGGCTATTCATGATGTTAGGTTTTACCTAACCTCCACTATCAATGGCCGGATTTTGTGTATCGTGTTGTGTTTACGTTGGTCAAGGCCGATGGTATTTAGTAGACGCTTTACTGGAGACCGGAGCAAGGTGATGGGACTTGTCAGGCTTGAATGACGGAGGGTTATGGGCTGAGTGGGGGTTACCCAGCACGGTGGATAGGCTGACCGGACCCGGCCAGGAGCGCATTCTCAGTGGCCCTTTTGGCGCTGTAAAGTTAAACTGAGGTAGCTCAAGGTATTTGGTAGGTCTCAGGAGCCCATTGGGTATGAGACGCGCCTCATGTGTTGTTAGAGTTGGTTGACGAGGGCAAGTCTACGAGTTGGGTGGGTTGGTTGCCCTTGCCGAATGCACTTTTTCAGCAGCATTTTTGGCCTTGTAGGGTTGGATAGAGAAAACCCTAGAGATGCACGGAGGCTTAGGGGCGGGCTGGAGGTATGTTATAAGCAGTGCTTTTTTCAAGGTAGTTCAGAGAGTGACAGGGAGACTAGCGAGTCTAGGTCTTCTTTGAATAGCCGTGACTAAGGATTAAGGGAAAGACGGATCGGTTTTATATTTTCCAAGTTTCCTTTGTGAGACTGTGAATTCATTTTTGTTGCCTTGTCACACACCCCCCCCCCCGAATTTTCGCCGTGGGAACTGCATACCCCCGGGAGTGTTATGTAGGCAGCCATATCGATTTGCTTGAACCAGGAACTAGGACCAAACATGCTTCGAATTTAAATGGGTTCCTGTTTGGTTAGCTCACCACGGATTCGGAATAAAAGCAAGCTAGTTGCACGCTGGACCCACTTACACGACCTGATGCCTCAAAGCCGATGGTGCTACTTTGCAATTATTCAGAAAACGGTATCTGTCAGTATCACCAAACACATCAACTAGACCGACAAAGCAGGGCGCGGTATAAGATATTTTTTAGATGTGTTTCTGCGGAACTAGGTGGTTCGCTTCCCTGAAGTACTTTTGGCGTAATTTTGGTCCTCGACATCCTATCGGGTGGAAGACTGTAGCCGTACTGTGGACAGTACCGCGGTGTGTGGGCTCGACGTTTCTGACTGCAACCAGTGCAGAACGATCAGAATCTCTGAAGGCCACATGTTCGGACACTGCAGGACAAGAGTCCCCATAAAACAGCGATCAGGTGGTGAAAATCGGTATTCGAAAGTGGCCGGGGGCTGGCAGAGAACCATATCGGAGTAGGAAAGAAGCTGTTAATTGTGCAGCTAAAAGCGCACAGAGGGTGCGAAATGAAAAACAGAGCATCAATTCAGTTCGGCTGATTTCAGTTTAGTTTGCACGGGATGGAAATGGTCAAGACTGATCTCGCGCCCAGATCGTTGTGCTTTTGGCGAGTTTCCTTGGCTCCCAAACTGGGTGTTGAGCTTTTGGCCTGAGGGGCAGAATCTGCGAGGCAGCATCACCATCACAGACATGAGTACATTGATAAAAACACCAGGGGCCCAACACCTCATCCCTCTTTCATATGGCTAGTTTTGGGAGGGCTGTGTTTCATCGTTAACCCAGGGCGTTCTTGGAGGTTGGTATGTAGCGGCATCTACCAGCATCCTCTGGCCGTCCATTCCACATTGGTACATCCCTACCTGTGACAACAGTTCGTATGCCAAGCTGTGAGCGGGCCCATTCCAGCGTAAGAACTTACCCATTATTGCCGCCCCTAGGGGCGGGAACGAAAGAAAAGCCCTTGTCTGTGCTCAGCAAGCCCTCTGAGATCTTGAAATCTATTAAGTTCCACCGGCCTGTAGGACGCGCCAAAGAATATAGATTAGGATCTTTTGGAAACTGGGGGTAAGATTTCCCCTTCTGACCGGTGATCATTCTGGTTTCAAGTCGTTGCACCCTTTCCAAACATTTGTCATTGTATATATGATGCATCCTACTTTATATATATATATTTATTAGGGGCCACTACTTGCACGCAACACTCCAGAAGAGGTCTAACCAATACCTTGTGCAGTGGGACGAAGACTCCTGGTTTTTACTTGTGAGAGCATTGCAAGCCGTATTTACTCTCATGCTGGCAGCTCTCTGGCAATTTCTCGAAAACTTAAGGTCCCTCGTGACTTTTGCACACAGGTCTTCCACCTCCGACACTTCGAAAAGGAATGTTGCTTGTTCCTTTTACTTAGGCATCAGGCGAGAGTCAAGGGTAAGCCCCATCTACCGATCCATCTCAAAACAACACCTATATCCTGTACTTAGTTGACCCCGCCATCTTTGCATCGCTTGCAAAAATAAACGTGAGCTGCTCAGTTCTTTCGCTGGGTCATTTATGGAGCAAAGAGCACAGGCCTCAGTATTGGACCCTGCCGCGCACCTCTGGCAACCTGCCCCGACCTCAACAGATAACCACCCATTTCGGCACAGATATTACGATTCCCAAGAAAAGGTTTGCAACTTAAGTTCGGGCAGGCTATGAAGCACAGGGTCAAAAGCCCCAATGAAATCCAACTAACAAATTTTTACTTCCGTGCCCTTGTCCATTCGTCATGTAACCTCGTCCAAGAATGTCAGTGGACTTGTCAAGCGATCTTTCAGACAATCCATATAATGCAGGCTTCAGTAGTTTATCAATAACCAGAAACAGGCAAAGTTGTCTTCTGGTCTTACTTTTCAGGGGTTTACACAATACTAACGTCAAGCAGATCGGTCTGTAACTCTCCGCCACCTTCCTGGATCCTGCGTTATATATCGGTACAACAGTGGCCTCTCGGTAGTCCTCTGGAGCCTTACTCTCCCTTAGTGACTTTTCGTGCAGCTTGGTCTCAGACCCTGGTAAAACATAGAAAAGTGGCCAAAGAATTCACCAATGGACTCTACCCAGTCCGGCTGCTTTGTCCTTGCCCGAGGACTAGCTCCTGGCGCAACTGGTCCTCGTGTACAGTAGGTTCCTAAAGCACTGGTACTCATCCCTGAGTCCGTCACATCAGTCAGGCGCTTCTGATTGTGCGTGCTCTTGAAGAGTTCCAGTGCGGCTTCAGCCTTGTCCTTGTCATCAAAAGCAAAGCTTCATCCGGGTAATTTCAAGGCATCCACGCTCTCAGGTGCCACTTTCCTGTACTGTGTGTAAGCAGAGTACTTCCTAGGGCCCACCAAGTTTTTGAAGGGCCTCTTCTCCTAGCCGTAATTTTCTTGTTACAGAGCCAATTGCCTTGTCAAACATTTACCGCTCATGCTATCTTTGGCCTTTACCAAGGCGGCTGGCTCATATCTCTATGCCACGCGAGCGGATCAAACTAATCTGTCGAGCTTGCCGATCCGATTTTTATTGCTCCTCACATTTATTCCATAGGTGGCTCCGGCACTTTTAGGTCCCAGCACATGCTTCCTGATCTTATCGTAACGTGGTCCTCTTCCCCTTTAGCGTAGTTTCGAACCAACCTAGATCATGGTTTATTGTGCCGTAGAGCTAAAAATGCTTGAAGGACTCCGTAAGAGCCCCCCCCCCCCGAAGGCTTTCCTACCACCAAAGAGATAACTTCTGACTTGTTTGCCAGCAGACCTCGCACATATGAACCTTGCCAATTGCTGAAAAGTGTCGCGTCTCATGCGAGTTGTGTGAAGGTGCGGTCCCAAAGCCACGTCACGAGAGCATCTCAGGTGGTCTTACGGGGGATATTGATAGTCCCAGCTTATTTCTGGAAGGCTCATGCCTCCCATTAGGATATGATACTGTAGTAGCTACCTGAAGATGGCTGAGTTTGAATGTGTAAATTCATGACCAGAAAGTACTCTATACAAACATAACCGACTAGCACTTACCTTCAAGCGGTTTGTGCTTTGTTCGATGCCACAGGGCTGTGCGTTGTTTGTCTGCTTGCAGTAAGGACAATTTGTTTCCGCCAAATGCAAAGCAAGTTTATGACTGCTCCGCTTGCTTACGGTTGAAAGTTTAGCTCCCCTAGCTAGTATCGCGTCCGGTGTTGCTGCTAATCACAAACTTGAAAGACATTGTTTCAATACAAAAAGTCCCTCACCTATTCTATCAACTTTTACCGTCCATCGCCGCGCGTCGGAACCTTTGGCCTGATGCCCATTCCATAGGCCATTCTCCGGATCTGGTTAGTACCTGGTATCCAAAGTAATAAACTGTGACCTGCGAAGCACCAGCTGTGGGACTCGGAATAGTTCAGAGCCTTCTTCCCTACCTATTTGCTGTGCTCTATATGCACACTCCATCCCCACCGGCCATCGGGCTAGGGGAATGCCACGTGCGGCGGCCTGTATCTTGGGTGTTACTGGGGAAAACGGGACCTCTCACTGGTTATGAGCGTCCCCTCCGAGGAAGAGTACCCCGCCCCACCCAGCGTGCTGTCTACTGTAGCATTTTTGCAGGCAGTGTAGACACGAAGTTGCACGCACTCTGCTGCTTGTTCAGCCCAGTCTGCATGATAGCCATAATCAGTGATCCATTCGTACTGGCCAGTAACTCCCCCACCTGCCTTCCAAGTTGCAGGCTTTCGTGTACAATATGGCGGCATTCTACGCAAGCTATCTGCTCTGACCATACCCTTCAGGGCCGGTGCACCATCAAGCGTAAGTCCCAAGAGAATAACCCATTTTTCGCAAAGCCATCTGGCCGGTGCTCTCCTTGGCTCGCAAATAAATACCATGCGTAGTAACTGCAAAGCTGTCGAAGGAATCACCTGAGGCTTCCTTTACCCCATTACTTGGCCCTCTACGGTCTTAAGAGGGCACCAGAGATGAAATCCCATTCAACTATAAGGTTGGTGTTCATACAACGACTGTGATCCAGCTTCTTCCCTGTTATCATTATTATTTACCTAGATCCGTCGCAAGATACACTCCTATCCGATGCCAGTTTATCCCCGTCTGAGACACGCCCAGACTGCCTCTTTCTGGTAAATACCTTCTGGGCTCCCCTATTTCGCTGCTTAAACTCGATGAAGTTTTCGCGATCCCGGGATAGTTTGCTCCTAACTAGGCCCGAGCCTCATAATGATAAATCAAACACTACGCGCTGGTTCTTATCCCAACCGCGCAGGGGACCGTCAGATCCACCTCTTAGGCCGGCTCACACGGGGGGTGTAGGACGTCTCCAACGATGTGTGAATGCTACCAGAATGGCTGATCGCACCTGTGTTTACTTTACGATGTGCCTCTCATGTTAGGTGTCTAGAGCATGGTCAGCCCCGCCCACTTGCACCGTTTGAGGCTCGCTAAGTCCCGGTTTTCTACCTACCCTGTTCCTCACTCGCACCGTTCGGTATGGCTTATCTTGCCTCCATCGATTACCGTGCTCGCCTTCGATACCCGTATGTATCGACTTAAACGCTTGTTCCATACCCGTTGATATATTGCTTAGTCATTGTTTATCCTTCTTATCGTGGCTCTTGCTTCCACATATCTTTTTCCATAATGGACGATATTCGTATTCTTACACTATCTTTCATGTTGCCCCTGTAGAGTGATCCCCAAATCTTCTACGCCTTGTAACTCACCAATGCTCTCCGAAAGCACGTACGTCTTCATTCCCAAGAACAGGACCACTTACCACCATTGTTATAGCACCCTTTATCACTTACATAGCCTCCTCGCATTATCGCAATACAAGCTACGGATGACATCACTGTTCGGAAATCATCCCCATATTCGTCCGGTTTTACATAATGGAATAGGGAGTTTTCCTCCCCCCACCGGTAAGACTGAGCATCTATTTCGAGATATTTTATCGTACCATTCTCATCTCACGGAGAGCCGTGTCCTTTTTCCTTTTTCTTCTACTTTGGTTCAACTCGTTCAGCAGATTCTGTTGTCTGTAGACGTCTCGTGATGGTTCTTTTAAAGAAATCACCCAATTCACTCTTAACCCTTTAGTGTGGCTCTCCTTTTTGATCTTTTCCAGACCTTATTGGCCGTTCTAATGCCACCATGCTGCTATCAAGCCTTTTAGCCCCGTCGGATCTCGTTATCTGTTCTCACCTCGAGAAGGTCCGTTGCTGCGAATTTACTAACCTCACAGGTCCACTTCCTTATCAAAACTTTTGAAGCCTTTCTCTGGACGTGTGATCATCTTTAATTGAGGTGTACTTTTCGGTCGCCGTCCACCAATAGTTAGAACTAACCAGCTGATCGATTTACTTTTCACTGCTGACTCGTCGTCACTCTTCCTCGGCAAATTTCTAGTCATATCCATTTCGTCCACGGTAGCTTCTTATTGTCCTTAAACATTTTCAGCCACAAACAGCCTTTTATTGTAAATATTCATTTTTCTACTTGACTCTTCACTGGGTCTGTCTAATTTTGTCTGTTTCATGCCTCAGATCCCGATAACTCAACCATCCCAAAATCGCTCCGATTGACTCTAACTTTTGACCTTGGCCTTCAATTTTACCAGGCGCTATTTCCATTCCAGTTTGATGTACCCCGTGTTTCCCTTATACTCCAATGTGACGTATTCATTTGTTTTCCTTATGTACACCACACTGACCTAAATGAAACATTTGCCCTTGATTTCAGGCATGCCTCGTGCTCTCCCTAGAACAAATTATTATTATTGTTATTATTACTGACGCTTTTTATAAACCACACAAGAGTCGCTTCCACTAACTTTTCCAATACAGTTCCCATTCATTGAGGATGCGCTGTTGCTGAGCTTTCACCAGCTCTGTAAACTTTGTGTTTTGTTAACGAGCGCTCCTCCCTCCTCGCGCTTCCTAGCTGTTACGCCAGGCTTTTTTGTCCGGCTTGGCTATTTCTAAAGGCTGCGGTTTTCTGCGTTGATTTGCCAGTGGGTTTTTTGTCCGCTCTAGTTATCCTTTGAACAGGCTGCGGTTGGTCGTTTGATTTTGCTTGATAATCGCTGCATTAAGCGACAGGCATTCTGGGGTTGACTTTGGCAGGTTCAAAGTTAACAAGTTAAGAGACCCGCAACCTCTTCAGCAGCCGTCTTTGAGGAGGCTTTGAGTGGAAAGTTATTCTGATGTTCTAATACGGTGAGGCGACCTCTGCAGTGTTCCACTTTCCGGTTAAGTCTCTTTTTGTTGGCCCCTCTTCGAACTGGGAGAAGAGTGAACTGTGGTGACGTAGCGTTCGCTTTCGCAAACTAATGCAGCGGTACTTTTTCGTTACCATACCACCAGCCTTCGGCAGGTTATGGCTTACAATAAGCAGAAGGATCGTGTGGGAGAAGTTAAACCCACAGGCTTTCCTAGAGAGTTTTATTAGCGTTTCATTCTGAGAAGAGATACGACCTATGAAAGTGCCTGAGGCAGTCAGTTCACTGTACCAACCAGCCCGCCAAGGCTGGGAAATAATCAGGTGTGACGGTGACTTCTCAATGAGCCCATCCATAGCTTTCCTCCTCGACTGCAATGAATGCAGTTGCTGCTTTGGACGACTACACTCACTAGTTTTATTCTCAACTGACTTGCAAGGTGATACCAAGCAGGATCTGGTCAAAGGAACGTGAACGGGTCCGCGAGCCTCAGTTTGTTTTGTTTTTCCAGGGTGACGCTTACTGGAACCAGTTATGAAGACCCTTGATAAAGGTAACCAGGGAGCTGATTGGGTCTACCTATGACAGGGGACAAAGTGATGGTTATAAGACGGGGGATAACCGAAGTGTAAAACTCCGTTTGGAGGATGGAGCATAGTAGAGGACCGGGTGTAGCAGGTCCTAAATTGCCTGTGACCTAGAAACGAAACGGGTCATCAGTTGTACATGACCTAGATACAAAACAGAATTGGAAGTTTAAAGGAAGTAACGTAAGATGATTGCAATCGAATTTGACAGGAGGCTTCCTTTTCATGGAAAACGGAGGATTTGCGTTCTTTCCTGGGAGCGGTAGACAACCGAGTGGCGAGATCTAGCCAAGAATCAATAAGTGCTGTAAAGACAGGGTCGAAAAAAGTTATTCCAGGTAGGTTTGAGCATGCAGCCCTTAGAAAAGACTTGTGTTGATACTTCTCGATAGTAAATCACGAACCCAGGTTGTTGTGGGGCAGCCATTTCCGCAGACCATTCAATGCTAAAGTGTGAATAATTATTACTGTTGTGAATGATACAAAGCCTAGGCGATGGAAAAGGCAAAAAGCAAAGCAACCGGATTTTCAAGTCAAAATGACCTTGACCTTAAATGTGTACCCGCATTTAAAGAGGGCGAATTTCATTCACTGTTTATTTGCCCACCTCGATGTGCTCTCGGTAATCCTGCGACCCTGCATCTTTGGGTTGCCGAATTTTGAGCCATGAAACATAAGAGATAACTTTATTTGTATCTTCTTTACCACCATTACGGGTGCCAACGAGGTTATTCGTCCACTCCTTAGTTCGCACGATACTTCTTGACCGCCCCAGTTGCCCGTGTTTCAATTTCCCGCGACACCTACACTTCCTGGTAGTTTTGCTAAAGGATTTCTATTTTGTATTCTTATAGGAATTCCATCGTGACTCAGACTCTAGTACCAGTCTTCTTGCCACTCTGCATCCCTCTTACATTGGTTACGCTTCGATGTAAACGAAACCAATGAACTTTCCTTTCACTCACTTGCCAACTTTCGTCACTCAACTGTATCAAGTTTCCACGGAAAGACATTTGTGTCGCCCTATTGACACTCTTCATTTCTGGCAGTCAACAACTTTGTTGCGATCTCGTGCATAGGTTTTCTTCTGTTACTCCGAACTAAGCTAGTCCTGGTTCAACCGCTTGTACGTTATACACTTTTATGATTCCCCCTTAATGTTTTCTTGCTCCATGCTTTTTGCTCCACCGGTTCGCGTAAACACCCCTGTGGCTCAAAGTTTGTTTGTTGATTGCCAGTGAAACATCAGTCGGTTCGAGGCTGCTGTTATCAACCGAATGCGCATGATACCCATCGCTGTGAGAATGGTGTGGGATGGTTGCAAATGGTCTACCGGGTACAGGAATTGCGTCCAGCGCTAGACCAATTCCAAGCCGCCGAAACAGTACACAGCGACAACAAATATGGTCAAGAGAGCACTCTTTTGATAAAGATCCAACTGTCGTGTAGGGACTGGAGATTTTCGTCCCGATCCACCAAGCCATGTTGAACAGAGTCTGTGGTACTAAGCACGGGCCGCAGTTCCGTACTACAAGGGAGATTGAGGCTATTTGAAGAAGGTGCATAGGTTAGCCTCTCAAATGATGACTGGGCAAATGGAGGTAGCCTTGCAGGGCGTCTCTGAGATCCGGACCTATTCCCGAATAAAAAGCGGCGCGTTCGATGGTGTTTGATAGAAACCTTCAGGGCAACAAAGGGACGGTCAAGCATAAACTGAGGAGACCTTTTCTCTCCGATCCCAGGGAAGGGCACAAGGAAACACTGCATTAGTTCGCAAAGAAAACACCCAAAGCTCTAAATAATGGCTCATTAGTTATCAATTATATTGACACTCCGGTAAGATAATCGTCCGTAGGAGATCGTCAATAAAAGAAAACAAAAAACTTTCAGGAAAGCCGTAGACCGCTGCTGGGTGGCATTATGCTTCGATTTATTTAATGCGCTCTTGAGGTCAGCTATAGCTTACTCATTGCTCTTGCCTTTCTCTGTAAGGGCAGAAACTGCGCAACAATAACGCCGTTGAATAAAAAACTCATTACTCATTGTAGTGGGCCAAGGAAAAGCGCCTATAACAAAGCTAAGCATAATCTAACACTTCTGCACGTTCACCTTTGTCCACCCTTCGGGTGACTTTGTGTAGGAAGCCAAAGATTTCTGCTGAATACCTTCTGTTCCGCAGAAATCTTTGCTGGGCTCGGACTGTGCTGAGATCACCTCTAGTAAAGCTCAGCCAGTGGGACTTCCGAAAGAGGTGTTGAAACCAATTTCGACACAATTAATAACAAAGTCAATTCCAATAGCCAAGGTTCTATGTACAAGAAACCAAGCAGTTTCTCAATAACCGAACAGCGATAGTGTTCTGTTTGGGCACTCACCGTCCAAATTGAACAACGCTATAAAAACTGCAGCTTTATTACAGCAAAAGTTTAGAAATGGAAGATGAGATTACCGAATACGGTCACAGCAAGGTTCATGCTGGGAGATTCACTCTCGTGGCAAACGTAATAGTCCTGTTTGTGACAAAGATTTAAAGCAGTAGAAAAAACAATGTTGTTGGCAGCAACACATGGTTTTTTTAACTGGAGTACACCTCGAGCCCACCAATTTAGAGCGCATGGCCAACCCCCAGGTCAGTTTGGTTCACATTTTGGTTCCATTCAGTTCGCACAGCACTCCAAGTGGCTAGAGCCAGTCCTGTGTCCAGAGACTCAAGCTCGACCTTGGACGAGGATGAGCGATTGATGAATGCACTACAGCAACTGCACGCATCAGAAAGTGAACTTCTAACGGTAGGAGAAATTAACACTCCGGGAGAGGATTGGATAACAGACAGCGGTACGTCAAACGCAGAAGAGGAAGACTTCGTCGGCCGCAAGCTTCGCAGGGCTCCGGTTCAGCACATCAGGGGAAGCCTAGGTTATTAATCAGAGAGCGGCCTTTGCTCTTTGACCTTGTCGTCACGGGCATGAGGATGACTGATGGGTTAGATTTGCTGCCGCTTTTGGGCAAAAATGATCACGTCATCCCTCAGTCCCAGAGAGGGCAAAGAGCAGCAGCTCTTCAAGGCCATTGGTAGAAAAAGAACCGGAGTACGATACAAAGAGGATAGTAGGTCAGCCGCAAACATTCAGCTGAGAGAATAGAGTTTCTTTGAACTGGCAGTGGCCCAGTAAGTCAAATAAGACCGATAAACCTACAATAGATATCTTCAGTCAAAACTCTGCTTAAGAAAGGAGTGGGATTTGTTGTCCTGAGGGATGGGGGTAAAATATGTGATGATGAGCAAGGCGGAGTCGATAACTTGGGCTCACATTTTGAGAGTGCACACAGATGTGGTAGGGACAACAAACATCGACCGAAATGCAAGCGGTTGCTCCCATGGTTTTCAGCCAGCAAACTAGGGAATGGGACACAGCAAAATTACCAGAAGGACATGTTTAAACACCTACTGAGAGGCAGGTTTCTCTGTAGGACACAGCAAGAGTTTTCGGGGGCGAATCTGGTTTCTCGAACCTTAGTTCACTCTTAGACGGAGTCACTACCTAGCTGGGTGAGGGCGAGATGGTCGGAGTTCGTTACCTAGAATTTAGCAGGCCTTTTGACTCAGTCAACTTCCACTCGTTGATGAAGAAGCTCAAAACGTCTGGAATAGGAGGGTAAGCACACAAGCGGGTGGCGGCCCTCCCGACCAAAAGGGAGTGACATGTAACAGCAGGAATCTGCAGACCAAAAGCAGCAGAGATGACTAGCGGAATACCTCAAGAATAGACTTTGGGCCCACAATATTTTTACCTGAGCAGGTGACTCAGCAAGAGATTTATCACCTCCATGTTTAATTTCTGCAGACAGTGTAAAATTTGTAGTGTCAAGGGATTGTGATTGAGTAGAGAGGGGCCTGATGCAAGCGGTTATCTGGGAAAACAACTGGGATATACCCTTGCACGAAAGCAAGGGTAACCTTCTAACCAAAGCTTTAGTTGGAGTGACGGCGGCGGGGAAAAATTGACCATTCACAGTTCAGGCGACCCAGCCAACAAGGGATCTGGGTGTCAAAATGCTCATAGAATTTAAACGCTGAAATGTGAAAACTGGGTGCTCACAACGCGACTGATGAGCTTTCTCGGCTGTGCTGAGCACCTCCTTCCAGAAGGGCGGAACGTTTCATGCCCACGTACAGGGTACTAGTGAGTGCGCTTCCAGGACCCGGTGTACAGGTTTGGATATTTTTTTGAAAAAGGATGCATCCTGCGTAGAAAACGTTTGGCGACTAGCCGCTCGGATGGCTGAAAGAAAACAGGAAAATTTTTATGAACAAATACTGGAGGATATGGGGTCTGTCTCATTGGGGAGAGAAGACGCAGAGAAGACCCAACTGAAGCGTATAAATTCCTGAGGGGTTTGTTGGGCTTTAGTGTCGAGGATACGTTTGAATAGGCCGCTAAACAGAAAATGAGAGAAAACAGCACAAAATTGTGGAGGCTACTCTGAGAGCTAAAAGTGGGCACAAACGTTTCCAGCATTACAGTAAAGAGAATGTGGAATAGATTGACTGAACTAATAGTCTCCATACAAGGTATAGGGCATTTCAAAAGGATACTTGGGGTAAGGCGGGACGAGTTTTCTAGAGGTAGAATTCTGAGGTTTAGGGGGAAACTGTAATTTACTAAAGGCTCTTCCTTTATTCTATGTCCCTGCCTGCGGTCTGTGGTGGCCAGTGTGACGAAATGCTAGCATCACTGTTGTCCCTCGCCTGGATGTTGAGAAGAGTGCTTCTACTCCTTCATCTGATAGCCAAACCGAAAAAAACGGTCTTTTTCGTGTAAAAAGCTGGAGGGGACTAAACAGCCGCAGTACTGGGTGCGGACCACTGTTCATACCACTGGAGGGATTCTGTAGGCAAGATTGGCCCGGCCACTATCAGTTCAGTGATACCTGACCTAACCAGACCTCGTATAATTTTTTGCCACTGACTTGGGTCAGTCCCAATATATTATTCTCATCTTTTTTACAAAGGTTTCCTCTGATAAGGGAGTTTCAAAGCCCAGTTGAATAGCCCGAGTATCCCAAAGAACTTCGTACTAACTTCTGCCTAGTTCATTGCTGAAAACGACATTTTTCAGGCGGCTCCAATATTTGGCAGCAAAGATGTGGCCATCGTAGGATGATCCGGCATATCCCAAATACAAATGAGAATTTCCGAATTTTACCCTCGGGCCCAAGGTTTTGGCTGGTTCGAGGGGAAGCTCAGTTACCGGAGGGCCAATTGGCCGGCCAATTTTCCACGCTTGTGCATCTAGTGGGGCTTTTGCCACCAACCCTTGCCCTGGCAGTCAGGGCCGTCATATGCAGCCCACCGGAAGGGGCCCGTACGACAGATCACGGGAATCCATGTTGAGGAGGCTTGGCAAATCAGCTGAACATTGGCTGAAGCAACTGTTGTCCGGCATTGAGCTCGGTGACCATGGCACCCAAGCCGCTGATCGAGGGCAGGCACTCGCCTTACCTTATGTCTAGCACATAGTTGAGGGCCCCGCCGTAGACCTTGTTGGCAACATGGAGCATTTAGCTAAGCGGACGGAGGTGCTATCGTCTTAGGTTAGCCGCACTAAAGGCATCGCGATCAAACTTCTTATCTTGCAGAGCAAGCAATCCAAAAGGTTCGCGACAGAGTATTCCAGAGGCCCCGAAGTACGTTGGTACCACCGCAACCACGGTGGCAAAAAAATCACACACATCACTCTGAGTACCCAGGAAGCTCGTAAGCCAACTGGTGCAGGTGACAACCTTTTCAGGCTTTTCCCCTCATGGCCGCCATTTTTATAACCCACGGAATATCTGGAACACCATTCTTAGTCAGCACCACCGCACAGTTAGGCACTATCTAATTCGTTCCATGGGCCGCCTCAGTCAGTCAGACACGGAGTTTGTCGCAGCTGATGCGATATCTGTAAAGACTTACCGTAGGCTCTCACTCACACTGGGCCTCGGTTCATGCCGTGATATATAACGGGTGATTCCATTGCTGACCTTCCGCATTCCATCAATGGCGTTGACTTTCTTCAATATTTTGACTTCATTCTTGACTCTTCTCTCGGTCAAAACACCAGTTCTTATGGTCTGCGAGGTGTCACCCCACCAGCGCTACTGCAAAAAGCCGATAAAAGTTCACTGTGAAACATGTACTCGCTGCTGTTTCAATACGTGCATATATCACCGTCCAGTAATTAACAGCTAAAGCGCGGTGGTAACCCATCTCTCCTTGATGTACCTTTGCTTACTTTGCCTCTTTCTGCATCAGGTCCCACCACACATACTCCCGTCACTCTGCCAGCGATTTCAGAATGAAACATTCCGCCTTATTTCTCCCACTTGATGTGGCTCTTTAACTGAACTCAACACCCAATCGTGAAGTCACCCATTCTGCACCCACCCAGTCCCTCAGGTCAGTTTCCTTCATAATTTCACGCAGGATTTACTTTTCTGCTGTACTGATTGGTTACCCCAGGTCCAATCTTTACCTCGCTACCAAGCCCTCTCGCTCTTACGCGTTTCTTTTCTTTATCTCACCTTCCATGGCTTCATATTTTCTTAAGGGCCGACTGCAACGATGAGCACATGCCTCACTTTTGTTCCTCTTTCCGGTAATCGTTGATCCCTAGCTTGGCCATACCGGAACTTCGGTTCTCTATCTCGTTTCCTTTTCCAGTGTTCCTCAGTTCCGTTCAACCGTCTCCGGCCCTATACCGATTATCTCCCCGGCCGTTGCACCTGGATAATAATAATAACAATAGTAGTAATGGTTTATTTGAGGGACGCCCGAGATGCGATCAGGTTTTTACAAGCGATGAAATGGACAGAAAAAATTAGTAAAAAATTAAAAATTTGCACGACAAAAGTGGGATGAATAGACTCAAGAGAGAGATAAACGTATGATGAATGAATGCGCACCGAAGAAAAACGAGGAGAGTTTCAAAGAACCCAAGGGCGGATTAAAAAGGATGCCCGGTGGATTTGAGGTTCAAGGTCAGATGGAGAGTTTGACTGGTCCAAGTGAGGATATCTAAAAAATGACAGATATGTATGAAAAGGGCTAAAAATTTATGTAAGAAACAGAGGTAGCGGGAGACGGTGGAGAAAGAAGAGGGATCCATTGCCAGGGACTAGATAGTAATGAAACCTGGCTACACTGCAGTAAATGGTCAGTAGATAGGGCGCAAAACTCATGGCAGAACAGGCTGCTAGCATTGGAAGAAGTAAAAGGTGGTACAGATGTCAAAAATGATTTGGAGGGATTGGATATGGTAGACGAGAGGAGCAGATGTAAAAATAATAGAAGCATATCATGAGGGTCAGCGGGATGATAGCATGAGAAATGGCGGGCAAATGAAAGTGCAGGAAGCAGTGCAAATGTATATATACATAAGCATACATAGGTGTGTAAACATAAATGCTAGGGGCAGGAGCAAAGAGCAATAAAGCGCTGGGGGGGGGAAAGTATCAGTGACTGGGAGAGGTGGTTAGGGTTAGATCGAAATGTGTAGGACTGACTCGGGAAAATTCAGACGATTTTTTTTTTATGACGGGTCGACTTGGTGGTTCATCAGAGAGATAACGATAATCACTACATAAATACTTACCTGTCATTTAGATACTCATCTTCGCAAACCGTGTGTCTGTGACTATCGTGGCCACGCATCACAAAGTGATTTGTCGCCTAGTTCCCATTTCCATTTTGGTACATCACATTCCACCTTTCGGAAAGTAGACAGTGTGCGCAACGATTACGTGTTTACATCCAACCACTTCTTTCATCATCCCCTAGGCAACTGCTCTCTACAAATGAGTTCTTCACTGGGTACTTAACCGACTCGGCCGATATTTGGTCGCTGAACGTTGAAAGGGTAATCTTCGAAAGCTTTTTCTTGTTTTTTGCCCGCAAATTCATTCCTTTCTTCGTCTGATTTCCAATCCTAAGCCATGCCATGCTCCGCGGAGCGCTATAGCTGGTTCATGTCTCCCCTGGAAACTTCCCTTTTCTCAAGGTGAACAAAATTTCCGTCAATTCTGTTTGATTCTCTCGTTGCACAGTCCTTCTTTGTGTAATATTTGAGTAAGAGTCTACTACCTCCGACCAGCTCCACCCTGACTTGGCCAGGTTGGCCACCCGACCTTGAGTTAAACTTGCCGGGCGCCGCCTTAAAGAGTGAATCAAATACTCTCTCTCATGCAATATCGAGTGCACATACCTGATTCATCCTCTTGGAATGTGGACTCTACGTCCAACTGTACTGTTTGATTTTGCGTTGCAGCATGCCTCGGTGTTATCCAAAATAAACCGTTATCAATTATCAATTGTCAATCATCAATTAAGAAGACTGAAGAAGCACAGGAGGGAGGCCGGCTGTAAAGAGCAGATCATAAGCGGGGGAAGGTGAGGGGTAGGACCGAAGAGAACAGGTAAGAATGGGTCCAACTATTTGATCAGTGCAGGTGCTGCATGTGGTGACGGGCCAAAGGAATTAGGTAGTGGCAGATCAAACGATTTGGGACTGTAAGTTAACAACATGACGTAACGTTGTCTTTGCAATCGGAAAAAGCAGGCCAAACTGGAAGGCACACATAAAATGCCTGTGGCGAGCAAAATAAGGAACAGGAGATGAGAGCAATGACCGAGGGGGCACAAGTGGGACATGACCAATCAGATCATTCTACTACAGGTGGAACACAGGGGAAAATGAGAAGAAAAAAAGCAGGAAGCACCAGGACAGGCAAACCCGTAACAGAACAAAAGGCCCAAAAAAAGGATGCTCGACGGAGTTGGGGCAGTGGAACTGGGGAGCTGCTTGCCAGCAGTCAACTGAACGGGTCGATTGAGCAGGAGGATGCTAATCGGGGCACTGCCTAATGAGAAGAACCACAGGGGAATCGTTAAGCCAAGAAAGGAAATATATGGCAGTGGTGGCCAGATAATACATTCGCCTGCAAAAGAAGCAAAGTTAGGAGCGACGAATTCTAAAGTGAGGATTGGCCATGGGTGTGGGTGTGGCTGATGCAAAATGGCAATGGGCATGAGGAAAGAGAACAAGGATGGATTTAGCAGAAAAGGCAGGAACTGAGGTATAAGAATGCTATCAATGAGCATCATGATCATAGGGTGATACCAAGTAAAAAGACACTGGAAGCCGGCAATGACGGCAAGTGCAAAAAAGAAATATTGACTAGCTTCGGCTGAGAAGAGTGGGTACGGCGATGGTGACATCATGATGAGGGGCGATAGGAGCAAAAACAGAATGGGTAGGTGTGCGTACCGTGATAAAACTACAAAAATGGCATGGAGCAACAGATGATAAGAACCATAGGTGGGCTTACGGTAGCGGAACAAGGATGGGGATGATGCAAGTTTCAACCGACAGTACTGGATGGGGTAGTCCGAGAATAGTTGGAGCGGACGATGCATAACTGGTCCTAGTTGGTGGGACTGGCCGTGCGTGGAGAACTCAAACCGAAAAGCACCTCGTGAAGTGAACACTGGGAGAGTGATCCACAAACCTACTTGCACTCCCACATCGTTGCAGACGGCCTGCACGTCCGATGAGCGCCGACCAAAGCGGTGGATCTGACCGGGCCCCGCACCGTTGGGAGTGGCACGAGTGGTCATTGCTAACTGTACGGGGCGGAGGTCAAAGAGACCGCGATAGGGCTGCGTGACACAGGATCAGTCAGTCAGGTTGTGAGACCATGGACAGCAGAGCCAACGGGAACAGCGAGCTACAGACGATCGTATAGCAATATTATCCAGGTGCACCTGCCAGGGAGGTAGTCAGTATGGTGCCTGAAGTGGTTGGCCGTCATCGAGGGTCACTGGGAAGGGAAATGGAGTAGAGAAGCGCAGTCTGGGTGTGCCTCAGCTGAGGAGCAACGGAAACCGAGGGAGAAAAAAAATGGTGGATAACAGATTAATGTGGGTGAGCAACAGAGTTATCTTACGGAGGCAGGAGATAAGTTTGCTGCGGATCAGGGACGGCAATGGCCATAGTTCGTAGCATTGAAGAGAGAAGAAGTGTCGGGAAAAGAGCATACCTATTAGCCTGTGGCACAGAGCCAGTAGGATTACGGTGTTAGGGCTCTTTCAAAGCCCAGATTGATGGAGATGAGCTCATTGGTGAGCAGCATAGCACCGGGAGCTGTTAAGTATAACACAAGTGCGCGTCTCAAAGCGAACAGTGAGGAGGCACTGCGTAAACTAAAGGGAAGCTTATTCCAGATTTTGGAATAGGCTGACAGAAAGGATCGGGAGTTCAGACTGAGAATAATTTGAGGGACATGGAGATGGAGGGCACGATATCGGACCAAATAGGAGTAGGGAGCAGCGAATAAGGTAGGAAATGAGGTGAAGCCCTGGTTGTGGACTTGCTTAAAGAGGAAGACTAGGTTGAGCCCCATGCGACGAATCCACAGAGGCTCAATTTGTAGGGGCTCACAGCGCTGGCGTTACGTGAGTGCTACGGACACTCCCAACAGCGTTTTGGTGAGAGTACGATGTACTTTCTCAAAAGATACAATAGAGGAACGTGGCCAGGGGCTGGAGGTAATCGGGCAACATTCCAGGAGCGATCTTACATGTGAGGGATACATGGAGAGGCGACTGGCTGGTAGTAAAAAACATCGGTGAGTCAGGCCTAGGGTTTGCTTAGCTTTAGCGATTTGGAACGATGCCTGTTTTGAGAAGTTAAAGAAACAAGAGTACAGTACGCCAAGATCGATAACCAAAGGGTGTATGGGGGCGAGTAGACCGTCCGGACAAATTTGGCTGGGCGGCCCAGTGCACTGGTACGGTAGGAGGAAACTTGTCTTCGCAGATAATCTCATGAACCTCTAGGTGCACCAGGTTTGGAGAGGGCGTAAGTCAGCGACATGCTGCACAGGGCTACAGATAGGTCATTAGAGAGGAAGTGGTACACTGTTTTTACATCGTCGGCGAAGAGGAAAAGGGCTCAGTGGCGAATAGAAGAGAAAATGTCATTGATAATTATGCTGTGGGGCCTTCGACCACTCGCTATTCCCCTTGGCTCCCTTGTCCAAGTTCTTACAACCTGACTGATTGATCCTGGGTCGTATACCCTTATCGTGTTTGCTCTGCCCCTGTTTAATCATAAATGACCGCTCACACCAATCTCAACGGTGCGGGGCTTGGTCACATCCCCTTCTTTGGCCAGCGCGAATTGGGCGTGCAGGCCGTCTGCAACGACGTGAGAGTGCAATTAGGCTTGTGGATCACTCCTACAGTGTTCACTTCACGAGGAGTTTTTCAGGTTGGGTGCCCAGTGCACCGTCAGCCCCACCCACTAACACCGGCTGCGGATTGCACGCTCTAACTCTGCTCGCCCTAACGCATCCATCCCTGTCGGTTGCAGATCACATGTTTCTACCATTCTTCTCCCGCCACGGTTCGCTCATCTATCGTTCTTGTCAGCAGTCTCATCACTTTTCATTTTGGTCGTTTTACCACGGTATGCACACCTATCTGCTCTGTCCTTTTTCCTATCGTTCCTCACCATGACAGCTCAAACTGCATGATGTCACTTTAGCTCCATCCTCTTAACTGTGCCCAAGTCCGAGATATTTCCTTTTCCACCCACTTCACACTTGCAGGCTCCCGATCTCTATTCACTTGGAACCTCCCTAGACTCATGAAGCTGGTTGATTGCACACCTCACCAGCTAACATTTTGCCGCATCCTTTTTTATCCTTTCATCATATACCTCCAACCCTTGCGCACCAGTCACATCCTTAACCACTACCAATCACCGTATAAGAACTCGCCGTCCCAGCCATTACATTGTTTACAGCCAGATTTGTTATCCTTTCACCACCACCACATTTTCCGTGCCCGACTCGACAACTCTTCCGCGGACCTTCCTCTCAGGCAATGCCCCGACTGGCGACTTCTGGCTTAGTCCATTTTCAAAATCTCCTGGAGGCAAGCAGCTCTCCAGTTCCACCCTCCCAACTCTGATGAGCACATAATTCTCGTGCATTCTGTTTCGTCAAAGGTTTGCATTTCTGCGACCACTCTGTTCTTTTATTCGCTCCGCGTTCTCTAGTCACTTTCACAGACACCTTCTTCTTGCTGCATAACGTACTTCCATTTATTACAGCTTCATTCATTTTCGACCGTCACCACATGTCATACCTGCAATAATCAGATTGCGAGGTTTACTGCTACCTGTTTTCTTCCATCCCTTCCCTTGTATCCCCTCGTTTATCAAATTCTGCTCACAGCCTTCATTTCAGTGCCTCCGAAGTCACTTAGCTCTCTCTGCTGCTCCCCCATATTCAAATTTCGTAAATAAATTAGTCAGGACTTGTCCAAGTTAATCCTATGCTATTCAATCTAACCCTGTCTGTCTCTTCCAAGCTCTGATACTTTCGTGTTCTATCACTTCACTGCCTTCTGTCTCTGCCCTTCTTATATATATATATATATATATATATATATATATATAACTTCTTCTGCATCCCCATTTTCTTTGCCGGCCAGTTCTCCCGCAACCATCCCTCTGCTTCTCACGATATCCTTCGATTTCGTCCATATATATGCCTCACATTTACCGTATCTCGGCCCTCTCAAGCCATTGTGGCCTTCAGACCCACTCTTCCCGTCATGCATTGATCGCTTCTTTTAGGACTGACACCGTCCTTTTACTGCAATTTTGCATAATTCACTGCTATATAATCCCCCGCCACACTACCCAACATTTTCTTCTCTTCTTCGTTTTCTTCGTTTTCTTTTTTTTCTGTTCACCATTTCTCGTTGCCACAGTTTTTCATGCCGATTTTCAGTTCTCCTCATGTAAAACTTCTAGGTTCCAATCTCTCAACATGGCTCAGCTAGTTCCGCCATTTGACCTTGACTTTCAAATCCACCGGGCATATATTTGGACCCACCCTCGGGTTCATTTAAACTCCCTCCAATATTCCTCGGCGTGCATACTTTTATCTCCCCGTCATCTCCTCTCTAAGTCCACCTACCACACCCTTGTTGTGCGTATTTTTAAATTTTCCACGAAGTTTTTTATTCCTTATTTTTCGCTTGTAAAAGTTTGATCATATGTAGGGAGTGCTTCGGGCGTCTCTAAAATAAACCAATAATAATTAGTAATTTTATTAATAATAACACTCAGGAGGGAAGGCACTGCCATGGAATTTGCCAGAAAAGGAGAGTCTATTACAAAATCCACTTCACCTGAAAACATAGAATTCACTCCCGACAAACCCCCGCTGCACAGGGCGGCCCCTAGATCGATAGCCGGCATTCGAGTATTACCACCATCTCCTGAGTTGGTGCCACCTGAGCCCCTTATCAGTCCACAACCGTCTGTCACTCGTCACCACTCCCTCTGACCAGTACACCAGCGTAAGACGTGGACCTGTGTTTGTCTCGCTCGCCTCAAACACCACAAAGTCCCCATAAAGGGCCCCATATTGCATCTCAGTCTCCACTGCTGTCTACTTACAGCAGGGTAATACAACTCCTCCCGGCCAGCAGCCACTCATGTCCCGTCCCAGTTGCTCAGCTAGCCAAGGAGCCGCTAGGTTCCAACACGTCACCCAGTACCGTCCATCCAGCTACTAAACTGCCTGCGAGTGCTTCGGCCACTCCGTCATCCTCTATATCTGTGGCCCCCAACGGCCAAAACCTCCACTTCGCTGACATCATCAAGCCCGCAGCTAATCTGTCGCACCCCAATCCAACCGGTCTATTACCCATCCACGTCTTCCATCAATGGCCTACCTGCAGGGTAACGTCGCTCACCCTGGCGCTGGCCCTCCGGCGCGTCTACTCGGTCCTACAAAGATCCTCGCATGCCACTGCTAAGTGCTGCTTCCACCTACTCAGACTCTGCCGCTATCATGTCTACAGAGGCAATACCACATCACAAATTTTCCTCCAAATCTACCGTTTCCACTGTTAGCTCCAATAAAACCGAATTACTTAGGAAGAGTTACCAGCATAGTTTCCCAACAGAACCAATGTCATTCTGCTATATAAACTCGTGAAAGGCGAAGTGTTTTCTGTTGTCCATTCACATTTTATTGTCTGAAATGTATACTCGCTGCGGGGCTGCAATTCGCTTCTATCAGTATCACCATCGGGGCTAAACTTCAGGTCTAGTTTCTTCTTCACCCGCTATAGCCAAGTACGGACTGAACTCCCAATTGAAATACATATTTTTTTCAAATCCCCTCTCTTTTAAGCGGGCATTAAACACACTCCTTTCTCATGCGACCAAACTGACAAATGAAGGCATTTCTATAGACGACTAGTTTGAAAGGGCATTCGACTATGAAGCTCACATGACACCTCTACCAGATCAACCATCTTGTTCTCACTAGACCACACGGTCCACAAGGTTTGCAATCCCATTCATAAGCTGGACAACACTTTACTTGTCTTAGCCAACGACCAAGTAAAATTTCATATTTTTACATCATTCACGTGTCATTAAGTGTCATTGCAACCTAACCTACGATATCCCATTAGTATCCTTGGTGATAATTCCTAACAGCTGCTCGCCGACAGTTTACTGCTTACCACGCTACCCCCAACTCCTGACTCATTCAGATCCAGAAGCGTGTAGCAACAGAGCTTAACCCCCTCAAATCCTGCACTATTTTGACCTGTTATTAGAACTCAGATCAGAATAAGGTACAGGTACCATTGGCCGTCCAAATGGAACTTTATCCTTGCCCCATTTATATAAACCCAACCTATTCGCTATAAATGGCCACCATTTATTGTCAAACCCGCAATGTTCTACTATGATTGGACACTATCAAACCAATAATGTTTAGTCACCAAAATGAACAACGATCCGTTGGCCGTCTTGATGTATTGCTACAGGTTGTGCTGACAGCAGCTGACTCAAGTATAAACCGAAAGTAGTCGGACTCCGGCCCTGACCGAAGCAAGCGGTCAACAATGCTTTCTTCGATTGTGTTGACCCGTTCCGTGTGTCGATTGCCCCTCAACCCCTCTCTTCCGCGGCTAAAGACAGCGACACCGCCGATAGGAAAGCGGCAAAAATTCTGTGTTTGTTTTATTCCACGGGGAAAAACAACCAACCCTGGGGGTGGCTGACTTCACGGGTCAAGCTTAAAGATTGGCGGGCCAAGGAGGAATAGAAAGCACGCCCTATGGGGTGAGCAAGTTCCCCGCTGCTCAGAAAGGAACACCCAAAAAAACATCAAAGTGCCACGAATACTTTTGGGTGCGAACGTATCGAATTCATGGCTGAGGCCCCTCCAATAAGGGAAGAATTCCCTTTTGCATCCACGACCCGATAGTGCTTGTGTGACGTCCCTCAAAACAAATGAGCTCACGAGCCAAGCCCCCAGTTCTTCTATCTGACTTTGGGCGGAGTGGAGGAGTGCCGATTGTGCTCTCCACATAGAAGCCGACCCCACATCTCGCAGTTTAAACCCTCTGAGGCTTCTAACTCACTTTGCGGTCAGCTCGCTAACGCCGAATTTCATTGTCTATGCACACTTTCCAAAGTTCAATCATGTGAAGTCAGCTGCGTTCATAGTCCTTACCGATACATGGACCGACTGACATCAGCACCTGTTAACACTCAAGAATAATGTGTGAGCTAACCTTTCTAAAGACAACCCTGGATACTCACTGGTGAGAAGCTTGCGACAAAAAAGTAGTTGCTGCTCTTCTGGGTTTCCGTGCGCCTGTGCCATTTTCCCAAAGTGCAAATGACGTGCCTTGAGCCGTTTCGCACGAGTTTGAATGGTGTTATAAGGAGCTAAACGATCCATATGAGCTTATTCACCTCCCACTCCAAGTTTCAACCACATCCCATGCTTTTATAAACACGCTCGGGGTGTATGTTGACATCAGCTACAAAACAGCCGGGCCTACGACTCTTATCCCACTGCTCTGGACAACAAGTCGATACATCAGACGACATACGAGTCCCCTAGCACCAAATATATGTACGTGAATATGAACGTATATATAAATATACAAATGAGAAAGCAGGAAAAACCGCCGGTATTTTTCTCTCATACCCAGTTATATTTCCTTTTTTGTAAGGAAGGGGTGTCTGCTATGCACTAGCATCTAACCCAATCCGTATGCCAAGACCCAACACCAATCTGCAACATTAGACCCGTAAATACCCCACGATAGGAAGCGCCGTATATCCAGTGGACTTTTTGAGCTAACTTGCCATTTGGGTTCTTAGCGTTTCCGAGCTGTTTCCCCGAGTAGCTCTCGGGCACAATATCACTAATGTAGCTTCACGGCTTTATTAGCCCCGATCGATAAGATTTCCCGGTATACTGATGGATTGGTAATGAGTAACTAGGCCCAATATTGCAGGCTCAGTTGGTTTTTACAGATGCCTAGTCAAAACACCTATGATTTCCCATGTCCCCAACATCAGTATGCCTCATCTCCGACCTCCACACTTCTACCTGTTATCTAGCTCAAACTAACCCCGACTGGAAGACCTTCCAGACTGCATCCCCCCATTTTTCAATTTCAGAACTGCCCGGTTATCATGCTGCTTGGCTGTAATACGTCGCGCAGATAGCTTATCTCCTTCTCTGCACGTGTACAATCGCGCCCACGGCCGGCTGCCTCGAATACGATCTGGTTACTACGTCTCATCATCTCGAAGTCCTGATATTGCCGCATATGCCTTGCTGAGGCTTGCTGGGAACTTCTTACTACAAGACTTCACAAATGTTGAAGCTACTCAAACCACCATGCGAAGGCCCCTAATTACATAACGGAGGGTCAAGATTCGGTAATGCCCTCCTTATTCCCATAATGAAAAAGCGAGGACAAACCATGGTAAACCCTTACCCAAAAAGCCCAAAAGAGACACACGAAAAAATAGTATGTTTTTATTTTTTCAGCGCAATCCAGCTTAATGCACGGGTTTTCACCCTCATTTTTGGCTTCATTTTGTCCCTTGTGGGCATGGTATTCTGCTTGCCGATTATTCCTTCTTTGATTCCCACCCTTTTTCCTCCGGCTGCAAAATCCCAGAATTAGATAATGCTTGGTACTTCTCATAAAAATTATCTCATCTTTCCAGGGAGTACTATTCATTTTCATATCCACGACTTTATGAAAATTCGTATTCCCCTGCGAACCTTCACCACCAGTCACCATTTTAGGTGAACTTGAGCAGGCATCACTGGCCACGTTTTGCATCGTCCTTGTGAATATTGTATTTTTTGCCTCGTAAGACAAAGTCCGTCGCAACATTTTTACACCCGGTTGATTACTTACCATTGCTCCCATTATCTCGGAATTGAATAGTATTTACCACTTTTTCCGTTATCCCCATATTTTATTCACACTCTACCAGCCTTATAGCTCTGTTGCTATAATGTGCGACTTTCCCCTAAAACATTTTGGATTTGTTATCTTATTGAGTAATATTGTGATCTCGATCATGCTTTCACGTATGCCTCTCGACCACGGTAGAGAAATATATCATTAGTGATATTATAACTGGCTGCAGGGTTTTTCATTTGCAAACATTTTTTTGCGCGTACAGTCAGATCTAAGTTAATCCTAGTGACACATCAAAGACAACTGTGGTCACTTCGGTTGGCCTACATGAGCTTCCCACGCAACGAGTCACAAACAACCGGCTATTAGTAGATCGGGTCTGTCAAGGTCTGTCAAGGGTAACTGCCTACTTACTTGGCATCGTTGTTGTTAGCTCGACCTCTGGCGATCATTCTTTGCCCTTACGAACACTCTTAAACCTTTGTATCAAAGTCGGGTGAAAATCAACTTTGAGAAATATTCTTTTGGTCAACAGAGTGTTATTTTCCTTGGTCCCGCGATATCAGCCCCAAGCATTTCCCACAAAAGGTAAGTTGAATGCGGCTCTCGACTACGCCAAAATTTATCCTCCAAAAGCGCCAAGGATTCGATGGTTTGGTCAACTTACGCCGGCTTCTCACTTCTAAATTTGCCTAACTGATGCAACCTCTAACGGACTTACTACGCGGTAGGGCTAGAATACCTGAATTTCCCGAGAATGCCCGTTACTCCTTCAATGAACTGAAGCAGGCTATCTCTAACATGGCCGCCGTCGCACCTCACCTACCTAACGCTCTATGGTACTATCGACCGGCATCCCAGTCCAACCCATTGGCGCTGTTTTACAGCAACAAGTACATGACACCTGGTAACTTTTAGCAATCCTCTCTAGACATCAGCAACAGGCTGAATCTAGGTGTATTGCATTCGGCAAGTAACCCCTCGCAGCTAACTTGGCTATCAGTCATATTCAGCTCCTGCTGGAAAGCGGACAATTCACCTTCTTCAGGACCACAAGCCATTCATTTTGGCCGTGCTGTCAACTACTGGTCGGTACTCCTCCAGGGAATCTCGTCATCCAGACTATACAACTCAGTTCACAGGAGATACGCGACACATCTCAAGTGTGCTTAACCCCGTGACTGACGCACTTTCTCGCATCCGTCTCAGTGAACTAGCCGGCGGAAAGGACTTGGCAGCCGCTGCCTTGGCCCAGGCACATGACTGACAAGTAGGGCAACTTCGCCATGGCAACTCTCTCCAACTGGAACTGGTGCTACTCACTTCAGAGGGGGGCACGGTGTAACAACCGGTCGTGGAAAATCCCCTTTTTTCCCTCGCGATTCAGTGTTTTCCTAACATCACTCATTTGTCTACATTATTGACTTGTCTTTACGAACTGGTTGTTTCTAGGACCAATTGTTGTTTGTCCTTGCCCAGAGCGCTACTTTGGCACATCCTTGTTCAGGACCTGCGTGACGCAAATGCTGTTTGCTCAAATGCTGCTATTCGGTTTCTCGTTGTTGAGTCCTTGTGGTCGTATTATTGGGGTTTGTATTATTTTGAAGTCATTGTTCATGTAATAATCTAGTATCGTAGAATATCGCGGATAATCGTCTTTTGATTTCGGGATCCGTCGCGAATTTGGCTACGCATTGCTCAAACTTTCGTTACCATACTCTATAGATCAATTTGAAACGAGGAAAAAAACGCAAAATGCCACGAAAAGGATCGAAAATATTGGAAGCCGGACAGGAAGTAACACGGCAAGTCTCTGGGGAGGTTTTGGGTACATTCGATTCTTTAGCTGATGTTAGATCGCCTAGTCCTATCAGTGCTAGTTCATGTGTTAATGAGAGCAATATTGATCGTAAGGATGTCGATTTATATAAGCTGAGAAAACTAGAACTAGAGCAACAGTTACTATCGGCTAGACTACAGGCGCAGGAAGCAGGGAAGTGTACACAGAAACAGCGAGAGCATGGGACCAGTGACTCCGACACTTCCGATATATTAGGGTGCAATAAGGTAGGGAACCCCACGCCGGTCGCCGACTACAAACCACCATCGATCGATCTGCCTAGAGTGAAACTAACGGTTTTCGATGGGCAAGCTGAGCAATACTGCAAGTTTGTCAAGCAGTTTGAGGCGTTCGTTGAAAATAAGGTAACCGACCCTGGGCAAAGGCTTCTCCACCTTACTCACTACTGCCGAGGCCGAGCGCGAGAAGCTATCGACGGGTGTACCATGCTCGACCCGGAACAAGGCTACACAACAGCAAGGAAGATTCTAAGGGGCCTGTTTGGCCAACCGTTCAAAGTAGCCCGTAACCTAATAGAGGGCATGATGGTAGAGGCAATGAGAACCAAGGGCGATGTCTACACAATGGCCCACCTGGTGATTAAGATGCAGAACTGCTCAATAGCCCTCCACCATTTAGGTTACAGGGCTGGCCTAGACGTCATGCACACTTTAGAAAACATAGTCCGTCAACTTTCTCCCGAACTACAGGGTCGGTGGGCGGAAGAAGCAGAATGGATAAGCCAAAGCGACAGGGAAGCTAGCTTCTAAGACCTGACCGAATACCTGGACAGGCAAACGAAGAGAGCTGACAGCAGGTTCGACCGACTCATCCGAGACAGCAACCGGGAAAGCAAGCCTAGCACTAGCCAAACTCAAGTCCCCGCACGAGAATATCGAAAATACCAACCTTGGACCAATACACATGCCATTTCACGCGATGCTACGGCGCAACCCAACTGCAGATCCTGTGGTACTAGCCATGACCTACCAGAATGCCCCAAGTTCGGCAACGCCACAATAGATGAACGGTGGTAAATGGCGAGGTTACAGGAGCGTGTTTTACTTGTCTCAACACCACTCACCGGGCGGCAGCCTGTAGGACAAGGAACCGATGTGGTTACGAGGGCTGTACGGGCAGACACCATGGGCTGCTGCATCAGGCGAGAGTAACCTTACCCGAGACGAGTACAAAACCCAGTGTTATTTGTTCAACGTCACGATCTGCCAAAAAACCAGTACGTTCTGGCGTAGTTGTCGTGGGAGTGGTGACCCCAACAGAACTGCTCAATAGCCCTCGACCATTTAGGCTACGGGGCTGACCTAGATGCAATTCACACCTTGGAGGGCATAGTTCGTCGCCTATTTTTCGAACTACAGGGTCGGTGGGCGGAAGAAGCAGAACGGACAAACAAGCCCAGTACTAGCCAAGCTCAAATTCCTGCACGGGAACATCCAAAATACAAACCTTGGACCAATGCGCACGCCATTTTACGCGATGCTACGGCGCAACCCAATTGCAGATCCTGTGGTGCTAGCCATGGACTACCAGAATGCCCCAAGTTCAGCAACGCCACAATAGACAAACGGTGGGGAATGGCGAGGATTGCAGGAGCGTGTTTTATTTGTCACAACACCACTCACCGGGCGGCAGCCTGTAGGACAAGGAACCGATGTGGTTACGAGGACTGTACGGGCAGACGCCATCGATTGCTGCACCAGGCAAGAGTTACCTTACCCGAGGCGAGTACCAAACCCAGTGTTGTTTGTTCAACGTCACGATCTGCCAAAAAACCAGTACGTTTAGGCGTAGTCGCCGTGGGAGTAGTGACCCCAACAGGAGTGGCCAAAGCGTTGGCCTTCATAGATAGTGGCTCGGATACCACGCTATTAGGAAAGGAGTTCGCAGAGAGATATGGGATTAGAGGGAATCAATCCTCCTTAGCAGTAAGCACGGTGAGTGGCACTGAAGTCATCCAGTCGACCAAACTGCACTTACAACTCGCTTCCTTGGTCGGCAACGATAGGGCAGAAACCCTAGAAGCAGTCACTATAAAGGACCTGCCGATGAGAGCACCTCGGTCAGTGCAATCGATACTGACTCTATGGCCGAATCTAGACGGGATTACGATCGAGGAGTGGCAGGGTAACAAAATTGACCTTCTGATCGGCTGCGATATACCGGAAGCGCATTGGGTCCTGGACCAAAGGATAGGAAGCCGCAAAGCACCCTGTGCAGTACGCACCATATTCGGTTGGACTTTATATGGTAGTACAGATGGAAGATGCGGCAAACAAACCAACTACATTTCGGTTGAAACGACGAACATCGAACAGGCATTCCAACAATTGTATAACATCGAATTTGCCGACCTGGCCATGGACAGAGATGCTCCATCACGAGAGGATAGGTTGGCTTTGAAAATGGTGGCCGAGAACGTCAAGTACGCAAAGGGTCGTTTCGAGGTTCCTGTCCTGTGGAGATCCAACATGAAACCCATGCCAAACAGCCGAGAAATGGCTTTGAAAATATTAGGCTTCCTCAAAACCAGGCTGCTCCGGGAACCACAATTAAAGATAGAATACACGCGAGCCATGCAACATAACATCGACTTGGGTTACATGGAAAGAGTGGATACAGCGGTTACCAGCGCAAATTTGAGGTGGTACCTACCCCATCACCCGGTCGTGAACCCAAAGAAACCGGGGAAGATCAGAGTGGTTTTTGACTGTGCCGCGAAAATTCAGGGTGTGTCACTGAACGACCATATACTACAGGGCTCAGACTGGACAACGCCGCTGGCCGAGGTTTTATGTCGTTTCCGGTTAGGAAAAGTAGCCGTCTCTGCGGACATACGCGAAATGTTTCTACAATTGAAGATGCCCGTTAAAGATAGGGACACCTTTCGTCTTCTCTGGTGGCCTGAGAATGACACAAATCGCGCACCTGACGAGTACAGGCTGACCGTTCATCACTTTGGGACGGTTTCATCCCCCTTTTGTGCTAATTTTGCCCTCCGTGAAACCCTCAAGCGTTTCAATGGCATCAGCAGCTTGTTAGGAAGGGCAATGAACCATTTCTACGTGGATGATTTTCTGTGCTCCTTTGCAGATCCAAATGTTGCTATTCTTTATATGACCGAATTGATCGCCACTCTAAATGCCGGAGGATTCAACCTCACTAAATGGACTTCGAACAACCAAGAGGTGCTCAATGTTAAACCGAAGTCCGAGAAAACGGAGTGTAAGAAGGAGCTTTTGGGATCCTCTTCACAAACGGAGCGCAAGCTTGGGCCTCAGTGGAAACCCAGAGGGGACGAATTCACCTTCACTCTAGACCTACCCAGACGACCAGTCACACGGCCATGGATCCTATCAGCATTCTCAAGCCTCTATGACTCCCTAGGTTTTGTTTCGCCATGGTTGTTACCGGGAAAGTGCTTGCTGCAATCGCTGTGCCAAAGAGGGACGGGTTGGGACGAACCTCTCCAGGATGACGACGATAAGCGATGGCGCGACTGGCTGCACAGCCTGCAGCAACTTGGCGAGATCAAAATACAAAGATGCTAAACAGAAATCAAGTGCACAAACGACGCCCAACTCCACTTATTCTCCGATGCATCAGAAATAGGCTACGGGATAGTTGCTTACAGCTGCTGGGTGGACGAAAATGGTGGGCGGCACAGCCAGATGCTATTCGCAAAGGCGGGAGTGGCTCCATTGAAAACGGTGTCGGTTCCAAGGCTGAAACTGACGGCAGCAGTACTGGCCGGGAAAGCCGCGATGCTGATTAGGAGATTCTTCCACCGGATAGACTGGGAAACAAACTTTTGGACGGATTCAGCCACGGTACTTCATTATATAAACAACACCACTACTCGTTTTAACACTTTCGTGGCCAACATAATCACTATAATCCACGAGTCGACTAAAACCGATGAACGGCACTATGTACAACCCGCCAGTAACCCGGCTGACTTCTGCTCCGGGAGCCTGAAAACACTAGAGAGTTTGGCAACGTGGACAATGGGACCGGACTTCCTAACGGCAACTAAAGAGATGTGGCCAACTGGACAAAAACGTTGAGAGCCGTGGTCCGGTGGACACGATAAAAAATACTCTTATTGATTATGAAAGGCACAAGACCACAAACCACATTGAACTTGGGGACGATACTACCGGGCGAGCTGAATCAAGCCGAACTCGACGTTCTACGCCTACTGCAACTACACGCCTTCTCATTCGAGGCCCGAGAGCTAGTCAGGACGGATGATAACACCAAAGGGAGCAGGCTGTTGCGCAGCAGTATCCGAAGACTAAACCCCATGCCAACCAACGGACCACTGAGAGTTGGAGGGCAGCTGACGAATTCAAATCTAGAGTACGAAGCAAAACACCCCATAATAATCCCCGGTGACCACCATATTACGAGATGCCTGATGGATCACGTAGATCGGGAAGAGGGACACGCAAGCCTGAATCACTTATTGAACAATATACGTCAACGATTTCGGGTGACAGAGGGACCAGCGACGGCCAAGCGAGTAATAGGCAACTGCATTACTTGTCGTCGCCGGAGAGCGGTACCAGGCCAAAAAATGATGGCCCCCTTCCAGCAGTAAGAGTCCAGCCGGGATGGTGCTCTTCGTGGAAATCGGCGTCGACTGCTTTGGCCCGTTACTCGTACGACATCAGAGGAGCACCCAAAAGGGGTACGGCTGCCTGATAACATGTTTACAATCCAGAGCGGTCCACCTCGAAGTAGTGCATAACATGACAACCTATTCATTCCTAATGGCCCTTCAGAGGTTCATCGCGAGGCGGGGCTTCCCAAAGAATATATACTCCGACAATGGCTCGAACTTCGTTGGGGCTCATAAAGAGTTAGAGAAATGGTGGAGCCGCTTGGACACCGCCAAAATACAAAACCGGACCGCAGAAAAGAGGATAGAATGGCACTTCAATCCATCTTATGCCAGTCATCTTGGTGGCGTTTGGGAAAGGCCGATACGATCAACAAGGAAAATACTCACAGCCCTGGCCTCACAACAAACCCTCGATGACGAGACGCTGGCTACTTTACTAACAGAAGTAGAAAGTATATTGAACAACAGACCCCTTGTGCCGATCGTCCCAGTCCAGGAAGGCGAACCGGCACTCACCCCCAACGATTTATTATTACTCCGCTCAAACGCGGGCGTAACCACCCCGAAAACCCTGCATAAAACGTACGTTCTTGGATGGAAACAAGTGAACCACCTAACACAGGCTTTCTGGAAACGATGGAAGAGGGAGTATCTACCGACACTGCAGCCTCGGCAAAAGTGGATCTCCAAACAGAGGTCGTTCAGACGTGGCGACGTGGTCATCCTCGCGGAGAGCCACCTACATAAAGACGATTGGCTGTTTAGAGTGATCAAGGATTGTCGTTCAGAAATCGATGGTCTTGTGCGCACGGTGGTGGTGAGGACGAACAAAGGAGACGTATTGCGAGATATACGTAAAATATGTCTACTTGAAGGTGACAGCGACGCGGGCTAGGCCGACGCTACCGACCACGCCACACCCATGTCTGCTGATACCAGATGAAGCCGAATTCATTTATTTATCCCTCATGTATTCCTCTGTAGGACATAACCCCCCATAACATCTTTGAAGTATATTTGTGTTTAATTTCATACAGCATTTACGATGTACTATGGAGCTAATTGTCCAAACCTTAGCTCACCACACGACATGACACTGCATGTAGAAGTAACGGGGTTTAGGTCACGCACACATGTCTACATTTTACTCGTTTTTGGCCGCACAGCCTTTTGTTGACAGTCCAGAAAGTCCTCCTTTGACGTGCAGTCATACCTGTGATTCCATTGTACACCCCGGCACGTACACACATACACACATACACACTCAATCAAGCACATACATCCAGTACAGGACGGCCTCTTACAAGGACAGCATCTATGCGCCCCCTTCACGCCCGCCATCGGTCATTTGCTCTTGTGGAGGATGTGGACTAGCTGTTACGAACGTTTGAGCAATGCGTAGCCAAATTCGCAACGGATCCCGAAATCAGAAGGCGATTATCCGTGATAATTCTACGATACTAGATTATTAAAATAAACAATGACGTAAACAATATACAAACCTCAATAATACGATCACAAAGTCTCAACAACGAGAAACCGAATAGCAGCGTGTGAGCAGACAGCACGTGCGTCACGCAGGTCCTGAACAAGGATGTGCCAAAATAGCGCTCTGGGCGCGAACAAACAACAATTGGTCCAGAAAAACAACCAGTTCGTAAAGACAAGTCAATAGTGTATGGAAATGAGTGATGTTGGGAAAAAACACTGAATCGCGAGGGAAAAAAGGGGATTTTCCACGACCGGCTGTTACACCGCCCACCAAAATCCTCCTGGATCCTTAGCAGAGTCAAAGGTTCGGTATAAAGGTACTGATTCTTCCTACCTGCCTAGGCCCTGCTGTCAGTGCGCGCGTCTAATGCTCGTCGTCGACGTTCTACTACTGGTCGCACCTAACCCGTTGGCTACATAGACGTGAGGCTAGTCTACATCTTCCACAAGACCAAATGACCGATGGCGGGCGTGAATGGTCACATAGACGTTGTCCTCGTAAGGGGCCGTCCGGTCCTGGATGTACGCGCTTGAGTGTGTGTGTGTGTGTGTGCGTGCGTGTGTGTGTGTGCCGGGGTTACAATGAAATCACAGGTATGACTACACATCAAAGGAGGACTTTCTGCAATGTCAACAGAAGACCGCGTGGCAAGAAAACGAGTAAATGTAGCATGCATGTGTGACCTGAGCTCCGCTACTTCCACATATGCAAGGGGCATTCGGTAGCGTCAACAAAAGGCGAACAAAGAACACTGTCACATGTATTATGGGTTTACGGGAAGTAGAGTGCGTCGTGCATGCGCGTATGTATCGGGATGTATAATGGAATCGCACTCATCACCTATCGGAAAGAACCTTCTGTAATGTCAACGAAAGGACCGCGAGCACCTTAACGTGTTTGACGGAGATTGTGTGGTATATATGGTGTTTCTTTATCCACCTCGATTACTGGTGTGAAAAAGGTTTACTAGGCCACAGGGTTATCAGCTCCTCCGTCTTCGCTCTCGAGTAGGTTAATACTGCGTATGTCACGAATGAGCACTCCGTTAGCTGTCTTCACCTTCACCGTTCTTATCATTTCGTCGGTGCTTTCGATGGTTTCCGTAACTATTCCCAAAGACCAAGCGCTGAAATGTGCGCGTTCGTCGGCGATCATAACCACGTCCCCAACTTTGAATGGTCTTGTTTTGGCCATCCACTTCTGTCGAGTCTGCAAAGCCGGTAGGTACTTCCGTAGCCATCGCCTCCAGAAGACCTTGGCCAGATAGTTCGCTTGCTTCCACCCGTGGAGGTAGCTCCCACGAAGGTTGACCGGCCCTTGGAAACCCTCGTTCGACCTTAGCGTCAATAAGTCGTTCGGGGTGAGCGCCAGGTGGGTGGGGTCGCCGTTCAATACTGGAACCAGGGGGCGGTTGTTCAGGATTCGCTCCACCTCAGTCATGACGGTGTTCAGGGTCTCGTCGTCGGGCGGCTGCTGCTCCATGATTGACAGCAATATCCGTCTGGCGGACCGGATCATGCGTTCCCATATGCCGCCTCGGTGACTGGCCTGTGGGGGGTTGAAATGCCAGCGTATGCCGTAGGCCACGGTTCGATTCTGCAGTTCGTCCCTGTTTATGTTCTTGTGCCAACGCTGCAATTCCCGGTGAGCGCCCACAAAGTTCGATCCATTATCTGAGTATATATCGGCCGGTACGCCTCTTCGGTTGATAAATCTTTGCAAGGCCCGTAGAAACGAATCGGTCGTCATCGAATGTGCGACTTCTAGGTGTACCGCACGTGATTTCATGCACGTCATGATACATCCGTATCGCTTTTCTAATCTTTTCCCGCACTTGATCCACAAGGGCCCGAAATAGTCCAACCCGGTGTCACTGAACGGCCACCAGCCCGTAGTTACCCTGCATTCTGGTAGCGGGGCCATGAGTTGTTTGCCTGCTGTGGCATTGCGTCTCCTGCATTGCACACACCGTCGGATCACGCGTTTTACAGTCTCTCGTCCTCTCAACAACCAAAGACGCTTTCGGATGACGCTCGTCACGTGACTTTCCCCGGCATGTCCCTCCATGGCGTGGACGTGTTGAATCATTAGCTCTACTACAGGTTGTCTCGCAGGCAGCAGTATAGGATACTTTGTGTCGAAGTTCAGGTGGGCGTTGGTCAGCCTACCATCCACCCGCAGCAGTCCGTTGATGAGTTTGGGGTTTAAACGCTTCAGCTCGCTTCTTGGAGATGGCATGTCTTCATTGGTCAGCCCCACTTCTTCCGCCCTCTTGAGTTCTCGGGCGAAAGCCTCGCGTTGTATCATTCTGAAAATATCGTACTCTGCCGCTTGTAGCTCATCGGGACCTATCGGGCCGACCCGTATCCGACCTGAGGGCCGTAGCCCTTTCATGACTAGTAAACTTATCTTGAACCTGGTTAACCAAACTAGCGAACGAAGCGTCTTCATCCAGGAAGAAAACCTGACCAGTCGCGATAGAATGGACGACGCTTCGACGACGTTGGTTGCTATCACTACGCCTTTGATCTCCAGTCCCAATTCCGTAGGGGGTTTTAATTCGAACACCGGCCAGTCCTGTTTGGGCAATTGCAGGAAGTTCGGCCCTCTCGTCCACGTGTCCAGTTGCCTGAAGTTGTTCGCACCTCGGGAGCACAGGTCGGCCGGATTATCGCCAGACCTGACATGACTCCACTGGTGCGTGGCCGATTCATCGTGGATAATCGTGAGCCGGTTAGCAACGAAAGTACTAAACCGGCTCCGTACGTTGTTAATGTAGTAAAGTACTATCGTTGAATCCGTCCAGAAGCTCACCGACCAAATGTAGAGATCGAAACATCTCTTCACAGCTTGCACCACCCTGACTGCCAACACGGCTGCGCTGAGTTCAAGGCGTGGGATTGAGACCGACTTCAGTGAAGCAACGCGGGCTTTGGCGAACAGGATCCTCGTGGTATATTGTCCATCTCCTGCGCACCATCGTCCGTACACCACAGCTCCATAACCGACTTCGGATGCATCGGAAAAGGCATGTAGTTCTCCAGTCCGTGTCGTATGGCCAGGGGTCAAACATCGTGGTATTCTTATATCCCCTAATTTCTTCAAGGTGTTCAAAAATTCCTCCCAGTCCAGCCGGTCCCCTTGGTCCAGTGACTGGTCCCAATCAACTTTCTTACGGCACAGCCGCTGCAGCAAGATCTTTCCGGGTAGCAGCCATGGTGAGACGAAACCCAGCGGGTCGAACAAACTTGAGACGGCAGATAGTATGCCACGACGGGTTATTGGCAGCTCGGGAACGTTCAGTTCGAAAACAAAATCGTCCGTTTCCGCGTCCCATTGTATCCCTAAAGTGCGTTCGATAGGAAGTGGAGAGCCGTCCAAATCTCTTACCCTTTCGACCTTTTCGTGATACGGGATGACCTTCAGCACTTCTGAAGCGTTCGACATCCATTTAGTTATATGGAAGCCACCCTCTTCCAGCAATCTCGTCAGACCCCTGAACTGCTCTAGAGCTGATTCCACATCATCGAATGACCCAAGGTAGTCGTCGACGTAGAAGTTCCTGCTGACGCTTTCTACCACCGTCCGATGTACCAGATCGCCATGTTTGTTCGCTGATTCTCGAAGGGCGTAGTTGGCACAAAATGGTGACGATATGGCTCCGAAGGGGTGGACGGTCATTCTATAATTCACCACTGCGTTGTCCCGGTCGCTCCCTTCCCACCACAGGAAACGCAAAGCATCTCGTTCTTCTACCGGAATCTTCACCTGATGGAACATTTCCCTAATGTCAGCAGACAAAGCCACTTTACCCACTCTGAAACGGCACAGAACATCGACCAGTGGTGTGGTCCAGTCAGGCCCCTGTAGTAGGCGATCGTTTAACGACTTGCCCTGGAACTTGGCCGCACAGTCGAAAACCACCCGCAGTTTATTGGGTTTCTTGGGGTTGATAACCGGATGGTGAGGCAGATACCAGATACCCCTTTTGCTGTCGGTGTTAACAAGCACCTTTTCAACGTAACCGAGGGCCTCGTTTCGCTTCATCAAATCCGCGTATCGTTCCCACAGATTCTGGTCTCGAATGAAGCGTTCTTTTAGTCATAGTAATCGTTGGAGAACATAATTTCTGTTGTCAGTCCACGGGTCGACCGTTGTGCGCCATGGGAGGGGAACCTCGAACTGTTTTTTGAGGCCTCTAGAGCCTTGCCGCACCGTTTGTAGAGCGAAGTGATCCTCTTGAGACAACGTCGGTCTTTCGTCCCCAATGTCATGAAACTCCTTTTCATAAAGCCGTTGCAGATGATACTCTATGCGGTCCGTTTCGGCGGATAAGTAATTCACGGAACCGCGTACCCCTACTGGACCGTATAACATCCATCCCAGAGCCGTGCGTACGGCATAAGGTGCCTGGCGGTCGCCCACTCTTTGGTCAAGCACCCAATGCGCCTCTGGCACGTCGCATCCGATGAGGAGATCCACCTCATCATCTTCCCAGTCTACAACGGTTACATCCTGCAAGTGGGGCCATCGAGTCAAGATTGCGTTCACCGACCTTGGTGCTCGCATGGGGAGATCCGCTAACGTGAATGCCTCCGTTGGTTCAATTTCCTCGTTAGTGTCTAGAGAGATGAGTTGCAGCCTTAATCTACCGGCAGTCATTACCTGTGTTCCGCCCACCGTGCTCACTGCTAACGACGTCGCACCTTCAGCCAGTTGGTGTTTGTCGGCAAACCGCTCTTTCACTAAAGTGGTGTCGGATCCACTATCAACGAAAGCCAACGCCTTGACTATCCCAGTCGGAGTCACTACTCCCACGGCCACTACGCCTAAACGTACCGGTTTACTGGCAGATTGTGAAGTTGAACAAATCACGCTGGGCTTGGCACTCGCCTCGGATATGGTTACTCTCGCCTGATGCAGCAGCCGATGGTGTCTGCCCGTGCAGCCCTCGTAACCACATCGATTCCTTGTTCTACAGGCTGCTGCCCGGTGCGTGGTGTTGAGACAGATGAAACATGCTCCTGCCATCCTCGCCATTCCCCACCGTTCGTCTATTGTGGCATTGCCGAACTTGGGGCATTCTGGTAGGCCATGGCTAGTACCACAGGATCTGCAATTTGGTTTCGCCGTAGCATCTCGTGAAATGACGTGTGTGTTGGTCCAAGGCTGGTACTTTGTATGTTCCCGTACAGGGGTTTGGACTTGGCTAGTACCGGGCTTGTTTGCTCGGTTGCTGTCCCGGATGAGTCGGCCGAATCTGCTGTCAGCTATCTTCGTTTGCCTGTCTAAGTATTCAGTCAGGTCTTCGAAGTTGGCTTCTCTGTCGCCTCGGCTTATCCGTTCAGCTTCTTCCGCCCACCGACCCTGTAGTGCGGGAGAGAGGTGACGGACTATGCCTTCCAAAGTGTGCATGGCGTCTAGGTCAGCTCTGTAACCTAAATGGTCGAGGGCTATTGAGCAGTTCTGCATCTTGATCACCAGGTCGGCCATGGTGTAGACGTCGCCTTTGGTTCTCTTTACCTCTGCCATCACGCCCTCTATTAGGTTACGGGCTACTTTGAAAGGTTGGCCAAACAAGTCCCTCAGAATCTTTCTTTCCCTTGTGTAGCCTTGTTCTGGATCGAGCATGGTGCATCCGTCGATAGCTTCTCGCGCTCGGCCTCGGCAGTAGTGAGTAAGGTGGAGAAGCCTTTGCCCAGGGTCGGTTACCTTGTTTTCAACGAACGTCTCGAACTGTTTGACAAACTTGCAATATTGCTCAGCTCGCCCGTCGAAAACCGTTAACTCCACTCTAGGCAGATCGATCGATGGTGGTTTGTAGTCGGCGACCTGCGTGGGGTTCCCTACCTTATTGCACTCTAACCTATCGGAAGTGTCGAAGTCACTGGTCCTATACTCTCGCTGTTTCTGTGTACACTTCTCTGCTTCATGCGCCTGTAGTCTAGCCGAAAGTAACTGTTGCTCTAGTTCTAGTATTCTCAGCTTATATAAATCGACATCCTTACGATCAATATTGCTTTCAATAACACATGAGCTAGCACTGACAGGACTAGGCGACCTAGCATTAACTAAAGAATCATATGTACCCAAAACCTCCCCAGAGACTTGCCGTATTACTTCCTGTCCGGATTCGACTGCTTTTGATCCTTTTCTTGGCATTTTGCGTGAATTTTCCTCGTTCCAAATAGATCTATTGAGTATTGTTACGAACGTTTGAGCAATGCGTAGCCAAATTCGCAACGGATCCCGAAATCAGAAGGCGATTATCCGTGATAATTCTACGATACTAGATTATTAAAATAAACAATGACGTAAACAATATACAAACCTCAATAATACGATCACAAAGTCTCAACAACGAGAAACCGAATAGCAGCGTGTGAGCAGACAGCACGTGCGTCACGCAGGTCCTGAACAAGGATGTGCCAAAATAGCGCTCTGGGCGCGAACAAACAACAATTGGTCCAGAAAAACAACCAGTTCGTAAAGACAAGTCAATAGTGTATGGAAATGAGTGATGTTGGGAAAAAACACTGAATCGCGAGGGAAAAAAGGGGATTTTCCACGACCGGCTTTTACACTAGCCTCACGTCTATGTAGCCAATGGGTTAGGTGTGACCAGTAGTTGAACGTTGACGACGAGCATTTAGACACGCGCACTGACAGCAGGGCCTAGGTAGGTAGAAAGAATCAGTACCTTTATACCAAACCTTTGACTCTGCTAAGGATCCAGGAGGATTTTGGTGGGCGGTGTAACAGCCGGTCGTGGAAAATCCCCTTTTTTCCCTCGCGATTCAGTGTTTTCCTAACATCACTCATTTGTCTACATTATTGACTTGTCTTTACGAACTGGTTGTTTCTAGGACCAATTGTTGTTTGTCCTTGCCCAGAGCGCTACTTTGGCACATCCTTGTTCAGGACCTGCGTGACGCAAATGCTGTTTGCTCAAATGCTGCTATTCGGTTTCTCGTTGTTGAGTCCTTGTGGTCGTATTATTGGGGTTTGTATTATTTTGAAGTCATTGTTCATGTAATAATCTAGTATCGTAGAATATCGCGGATAATCGTCTTTTGATTTCGGGATCCGTCGCGAATTTGGCTACGCATTGCTCAAACTTTCGTTACACACTGTGTCGAGCAATGTGTCGCAAAATACTCTCTGTCCACCGACACCATTTGCGTTCAGCAAGGGTAACTTCAGGACTTTGCACAGGCTGTCAAACCCAGACACACGAGCCTCGGATAAACCTATGACTGAGAGTTTCACGAGACCAAGAACAAATAAGGATGTCAGCGAAAGGGTACGTAGTTGGTAGAACTTCAACGATAAAAGGTACTTAGTCACGCAAAAGATCCTACGGACCCATTCACTACACTGGATGCACTTTTCCACTACGCACACGTTGAACTAGTAGATCCAGTGCTTCTACCTAGAGGATCCATCTATTTTTTAGTATGCTTCTGCCGTTTTCCGAGGTGGGCTGGGGCAGTACCCTGGGGTGACTGCTCATCTATAACGACGGCAAGTGCTTGCCTGGAACTCCATATAGTCCTATTTTGGCTCCTTGCTATGGTGATCATCGACCAAGAAACCCATTTCCAAAGTTTATTGACTTCCCTGGTGAACTGACCGGCATTCAGACGAGTGAGAACAAAGGAGTATCATACAGTCTCTAAAGATCAGGGTGGGCGTTTTCACAGAAAACTCATAGTAGCTTTGAGAACTCATGCAAACCCTGCACGGAAGAACGCTCGTCTGTTTGTCTTATTTGGCACCTATATTTCGGCAAAAGCCGGCCTACATTCAAAGCCGAACGAGTTACTGTTCGGGTGTCCCTGTCGTGTGCCGGGAGAAGGGGTTGCACCACAACCCTGACCGCCTCTTACCTATTTGGACTGCACCCGATTCCTAACTCAGCCTGTGCGTTACCGGCAAGCAGCATCGACTGCATTACAGAGCACACCAGTATACATGCCTAAGGAGCCATCCTCGTGTACAAAAGTCCCCTAGTGCACGGACGGTACACGGTACTCACCTCGGATTCCCTGTTCTGGACAGCATCGTATTCTCGGACAGAAAGAAAAGGGCTAAATCATAGAACTAAAAGGTTGCGGCGGCCCGATAGAGAGGCTAGACAAAGAGGAAGTGTGTAAGCAAAGAACTAGCTTACAGAAATGCGGTGCAACAGAAATAGGAAAAGGGTGACCCACAATGCGTCCATAATGTTCAGCGAATTGGTACCAAACCGGCTACATTAAATTGCCCCTCAAGTTATGTTTGGCGCGGCTTTCGGACAGGCGGCTATAGGTCATTCAAAAGCACACTAACGATTCCACAGTTGGCTGCCGAGTAGTGGAAAGTGCACTAAAAAGGGCTTTAGAGATTTTATGGCTTCAGTCTTTACTGTCACAGGTCACAGGAAGCTCACAGACAACACACGGAGAACAATCCGTGGTAGCCACTGGCGGGTGCCCTGCAAAGGTGTCCTTATTATTCAGCAAAAACAGTAAAACTTGTACAATATAATGGGAATAAAACGGTGGAATGTGTGGAACGAACATGGTGCCAGAGGTTCAAAGAATAAAGCCCCGTGTAGGTGTACAAAAAGAGGTTTTGTTGAAAGCAGAGACGCCGTCAGATTCACACCATCCAAGCTCAACATGCGCCGCCATACTCGACACCGGGTCAGTGGCATCAAGCAAGGATTCAACAAACCATGTAACCCCGGTGCAACGCCAAAGTCACGGTCGGATCTTACGAAGTCCCGTACACTTCGTAGATGCCATGTTTTTCGCATCTCATCTTTAGGTTTCACTGTTAACATTATTTTTTTCTCGAAACAAATAAAATTTTATAGTTCCTTTTGGTTTCTGCGTGCATTGGACCACTTAGGACAATCACTTGTTCACTAATTTTTGTTTTTTCGCCTCTTGAGTTTCTTCTAAAGATAAGGATTCATCCCTCAACAGTCCATCTATTTGCAATAAGGAGGGATGTGTGGAAAAGAGGGACCCCCGTTACCTCGCCGTGTGTGTACATGTGAGTGTTTTGGCAAGCCCAAAGTTCTTTCTGGCAGCGCAGACCGGTTTTTGATGGTAGACTACCCGCTGCGATGGCTCTGTACACTCAACTCAAGGAAGAAAGTATTTACCTACAATACATATGGGAGCAATTCTCAGGCCACAAGGCAGTCCTGGAGACGAATTGAAGTACCACTCCGAATCCTTACCCTCTGTTTCCAACACACAACGGACTTGTGGCTGCCCACATCCTGTTTTTATTGTTGATTTGGTCTTTCTTTTCACCCTTGAAACTCTCTATAGGAGACTTGAACGTTGTTACGGTGTAAAATCTCTGAGACCTCCCTCAATTTTCCAGGGGGGAAGTAGGCTGGGGACACTGCACCCATTTCTTGTAATCTTCATCTTTATTGACACTCCATGAAAAAACTTTGTTTGGCCACTCCTAAACAGGCTGGTCAACATGACACTCTCCCTTGTGAGCCCTCCCTGACGGCCTCGCTCTGCACTCTGCTCGGTAGGTTTGTGTTATAAGGGGCACAATCTGAGCATTTACGATCGCTTTTGTCAAAGAAATCAACGAGAAGAGATCGTAGAATGCCTACAGCGTGTGTCCTCGCTAGGCCGAAGACAGGGGTCTACGGTGCAAGACTGACTGAAGTATGCTGAGACTTAGGGGCAACCGGCGGCTTTCAGTGTCAGGGATGTAGGAAAGACAGCGGACCGTTTTGAAACCGTTATGCTGACCTGCGCTCCCGTGTCGATTAAAAAAGGCATACCGGTGATCTCGTTTTTCACGTAAGTAAGGCGACTATGAAGCTGGGTGCCGGCAGAGCTCGTCGCCATCACCTGGTTGGATCGTAAACTGCAGGGCTTCCAGCATTTGCGAGGTTGAGATCCGAAATGATGGTGGGAATAAGGCTTGCCAAATCGGTGATTTATCTCAAGGACGCATGAGGTGAAATTGTGTCTGCTTGGGCCTTTTTGCGGATGTTGAAGGTGAGCTCTTGCTGCTCTGCCACTTTCGCCAAAAGGCGAACCTACTGACAACGTCTGAATGTTAGAGTCACTGCTGAGTGCGTTTGGGTGAGAGGATGAGGATGTAGAGTGAAGGGCAGCGTCCAGCGAAGAAAATGTGGCGTTTTCCAACGCGTGGGACTGCGATGCAAATGCTTCCTCCTGCTCCAGAACTTTGTCTGATGCCTCAGCGCGCTTGTCTAGACTCTCGATTTGTATGAGAAAGGCTACCGTGATTCGGGCTTATGGTGGGAGCCGTTGCATTCATAGTTGACGAGGGGTGCGTAGTCCATGGACGTCGTACCTAACAATGAACGCATTTTCGGTAACTAATTTGGGGATATCATATTTCCCCGTAAGATTTCGAGGAGAAAGTTCCGGGTACTTTTCTTTTTCGGTGCCGCAGCCCGCTTAAGCAGAACTTCCCGGAGTGCATCTTGCGGGTTGTGCTTCCAGAGGGGTCATGGCGACATCCTTTATTGGTGGGATCATTCCTCTTGAGATTTCCCAGGTCAGTTTATTGCCTCTGGACCGTTGACTAGATACGTGGGTCTCCTGGAGGTAAGACTCCAGAAAAGCGACGAAAATCTCCGGGTCTCCCGGTATGAAATCGGGGACTTTCGTGCGCCTAGCGTCACACCACAGTTCATAATCGGGGTTGTGGTCTGTGCTCAGTGAGAAAAATGTGTTCACTGAGGGAATAAACAAGGCTGGGGTTCAAAAACGTTGATCACGCCTGATATGTGAAAACTCCAAAGAATGAGTACTGAAATCCGCCGAAGTGTTTACTTGCCATTATCATATCTGTACACCGTTTGTAGATGCTAAGCCAGTTTTCCTCAAAAAAACTAATTTTAAAATAGCCATTGACATTATTTGATTCCTCAAGCCTTTCTACCGCTCCCGCCAGGCTTGACTATGCATTCAGACTATTCAACCGATTCCACCTGTTCTTGGTAAACATGGTCATCTGACATAGTTGAAATAGCTCCTATATGAGCTTGGGTAAAGCAGGTCAGGTAAGACCTATGGAATCGGTGGATTTCTTGACGGCCCCAGTTTGATAGCAGCAGTCATTCACTGTATTAGTATTGATTAGGCATTCATAAATGTCAGGTAATTCATTACTATGTGAGAGTAGTCATTTCCGATGAAATGTTTGTAAGTGTATTTCCATTCTTTAGTCAGCCCAATGATTAATTTTCGTTGATGCCGGTAAGCCACTGTTAACCGGATCGGTACCACACCTGCCCCTCTGGGACCTGTAAGGTAGCTGGACCTTACTTCACGGTTTCCTTAGTCAACGCGTGTTTCGGTCCTCTGTACAGGGGGAGCCACTTGCACGTTACTCTAGTGCTCGGCACTATACGATTATGGTAACCAGAACGGTATTCTCCACGACCCGTGAGAACGGGAAGGCAATTGGGAGAGATAGTGGTTAGCGTATATTTCAGGAGTGTGCGTGAGAGCGTGCGCAAGAGCAACGGTCAAATGGCAACCGCGCTTGGCGGTCAGCCTCCAGTTAAACAATAAACGTGGTAAAAGTATGAACGAAGATAGCCTCCGCCACAGACCCTATGTGGTTCTCCGCCCCAAGAATTTCGGTCTGATTGCCGGTTATCCCTAATAACGCAGTAGGCCTTCATGGCTACACAATGTACACCCTTTCCACTACACTTATACGCAAGCAAGTAGCAAAACAATACGTAAACCGATGTACCAGAACTGCGGCACTTGCTTACGGAGTGCTTTGGGTCGCTCGATTCTCGGTTTGTGCCGCCATCTGGTGGGCTATTCACCTGGAATTCGGCCGATAGCATCCAAAACTGGAGTCGTTCAAAAAAGACTTTCGATTCTCGATTCACGGACAAACGAGTGAGTCGGAAAACTATGTACAATGCGTCAAAATGATATGGAATAGTACTTTATCAAACACCGTTCCTGATCATGTTCAGCACATTTTTATTGCGACTGAAGGAAAACTACGTGTCCTTTTACTCCCTGACCGGGTGGCGGACAGCCAGAAATGGAAGATTGCGAAAACGTCCTCAGAGTTAGCTAATCTCTGAATAATCTGAAAAGTTGTTGCCTCCGGATGCCAGTTACGTCTTCCACTTGGAAAGTTAACTTCGTTACGTGAGTCAACTCCCACATGCGCAACAATGGACAATCGATGATCGGCATCTTAGTGTGCATTGGAAGTATGTGACACGTGCTGGACATAATCGGATTGACAGGCTTCGTCCCATAAGTGCAATGGAGGACACCTTCGACGTAAATACGATTGGTCTTGTTGTGCGAACGATTGATATCAGGCCTCTGTGGTTGCACTGCCCTTGCGATAGACTTGACAACGAGGGTTCGGTCCCGTTAGCAGCTGGTGCCCAATTTAGTTTATGGTAATGCTCGGCTGATAAAAACTACCAGTGTATCACGGGCATTCCTTGGTGAAGCTGCCTAATGGCAGGTCAAGTCATTGGTCTCAATACCCCACCATAAGCGGCATTCTTGGACCAGATTACCCAGTAATATGAACCGAGTCGATAGAAGATCCTTATATCATCATCATCAGCATGCCTGGTACAAAACAACGCAATACTTGGGTGGTTTATGTGGCCTTGTTAGATTGAAAGCAGTTCGAATTCGACAGCTAACGATGCAAAGTCAGCTATCGCTTAGGTCACACGAGCATTGAATTTGCGTGAGGAGCTTGATGCATCCAATGTAACAGTTATATTGACGTTCGCAATACCGGCAAGCACATCATGGACTGGTTGAAGTGCGACGGAACAGGGACAAAATGACGGAATATATAGAAGAGTAGCCCTATCTATATTTGGTTACTCAGTGTTTGGTTTCCTTTTGGGGACAGATGGCCTAAGGACCAGATGACATGCACCCTGTCACCATGAAACCGCTAGCCAGGCACTTGCATGGCATCTGGCCTAACCGCTCATCAAGCCCCTCAGGGGGCCGAGTTACTTTCCGAATGGAGAACGGCGGAAATCGTTCCGCTTCTCTAGGGTGTCAGGTGAGGTACGGCGGGAGGACATCTGGAGTGCTGGCTTTCTATCGGTAGCCTTATTGGTAATGGGAAGAGTCAATAGACATGCTTTAGTGACGCACCCGAGGGTAAACAGCTCAGCTGCTGGTGAACGGCAAGCACCTATAAAGCGAAGTTTCTGTCCCAGCGGACACCTGGCGCTCAAAGACGGGACAGTCAGGAGACTGGATCAAATTGAGAAGGTTCAAATGTACCACCTCCACTTTCGCAAGCCTTTCCACAGTTTGAATCACGAGCTGTTGATGTACAGACCACGGGAACTGAATTTGGCTACGAGGCTAATGAATCCGTACAAGCCTATTCACGTGACCTCTAGTTCTACGTAAAATTGAACGACGCTGAGTCCATGTTGCCGACGGTAACCAGAAGAGTACCTCCAGGATCAGGGCTTGGACCATTATTCTTCACACTACACTTTAATGACCTACTGAACGTACTCATGCGGGCATGTCTTCCGCTCGCAGGCGGTTTGAAGGTTCTGAAGTTTCCCGTATCTACTCGACTTCGAGAGGACCTAGATGCCATCCGCAAGTAGAGAGTAGCCCTTGGACCCAACAACGTACTTAGCTGAATGCAGTTGACAACGCGACATGGAAGTACCCGTTACCTTCACCGGACCAACTCCAAAGGGACGGGGATGAAAGCAGAAATCAATTACTATAGAATAATTGATCTAAGCAGCTACAAGCCACCAGTTCAGTGTCTGTTTGCAGCTAACAAGGAGAACAGAGCTATGTGCCAGCCAAACAGAACAATAACATAAGTGGACCCCAGAGTTGGGCAGCCACTTAAAAGGCATCCGTGCAAAACCACTTTATTTTATGCAGCCCAAGCCTGGCCCACAGTTTGTAGGGGGGGGGGGTAAACACGTTGGAGACAGTTCAACCCATGCAAAGCGATTGTCCCCCTGCCCGCCACTTGAGTGTCCGTTTGACCGTGCCACTGAGCGACCCTCGGTGGAACAAGGAAGAGGACATTCAGGTGACTGTCAGCAAATAACCTTAAAAAAGTGCACCAAATAGTAAAACAAGTAGGATTCCTCAAAAATATCGGCTATTTTACACTTGAGTCCTGCGGTTCTTATGATTTTTATCCCTCTTCAACATGCGGTTCAAGCTTCCCCGAAGGGGTTTGTTAGGTCGACTTAACCTCGCCATGCTGTTTTCTCGGTTTCACGCTATCGTTATTCTTTCTTACTATGTGTGAACCCCACGTCGATTACTGAGCTGCTTCGTACAACGCAGACACAGTAACAACAGTTATGCCCCTGTAAGGTTGGTTAGACCTTACTTTGTGGTTTCCTTAGTGAACGCGTGCTTCGGTCCTTTGTGCTGCGTGGACCACCTGCACGTTACTCTAATGCTCGGCACTGTACGAATATGTTAACCAGAACAGTATTCTCCGCGCCCCGTGAGAACGAGAAGGCGATTGGGAGAGATAGTGGTTAGCGTATATTTCAGGAGTGTGCGTGAGAGCGTGCGCAAGAGCAACGGTCAAATGGCAACCGCGCTTGGCGGTCAGCCTCCAGTTAAACAATAAACGTCGTAAAAGTATGAACGAAGATGGCAACCGCTACACCCCCACCGACCCATGAAGTAGAGAACGTGGTTGATAGGGACGAAGTGATTAGCGTGTATCACGGCAGCATGCGCGAGCAGCGGTTAAAAGGCCACGGTGCTAGACAGCAAGAGTTTAGGTAAACAATAATATGTTCAACAAGCGGAGGGAATTCAATCCGCCTACGGGACAATTGAGGGACAGTCAGGTCAGGTCACAAGTTCTCCTGTGATACCTGCGGGTTGCTGACAAGCTTCCCAGCCGTTGTTGAATCATATACCAATATGCGTTAGTAATTTTTAAAAATATGGTACCGCCATGTGTGATTCTGGTTTATTCGCTGACCGTCCCCGAATATACTTTTTGGGGGACACTCAGTGGTACTTCGAGAGAGACAATCAGCGGCCCGTACCACAAATATGTGAACTTTTCCTGTTATTTTAGACATAACTACGATCTTTCATGTATCCGAGAGATAAACTCAACGTCACTTAAAGATAATTAAATTCGGCTTTCCAAGGGGGACGGTCGGGTGTCTCCTTGTGCTGCCAGAGGAAGGAGGTTCACAGAGCCTTCGGCTTGAGAGGCCTATAGTATGAGGATAAACTGGCGTGGCCAGATTTGTTCCCGCTAGATCACAGATGCGCTGGGGGACTTGATAGAAATAATGAAAGAATTAAAGAGCTGTCGAGAAAGTTCAAGCCACTGCTTCTCAGTGATGGAAGCCATATCCTAGGATGGGACTATCTGAAGATCAATAAGATGGAGCCCAAAAAGAACGCCAGAGCACCGTTCTTTGCGTGCAGAGTAATAAACAACTGGAATAATTTTCATCAGACACATGGACAGAAAGCACGCCTGTTTTTCGGACTACCCGCAAAACAGTTGAGAGCAACCAGAAGTCACTATAATGTGCGTTTATGGAACCTTTCTTCAAGTACTGTCACATTTGCGCCGGTTTAGACCACACCATTTATCTATTGATCCCTGCCAATCCTATAATACACGCCAGCCGCTATGTCTGGACAATTGTCTGTGTACCGTTTGAGTCCCGTTGTACATTTTCAAATCTACCACTTTCAGTACACGCTAGAGGACGATCACGTTGTGTTCAACCTCCACTCACTCTTGCACAGGCTCTACAACATCCAACACCATGAAAAACGTAATGCAGAGTGACCGGCGAGCAGATTTTTTTGAGGTGACTGTTCATTCCCCCGCTCCCAGATTGGTCTGATTGTACCCCACGTTGTGAGCAGACTACAAAATCCTTGTGTATGTTTACTCGAGTAAGTTCGTGCGTTTCAAGGAAAAAAGGTCCTGTAGCCTGCATTCATGTGCGAGTTTTAGCCTGTGTTAACAGTGAGAGCCAAACCGAAACTGATTTATGGTAGTAAAACGCCTTCTGGCAACGAGCAGCCAACCTGCGCGAATCTCAAGGCCAGAATAAACTCGATTCGGTGTTTCTGACATGCTGAATTAACGAATGAACAACATCATAATGGCTAATCATTACTGAAAATCGGAGTACATTTATAGTACTCACCTTGTCTTCTTGACAAGACAACCAATCAGAAATGCCAACAAAAGGATGAAAACAAAATGAAGACGGACAGGAAGTAACTGGGATAATCCCTGTGGTATTTTTGGGTGACATCAATTCATTAGGTAAAACTGGCCCACTAGCTCCGTCAGTCCTAAACCAGCTAGCACAAACTGAGTAAAAACCAACAATACACCGACAGTTTTGGGCATCAAATTGTTGGTAGTATTTTAGCTAATTGTCCACGACACGCCAACTTTTTGTTAGTCAATCAGCATGATATGACCTTGACGGGAGCACGTAGGCTAGTGAGCGGATCTTCTCACCCCTTAACCAACGAGCGGCAAAAAACGAAGATTGTACGGCCTAGTAGTTTTGCGCTCTCACCGATCAACGCCCCCCCCCCCACCCCCGACACACCAACCATAGCCGCCTACATGCTGGCACTGACCAATCGAGTGTCTCCTACGAATACTGTTCGCTCTCCCCCACCCTAGCGGAACCCGACAGAAAACAAATAAATTTGTTTATGTAATTAGGTAAAGCGATAACAACAGTAGAAGGTAATAAGTGAATAATATATCATATTTTATGTATAAAGGGTCACCGTGCATCCATGTCCACTTTGAAATCCCGTTCGTTCTCCTCCTGTGAAGGAAAATAATCGTTAATTAAAATGCAAACCGCAACTTACGATAATGGAATAAGGAGTGAGGTTACAACCCGTATCTTGAAGCCGATTCTTGATGGCCAAAAGTACTTTCGATTTCTCTGTAGTAGCGAATGTGTGCTTTTGGGGAACCCATTCTGGAGCCAATAAGTTAGATTTAATGTCCCACATGTACCGACAACGAGGCCATGGAGGGCTGCTTTCCGGAAAGCGTATCTGTTATGTGCTCCGGAACGGTAGATGTCCGAGGTAACTTGTTTTTTTATTAACCTCGGCATCAGTGATCGGATATAAAGTCCAACGTCTTCACCGATGGATGATGGTAGGACAGCCTCCTGTAAAAGTAGAGACTTTCGAAAAATAAATGACGAACCAATTTTGCACGATTTTCTTTTTTGCACAAGTTTCTGTCAAAGTTTTTAACCTCCTGTAAACTTGTCAGGGGGAACACATTGTGAGGGTCCTATGGAAGCACGGTATTCAACAGCTTGTAGGAGCTGGTCCATCTTTTCAAAGGCTTCCATGATGGTACGACGGACATTTCTCGTGAACCACGTTCGTGACCAGGTCTTTCGAATCTAACTAGTCAACAAAATAAGCCGCTGCTTACCATCAGCTTTCCTGAAGTTATTACCCTCGTTGGGGGGTCTCAGGTTCGCGTCGCAAAGACATCCACGGTTTCGAGGAGCTTCTAAAAAAGGCATAAAAGAATGTGAACGATAAAATTCGTAAACTTTAACGACGTAGAAGGTCTTGGAATGTCCGAGTTGGGATTTATGCACGTCTTAATGCTCTCTCTTTCTGGGATGCATACATGTCTTATAGCTATACTGTATTAACGTTTACTTACATGGACAGGGAGAAGGCTGGTCCACTAGTTCAACTGATAGTGGTCCTGTTACCGAATGACAGAAAATGACTACAAAGATTGCTTGCTCCACGGAGCTTTGTGAACCATGGTATTCTCTATTATGCAGACAGCATGTTGCCGTATCCGTTTCATGAGATGGCTTTAAAACGAACTGGTATTTAGAATTAACTCACTGTGTAATACATCCCATGATGAATTCGGCGATGTGTCATCTTCTGAAAAGCGACTTGGTTTTTTCCTGTATTTAGGTACTGGTAGCTAGAATAATGAGGACATACTTGACCCTTTTCAGAGGTAATCCCATCACAACTGTTTCGTCACTTGATGGGAACTGATTCTCTTCCAGCTGACGCTGCATCCACTACGCCTCATCGTAAATAGCTGTCAGTTGTGGGGATTATAGAAGACGTTCGAGTGCGGCTGGCGAACGTGTCTCCTATCGGGTCTAGCAGTGAATACCAACGATATCCCCTCTATCGGACGAATAGAGAAGACGTACGTCGGTTTACAGATGCGAGGTGTATTCTATATATCGTGGCACCGAAACAGTACCGATACGAGAGATACACCGAACGGAAAACGGAACGATACGCGACGGCTGTGCAGAGAGCGAACCGCGAGCGAACGACCGAAAGTGAAAGTGATTCAAAACGAGGTCGACGGAAACCTCGGAAAAGTCAGTCCAGTAAAACGTAGGCAACCGGAGAACACTGAGGTCAATGTCAAACGTCAGAAAAGATCGTGGAGAAAATAGATCCAAAATGGTGTCCAGAAAATAGTCATTTTCTCAAAACGATCGAGGTCACTACATATGTTGTCAACATACCAGAGTGGACGATGACCGAAACTGGAGTATCTACCGGCAAAGTAACCTGATTTCTCACCAAGCGGTGGAATTTCCCACCATCTACATTGGGTTTGGAAGCATGCGCCTCATCTTCAAACAACCTTTTCTGGCTGATCAAGCATAAGTCCCCGTTTTCGTCATCCAGCAACGTCACCACGGTAAACATCGGGATATCGGAAAACATCTGGAAAAGAAGAGAACACAACTAATTAGTTGTGATGTTATTAACCGAAGAAGGGGGGGGGATAATTCTGTTTAATTATTTTATGCTTTCATTTAAAAAGAATGTACAATAAAATGTGACATGAGAGGGATGAATCAGTTTTCAATATGAACAAGGGGTAGGATGCACTGTTCATGATAGACACAGAGCAACGCATTTACAGTCAAGTGCTTTTGGTTGACACTGTATGACAGTGGAAGAAATATCTTTTGGAAAATAAACGTTTTGTTATGCGGAAAGTATGGAGGAATCGAAAAAATTGTAAAGAAGCAAGAATCGTGATAATCCAATGGAGAATCCTCCATTGCAAATCTTCACAATGGATTTTATACATCCAGGCAATCCGCGAACCATGACAACATCATCGGGTGCTGCAGTTGAAACCACTTAATTGCCCGTGAAAAGATAGGCGTGTCCTCGTTGGAATTTAAACATAGCTGGAGTCTCTTGGATCTAAGATGCCGACGATGGATCTTCGGCACATCGTCTACATATTTGGGATGATATCCTCGTTGGACCCTTAATCATGCTTCTGACCTTAAACAGAAAGGACTCAAATGGAAAGGCACTGAAATAGTCCAAAGGACCGTGGCATTCAACGTGGTCAGCAATATGGATTTACGAATGCACGTTGATAGACATTTCACCCAACCCAAATATTACTCGGTGTGTGTTCAAAAATGAAATCATCATCTCCCGGGCTAATACCATGTCTTCAGTTTTCTTCGCGTTGGCTAAAGTACTAGTGGCGATAGATAATCTGATAAAATGACTATAAAAACGAAGTGGCAGTACATCCTTGAAGCAAACCACGCCTAAGTACAATAAAAATTGACGATACTCGGCAGCTTTCCAACATCGGTAAGCGTCCCACCAGCGGCACTTGCGGCGAAACTCAATCGGAAGCTGAGAAAGAAAGCCGTCTAGTTGATCATTAAAGGTTGTTGTTTGCCTCTTAGATAGACGGAAGCCCTTGGCAACTGTTGACTCGTGCCAAAGGAAAAGCATTACATCTAAGCAAACACAATGCATATATTCAATGGAGAAATCTTTGATCATGCCTAAGTCCAAAGATTCAAATCGCGACTGACGAGTACGATTTCTACGAACATTGTGTTGGTTATCAAAGGATCGTTAAAGGGAGGATATGTTACCTTATACTAGTGGTGCACTCCCTGTTGTATGCACTTGGTACAAGCGAAGTATCCTGCGTGGGATTTCTGGCATTTCACAAATGCTCTGGCTGGGTGATCGCAGATAACAGTCGTTAGCTGGACCTGTTTACTGTTTTGAATTCCGTTTAGTTCGATTCCGTTCCGTTGAACCTCTGCCAAGCCGGACAGCAAGTTCTCCAAAAAGGCTTTCATGAATTAATTCATGCACTTGATGATTTTTTGGGGAAACGAACGATTTATGCGGATACCATTCCCGTCCAACAAATAAACTGAGCAGAATGATAGGAATTGATGGATTTTGATGGTTATGTTGATTGTCACCTAGGGCTGACAGGAGATGGGAGCTTAAACAAGCTGATGACCGGAGCTTACTAGCGAGAGTACACTTCGTGTCCAAAGCCGAGTGGCTCAAGGTGGCGATGATCCTGTGTAGGCTGGCTCCAGGTGGATCTAAAAAGCTGACTGCACACAACCAGTTGATTAAAGGAACTGAGACCAACCTAAATTTCTGACTTATCAAAGAGACCATACAACTTTCGCTTGGCCGTTTATTAGCCTCGACGAATGACTAGTGAGAGTCACCCAAATGTCCTCCAGGACTTCTGAAATGATCTCATATGTCCGGGAAGTGGAGAAGTACTTTGAAGTACGATTATATCTAACTATGAGCCACTTTATGTGGTTATGAAGAATGATTCGAGGAGAAAGGTTGCCTAAAGATAGTGGAAGATCTGGGGCCGGAAATGGATGCTCCTGAGGAGCGGTAAACGTTCTCCTAGTAGATCTAAGTACAGTTGCCTATTTATAAACCAGGTGCACCTAAGTTATAAGTTCGCAATTACATTCCAATGAGTTTGGTGTCCGCGAAGAGCTGCTACATTGTATATAGGTTGAGATTAGTAGAACTTTAACACCACCCTAGGTTACGAAAATGCTCAATTAGCTAGAAGTGATAAACTTGAAAAACGAGAACGAAAATGACCTGCCACGAATTATTGCTCGTAACTTGATACACTGGAGAAATCCGAGGGACAGTTACACGTCATAAGCCAATCTCAAGTCCTGCCAAAGGTGGAACTTATGCAGTTTGATGGAAGGGCTGAACAGCACAGCAAACTCACTTATTGCTGAGACTTCTGTTGAAAAAGAATAATAGACTCCGGCCAAAGGTTTCTTTATTTAGCATACTGTTACCATGAGAGGGCCGTAAAAGATATAGAAGGCTTATCTATGCTGGACCCAGACGATGGGTACCTCAGGATAAGAGAAATCGTATCAAACCTATTCGGTGTGATCTTAGAGACGAGAAGCACCCGGAGTGATAAGAATGTCCTAACAAACGTGGTTATCAAGAAGCATAAGTGTAGCTTCGACCGGTGGTAATCAAAAGATTATCTTCGTGGACTCTGGAAGATAAAGACCCGGGTTCAAATCCCCTCTACTGCCGGTCCTTTCACTGTTTGGCAGCCTTTCATTAGCTGCAATCTGCTTCCTGAGTTGTTGTATAATAAAGTTAAAAAGGAAGTAAAACGAATATCTAACATCTATATTGCCCTAAACCACCTCGACTACCGGTAGGACCTGGATGCGCAACTTGCAGTGTATCGTTTTTTGTTTGCCTAAGGATCTGCAGATCCGTTTGCCCAGAGGAAGCAAAGGTAATAAATCTGCGAGGACGGGAGACGTTCTTTGACGAACTAACTGACTTTATTAATCGGTTATCATGGATCGCTAATGGTGAGCTTGACCAGGTTTTGCAGGGCTATCATGGAAACGTGTACCCGATAAGAAAAGAGTTGGCCAAAGGGGCTGCGAGACCAACAAAATCACTCAAAGTGGGCATATGTTCAGTTAACAGCCCGCAAAAGTGAAATGACTGGGTACGAACAATGCAATTCACCACACTGGATTGTTGTTGTGTCCACTCTTCCAAGAGGTGACGGCGAATGACCGCTGGACCATCACAAAACGCTTCGGCGCACTTTTCATATGCTCAACTGAGTTCCATCGAACCCCTGCATATAGGCTGCAATCAAAGTGCGACAAGGATGGACGCAATGGAACTCATCATCGAATGTTGCAAAAGGATAAAACTCCACAACCGGAGGAACAGGCCAGAGGAGGTCCCGTACGTTCATTTCGCGCTAAATTAATAAACCCGTTGACCTTGGAGTAACAACGGTGAGTGGGGGAACCCCATTTGGAGTCGTAAGAGCTTTTGTATTCGTAGACTATGTCTCAGACAACACCACGGTGATTGAGGAACTAGCACAGATATACAAAATTAAAAGAGAACTAATCTTCATTAGCCGTGAGCACAATAGGCTATACCCAAGTCATTTAACCAACCAAACTGCTCTTACGGTCCATGTGCTTGGTCAATGAAGATAAGGCGGAAAGCTTAGAAGCATTCATATTAAAGATGTGCCGAAGCAAGCTCCTGAATCAGTGCAGTCAGCTTTGATTCTTTGGCTGCATCTGGAACGGATCCCAGTTGAAGAGCGACAGGACAGTAAATCGAACTGTTGACCCATCTTACCTGTAGTAAACTTGGTCGTGGGACAGAGAACCAAATGCCGCACGGCACCACACGCAGTACGCATGATATTTAGTGAGACCTTACACGGAAGCACAAAAGGAAGAGACGGAAAGCAGATTTAAATCAACTGTACTTCAGCGAAGTAGGCGAAAACTGAATGGGCATCCCAACACCTACACAAGGCTGAGTTCGTTGGCGCAGAAGTTGATGGAGATGCTTCGTCGTAAGAAAATAGACAAGCTCTGAAAAGGGTGGCCGAGAAAGCTAAGTGCTAACTTAATTGTTTTGAGGTTCCCGTGTCCTGGAGACCTAACCTTAAAACGATACTCAATAGACAAGTAATTGCCCTTAAGTGATTACGCCTCTTGAAAAATAGACTAGTCCAAGAATCGTGATTGAAGACAGAATATATTCCAGCCATGCAAAATAGCATGGACCTGGTTTATACAGAAAGAGCAGAGCCGGTAGAGACTGACACAAACTTGATATGGTACGCACCTTATCACCCGATAGTAGATCCAAAGAAAGGGAGGAATTCCACGGTCTTCTTTGCTTGTGCTGCCAAGTGTCGTTAAGTGTCACTGAGTGCCCATATACTGCAGAGCCCAGACTGAACGACACCATCAGTCGAAGTTCTGTGCCTTTTTCGGATGAGAAAACTAGCGGTCTCTGCACAGAGGTTTCCTTTAATGGATATGCCCATTAAAGATAGAAACGCGTTCCATCCTCTCTGGTGGCCCGAAGACAACGAAGAAAAGTCACCCGATGGACTGGCAGTTCACCCATTTTGAGCGGTATTATCGGAGTTTTGCACAAGCTTTTCTCTCTGAGAAACTCTCAAAAGGCTTGATGGCACCGACAATCTATTGGAAAAAGTGAGAAACCATTCTTGTGTGGATGATTTTCTATGCTCCTTTGAAGGTTCGAGGACTGCCACTCAATAAGTGATCGAATTGGCTAACATTATAGGAGTAGGAGGGTTCCTGTGGTGGAATGGGACTTCCAGTAGTTGTGAGGTGCTAAATATACCCAAATCGGAGAAGGCTGACTGCTCAAGAGGTTTTTGGGATCATCTGTACTAAAATTGTAGGCTTTGAGTTCCATGGAATGACGAAAGTGATGAATTCATATTCCATCTTGACCAAACCAAAAGACCAACTGTGCGGAGAGAAATTCTATCATGAGGCTGAGGTCTCTGTAACCCTTTTTAATTCTGTTTCACCACTGTTACTACCCGGAAAAAGCTAGCCCTAGTCACTGTACCAGAAGGGGACTGGCTTCGATGATCCTCTCTAAGATGATGACGACCAGCGATGGTGTGACTCTTTAGATGGCCTAGGTCAGCTCGGCGACGTCAAGACACCAAGATGTCTGACATAAGTCAGACGCGCGCGCTGCTCAACTCCGTTTGTTTTCGGGTGAATCAGAATTAGGTTATGGGGTGGTAGGTTATGGCGGTTGAGAAATGAAAATGACTGGCGGTACAGTCAGTCGGTGTTCGCAAAGTTGAGGGTAATCCCATGAAGGACAATATCCATCCTGACATTAGAACTGACAGTAACAGTACCCTATGTGGGAGCAACCATCTAGGTTAAGAACTGCTTGGATAAAATGAACCTGGAATCAACATTCTGAATGGACTCGTTCATCTTGCTACATTACATAAGTAACAATAGCACTCGTTTTAAAAACCTTCTTGGCCAACCGGCTCACTGTGATTCACAAGTTGACCAATGTCGACCAGTGGCATTGTCCACAATCAACCAGTAACCCTGCCGTCTTCTGATCAAGGGTATGAGAACACTAGACAAATTGCAGATGTGGTCAACAGGATCGGAGCTCCTAACTGCACCTAAAGAAACTGCAGTATCAAGTGAACTGAATAGGCTGAACCCTGCACACAACTACTGTGAATTACCCAAGCAACAAGCCCAAATACCTCTTTATTGGACGTGCGTTGCGATAATGTTGGACTTACATTGGGCCACATTGGGCTACGTCATCAAAGATGTTGGGCAACGCTATCTGCGCTCCTTTGGGAGAGTGTTAAGCCACGCCCAGCTGGTGAAAAATCTCTGGAAAGGGGTACCTCTTCTTTTCCTAATCAATCGTAATTGCCCGTCTCCTGTTCTGTTTGCCCATTATCTATCCTTTCCATTGAGACTACTAATTTGCCATTTATTAACAGAACCACAGATATTTAAATAAGTTTATTGTTAAAGTGGCATACTGAAAATTTGTACAAATTTGCAATCTGAGGACTGCTTCTTTTTAATTGTCGGACGACTTTCGTCGTTCTTGTGTCATACGATCACCGGATCTGAAACATCAAGATGTAGAAAGCTGACACACTCGCACTTAAGGAAACGTTGGGCATCGAAAGCATTTCGCATGTTGATCTCGAAGTTAGTTTGATTGAGAACTGTTTTCAACAAAGCGGAGAAATATCTGATGATCTGTGCATCAAAGCAACCATAATCAGTGATTGAGGAAAATATCAAAGAACTGGGAACAACACTTTGGACAAAAACAGGACTGAAAAGTACAACCACGAATAAACTATGAACTAAATATGAGGAGCACGTAGATTTGCGGTTGATGCTAAATTGTTACGAATCTTCAGAATGCTCTAAGAGGTGCTGATTAAGATAGACAATTGAATCAATTCCATAAGGAAATGCGTTATGACCTGTTTCGCAGGAAATGTTAATTTGGGTACCTGCTTTCTCTTCTCGCAACGCCAAGATCCCTGGCTCTCATACATCGAAGCTTTATGTCTTCCAGTGACTGACACCGGTTCTTCTGTGAACATTGGGATTGGACGAGCAGTGTCTGGGCTTTGGTCAAAGATAACGAAATCCATTGACATGCCATTGACGAGACTGTGTCTTTGAACGACTTTTTATTGAGCACTCACAAACCAACCGCAGGGTGAAGCCGTCGGTTATCATACTCAAATACAAATACGTAATGTAGAAAAGTGAGGTTGAACAGTGCAAATATTTATGAGCGTATGCAAAATGGGGACAACTGTGTCCCACGAGTCACTGGAAAGCAATAGGTGTTTACAGCTGCCCGTGTGAAAGGGGGCACTGAGTGTGTCCGATAATACACCATCCACGGAAAAAGCGTAGTCGACTTGACGGCAAACAATGTGAAAAATTTCCCAGAATTAAAAAAAGTATAGGTTATCTATCAATGTACAATTTTTGCGGGGTATACGTTAATAATGGTAATTTTATCAGGTTGCCCAGCAGAGTAAAATATCCGTACAAAACAGCAGGAATGGGTGTGGCACAAACGGGAATTAAAATATCCTCCACAGCAACATAACCTGCCTTTCAGGAAAGCACTTTGCTCACCTCATGAAATGGGTATAATTGTTCCGCTGATCTTGCGGGTCACATGATGAACAACTTATGTTTTCCCAACTGCTATTCATAAGGAAAACCGGGCATATTGTCCAACATCCGGTGGTACCGCACGTCATCCGCCAGATGCGTTAAGCAATAAGCGTCGCACACAGCTTCGTCTCGAACGTCCAAATGGAACATTTGTTGCACAAAAATCAGCTAAGTTAATGTGCAGGATCAAAGTAACGTATGTGTATCTTAAGATGTGAAAATATACACAAGTACAGAAATAAGACCGAAAAGTGGTTATGAAGGTCGTATGGCAATAAGTCAAGCAAAAAAACTGAACCCAAGTAAAAAATAAACTGGCTGAAACAGCCTGCAGATCTTTTCACTTGGTGAATATATCTCATTGCAGGTGTATCACATAATAGTTATCAGTGGACATATTAGAGTGGAATTACCTTACCGCATGCTGTTATGAAGGATATCCTTCAATTCGCTCACAGTTCGTTATAAATGTAGGCCGAGTGGATAGGGTTTTGTTGGATCGCAGGATATTCCGACGGCTATTTTGGGTAGGCAGACTGATCGCGTTACGCGTGCTAAAACTGGCCGTAATTAGAGTTTCGATACCCGATATAACGTTAAGCTGTCGACAGTAAGCTGAAAATCGATCGAACCCGGGACTCTTGTAACGCCGCATATGCAACGAAACAAACAATCTCAAAGTCCAGTTTGAATATACAAGATAGCGGCATCTTTTCGCACAACCGTGGTGTGCTCTTTGGTCGATTGGAATACCTGACAAGTGACACCTCAAGGCAAGCAGCATGACGCCCCATAGTTAGCGTAAAGGTTATGAAAACACCTAACAAGGATTGCAAAAGAACATCCACGTTGATATCAGCGCACACGGTTCTCCCAGGGTGTATTTCTTGACTGGTATAGAAGATGAAAATGGTACGCAAACACACTAACCTCTATGAATGACCGAATTAGATGTGATAGCAATCTACATATCCCCGACTACTACTGGCAGCAACTCTTGTGGAGCTAGTTCAACAGGTTCGGCTCCAGAAGTATCCGTATCTGTTATATATTAGGATCAAAGAAGCACATGAAAACTATCAGTTCTTCTTACCATACCTATTGACGGCTTTTTGGGACACCAAAACCGGTGCTCGCACAATGTGGCCTCTCCACAAATGAGGCAATTCTCCGCAATGAAAGCCTTCTTGAGCCTCCAGCACTTCCTCCACTTTGTCTCTCTGGGCTTAACAAAGTATTCTGATTCCCTGAATCTGAAGATGAATGACCAGGGTCACATAGCGATTAATACTCTGTATCGTATGAATTTCACAAAAGAACAACACTACGAAACGCCTTCCTCAATGTCCAAGGATACATATGTTTATTTACGTGCATACGCATATATACAGATAAAATTTCAGGGAGAGATAACAATGTACCAAAGTTTAAATGAACTGCAAAAATGCGTATTAGTTATCTTTGTGAGTGATGAATCATTTTCACTGTATAAGAACCGAACAGTCCATCCCACCAAAAGAGAATAGTGCGAACCAGTATGTCACCGTCTGATCACAAGAGCATTCAGCAAAACAAAATACACTGTTTCTGTAGCGAAAATATATATTAACTGATAACGTGCTACCTTTATTGTCTCATTTCTTGTAGAATTGGATGAACATCTGTGAAATCTTTCACGTAGCATGTTAGGAGTCATTTTTTCAAAAAGTTAGCCCAAAGTAGGCCCAACAGCTTTGGGTATTGCTGCCCTTGGGTAGGAACTTCATAAACGCGTTGGAAGTAGCGTAATATTTTTTATGCGCAGAATCACGTACGGTACAACTATGTGTTATAGTGCGGACAATACAGTATTGCAAAACAGAACCATTCAGTGCTGAGTAACACATCTGCCGCAAGCTTAACTCAAGTGTGGGTGTTTATAATCTCTTTGTGGTAATGAACCAATTCTTTTGAACCTGGGGTCTTGGATTTGGATATATCTATATCAGAGTTATCAGTTGGTGCAACAACAGTGACATCAGAATGACCTTCTTTGTTGAACTGTATATGGTCAACATGAAGTTCATGACGGGATAGCTCATCTAAATCCGGAACATAGACAATCCGGTTCCCGTTGAAGGGAATGACAATCCCGTTCGCAGGCAGTTAAATCACTGTGAAAATCATAATTTTAATAACACAGCGTTGTTGATAGAAGTAATACGCCAACTTTTCGGTTATCGTGGGTAACCTTTCTCAAGGCGATTTTACGATCACTGTCTTTGGAATAACTCACATTAACTTACAAAACACACTCGAATCGGTTCTCAAAATACGGAATTTAAATAACTGAGCTAGACTTTTACCTGTATCAGTATGTGGAGCGCTACGATATTCTCACAGAAACATCGCAGAATTCACATACATTTTATGCCCAGCAAAAAATATTATTCCGTTTTTTGCTTATTCCCAAGGTCACAGCTCTCACCTCCAGATATCTTTTTCAGTGAAGCACAATGACCGTACTTTTCTGTGATATTTTTAATTCCGTTCCTCGGTAATATCCCTCTAGAGAGCTTTCCAGAACTTCCAAGCCATGATATTCACCAGTTCCTTCCGGACGCTTTTTCATCACCAACCACGGGTGACGTCAGTGCTTGGAAATCCTCTCTGTATACTTCAAGCAGTCAGAGCTCTGACGGGTGACTTTTGCTCGCCTCAACAGTTCAACTGAACACTCCTGTTGAGATCTTTCACCGCATCATCCTGATCTTGTGAAGCACCAAGTCCTCTCCATTTTGGCTCATCACAAGTTAACTCGTTCAGCAGCTCTTGTTGTCTACCGATATCCCGTAATCAACCTGTAAAAGAGGAGAATAATCGATCCACTTTTTAAATCTTTTCTCAGGCATTTCTTTAAACACTTTTTGGCCATATAGGCAGCTGCAATCGTTACGATATACCGACAAAGTCGTTTCACCCTGCCCGTCCTCATTATCTGCCGTCATCTCATCCCATCTACAAATTTACTGCCCTCATTGGCCTATTTCCTTATTACAGCTTTGGCAGTCTCTTTCGTGACATGGGACCATTTTCGAATGAACCTTATTTTCCACTTTTTATCTATCAATCAATTTTAGTTATCCGGTTGATCGTTTTACTTTATTTTATTGCTGATTCGTGGTCTCCATTCCTCATCCGATTTCTATTCGTATCCATCTCATCTACTGCGGTGTCTTGTTGTTCTTTAAAATTTCCCGTAGGAAAAACTGTTTCTCTAAGAAAAATTCTTTGTTCCCATTTCACTCCCTGCTGATTCCACCTATCTTCGTTTGATTCACGTTAATATTCCAACATTTCAGTCACTTCTACTTGGTTCTGGTCGACTGGACCATTTGACCTCCACTTTCCGTTTTGCAAGGCGCTTTTACTCTAGTCTTTATCGAGTACACTGACTATTTTGCTGATATTCTCACTTGTATATATTTCTCTATTTTCCTGACGTAAGCCGTAGTGACTTCAAGTGTACCATCTGATATGGAATTCAAGCACGCTTTGGGTTCACTTCGAAAAAAGTTGTTATTATTATAATAATTATTGTAATAGTGGCCGCCATCTCCATGGATACCAGGAGTCAATTAGAAAAGCTGGTACTTCTCGAGGTGGGCGACCATTTTGCGACTTGTGATTTGGTGGACACGCAAAAATGCACGAGTGGTGACAACGAATGGCACTCGACCAGGGACCAGATTGGACGTTGGACCTATACTAACATGTGAGCCGAAACCATCCGAAAGGGATATCTTTCGTGTACTGAATTTACACTTCTTTTCACCTGAGGTGGATGAACTATCAAGCCCTAATCAAGAGGAGAAGAGAGCCACGGTTCGGTACAGCTGTATTCGAAAGTTGAATCCCATATGCGTCTACGGTCCATTAGCGCTAGGGTGAAGATAATCAAACTCAAACCTTTATTACGACATGATACACCCCGTGATGGTACTGAATATTCACCACATCACTCCAGCTCTGATGGATCATCTGTACCGAGAAGAAGGGTTGAATCACTTGTTGAGCATCTTTTTTAAAGTACTGGTTGATCAAAAAAAGAACAGCAGTTAAAAGAGCTATTGATAATTTTCTACTTTTTCCTCGCTGAAATAAGTCCGCACGGAAACAAAAGATGATCTCTTTTCCAGCCATGAGAGTTCAACGGAGACGAGGTCCCTTCGTGGAGGTCGGTATTGAATCTCTTGGCCCGTCTTTCATACGACAGTAGAACAGGAGAAAAAAGAGGTATGGATGACATATAACATATTAATATTCCACAACATTTTATCTCGAGATAGTAAACGGCAGGATCATCGATTCGTTCTTTGTAGCATTCCAATGGTTCGTCACCAGGTGAGGTGTCCGCGAAACATATTCAGACAAAGGTTTCAATTTTATAGGAACACAAAAAGAACTGGAGAGATAAGGGAGTCCCCTAGATCATGCAGAAATACGACAAAGCCATTGCAGTGACAATTTACTCCACCCTATGCCAGTCATTGCGGGGTGTTTGGGAAAGACTAATACTATCGGCCAGTAGAATGATCACAACTCTGGCCTAGCACCTAATTATCGACCTCAAGATGGTAAACACCCTACTAGATGTAGCAGAAAGAATAATGAATAATGGACATTTGGTGTTGATTGTCTCGGATGGTGGAGGTGAATCAGTCCTCACTCCTAACGACCTGTTGTTACGGAGGGCAAAGATGGCACATATCTCATACGATGGAATCTAGTTAGCCACTTAGCATGGGCTTTCTGGAAATGTTGGACGAGGGAGTACTTGTCGACACTGCAGCTTCGTCAAAGTGGATCGTTAAAGAAAGATGGTTCAGATGTGTCATCATCATTGTGGAGGGCCATTTACACAAAAACATATAACTATTGGAGTGATCAAAGCTTGTCGTACGGAAATCAGTAGCCTCGTACAAACGATAGTAGTGAAAACATTCAAAGAAGACGAACAGCACCATGTTCTTCAGGTGTGTATGCTCGAAGAGGACAACAGCATGCTGAAGTTGACACGACAGACTTGAACACGAAGCAATGGTTGATGGAATATATCTCTGAACCAATAACGTCGTTTATCGTTGTATTTTTCCTATTTATCTTTCATACATCTTCCCAACTTTTGTACACAATCCGTACATAATCTAGAAAGTACATTATTATCTCATTTTCGGTACGATTCACACAAGCCACGAAGGAAGATCTTGTAGAAACTGCAAATGAGCCCATGAAGTGAAAGTGATTTGTGAAATATCTTAAACTGTGGAAAAATTGTTTATTGACGGTTTGTGGAGAGGCTCTCAATTCTGAAGTCTCACTATTTCAACCAGAGCCTGATCCATGTTCTCGCTGATACACGCTTTATTAAGCACCGATTCCTGCAGTCGCTCTATCACTTGAAAATGAACTTCCTAACATTCAAGCATCTTGGAATTATTTCTATTGTTCGACGAACTTTTCAGTTTTTACCTTGGCTAAGAGCCCTTCTCCTGTGAAAAAGTCTTTTATCCTTTCCATAATCAAAACCGCTTAAACATCCCAACTAATTGCCTAAAAAAGTGTTTTTATTCATCCGTGGAAATACTTTAATCACTGACAGAGAAAATGTTTCTCAATGGGACTTTTCGTAGTGGATTTGTAAGAAACTGTGACAAGGGTGTCTACGATACATCAGCAGTAGACTTAGTTCATGCCAAGAGACATAGGCACTTACACGGTGGATTAGGTAGGTTAGGACGAATCAGTACCCATATCCCCCCCATTGAACACTGACCGTCAGTGGAAGGATATGATGGATTGTGTAACTTGAGTTGTTAGAAGTCCTTCCCAATTACTGTCATATGTTTGTACTGTTTTAGACCACGCGGTTTATCTATCGATCCGCCCGTATCTTACAACACACCTCAGCCATCTTACTTGAAAATTTGTTCATATTTTGCTTGTGGCCCGTGACACATTTCTGACTTCAATTCTGACAGACGTCACCTTCGTATTTGGTCTCAAAATTTTTCTGAACTTTGATTCTCTTTCATTATTCGTTGTGGCCATACACTTGAGGTTTGTGTAAATTTTATACGTTTCTTCCTTGCCAGTTTAGTGCCGTAGGATTTACGAATCACTCTTATTTTTCTTTCGAGGTTCGTCATATCGACTAAAGGTTACTCATAACCTAAAGAACTGTAAGTACCTCTTTAAATGCTCTGAAAGGGCTGTGTATCTGCCACAAAATCTGTTGGGGGAAGTCCTAGTGTAGTTGACAGGCTGTTCACAAAAATGCTAGTGTTCGATTAATGTAAGTGTGGGTTCCTGATGTACACTTACTGATCTTCGATCCCATGGAGCTATCTCTTTTCATTGTGTGGGATCGAACACGTGCAACCTCCACAGAATATCACTGGCCCCAATCATACCACACTACTCAATGTCTTCTCGTCGTGGAGGCTTTTCACTAAGATAAGTAGGCGAAAGCGAACTTCCGGCACTGTCTACCGGATTGTTTGATAGTCAGTCAGTTTAGAGGAGATGGCTAAATCCTGATTCTGAACAAACCAATGGAGGCTTGGCTACTCAGGATGTCTGGCCTAATCCGAAGGGGGTATGAAGTGAGAAATCAGTCAGAGCTGCTTCCACGGGGTTTCCAGAAAAGGCAAATGAGCCACTCAATAGGCCACCGGCTCATCCGGACCAACAACACTGTTTTACAGGATGAGTTGAGCTAGAAGTTTATCCTGGAATAAGGAAACCTACTCTGGACAGGGCAACCGAGTAGCACCAAAGAATACAACGCTACATCATTGGGAGCGAACACTCATAGAATGATTGAGGGCCTTTTCATGCGCTCACCTGATTACTGTCTCAAGCCGTACGTAAGAATTTACTTCTCCACGTCTACTCCTCTTCAGAATTCTTTCCCTTTGCAAGTATCCACATGGTTCTAGGCTTACCAAGCTCACTGTTATGCCACGGTGGAAATGCTGGCTATGTTCTCCGTCATTCTACTTTACCTAACTTCTGAGTTTCACCAAACCCGCTACCAAGAACTATTTTGCACTAAACTGTCAGTGTGCTTCTGTGGGTGCCCCAAAAGCTGGCTGCAAATAAGGTTAGAGAGCCGTAAGCTTTTTGAACCATTTCGCCTGTCCGCCTTCACAAAGTGCCAGCTGGAAAGCTAGATGTAACCCCATCTGATAACACAAACTAACAGTGTCAGTTTATCAAGAATGCTTTGCATTTCGCTGGTCTAGTAAGTTGTAGCCCATTATGTTGTACCGTAAAATCCTGGATGTCTGCTGAATCTCCGCGCCTTGTATACTCACTCTAGTCGATCCCTGCTGGAAGAGAGTTTAACAAGTCACGGCTCGTAATAAGACGTGCACTTAACTCAAATCTTTGTAGGGACCAAAGAATCCGGTAGTTGCAAAGAGCATCAGAGATGGAATATCCTATTGGAATGGAAAATTCCTACAAGCTGTTATAACTCATTTTAGTCACCGGTAGAAAGCCACTAGATCTGAGTAAAACAACCTATGAAGATGACGGTTTGCCAATTCACAATCAAAGGCGGCGTCTCGAAAGCCGGGTGGAGCACTTTCAAACGCATTTTAGTTTGCCCTCGATGTCAGCCCTTTCGGCCCACTTTCAGTGGTCTGTTCTGATAGATTCATTTAACAAGCTGGAGAACCGAAAAGAATTCCAGGCCTAAGGACGTCAAAAGCAGGGTTTCCATGGCCTTCCCCAGTCCCTTTTAAGGAAGGTGGGTTGCAGCTCATTAGAGAACTTCATATTCCGTTCCCGAAAGCTAGGAGTTCCAAGCAGGTCCCCCTCTGTGTCGGGGGAATCATTTGTTGGCCCCATCTTAAAGAAGGGCTGGTGCAGACACTGCGCTAACCATCCGGGGTGTAAGCTTTTTCCCAATAGCGCCGAAGCTACTTGCGTCTGCCATGTATATCACAGATTGTACCAAACGCGTTAAAAACTGACGCGTGAGGAACAAGATGGGTTTCGTGTTGGTCATGGATGTATCGATCAAATATATCCCCCGCAACAACTGCTAGAGCACCGTCACAACTTCCAAAGACCAACAATCATCATGTACTGGACATTTGCTTGGACTTCAATTCTGTCGACAGAATTGCCATCTGAATTTATCTTTTGATAAATGGAGTACCTGAGAATTAGGTGTCAGTTTTCGAAGAATTGTATCGTCACACCTCAGCTTTCGTCCCTTTATGTTTTATCCAGTATAGTGCCAAAACATTGCTTTATACCCGTATGTCTTTCCAACTTTGCCACGGAGGATGTTCTACAGAATGCCATAAGTGGTTTACTAAACGGTAGAGTTGAATTATTCCCAGGGAACAGGGATTTTGACTTGGAATAGGCCCATGATATCGCCTTGATAAGTGATAAGGCACAGGTGATACAACACGCTTCGAATTGCTTGGCGGTTGAAGTATCCCGTTATGATATGCACTTTGAGCCTTCCAAGTGCAAAGTGCTTTTGCAAGATTAGCAGGAGCCAATGCCTTCACTAGCCGTTTGAGGTGATCAGCTTGGGTTAGTCGAAACCTTTAAATAATTTGGAAGCTTGATAACAGCTGGAAATCGTGTTGGGGAGGAGATCGGTTCACGAATAAAGAGGGCTAGAGCAGTCGTCGCAAATCTTCTCGTGAGCTCAGCAACTGCCACAAAATTGTTAACAAATCACCAATTAATACGTTTTTCTAAGTGTATCTGTGTAACTTTTGTTTATTTCTGGTGAGCAGAAATATAATCAATACTTCCACGATTGGAACTGCTTCAGGCAGAATCAATATTTATGCCTGCTTGTCAAAAACCACACGTTATATAATCTTGTTTATGACCTTTCAAGTTATTCAAACTTGACCGTTCATTACAATTCGCTTGTCATGCATCAATCAAATTAATCTTGTTAATCCTAATCACGCAATTTCATCTTCACAGTGAATATTTAGTACTCCTGATAACAAGTATTAACTAGATCCTGAGAATAGCCCAATGAAAGGGCAAGAAGCCAAAAGATTCTAAAAGTAGTTGGGATAGGTAGAGAACGGTATGTACTGAAACAACGTCGATCACGATACTAGCTAAGATTCAACCGTCCACAAGCAGAGCCGTCAAAGGAGTACTTTTCAACTGACAGAAATCAACTGTCCTTGTAGCATGCAGACAAATAACGAACAGCCTGTGGCGTCGAACAAGATACAAACTGCCTAGAGCTAAGTACTAATTAGCTATGTATATTTACAATAGTTTTCGTTCACTAATTTACACATTTAAACTCAGTCACCTCCAGGTAGCTACAAATAGTTCAGTGCTAACTTGCACAATATTCAGTGATAGATAAGTTTATATTTCTCACCTTTAGTGCAGTGTGTGTTATATGTCCAGTGGTACATGAATAATATTATGAACGTGAAGCTCATAGAAAAGAAATTCTTCATTCTAATTTCGACAGTGCCCGTACGTGTCATGCAGTTTCACAAACTTACGAGCCACGCGTTTTACTGTACCCATTATCTAATAACACCACGGCTTCAACCACCGCTTTAAGCATCGTGAACCCTAGTGGGTACACTACTAATCGCACGAGTTTAACTGGGTTGCTCCAGAGGTTGTTAATAATCCTGTGCTCTGGCTAACATTATTATTCGAATTCTAATTAGTCTGTAACAGCAAGTGTTCGTTGTCTCTGCAGCCCACTTGCAGGCACTTATTTCTCTCACTGGACGAGGCGAAAAATTGTGAGTTATTCAGATGCACGAAGAAGGCAATGTTCTTCTCGGTTATCGATCGCCAATGTCTAAATTCGGAAAACGTGAACATTCTGGTAACCGGTAAGTCGCTCAACAGGGCTGGAAACTCATTATTCTTCTACTCTAGTGGGAGATAGCCTGTGCATTCTCCTATCGATGGGTTCAAAAACACTCCTTCAGTCGACTTTGAGGAAAACGTACGGTTGACCAAGATGCCCTACAGTTACAGTTTTTGCCTTTCCAAGCCCGCTATCACAATCCGCGATCGATGGTATTACTGGAGACACTGTTTTAGCTTCTGCGATCGGAATTCGTTAAGGAGATCAACCGGTACTGCCTAGGTACAATGAACACGCGCTGGATCACTCCGAAGAAGTTTGTAGGAAGTAACTCATGCAGTTTTCGAGGGAGCCAAAAGTACAGTCGAACAAGTCGTAAACGGTGGGTGATCGAATAATCACTGCTACCGTCAATGAACTCGATTAGTTCACCAGAGATGCCACTCCTACACACTGAATTATAGCTTCTTGCTCTTCTGTCGGCAGCAGAATGTGAGTGAATAGGTCTTCTGTTTCAAGTAGCTAGGACTGTTGCGCTTCTAACCCGATTAGTGGAAGACTGTCAAGACTGTAGCTCACCATCTGGATGTAACTGGGAAGACTAGTGGTGAAAAGGCGGATGTAGTGTGACTGCAAACGCACCTATAAGAAATGTGAACGAACAAACATTTACAGGAAAGTACCTTACGTGCGCGCGTGCATCAGTAGAGTCAGCTGGCTACAGATTGATAGGCGTACGAACCATTCAAGTGTGGATGGCACAGCGGGGATTTGAAAAGTTTGAACCGGTAAAGCATCCGGACCGAGGTAGTCATGAATAACGTAAAAATAAATGTAGGCTGTACAGGTTCCATCCAAAAATCCAAGGAATACACTGTAACTTCTTATGGTACACACAGGAGTACCACGTTCAAATATGGTGTCCTCTTCGCAGGTGCCGACCCTTACATTGACACAGCATTCATTTCTGGCAATCATGCTCTCTACTGCCACCCCAAGTATGAACTTTGTTTTATCACTCCGAATCTAGCCACTCCTCGTTCGACCTCCAGTATGACACATGCTCTTGTGAATCCTCTTTGATCTTTCCTCGCTCTGTACTTTTAGCTGCGCGGGTACGCATGAACGTCTCTGTGACTCACGACTCTGATTTTCTGACTAGTAACGAAGCCTCATTCGATTCGTGACTTTAGTTACCATCCGCGTACGTAAACCATTCTCCTTATAGACCATGCCCACCAAACTCTGTAGGATGTTGCGACTACCGAAAACGAGTTCAGGGAATGGCTGCGAAAACTGTAAAGTATTGAGCATTTCAAATTTTAGTTACAAATAGTGTGGAAATGATACTCGCAGAATCTCGAAAAGATCTCCATTGGTTCACGATTAGAAAGCTTACCGGTGGAATAGAGTAATCTACAATTAGAAATTGAAACAACCTTCCACAGTGCCTGCTGTGTCGAACTGTTTGCTCCTCTACACCATTGAATAGTTATCCATTAGCTCAACGTGCAGTATGTTTAATGGTCTAACTTTCTCAGTTTTTCCAGTAGTGCTTCCTCTTCTTGTTTGTCCAAGCTGTTGTCTTTGATCTTCCCCGTATCTACACGTAGTCATTTGCTTCAGTCGAGGTTTCATTTAAAAATGATTTACTTTACACCAATTTCAACTGATCATGATTTCATTATAGTATCTCAACGGAAAAGCCTAAATTGAACAAGAAAATACGGTTTAATTGAAGTCAAAGCACGTCATCTTGAAGTCACTAATTTTTTTCTCCACGTGCTTAAACATTACACAAAATACTCCAGATAATATTAAAGTGCGTAGAGATTTATCAGTCATGGTTACTAAAACATCTAGCAATATAGATTGCCCAGTCAACTTCGACATGACATACTGCCGTAATTCACAACTGGTACACTACCCAGACAGTTGCTTATTGTCATTCACCTTCGCGATCCTGTTGGTCCAAAACCATGTCTCCTTCGCTGGGCCATAGATCTACCGGTATTCACTTTTTCAAACGGGGTACAGATGAACTAGTCATAAGAAATACTTCAGGAATCGCTCTGTATTTTCGAAAACTCCGCGCAGAATACCCCAAACAGAAGACTTCTAACATGAAGATCCGCTGGTATTTTCCCATTAGCTTGTCTTGTAGTTTTGTTGGATACAGGGCTCTTTGGGGCTGTACGCGCACGATCTGCAAATCAGAGAAAGGAAACTCGGTGAACCGGGGTTCATTAAGTGCACAAGCAAGCATCAGCACTTACAACAATAAAATATGGGAAAGGCGATCTATGCCACAGAGCTTTACAGTCTATGGTCGGTATTGTGCACGCTTGACTATTTCTTCTAGGTCAGACTGTTCATATTACATTAGTTCCATTCCGTTGCTGGTGTTCGCTCAGAAGCCCATGCACGTGTCTCGATATTTTTCCGAAAGTATGCGCTTAACTACCGCTACTGCTACATTGACTGAACTCCACTTCGACGTCTATATAAACTGTATTTTTCGGATCCTATTCTTAATGAATACACAGATTCGTGCGTCCACTACCAGATTCCCAAAATTCACACCAGTTAGGGATATTTCTACGGGTTTTTCTCACAATTTTGTCATTATTTTCTCGTCCTATCAAATCTCCCTCTTTTTGTATTGTTCCCTGAACGACCTTGACCACTTGAATTTCGCGGAAAGCTGCACAATGATTAACTCTCAATACTTTTGGAAATTGTTGATGGTTGTAGCTCAGTTTGGTGGTCAGTGTGTATGTGGCCATCACCCTCAGAGCACTGACGATGTCACCTCGACTTGTGATGAAACGTTTTTGACGAAAACACCAAGCTCAGTGGTCAGAAGCCGTAGAGAAACAATGGCTCACTGTTCCACGATTGCTGTCAGAATCATTTTCTAACCATTTTTTGCTTTGATAATGCCCACCACGCATGCTTCTCGAAGTCAGTAAAATGTGCGTATTATAAGATACGACTACCGAACAACCGTCCATTCACTGCCTAACTCTTCACTCTCACGTCTACGCAGCTCCCTGTCCGATCATCACTAAAATCACTCTTGCACTTTTAGTTTTGTGCCGTGATTAAGTTGTATTCTACTACCACTTCGCCACTGTTCTTAAGCTACCCATCGTGTATTCTGTCTTTCAAAGTTTCCCACCCATATCGTTTTCCTGTCTTCCAATATCACCATGCTGCCCTTACTCTGACCAAAACTCAACCAACTTACCTTCTTTATTCTGCACTGCCTTCCGTCCTTAAACTTTCTAAGTTCACTTTGTTCCACAACGTTAACATCGGTTTAATTTATATTGCTTACATCAGAACTCACATTCACTCTTTTTGTCAGTTTTCCAGTCTGTTCTTCACTGAAACCGCTCTTAAGTTTTCAGTTTTGCACTGTCAGTAGACAGTATTCCAGTGTCCTTCCCTTCCTTCGGAAAATCTTTACCCGTCGCAGTTAACATATTTACTAAAGTTTTAGGAGATGCACAGATCTTTATATGATATCATGCGGCTTTAGTGATGCTGCGGGCTCATGTACATCCCGCATATTCAAATTTTTTTAATGCGCTGTATATGACCTTCTGTTGTTTTGTCAGATTAATGAACGGAGGTATCCTCAAACCAGCAAGCGGTTACCGCGAATCCTTCCCCATGCGCAGTTTGCTAGTCTTGAAATCTGTGACAGGTAAAATCCAAACTCATACGGCTTCAAACACCGTATTTAAGCTCATCTACTTCAAGGTGGTAGTCTGTACTTAAATTATTGGGATTCAAATCGAATGACGTTCCATAGCCTGTCCGAAAGCAACAACGAACCATCCCTGAGAAGCAACTGTGTGTGTGTGGCTGATTTGACATCATTCTCCGGGAAGTTCATGACAAACTCTGAGTTACTTTCTTCTAGTGCTACAACACCATATTTTTGTGTGCCAGTCCTTGTTAACATAATTTATCTTTGTCTGCTTTCTTTATCGAGTAGCCTACGGGTCGTAATATTGCGTATGTACATACTGCCTCAAAAATGAACCTTTAAAATCATGTTCACTCACCTGAATCAGTCTACTTGAAGCAACCTGGAATTGCACTCATCCTGTCTCGGGCAATTTGTTGATTTGGAACTGAAAAATTTGCTTGTCTTTCACGACTGATTTGAAATACACAGACCCGTCAGAACAACAGATGGTAGCTGCACTCGCCAACTTAGTCACTTCCTTTGCCCGTCAATCAAGAACCCACAAGCTACTATTTTACCCATCGTCATACTTCCACTCTACTGCTGGCCCATCTCCCCACCAGCTCCCTAACATTCAGCAAAGCTGCTATCGACTCCACACCGTTGTGTGTCCTAGTGTCCCCCTCCTTTAGACACATGTCTCACGTCACTTTGACAAAAGCGTGAGACTCGCCAGTGTTGGGCACGGCTAGATTCGTCGTTTTGACCGTCCCACACCCGGCCTGAAGGATGCTTGCACGATGTGTGGGCCCACCTCCGAGCGGATCGCACCTCGTGCTTCCATGACAAATTGCCCCCCCCCAGTTCAGGTTCTCTCTCGAAATCCCCCGCAAAACACCTAAAAATCTCTTTGCTTTTGCCTGATTCACTGGTCATTTATATCGTTGTTTTCGCACCACTGGCCATCTCAAGCACCACTTCATTGCTATCCATTTTCAACGAATGATCTTGACATTCTTCGTCCATCTAATCTACTGCCAAACTGATGTTGGGTTTACCTTAGTCACTTGTCACTTTTCTTTTGATGTTCTTTTATCGCCTCTTGGTAAGCCCTCGTTTGATAATGTTTGTGAAGTTCCGGTTACTTTGTCCATGTGAACTAACATACTTCATGGGTTTACCAAAAAATATACCTCCATTTAATGGTTCATTACGACACCTTTCTGTTGTTTTATGAACCACGATTCACCACGATTCAAAACCCTTCCATGACATTGGGATCCGGTTGTTATCTTGTTCTCAGCACCTTGCCATAGGCCAAGACGCGAGTTAGCTGTAGACCTAACGAACCACGTGCATTGAAAACCCGCGACTGGATGGCAGCGACAGGCGGTTGACTCGATTTACCTGGGTACATTCCATAATTAGGATGAACCTAGATAAAACAAATAAATTGTTCTCAGCTCTAGGTAGTTCGTGTGTTGTTCAATGTCACCGGGCTGTGTTTGTTGTTTGTTCTCGTGCTTCAGTGATGACTGGTTTCTGCCAACTGAAAAGCACTCTTTTGACTGCTCCGCTTGCCGTCGGTTTAAGGTTAACTCCCTTAGCTTACTTTGTTTCCGGGGTATTTCTCACTTACAGATGTGATCAACTAACTGTTTTCACCTAACCTGCCGATTTTTCACCACATCTTGGCTACCGTTCGAACTTTTGATTTGTCGCGCGTTCCTTAGGTAATTCTCGGCATCTAGTTAGTACCAGGCTACTCGATGCACTGAAAGCTATCTGTTACGTCTTCAAACTGGAGGAATTCTTTCTCTATTTCTGGAAATCCTTCTGGATCGCTGCCCCGAATTACATCAGTCAACTAGGGAGGTAGGTGAAAGTCATGATGCACGGATTTGGTTGAAAATACGGCACTCTGTAATTGAACAACCAGTACAAATACATACACGTCGCTGTTCAGGTTTCCATCATGTTTGCTCTAGTGTGACATGCTGGACCGGTTACCTTCGTCCTGTAAGCCGCACATGTTCGATCTGAAAAAATAATAACACGGAAAAAGTTATGAGCTCAAAGTTCGGTAAGTCTGTCTCGATTTGTGAACTTCATCAAGAAACGACTGAAACCGCAAACTTGGAGGATTCAAACTAACTCCCAATTCTGTAGATATCTCCAAGACCAGTAGCATAAAATATCTCTACCAGAACCGTACAGCAAAAAACGATTCACCATGGGACCCTTGAGGGGGCTATTTATCCAGTTCAGTTAGGTACACAAGATGCATGTGTCAGAGTCCTAAGTTTTGTCAAGGTTCTTGCACGGCAAGCTCCTTGGATCTCTAGGTGCCCTCTTGTGTTGAATAAGATAGCCGACCAAACGTTCTTATCCTTTACGACCTAAGGAAATGAACCTGTGCCCAGAAGACATCTTTTTACAGTTCCAGTTTTGTCTGGTGGATCATTTTCTCATAAACCCAAACTTGGAGGCTCACGTATTGTTTTACGACAGGATTTTATTCCCAGATCGATATCTTTGTGGAAAATCCCTACGTAAAGGAAGTTGAAAGTTTCAAAATGGACCCCCACATTAGACGTGGACCGGTCTTCTAGGATGGTCTAAGATCTACACTCCTAGAAATTCTTTCCTAATCACCCAGTACCATGTCCAGAAAACTAAAATCTTCCTCTCTGCTCTTCTTAGTCGTTTCTTCTTGTTATAACCACTTCCCAATCTTTTGTTCTGGTAGCCGTTTTGGTTATTACTGTACAATCAATATACAATAAAGAGGTAATGAGATTATTTCCTTTCTAATGAAAACATATCAGCAAAATGCTTGCTGTATATTTTCTTAGCTCTGATTCAGTTTGTGGGGCTTTCCAGGTATAAGCACAGCCTATTGCTCAGAATGAAAAGTATCATAAAAATGAACTCAAACCAGTGTAATAATAATTAAATAAATAGTATTTTTCGCATCCGGTTGCAAACTTCTCGGTGGCACCACCAACAGTAACGAAAAAAATATACCCGACCAAGAAAAAATGGGCTCAGATCAGCAGCCGTGACCTGCTTCAAAATCTCAGGATGGTATTTTTCCGCGTCTTGGAACTGCTCGTTGTTTCTTGATGTTGAGCATCAGCTGGTATGGTTCTGTGACATGAATTTTTTCTAGTGATGATTCTTTCCGTATCTTCTTGACCCTGAGGGACGTCTGTGTTTTATGCAATCCCTGGTACAGTTACCTAAGTACTATATTAAACTGTAAAACCACGGTTTATATTTGTTCAGGGCTTACTTACATTTATTTGGTATACAATTCAGAAGTGTTCTTGATAAAATAATGAAGCTAGTATGTCTCATCCATACAGCAGCCAGCTTTGAGGGTTCTGAAAACAGAAAATAGAGAGTATATCTATCCAGTGGATGAAGCCAAACTTTTAAAGATTTGTTAGAGTTTATCGAGTAAATGTTCTGATTCATTTCAGTGTGTATTTGTTAGTATGGCTTCTGGAACAAAAGGCGAGCAAAATTCCTTTCAAATTTGGGTCAGTAATCTTACTGCACGGTTAGGATGTCCAGTTAGAGGGGGGAAATGTCAGGCAAAATTCCGGAAGTTCCAGTATTTGCTTTCGCTTCGCTTTCCAACTGGCTTAAACCTAGATGAATATATATGTTGTATATAAAAGATGACCAAAATTGAGTTGGTTTAATGAAAATAAGATCTACTTACCAAAGGAGCAATGCTAACTGGTTACCCACAATGTTTTAAAAGAGCTCTTTAAACCAATGTCCGTGATTTCCCGCTGAGAGCAGTAGTTCTCATGCCTTCATCCAAGTCCATATTGAGGTCCCATTTAGAATGCGGTGTATAGGCTTGGGCTCTTTTTAGAAAAGATGCAGAAGGTTTAGAGAAATTTCAAAGTCTAACCACCAGGATGGTTGGAGGTTAGCGGAGAAAGTCCCAGAGTTAGAAACTGTGAGACATGGGACTATTAACAATGGGTAAGAGGAAATCAAGAGAGGACCTCATAAAAACTTTTAAAATTCTGAAAGTTATGACTAGGACAAATGCCGAAAATATTTCGGAGCTGGTTCCCGGAGCAGAGCCCTCTGGGTCAAATTTTCTGGTCAACTTTCCTGCTGCAGGAGAGTTCCAGTGTGACTGAGGGACCGGTAAATCTGCATGATGTAGGATCTTTTAAAACAACTCTGAGTAATAATCGGAAAGAGATATTCCTAGAGTTAGAATATTAGGGTCTAAAGGGAACTCCTCAATTCAATACGTGGGTGCCTTATCCTGTACACACTACCGAAAGAGTTCGGGATGCTTAGCTACTATGGGGTCCTGCGCAAAATGAACTGAACCGAAATGAACTGAGATACTATAAGAAAAAAAAGAATAACAATAATATACCTATCGGCTGGCACGTAGATCATGTGGTAAAATCATGCCTTCCTGGTATCTACGGAAACCTCATATGCACTGATCGTCTTAAGGTGAACATCGTTGGGACCCACTGTTGGGCTACTTGCACGCTCGCGATCAATCCAGTGAGTGTTATTTTTTCTCTGTATTGCCGGAGACTGGCACGTAGTGCACCTTGTGACCCTGACGCTCATTCATTCTCACGTCCCTTATAGATCATGTCACGTTTGGTCTTATTTTCCATAGGTTGTCACTCATCTGAATTCATCCAAATCACGTACACCCAGAATACAGACTGACGCTTACGATATGAGCTTTCTGTTGGCAGTTTGCTGCTTGCTTGCCCATTCCATTCTGTATACAAAACCAACCTATTTTGTTCTCTCCTCGAAAATGTACGGTCTTTGGTGAGACGTTCAAAAAACAGCACAAAACGTGGTCAAAACACAGAAACAAGTTGTGAGTATCCGTCAGACTGGTGCTACTGAGTTTGAAAAAGACAAGGAAAATTCCCGATGGTAGTTTGTTATTCCAGAAAGAAATCTATTGATAACTGCTTCTTACCTTGTTCTCTTCGGTACACAACTAGCTTCTTTCCATGTTTTCAACTACGGGCAGATGTCAATGGCTGCTTAATAAACTGAGAAAGCACAGCAACACACAACATACGTTAAATTTCAAGATATTCACTGATACTGTTGAGACTGTCTCGATATATGGGGCTGTCAATTTAGCAGAAACTTATTCTCACCAGCTACATACAAGATGTGGGCAGAACAAAGCTACGGACAGTAGAACAAATTCCAATTGAATAGTCGTGTTTATCGATAATTCGTGGTTCTAAAGCAATACAATATGCATAAATGTACAGCAAGAAAAGACTTACAGCCAGGTGAGAGACCAAGAGCAAAGGGCGTAAACTTTCCAAGATTCGGGACAGCGCAGCAAGTAAAACGATCCACTTAGCAAGGAGCTAAACGGAACTGTAGTGCAGTTCGGTTGCGATACTATCGGCAAATCAGGAAGTTTTTACCGTCACTAATCAGTAAATCAGTTGCAAAGGTGTAAATTAGACTATAGTTGCAACACGAATGAGAGTTATTAACAAGTGAATACAGATAAGCTGAGTTTGTGGGGCAAACAAGAGCACGTGTCAACAAGCATGGACGAATGCGGCACTAGATCTGTTAGTGTCGTTGATGTGTGACGGTCAATGGTGGAGTGCAGTGACAGAAACTTTAAGGTTGATAGTTTGAGCCTCCGCACGGTTGTACAAATGGAACACTCAGAAAGATTATCTTACAGTACAAATGTAAACCTTTGAGGAAACAAAGGTATGAATAGCTGCGTGAACTGTTCATGTAATAGGCGCCTTAAAATGCGCGTATAAACCAATATGATATCTTTGAAAGAGAGAAAATACACTGCGAATGTTCAAGGTTCAGGATGTACGTTTTTGCTACTCATTAGTAACCAAACACAAACGGAGAAGGACAAACCCTTATTACGAATAATAGTCAACGTACACTTAGTTCAGTAATTCCAGTGACCTTCCGTAAACTAGCTGAACGGAGTGCGATTTTTACAAGCACTCGCCCAAGTTCAACATTTGACATTTGCCACAACAGAAGGGCCTATGAATTGTCTTAGCACATAATCAAGCGGCTTTTCCTGTTGGAATGTAGGTATTTGGCCAGATGGCCCCTTTCGCTCGAACGGGTGTTCGCTGTTGAGGGGTAGCAGTGGTAAAATCAGTCGGGACCGGCGCAATGTGTTCTCACGGAAAGGGGGTGGCCGTTCTTCAGGGTAAAGCTCTAGGGGGGGGCATTGAATTAGTAAAAAGTCTTAGTAGGAGTCAGTGAGTAGACTGTGTGATATGTGGACAACGGAAATGACTTTCTGGAATGCATACTGGCTCTCAAATTTAGGACTACGTCCAAAGGTGTCTTGAAGTTTTATTCAAGCTGGAATAGAGGAGAGTAGTTGCTAGGAGTGGGGTGTTAAATTCAAGCGGAATGCATTCATATGTGGGTAAAGTTTTATTCTGTAGTCAAATTAAAAACGGTTTGACATCAAGCATTTTACATAGCATGCGGAGAACAGTTGGTTATTCTGGAGGTTTTAGCTAGTCACGGTTTGGACATTTATCGTACCACGAAATCTTCCGTTGCTCGAAGTCAAACCCAGAAAAAAAATGAGCGAGGAGATCAAATCATGCGCAGTTTATTTTCTGTGCTTTTCCTAATAAAGTTTTCTTCCAATGAACCCACAAGAATTTGCCCAGATAGTAGTATTTTAAAGAAAAATGAACGAATTTTCTGGTCTCATCTGGATTAAATATACCTAAACAGGTACCTAGTTAGCTCGTGCACAGACAATTACTACGGCAGGAACATCTAATATGAAATCGTAGGGGGAATTATTGAGGAATGGTGAAAATGTTCCACCCAGTGCAGTTGGGAAGATTCTTCAATTATCTGTCCTAATGTTTTCATTCTAAGAGCTGTCGCTATAAATTATTTTGTATTCTACTGCAACATACTGGAATCCATCGTTGTAGGTTAAGAGGAGCTGAGGTACCTACAAAAGGTAACGTGCTACGTGTGAGTAATAAGTCTCTTATCGGGATCAGTTTCAAAAGTACACACTTGTTTCCATAGTAATTAGACTGTTTGCCTGGACATTCTTCACGAACCGATCTTCCACAATTTGACCTTATTTTGTTGCTGATGCACATCAGACACATGATTATCCATATGTTTATTCGATATTACCTTGGCTAAATTCCCTCTGTCTTATTACCGAGTCAACGGTTTGGTGAAGAGTCACCTTGGTCTTGTCATTGCACACCTAATGCGATCACCGTCCATATACTTTTAGTTGCGTAATTGACTTTCAGTACAATATGCCTTTACAGCGCGACAGCGAAGAGCTTTTTGCGAGTGCTGATCAATTTTTTCGAAGAAAACTGCGCCTCAATATAGGAAGTACCGTGTTCTACCGAAAGTAATATACGGTCTTGTACTAAATTTGCTTTAAGAGTTGCTTATTCTTTGAGGATGTCTTATTTTTTCGATACATAAATCACAATTTGTTCACAGAAAAAATTTATTGTTCATTGAAAAGAAATCAACCCTGCAGTTCCATCTGTGGTATTCACGTTAGGGAATTAGTATCTGGGAAAGTTTATGCTATCAACAAAGTACTTGCATGTAAGTGCATGTTTAATAACTTCTGTATTGTCCAACTTGAACAGTGTCGTCGATGTTCTTCAAGACAGATTATATTGATTAGAAAGCTACCCAGCCAGTGTTGTGATGCCCGAAATTCCTTTGGGATGTTTCAAAACGTGGTGCCCTGGAAAGATCAGATATGTGAATATCAGTCATGCGCACAACGAAAGTCCTTGCTCTATTGTCAGCAGTCCTTGAGCAGAGGATATCTCCTGGTATATAAAATGATGATTGATGACCTGATCCAAACTTGCGCTTCTTAGAGTTTCCTTCTTTCACATGGTGACTGAGGTTACTGTACTTTACCCGCCATTTTCAAACCTTTCGGAGGTCAAGCAAATTCTTATTACAGAAGGCTGTAAGATTATTATTCTAGGAGACTTCATCAATTCCTTGATTGTCACCGGTGGTGAATTTCTTTCTCTTTACACTCATGTCGTACTGACTACAAGCACAAAGTAAATAGGAACTGTCGGCTCCAGAATTCGACTTCTTTATTTCTTGCGAATGAAGTAATATGATCCCCATCGGTTCATTACTATGTGCACACCCGTGGCGTCTGTGTCCCGGCTGACCACTGAACAACCAGGGATGCCAGGCCTATCTGTTAACTCCGAGTAAACAATTTTCGGGTCCGAGTTACTAAAGGATGGATCGAACAGACGATGGCAGAGCTCATTTGATCTGGTTGGATCCTTCAGATCATATTCTGCTACGCCAATCTTGCTATCAAACAACTGAGATTGGACCCAGACTCGGTAGTTCTTCGACCAGACAGAGGCTGAGGTGTAGTTGTTCTGAACAAGTCAGCCTATAGAGATAAAATGGAGTCCATACTAGAAGACGAAACGAAATTCGAACAGGACCCAAAGACTGACCATCCCAGTGGACTAGAAAAGCAAATAAAGGCAGAGTTGGACAACCTTGTAAAAGCCAACTTGATCCCAGAATCCATGGCCAGAGGTCTAAGGAGCAGAGGAAGCCAAACATCATCAACTTACGGCTTACCAAAAGTACACAGAGAAGGTGTACCACTATGACCAATATTGTCCGTGACAAACACCCCGCAACACAAACTGGCAAAAAGGCTCACGGAACTACTAAAACCAATGAGGGAATTTATCGGGAAGAACAACGTGGAGGATAGTTTTACAATGTGTGGGCTGTTGAGCGGACTGAACATCCACAATAAGTAGTTATTCACAATGGATGTTAGGTCACTCCTTACAAAAGTCCCACTTCACGAGACAGTTGATATCATTTTTCAAATTATCGACGATAACATGTTGACTGTGGGATTATCAAATAACGATCTGTCACGGTTATTACTATTGTGCACCTCGAATGTACAATTCCATTTCCTTGTACAGGGATATCGACAGATTGATGGAGTTGCCATAGGTAGTCTTCTGAGACCTGTTCTGGAAGGTGTATTTGTTTCATTCCTCGAACAAAAAAATGAACTCAATCACAACTCAGGCTACTCTCCACCTACGCTATGTGGACGATATCTTCATCACTGTGAACACCAAGGACGAACGTGAAAAAATTTTCGGTCACTTCAACACCACACACCCAAACATCCAACCAACCAAGAATGGGGAAGACAACAACAACATCTTATTCCCAGATATTGAAATTGCTAGCCGGAACGGTGGATCCATCCGAAGATCAGTCTGTCGCAAAACTGCGTGGTCAGAACTGTATCTGCACTTCGTCAGCCTTGCCCCCATGAAGTTTAAAATCGGCTTTTTCCAGACCATGTTCCACAGGGCACGCGAAACATGTACAACTGACACGCTGGAAGAAGAGTACCGTACCTTGTTCAAAATCATTCATATCCAAGCACTCACAGCCACCTCCGGACAAAACAAATGTTACCACAGCCCCAAAACTGACAACCTTCCTACAGTTACCTTACAAAGTTATGAAATTGACAGCCTACTCAACAGAAGCCTCAACTGTGCCGTTAATCGTACGTATTAAGCCGCAAAGACCACTATTCTCCACACAAACTCCCGGATTAAAATACCGTCGATAAAAGAATTACTGCCTCTCCACGCCAAGTCAAATTGCATTTACCAGTGCAAGTGTGGGAGGTCAGTCACCTACATCGGTAGAACGGAGAGACAACTGCGTAATAGAATGGTTGAACACATCCCGGTTTGGTTACAAAGAGCAATAAGCGAACAGATGCAATGGGTGACGTCATCGAGCGCACGCAGAACACTCAAATCATCCACTACGCAACACATGTGGGAGACAAATCACTGTCAATAGTTTTAAATATTTGTGTTGGTTGTAGCTCAGGTTGTTGGTTGCTATGATGTTCTGATCGCTGAGCTTGGCGTTTAGATCGCAAACGTTTCATCACCAGTCGAGGTGACATCGTCAGTGCACATGCACCGTTTGATCAGGTTTCAGTGACTCAAACTGCAAATGCTCCACAGTCGCATTGTTTTGACCGTGGGAGTTCTCATTGTTCGTCAATGCGCTTCAGCTCTTCCGAATCACCCGGTGGATGAAAGACTTAACAGGGGCTTATACTAAAAGCTTTCTGAAAAATATTCCTATGGATTACTATTTGGGTGAGTTTTATTATCCGGGGAAAACACTTTAGTAGATTTGATTTTTATACGAGATGTAGTTCATCATATAGTAGAAATACTCAACTCACCTTATGAAACCCCAGAAGGACAATACGTCTGTTCGAGCTCCGAGCTCCCACTGGGACTTGAATTGGGTGTGAATAATTACTAGGCTGGGCTCGCTCTTTATGATTTGCTCAATACCAACACCGTATGATACGGTGTCCTATCGCTGCTAACTTTAGAAAGATAGGGATCCGTTATCCGCAAAGCGGTCCAATCAGCTGATAGACGACTTCTCCTTCAAAGGCATGCCTTACCAGTGAGCATGCTCAGTGAAGATTCGATGAATTTATACTTCCGATGGTTTCCAGGAAGAATGAAACAGGATGAGAAGATTTTTAAGAATAAGCTGAGGGTTCAGACTGAAAGTATGGGTTCCGGTAGAAACAATTTTATGCGGATTTTATACCTATCTAAGTACGGTCTGAAGGCAGGTTGGTCGGATGACCCGAGGTTGGTACGTGAAACGTGGAGTCCGAAGGGCAGTCAACCAAACAAAGATTCATCAATCCCACACACTACTCGCAAGCAACTGCGTGATATATATATATATATATATATATATATATATATATATATATATACAAAACACGAGGCAGGTTTAAGAATGTGGGTACTTTGGCACCACCCTGTGGATAAGACCTGATTTGGTGGGAGGCATTCTTTTGGAGTTAACTGGTCAGGTACCGTGTCTCCATTTGAAGCTGTCGGGCATTTCTGGCTTTCATGGAGGACAACATCTGAACAAGCTTAAATTGGTGATTCGGATCAGCCCGGACGGAAGAGCTGTGGGGCAGTGGTAGCACACACGTCTTCGAGGTGAGGTTTCGAACCGCGGGTGCGGCGGAGGATATGCACCATTAATGAACTCCAACAAGAACGAAACCGGAGTTTGGTGTTTCCGAGTGCAGGCTGGTCGAATGAGGTTTGTGCATGAAAAGTGAAAGAGTAAGACGGGCGAGGAAAGGAGAAAGTACCGTCAAAATATTAGGCATTACGATGTAGTTCAGAAGGGGACGAAAAATTCTGAATGTTGTGTAAGCTGTCGGAAAAAGAGTTAAAGTCTTGCCGGTTGGAGGTAGACTGACAGAGCACCACGTTGTCGGCTTTTTTAAGAAGTTGTGCAGGTGGTGCAATGGTCAGATCGTTGATATGTGCGGTGAAGAGTAAGGGGGAAAGAACGGCACCCTGGGGACCACCTGAGCTGTTGGTCAAAATACTGGATAAATTTGCACCAACTTCAGTACGTTGATTTCTGTGGGAAAAGTAGTCTTTTAACCATGAGAGTAAAGAAGTGGGACCGCCGAAGGACTCTAGTCTTCGAAAAAGTAGGGAACGGGCACCGAATCGAACGCAGAAGAATAGTCGAGTAAAATACATTGAACGGGTTTCAAGGAACTATTTAAGTAGCTTGAAATGAACTGTCAAACACAGTGCATCTGTTGGGTTTGTACGCTAATTGAGGTGGGTTCTTTTGGAACAACAAAATAGGAATGCAGTCGATTTAGGATAGCGCGCTCGGTCAACTTGAATGCAGAGGAAGTGATGGCGGTCGGACGAAAACGTTTTGACATAACCTTGGAAGTAGAATGTTTGGGAACAGGTACTACTGTAACGGGTTTCCAGGAGGCAGGAATACCACCAGCTTCAACAGATTTATTATTGAGGAAAGTTATAATTCCGGATAGTTGACTTGCCCCAAATTCGGGTTAGTGGAGGATAAGCCGTCTGGAGCCACAGCAGAAGTCAATTTTGAGGTTCACAGTAACTTGAAGACGTCTTTTGAGGGAAATGGTTCTATATATGAGGGAGTAGAAGGGAAGTAGGATGGTAGGGTGTCCGATGGAAGATGAATAAACGTGGTGTTCAGGCTGTCAACATCTATATCGTAGTTTTTTTATCGGATCCGTTGTTCACGTAGAAGCCGGATTCCGTGCCATAGAAGTTTGCTGTTCGTGGTGCAGAAGTACTGACGAGCAAATGTTATCTTCAGAAGTCGTATCTTTTGTTTGATGAGGATGGAGTGTCGTTTCACAGAAGCCTGGTTGTGTAGTTCATAGGCTTGTTCTTTTTGCCTTCATATTAGATTTTAGCTATCAAAAAGCTATTCTGCCGTTGTTGAAAAATACAGTCTCCATAGGACAACACAAATCAAATACCACACATAGTATCTTTATAAATGAGTCTAGCAGGCGAGGAGAACAATCGGAAGAAAACCACCACAATGAAAAGGGATATTTGAAGAAGAGTGCAGTTGGTGAGTGACAGGTTTCTATAGGTTACTCCCATTAGTTTCATCCTCACGAGTAAATAGTATATCTGAATCAATTTAAGGTCTGATGATAATGAGAGCGCTATCATTCGTTGAAACGGGAGCTTTCAATCGCGAGTAAAACAGTTTCGAATGATTCGTAATAATTCTGTCTAAAAAGCCTTTCCTTTAGTTGGGATAAGACAGAGGTCACTTAAGCCAAAATGAAGTAGGGGGTATATAGACGCATGATTAAAATCACCGACAACAAAGCATAAACAATCAGATGGTAATGGAATCAGAACGGGTATAACAGTGTCATAGAAGAGGTTGAATTCTCTCGGGGAACAAAAGGGATCTAAGCTGAGCTTGCCGATCACACTTCCTCGAAAGAGCGATAATTAAGGATGGTATTTAGCAACCACACCTTCAAAACCATTACAGGAGAAGTTCAAAATAACTTCAGACTTGCCAGACCACTCGGAATTGATGTAAGGACTTACCTTAGCACCTGTCCTCTTTTTGCGCTGTTTTCTGTCTTGACGAGAGTATTCGAAGTTCTCAAGAAGAACGAGTTTGTCCCTAATAGTTTTCTTTGACTAAGACTCTTGTGTACAGGTCACCTATGTGTTCGTGTCAATCATAGTTTAGGACATTAGTTAGAAATGACATCTTTTAAAGAAGGGACCGAAATTTGGTACTGACCAATGCGAGTACTGACATCTTCTTTGGCGTTGTGCGACTAGGAGCAGTCAGCCTACCGGCTTGTTTGTGTTTCCTAGTCCAACTCGGCCTCGGCCAGCTTTCATAAAATGGAGTAGTAGGAAGTGAAGCTGGACATACGGTCTCTCCAATCCGAGTGAACTATTCTTTCTAGTGGCGGTTTCTAGGTGATATGTGTTGATGTTGAGAATAATTCCAAAGTGATATTGATCAGGTTCACAACAAAATGTAGCGCAGACAATCGTTGGGAGCGCCAACTATTACTCCAAAAAGATGGTATGAAACATCATTAGCTATCTTTGGAGGCTAAAACTATGGTGATTTATCTTCGGCAGTGGCAGAGATTTTGCATATTTTGGAAGACCTGATTGAGTGAATGTGTTTTTTTAAATAGGGGTTTGATTAGAATCAACTAGTGTTTCATCTGAGTTTTGACTGCGCCTCCTAACTCTGAAGCTTCTTCTTCGTGTTCATCTCGAAGTTATTTCACGGTGTGAATGTTTGAATTTGCTGGAGATGGTGATCAGTCTGTTTTTTTCGGTCATTGCTTCAAATTGTTTCCTGGTACGCTTTCGAACAATGGAAACCAAACAGCAAAAAAGCCGCGACTAAGAGCCCCAGTCGACCAGTGAGCCTGATTCGGAAAGAAAACACTTCAAAATCCAATCTGGGGTCAGGTATTTTGGTGCCTGATATGAAAACCGCTAGTGAGTGAGAAGCTAGAAATCGGAACTCAAGTGAGATTTTAGAATCATGGATAAACTGATGTCTGGTGTTTAGTGATGTGACGTCAAAAATTCACGCTACTTTCACGTTTTCGTCAATTTTCGCGGAGAATGGGATTTGGCGTCTTGATTGCCGTGGCAATCTCATTCCTCCCCACATCGTTATTCCGTAGCGCAAATTTCTTAAGTTCATTGAATACGGATTATACTTTCATCTCAATTCTTCTTGGCTGTGCTTATAGTAACAGGCTGAATATACTTATCTGTACAAATACAGGGATCTGGTAGAGAAAGTTTAACTGGCGATCGATGTTGGTAGCTTACCTTGATGGTTGGGTTTGCGTGTCATGATAACCCTGAGGACTATACCGAACGGAGCATAAAACGCTCATATCTCCCATTTGGGAATAGCAGGGGGCGAGTATCAAGACAAAACAAAGGCGGTGTTGTTAGAGGGCACGTGGGACTTTCCGCCTGGCAGTGAACTCTTTAGATAAAAGCCACAGAAACCCATACACAGTGACGTAACTTGCGTGAATGTGGAACGTCACTAATTAAAGCCATTGCCCCCAGCCTCTTATTCAGCTATCCTGAATGGGGTAAAATTCGCTACGACATGTTAGGCCTCCTCGACTGAGAGACCGCCGTCCAAAAGGCGTATGAACCGCTCGTCCGGTCCCCGGTTTCCAGTACACAAACTTCCGGTTGCTTGACAGGTAGCACTTGGTAGTGCACGAGCTACAGTTGCCACCTTGAATCAAAAGCCGAATGATACTGTGGCTACCACGCTGTACCTAACTCCTAAGACTCTTTAGGAACAGTTCCCCTTCACACACCGCTTACGGGACGTCCACAAAGCCGGCTCAACATCTCGCAGCAGCCACCATATATATATATATATATATATATATATATTATATATATATATAAATATACCTATTGGAAATCACGCATGGCGCCATCACAGCAGCAACAATTAGAAAAAGAGGGAAGAAAGGAGCAGGACACTGTAAACGAGACAGTTAGTAAAAACAACACTTTCCATATTTTTTCGCTTTTTCACCGTACACTTCCGTATGTTTTTTGCCATTTGGATTCTCTGTGTGACATTTTTTGTGATTATAGGGCACGAGAGTTTGACTGATAGACCGCACAGCATTCGCGCTACTGACATCTATTCTGGGCCATGTCACTCAGCCTCTTCAGCCAACGAAAGTACTCGTCACCTGGGTCCCAACTAGGGAGGCGGGAAGTTTTGTATGACCCTACTATTGATCAGGCTGTTGACTACGTCATTACAATGCCGGCAAACTTATCGATCGGACATTCGGTGCGGACCACCACCACACGCACATGTACGCACGTACGTACATCGCTGCGATTTCACCTATACAACGGACGACTTGCTCTAGCCAGTCAGACTTTAACACTGAGCCATGCGTGCCCGTCGATTCGTTACTCCTGAGCGGCCCTATTTGACCGCACCCGATAGCAGTTATTGCTTGCGCTTGCCTATAGATGATTCATTTACTTCCTTGTTCGCTTACTTACACGCTTATTGATGCGCTAATAGACGGATTTGTTGCTTGCTGTGTTTTCCGTTAATTCCGAACACAACAGCGAACACCAACCGAAGCCAACGCTGATGCTAGCTCCTTCATACCTCTACTCCCAAGTCATGGTATGACCGCTTCATCGATTCTCCCAGTCCTGTTAAGCACGTGCAAATAGAGCACGGAAGGGAAGACGATGGATAGGCATTCACGAAACATGACCGAGCCACCGCAGGCGGTGTAGAGCGACCAATTCGGTAAGAGAGTGGCCACCTGTACTCAACAAAAGACAGCGCACTTCATCATTACTCACTCGATGTTCCACCAGACGCGAGCAGTACTTCGGAGATATCGGTTGTTGAACACAGAAAGATGCCGTTTATCTTCAGCGCGAAGTGGTCAGGTCTCGCAGCCGTGGAGTAAAATACCACGAACTGCGGCGACGTACACCTATCCGTCAAGAAAGAGCCGGAATTCACGGTGGCGCCACAAGTGTCGCAGATTTGCGAAGACTGTTCTAACTTTCTTTATTCGTGAACCGATCTCCTCCCCAACATGATTTCCAACTGTTATCAAGCTTCCGAATTATTTAGAGGTTTCGACTAACCCAAGCTGATCACCTCAAAGAGGGAGTGTATGTACTAGCTCCTGCCAATCTTGCAAATGCGCTTTGCACTTGGAAGACTCAAAGTGCGTTCCGTATCTGGATACCTCAATTGTCAAGCGGTTCAGAGTGCGTTTTATTGTCTATGCTCCATCACTCAGCAAGGCAATATCGTTGACATATTCCACATAAAAGAAAAGAAGTAAAGAAGATTGGGACAGACCAGTTTGCTGGTCTCTGAGTTACTTGATCTTGTTGCAATTACTGCATAAAGTTATTCGGTGCATTCAAACTAACAGTTTTTTAGGGTAGGGATTGAGCAGGCAAAACACACGAAATGGTGTCACGCAAAAGGAATTAGTATCTAACAACAGCATTAATATAATATGCGAACAGTCCTCTCATGTGACCATTGTCGAAAGTGATACATCGATTATGAATGACGAGTCGTTGTATTCATCCTTTATTTTTTACGTATAGTCGTTTGAAGTTGATCAGTGGTGTGCAATCATTTCTTGGTTTATGACGGGCAATATATATATATATATATATATATATATATATATATATATATATATATCTACGGAGTTGTGCGTGAAAGTCCATGGACATGAATTCTATTTACGTATTTGTAGAGATGCCACAAATATGCGAATTATCTAACCTTGAAGCGAAACTTGTGATTTCGTCTAGGTGGTCATACAGAGGGAGTAAATGACTTAAGGCCGAAAATTTCGGATAACACTAATCATGAGAAGGTAGTGTGATCACCCATGACTGACACGGGAAACGTGATCGGTCGGTACTGCCGTGAAGAATACGATCAATGCGTACTACTTTCAGCTGTCTGCTGCACTCCATTAGAAGTGCTGACATTCTTTCATTAGATGCACCACATTCCGAACAAGACTGAGCCATTTCTGGAATCCACGAGACTCCCTTCTCCAATCACGAACGGCCAAATGCTTCTGTGCCAGTTATACGACCCAAAAAATGGATAGAATTTGCACCGAGACTGACAGTGATTGGGTGTTGTTATCTTCGCAGTGTTACTCTGATTCAATCGAAACCGAGAACGGTATGGTAAGAATAAGGTATTTACCTTCAGTTTTGTTTTCTAATCCCTAACTGTCATTTTTCATGATTAACCGAGTCAATAATTAAGTTTTACCCCAAGTGGACTAGATCAGTTTGATCGGCATAGGAAGCTTTATAAGCTGGCCCGCGTCTCTCACAGAATGTAGTTTTGCTGAATACGCTTGACACGTGTATCGGGTTTTATCGTGGTGTTTGATCGTTGTATGCCATGGGACATATATTTTTCAGGGAGTATCAGCCCTTTTATCTTTCATGCGATTTTCACTTCCTCATTTGCTCAGCTCCTCTTTCCTTCTTTAGCCCACTAGCTGAGCTTTCAAATGTCCTGCATATTTTTTTTTCTCCGGCCGAATGACCGGCGGTGACCAAAAGCCCAGTATGGTGGGATTCTGATGTTTCTGTTCCCCAGTTCGAATCCCCTCTTCGCCACCAGTCATTTCCCCAACTGGCGGCCTTTAACTGACCGCGACCCGCTTCCTGAAATGTTTACCACCACTAAATGACAAAAAAGTAAATAAAGCAATTAAAACTTTATCGCTAATTTTGATAACATTCTTCTACCTAATCATCACCTTCTTGATCATGTTACTGAATAGTGAACAAACCCGGAGTATACAGATGTGGGACCGTGAGAATCAGACAGCGATTATATCCGTCATACGTGGAAGTTTTCAGTTTGCGCTTCAAGTTCCGACTGAAGGAAATGGTTTGGTAAGTAATTACTAACCCCGTAGGTCACTATGGTTTGAAGAAATTCTTAAATGCTGTTTTGATCGTAGGAAAGTAGTTATTGATGTAAGTTACCGATGGTGATTGTCTTAGCCGTACCAACCATCAGCGGGTCATCTTGGTCAATGAACTTTGCTGAGCATGCTTTTCATCTAACTTCCACAAGAACTGTGATTTGTCCCAATAAATTTGTCGATTTATAACTTTCAGTGCTAGCTGGTGACTTCAATGCACAAGTTGGCAAACTCAGTGCGTCAGAAGCCTGTTTAGGTGGGCGCTGTGCTTTACCTGCTGAGCGTACAGATATCGGGGATAGACTTCTCCAGTTCTGTGCCGACAATCGATTGTTCTTGTCTAGCACCAATTTCCGACACAGCTCACGTCGCACAGCGACATGGCGCTCTAACTCCACAGGTACTTTGAGTCAAATTGATCATATTGCCGAAAGCTACCGGTGGCGCAGTTCTGTTCAGAACTGTAGGTCTTACTGGTCCACGTACGTAGAGTCTGACCATGCATTAGTTTTAATGCGATTATCTCTCCAGCTCCATAGTCATCGTCGCAAACCTCAAACCCGATTAGCCGTGCAACGCTTGTGTGATCCAGAAGTACGCACCCGTTATGAGCAGAAGTTAGCACATGAGCTAGGATCTACCACGAACAGTAATGTAGATGAGCATTGGGCTCATATCAAACAGACGATGCACGTTGCAGCAGGTTTTGCCTGTGGTCCTAGATCCGTTGTCCATCAAAGACACTGGATCTCGCAAGAGTCGCTGAGTATAATGGAGAAAAAGCGTCAGCTTTCGAACCGTAAGGAGATGAATAAGATGCGGAGAAAGCTGCAAAGACAAGTTACGAAAAGCCTTAAGAATGATCGCGAAAATTGGTGGGTCAAGGTAGCCGAAGAAATGGAAAAAGCAGCTGCTTCAGGTAACAGTCAAAGACTGTTCAAACTTGTTCGTGACACCGGTGGACGGCGAACCCAGGTCAGTGAAACGATTTAAGATAGGAATGGAAAACCCATCCATAGCAAACAGCAAAGGCTTGGCTGTTGGGCCGAGTACTTGAAGGAACAGTTGAGCTGGCCGCACGCTAATGCAGTTGCTCCCCTGTCAACAACTGCGACTCCTTGGGTGGCATCACTTGAGCCCCCATCGGAAGTAGAAGTAGAGTCATGTATTCGATTACTGAAGCGAGGGAAAGCGGCAGGTCCCGACGAACTCCCTCCAGTTCTTTTCAAACTGGGTGGTGAGGCGTTGATAAAATCACTAACCGCCTTGCTCCGTGACATTTGGAACGAGGAGCGTATTCCGTTAATATGGAGCGAGTCATTGATTGTTCCCATCTTCAAGAAGGGAATACGCAATGACTGTGGTAATCATCGTGGGATTAGCTTAATCCCGATAGTCACCAAAGTATTAGCTTCGATTTTGCTGCATCGTCTTACACCGGCTCGCGAGAGGAATGTCCGCGAACAGCAGGCTGGATTCCGCCCAGGTCGAGGATGCATCGACCAGATTTTTACTCTTCGCCGACTACTTGAAACGCGTCACACGCACCGCCGACCGACAATAATGGTTTTCTTAGACATGAAAGGCGCCTTTGATTCAAATCATCGAACATCGTTTTTCAGTGTTCATCGAAAAGGTATGCCCCAGAAGTTCGTGAACCTACTGAGATCATTGTATTCTCATACTTCTGGCCGCGTTAGAGTTTACGGTGAACTATCCGGTCGGTTCAAAACGACCAGTGGTGTTCGACAGGAATGTCCCATGTTTCCATTCCTGTTCAACTTCGTCATGGACGAAATAATGCAGAGTGCGCTGCAAGATCTTCAGGCTGTAGGCGTCGAGCTAGGAAATAGTGAGAAGCTATGTGACCTATATTACGCGGACGACATTGTCTGCTTGTTCGAATGCACGGAACATGCTCAGCGTGCACTAGATAATCTCGCAAGAGCTGTAGCTCCATTCGGCATGTGCTTTGCATCTTCATAATGTAAAGTGATGTTACAAGACTGGACGTCAACAATTCCGAGCTTGATGCTCGATGGGGAGGCGCTGTCAGTTGTCGACCACTTCACCTATCTCGGCAGTTGCGTGACGACGGATGAGAGCACAGTAGTAGGGGTGAGCACGCGGATATCCAAGGCTCGAGGGCGTACGCTGGACTGAAGCACTTGTGGCGCCGACCTGATATTTCACTGAATTTGGGAGGTCGTCCCGTTTTGTTGTATGGTTGCGAAACTTGGAGTCTGCGTGTGGAAGATATTCGTCGTCTTGAGGTTTTTGACCATCGATGTTTACGTAGTATCGCTAGGATTGGGTGGAATAGCCGAGTAAGCAACAATGAGGTGAGAAAGCGAGTATTGGGTACTAATTCAGAGAACGTTCTGTCACAGCGTATCCAGCTTAGTAGACTTCGTTAGTTGGGGCATCTTTTACGTATGTCAAACACTCGTCTACGGTACCGTGTCCTAGTTTACGTTCCTCTAAGGAGTGGAAGAGACCACGTGGAGGTCAACAGATGACGTGGCAGCGAGGAATGAGAAAATGTACAGCAAACTGAGGGAAGTAGGTGCTTCACGTCTTAGTGGTTGGGGTCCAAAAGACCCGTCTACCAGTTGGCTGGAGACACTGAAGGATATGGCAGCGAACCGCGAGCATCGGCGATCGTGTTGTCACTTTCTGTCGAATCAGAATGACTGATCGATGTGCGTTTGTACAGTTAGACTGTGTATTCCGTATGTTGACTTTTAGGGCATTCTTTCCTTTTCCCACCCGTGTAGATCCACTCCCTCTCCATCTTCTATATTCATACTTTCTAATTCAACGTGCAGCATGGTGAGAAAGGCAGTGGTCAGTGGGGCTTGCCCTGCTGTTTGACGCTGTACGATGATGATGATGATGATGATGATTTCAGTCAGTTTCGCAAAAAGGGTACAGGCTTTTTAATTTACTTCAACTGTTATGAATAGCTAATGAAGGCGATAATAAGTGAAGTCAACTTGTTTGTCGAAATGGGCAATTCACTGGGCTTTTTGACTATATCGCCAACCTTTGCCGTATTATTTTGGGGATAAATTAGACCCAGAAGGATCGGACACTGACGAACTTAGGTGAATAGTGTACTCCTTGTCTTCATCGTGAATCTTTCCATGATACACTGAATTTCTAGGTTTTAGCGCAACTCAGCGGTCCACAAGACCAATTCTAACTTTGTAAATGGGTCATGGAATTCTACAACCAACATAACTGACTGATAGATGAAACAATTTTTATGGCCGTTATGGGCGCGAATAACGCCGAAACAACAGCAGTTTCATTTATACGAAAATGTACGCTCGCTCGCAACAGAGAGAGAACATGAGTGAGCGTAAGTGACAAAATCCTGATTATGGAGATTTCGAATGAATATACCCAGGTGCTTGCTTCGCGTCTTCCACAATCCCTATTTTCTGTGTATTACATTACTCCAGTATCTTTTTCGTATGCATCTTGTGTGAGGGTACGGACTGACAAGTCGTCGGAAGACAGCCAATTCGCGTCAGTAGCCAGCGCGTCAGCACCTGCCCAGTGCCGACCCCAAGGCATGAGACAACGGACGCACGAGCGGCAGGATAGCCGATCAATGAAGTAGATCGATAGGATGACAGTTGAATCCTGTCAGGCGGTCTTTAGCCTCAACACCAGCCCGTTCGAAGGCTTGCCACCGGCCATCGCACCAGTCGGAGCAATACGCTTTGTGCGTGAACCGGTTACAAAGATCAAAACCCTATATAATCATTATATTTAGGCTAATGAGGTCGTTCACGAGCAGAGACGTTCCTCCTCGCTTCAATGGGAGAGTTTAGATCACCTCGGTGCTCAAGTTCCCCACTCAGTGTTTACCGGTCTTTGATTGACAAAAATACAGAAATTGAGATTTATCAAGCCACATTATTGGGTGGTTAATTCAGTCACATAATGTTGTGGGGCTACATCCATGCCCCATGGACATTCGCTCGGGGTTTTATTCCTCTCCCGCCCGTCTTACTCGCGCGCGCATCCGATACTTGTCTGGGCCATACTCCCCACTCCAACTCCCACTCCACCAGACACACGAGGCCCACTTAGATATCGATTTACAACTTTCGTTCACTTGAATTATTCTTGTTCTGATCCCCGTGCTTGTCGTGCGCTGATTTGGAATACACGTTCGTCCGTACATGTCTTCATTCGGGTTATCGATTACAAGAAGCATCACACCTCACTGCCTTATCAGCCTGCTCTGTTTCACTGTTGGCACGGATGGTCTAATATAAACGGTTAAGGCTTTAAAGTTTACTTGACACATTTTATCTGGGTATCCAAATTTTGAACTTTCGTCAATCTGAATTGAGACCCAGGGTGAAGAATTCAACTAAACTGGAACTCGGAACACAAATTCCATCGATTATATATATATATATATATATATATATATATATATATATATATATATATATATATATATATATATATACTGTACTTTTTAGTTTGCAAGCACTGTGCACGATTCAGTTGTAAATTTTCATTTAAAGAAGTGAAGAAAGCAAGCAACTTACCGATCTGATTATCGATCCAACCACCAGCGTCTACAGTTTTTCTAACCACAAATATTGTCCGCTAGACAAAGTTGAATCGACAAATATATTCACAAAATATTCACAAAATATTCACCAATAGTTCAGATCTAGAACAGAAATGCTCACATTTCAACTTCCGCCTACACAAGATTAGTATCAGATGCAATATTTCCGGTTAAACTGAATGATACAGTGTTATTCACACTGGAAACTTTCAGAAATTTTCTGTTTTAAGCTAACTGAAAAGGTTTGCACTAGTTTCTGCGGAACAGCTTGTCACTCTGCGTCACTCGAAAATATAAGATAAAGAATTGCGTCTTGCATTCAGATGGTGACAGCATGAATGCTTATCAGTGCGAAAGTACCTTGAGTCCTCGATTACTTAGCGCGGTATGTGTTGGAGTAGCTCTTTGCTGACACCAAACTCATGTAAATCGCATTTGTGACCTCAGAGCTTAGGTGCGCTTTGCTTATAACTGAGCGTCTGTAGTTAGGTCCGCTATAGGAATGATAGCCGCTCCTCAGAAGTTCATCCAATTTCGGCACCAGGTCTTCCACTAGTTATAGATAGTCTTACATCTCGAATCATTCTCCATAGTCGCATTCTTTATAGTCCTATGCAGTAGCTTACAGTCAGGTGCAATTGTACTTCAAAGTACGTATCCACATCCGGGGCACGCAGGCCCATTTCAGAAGTTCTGTAGGACATGTGGGTTACCGTCACCTGTCATCCACTAAGGTACGTAAATGGTCAGTCAAACTCTGACCAGTTTCTTTGACAGGTTAGGAATTCAGGTCAGCTTCAGTTCCTTCAATCGACTGGCTGTTTGAGGTCCTATTATTTTGGTCAATCTGGAGTTGTCCTACATTGGTTCATCGCCATTTCTTTTCAAACGGTTCTGAATACTTGGCGCACCTTGGCTTATCAGCTCCGGTCGATAGCTAGTCTAGCCTCCCGTCTCCTGTCAACTCAACAGGACAGCTAATACAACTACGAAATCCACCAAAGCCTATCATTTTTCTCATTTCAGTCGGTTGACAGGAATTTTGTCAGCAGAGATCGCTCTGACGATCAATGTTATCATGTTTCCTCCGTTCAGACTGTAGACCACCATCTTTTTATTGACCATACCGTCCCTATGATATATTAGGTAATACCGTAGGACATGAAGGAAAGCTTTGCAGTTGAGCCTTTTTCGTAGATTCGAAATCAGCCTCGAGGTCGCCAGACCTGTGAAGGAACGGTATTTGTACTAGCACGTCATCTGTTGCACTATTCAAAGCGATTTGATAGTCCAGAACATTCTGTCTTTTCCATAATTGCGGTGGTGCATTCTTTTACTGTCGGTTTTGTCAAATAGTCACGCAAATGATATGGTAAATAATAATGTTACACATTAGAAGTGAGAAGCTGCATTACAACTAAATTATTGCAGAGCACTCTATTGATAGGAGATTCCCGGCACCATTAGGAGTTATGTTGCAATCCCCGATCCTTAAACTTGACTAGGGGGGCCTCGTTCCCTTAGATGTACGAATTTTAAAGGTCAGAACTGCCGGTCATCTTGACGATACACACCAAGTTGTTGTCAACTGCATCATTTTCACACCTCATGCGGTCCTCCATCATTTCAAGCCCTAGGAATAGTTACCCTTGACAGTGCAATATACCGCTGGAGTGTTCAGTCAACACCCTTCCACTGCACTATTGAACAAACACAGAGTAACAAAACTAGCTTTGTAGCCACATTTTCAGCACCGAAAACGAGATCATCAATATAGCACGCTTTTGGTGCAACTAACCAAAAAATCAATATTTTTTCAAAGTTTTACGCATGCCGATAATCAATCGATTCAGTAGCTAGTTGGTTGAAAATATAGATAGTTATTTTACATGGCCTCAAACCATAAGACATGTAAACCATAAAAAATAACGGCTTAATATTTGTCAGACTGTTTTTTCGCATCAGAAATAACTTTAGTACACAAATGCAACATTGCGCGTTTGAATAGACCAGATAAACTGGGTCACTTACTAAATTTCAGCTCCAACTTTAATGCATATATGTGTTCTACTGCCCGCACATGACCCCAACATTTGCGCACTACAGGGTGCTTGTCTGTCATCAGCTCATCGATATATGTGACCCAGCAAATAGATTCAGCCTCAACTGGTACTCATACGTGCGCAATAGTTATGTTCTCGGACGTCATGTTTTACTGTGTGTGTTCTCGTATACGTCTTTAATACCTAAAACGAGATGGAGGCTTTCAATCTCTCTTCAACTTCAGTTGGTCTATTCGTTTGTAGTGATAATAGTGATGCAGTAATCAAGTCAGAATTTGTTGGAAACTCATGTTTGATAATGTACGCAGGTTTTTTTATGCCTGGTACTCACTCAGGTTTACGCAAAAGTTCAATGAAATAAAAAAAATCTGCGAAAAAGCCTCAAGGTTACGTAAAACTTGTAACCCTGACCCTCAGAGATTTGACCGTCGGCCGTCAAGCAGTCATCGTGATGGACTTCCGATCCTTTCGTCCCGGATTTGAATCCCCTCGCACCGCTACCGCAGGTCATCTCCCCAATTGGCAGCCTTCAGTTTGCAGCGAACCCCATTCGGAAATATTGTACTGCTACTATCTTCTATTGTTAATAAAACAATAAACAATTACTTACTGCATGAGGCTGCTCATAAATTGTGTGCGGTAATGAAACGCCCTAAGGGTGGGGGGTGGGGGTGGGGGGAGGTGTGGGGGGCCACGGGGTTTTGTATACCACCGAAGTTAACCAATGTAAGTCAAACCAATGCAGGCTCTTAATCACTAAAGTAAAGGGTGGGTTTTATACATACGAATGATAGGCAAATGTATACATGAAGGATAAACAGAAAAGGCTAATTGGAATGTGGAAAATTTTTGAAATAAAAATGTACAGGAAGAAACATGGGGAATAATGTGAGAGATGGCCACGAAAAACACAACTCCTCATTGCGGTTCAGAATAAGGAGAATAACGTGATGACTTCTGCTTACCGAAGGGTAGAGACAATTCTGAAATACTACAAAGTCAACTTCAAGGAAGGAAGGCTACTTGGTATTGAACAATTCTACTGGTGTCCAAAGTATAAAAGTAAACAAGAATTCGGTGGTGAATCAGAATTAATCTATCTGTTTGTGAAGAGAGCCAAAAGAGTTTGCATAACAAAAAATGACCGTCGATCTATGAACTTTTGCAACCTGTAGAAAAACTGTATCGGGGTAGAAGAATAAACTGGGAGATACATTATCCAATGCTGTCCGTATGACAGAAGTACTCGTTGTCGGACGTCAGATAAAAGATGATTCAAAAAATAGGGACTCGCATTGAAGCCATACCAATGACCGATAAGTAATATCATGAGTACCTCAATCAAAAACAAATCCGATTGGTGGTCCAGCATCATCGACGCCAACAAGAGAACGACTATCAAACGACATCTGCCAGAACCATTTCGACAGCTGACGCTGTTCAGCCTGTAAAGTACTTCAAGTCGATGTTCCGTTCATTTCGGTTTGAACAACCTATAACTGTGCACTGGGGAGCTGTGGTTCTGAGAGCTATCTGTCAGAAGGGACCTCAACCGGAATTCCTCTACAAACTTGTGAACTCAGCAAGACAAGAACTACAAAAAGCAGTTTTAATTTTATAAGTAAAGTACCAGAATGTAAGGGTACCACTGGTTGGGATGCCTTACCATGTACTCCAATGTAGCCAACCACTAGGTAGGCAGATCTTTTGAACCACGCCCAAGAAGCCAATCACGCTCTATTTTGAACATGTCCGCTGATGGTGCTTTCCACACCTTCCTTCCTCTTTACTCATCCTTCAATCACTTTCTGTCTCAGTAAGCCTTGTGCACTGAAAAACCCTATCCGGGTTCATGGACAACGCATGTCGCGACCATCTTAGCCGGGTAATCTTTAGTGTTTCGTCCAAAAAAGTATCACGTGCTCACTACTCTAAGCCTAACCTCAGCGTTGGTGTTACGGTGTTTTTAGCACCAGTTTTGAGCAATGTTATGAAGGCATTGGTGTTCAACTACGGATAATGTTTTCACACCCACAATCCCCGGTGGCCATGTTTTTGTAACACGCATAATAACTGACGTAACTGTGGCAGCGATAGAAAAACGGATGCCACACCGATGCCACAGATGACCCAGGTTAACAAAAGCCAAACGAGCCTTCTGTATACGAGAAGACACTTGATTTGATACTCACCTTCCCGGTAAAATTAGCTCCCTAGATAGCAGAACTCATCAGTTTGACTGAAAGTCACCCCGGATACTGTAAAGTTTGTTGTTGGGTCAACTTAGCAACAAGTGACAACATCTTGCACTTTAAGGGGTTAAAAGGCTTATCGACCATTACCGCACAATTTTCCGAACTCTCCAGAAAAAGATGCAGCTTAACTGGATCTTCACTCAGCAGAATAATGTCACCCACGTATTCGAGGTTTAGCACTTTTCGAACCGAGAAACAATCAGTACCGCTATACTCATCCGACCAAAGGGCGGTCTCTAGGACCATATCACTTGCATTGTTACATAGAAAAGGATACCATTAAAACATGCCACACGAACACCACTTTTCGTAGTGAACCCGGGAAAAAGATCGCTGTAAGTTTAAATTCGTCTTTGGTTATGCATCTACAGGCAGTTGGTGATGGAAATGAAGTACTCCGGTATATATCCTTCAATGAAAGGCAGCGCAGGAGAACTGTACCTTCGAGAGATTTGAATGGCGCTTTCCGGCCAAGAAAAAGAAGAAATGACTGGCCTAATATAGATGTTCCCATGCTCTAAAATTTGTCGAGGAGTGAAGATGTGATCAACACAAACTTAACCGGGTCTATGCTCAGCTGGATTCTCGCATGAGTAGTGTTCGTGAGCGTTAGATAGGCGGTGGAAAGCAATCTCAGCGTTTAGTTCAGATGCGATTCTAACCAGGTTTTCGAAGGGAGACATCCTGAGTACACGTAGTTTTACTCTCGTATACATGTATGGAAACTTTTATGTTAGGGGGTATATTTCATTTACCAAGAGAATCAAACCATTGATGTCACTGTCCTGTAATTGCACTTTATAACAAGAACGGATCTGTTTTGTAAACAACGTAGTGGGTCACTAAGACCTTGAACCAAAAGCTGGTACACGAGGAAAGTACTAGCGATTCAAATATTGAATCCAATGGCAAAATTCTGTCAGCAATAGCTAATCATGTCAATGATCGTAACAATTTCTAAGTAACCCTTTATCAAGTGAACAAATCACCTTTCAATGAGAAGGAAATCTAACAAAAGTCCATTTGAGCCGCATAAATGGAACATCCGGTGATCCAAAAGTTCTTCCTGAGAAATTTTTTCAGGAAATAATTCACTGGTCATCATTTAAACTTACTGAGTCCGTGATTTTGTCAACACATTACCTGACTTAATCCCATGTGACCATCGAGAGATTGACACTTTTCCAATTTGACTCACAGACCTTTGGTTTTTCTCCGGCTCCAGAAAGCTGTTTCGGTTTTAGTGCTTTCTTCAGTCATTTTTGGAACCAGACTACAATTTCTAAAGGTGGAATATTATCCTGCTCAGGTTTTAGAATACAAAATGGGGAAACACATATCTATCCCTTTGGTACTTTTCATCGGACCAATACAGTGCATGTAGGAGGTTTGTGTGAAATTTAGTAAACAGATTTCCGTGTTCACACAGGGTCACAATACTGACTTTCAGTCGTTCAATGGTGAGTCCGTATCGTCGACATCCTCATCGGTTTCACCAATCCCGTGTGTTTGTTTCACAATCTAGTTGACCTATTTTAGCTTCACAAATGGTTTCTACCGACACGACTGTTGTCCCACAGTAGAAATAAAAGATGATCGATTTTTGAATTTTAGTAGGTATACTGATGATCCTGTGGAGTTGACAGGATACTAGAGGCCCAGCTAGCTAGGGAGTGGAGCCACTGAGCCAAGAAGCACCATACTTCCTAAACAAAATGGAAAGAAATGGCGGGGAGTCAATATTAGGACGGCACCAGATGAACTTAATCAAGCGGAATTCGAATAACCAATCAATTTCCAAGACAGAAGCTAACCGGAGTTCTTGACCTAACGATGACAACTGGTCTGCGTTAAACTGAATGATACCGTGCACATTAGAGCGTAAATGATGATAATCACGCCTTACGACAGACAGGCATTCCATAATGGAACCACATGCGCTGGTTGCAGCTAAATATTATATCTGGGTGAAAGCTACTTCTTGTGACTTGATAACCTAGTAATTCTAGTCTAGAAGCAAAACTGGTGACTGTTTGTTGAATACCTAATTTCGGATCTGAAGGAGCTCATGTGGAATGACTGCCGCTCTGACACTAAACCGAACTGTTGATACCCATCTAAGAGAAGTCGCTAGGCTTGCAAACGATTTTACTGTTTTGTGGTCAACAAATTACAACTACACTTTGACCCAGGGATTAGTGGTACCTTGAAGAACTGTTTTTTGGTAATAGTGTGCCTCGTCACAATTACCGTGGATTCGTGTCTTCAGAATAGTAATAAAGCAAGCTTTCATCCTCGAATCTGGCTGGTTGCTGCAGATAAGCGAAACATGGGATCTCGACAAATGGATCTTTCCTGGGGAAAATTTGCCAAACCATACTTGACACCAACATGACGGTCAGTAATCGAACCTGCTAGTTAAGAGTGTTTGGTCTGTGTACGGAATTCACTTTGAATGAATGGGGAATACTGGCCAAAACAACAGCAGACATCTTCTTGACGTAGTCATGTACCTCAGATTTAGGGATTTGTCCTGCTTTCGAGTATTTGATTGAACATCTGGCAAAATTAATAAGTATACTTCCCTAAGTCGTGATGAGTAGCACGATTTTGCTTTTCACTCTCTCCAGGTTCGACCTTTTTAAGTACACTAAAAGACAATTGTCATTGGCAATCTTTGTGTCCTACGATATGCATTATTCGGGACCGCCAGAAAATCCAAAATCTCCGAGAAAGTACTGCATCAGCAAGGAGACAATCATCATTATTTCGATCCACGGGGAAGTGTTTTGTTACTACTAACCAATAACAAGCCCACATATTCCATACAGCAGTGCGGCCATGACGCATATGTTAAGGAACCAGTAGCCTCATCACACATCATTTTTCACATCAACCGGTGGGCGGAAACATACTACCTACCTTACTCACCAATCCGCCAACCAATCAACCGTCGACAGGTAGTAATCCAATTTAGTCAATCACAATTATTCACTACAACGCCACATGTATCCATGCATTCCCTTTTTCGGGCCATTTGATCAACTGGTTTTTGACTCTATGTGGAATACAATTTCCCTAATTGTTCGTGATTGATTTTCCTCGGGAACTGGACGATCAAGGAGTCACTGATCGGGAATAATTTAAAGCGGTTCGAGCACAGACACAACAGAAATAACACTCGAATCTACTTCACTTGATGAAACGTTTTCGGCAAAAAACGGGATGCATTTTTCTGTCTGAATCCGTAAAACATCTCTATCTCTATCACAACCTTGGCCACATTATTTAGTGCGATAAAGTAGTCAGGGTTTTTAAATAGTATAGGTTTGCCATTAAGCAGTCATTAGAGTGTACCTCACCAGAAAATGTACATTAGTTGCTCGCGTCATGATACCGAAAGCATCAGGTGAACATTCATACTGAGAATTTGTGAAGTTCGGAAAAATAGTTACCTTAATATTGGTTGGTACTTTCACAAACGTGCACCGTTCGTTCTGCCTAAATTTTGAACAAAAATTTCAAACTGTTTCAGGTGCAGAAGAACAGACAGTTGTGCAAACTACGGTTTGCGAAATCCTAGTCAGACATTTTTCGAACTGTTTACCAATTAGGATTTGCTCAATTTCAGTGGAAAGAAATGGGCAATAAAGCTATCAATAAATCGTGAAATCTCTGCTCAAAATAAAATTCACCTGCAAAAGTTCTGCGTTATTTGCAATGGATCAGATGAAATCTACCCACGGCAGTGAAGAAAACTTTTCCGTCTACTTTCAATACTCTGGATTCCACAGGTACAATGGATTCTGGTGCTATTTTGTTTTGTTCATTTTTTTATAGACATTCTCAATTTCAAGAGTGCATTATTTAGGGCAGGGAATGGGTGCATTTTCCACATAAAGTATTGTGGTATGTGTTCCTAAATAAACATTTTCCGGACTTCTCACAAAGTTTGCATCCACGAAATGTTCTACTTGTTTAAAAAATGTAATCAGCTTGAGTCAGCAAGTACCATTTTCTCAAGGTGTTTGCACAGAATGTCGACGTTGGAATTCGGGCATCATACAAGTTTACTCAAATCGTCAGGTATGTGAATTTTGCGTCAATCGTTCTGAGTTCACGTTAACTCATTGACTGAAGTTTTCGTTGCATAATAGAGCTTTCTGTTTCTAAAGGAGTTTTGTTGACAAGGAACGATTCTGAAGTCGGCTAGTGATTCAGATATTCAACTTACCATACAAAGCTGACATGTTTATCTTCCAAAATAACTACTTTTATTGATTTTGGATCTGGAAATTTCGTAGATCAATGGTCCGTATACTATTTTGAGGCCATAAGCAAGCTTCATTGACTATGAGAAACAAAATTCCAAAATGGATAGTCTAATTCTTAATAAGCCACTTAAATCTGTTCCAGAAAGTTCTGTTTGATCAACAGTGCGAAGAGAATGCTCCACGAACCGGTGCGTCTTGGAACTGCTTTCGAATCAGATCAAAAACGATTAGTCACGCATGAGCCCTTGTAAGATAGGGAAGAAGTTAGGCGAATCAGGTGAGTTGGCTGTTTTGAAGAAACGCGAAGTCCCGACAGTAAAAATGTATTCTGGAAAGTATTTGGATAAACAGCATATCAAGATGAATTGTTGATATCTTGATTATCAGATGCATAACGAATTTCGATGCATTAAGGAGGCATCGTGTGAGAACACGTGAATGCTCCAACCACTTTAACCTACGGTTACCGTGGTTGAACCGGAGATGGAAAGTTCAATACCTGATTAAAGGCCAATTCTTAGAACCCATACATTCAGGTGTGTGCTCAAATCGTTTTAAAATGATAAAATTCATCGTGTTGAAACAAGAATTTCCTGGCAACAAGATAACAAACAATTCAGCAACCTGTTCATATTTTCTTGTTACGAGAAATCGGTATTTACGTGTTTGTCTTTTTTCCAAGGCTTGCTTGCAGCCCGTGTAAGCTACGTGAATCTCCTGACAGGTTAGTACTGTGCGTGCCGTGTTGACACGAAACATAAGTCTTGTATTTCACATTGTTCAAATTGCCGCCAACTTTGGTTTTGGAGGAACTAAGGTAGGAACATAAATCAAACATTTTCACCTTATGCTTTCTCTATTGGTCTCACTGGTGTGATCTAACCGCACTGGATCCCCCACGCCTGTAGAGACCTGCGCGAGGAACAGATCAGATATAACCGCATGGTGTTGACGCGTTCTCCATGGCCAAAAAATATTACACTATACAATCCAGCCATGCTGTGATTTGTCAATTCTAGAAAGCCTATTCGCATTTTACTTACCTATCTCATTTTTGACTTATTCGGCGTTTCCAGTCATACTGCTACACTGATCTGGATGATCGTTTCACATAACAAAGCGACTCTGGGTCCAATTCCAGACATACTACCAATCATTCGTGCAGAGATCGTGTTTTCATGAATCACTTTGACATCATTTTAATCATACTCGGAATGCTGAGTTGAGAGCCATAATGAAAAGCCAACTACGATTGCCAATACTCCTTCAAAAATATGGCCGAAAACTGCGTGCACGTTGTATTACATCAAGTCAAGTTGAGCACAGGCTTTATGTGCCTAATGATGGCCTCGTAATAACAATATTTTCAGCTGATTCAGATTTTTATATGAAGGGATACTTAAGGAAGTGTTTCAAGCCTGTGTCTGATGCGTTTCGCACATCCGAGTAATTGTGAGTAGTGAGAATGTTTGCTCTATACCAATTACCACGCAACTGAAATTCGTCTACGGAGCCAACCTGTTGGTATAGGTAACCATTTCGAACCACGTTCGAGCTCATTTTCGGTTCGTAACAGAAGCAATCCGTGTCTGACCGCGCTAGTCTGAACAACAGTTCATCCAGAGAGAGAGAGCTGATTCTAGGGAGTGGAAATCGAAAACCGTTTCCTGATATGGATAGCTGAGATTAACTTCGGCTTTTTCTGTCAAAGAAATCTTGGAAGATCTTGCATGGGCGAACGGGCTGTTATGGGAATGACCGATAGCCGTGGAATGAACTTACATATTACTGCGAGGTACAATGGAAATTGAAATCTAGTGTCTTACGCAAGCCCAAAAAGCAAAGTGTGAGTGCGCAAATCTTAAATAAAATGGGAGAATGGAATACAGTTTTGCAGGAGTTCAGTTACTTCGACCAGGTCCGCATTCTCCTTGGTTAAATTATTGTAGAAAACATGTTGAGTGATTTGAAATCGAAAACAGAATAATGTGCATTTTTGACAGAATTGCAACTTCGCAAGGATCTCCAGATTTTGAAGTAACGAGGACCGAGTGGCAAATATCTTTTCCGGAGGAAATTATAGGAGACGCCAATAATGAGTTTAACGTTTCTCTTACTTCAGGCTTTGTCCGTGGCACAAAATGATACTACATAAGAACCCTTGAAGAAATTGATTTGTTATGAATATATCGGTACTATTATAAAGTGTCATGCTTCAAAATCTGTCTCTGTGCTTGTGAAAAGAAACTACAACCGGACTTTGTCTGCATTTTAGTGAAAGAATATAATATTGATCGTAGTGGTATGCTGTTCAGGTCAAGTTTATCAATTATATGCTTCTTATCATAAATGGTAGATATTCCATACCTACATATTCACTTCCATTTATATTATAACAGAGTACAGTGAGTGAAGTATAACGTCTGTTCACCACTTGGTTCAGTTCTGCACTGATAGCTGCAGGGGAGTTGTGGTTTTTAGTTCACGAAAACAAGTGTTCATGACGGGATTATGTGGATAATGTGAAAATTCGTTTGCTAAGGTCCGTTTAAAGGGAATGTGATTTGACATTCAAAATCTTTGGAGCGAAATTCGCACATGAATTGCGGTGTTTCTACATTAGAAAGAGGGTAAAATGATTTCCAGATATGACACTACTGCTAGGTACATGCTTCGTACATCAGGCAGTTAGTTTGGAGAAATCAGCAAGCAATCCAGCGAATAATACAGAGGACGCATAGATCTAATGAGGTGAAATGCAAGAGTGGAAAATTTCGGCCTAGATGAAGTAAGATGAACGGGATTTGAGTCCTGATACATAAAAAGTGAGCTTTCTCATCTTCCGAAAGACTGCGGCGATGTGTTCAGATCAAAAACGGTCATGGTTGATGGAAACACCAAGGTGCTACATTGAGGAACTGCTCCCGATGCACTCGACGTCTACAAAAAAAGGAGATAGATTGCAAAAGACTAGAATACCCAAACCAAAACAAATAATCGGAAGGATCTGAGGAATGCCTTCGGAGTTTGCGGATGAATCAACGTTTAACAAGCTCAGTCAGGCTATGCTTTAGAAAAGGATTGAGTAGTCTACCTAGACCGTGACGTACCAGGGATCACATCATCCGAACATCTGATAGGTATACAATCCTCTTGCATAATCATTGAAGAGATGTATGCAGAAAAAAGATGTCGATAAGATAACGCCTTGTAAAACACCTTAGGTGGAATGAAGCGTGGAGTAGGTTCTATCTCGAAATCATGCAAACTGTTGGCTATCGGAAAAGAAATTGAACAGTAAGTGTACACCATTTTGTTGAATTCTGCTATCAGTTAGAATGTGTAATAGCCCGAATCAGTACACACACAGTCGAATGCTTCGCTGAAATGAGAGGAAAAACTCTAACCGTCATCTGTATCTGGTCCAATAACAGCAGGAAGAGCTGTGTAAAGGAAACAATGGTATCGGAGTTCCAACGCGAATGACGGTAGACGAATTGGTTGGAGTTAGACACATTAAACCAAACAAATGGTCTGTGCAGTAATAATCTATCAAATAGCTTGAGGGGATCTAAAGTGTACGCTATTGGGAGAAACTTATCCGTTCGTTTCTTCAGTGTCCGAGTGATGAAGGCCACTCATTTGTACTCAGAAATTATTCTATATGGGTTAAGTTTAGATTAAACAAGTCGAACTTTGTAGGGCAAAGTGCCGAGGGCATATTTATTTAGCGTGACTGGGAACAGCTAATCAGGACCACATACTTTATCGGAGCAAAGTTAGAATAGCTCTCTGTAAACACCGACGGGATTAAAGAAATGAACGTCTGGCCACGGAGGTGGCTGACATTAAAGCATACGGCTCTGGCACTGATAAATTTCCGATTAAGTTATTCCGCACCTACCATTGATGAGTTCATTCCAGTTCTGACCGCTTGGCTAAGTGACTGCTTTTCAGGTTTCCTGGCTGCTATTATCTGAAGTTTTGTGCAAGCGTACATGGTAATGATTTTATGTAACTCGGTTTTGATTGACTTGGATAAGAGTACGGTCAAGAGATAAATTCTACTTAGTAGGCACTTACTTACTGGTAGGGTTGAAGAGTTTCAAAAACGGGGATGAAGATCTATCTCCTCGGATGTATACGGTTTTTCTTGTGCAGTTTACATCAAAAACAGAAAATTAGAAGGTCTGATAAGTGACCACAGAATGCAAATTTATCTGAGATAATATAATAGTAAGGTCTATCTCGTCAATCATGTCCTCAAGTCTCTTGAGGTTGTCTGGGATGCACTGGCATTTACGTATCCTTTTGTCGTGACCTTGTGTGAGATGCTATTGAGCTTTCATTTCGTAGATGATGAGAAAAGTTTAATGATTTTCTGGTCTGAACTGACTATCGGTGAACAATATGCGGTGTAGAACAAGTAGGAATTACTTATAAAACAGGGACCCATGTTAGCACAAAGCCTAGCTGGGAAAATAAAGGTGCAAGTAGAAAGTATAAATTTTTAACTGAAGAAGTTACGCAATCTACATTGGTATTAAGGAGCCGGTCAGAAAGTGAACAGATGGCCCTGTTGATCTTTCACCTCCGGTATGCGTTGTTCCATGGTTTGCCGACTGACGAGTGCACTTTTTATCTCATTCGAATACACTCGAGTCTTCCGTGTGGTTGTGTTCAAGCCTCTTCTCTGGGCTAGGTCGGATACCTATCAATGGGGACAGTGATGAACCCACGCGTTCAGGTCAAAACGGAATCACTTCCCACCAAATAAATAATCTCATACAAAATAGATTTATTGAATCGTTAGTAAAAATGACAGACCAATGTTCATGGCATCGGACAACAACTGGTGGACTGGCAAGTGATAACCTCGCCAATTCCAGCACGGAATTCGGATTTGACCCGGAAGCAGAGGTCACTTTCTAATCCTGGTAAGCAAGATTTGAAAATATATTCAGTATAGATTGTCTCACGGGAAGACACCGACAAAGTCAAATTACTTAAGCGCAAAGTTGACACGGTTGAACACCACGGGTACTCAAGCTTCGTGTGGTTACCAAAACCAGTCCATATAACATCTCCGGAAATAGTACAGTGTCTCATACAAATATGTTTCGCTCAGTCGTCCCTTTACACCCGATTTTGGTGCCTTCGAATCAGAAAGACACAAACAGTGGATTTTGTGGCGTATATAGGGAAAATCAATATCGAAGCCGAAAGGTTCAAGCTGAAGGAGTAGTCAGTAAATTGATTCAAGTATTTACTGTTTGTCAGTGATTTACAATCGCAATCGGATGCAGAGATAAGCCACCATACATTATCTCAACTAAAAAGCCCCCCCCCCTCTTATTTTCTAAGCCGTAACTGATTTATGAATTACGTAATGTGGTTTTCTACGAAAAGCTGAAGCGAAAATTAGGACCCTGTTATGTACTTTTCCCCTAAAAGTGATGAGACAAAAGAAAAGGAAACGTTAGAAGCTCTCATTTTATTCTTTACAGGAGTTCAACTGATATTAAAATTTCGTTCGTTGAGAAAAGAGCCTGTTTCAGTCCCGTGGAGTCATAATGTTGGGAGGTGAATAGCTTGTTCGAGAAACTATCTTTTAAAAGTGGAGCTGTAGGTGGATGAGTGCGGAAAATACTCTCAGCGACAAGCAACGTGAAGTTCACTCTCAGTGAGGATGGTTTAGCAAAGAAAATTATCTTACATTGATCGCCTCAGTGTTTGCCCATCGATGTATGCGCACACAATGTCACTGACATAGACGGTAAGTTGAGGCTACTCTCAAATTACGTCACATAAACTCATCTCGTTGATTCCGCAATGGAATGATATCATCAGTCCCAGGTGCAAAAGTTGCTTGCCTGGTAGATGCGACACAGTCAGTAAAAGATAGTGTTGGTAATATTTATAGGGTCATTACGAAAATTCATGAGCAGTCCTATTTCATGCGGTAACATCCATTGAAATAATACGAATCACTCTCCTAAAATAGAATCTGTGGGCGCAAAGCATATTTTTACACGCAATCCAACGGCAGTCGCCCAAGACGGACGAAATCAACTTGCAAGGGACCGCAGGACCAAACCAGTTTTCGACTGCCTAACTTGAGTACTCGCAAAGTGGGCACCAAGCAACTGATCCTAACCCACCCATACCTATGTTCCTGTCTTCTCTGACCTTACCCAACCACATTACTTTCGATCGCCGCTACGGTTGTACCAGATTCGAAAAGTGCGTCACTGCTTAATCCGGACACCGCACTGCTGAAGACGTGTCCGTCTAAATAATTTGTTTTATAAGAACGCTGGGACTTCTCCGTTCTCCGAATTACATATCGTGGGATTTTTCAGAACATTTAAAAGATGATATTGTAGCTCTTAGGTGAATGGAAAGTACGTTGTTAATAAACAAACGGTGAAAAAGAGAAGCAGGTAAGTATGTAAGTGAATTCATTCTCGGAAGCAGGAAGTTAAACCTACTGGGCGGAAATCAGGGATATAGATTAGAGTCATCGTCAAAACCCGCAACTGGAAGACTGAAAGTGATGAAATTTCCAGTTTTCAGCTGTTCCGCGGATTTTGATTAAGATTTTAGGGTTCTTGAGGAGTGTTGCGTCTGATTAAAGTCACGCACACTACGAGGACAGCCGATCAATATTCCTGTCATGAATGGACATACGCCTTCTTTGTCTCGATATTTAATCATGCTTCAACGCTAACAGTACTGACTTATCGATTTTGTTGTGTACTGATTGGCCTTACTCTTTTACGCGTGACAGCACACGTAGTTTAGCTGTTTATGCCAACTCACTTGTTTGCGTGCGGCTTACTCGTTCCGTACGACAAGGTTTAGTGTTTGCTCTAGTACAAATAAACGCAGAGCCAACATTGAGTTTTCTACTACTGAAGCGTGCATAACAAGGGGAAACTTTGAATTTCTTGTCATATCGGCAGAAGCTACCATGCAGAAAATCATCTACTTTCTGCCAAATCAGTCTGAGAATATGAAAGATCATGTCCATGGTAGGAGTTGATCAGGGTGCGAGCGACGGTATTTTATGCTTGAAAAGTCAAAGACATAAGGGCACCGCATCATGCAGTTTTAGTAGTAAACAAAGTTTTGAGAACCGGTCCGGACAGCCTGGTAGATAGGTTTTCGATTCATAATCTTCCACCCCTGGTTCGAGTCCCAGTGGGGTTCCGTGGATGTGCCCTTCTGATGATTCTTAACACGAACGAAACATTTGTACGTTGCTACCATGGTTGTCAGCGGTATTTTATGACCAGTAACTGTCCAGAAAATTGAGTGAATAAACCTGGTCTTAAATATGTACCTTTGGTCTTCAACCAACCAGGCGCAGTTTCGATCTATCCGGTTATGAAAACCACGGAAAAGTTCACCCTAGAGTCATTCGATTTTCCTAATAAACATGGAGTTTAAATCGGGGTAGTTTGACGTATCATTGCATTGAAATAAACCATAGTACCATCTCAGCTCAAGAGGTCCTGGCTGCGCTATCCTGAACATTTTATTTTGTAACAATAACAATTTGCTTCCCTTGCACTTCGGAAACACCGAAGTCGGCCAACTTTCAGTCTGGTCTCTACATGCAGAAATGACTTTTATTAGCTGTTGAGTGTCGATGTCGTTCCCTTTGTGGGTTGCTTGCGCTGAGTTCTTCACCTTTTATGCAATTCTAGCCACGAGGTTCAAGCCTCAGAGAAAAAGATCAAATTCAGCGAGGAATAGCATTTCACACACTCCGCTTCGAGTAGGGTCGCGGATTTTTTAATCCTCGCATTAGACTTCTGTGACTAAGAGTTAAAGCCCCTTTCTATTGAACTCATAATGAAGCACAAAATAATCACAAATATATATTCATGGCAAGTGTATTATTTACAAAAGATCAACTCATCTTGTGTTTTTAGTATCCCTTTCTGAGTTTTTGAAAATGTTTCATGAAATTATTTGCTTTCTTTTGGAGCAGCTTTGGTACAGCCCGATAGATTTTTATGGGTTTTAAGAGCTTCGGTGACCATTTATTATTGTCCAGCAAAATGATTCACTTTTTTATTCATCGAATTGTAATTGTTTAAAACCTGACGGACCGCGTATGCTCCCGTGCACATGATCATACAGAAACAATACTCGTTACTCAAATCCTGTCACTACTTTCACTCTTCGTTGGAAAAATTGCGCCGATCGATGGATGATAATCATGGCAATTATCATTTTCTATCTCCCTAATTTGTTGAGCATACAACGATGGTACACAATTTCTGTAATGGGCACACAACCGATCGAAGATTGTAGATAGGATAAACAAGCTAACGGTGGCCAGGTTCGAATGTGAAACCCAAATGATGATCGTATAACCACAGACACGAGCTCATTTGTTTTGATGCAAAACAGGTAAGGACCCAGTTTGACAAGATATCACACAAGCAGCTTGTGAATTTGGACAAAGATGAAGCTTCCATAATTAACTTTTATAGTTTTCTCTATGAACTTATGAGTTTACCATTGCCAACAAATACCTTAGCTTCTTATTTCACTTCAAATCTGCATTTCTGTTGGCTTCTCATTATCCGGACTTGACAAAACAGGTAAAAAGAGTGTATACATCCCCAGGTATCAGGCTACCCAAGATGAATTATCACGCTAAAGGCGCTTAGCGTTTGAAATACTATACTATACCAAACTATACTACGTATGTGTAAGACTGTTGTGCGTATGTGAAACCGACATATAACCATCGAATCCCACCAAGTTGAAAAGATAATCAGCCATTGATGACCAGTTTCGACTATTCATTGTGTAACTAAGCCCATCCAAGGTTCCAAAAAGGAGGATATTTCATCCAAAGAAGAATAGCGGCCGACTTAGGCAGAAAGTAGACATGGTTTTTAGATAGTACACAGTCATCTGCCGAACCATTTTTTTCTCTTTTTCCAGCTTCACAGTGGTAAAAATATTCTATACACTTTGAACGACTGCATGACTACGGTGTGTGCTGATTTCAGCTAACAGGCCCTGATCTCAGTTAACCTTTTTTGTCCAAATTAGTTCGTACTGATTACGCAACCCGTCAATATGGAAGTGTGCGTGGGTGTGATGAGAGAGAGTAAGGGAGGATATAACATTGAGTGAATAAGACGAGTGAAATTACCCTGCATTGCGATCAGGCAGCATCTTTTGAAAAAATGAAGTGTATGACTCATTCAGATTTATTCAACGGTACAGTTGCCTAGAAGTTTAGCGCAGTTTTTCCTCGATGTTATGTTTCATTGAAATTAGTGGGTTAGTCAGTCTCCTGGCATCAGTAAATAATAGTAGATGGTGACTGTCTATAGAAGGGAACATGATCATGGAAATGTAACTGGGGCGGGAATAAGTCTCGCACTTTCGATTCTGAGGGGCGAGCTTTGAACCACAGGATCGTCTGTAAACCGTGGTCAAAGACAATAATCCACTGTCGCGCTCGTATCGTTACCACGCATGGCACTGGACTATTGTATTTTGGTTGTTGAATTGCTTTTCAGGGCCCGGAATAATTTTCCCAACATTACGGATAACAAGTGCCAGTCAGTCGTGTTGGATCGATTAGTTTTGCGTTTCACAACATTTCGAAAATTAGTTCAAACCGATCGATGAACCAGAAAATGATGATTGAAGTGAGGCAGTCTTCGGATCCTCATTATGAACTTCTTTCAAGTAAAGTACAAAAAAAGTGGTCTATCGAGTTCCCTGTATTCCCATGGAGAGTGAGACGCTTGACTGCATAAGAGATTTGGGAATTCCATGCAATTTATTATCTAACGTCCTGAAACAAAAGGTTCCCGTTGTCCCTATACATTTATAGCTCATACGGGCTTAACCTTTCGAGTGAATGTCGAGTTCTGCCTCTCCGTGCAGTGGGTCCAAAAGAAATTCGCATAGACAAGTAAAATCTTATTTGGCATGCAAATAACTATTTCAGTCCAAAGCTTTGCCAAATCTGCTAATTAGGAGAGCTCCGTGCGACTTTTTCCCCTCACCGACATTCACGGCCTTAGCGAATTTTTCTTATTTCCGGAAGGATGTGCCGACATGTTTTGCCTGTTTTGGTCTAAAAGCAAGTTCTTTCTCATTAATTGTATCGAGTCGAAAAATATTGTTGTTCCATCAGATTTGCCCATGTCATTCCTGATGAGAAATTACGGGGTTACCGATAAGAATTTCACTTAGTTTTATTGCTTGTATTTGTGTGAATATATATGTATATATATATATAGGTAAATAGATAGATTTATAAGAACGGACGAATAGGTGTAACTGATATCAAACTCTGTACAAATCAGTTCAAGAGTGGCCTGTACAATAAGCTGCAGGCAAATTTTAATATACGTATATATAAATATGTATTCATTCGGCTTGGCTTTATGAGTGCATACACGTACACGGGGATAGTGGTACATGTACATACATAAAAGACAATTGCACTTTCAGAAAAGACAGAAATAGGGGATTGAAAGGAATTGAAAAACTGCTCCCGACTCCAAGTTCCAAACAGAGGGAAAACGGGGTGAGCTGAGTACGTAACTAGTCATCCATTTCATTACTGTATGTATAGGTGTGAGTTTGTGAAGTTGTACTTCCTCATCTATCAAAGTGGCAGAAGGGCAAGTGTAATCCAGGAATAGAGAAAGCTCACTTCTCGTTCACGAGCTGTTTTGCTTGAACCAGCTCATGAAAACTGGTTAAATACGCATTTGTACTAATGAGCACTCTCTTTTAATGTTGTCCAATTGCGATACGTTTTCCAATCAATTTGTCCACAATTCCTCAAAGGATCTGACTGAAAATATGTACTGGAGGAAGCATAGAAAGTTTATACAGAAGTTCCTGTCAATCGCTCTGAACACCACAAAGACAAACTCTGGTGAAAATTTCATTAGAGAGTAGTGAGTAAGAAAGTTCTCAGAAAAGTTAACTACAAAACAAAACAATCCGCGAAGTAGGCGAACGTGGAGAAGGAGAAGAATCACAAATAGTTAACCTCCCTTCACACACACACACACCAGATAGCAGAACCGGTTAGATGCTGGTCAAACAGTTTTGAGTAAGGGGAGGGGCGACCAAAACCCAAATGATCTTGCCATCGGAAGATACACAAACGAAAGGGCAAACGAAAACTGTATACTTTCTGAGTACCCATCATGGAACTTGCTCGCAAGATAGACGCAACAGAGAAAAACCATTCTGAACAACAGAAAGAGGTTTGGTTTTTCCCTACAGAGGTTCTCAATTGCATAGATACGAGACAGTGTGCATGTGCGTGAGTGGAAATTTGTGTGTGTGTTTGTGCTTGTGTGTGTGTGTGTGTGTGTGTGTGTGTGCGTGTGTGTGTGATTTGCCAGTACGATGAGTCGCTTGTGATATAACGTAGACTCAAATGTTCAGCCGACAACATCATCGAAAGTAATTAGCATCACAAAGGTATCCAGTGAATGAGAGTTTTGTTCCACGTAATTTGCAGAAAACAGACCAAGTTGATTTACACACCGAAAACTACAGAAAGCCGAGGTATGATTCACCGCAATACAAAAACGTCTTTTTCTTTGGTCAAGTGCAAGATGGGTATGACCCCCGCGTCTGACAGTGAGCGACCTATACTCCTATTTCCTGAGCGATTTTGGGTGAGACATGTAGATTCACTGGATTGTTTGTAATCACAAACAGTAAAAGTTTTGTGCATTGGGTATAGCTCGGGCACTGAACTGAGCACGCCTCTGGATCGTTCATTCAAAACTTGATCTGCGTTCTCGTCATCATCGTCGTCGTCATCGTTATCATCATCGTCACCAACAAAATGTTTATGGTTTTCCTCTTGTAGACATTTGTCATTTAGTCCGGAGTTAGATTCTGACGGGGATAGCATTCGGTCGTGTCCATCAAAAGCATACGAACCATTTAAATCCGGCGTTAGGGGACGATTTTGGCCCTCACAACATCTACAGATGGACCCGCCGTCCAAGCGCCGAAGACGACAAGAGTTTGTGTTGCCTATCGTCTCGTCCACGTGTGCTTCTAGAAGCAGTTCTGCAGATGATGAGGAACACGAGGCACAGTTCACACGACCGGTTAAAGGTGACGTTAAAACCGATCGGGACCTTTTGAGCGTGGACCAGGGACTTGCTTCCGACGAGGCACGTTTTCGCATCCCCCACGCACAACCGGGCAAATCGGCCGGGTGAGGAATTCTACCTGCCTCATCTGAATCCGGGAGTGCCTCGTGGTCCGGGTGAAAATTTCTCTCTTCTGACACCGATTTTAGATCGATCCCACTGTCTACTTCCTTTGTGTCAAAGGGAATTGTATGAGCCGTTCCTAGGGATGAGTCTAAGCTATAAGTCGATCCGGTGAAAAACCCAGATGTAGTTCCGGACACTGGAGTAACTGCTGATGTAGCAGAACCGTCTTGATGAGCTGGCGAAGGAGAACAAGAATTTGACAACCCCCAAAGTGAACATTTACCGTTACGAGCATTGGAACCGGAGCCACTAATAGCATCATTATGACTGGGGTGAAACTGCGTTGGTAATTCATGGCATTCCGTTGACTTGGGGGGAACACAATCCGATTGGTATTGCGGTGATCGGTCACTACCACTACCTTTTTCCATCGCAGCTGTTTCTCCGGAGATACCATGGTCTTGAAAAATGGGCGATAGGGCCAAGTCTCGCCGAAGGGTTTTGACGAAGCGTTTGGACTGGACTTGTATTTGTTTTCCGGCTTGAGCTGGATATTCACCACAACGCGTCGAATCCATCGGAGGTCTTGTGAGGGCATCATCGTCTCTGATCTGATAAATTGAAACGTAAAACTAAGAGCATTGCGTCATTGTACAAAACATTACTGGATGTCTTATTACCTCGAATAATCATAGGTGAACAATTAGCATTTTATCTTAAATGATGATTTTGCAAGGCGGATACAGTCTTCGGTGAAATGAAAATGCACTAGGCTACGTAGGTGTTTATATTGAAGTAAACAAATCCCTGCACTCTTTCGCTGCATTATCGAAAGTAACCTTTTGGGAGTTTGTATGATTTTGCGCTCCAAGACTCAGGGCCACCGGTGTCAGTTCTCTTTGATGGTACAGGGGGCCGTAACGGTCATTGTATGTGACCGTTTTACAGTAGTCAGAGAGTACGGGTGAAGTGAATAAAAAGTACGTATTAATCGCTTTTCTGCTTTCACAGATCTACTTGTGGTTTACAACACAGGTGCTGCTACCGAATCGACGAATGTTAACGATTTGTCAAATGTTCCGGTATGCGACCAAGCATGCATTCCCTTCAAAATTAAGCTGACGTAACTCCGTGATACAGGCGTCACAAATACAAAGAACCGGACATGGAAATGAATCGCACGCTGGTCTGATTCAGTCGGACAGTGCACTTTCTCAAATGGGATCATTTTCTTTTAGAAAGGGGGTCGTTATGCACTACTTTATGCTCCCTAGACCTTCCAATATATCTTTCTATTGGCTAATGACCGATGAAGGCTTACTATAACAGAATAGTTCGGTTTATTTACGGCCATAAGTGAATAACTGTCTGGTCCCAATTCGGAATCGAAACTGATGTTCAAGTATGTGAAACCCAAACGTTAACTGTTAACTAATACAAGTCGGCTCTGAAAGGCCCGTCAATATCCTGGAAAATCTTACCAGTCTTCTTGCGGGTGATTCTGAATGGTTTAGACGAGATGTACTGAGCATTGTTAGCGCTTGAGGGATCAGCTTTTTCCAATAGGTGCCATCAAATATTGCAACTGTATTTTGCCAAGCCCAAAGCAGGACGTTTACGGCAAACTTGGCCTTTATTAATAAAATGATGACATTAAGCACTTCAAAGTCAAAAAATCACCCGAGATAAAATAATGATTGATGCTTAGTACTGACTACACATTCAAAGTTATTCAGTAGATACAACTTAAAGTACACTCCATGGCTCATTGCATGTTCAGGAATGAGTTGATAAATGCAAAAATCAGGTTTGATGATTATATTCTGTAAGTAAAAACACTACATTTCAATGATTTTTTAAACCTAAAATCAAGTTTCTCAGGTAAAATCGAGCTGTTTTGGGGATGTGAAAATGTTTTTATAACAGTACGACAGTGATAAGATGAGTCAGCGTTTTTATTCTGTCAAGCGATATTGTTTTAACGTTCCACATCAAATAAACTACCCCGATCATTTTCGTAAAGGTGAATAAGTTATCTAAAACTCATGGTTCCTAAGTCAAAACAAATCTGCATTGAGAGGTTTGAGTTGAGATCAAACAGCACCCACCTTTTCTAAGAGTAAAATTTTCGTCGGTCTCATGTCTTCCGAGGGTACCTCATTCGAGAAATTCTGCGGTCCATCATCAGAGAAAGCGTCCTGATTTTCTGACAACGTGTGAATTAGCAGAGCGTCAGTCTGAATCTCAGCGGAATGCCGGGTTTTCCTCTCGGTGATTGGCCGATCATCCGTGCTTAGACCAATACTTTCCATGGTTTGTACAGAAACTTCATGTTCAATTACGTTTTCTCCTCTAGATGACTTGAGTGGTGCCCGGTTCGAACTGGTAATCCAACGATGACCGTTGCTTGTGCTGTTTGTATCTGGTAATTCTAGGCCAATAGAAGCAGGTGAGGAGCCAGCCGAATCCACAGCACCGTGTACGATACAGTTCGATGCTGTTAGGCTGAGAGTGGAGTTGTCCCGTGCATCCTGTCTCCAGTCGTATTGCGCGAGCCAGTTCTTTTTGGGTTTGAATGAGTTATTGGTAGATACATTGGATGAAGAGGTAGTGGGAAGCGACGTACAGCACGTGGCTACCGGCTGAAGTACACGTGTCGAAGACCCACTTTCACCGGGACTGTTCACCATTCCGAAGGAATTATTGCGGCTTAATGAAGCCGAAGATGACAAGGAGAAATTGCTTGATTGACACTCTTCAGGCCCTGGACTGAGCAAAGTCCGTGGAGCATAAGAAGGTGAATCAACTGTGGGTAAAAATGCAGATCCCAGTTGTGGGCTAGTATGATCTTGGGCGCACTGACGTACCAGACACGGGATATTTGATCTCTGAGTGCACGATTTACCCGCAGACATGTCTAGCGATGCAGGGCAGGGAGTCATGGTTGATAAGCGTGCTGCTTCTTTAGCGGGAGTCCCCACCGAAACGGCCAGTGGCATCGTGCATGCATTAGAATTGGCTCTGTGTACCTCAACTAGACAGTTTTTATTCCGTTTAGAAGCGTTAAATGCGGCCAGGGATTTTTCAAAATGTTCTTCGACGGCCAGCTCTGTGGCAGATTTGCTAATTTTTGGCTGTACGAGACGGGTAGAGGAGCTGTGCGCGTCCCAGCGGTTTTCATTAGTAAGTAGTCCAATAGCAGTAGAAGTAGTAGTGGATGCTGGTTCTGGGCCCATAATTAAGCCCACAGAACTTCGTCTGTCCACAGTCTGGATATCCGCCTAAAAGGTTAGTGGATATCAAAACACATTTATCTAGTATGCAATTAAAACTGTCACAAGCCTCTCCATAGGTACTAGTGATAAATTCCAGTTTAACGCTAGACCACCCTGACTCAATCCTCGATAAAATCCAAAAATTGAATTCAGGTCGATCAAACATGAACAATCACACAGAAATACCCTTTATTCCGGACAACTTACGGTATTGTTGACAAAAATGGTACAAAATCAACGATAGCAAATTTGGGTTCAGTAGTTGCGCGGACTGAAATCTAACTGATTTCAGTCTCTTTTGTGATCTGGTGGAAATACGTTAATTACGAACACTTTGTAGCCCCTGGTTCCACTTAAGTCCTGATTAACTCGATGCATCTAATATTTGAGCACTGAACTGTTTTTATGGCCTCAACCTTGTCAGTTGGTAGTTTCAAGAAAGCTGCTGTCCATGAGAACAATGCACTTCAAAAATTAAGTCAAAAAGGATTAGAGAGGTATACCAGAATAGAGTACGGTTGACTGGCGATGGTCAAACTGTCATCATCATGGACATTGAACCGCAACAACCAGGGTTCGATTCCCGTCGTCGCCGGTGACCTCCCCTCTCTCTCCTTGAGTTGTTCCACTTTGTTACATAATTAATAAAAAGGTAGTAAGAAGAGTAGATTCATAGATGAGTGGTGTTTTTGTGGCAATCGTGATACCAACTTCATTACTGGATCCATTTCTACTCAAGGCCGTAATTTTTTTCGATCGATTTCCTAATGATATGCCACTGTGATGGATTTCGAAGCTGCAAAATTCGCGACTGTCTGAACAATATTAAGTGTAAATCAAGATGACTCTGTTTTCTAAATATTTCAATTGAATAGCTTATTCGCAGCCTCCGGCAAACTAAAATCATAAGCTGTATTGGTGAAAAATGACACAACAATATGGAGTACATATTGGTACAATCTCACGTGCGTGTGTGCTGACAATCTGGTCGCTGCAAGTATCCTAGTGAAGACAGAGGAAGCTGACAATTTTTGTACTGGTAACTTTATCTCCTGGCCAAGTCAATCTCATATATATATAAAGGGTGCAGTGGAAAGTTTAAAAACAATATCCGACAAGCGTGCTTCCTTCAGGGGGGTAATATCAAGGCAGGAATTTAGAAACCGTAAAGCTACTTGTGTAGTTTCTTAAATGCTAAGAGGTCGAGATACAAGGCGGTTCCCTCTAGGAATCAAGCAGAACGATTCAGAGTGGTTGAAGATTGGGACAATGAAGGCCATCTTCCACGCAGATTGTGAATTGATTTGCGTGTTTCCTCCGAATGCTTCGGAAGCGATTGACCACCGATATATAGCAACTGCTATTGCAGTTTTTATTTGGTTTAATAATATATGGCAAATGATCAGGTCGTTCCAGCCACCATGGCCTAGAGCTGACATCCATCTAAAAACGGGCTACAACATACCGCGTAACCATGTGAAATAATCAGAGACGGTCAGCTCAGAACACATGAGGTTTAACCGCACAGCAAGGCAACCTCTTCGTTCGTTGAATTTTCACACGGACAAAATGACTTTTCCATTTTATAACCTGTTCGTAGATACACTCCCCCCCACCCCTTGAACCAGACATAAGGAAATTTGCAGAAAGCAAACTTGCTTGTTAAGTTCCTAGCCTCAACGCTAAATGAGTACCTTCAATAAATAAGATGGTATCAAACTGTATGTGGGGTGCTTCTAAACTGCTGATCGAGTCTCTTGCCAGAAACTTACACTGCTGTTAAAGATTTCACTTGGAACAAATGAGGACTTACCGAAACATCAACTTTGAGTTGTCTGAGAGCCTTGAAGAAATGCTCATCTGCATCGGCAGTCTGTCGAATGATCACTTTTGAATTGCTCTCCGACTTGTCGTGCCTAAGGGACGCAAAATATTGAGAACATTATTTTTCTAGCCATCTGTGGCCTGCGTGACGAAGAAGTTAGTTAGAATGCTACCAGGAAAAAATGAACTTTCGAAAAATTGACGAACTTGTGGAAAAAATCCGCAACTGACTTCATCTAAGGCAAAATTTTAAGGAAATTGGAACTGTCAAGTGACATAAAGATAGTGTCGAAACTCGTGCATACAGGTGTCTGATAAGAGCGTTTTGTTCTCCTACACACTAGCCTTATCGTAAGATTACACGTCAGTCCCCGTTGCCATGGTGTGCCTTCGTTAGGTCTCAAAACGCAAACTGCGTAGTGAGAAAAATTTTGAATGCATTACACTCAAGGCTGCTGATTATATATATATATATATATATATATATATATATATATATATATATATATATATATATATATATATATATATATATATATATGAATAAGTTTTCTCTCAAAACCGAAATAGGTAAAACCGAATGATCTGAATGGCATAGTATTTTATCTGAATGACGGGACAAAATTCCCTCGGAAGCATATCGTCAGTTTCAGGGTTGTTGCTGCTCATCGGGACTATACTTGAGCAATCCTCAGTTAGTTCTCATTCTTGATCCCCAGGATTGTGCATGGACAAAGAGTCCATTGAATGCAGTTTAAATCTAACAATGACTTCATCATAATTTTTAGCAAATCTGGAAAGAATGCTTTCTAATTTACCGAAACTATGATTTACTGATTTGTAGGTGCAGGAACTGGGTCATTTGAACAGGATCAGTGAATATTGCAATCCAGTGAGATGCTCGTTTGCTTTCAAAACATCTGACATAATGATAAAGTTTTATTGTTCAATAACATAGCGTAATCGAAATCGATGGTAGCTTGTCGACACTTCGGTCACCACGGGTAACCTTTCTGAAGGCTGGCTTTGCAATCGAATGAAACCTGCCAATCGCGTCAGATAAGAAAATACGACAGAATACTCCACAAGAAAACCTCTGTGAAGAACCGAAAAATCGGAATTAAGAATATTATATCTGACGTAACGTTTACTCTGTGTGAGAATGGCTAACAATTCTGTCAAACTGGTGTACCGCGCTTTTTTGAATTGTAGTTCGTTATTTGTGATGAGATTTTGGATTGTTTCATCCCGGGGAAAGGGGATTGACTAAACGACTGAAAACAAATCACGTGGGTTCAAATCCCAGCCCGGCTGGCTTTCAAGGAAATGATCAACCCAACCAGGGACCAATATGATTATCACGTTCCGTACTTACCGATTGCGATATTTGTTAGGCTCTGTGTGCACAAACGACGCAGTAATCATATCTCAAGCAAATGTCAATGAACCACAAGAACCATACCGGGCCTCCTGGTTAGGGTAACGTCTGACTTGGTGTTACCTCCGTATCAATTAACTACCCAAATATCTGTCAACAAGGCCCTTGATACTCGGATGATCCGAATGATTTCGATTGGTCGAAAATGAATGTAATCATCCACCCTATCAAAACACCTGCTGTTCAACCTGTCCACGGGATAGGACTGAGTGATTCAACAGGACGAAACTGTGGTCCATTATGGACCGCCATCTTGTGTACGAGATACTAAAGAATTTACAGAGATGACACGTTCCATTTGTGTCACCCTAGAATCGGTACGACCAGGTACTAGTGAGAGCGAGATAGTAGCATACTTTTGTTCACTGCTGGTCCCACTTTTACAGTAACCAATCAACGAAATACACACACACACCTACACACGCACAAACACAGGAATGTAGCTACATATACCTCCTGCCCTGGCAGACAAAACAAATAAGCCACATTCCGACCTAAGTGCATTGTATAACATTATATCGCATGAAATTCACTGTACACTTTGAGACCGACTAAAAGACCGACCAACCGGCCAGCAAACTGTACTTCCAGATCTCCACTTTCCACGGTAATACCCTGAGAGTTACTACTTTCCCGGGAAACATTTGGTTACAATTGGATATATATATATATATATATATATATATATATATATATATAAATTCACACTTGGTTCACGTGTTTGCACATGGGGATATGAAGGAAGTATATTCTTAGGGGTTTATATAATTGATACTAACTACGGTTACTTCGATATCGAACGTTTACTGTCACGTGCTCAATGGCTTTCATTCAGTGTGTGCAGTCCGCCAAATTTCTAATCACCTCAACATGGTCGAATGTGACTACTGAATATTTCACTCACGGATGGAGAGTCTACAACTTTTCTGTCGTTTGCACATGAACACGCACGCAAGCCTGTTCCCTCGGACAGATAAAGAAGGCCTGGTAGCAGGCCAAGAACCGTGAATTAAATTTGTAGTATACTCTCTAATTCGATCTAGAATTTATTTCTTTACCTCTCCCTCAGCTTGTCTTTTAAGGTCGTGCCCAAATACTCCAACATTAGCAGAGTTTCGTAAACTTGCGTGTGTGTGTGTTTGGGAAAGAAAGAGCCGACTATTTAAACACCGCTTCCTGCATGCCGTACACGTACTTATACGTCTAATGCGCTGATATTTGTCTCTGTGTATGTGTACACGATTTCGCTTGTTCGTATGCTCCCGTCTATCGGATTCACTGTGTTCATTTGTATGCATTAGTTGAAAAACATCTACTGTGACATGTGTTATAAAGGTCCTTTCAGGTGTTTTAGACCATTCGTTTCTGCTACCGTATATTTATTCGCTTCTAAATCGGACCACTCATCCCTCCGGGTGGGCATACATCAACGGTACGTGGATGTATATGCTCGGTCCTTTTTGATTTAGTCTGTTCATACGGGATTTGTATGCGTGCGCAGTCTAATGTGCGTGTGACACTGAAAGATGTTCCGGCAAGGATAATCGGGTAAACATTCCATTAGGTGCTCGAGTCCGTGTTGGACGGCAGAGTGTCGAATACCTAACCACCGGGCTATTCCGGCTGACACTCAACGGTTTTAACATTTATTATCTCGTGATGCAGCGCCCTCCAGTCTCTTGTTCAAAGCGCTGTCACGTAGTCTACGTGTTCAACGGGCCGCTGAGCGCCCTTCTGGATAGCATGGTGGTTACCTGTTATACGGATAATCAGCCACTCCCGGGGTACAAGTTTCAATTAGGGCTTGGCAGACGTGCACTGTTGAAGATGAAACATCTGCAAGGCGTTATCATGGTTGTCAATGTCCAGTTGGGCATTACTGTTTCATGGTGCATCATTTCGTAAATGGTTGCATGTTTGCGCATGAGCGCAGTATCTTTAGAGACTCCTTGCACTACCTGGGATAGCTGGAAACCATGATTCCGTGAATTGCAGAGGAGAACCACATAGCGATCTAATAGGTCAGGCGTGGTAAGGAGTCACGAGAGGTCGCTTTTCTGTCTAATAAGAAAGTGGCCGGTGGAAACGGGATTCGAACAGCCGAGATCCGACGCGGTAAGCTCTTAAGCCGACCAGCTAACCCCGGTCAGAGTGTTGACGAATGATGTGAAAAGGTATCAGTCAGTTTGCTGAACGGGCTGCTGTAGAGTACGGAAGAGGAATGTCATATCTCGTAGTTAGAAAAAGATGAAGAGTGACCCAAGTGGTAATGACCAGATATTTAACTGCTTCCGATATTTGAACCGAAGGTTTATTACACATGAAGTGAGAATAAGATTGGGAGAGTCCATACAAAATAGTACGTGAGGAAAAGCGATAATCGGACTATCGATTAGTTTGCACTAAATGTGGTTGACAAACATCGCTAAATCGATTTGCGGACGGTCTCTAAATCACACTGAAATTCTCGTGGTACATCTCGTGAGTGTTCCTTTTTTAAGTGTGCCGCAACGGCAGCGCAAATTGTCTCCCTTGTTCCCGTAGTCAGCAAAGACTATCAATATACTTTGCCTCTTAGGGACAACTGTCGAGTCAACCTAAAAGAGTAGCTCGCCATATATCGGTAAACAAACAAATGGGCGATTATGGAAGATGAAGAGAGACTGGACATAAGTTGTTCCATACTGCGAGATTAACTTTTCTTCTAGAAAGATATTTCGGGGAAAAAGATGTTCAACGGATCTTTTACTCTTGTAGAGAACATAGTTTGACAGATAAAATATGTACGCATTTAGAAATAGCATGCGTGTGACAGATAGACTTCTCAATCCTGGTGTAACGCGCTCGCCTTGTTAACATCCTGACCCACGCTTAAAGAAATAGTACACTTTTTTCTCTTCGTGATTGTCATTCTTTGGCTCCTGAATTGATCCCTAAAGTCCTGCAGTGTGAGTCTCCCCGGGTCACCCTTCGGCAGAAGTACGATTTGTATAAATTCTTCTGCTAAAGCAACACTCTCCTTTGAATAAGAATCTCAGATCAGAAGTAATCTCACCGAAAGCTGATCAATTAAACGTTCTTTGTTAAAGTTCGTTTTGCTATCTCCATCCGTTAACACGAGAGAATGAAACTCAATAACTCTCTGTCAATCCGGGGTTTTTCTTATTGCGTAAAACTGAATCCACAGATGTTCTTTTCAGAAAGGCAAGCCAGAAATACGGTCACATAAGCCGAGTGCTATCAAGCTGCCGGTTGGATTCAATTACGTTAGCCAAAAGTGCCGATTTTCGACCATTTAAACTGCTTCAAAAGTTAAACTTGTGCTCAATGTAATCTTATTTTCAAATCATTTTTAAAAATATTTTTATCTCCCATCTTTTTCAGCCAAAAATACAACGAAACCAACTTAAGTTGTTCGAGATTCGCGCCGAATAAGTAAAGAGGCGCACATTGACCAAGTCAGCTTGGCTGTAATTCAGAACAAGATAGCAGATACAGGTTTGAGCAACTAGCTACTTTTTGGACCAAAAGTTGATGATAGCATTTCGTGTTTTGGCTTCATATTCATGAAAGCCATCTAGCCACAGAATAAATGAGTGGTCAATCGGCAGCAGGAAAAACCGTCGACGTAAGGCCTATTTCAATGATGAATGCAAAAAAGCACTCTGGGAACTGTTTCACACGGTCACTCTAAATGAGATCTATTTCAAACAGTATCGATTAAATCTATGAAGAACATGGAAAAAATTGAAAAGTTCATTATCCTGGTATTGTTTCTTTGCCATCAAACAATCAGAAAACTTGAATCACCAAAATCTATTTCGCAAGAATCCCCGTCAGCATTATTCATTATCAATCCAGAGTTAGGAGGTACCTATTGGTAACAAAATCCGTGTTGATGTCCTTTAGAAAAAGCCTACCTCCAGATGCATTTGTAATAAGTTTGAAAATTTTCAAGACTGTCCCTGAAATCCCTTTTCAGCTTCGAAGATGAAGATTTGGTAAAGTGGTCCTTCGTGAAAACTGAGTCAAGTGTTCAGGTCAATAAATGTACTTGGAGTTGAAATTCCATTTCAGCAATAACAGCTACTTAAGAGGCTCCGGCAAACATTGGTGAAGATGAAAGAACGACTTACATTACCGTTACGTGAACAACAATGTCACCATATAGCTTTTTATTGGTCTTTCAGAGTATCATACACATGACCCTGCAAATTACCGAAGGAGGAAATGTTTGGGGTAAGCTGGCATGTCAGCTTCATGAGTAAGAAAACATCCGTCGTCTCAGTGGGGACACATGCATCATACTAACTGCTTTCCTTCCGACTTATCACTGGTTTCGGTGATCGTTTGGACAATATGATTTTCTGCTTCAACTCTGAAAAAATTATCTGTTCACTACAGATGAAATGATCATCTGACGCAAAGGTATCTAACTACAAACATAAACTGTGTTCCGTATGGGATGAATTTTTTGAAAAATATTAGGAACTTGGAACTGACAACAAAAAAGAGTACGAGGATGATGATGGTGATGATGATGATGGTTTGGATGATGCTTATTATATCACTTCCTACGTGATTTGTCTGTTTTGCTTCGAATACCGGCTTAAGATGCACTCTCGTTCTCCTTGCAAATCTGGTCTAATTACACCAAGGTTACGAGCCGCAGCATTCAAATTATACTTTGAATGAACGTGAAATAGCTTTGCATTGCTTCTTGTCCTCAAAATCTTCCTCTGTTTGGCGTTTATTTTTTGGGTGGAAAAATTAAAAATTCAACGTGATACCACATGCAATGCCATACTACTTACATATAAATCGGACTGGTTAACATTTATAAAATGTACTCTGATAAGTTTTTAAAGCTATTGGAAAACTGGTGACCAACTCATCTTTTCATTGTTTATTAACGTTTTATTTACTTAAGATAAACTCGAAAACTCTCGGATATCGAAAGAGAGTTTTGGAAATATGAAGTGCACAATGTTATATCACCCAAGACTCACTTGATTTCTCGACGACTACAAAATCGTCTATGAATGCCACAAGTTTCACAAACCACAGAGGAAACCATTCACGACGGGGTATTCTTTCCTTCCCCTCTCTCTTTATGTCACGCTTGACAACACGGGAAATTTTGGACGGTTTTGGAACAGAATGAGGCGAGCTGAACTATCTCAATCGGGGAACTGTGATTAGTTCACCTCGCAACAGTTTTCACAGTAGAAACGACAATAACAGTAATAGCAACACGAATTAGGTTCTAATGTCCTTCGCAGACGAATGCCTCAGTTAAATTCACTTGCTGATGCGCACTGGGTCGAGAAGAGTTTCTCACACTGTTTATGTTATCCCTCAAGATGTCTTGGGATCACGTGTCAAGATCATTGGATTTAGTCATGTGCTATCAGATTCCAAGGTTGACATAGACACACACAATCTCAAACGTGCACATTCCGACAACAATTCACATCACACCAACGCAGTCGTCATCATCATCATTCAGTGCAAAAAGCGGCGCCAAAAGATACAAGTTTAGTAACAATTTCATTTCAAAATCAGACACCTATTCTACAAAAATTTCACAGAATCGTTACTTCAAGTTCGAATAAGAACTCATATTTGAAAAAGAAAACTTGTTATAGTACTGCCTGACATTTAAGTTTGATTGACCGGGATCTGACCTGATCAACGATAAATAGTGGATCTGTCTACAAGCGCATTACACACAAAGTGACGGACCAGTCACAGAAACCTTGTCGCATCAGTTGACTCTTTTCCGAAGAAGAGCTAAAACAGTTTTGATCTCGAAGCTAGCCAGCCTGAAAGCAGGTGATTTTATCCGAGATAAGTGATGCGGGTGATTTGGTGGTAAGCGATCGTTCTATTTAAACAGTTTTTCTCTTTAAGCATCTGTTGTTAGTGGACAACCAAATTGTTGTTGCTTAGCTGTCGCTGATGGCCATAAAGTAGTATGTAAATTTTGGGCCTAAAGTGATTTCATTATTACCCTACGGCTGCACTCGTGCGCAGGTACATATACGGAAAAAGTGCTACTCTCGAGCCCCTATACATCGATCTGTCGCAAAGTTCTTTACTACTGTCCATCTACACCCACCTGATGTGGTGTATATTGCGGGAAAATTTGTGACCTGACTAAGGGATCGTGTACTATTTAGCATTCATCTAATTTGGTACTTATAAATAATATCATGAAAAGGGGCAGAACTGTAGTTAAAATTTAAGGTCTGTTGCTGGTGAAGTCATATGATTTGATGGAAAAATATGTTAGAAAATCAGGTAGCTAACTTCATAACTGCGTAACATATTTATAACATAAACTGCGAGCATAACAGTTGTTTTTGACAAGTCTTGGAATATAGTTCTTTCAAATGAAATCGCACAGGGAAATGTGTTTTCATATGTGTCAAAAATGCTCCGAAAGTTTGCAACATCAGATAACATGTGCTTCTGCGTCATCCCTAATACAAATCACTACGAGAGATAATCCCTTTGCAACAAGAATGCAAACTGTCTGGTAATAGAAAAAAAATCAGATGTGGTGGAAATAGGGAAATTGTCAAAAATTGCTTGGTTTATCCGTTGTATACCTGGCTCGGGTTCCATGAGACTCAGTCACTGAGGTCCCAAGAAAGTGTACTGTTCACTAAAAGTGGTTTTGCTAAAAAATAAATAGTTGAATAAGATATTACTTCGTCATATTTCCTGTTGCTGAGGTGATTCACCGAGAATTAGCAACTCTAAACTAGCCACGAAAAACTATGGAAGCAACCTTCGAAAGTGTCACCCTTGTTAGGATCCGTTATCAGCGCGTCTTCACTGTTACTTAACTGTGAACTGAAACCCGAAGCGCTCGACCGTGAGTCACACAGGCTGACCAGGCTTAATCGCCCTCGTTTGTTTTACGCCACCGAGATGAAGCCAATATGATGAAGAGTTATTCCGTCACCGACTTTAAACCGCAGCAACCCGTCACCTGCGAAATGATCAAATCCCGTGATGAACATCTCCTAAGTGAAGTGTCCTAAGTGAAACGAAGTCAGCAGGTGGCAAACAAACTTTTGGTCAAGTAAAATGATTTTGATTTTTTTTTAATTTCAGTATGACGTGAAGGACCTAAACAAGTAAATTATACAGAGTCCATACGAATTCCTTCAGCCGGGAGATGGATTATTCCAAGACATGTTGCGATTTTGGTACCCTTCTCTGTAATAACTGAACGGTTAGCAAAGACGACATTCGACATATGCGTTTTCTAATATTCCACTTCCAACTGTCTGTCTGCCACGATTCCCGTAAGAAGCAAACTGGAGAAATCTATCTAATCCGAGAAGACAGGTGACTCCATGTTCCAAACTAATTCAATCAAAGATGGGGAATCAGCTTTCTGTTCATACAAATTCAATAGATAAGTGAATGACTCTCCACTGAAGACAACCTCGTATCAATAAATTCACCGAAAGAAAACACTTTTATCAGGGGCAAAATTAGCCTCGTGGAGTACACCTTGAGTAAGAAGTGATGCACTCCACTGACAGAAATGCTTCTCTGATTACCACCGACGTGAATGAATCGGATTCCAGAAACAAATACACACCAGGTTGTGCAAGTTCTGTAAGCACAGATAAATAGAGTCCAAATTCACAGTCAAAACGACCGAACTTTAGATTCGAATAAACGCGAGAGAGTGAAGGTGGTCTGCAGATCATTCCGGTATGATAAGGTCACTGGAAAACGACAATAGCTCAGAGTAATACACATTCGTTATTCAGAGGAAATGAAAGCTGCAAGGAGAGTTTCATCAGTTCTTCGAACAGCAAATACGAGACATAATTCCTGAAGCAGGATAAATTATGGTTTTAGAAAAGAAAGCAGTCCAACGAATGAGGCTTTCCGGCTTACCAGAGAAGATGCTGATATGATTAAGTACTGCACGTACAGATAATCACTTCATATAATTAAATGACAATTTTGGTGGTCGGCCAACTAGGTAACTAGCAGAATGTCTAATGAGATACCGACATATAGGTAAATAGATAGATAGATAGATAGATAGATAGATAGATAGATAGATAGATAGATAGATAGATAGATAGATAGATAGATAGATAGATAGATAGATAGATAGATAGATAGATAGATAGATAGATAGATAGATAGATAGATAGATAGATAGGAAGATAGATAGATAGATAGATAGATAGATAGATAGATAGATAGATGGATAGATAGATAGATAGATAGATAGATAGATAGATAGATAGATAGATAGATAGATAGATAGATAGATAGATAGATAGATAGATAGATAGATAGATAGATAGATAGATAGATAGATAGATAGATAGATAGATAGATAGATAGATAGATAGATAGATAGATAGATAGATAGATAGATAGATAGATAGATAGATAGATAGATAGATAGATAGATAGATAGATAGATAGATAGATAGATAGATAGATAGATAGATAGATAGATAGATAGATAGATAGATAGATAGATAGATAGATAGATAGATAGATAGATAGATAGATTGATTGATTGATTGATAGATAGATAGATCACGGATAGATAGATAGATAGATAGATAGATAGATAGATAGATAGATAGATAGATAGATAGATAGATAGATAGATAGATAGATAGATAGATAGATAGATAGATAGATAGATAGATAGATAGATAGATAGATAGATAGATAGATAGATAGATAGATAGATTCACTGACTGATTGGTTGATTGATTGATTGATTGATTGACTGGCTGACTGGTAACCTGTTCAATTTATCGGTCGATCGGCTGATATATTTACCTTTTTTCATTGTGTATTGGTTTGATGACTACTACTATTTGCTGGCCGCTGAGTACTAGAAACAGGAATATTTGAAACAATTGAATCCTTTCTTATTTTAATGGCGTAACCGACGGTAAACGATTTCTCGTTTCGAACTCTTGAAATAAGGGTAATCGATACGAAAGCAGCAGTTGGGGTGTAGCCCTTGTTGCCTGCTGATACAAAAAATAAACTCCTACTCGCCAAGTTCTCCCTCATACGTGTTTGCAAATGGAATAGGCACAATCCTCACCCTCCCCATAGTTATTTGACGCCATTGCCATCAATGAGGCCCGTTAGGCTCCAAATGACGTTATAGGTTTCAAGTCTGTAATCTTTTTCACCAAGCTGTTTAGCATCAGTGCAAGGGCCGCACACTCGCAGCACAATCAAATACGCACACACACACACACACACACACACACACACACACACACACAAACCTGAGAAAAGAGAAACTCCCACATGAGCGAAATATTTTGCCACATTCCAATAGCTGTCAACATGGAGTGTAAGCCATTAGAGTTAATCGGAACCCCATGATAAAGTGCTAAACCCGAAAGACAGTATTTACTTTTCGTGTATATTTTCACAACTACACCTCAAATAAGACGAACGCACAAAACATGGGGTAATCTTTCTCATTCTGGGTTTCAGAACTTCGTGCATAAAATGCTATAATCCAAAGACGGATTTCGTCATGACAAAAATCCTGATTCTGAACATCATGATCATTACTATCATTGTTATTATCATCGTTAGTTATTATTACTGTTATTATCCTAATCGACTTCATTACCAGCAAATCCTCCCATTCCTCCTTCTCATACTCCTCCTCATTATCTTCCTAATCGTCATCATCACCATCATCATCCGAATCATCATCATCATCAACATCATCAACATCAGCAGCAGCAGCACCATCATCATCATCATCATCATCATCCGAATTACATCATCTTCATCATCATGACTGTAATATAATCAGCGAATAACTCTAGCCACTTTCAGAGGGAGTAAGAGAGGAATAAAGGGAAGGCAGTTAGTAGAGACACGTATAGACATTTTTCGTATATACAAAAGGGGAAACATTTGATTGCCGGGAACAACTGATTTGTGTGGAACCTCTGCTTAAAGTTCCGCTTGGTATGTAGCTGTTTCTCATAATCAATTGCTAGTTATTGTTTTAGCTGCCGCTACTACATTTGTTTGTTGAAACAAACGCAAGACTATGTAAGTCGCGAATTACAGATGGACAAGGAAAAATCCCTTTGCCCAAGAGCGTAACAGAGAGATAGAGTGAGAGATGGCGCGGCATCTCTTGCTGTGACTGTCCAGCTCTTTGGTGGTATATCTGTGCTCCGTGGGATCTGCTTGTTTTGGCATACTTGCTTCCAGAAATCGACAACCAATCGATAGAATACTTTAATATCTTCGTCTTCCTTTTTTTAATTTTTTTCTCAAAGGAAATGGTTTTCATAAATCAGGACTGAACGAGGTTCGGAGTGTATCGAAAAATTGATGCGCCATGTGCTGTGGTTTTTTAAAATGTTCGCGATCATTTCGACTGCTACAAATAGACGGTCTTAAATCTACATACAAATGAAGGTACTTTTCTAACCCCGAGATACAAATAGAACATCCACAAAGACAAAATATTGTCTGAACAATAACCTTTGTGTTTTTTCCCAACTGTTTGCCAGAAGTCTGGAAGCGCAATTAGTGTGACTATTTTCGTAAAAAGAAATGTGCAGAAATCCAGTTGAAATTTTACCCCAAGATATAAATCTGCAATCGCCCGATTTTTGCGATTTCCTGTATAGATTGGAGCACACGAATGCTTGATTCGCAAAAAGCAACCAATGCTCTCTTCTTGACACCATCCGAATTAATAACAATAAAAAGACAGTGGGATGATAAAGTGCAATTTATAAATGAATAGATCATTCGGATTTGTGAAAGAAATCGCGCGGTATCCGCAAAACTTCCTTTTCAGTGATATATTTGACTCGAACCGTTACTAACCGATCAAAGAACTAAAATGTGGTGCACAACTGTTTCCACCTTAAGCGTACCATACCAAAATTGGGAGTGTAATTTATTGGTATGGGATACAGGCGATAGTCTAGTAAGTGAAAAACCAACTTTTGTTCCACCATTTTGTAGACCGCGTGATCCGACACAGTTTGCTGATTTCAGGAAGAACACGCGCTTGTCAGTCACTACCACATAGGACAGCATGGTACACATGGTAAATGGCCGAAGGAAGCCCATTAGCTCAATCGAACTAGCACACGTGATGATAAAGCTTGGGAGGCGTTCATGCTTGAATTCGAATCTGTTTGAGGTGGACGATTTTTCACGTTTACTTCAGTATTGCCACCGAAATACTACTACTAAAATATCTCCATCACTGTGTTAGTAGTGGACAGCCTATGTGTTGAACAACAACGTCCTGTAGCTATAAAACTGTCGTGGAGCAAAGGGGCAGGGGCTCTGACTTTGGGCGACGGTTATGAACGACGCCGCAGTGAGACTCGAAATTTACTGAAGTTTCCGTTGATCGTTTCAGGAACTGTATCTGTAAAGTCGGATTTATGCCTCTCTGAGAGAAAAAGATTCCCAAACTTTTGAAAGTTGGAACGACGAAAAATGTCACAACAATAAAGAAAGGGAGTGATAGAATCAGAATGCGTTGCTGGAAGTTATTCAGGATTCACGGTAGCCTGACCTAGGTTGCTTCGGCCTGCATAGAGCAGCTCACTCTGGGAAAATACGGATTGTTTTCTTTAAAAAAGGTATTTACCATAGTGTAGCTTCTGCTGGTAAAAAAATTCTTGGAATCACCGTTAACCAATACCCTTTCTGGTGATCATTCCAAATCACGATAAAAAGTGTATATTGATAACTTTCTCATTATTTCTGATACCCCGTCACCTTTACAGGTGATCCTTGTGTGGGTGCAGGTTCTAGTCATAGAAAACTGATGAAGAACTACCACAGTTCTAACCATTCAAAAATGTTTTTGGTTGAGACCGAAGACCAATAGGAAGCCCGCTACTGACCGAACGTTAATCCCCTTGCACTTCAGAATACGACGTCCTGGGTTCAATTCCTGCAACCACTGATCACTCCCCGGGTTTGGTAGTCTTGGAATGACGGCAGCCCCTTTCCAGAAATATCATGTTTCATTGTTTAATAAATATAGGAATCAAAAATATGACTTTTTATATCTGAATAAACTGAACAATATCGTGGTCTTGATCAGGTTCAGAGTAAACAAGCAGAACAGCGGTCAACGGCTTTCCGTGAAATCTGTACGTGCTCTCACGATTCATGTGAGTAGGATGACGGTGGGATGCTCTGACCATTAGCCAAGTTCGAGGTGATGGCCAAAACGTTGAAAAATTGCACGTCGATCCTCTCGAAGTTTCCCCAAGCAAAGCTTATGTTTGGCGTGACAAGGAATGATTAAAACCACGGCTGTGGTTTGTCACGTGGAGATCTCCAAACATCACAAAATGATATCAATGAATTTTTGAAATAAACTTTGTATTACCTCTCGGGTTTTGTTCCTCTGTGTGTACACTTTTTGTGAGCAAAACACAAATGAACAGATTGGCAAACCACCATACATTTGTGGACAGTTTCATTCTACTGCACTGATGCACATTTCGGTACCTGGTATCTGGCCAAGGCAAACATTATCCACCTCTGTGAGAGGATATTCACTCGACAACGAAATTAACGCATCTGTGGGCATACATGCGCTTGGAGCTTGCACGCATCCCGTTTGTTTTCCTCCATCCAGGGTTGTGGGTTTGTGCACATAGACACACACGGGCGTTGCACAAACTACGTGGGGGCAACCACGTGAATGGACCGACAGATTGACCAGTTCGATCGTTTAATCGATCGATCTGTTGACTGATCGGTCGATTCCCCACGAAATTTGCTCCCACATACCATGGGGCAGGAATGTATTTGTGCCCACAGAGAGCACTGTACATTCCACCTGGTTCGCAGCTCTCAGTGGCACTGTATTCGAGGAAACGAGCAACACATAATCTAATCAGCATAGTCAACGTTACACCCACTACACGTAATCCATCCCGGTTTTCCCACCTCTCGTGCATAGGAAAACCACGTGAAACTAGGTCCTGACGTACTTTTCCGTTGTCAGCAAAATCGGCATTCTGAATGCCTGTGTTGCTTGTGGAATGCACAAGCACGTACACGCACACATACACAAACACTCCAGCCGAAAAGAGTACACACCATTACAGGACCATTTACAATGCAGCCAGAGTTTTTAAATACTCGGTCAAAAAGTGGCTGTTCGATAATAAATTTGACAGCATTCCTCGCACCCTGAGAATTGGCCAAGAATTTATTTTGTGTAAACGAACTACCCTTGATCAAATGGGTAAAATCTTAGAAAAAGCCCATCACTCATGAAAGACGGTAATTGAAAAAATCGAGTCTATTTTCCAAATGAGAATTAAAAACATCTACATAAGAGTTCGTCCCAAATAATCTTAGTAATGGTTCATAACCATAAGGATTATCTTGCGGTAATTCAATTACTGTAAACGTTTTCAAGTTCTGAGTTGTAAAAAGGGAGAGCTGGCCTAAACAGATATGTGAAATACTGTACGCAAGATTGTATTATAGGGGCCACGTAATGGAAGTGTAAATTTCAAGTTGAAATTTGATAGGCTATACAGAAAGACTGAATAATTCATTGCCTGCCAATTGGACAATCAATAAATAGAATTACCACTTCCGGATTTACGTGGGAAAAAACAAATTTCTGCTAACGGAAGTTCATATGCGAAAAGGGTTATAAAATGATGAAGATGATGACGATGATGATGAATCGGATGATGATGGTGATGATGATGACGATGATTATTATTATTATTATTATTATTATTATTATTCTCATTCATATTATAACCATTATTATCATTGTTAATATTATTATCATTACTATCATAATTATGATGATGATGATGGTGATGATGATGATGACGATGATGATGATAATGATAATGATGAAGATGATGACGATGATGATGATGATGGTGGCGATAATTCGGAAGATAATCACGATGATGATGAATATGCCTCGGACGATTATGATGATGATGATGATGATGATGATGATGTTGACGATTATTATTATTATTATGACGATGACCAGGATGATTATGAAGATGATCATGAAAACGATCATGATAACGATCATGATGACGAGGAAGACGATGATCTTGATTCGGATGATGATGATCAGGATGATGATGATGATGATGATAATAATGAACGTGGTGATGAATTTGATGATGATGATGATGACAATGGACGTGGTGATGAATTTGATGATGATGATGATCATCATCATCATCATCATAATCATCATCATCGTAATGATGACCAGGATGAGTATGAATATGATCACGATGATAATGAGGCTGACCAAGATGACGATGGAGATGAGGATAATGTTTCAGATGTGGATGATCATGATCATGATCATGATCATGATGATCATGATGATGAAGACCAGGATGAGAATGAAGACGATCATGGCGTTCATGATAACGAACATGATGACGCTGAAGACGGTGGTCATGATCCGAAAGATGATGATGAAAATGATGATCGTGAGAATGATGATGATGATGATGATGATGATGATGATGAGGATGACGAGGATGATGGTGATCATTCGGGTGATGATGAAGTTCATGATTCGGGAGATGATGGTAATTTGATGACGATGGTGTTCATGACCACGATGGTGATGACTGGGATGAATATGATGATGATTACGATAATGAGGATCAGGATGATGATTATGATGATGATTATTGTAATTATTATGACGATGCTGTTGGTGATGTCGATGATGATGATGATGAATCGGATGATGATGTTGATATTGATAATGGTGATGATGATAATAATGATAATGAACGTGGTGTTGATGTTGATGATGATGACGATGACGATGATGATGATGATGATGATGATGATGATGATGATGATGATGATGATGATGATGATGATGATGATGATGATGTTGATGATGATGATGATGATGATGATGATGATGATGATGATGATGATGATGATGATGATGATGATGATGATGATGATGATGATGATGATGATGATGATGATGATGATGATGATGATGATGATGATGATGCTGATGATGATGATGAATATAATGATGATGATGTTGATGACGATGATGAAAATGATAATGAGGATTAGTAGTGTATGATGAGGAGCTCAATGGTGATAATATTTTTGATGATGATGATGATGATGATGATGGTGATGATGGTGATGATTATGTAGATATTGACAATGATGCTGATGGTTTTGGTGGTGACTCGGATTATTATGGTGATGATGATCAATATGTTGATGATCAATATGATGGTGATGATTTTGATTCCGTTGATGCTGTTGATGATGATGTTGAAATATATTCGGATGATGAAAATGATGATGGTAGTGATGATGATGTTGATTATTATCATTATTATTATTATTATCACTATTATTATTATTGTTTTTAATAATATTATTATTATCATTATTTTTATTTTTATTATTATATTCATGATGGTGATCTTCATGTTGCTGATTTGTATAATGCTGACGATGACGATGAAGATGACGATGATGACTCGGATGATGATGATGATGATGAAATTGATGATGATAATGAGGAGGAGGAGGAGGCGTAGGAGGTTGATGATGATGATTACTCGGATGAAAGTGTTGATGATGTTGATGTTAATGGTGATAATGATGATGACTCTGATGATGATGATGATGATGATGATGATGATGATGATGATGATGATGATGATGATGATGATGATGTTGGTGATGATGTTGGTGATGACGATAATAATGATGATGATGACTCGAATGATGATGTTGATGATGATGATGGTGATGATGTTGATAAAGGCGATTATGATGGTCGTGATTCGGATGGTGATATTTATTCGGATGAAGAATATGTGGTTGTTATTTTTATTGATGTTATTTATAACGGCGAAGGGGATTGTGGTGACAATGGGAGTAATATTATGTAGTTTTAATTGCGATTTGTTGATCTTTTATTGTTATCATTCACTCGATGTTTATTGTGGTTATAAGCCTATTGGTAATTATGATTTTAACGTCGCCATGATAATTTCCGCTTCGCGTGGTCACGAAATAAATGCCTAGATAATGCTGTTATTGACTCGCATCATCTGACGGACAGGTGTAGGTAGAAAAGAGGTTTCACATTCCATGCGTTTTAATTACCAAATTTAGATGAATTTAAAAGTTGTCTAGTGTGAGTGTTCAATAAAAAGACGAGTTTCTAATTTCATTCGTGGCCTACAAAATTCCTCTGATGATGGTTAGAGTAAATTTGTCTTCTTATTTTTGGTAATGAATCTGTTTGTTTTTGCTTCATTGCGACCTCACAAGAGCATACGGCAGTTAATATTCATAACTTTCGAATTTTTATACACGTCATACTACGGTCGGTAAATATCCCGAAATGAACGATTAGAAACTGACAAAGGGGTAATTTGACCGGCATTGGAGAAATTCGAAATTGGGAGCCCAGGATTACGTTGTCGACCACTTAACTACCGTCGGTCAAATTGTCCTGGTCTGACAGCACTACCGTATTTCATTTCGCACAAACGAGACTCTCGAGGGATCTTACGCATGTGTAACAGGTTGAAATGGCTTGATACCGTTTGGATAATTTAGTGCTTGTAGCGTACTCACGGTTCCTATGATCGCGGGTCTCTCCTTAAAATATTTGATACTGGAAATGCATCAAACATTTTTCTCACATCCAAGGAAGTTTCATAGTGAAATTATGTAATACTGGAGAACCCCGGATCTTTGAGTTTGAAAAATGAGTTACTAGACTCCACTCACAGTACTCTTGAAGCAGACGGCCTACCTAAACCCCAGTTTGTAAGACCAATAAGAAGGATCCAGTTTTTACTTGACAAAATGAACGACAGTGCTAAATTTTGAAGAAACTCTTTGAATTCTGAGCCGTTTCTGTTTTGCTTATTTTGTTTTTTTACAAACTATTGAGTACAAAAGTCCATGGTATAGTCAGGACAAGAGTTTAGCTTGTAACCTGTTTCTGTGACTGAACCAACTATGGCTTGGATCGATCAAACATGAGCCACACAACAGTAAAACTATCCAACCCTGGAATCAAATTATCAAAATGAACCAATTTTTACTGTGGATTTCAAGTTGTATTCCACTTGCTGCACGTGTGTGCATCGGAACGGTTATACCCATAATGATAGGGGACAACTAGACCGATGAACCTGACGAAAGATCCCCATCCCTAAGGGGAAATCTCAACAGTTCCGACCGGGTAGTGTTCCGGGTGAGGTCAGGGCGCTGTCTAGCATCAAGTTTGACTGATTGTGTAGGAGCTAGAGTCTTCTGAGTCGGACTTGTTTATCAGATACGTTTACCATTGGACAACAGACTGTCAGAGTGGGAATCAGAGTGGAACATGTTTTGTGTACGCGGATGACGGCTTCTGACTTGTTGGGAAAAGGAGTTGGGAGTTCTAAACGTTATTAAATTGATGGTCATCTCAAGATAACGATTATAGTTGTCCCGTTTGGGAAGTGTTGTTCGTATTCTGTGGAAGTAGTAGATGTGGGTATAACTGGTCCTTTACGAGGTACCTTAATAGGCCACCAAAATTCTCGTATTAGTGGACTAATTTCTAATGTTATGAAGTCATCCCACCACGACTAGTTGACGCACAGGGTGTGCCTGAGATAATCCTGGATACGTGGTCTATAAATGAGGTGCAAGTGGCTAGCTGCGCTCATATCCAGGAGCGAACTTAGAGAGTGCATTGATGAGGGAATTAGTCACTACTTAAGAGCCGTAAATTCTGTGAACCGGTGGAGAAATAAGACTGCCGCGTGAAAACTGATCACAGAGGGTCAACCAATGTTCATCACTGAGTCTGGTCCCATAGTGATCAACACCCTGATGAAAATGAATCCTATGACTTGCGCCCATCTGGAAGTAGCATACAGATATCGAAATAGTTACTGTGATAAAAGTAGCCTGAGGCCCATTGCAAGCCAGAGCTCAAATATGTTTTTTGAACCCATTCAGACCTTGGGACACCTGCCAAACTCCTTAAAGCGTGACGGGGACCTCCCATGGTCGAACCAGTATCATCCAAGGTAAACTGCATAGTCCGTCCTGTGTGGCCCACGTCAATCAGCCCAAGTCGTGCACGCAAATCACCGAATCTGAGCTGAATCGGAAAGAAGCTGCGATCGAATAGCAAGTCCCTTTTGAGGGGGAATTATAAGAAAGCCGGAAACGACGCTTTCTGAGGAGAAGGTCAGTGTAAGGCAAAGCCGAAATCGGCTAGCCCCGAATCTTATCAGCTGTGTGGCTTTCAACACGAAGACGTAAGGTGCTGAGAGTGAGGATCACGACAGATAAAACACTCGTTTCGAGGATGATTATCAGTTAAGAAATTTACGTTTTTCTTAGGGCAGCCTCAAGTGATTATGCGCTTAGACTAGAGCGCACGACCTCGCAAAATGCATGATGCTGAAAGCAGTTTCTGATAGTAGAAAGAAGCTTTGTTTGGGCATACTGGGATGAGTAAAAACCTCTCCCTGTTTGACGAACTCAGGATCGTGACAAGTTATATGTCTTATGCATAATGAAATCTACTATTAAATGGCGAGATTAAATCATGCTCCACTGGTGACGCTCAAACCATCCTAGTATGATCTCTTTCCATCAAATGACAGGCATAACACAAACATGCCATTCTTGACATATGAACCGGATTTTCACGTCCAGTTACATGACAAATATCCAAAGGCAACTTCAAGCTGGGTAGTAAATTGATTTCCGAACTATTTATAGATCATCCATGAATGAAATCCAATACTATACAGCATAAAACAATATTTTGTATTCTTTGTTTGTATGTACGTCATACACACTATTATTTTACTGATTGCTTGTACGTGGGTGCAGAAGAAGAGGCATATCGTTAACCTCAAAGGCCTACTGTACTACTGGGGATAGCCTGTAACCAGACCATGCGAATCGGGTTGGGAGAGAATCACACAAGGTCCCAATAGATCGCAGGTGGTAACGAGCCGGACGACGGCGGATTATTACTGCCTACCACAAAAGTTATGGACAGCGGCGAGATTCTCACTTCTGACCTCAGAGTAGGTAAGTAGACGATTTACCACTCAGCCCCCAGCAATCTTTTTTCTCGATTTGACCAAAGGCTGCGCTTCACGTAGAACACTGGAGGCTTGGAAATTTTCATCCGACATCATCATTCATCAGTCAGATGTAGGACATTACCGCCGGCCGAGTCAACCAGCATCCGGCTACCACGGCCCAAGCTTTGTTCACAAAGGAATCTGGTCCAAGCACTTGAACCTCCGTGGCCGAAGGTCGACGAGGTCATTCCCGAATGTGACACCGATCCATGGTTGAACGTAATTTTGCCAGGTCCTCTATTTATCTATTGACTATCCGGCTAACCAGTCGACTGAATGACTGATTTACTAAATGACTACAGGTGTTTTCCTCTTTTCTTCCCTAATTTTGTTTCAAACAAATGTGATTGCAATTGGTTTGAGAATGAAATCACCGAAAACGTATGCTTCCTGATGTAATCAAGGGCTTTTTCAGTGCACTATTAAATGATTGCCAAGATGATTCTCATTGTTTAAAATAAACTGGTGATTCAATGTTAGGAACCTAAACGCCAAGCTTAACGATCACCAGCCGAGGCTTACCGTCAACCTGAGCTACAAACCGCACCAATATTCAAAATCATTAGAAATAAAGTGGTGGGTATTCTTAACAGAATATTGTGACAGTGGAATTACTCCAAAAAAAGAGCTTTTTGTCAGGAAGAGAATGAAACACTTCAGTTCTGTTTATTCGACCGCTAACCTCGTAGTTCTGTGCTCTGGTTTCGGTTGCTACCTTCCAGAAAACGGTACGCATTGGCAGAATTTCACTATACATTTCACAATATACAAATAGGTTATTTAACTGCACGTGATATTGCACAACACGAAGCTCATTCTCGTGATGAAGCTGAATAGACAGGCAACTAGTTGATGGCGTCACTGGGTGGTATTCCTTAAATCTCACGTGATAAGTAGTGAAAACAGCTTCCTCAAGGTAAAATTGTTCTTTAGGCAATCGTCTCTCTTTCTTACACACAAATTCATACACAATACGGCGAGTTCAAGCCAATGGATGAGTCACTATCCATGAAAGTGGTGTACATTTAACTCGTTATCTGAGTGTACCATTCAAAATAAAGCACAATTTCAGCGAAAAATTCGGCGGTGAAAGTCAGCAAAGTACTTCTGTGAGATTTGAAGAATCTTTCGTGGGTAAGCACATAACTGATGAAGCTGTATAAAGCTGCGTCACCACATTTTACACCGTCCAGATCACTCAATTAATCAGCTGCTCTCTATTCCATATGATTTGCGGATGGATGGACGGATGGATGGACGGACGAACGGATGGATGGATGGATGGTGATGTTGTTAGTGGTCTGCCCTCCAGTAACACATGCTTCACGTCGAATTTGAATGCTTCGATCGGAGTCAGTGTTTCGGACAAATGCTACAAAGAACTCTTGAAGTTGTGCCGTGGATGAAATACAAAAAAAATGAAAAGATATATGGCTACGTAAAGAACAAAGTTCATCTTGGGTTGAAGCACACCTAGCATGGACAAACAAGTAGGAAAATGTCAACTTTAGTGGTAAAAATACTTCATCTGGATAGACCGGGTGACTGGAATTACCCCTGGTGTTATGTCAGAAAAGAACAAATTCTCAGTCAAAGAAGCAAAGACATGAGCTAACTGACTGTTTGGGGAGTCTCCTCAGCCAACGATCGAATCGGGCTAGTTACACTTGAGGGCACACAAGATTCCGTTTCACATATTTGTGCGATGAAATAATTTTTGCTCCACGCTATCAACCAGTAGATGACAAAATGGAAACATATTCCAACCTGATAATGCTTCTGTACTCTGCTGATACGCTACAAAATACTGGCTTCCGCTCCTTGGGATCAAGGTCATACCTTGGCAAGCAGGCAGCTCAGACCTAAACCCGATTGAGAACCTGTCGAGCATGCTTGCTAATCACGTGTACAAGGATTTCATGGTTTGTCAGTCCGAGAGTGAACTTAGTGAGAATGGGTGACAACTGACCAAGGGACACTGACAGGTCTTGTACGAAGTATGCCGTGAAGAAGGTATTGAGGTTATCGAGCAAAATGGCAGCTGCACACAGTTTAACGTAGTACGTGTTGTAACCCAGGTGAGAGTGTCCAATACTTTTCTAGCCTTCTTTTTTCGCATATTCTGATTCAATTGGCTCATCAAAATTACGTTGTTCTGGACTTTTGTATTCCGTATGACACTGGGCATTCGGTCCTTCTGACCGGATATAGTTTCGGTAGACAATACAGAAAGGAGAATATCCGGAAAATGGAGAGGGGTCCTATACCGTATTATCTCACGTGGTTCATGCAAACTCACACACACACACACACACAAACACACACACATACACACACATACATACATACATACATACATACATACATACATACATACATACATACATACATACATACATACATACATATACACATACACATACACATACACATACACATACACATACACATACACATACACATACACATACACATACACATACACATACACATACACATACACATACACATACACATACACATACACATACACATACACATACACGTACACATACACATACACATACACATACACATACACACACACACGATCGGGCTGACGGCAAACAGAAGCTCAACGGCGGACACACGCGTGGGTAAGGCTTTTATGGAATTCGAAAAATTTTACAATGCTGGGAATGTGCATCAGCCTGTTCATGGGATGTTGCTGTTGGTGACAAGGATGATGCTGATGGAAAGACTCGGGTGATCCCGTAAATACAACACTGGATGACATCCGTGCTGCACCAGGGTGTGGGAAACTGCAGTACTTGAGTACATGTATTAAGCCATCTTAGTTTGCGGGGTGTTCGTATGCGTCTGTCCTTGTGTAAACTTTGAATTTAGATGCCTTCAACATTTCTAGAAGAAATTGGCACCGAAGGTGCTCTTTTTTCCTCAAATAAATAGGTCATCCCTCCACTCTGTAAAATGACATTGTAAGACTTAATGGTTTTGCGAGAGGTATTCTTTGTTTGAAAACGATCAATGTGATGGAGTGTCAAACTTTTGTAACGATCACTTTTTTCTGGGTGGCCAAATGAAGCCTAAAAGCAGTGAGACCAAAAAAGCCGGCAATTACCGAGCTGACCGTGGTTACGACCTGTTTGCGAGGTGCTGACACCACAGTGGTTTGGTATAGGGCGAACCCCGTAAACTAAAAGTATATTCGGTGAAAGAAAAAGAAGGCAGCTGGAAACCACGTGCTATATTTCGCATCATTTTTCAGGGTTCTATGGAAGGAAAACTGATGACATTTTAGATCTTGATGCACCAATTCACAGGGCGGAATTCGGTTCACCAGTACACCAAGGTTAGCCGCACAGGAATTTTCTATGGCAGAACTTTCCCACTGCTTTTTACTGAGAGTAAATACACCATAATTACTACCACTACCAGCACTACCACCGTTATGATCCAGAGAACGTGCCTAGTAAATAGATTGGACATTGGAAATCACTCGTTTAGAAGACATCAAAATCAATCAAATGGAAAAAACGATGCTCGTTCAGCTTTTCAGCTTTCCAGTCCAATTAGAGACAGTCGCTATCTGGTTGGAGGATACAATTGTTCGGCTCATATTCCTTCCTTTAGTTTACTGCGTTTGCTCCCTCTGACAGCAGCGTTCGCTACTTATCCACAACTGTCCATAATTGTTTTAAGCAATCACCTACTTACTAATTCAGTAAGTAGCACGTACACTCCACTCCACCACACTACTACTACTACTATACTACTACTACTACTACCACTATACCACTGCTATTATTATTATTATCGTCTGTACTAATACTCGGGTTTACTCTTGTTCTGTGACTACCTGTCAGACTAACTGTAATTTCACTTCGATATGTGCTGCCCAGTGGAAACTACACACATTCGTGTGGATAGGTTTTCATTCCCTCATCTAAAACAACTGCGTCGTAAAAAAGAAAGTGCATGCAAAGCTGAAAATTATCCCCTGATCGAAATCCCATCCTGGTCAGTCTAAGCCGAGCTTCACAAAATGAATGGCATGTGTGTCCGGACAATGACGACAAGTAAAAGTAGTCGGGATACTTGGAAAGTTCTCACAGAGCTGAGCAGCAAAGTCTTAAAAAAATGCCACCAGAAGATGTTGAGGAACTCAGTCGGAACTTCATCAGTGGCAGAGATACGGTGTCAGCCTCGAGCTTCGATGCCATCAGCTGTTTGGTACCAACCAGTCGTTTCTTTAATCCCCTTGAGTAATACAAACAATTGTTTGGAGGTGATCCAAAATTAAAATCTGCCAAACTTCAATACATTACGAACAATTGTCCCAGCTTCGACGCAAGAAGCCATGCGGCCCTGATGTACAGTCGCCAAAAGTGCCGAAGGAATGTGCAGCGGTAGTATTCCCTACTATATTCGACCCCTTCAATAGCTGCTTAACCCATACGAAAATCCCTAACAGATGACAAGTGGCATCCAATACACACGTACGCAAGAACGGAACAAATAAGTCTCTCCCACTAACATGCCCTTTTGTTACCCTTAGGGTGTTTAAACAGTTATTACTACAGTGAATATCTTCCCAGCTCAATGTGTCTGTCGCTAACTGATTCCCTTGCAGTCATTCACGTTCAACCCTCGAAGCCCTCGCTTTCGTCGCACATTTCATCTTGTCGTCACTGGGTCAGAAATGTTTGACGGTTAGGTTCAGTTTCTTCGATTACAGTGATGCATTCAACGGGGTGGACAGATCCAATTTACTACAGATCATGACGGATATCAGAATTCAAACTAATGACGTGAGCTTGCCGTCCATTTAGTTTTCTGGTCGGCCACAGTGTACACAATTTCGAGATAGAACCTTCTTCTCGCTTCCCTTCGTTTCTGCTTTCTATGTATATCTCCTCTATGCCTGTTTACGATGACTGTGTGCTCATAAAATATGCCGATAATATGATTCTGGGTATTCCCTACTCTAATAGGCCTACACAACTTCTACAGGAGAGTATAAATGAGCTTGCAAATTCGTCCTCCATGCAAAACCTGAGGATTAATCCGTAGAAGTCTTCATAGATATTGTTTCTGTCTTCACAAAGGGATTAGATATTCTAATATTTTTGAAGTCACTCCCTTTTTGTTCATTACCGGTAAATGCGTCGCGAGCAGTTCATCAGTGAAGTACCCCGGTGTTGTCACTAAACATCTTGTGTATTCTAACTACTACTACTACTACTACCAATACTACCAATACTACTAATACCAGTACTACCACTACTACCACTACTACCGTCCTATTTTCAAGCAATTAAGTGTTTGCTCACAGGTTGGTTGTTTGACGTACTCTCATTGGCTTTGCTGTGGTTAATCATGTGCTTCAATTATACTTTATCTTGGAAAATACCTGCTTGTTAAAAGTCTATGTACTGGAGGTTATAAAAAGTCCAAAAAGTCGAGATTTCTAAGAAGTGGAAGTTCCTAACTGGAGAATTTTAAGTTCATAAACATCCCACAGATCTGATGAATTATCGAACTACTACTAGTGCGGTAAAACCAAGAACACACCCGATGACTTTCAATACGAAATTCAGTTGGGATGGGTTACGTCTTTATTTAGCTTTGTTGAAGTACGTCGTTCCTCACTTTCATAAAACTCTCCGAAAATAGATAATTACCGAAAAAGTAAGAGACCAGAAATAAATGTGGTTAGTTTTAAGCTTTTTTTAATCCACTGAGGTTCATCTAGTCAGAAATATTATTCCCACTATTATTCGAATCTGCTGTTGTTGTACGAAATAGGTTTTCCGAGGAAATTGTCAAACTCTGGCCAACCAGTTCATGGTTGACTTTTGTTTGGTAACCGACTAGGTTCCACTCGTTAACCGATGAAACTAGTCAAGAAAAGACGAACACAGCTGATTAGTACTATTTGCCCGCTATTTGTGACCCGGTTATTCAGTCGGTGTAGAGCAAAGCTGTATGTTGCAGGGAGAGTCTGCAGATCACAGATACAAAGGAGTGTCTAGTCATCAAATGAGCAGTCTTGGATAATCAGCGGCAGTGCTCGAGGATGGGATGGGATTTCCATTTGGCTAGCATTCTCAGTTCTAGAAAGCCTCAAATTTGCAGATGTCACTGTGACTTGAAGAAAGTAGCCCTCCACTAAATAAGGCCATGGCTCCTTGCTGTGTTACACTTACCCGACAAGGTTCCCCAGAAGAGGCTAATGAACCATACCATTGGCCACTAGCTCATCTGGACAACCCCGTTGCCCTGCAGGAAGCGCTTGAAATCCCGAAGGCCAAAGGTGTGTTCTCAAATAAAAAGACTTGTTTTGAACCGGGTGATCGAGTAGCACAACAGCCCACAACGCAAATAACAACGGAAGACGTTAATAATACAATGATTAACAGTCTTCTCGCGCGCGCACACGAACGCTCTGTTACAGTACACACAAGAACTTGCTTTCACACACGTACACCCTTTGCATGTTATTTTGAATCTTCACAACTCACAGGAACTTCGGTCGACCGTACCAGCTTTAGTGCCACAGGTGGAAATCCTGGTAATGTCTTCTCTTGTCATTAGTCGATTATCTTTCTATTCCCACCGAACACACTACCACCGGCTAACACCCTCCTTCACCCTCGACGTTCACTCAAACTAACCACACTCAGCGAGCAAACTCTGCAAAGTATGAGACAACGGGCGGGTTTAGCTCGTACGCTTGAGCCCCTTGCAGTCAACGTGAGCTGTACCAAAGATACTTGCATTCAAGACTCCAGTTCCATCAACTGACTGAGGCCCCCATGAGATCCAACCCTTAAGTTTCACTCATGCCATTCTGAGGAAGCTCAAGTTGTAGCTCCTGGTCTTGCTGGAGTTAGCATTTCTCCCTGTAAAAGGGCCGAATTGGTGCATGAGACTGGATCCCAGTTAACAATCGGCTGTATGTCGTGAGACTCAGGGTTTCGCATAAAGTGAACCGTCGCCTTTCCAACGGACGCTATTTGTTTGTCGTCTACTTATACGCACCCACCGATTGCAGTCCAGGTGGAATCAAAGATAACTTCTACGAAAAACTATAGGGTCTCTTACGTAAAGCGAGCCGGTATGCTATATCGGTTTTGGCAGGAGACACTCTTGCTAGATTTGGTCGGTGGTCATCGAACGAGGCGCACTTAGGAGGCTCTTTTGGGCTACATTCCCGTAGTTCAATAAGGAACAATTTTTGATTTCTTTCTCCGACCATAGCCTGTTCGTTGCCCGTACGAAATTCAGACGGATAGTCGGTCCTTTGCAGTCAGCAGTGGGTTCAGATAGAACACTTAGTAATGAGCCACAAAAGGCGAGTATTGGAGTATCTCCTTGATTCTGACCACGTACTAGTTTGCACTTACCTGTGCCTTTGCTTCGGTAGGGTTTCCAAACACATGCTGCAACGACGGTTACGTTGCAACAAGCCTTCTAACCCACCTCGATTATCCGTCTTTCAAAATGCTCTAGCTGAAAAGCTACAACTTGCCTCACCCGATAACACCGAGCAGCACTCGTTGCTTATCAAGAAAGTTTTGCTTTCCGCTGGCCTATTGATTCTTGCTCTGTAACGCGCGACGTGGGACTCTGGACTTTTTCTGAATCTGTACGTTTTCTAGACGCAAGTTAAACGATCCCAGCTAGAAGCGAGTATAACGAGACGCTGCTCGTAATGAGACATGCACTTAACGCGGGTCTTCTTAGGAACCAAGGAATCTGGTGGTCGCAACGTGTATCAAAGATGCAGTATCCTGTTGGAATGGGAAATCCCCACAAGCTGTTCTATCTCATTCGAGTCACCGGTAGGAAACCGCTAAGTCTGGGTGAAACGATCTGTGAAGGTGACGGTTTGTCAATGCACAATCAAAGGCGGTCTCTCGAAAGCCGGGTGGAGCACTTTCAGACCCATTTTAGCTGGCACACGGTTTCAGTCTTCTCAATAGCTCTTCTGGCACACTTCAAGTGGTCTGTTTCTGCAGATTCACCTACCAATCCGAAGATCTGCAGGGAAATTCAATCTTTAGGACGTCATAAACTGCTGGGCCCCGATGGCCTTCCTCTTGCTACTTTTAAAAATGATGGGGTGCAGCTCGTTAGAGAACTTGTTTTGTTCCCAAAAGTTTGGAATTCCGAGCAAGTCCATTCCTTGTGGGGGGAATCATTTGCTATCGCCATCTTCAAGAAGGGTTCGTGCAATGATTGCACTAACAAAGGGGGTGTAAGCTTTATCCCTATAGAGTTTAGGCTACTTGCTTCCGCCATATATCATAGATTGTACCGAACGCGCGAAGAACAGACTCGTGAGGAACAAGATGGGTTTCGTGCTGTTCGTGGATGTATCGATCAAATATATCCCCCGCAACAACTGCTAGAGCACCGTCACAACTTCCAAAGACCAACAATCATCATGTTACTGGACATTCGCTTGGACTTCAATTCTGTCGACAGAATTACCATCTGAATTTATCTTTTGAGAAATGGAATACCTGAGAATTATATGTCACTCTTCGAAGAATTGTATCGCCACACCTCAGGTTGGGTTAGGACGTTCGGTCAGCTTTCGTCCCCTTATGTTTTATCCAGTATAGTTCCAAAACGTTGCTTTATACCCATATGTCTTTCCAACTTTGCCACGGAGGATGTTCTACAGAATGCCATGAGTTGTTTACTAAACGGCAGAGTTGCATTCCTCCCAGGGAACAGGGATTCTGACATGGAATAGACCCAGGACATCGCCTTGATGAGGGATAAAGCACAGGCAATAAAACACGCTCTGAACAGCTTCGCGATTGAGGTATCCAGATATGGAACGCACTTTGAGCCTTCCAAGTGCGAAGTGCTTTTGCAAGATTGACGGGAGCCGGGCCTCCACTCATCCTTTGTAGTGATCAGCTTGAGTCGGTGGACAACTTTGAATATTTCGGGAGCTTGATAATAGCTGGAAATCGTGTATGGGAGGAGATCGGTTCACGAATAACGAAAGCTGGAGCAGCCTTCGCAAACCTGTGACACTTGCACCGCCACCGTGACTTCCGGCTTTTTCTTAACGGGTGGGTTTGTTTGGCCGCGGTTCGTAGTGTTTTACTCAATGGCTGTGAGGCCTGGCCACTTTGCGCTGAAGATGCTCGGCATCTTTCGACAACCGAAGTCCTCGAAGCATTGCTCGCGTCTGGTGCAACATCGGGTGAGTAATGATGAAGTGCACCTTCTTGCGTTAGGCACAGCGAGCCGTCCTCATAACGAAATGATCGCTGTACTTCGCCTGCGTTGACTCGGACGTGTTTTACGAATGTCTACCTACCGTTCACCTTTCTGTGCTCTGTTTGCACACACTGTGCAAGGCTGAAAGAAGCGACACGGTGATCATGCCATGACTTAACGTGGAGGTATGTGGGAGCTGACATCAGCACTGACTTCGGCTTATGCTTCCAGCTACCCTGATTCGGTCTAAGGGATGAGGTTTGTCTTTCGTTGAAGACGTTCAAGTACATGGCTCAGAACAGAAGTGAAACGAAAGCTGTGCGGTCTGCCTGTTGAACTCTTGTGCCCCATAATTGTTAAAATGTCACTCAGATAAACAAAATGACTACAACAAAAGATCACCAGAAAGTCTAGGTGGAAAAGAAGAAAAATATAATCACTCATCATCATATCCCTTTTTACTAAATACTTCTTATACTATGTTCTACTCCCCACCCACTATTGTATTTATTGTTGTTTCACTGGCACCGTACATGAATTAAAGCACGCGTATAAATATATAGATATTATTTGTGGAAAGGAACCTGACGTAAATATGGCATACATTGACACACCTCGCTTCTGCTTAGGCTGTCAGTCATTTGATAGTCCTCTACTCCCACCCCCCAGGCTCATTCATTCTCCAAAAAACTCGAAGGCCTGAGGACTTTTTTCACCTAAACCCAAACAAAAATCACACGCACGTACACACAAGTGCGCACTAAATGGCAGTCGTGCTCACGCCCGCTGAGTCATCAAAAGTTGTATGTCTGGGTGCAATTGCGTGCTCAACCGTTTCGGCGATTCAGAGGTCTACCAAGACGGCGATGGCAACAGGACAAACGACTCTGACGTGGATTGATAGTATCACAGCGCTAAGACTGTCTGCAAAAGAGCCTGGAATCAAACAAAAGAAAGGTCGGTAGCCTGGAAGGTTCTAAACAGTTTTATCGCCTGCTTCTATGCTCACCACCATCAGCATCATCATCATCATCATTCATGTATGACTAGCCGGTGAGATAGAGCATACGCAGCAATCTAAGTGGATGAAAGGGTGAAGGAGCGTGTGAAAAACAGGGCCGGATGACTAAGCGACCAGTCATCGGGTTTCGTATCCGTTTGTATACGGGAGGTAGGTAGATTATGTAGTTGAACAGAGATTCCAATCGAAATCTCCGATGCATTACTGCTTGCTACGTTATATGCACTTGTGTTTTCTTGTAGACATTTCAGCTTGCTGCGAGTTTCCGCTCATATCCGCAAACATGTCTGTGCGCATGTACCTACTGAACTGTTGATCGGGTCACTTGTTTTATGTGAGAACATTCATTCATCCATTCACTCCCCGACTCATTGACTCACTGAATCGGTCGAAATGAATGAATAATCTAAAGGTAACAGCTAAATTAGTCAGTGGCTTATTGTCGTTTTTCTTGACTTTCACAACTGTCGGTTGAGCTAAAACTGCGGCAACAGCAACCGTGATAACCCGGTAACAGATCGACCAAACATTCGTGACCCTGTAAGCACCTCTCCCGTCCCCCGGTCTCAACCTAGGTGACCTGACTTGTGCAACCGCTTAGTGATCATCTGCGAGATTCTTCACAAATCACGTCGCTGTGAGCATGAACAGTTCGGCTGGAAGAGCAATATTCTAATTCAGCACGAATTCCCTCGATGACGTCCTAACAACAACGGTACACATTAAGTTGTCATTGTGAATGTGCACATTCCAAAAGTGATCTGAAAAAGTAAAGCATTTCAAACAGTCTCTTTTGTTGGTCGTGAATGTAAACTGAACGAATGACAATGTGGAAATAGTGAAGAAGTGGGAAAACGCGAGGAAAGTTTTGAGCCAGCTGAAGAAACGATAGAATCACGAGGCGACACTAGAGACGAAATACGGTCACGTGTTCTGATATGACTGATTACCTAACTGCTGAATCCCACAGATGTCACTTGAGAAATACCTTTAATCCTATATGGCTTAGTCCAGGGGTTCACCACTAATCACTTAAAGTGTATCACGATTACGGTGTACCAGTTCTAGCAAAACATTTACCTAGCACAGGCAGTGCGGCAGTCTTACAATCAGCATTGTTTATCCATATCAAATTCTATCAGCGCTTTGAAGATATTCCTATTCAAACTTCAACTAATTTTCAGAGTTCTCACCTCCCAGTGGCAAGGTTTCCGAGTGCCGGAGTTATAAAATCGACATTTGACAGGAAAGCATGTCATGCGAGCACCAAAACCCAGTCAGGCAATGAAACTACTTTGAATCACATTGAAAAATGCTTCCAGAGAAATCAGGATTGATCCTAAATCAGTTAAACGAGATTGTTTGGGGACTGTTACATGGTACCGGATAGTTAAGTAATTGGATTATTTACTATTTGAATACTGATTTGAAATCAATCGAGCAAATTTGTGAGGATTCGAACCCAGATATGGAATATTGGATCTTACTGATACCCTAAAAGAATTCTTCACGCAATAGTTTCCAGCTGGACTCCAGCTATCACCTCGGTACTGCAGCTCTTAGTCGGCCCTGGTGAAAGTATGATAACAGGCGTCGTTTCACATGATGTAGGAGTATATAGTACGAGAAATGATATAGGTTTCACGGACCCCGGTTCTCGGTAAATTTAGAAGTTTTTCAGTCCAAACCATCAAATTGAGAACAGTATTTATTCCACTCCTTTAGCTCCGTTGTATCAAAAAGCTTTAAATTTTTTCCACTTGAAAAATCAAGTTACGGATCAGTTCGTACGCGGTAGTACTTCCTTAGACCCATGCTGAGCGGTGCCTTCCACGGATGCAAAATGAGCAACACTTTCCCTGAACATCGGAATTGAATTGCCAAAGATAAACCCTTGAATTAAATTAAAGTTTTTGTTGTGATTATCTCGTAAGAACTTGGACGGTTACGAAAGCCGATTTGACAAATTTAAATAGATCTAGAATTTTGAAAGTCGTTGACTCCAGCTGGATTTCAACAAAAGAGAAACGAAAGGCGAAAGAGTGGATATAAATTTCTCTATCGATAATGCCTAATTACCTCTGGGATCGTTATACTCTATCGGCATAGGCATGCTTGATGCTTATAAACCACACATACGTTGCTATTCCTTCGATAAACCGAAGACACACTCTATGCGTAAACTAGCCGTTCTCCAATAAACTGGTCAGTCAGAAATGAAGTAGACCACGCCAGAATATTAGTCATTCTAAACGACATGAGCTAGCCATTTTTCTCAGACGAGTCCCGATGACCTGTGTGTGAGCCACCCCCATCCCTCTCTCTCTCTCTCTCTCTTATCTTATCCAGAATCACGGTTTTTTGTTATATCATTAGGGCTTCATTTAGTGAGCCTGTATGACCGGTTTCCAGCACGCCAGTAATGTCTGAATAGTAAGTGGTGCAACGTCATTCATTATCAGTCGTCCTCTACCTCTCTCTCGATTCTGTCTTATCCATAGCAATTTCTTCCCTGCGCACAGCAACATCAACCACCTAGTAACTTCAATCACAGTTTCTTCGAATCCATTACACGGCAGCCCACCTGATACAGTTATTTTTGCTGAACGCAGTTTTATGCCTAGTTAACTTTCATTTTTTAGCTAACTGTGAGTTCTTTTTTCTACTTTTTAACGTAGCTTTCATATTTGATTTGGAGGTAGTATTCATAGTATTATTATTATTGGTAGTATTAGTAGTATTAGTATTAGTGGTAGCAGTATTAGGAGTAAGGATAGCAGTATAGCTGTGGTGTATAGTGCGTACTATCTCCTGAAAGGGAAAGTACTTGATAGCTCAAAACAGTTATGTACAGTAATAGAACAAGAATGAATACGACTACATCAGACGGACGGAAAGCAATGAGGCGAAACATGTAAATCAGATGATTGTATCCACCAGCTGGGTAATCTCCACCTTCAAGTGAACTGGACAATGGTATGCAGATGAGCATTGTTGATGTAGTTGGTTGACTTTGATGCTTTCTGAGTGAGCAACCACTCTGGTTGTTGTCGACTACTACAGTAGTGGTGGTCGTGGTAACAGTAGCAGTAAGGCTAGCACTTTTAGTGACATAAGTAGCAATAGTGATTCTCGCGAAATGCGAATTCCGATGCAAGACAACATGGTAAACGGTGATCTGATATTGTCCGGCTCGTTTCAAAGCCTGGATTCGGGGGATCTTGTGACTTTTTATGCTGTTCCCCGAGAGCAGATTACAAATTCACCAGTTTTCTTACATGCCTGTACAATAAACTGTGAAGGATAAGCGATAATCATGCCCCGTAGACATGGAGTGGGAGAGAAAAACCTAAGGCTCTGGTGGGTCAGACGCGGTTACGAGACGAACGACAACAGATCGCTGTTCAACATCGAAGGGATCGGAGTTGCGGTGTTTTGCACCTGACACTTTTGCGGCGACAAACGTAATATTCCGGTTGACCAGCTATCGGTATACCCCTTGGACTGCATTCATGAAAAACACTAAATATTCAACAATTTGTTCTGTTGACGCCAGAAAATCCGAGGCGCAGTCTCTAGTGAATTAGCAAACACTGCTCCATAATGGTATGCCATCTGACAAGAAGTGTTTTTTTCTCTTCGAGGTCATTTTTTAAAGGTGAAAATTTATCCATATTGGGATTTTGTTAAGCTATCATATGTAAATATTAGGTCAGTTCAGTTCAGTTTAGACAACCATTAACCATGCACCGGGTGCGGTGGCTTTGGTTGCTATCTCCTGGCGGCAGCCTCAATCGAAAACAATGAGAAAGGACAGGAATTTTAACGGACCAGTAAAAGAACTACAACTACTCGTATCAAGTCGATAAAGCAAGCCTGTGGATACAAGAGTGCTACTGATCACGACACTCAGCCACTTCCTCTAAAGTATGTAACTACTGAGTGGGATGGTCTCTTGGACCCCATCCAGGAAGTCTAACACGCCCTAAGTGCACAATTCCACAGGTTGGGCTTTTTATATATCTCTCACTCCCACATCATGGACTAGCCACCCGTACTCGTCTTCCAACCGGTGCCCGCCTCAGCTACCATGGCGCACCGAGGAATTCTGTCAATAGACGTGTGCAACACGTGTCTCAACCACCTCAGTCTGGTGACCTTTAGTGTTTCATCTAGTGATTTGGTTCTTCAACCTAAGACTGTCCGCCGAACCTCAGCTTTGCTTATGCGGTATTCCTACCAGATTCGAGTACTGCTACGAAGGCCTCGGTGTTTAAATATTAGATAAGTACACTTGACCAATCATATTGTCCTGTGATATCTTTACCTTGTCAAATACCCTCATACACAAAATAACGTTTGGCCCATTGAGTGTTGTTGATTATCAGTCAAGTGTAGCCTGACTGCCGAGCAGAATATCAGGTCACTTTATTAGTCATGTTCATTGACGGTTCATTTTTACTCTGTACATCAGGCTCTAATCACCCCATGCTGTGTTCACTTCGAACTGCATGTTCCATCGGCAACATAAGATTAGAGAATGCCTTTCCATTTTTTTGATATGACATATTTTCGGCTGTTCTCACTAAATCCATGAGGCTGTTCACCTTGCTGAACTCTAAAACCTGCTTTCATTTACTCTGAGTGGAATGTCTAGCACCCGCTGAACGATTGATGTGTCCGGTGAGAAATGACTGAAATAGCAGTCCAACGATACGTGAAGGTGCCAAAGTGGTGTGTCCTAGCAAGTGAAGGGGAAGTTGTTTGGATAGAAAATTGGTGTCTCATTATACCGAACAAATAAGGTTAGGTCTTATTGCACCAACCCACCGTTTGTGCCGGAGACTTTGTCCGGTGTCGCATGGAATGTCTGTCATATTCAGAGCGTTTTCTTCGCCAACTGTGTGTGTGTGTGTGTGTGTGTGTGTGTGTGTGTGTGACTAAGAATGTATGTGCAGCAAAGTAGATTTTCTCCTTTGACTCACTAATCTAAATGTAGTATACAAGTGTTTACTCCTTCTGTCCATGTGGAAGTGCTAGTTGTTCTGCTTATATATTTGTGTATCTGTGGACACACATGAACGTGTCCTGTTATGCGGCTCGCTTAGTCAGACTGCAAGCGTACGAGGTATGGGAAATCCTGACTCAGCGTGCCGGATTCCCTTCAAATCGTTATCCTGCACGGGACTGTGAGGTTGTGTTCGTTAAAACCCATGTCTCTACCAATCCTCCCATCTGACTGTTACCTCACTTTGCCGAAAAGCTGTTGTGTACTGAGGTGATGCCAAAGTTTCCAGGGTGAATGTCTTAGGCCTGGTCTGTGTGCCTGCTAATTCACCCAATCGATTACTTGTATCCGGACAAAGAAAACCAGTCGGGTGATTTCCTGTTGGACGATAAATTTTCTCACAGGGCTAGCACACGTCAGTCATACATAAAGTGAAAGCTTTTTAATCTTGACTTCATAAACACCAGTTTTCACGTTTGCTGTTTACTAAATTTCCCTTTTTTAGGATGAATGGACTGAATAATAAAACCTTTTGGAAATTCTGATCACCGAGTCATTTTTGAACCGGAAAAGAAACAAGTGTAAACACAAGTCTCAACTGGAAGATTTACATTTGCAAATGAGAAGATTTGGGGCTCATCTGGATTTCGTCTTGCCTTCTGAGGTAAGCGATGCAGTTAGAAATAAGTGATCATTTTACGAGATTATTCTGAATCTCGAAAGTAATATACCACCTCTCGGCTTGGTTGTTCTCAAGGCGGCCGTGAGTCCTTCCAACGGAATCTTCCCTCTCTCCCTCTCGACGTGTTTGTGTGTGTGTGTGTGTGTGTGTGTGTGTGTGTGTGTATGTGTATGACTGATAGAGCCTCAGCTATTCATGAATTTCTGGCATAGACTCTGCGCTTGGGAACAAACAACATTAATCAAAACGCCATTCTTTCAGGAACACGATAAGTAACAATTACGCACACCTCCGTATGCGGTATAATCTAATATGATCCCATAATTCTATTTGTACTTTAAGTTTGGTGGAATTACTCATAGTCCAAGCAACGCAAATAGAATGAATGTTGCTTTCTCCTCATTGGTGAGCTTTGTTTTTACGTCACCAACGATTCAATCTGCGCAAAAGATATCACTTCGACTGGAGACGAAATGATTCGATTCTAAACAACAGGCTCAGCTATTCAGGGCGTTTATAGAAACAGATCAAACTGAGCTACGAATACTGATATTATTCGAAAGACTTGGTTCACCAATAAAGGTCCCTTTGTCAGAAATCAGAAACTAGGCGTATCCAACTGATTCTACCACCACAATAATTATTCAAACGAGTGTCATAGGTGAAACGTGTATGCGTACATCAATATACTCCTCGGTCAGCGACTAACTCGTTTTCTTCTTGTAAGAACGACCAAAATTCCACAATCTTAGCTGTTCGTCTTGTACCCATAGTGCAGAATTCGTGGAAGACGGACGTTCATCACTCATTTTTCACGGAATTCGATCAACCACTCTGAGTGATGGATAATGTTGTTCCAACTCAATCCAAGCAGCATCATATGACTGATTCATGTGGTATTCTGTGATCACTGGTGCTGGAAGTTGACTGGGTATGACTCAATGCCACTTGTGAGTCCTGTGCCAAAGAAGTGTCTATGATTACCGCTTTATGAACCTCATGTAGGCCGGGTCGCTAAGTCCAAACAGACTATCCTGGAAGAGCTAAATGTTGCGTCAGTTGCTGGTAGTGAGTCATCGTATTTGGAGGTCTTTTTGACAGTACTTATAGCTAATTTTGCCACCTAACGTGTTTCTGTTTTACGGGATGCGTCATACAGAAAACAATGATCAATGCTCCTCTGTTAGTTTGTTCTGTTGTTAGAATCTGTAGTCAGTTAAGACTGAATTAGTAGAAACGAAATCCAGGAGCATATTTTCCCGAGTGTCATTAACACATGTGGAAGTTTTATTTCCTGCATGAAGCAGAAAACAACAAAATTAAGTCCGAAAGGTATTTGACGTTTGACATTAAACACTAGAAGTAACTCTAGCAGTCTTCCAAACCTCTATTGGATAGAGCCAAAATATCCAAAGCCATCTGGAATGCATTCCAGGATTCGGATCCAAATGAGATGTCAGAATGAGTTTTGTGAATAAAAGCGGAGAAAAACAGTACTCACTAAGCCATCACAGAGATGTACCATTATTTTCGTCTTGTTCTGTCTGCCGGTCACCCTTATAAAAGGTCAAACCGGAATAAAGAGAATCAGTTCCGTGAACGAGGAATTCTGATCATCCGATCTGTTGCCAATAGTTCGTGTTATTCCGACAAAAATATTATTCGTTCATCTTGTTTTACTTTATGATTCTGTACCAAAAAGGATGATTCAATTCCCTGAGAAAAACCCATAAAAATTCCGCATCTGATAAATCCGTGCCAATTTTTTTACGTGACTCCAACAATGTAAATCTGGATTCGTTGGGAGACTCTCTACACGTGAAGTTCGCTGCCTGGAAGTAGAATTAGGAAAGGTCAATTTTTCTCTTTGATGTTTTTTGTATCGCATTTCCCGGATTTCTTATTATTTCATCCTTATCTTTCTGCCTACTTCGTTTTATCATTACTTAACAATGAGACAATATTTCCGGAAGGGGACAGCAGCCAGCTAAAAGCTGTCAGTTGGGAAAAGTGACTCACGGCGGAAGCAGGACTCAAACTGGGTGAGTGTTTGGTGGTGGGGGCCAGAAGGTGTGGAAGCCCCCGAAGCTGACCGTCTGATCACCGCTGGTCGTCCTACCGACAAACAATTCGAATCGAAAATAATCGATATTTTGGTGAAGGCATCTGTTGAAAAACTTTGAGAATTTCTGACTGCTCTGAATAATCAGTGAATATATCTTTCCTATTCTCTACATTTTCACTTTTCCAAAAATACTCATTTTAGCATTTTTTCTTTCTAAAATCGGTACTTTGCACCAGTTGTTTAAGTAATTTAAATTGGGCTTATTTTGTTTGTAATTTCTTCACCCTAATTCGTCAGAGTTGCTCTTTATCATCATTACTTTTTATTTTAATATAATGGAAATGACCCTATGGAATTGGGCCTATCCTCCTGTGTGAAGTGCACATGGTTGCATGTTCAAACAAGTGGATAGCCGATTTCAGGTACACGAACTAATTCCGGCTCTGAGTTAACGAATGGGGTTATAAACGCGCACAATAGCGCACAGGAGCTTCGGAGTGCAAAATTCTGCTGCTGAACTGGGTTGGTTCAAACCTAAACCATATCCCGGCCCGGAAATATTTGCACTTCGTAGATCGTTTCTCACCTTGGCCGGGCATCCGATGAATTGTCGCGGTGTAGAAAGAAGGGGTGGTTGGACTTCGGTAATGCTAGTCCATTATGACTTAATTGGCATACTTTTGTCCACAGAGGGCTGAGTACATGCTGCGGAAGTAAAGTCAGTTATAATATATGGCTCAAAAACATGGCCGCTACGAATAGATGGATATATGAAGAATGTCTGTGCTGAAGGATCGATATTTTAGCGGTATCCCTCGAACCTGGTAGGAACAAAGTATCAACGGTGATGAAATCAGACCTAGTTTGTTAAGACCTTCAGGTCACTCTCTTGACCATGCAATGAGTTTCAACAGGTTTCCGTAGTTAAGATAATTGTTACGCATATCCCCGGGTAGACCTCTGCTGACCGCACTGTTCGCCGAGGCAGGCAGTACTTGGAATATATATGTCAAGGTGGTCAGTATGTGACACACGGCACTGTACCGAAAAACTAACCAACGGACCTAATCGTTAGGGCTTTTCAACCGTCCCTTGTACGGCGAACTCTGTCCAACGACTGTCCGTAAACACTAGACTGTCTATCTAGACACGGTGGTCCGTGGCACGTCTGCAGTTTGAGCTCTTTGCCTGCATGATTTAATGTTTGTGCATTTCCTCACATTTTTTACAGTCTATGTGTGCCTCGATTTGTGTCATTTGAGACTGATTCATATTGCTAGACGACAATGGAATCCAGAATAGTAAAATGTGAGGAAAGAGGTTTGATACAGTTTGATAGCGTTCAGTTCCGAATGATATTACCAGACGAAGTTGATGCTCAAGCCACTGAGCTACACATTTCGGATATTATTTTCAGGGTTTTTGAAACTTTAATTGTTGCTCCTTCATTTTTTCCATTTACGCCACAAAAGTATCCGTCTAATGATAGTTTGCTGCGAAATATCAAACATTTAAAGGCTTTGAAAATCTATTGCCATTAGGAAAATATATCGAGAAAAGTTCGAAGAATAGCGTATTTACAGCTAGTTTGGGTTTTCTCAATGTTGTGGAGCATACACAAACAAAACAAAGCTTTAGCACGAACTGAGATTGGGGCATATTCCATCCAGATGTTCTTGTGAATTCAAACCAACCTGTACTGTAACTTTGACGTTGCCTTCTCTGCTAGGTGCCTAAAACCTGTATGTGGTGAGCATGTCTATGCCCGTGAGGACTCAATCTTTTCGTCTATCCCACCACACCCAGGCACACAATAAAGCAGTGTACGCATTCATCAATCAGAGCGTGACTGTGCCACGCTTTTGGTCACAGCACTGCCCCGACGTCTGCTTTCTTTTTCCGTGCTGACGGTTTCGCCTGACTGAGGCAAATTGTTTCGTGACAAGGTCTGTGTCAAACCACGGACAGGTCAGAACTAAAGAACCGAATATTATCTGGTCAGTTTTCTGCCCGGTTGGTGTACTGTGGGCGGAGACATGATTTTGCTCGCTACTATCGACGGTATCTAGGATACAACCGAAAGCTTGCGTGCATATGAAAGGAGAGGGGTGCTAGAACCAAGGAGGACAGAGGTCATGTCGTGTGCGCTATGAGCAGCGCCGGCTTACTGTGAGTTACAAAACTTTGATGATAAGAGAAAAACAAGTGACATAGCTTTCTGGGATCAATCAGAAATACAACTTTGATAGATTTGCGGGTTAGCAACACACACTGAAATGAAGCGATCAGTGGAGAAGTGTCAGCTTCTTTCTTCGTTATTCTGGATTCACCATAAAGTTTAGAGGGAGCGTCCACTTCACACTAATAAGTCAAACTAATTTACCGCAAAAAGTTATGACTATAACGGGCTCATTGCCTATCATATAGTCGAGTTTCTCATTATTCAAAAACTTTTCTAGTATATGTATGCGTGAGATATGTGAGATATGATACGCTTTGGTCTCTTTCATAGCAAAGATTCCCTGAGCCCCAGTGGGTTTTTTTGAAACCTGTGAGTTTACCTATTCTCTGTTTTTCTCGTCCATTCCTTATTCAGTAGATTGATCAAACTTACTTGGACAATCTATGTGCCGCATTTCTAAATACCGTCCCCTATCTGGGATAGCTTTTGCTAACTTTGTGGTGCTTGTAACCTATTAAGTTCGGAAGTTTCTCATGATGATTTACATTTTTTAGACAACATTTATCTACATCTGCGTCTTCTTAATTCCAAGTGAAGGCCTTGTGACTGCAAACGAATCATGAGTGATGTCAAGAGAGGCCCTCAGCAGCACCGCTGTCCAAACACAGACAAGTGGTTGACTTGGTAGCTGTAATTCGTCACCTATCCACAAAATGTCCATCCCGTTTTGACCCACAGCGCGGTAATTCTCGTAGTAGTCACCAACAGCTCACCACTATTTTCGTTTCTCTCCCCTTGTTTCACGGGGCTCATCAGCCGTTACACACAATGAACGGTGGCTTTCGTAGTATTTTGACACTCGAGGTCAACAAACGCGGTCACATTGTTGGCCATCTCTTGGCCTTTTGTCCTTCAATCAAACAGTCGACTCTGTGGTCATATTTTGCCTTGGAATAGTGATTTATAGACCGATTAGATCATGGGTCGTACTTCCCATACACGTCACAGTCAATGAAGTGTTCGTAAAATCCGTGGTCACTCCTCGGCCCGCACTGTTGGCTCTCGCGTGGACTGTTGCACTTATCAACGACAATTCACGGGTAGCGGATGTTATCATCGCGATGTGGGTCATCAAGGAATGAACTCTGCCAAGTCATTCATTCGTTTGTGTTTGGAGAGCGGTGCGATTGGGGGCTTCTGTCAAAGATACACAGGATTCACTTGAAGTTACAGTGTCTTCGTTTGAAAACAAAAAGGTATGGCGCAAGTACACAAGAGGCGACTTCCGCACCTCCACATACCACCACTTTATCTCGTTCTGATTGTCCCATTTGCCTAAATACTTCAAAGCCGGCTTCCACAGTGTGCTCATTCCTGACAACTTTTCGTACGTTTTGGGAATACTTATCTTCCGGGACAGTCTTTGTCCACAATAAAGGTTGCCGTATGTGCAACTCCACAATCCGCACACGAGGTGACACGAAGGTAATACTGGCTTAGACTTAACTCATCCTATAGGCCTTTCCTAGAAACTTACGTTCCATTGGCCACGCTTTTATCCTGTACTATTCCTATACTATTTTACATCCAACCATGGGGAGAGGAGAGTACCGTTAGTGCACTAATTTGTCTGTTAGTTTACAAACGATTCCATTCATCGTAAAGTGATGAGTGTTAGTTTTAAGTCAATCATATCGTTACGAAGCCGACAATACGGTTATGCTACTGACAGAATTAATCACAAAACTGCAACAAATAAACTGGGAATAAATGCACAACTATTTGTCAATGAAACACTACCACTAACACTACGGTTTGAATGACGGGGTAAAGGAAATTGTCTGGAGGGGTTTCCTGCATCTAGACCGGTATACATTTCGGAAAGTAGCACTGTTTTACGTGTGGTTTAACCACGTTTTCAAACAAATTTGAGAAAAACGTGTGATTTTTACGGTCCCCTTGTCCTGGATCACATGGCTACCACTAGCAGAAGGTCTCATGAATTGGGTCGTTGTATGTGAACAAAGATGAACAAATTCAAGCTGCAAATTGTCCCCAGGCACACAATTGTCTATTCCGACACTATGCTGATTTTTCAGGAAGTAAGCGGTAGCATGTATTGTCATTCAGTTCGTTTTAACTTGCCTTTAGCATATTTAGGGAGTCACGTGGATCATATAAAAGTCTGGGCATTGCATTTTCATGAAATGGGTATGCCCATAGAAATCAAATGCCAACTACAATGCACGGGGGAATCGGAAAAGTGAATTTGAGGACCAGAGTGGGAAATAACACAAGGCTCAAACCGATCACGTGGTAAAGAACCAATCAAGAGGGGATTTCTGTCTACTACTACTACTACTACTACTACTACTACTACTACCATGGCGGGTTCAAACCTATCACGTTAGAAATGGTTGTCTGAGACTGGTGCCATTGGTCACTCCCTGGTAGGACGGAAGCGCATCCGACAGATTTTCAGACACAAAATAATGTATACATAATCCACTTGCATTTTTCGCTGTCAGTACGTGCTGTTCGTCCTACCGGAAAGTGATCGACGAGAATATTCCAGCGATTAAAACCAGAAAAACTGATAGGCATCATGGGAATTCCACCTGTATTAATCACGTCTGACTGGTTAAAGCACGATAGATTATCTGAAAGTGCAACTGCTTGATAAGCGGGAGGTTGCCGGTTCGACTCCGACTCACGGTGGGGACATTTTGATGTGGAAAATGTAAAAAAATCTCCATTATCTACAAGATTCCGGCTTCTCATTCCATGGATAAATACTGTACCGATATGGTCCAAAAACATCGTGCCATGTTTTCGATACGCATGTGGCTGAGCGTACGTTATCATGCAGTGCGGACAATGGATGGGAAGGAACGTTAAGCTATCCTTTGTGGCCTTTTATTTGTTATTCCATTAAAACCTTATTTGTGCGCACAGAATCAAAGAAACTTTGAAGTGTAGTTTTCGAATGTCCTTTAGAGTTGTATATCCCTTGATTTTGTTCGGCCCCATCTGGCCGTCATGATGTGTGAGTTTTTCCTAATAAATTCGCCACATTGCAAATCCATTTGTGATTTATAACTTCCTCTCTCTCTCTCTCGGATAAGGTATATGGTAATGTGTTATTGCTATCATCACCATTCTCGTTACCAATATTAGCATAATTATTATTGACAATAATAATACTAGTATTACCAACAGCAATATCATTATAGATATTCTCAGTGGAGGTATTCTTGTATACATTTTCCGAAGTGTATAGGCTGTCCGACTTCATTGCCAAAGCCCATTGAGAACCGTGTCACGAGATGTTCGATTCTCAAGGTCCGAACCCAGGAGTGTAACCCAAAATAGTATAAACTTACAGAACCTGGATTTTGATGACAGTCTGATTAGTTTGTGGATTCTCGCTCTATAGCAGATTTGAACTAATTCGTAAAATTTGCCTCCGACAAACGAAGGGCATATCATTCATTGTAAAATGGAAAATGATTACACCAAGCAAACCAATAATTTACAGTGTGAAAATGTTTATTAGTTCAATTTAATTGTCCCTATTCGCCTCCACAATTGTCCTGAGAAACACGAGCAAGAACGGTGACCAAAAATAACATGGTAAGTGTAGATGAATCTATGACAGTTGTGTTTATCAGGCCCAATATATATCGACGTATGGAAAGTATCCAGGATCGGAAACCTGAGGAACTTGTTTTCAGTGACAACAATACATAGAAGTAGCTCAACTTGGTTCATTTCAGCCATAGTCACATTTTATAGGTGCTAATTGGGTCGAGATAACTGACACTGTCCTAGGACAACAGAACAGAAATGTTTCCTCGTTGTCTTTACCTAAAGTATTGACTATTCTTTCGAAACACATTGACACGTACGTTTGAACCATTTTTGACAGAACGACCCCAATCTGTAAGTCATTCAAAAAAAACGGGTTGCCTTGGGGAACACTGGTGATATTCCAATATACATATGTCCCCCCAACATTTAAACAAATTTCACGACAAAATCACACAGAAACAAGCCAAAAGTTATGTTGAAACGGGAAACTTACACGGAATCTCTCATTGAACCGGGCACGGTTACGTCAGTGTCCATCGGCGAACCGTTTTTCAGCGAACTGGACTCAATTTCTGTGATACCATTTCTCGAAAGATTAATTGCTTCCATAGTGGAGCTGTCATTTGTCACCGTCATTGTCCGCGTCCTATTGGCGACTTCGCGGTTTGTGCTCCGCGGATCAGCGGATTCGTTTGGATGTGGAGAGGATAGCCCGAGCAAAGCCATTTGAGCCTGCGCGTGTTGAAAAGCTTTCACAACGGACGGTGGTGCATTAGATAACGCATTTGACCAGTGAGTCAGCTGATTCAACGCCTGTTCATTTGTCCCCGAGAAAGAATCCACGGAGCATAAACGACCGAACCCGGTTCCCGAAAGTGTAGCCCTGCCGGTGATATGATCCTCCGGTAACATTGCTGTTGTTGTTGTGGTCGTTGCCGCTGTCGCCAATGACGTTGTTGCTGCTGTTGTTGGTTCCAGAGTATTCAGTGATGATTTTTCTCTGGTTAGGAAATGTGAAATGGTCGCCAAGTCCCGAAGCGTAGCATCCGGCAAACCGGTAGTCAGTCCGTAAAGACGTTGAGCTAGAGTTTGCAAATCCATAGACGCGTTGGAGTCAGGTGAAAACAGATCGAAACCAACTTGACTGCTAGGTAAAAGTTTATCCGATTGTGCGATACCGACACCGTTTAAAATTTCCAAAGCTATATTGAATGAATCAGATGGGGATTGGATTTTGTAACTGGACACACCATCGTTTATCACAGAAAACTGAGCCTCGTGGGCCGTATTTAACGAAAATAATTTTCCAGAATTACACTGGGTCAGAGGTGGACCCTCTGTTCTATTCATTCCATGATCCATGCTCACTGTTCCGTGTGATAGGATCAATCGTTTGAAGAGAGCGAGAACTTGAGAGGAAGGTTTTCGCCGATCACGTGAAACAGCGGTAAATCATCCACATTCTTTTTTTACAATCCCTGTCACCAATTGCAATGTTACCGAATGATTCCAATCGAAATCAAGCTAAGGCAACCAAGGAATTGCGGTTATTCCACTGATTACTTTGTTTTTGCCAGTAAGTGTGTGTATGAGGTAGAAGTTGTTCTCGAAAGTGCAGTATATCCCTTCATCGACACGAAGAAAGCATTTGGGGCCTGGGCACGAACACGGACACAAAGCTTAAAAGCTTAATACAATCTCTGAGAAGGGCAACAAATTCCAGAGTTTAAGCTGGTTTGCTACTGCTGCTGGGACCCACGGTGTTGATGATGACGATGACGGTGATGATGGTAATGATGGCGACGGTGGTGATGATGATGAAGATGATGGGTACTGAACAAGGGACAGGTCCAGAAGGAAACTGCTGGGACGGTAACACAGACACAAGCATGTGCGATCACAGAGCCGGTGTACGTGTGTGTGTGCGTGGCTGCTTGAGGGTGTACGATAGATGGCAAACCATGGTTAGAAAGAAAATAACCGCCAGCCAACTGCTTCTTTGACCTGCATGTACGACCGCACCGGTTTTTGGTACATAGCTCGATTCAGTAATCACGGCCTAACATGCGTCCATATTTGTGCACACATGCAAACACGTGTGTACAGGTACTGTTCACCCAGGGACTGCCTTGTGTGCGTAATGCAAATGCGTGCGTGTGCCTGTGTGTGTGTGTGTGCTTTCAACAGACCTTATTCGTAAGCAAACAGCCATACCCATGCCCGGACCAGCAGTTAACTAACCAGCAGGATAACCGGACGATCACAGAAAGCGACACTATAAGAGAGAACGGACGCACGCATGTATGTCAACCAAGGTGTATGCCATTTCTGACCCACCAACTACTGGCTGCCTATATTTTTGTCGATCCGTGCACGTGTGCTCCGCAGGGTAGAACAGGATTTCACGCACTAATGTCACGAGACGACCCAGGAACAAGTTGTCCGGTGATCGGTACAGCGGTTTTATTCGACGCCGTATTACAGGGATTCCTAGGGATCATCAGAACATGCGCACGCACACGCGCACAAGGGCAAACTGAAGCCGCAAGGAAAGCGAGCAGTTTGGGGGTCGGATCGACCGTGGAATGGGTGGCAAGCACACTGAGGCCGGTTTCCATGCAAGCTCCACGTGTCCGAGAGGGTACTGCGTTGTGCTGTGTTTTGTTGCCATCTATTCGCCTTCTGTTTTGCCTTCGTGAAATTGAGGAATTATATATCTCGTACCTTGTCCTGCGGCTGTTGCTGAGCAAGTTCGCGTCATCGTTCAGATGTTCATTACTGTCTGGTTGCCGGAAAGTGTTGCTTGCAATCCACGGTGACATGCATACGTGCACTCACGCAGGTACGCAAAGAAATTTTGATGACTAACAGAACCCAATTCAATATCCGCTTCCCTTCAGGGCGCTGATCGATTGCTCCTTTTAGGGGCCAGTTGGGTGAGATAGTGAATATATTTCAGGCGCGATGGCATATGAACGAAGCTGCAGACAAAAATGATCAATCTCATTTGGGAGTGTCCCTGAAAATGGGCAGACCCTGCAGCATTCATTAAACTGATATTTTTTCTATACAGGATGTCATCAGAACCTCTTTTAATGCAAGGTCGAACGACACCCAATTATTTCGCGACAAGCATATCGTTTGTTTTCAGTTTAAAAAAATAATTCACATTTATCAGCCGTTAAAAGGAAAAAGTGATTATCCCAAGGAGACACTGCTTTCCATCTCTATGAGAACTTCAGTTACCTGAGCAGTTCTGGAACTTAATTGAGAGAGAATTGTAAAATGTCCCATGGAGTCAAGAACAAGTGATCTATTGCAAATGAGGAATGTTTGGTATATTACGGGAACCAATTTCACGCAGTTCCACATCGACGTCAATAAAATAAAATTCTTTTGCGTGGTTAATTGCACCATGAAACTAGGGAGTATATTCAATGAACACTATCAGTAAAATGGAAATGAGGTGTGTTCTGAATCGTGAGGAGATCGTATGAAGGCAGAGTCAATTTTTTAGAATCCCAAGATGATTTTTTGAAAGTATATGGGTTTATTTGACAGGAGAATGCTGGGTACGCATACCTGATGATAGGCAACAAACGCAATACCATTTGTGTGTATCAGGGGAAATTCTGTTCTATCATCCAGATACAATAACATACTACTTACATCGAAGTATGTTTTCGTTGCACCAAGTTTTCGACAGTACTCAGAAAGAAACACCGGTCAGTGGAAGTTTCATCTCGTACACTTCTCCTTCAAAAGGTGATCAGGGCAGAAAGACAAAGGGAAAGTTCAGCCCGGCCGTTGAGCTATACAACACCCAAGATGTACCAGCTAAATCATGGTACTTTTGATCCTCAATTCGAGATAACTCAAATCTGAGTGCAAAATTAAAATAGTCAACTTGACTCTAAGGATTGCCTAAACCTCTCGGTGAAGCTTTGTTAGCAGCCCTGTCCTCCTCGTTGGTCACCGCTGATATGAATGCATGTCGAAGCATTGTCTTTGTCGTATCACTATTTTCGTTTGTAATCGTTACAGAGATTGTCTCATATGAAGTGACGCCAAATAATAACCATTCCTTTAACTTAAAACAGTCAGTTATTAATGATGACGCTCAAATGACACTGGATACTACTGCGCCCGTGTTTGACCTTACTAAACCGATGACTTACGGATCACCTTGGGTGCACACGTTTATTTTTGATCATAATAAGTCTACCTGCTTTAAATGTTTAGGGATTAACTAAAGTATTAACTTGCCTTCTGTTAGCCGGTAACCGCAACCTCCAACCACTTATCCAGGACAAATTATCGAGCTTGATCATCGGACCGAGAAGAGCCTTCCTTTGGGCCCTAACAGAGGAGGCCAGAGGAAGAGAGGGACAACAGCAATTCTTGGAACAACGGATTTCTTTTGTGTGATACAAACTCATCTTCATGAACCAAGAATCCCCAATTCATCAACTAGTGTCAGGAAAAGAGGAACATTTCCTCCTGAACATTTTGCCCGATTCAGTGAGCTCATTACAAACAGTTGCACAAACAATCAAAAAAGTGGGTTCCAAAATTTCCCCGTAACTCTGGCTGCCTAACATGTCAGTTTTTTAGATGTCATTCCTATTTGAAAACAGATCCCAACTCCGCCTTATTCTGACGCTGAGTAGATCATTTTTAGTTCGCCACAGACGAAGATACATCGGATCATAAACTGTTCATGTGGATGAAAAAGCACGCAGTTCGGCTGCACCAGAAATTCCCCGACAGTTATACTATAATTCAATTCCTTACTGACTATTATATATATATATATATATATATATATATATATATATATATATATATATATATATATATATACTGAGGTACACAAAGCTAAATTGGCCATTCTGGTGTGTTGATTTCCGATGGTAAAGGAAGGTTCAGGTTAATTCGGCATTTGGAAAAACTGTAGACTGCATCATTTACGGAGGATCTCGAATTTCCGAATTTTTCACCTATATTCACCGCACTCTCAAGCGTAAGCAAAGGGATTCTACTTTAGTCCACTAAAAACGGCTCAGCAGGTGCAATTCATGGGAAAATTTCACAGCTATTTCTTTCTAGCTTGTGCTCATTTGTGATGCGCGTTTGCCGTACTCCATATTTAGCCTCCGGACCACTAAGCATGAAAAATCCAAGGAATTGCACAAAACATCCTCTGTAATGTGTTGCCTTTTGTGAACTGATGGTTGCTTTTGTGCAAGGAATTCAAACCTACGCAGAAAATATCAACAAGAGGTTCTTTCGAGGTCATTAATCGATTATCATTTAGTTAACAAAGGTAACTACATGGATGGATTGTTCGTGAAAATGAGATACCAGCTCCAAGTTTTGCTTGGTTAGTCTGGGAATATTCATAACAGCGGATTTTTTCAAAGTACTTGTGCTCAGTTACAAATATCCCTCTTGAACAGTAAGGTACTATCTGTCAGATTCAGTGCACTGATCAGGAATGCATGTTTATTGCATTTTTGAAAGAAGTTGAAGACACGCTGGAACTTTTTTTCTCTTTCCCACTTCAGACAGCCTTCACATCGCCGATTAAACGTAATCTTCTTGTGGATAAAACCTCATCGATTCCTGTACTGCAAGCTGCTTTGGCCGTATCACCGTACACCTGGATAATGGCCATTAAAGACAACCGAACTGGCCTGGTTCCGAATGATGTTGTTAGAGGCTGTAAGAGAGCAGTGACCGTTCATCTGGCCAATATCAATCATCCGATTGACTTATTAAGAGGACTTACTAAATCACTACAAGATACGTCCGCAATAATGACAACAGCTGTACGAGGTTGTCGCTTACTCATTTCAAGCCTCAATATTTGTACCCTTATGGCTTTAGCAGTCACCAGGAGCCGTTTGCCTAATTATTTTGCTCTGAATATTAGGTTTTTCTAGGGCCGGTTTGAAAGCCGTCACTGGATAGATACTATCATTTTTCTCCTGAGAATCGGCATCAGTACGTATCCAATAAGCCGCTCTGACCTAAAATCCAACCCAGTATGGTTTGCCCACGTTAAAAAAGAAACTATTTCTGGATCGAAAACAGTTTAGAGAATGTTGGCTCAAAGAGTTGCATTCAGTATGTTCACCGCACGGAAGGAGTGAGTTGGTGTGCAATCAGCATCTTGTGTCCATTCGTGAGGCTTTCACATTTCATATCTCGGACTACACTGAATAATCCCATTTCATTATACATTGCATTTTCTGTTACTGAGCCTGCATTGTTTGATCGTCCGCCATGAAATAGCCATTTGGCAGACTGTGGCGAATTCGGGACTGAACAGAATGGTACAAGTTGTCGAATCCGGTGTATTTTTTGTTCATTGATTTATTTACAAGATAGATCAATCATCCTTATGCGGGCACTGCTAGTAGCGTGCGAAACCCATAGAAATTGTGTTCCTATGATTAGTAAGTAGTGCGAGATATATAGAAAACACGAATAGCGAACAAGCTCGTTTTCGGTAACATCATCCTCGTGGCTAATACAGTTACATTTATAGGTTAGAAATGCATAGATTATGAACAACGTCTGTGTGCTAAAGTGGGATTGGATGATCATCAAAGTTGGTGTTGCGTAGTTAGGAAGGATATGAGGGGAAATGTTGTTGTTTCGTGGTTGGGAAAGGGACCAGTGAAACAATGAACATAGGTTTCGGGGATTATTCATTCCCGGTTTCAACCAAAGGGTCAACGTATGGGTCACATTGAGCTCTACGGTCGATCTCGGATCGCAGCCAGGGTAATTTGAGTACCTTAGCGAAACGTTTCTGAGACCAAAGTGATGGATTGAATAATCTGATCGCCATAGCCTCTGCTTTTGCTAGATGTTGTTTTCGGGCGGCTGTCGGCGCGTTCGTAGGGATTCTGTAGACTATTTTGAACGCGTCGTCGTTTACGTGATGTCCAGTGTCCGCAAGGTGCACCACAATCGCGCTGGTGACGGATTTTCTGTTTCCCGTCGACAGCCAAGTTGGTTTGTGCTCTTTGATCCTTTGTGATAGTTGCCGTGTCGTTTTACCTATATAGCTTGCCGAACATGAGCAAACAAACGAATAGGTTGGCATGGATGAGGTGAGGACAGGTAACTTGTCTTTTAGGTTTGTCGAGATCGCTGGTCGACTGGTGAAGTGGGCACGCTGAGTAGCCGCGGAAAAAGTGCCAGCGATTGCCTTTTCCAAGCGTCATATTGGTAACTCGCTTCTGTCAACTCCTTTGAAAGGGAGTTGAATATATAAATCTTTCTTCTTCACGGTCACTAACGCTTGTCTCGTTGCCCTTTCTGCTATGTTCTTTTGAATGAAGCGCTCGGGGTATCCGTTATCCAATAGCGTTTGCTTCAAAATGTCTAATTCATCACTCACCGTCTCATTCGAGCAAATCATTCGCACACGGGCTTCAAGTGAGCGAATAAGGTTACGTTTATGTCCGATAGGTACAAAGCTGGCGAAATTGGTGTACTGGCCTGTCCACGTTGGTTTGTGATATACTCGAAGGAGCAGTATGCCATTGCCACTTCTTCATTGTTTCACTGGTCCCTTTCCCAACCACGAAACAACAACATTTCCCCTCCTATCCTTCCTAACTACGCAACACCAACTTTGATGATCATCCAATCCCACTTTAGCACACAGACGTTGTTCATAATCTATGCATTTCTAACCTATAAATGTAACTGTATTAGCCACGAGGATGATGTTACCGAAAACGAGCTTGTTCGCTATTCGTGTTTTCTATATATCTCGCACTACTTACTAATCATAGGAACACAATTTCTATGGGTTTCGCACGCTACTAGCAGTGCCCACATAAGGATGATTGATCTATCTTGTAAATAAATCAATGAACAAAAAATACACCGGATTCGACAACTTGTACCATTCTGTTCAGTCCCGAATTCGCCACAGTCTGCCAAATGGCTATTTCATGGCGGACGATCAAACAATGCAGGCTCAGTAACAGAAAATGCAATGTATAACGTTACATTTGGATGACCAAGGAAATTCGTGTTCGAATGGGACACGGAGGTACACAACTGGAACAGATAATGTCGAACAAATTAGGAAACAGTTTGGTAAATCTGATTGGGCAAAACCAATGCAAACCACGCGCAGTGTGTTAACAGTTTCTGCGTGAATGTTTGACAAACGCGGTAGAGAAAGATAAAAGAATTGATTGCATCTCGCTAGTTACGTCTTCTGTCCCTTCTGACAAAATGTACCAAGGGGACCCAGTGCTTCAGAATAGGAAAATGCCAGTTGATCATAAGGATTGATTTTGTTTGGATTCATCATGGATATTCTAATTTCTCATCAATGACTTCAGGTTCTCAAGTAAATGTGATCCAACAATGATCGTTTCAGGTCCCTCTCAGGCGGACAAAGATTTACATGTTTATCAGTTAAACATTTCAGCAAAAGTGTTAGAAGATTTGATTTGCGTATACAATATGATTCATCATAGAGCGTCAACATTAAACTCACCAATGAAAACCACGGAAACAAGACATACAACCGTCTCATTCAAACTGCTAGGAAACGTCACTTGCAGCACACATCAACCGAGCTCCTCCCAACTGCAAACTGGACCGGAGTTGAAAAACTGTGAGCGGAGCACTTTGTTGCCAGGCCGATGTTAAGTGAGCAATCAGCCCACCAGCCCGGATGGCCTGGTAGTCATCAGGAGTTCAGTCCACAATTGTTCACCTTGAACTGGGATCTCACTAGTGGCGCAGTGTATGTGTATAACTGCTGCTGATTCCTAACAAGAAGAAACGGCGGTATAGCCCGTCCAAAACATTCGGGATCACCTAAGTACGGTCGAAATCCTGACATACTGTCGAATCCCAGTTCACATTACTGATACTACTCTCTCTCTCTCGCGCGCGCGCTAAACAGTACTGTCGACTGAGATGAAGTTAATCCTAATTTCTTGGACTGACCGTACAGTCCGGTTGATATTCCTCGAATTCGGCAAGTCAAACTTCATAGAGAAGCCTTAACCGACTATTCGGTGGAAGAGTATTCGCTGTTGCAGAAGAAAATCCTTTCTTAGGCAATCTGTTTATGAATTTATTCTGTTGGATGCTATATGCTAGAGTAATTTGGGCGGGTGGTCAGCATGATTCACTTGCGAGATGTTCACAGCCTGCCGTAAGGTGGCGTCGTAGCTCAGTTGGTGCAACTCACGCTGCTCTTCAGACCAGATGACACATTTTGTTTTCAGAATCAAATCAAGATATTGCAGTATTCGACTACTTGGGGACGAAAAAGCTCGAGAGGTAGCGGATTCATTGTGGTACCTTCTATTCCACAGACAACTCAAGCAAACAAACGGACCGTATTGAATTAAGGTACCTTGATTCACTATTTTTTCGAGGACAGCTAGTTAATCAAATTTCTGAGCTCTAGTAGATTTCAAAACGAAGCTACGTTAATTCATCCGTATCCGTTCTAATCAAACTTGGGGAGACCCTCGAAAACCTTGTAATCGGATCATTACCACAATATTCCCCATAGTTTAAAAGTCGTCTGCAGCAGTTTCTCTTTGGCCCAAGGCTCTTATAGTGTGGTGTAAGGTCTTCAACCTATGGTGTTTGGCTGTTAAACTACGGAAAAAGTTGTAGTTAATTCAATTCGAAGATAGCATTCGCTTATGCTTAACAGATAATTACTTCCTCCATGCTTAAACATCATTTTGTACTTTAGTCAAATCAATTACTTTTAATTCCGTTGGATATTTTATGACTAACTAGAGGACACGACCGTAAGTTTTGATATGCTTGAGGTGGGAATCAATTTTCCTTGGTATTGATTTCTCCCCCACCCCTCCCCCTCTCGAAACAGCTTAACTTCATGACTTAATCAATTGGACCACTTAGTCTGCATTTTATTTTATCAAGATTTGATTGATTGATTGATCCAGCTAATAAAAGTTATCAACCTGAACTGGGTTTGCATGTCCCCCTTGGATGCTGCCAACACGTCGGAGCCATTTGCGCTTTACCGAACGATTTGGAAGGCCATAACAATGGGGCCGAATATTTCGTGAAGGGATCACACTTATTATCCGTCAAAATCATATTAAAACATCAGGTCCATTTTGTGGACAAACGGAACGGTGAAAGCCCACGATCACTTAGTTTCAATAGATACAAGTATTTCAGAAAGGAAATTGGGTATGTAAAATATCTGTCAAGGTATTCCTTATTCTTACTAGGTGTATTTTCTAGTTTCCCTTTCTAGAACAAAGCGAATTCAGAGGTCGGCTGACTGAAGACTATGGCAGATTGGGCGTTCAGAGTATGAACAACGAACGTAACGACAGATGAAGGTTAGTTAAGATGAATGTCATCCAATCATTTCGGTTTATCGGCACTCATACTTGAGAGCTGACCGATGCATTCTGACGGAAGAGAATCCTCTGTTCAGCCAGTCTGAGCAACAACGCAGCCAATAATCCAAATATACACACAACCCGAGTGACTTTTACTGACTGAATGAAAAATAAACGTCACAAGTTAAACTGCCTACTTCGTCTCCTGTACAGACCAGATTCAAGCACCAATGAAAAGATGTTATCAACAGGAGAAGAATTATCTTCAATATATCACCTTAAGCATTTGCACATTTATGGCTGGTTAACCGATAGTAGATAAGTAAGTATGGATATCAATCAGTGAGTGAATATCTTGAAGTAATTCGGAAGCAAAATGGTCCTCTTAACACTGCAGTAAAGGATAGAATATGTGTGCAGTGTGACTGCAGAGAAGCTAAGGTTTGATGTGAAGAACGAACGGGCTGATGAGAGTCCACACTTGGAACTATAGGAGAATCACTCGTCACGGACGCGCGAACAAGAATGGCTGGGTGAAGTTACCTTGTTTGCACAATTTCAGCTTCAACACTCGGATTGTTTGACTGCGGCCTGCATGAATTCGAAGAACTGTCTGGACCGGTTTGGAAACTGTCACCGGTTCGAATTGGTATCCACCATCGACTTGTTGTTGTAGGATAGATCTGTCAATAGTCCTAACTGTACTTCTGTTATCTCATTGGAATTCTTTGGAGCTTGCATGGACGAGAAGTCCATTTTTAGAATCACGCAATGGTTCTTCCAAAGTAATGGACTCCCCATCCTGGTGGGCTCCATTCGATTCAAATGCGATTACAGCTGTAAATCAACTGTAGAGTGCTCAAGTATAGGGAAGATTGGACAGAAGAGTACCGGATACGCATATCTGATGAGCGGCAACAACTACGAAACCAGTCGTGTGTATCCGGGGTAATTTTGTTCTGCCATCCAGTTACTATAACTCTACTTACCTCAAAGAGGGTAGTGATTGCTTCATTATTCTACTAGTCTTATTCGAGGACAAGATTACAGAAAGCAAACTAATTAAGCCTTGTGACATGTACTAGTACTTTGAGGATATCACTTCGACATTTTCGATCTGAACACTAAATTGGCAATAAACTGAGAAATAAAAATATGAAATCTATCCGTGTGGCGCCTTTTGTAGTTGTTCGATCTACCCTTGGATCGGTGTTGTTTCCGAGAAGGTGCACGTCAGTCATTCTGATAAAACATTTGCTCTTTAATGAAAGCATCGCAAACGATTGACTTGTAGACTTATACTGTCTACGTGACTTTGCGCTTTTATCTTCAATCACAGTTTTCCCTCCACTTTTGAGGATTCACTCATTTACCCGAGACAAAAATGATCAATCTCATTTGGGAGTGTTCCTGGAAATGGGCAGACCCTGCAGCATTCGTTAAACTGATATTTTTTCTATACAGGATGTCATCAGAACCTCTTTTAATGCAAGGCCGAACGACACCCAATTATTTCGCGACAAGCATATCGTTTGTTTTCAGTTTAAAAAAATAATTCACATTTATCAGCCGTTAAAAGGAAAAAGTGATTATCCCAAGGAGACACTGCTTTCCATCTCTATGAGAACTTCAGTTACCTGAGCAGTTCTGGAACTTAATTGAGAGAGAATTGTAAAATGTCCCGTGGAGTCAAGAACAAGTGATCTATTGCAAATGAGGAATGTTTGGTATATTACGGGAACCAATTTCACGCAGTTCCATATCGACGTCAATAAAATAAAATTCTTTTGCGTGGTTAATTGCACCATGAAACTAGGGAGTATATTCAATGAACAGTGTCAGTAAAATGGAAATGAGGTGTGTTCTGAATCGTGAGGAGAGCGTATGAAGGCAGAGTCCAATTTTTAGAATCCCAAGATGATTTTTTGAAAGTATATGGGTTTATTTGACAGGAGAATACTGGGTACGCATACCTGATGATAGGCAACAAACGCAATACCATTTGTGTGTATCAGGGGAAATTCTGTTCTATCATACTACTCACATCGACGTATGTTTTGGTTGCACCAAGTTTTCGACAGTACTCAGAAAGAAACACCGGTCAGTGGAAGTTTCAACTCGCACACTTCTCCTTCAAAAGATGATCAGGGCTGAAAGACACAGGGAAAGTTCAGCCCGGCCGTTGAGCTGTACAACACTCAAGATGTACCAGCTAAATCATGGTACATTTGATCCTCAATTCGAGATAACTCAAATCCGAGTGCAGAATTAAAATAGTCAACTTGACTCTAAGGATGGCCTAAACCTCTCAGTGAATTTCACGTGCACGATGTTTGTTACCGTGTGAGCAGTAAAACCAAGAGAGTATCGATCAAAGATGAACCTGATTGGATATATTATCATACGAGCAAGAGAGGTATTAGATAAATGCTTTGCATTTATTCAATCAATTAAACAGACTCTCCAAGGAGGCCGTGTTAAGTTACTCACGGAACACTCCTCTGCTCGCTGCCTTTTTTGCGTCTCAACCACCTCTGTTCAATTAACATGGGATGGAGAAGAATATTTTACGTGACTGTTTTTCCAAAATAGAATGTTTTTTGACACGTTTAGGCATTCACTGATCAATTCACAAGGAAATGGTGAACTATGGCAATCTATCGATGCTTTCCTCCTTACACATCGCTTGACTTCTCACCCATCTACCTCAGAGCAGAAGTCTCCAGCTGAACGAGGAATGAGAATATCGCTACTTGCCATGATTCCAGCCACTCGAGATACTTCCCAAGTGCATGCCAGAGCATTTAACACAGGAGATCAAGTTTGTGTAGGAAATTTTCGTAAAGGTTTGGAGAGCTGTATTCCCGAGCAGATTGTAAGACGAGATAGAACATTTACTCATAAGATCAGAGTGGGAGTTTTCATCTGAACCCGACGTGTCAACCATCTTAGACCCATAGTTGGGCTGTAGGACTCAGCGGACTATTCTTCTGATTCCATGACCAGGGATGCACTAACGGTTTATGGAGATATCAGGACAATCCACGAAGAGCTCAGCACTCCCAAGGAGGCAATTGAGCTACCAGAATGGAGACACTCAAGACAAGTTCGAGCTTCGATACATCGGTTAAATTTCTGAGGCTATGGTGGCTCATATTACTGTCTTAACTCACATTACCGAACATCACACGAGGGACCTGTGGTGAGATCACACGTAAGCCCTCTTCACGCCTTAGGTGATGTCCGCTCAAGTTCATCTGGCCGCACGTGACTGATCAGCTTTTTTGTCGCCTTTGCATACATCATTCAATCCGATGTTTTTATTGATTTGTACTCGCGAGGTTTTTTCTTTGTAAAACCATCCCGAAATAAATCTTAATAGACGGTTCCGGTTCAGCGACTCGTGTCTTCTTTACTACTGGCCATATATATATATATATATATATATATATATATATATATATATATAGACAGAGAGAGAGAGAAACAAAAACTGTTTGCAAGTATTTATTCGATCGCGCTGAACCTCACATTCGTTCCTGCATTAGATCATTCTTTGACAGTTGGCATATACAATGATCAGATTCTCGTGAGATCTGAAGAATTAGCAGCTCATTTACACAAAAGTCAGTTCGGTAAAAGTTTTACAACTTTATTCAAAATCCAAACAAACAATGAAGGGTTATATTCAACAGATACTGACCACCAAATGAACGCAGCATACAGAGCCCAATAAACGGATAATGAACGCTGTTTGGACGTGAACCGCTTTGCTTCCATTGATTGTGCACATGACTCATCCGCGCAGTCTACTCTATCTGCCTACATGCACCCTGATTTTGTACTCATACCCGGTCGTTTCGAATCGATTCAATTCTGTTGAGCACCGTGGATGTCTGTTACTCACCACTAACTCATGTGACCGGCGGCCACGCGGCATATACAGAAAAAACAACATGAACATCTCACAGCACGAATGACGTGACCCCCGCAGTATTTGACAACGGCTTGGATGCGTATTGGCCTACAGTTTACAAGTCTGGAGACCGAGGTAACTAGTTTTCCTGAAGAGTCACCGATCGGCAGAAAAAAAGAAAACTCTGCAGATGTTTAGTGATTCATCTCATCATCAGATTGGTCTCGCTGGGTGTGACTTCCAAGTTCAAATAACGATTCATCTCGTAGATGATCAGATCTTTATTACGCCTATCATAGCTCAAGGACGGTACCCCTTGCAACATTTGGAACATGAATGTTCCCGAAATATTGGTCTCCGACGGATAAAGTTGCATGCCCAGAGCCGGGAAGTAGGTTTGCAAATAATGCGAACTACGTCATAAATGTGTTGGATTTTTAGAGCTGTAGGTGTGCTATGTATAGCCGTTCGGGCGGCCTTTCCGACAGATGCTCGAATAAAGAGGAAAAGTTCTGATGTGGATCAAACAAACACCTCGCACGCAACTCGGACTAGTCTCAGTCATCCGGTAGAATCATGCTGTGTTTTGCTCTAGTTGAACATATCCAGTTTAAATAGTGTCAGGTTCATCAGTGGACTAGTTATATGCAATTAAGAAAAAGTGCAAGGTTTAAAGAAAACGACAAACTACACCATTTTCCCTGGCTTGTGAGCATTATGCTCCGATTTAAGAACCTTCCGTTATAGTTTAGGAGCTATCCGTCACTAAGGCGTGACTTCCAGGTGAAAATATAAACTGTACCATTTATTCTACCAAAGAAACCAAAAAAACTACAATTCCAAGAAGACTTTCTTTTGTCGTAGTGCATATCGCACAAAGCCGGTACAGCTGTGATGACACCGTGAGTGGATTTATGGCAAAATTCTTGTAAGGAAAGAAATCCGCGCTTTCTCGCAGACTGTTGATCTGATACTCTCATAAGCTTGTCTCTAGGTATACAAAGTGGAAGATAGTCAGTCCAAATAATGGCAATGAATAACTCTCAGACTACGGCGAAAAGCGTTTAAACCACTCAAGGTATTCTCAACATTCTTGAAAGTTGGTGTTGATCGTAACCCAGGCTGGTGGTTTTAAACAGCTTGTGACGGCGGGGCTCAGCTTTTAGGTCACTAACGTTTCAGCATCAGTCGAGGGGACATCTTCGCCTGCGCACTGACGATATCACTTAGACTGGGGGTAAAAGTTTGCGACTTAAATATGAAGCTCATCAATCACAGGCTGTTAAAAATACGGAAAATATTGTAACATGATTCGTTGTTTCGGCATATTTAAGTGCTTCACCGGTATCACGTTTGAGAGATTTGGTATCGAGGTTAGGAAGTGCATTTGGTTTGTCGGTTAACAAGGCCTAACATCTAAGGGTGTTTGTCATAAATAAGCTAAATTTACTCTAGGCAGCTATTTTTTGATATATTTCCTTTATTTAGTCTCGTTAATTATTGTCAACGGCAGAGCATCAACCATCCTTACAGATTATTTTCATTTCTGAAAAGCACCTAATCACCATAATTTCAATAGGGTCAAGTGAAAATCAGTCGTTTTCCACAGATCAGATAACACCTTATCTGGACTAGTCTGGGTCAGCTGAACCAAACCAAGATTGAAACAGATCAAGGAAATCACTTGGTTTCCATCTGCGTGTTTAATCGAATGACCTCCCCCCACCCCACCCCCCACCTACCCCCCCCCCCGCGGACCCAGGTGTGGTGATCGCAGTTGGGCGCGTGGTCCGAACTGCCCTACCCCTTACTCCAGTACATGCACGCTCGCTCAGTTTCACTTAATGGACCCAATTTTATCTGCTTAAACTTGGTTTTTTCTCAATCACATCACGCGTTCGTGCTATGTGGAGTGGCTTTTCCGCTTGACACAAATCTTTCCAACTCGGCACTTCCCATCCGGGTTTTATCACAACTCCAGTAAGTTTATCAAGCCATTTATGTGATCGACACATCCAATAAACCTGTTAGTCATCACAAGGTTGACCACAGCACAGTTTTGAGACCCACGAGCTCCGACACTGTTTCACGGCCCCTTTAACCATGTGGCGTCCGACATCGGTTAGCGCACCGGTGTGTACATATGACCTGAACAGAAAGAGTTACCCCCGGGCAATTTCTTCGAAATGGTGCTCGACCTACCGGTTTGTTTATCTCTGACCCACCTGTTGATGATTTGATGAGACTCGCTACGGACATGTCCACCTGGGGTCTGACCCTTCTCTCTGTCCCGGACAAAGATTATCTCCGATGTTTCACTGAACTCCTTCGTCAGTCATTATCTATTTTTCAAAACTTGGTTCTTTATCTAAAGGCCATTTAGTTGGCTTTTCTCGCTGATTTAATAGTCAGGAGGAAATTGAATGTGACATTTGGAATTAGGTCAGGATTGAACTGGCTGAATGTTACAATTCCTTGACTGGGCAAGCTTGATGCATACGATTGCCACAACTACCACGTTGGAAAAACACTGCCCGTTCATAATCTATGACAAATTACCTGGAAATAGAATAATAATGTCCATCGGTAGAAGGCGGTCTGTAACGGAACCTCATTTCCGTGATATTGGAAATGTAGATTCGATCGACACATTTTTCTGATAATGGAAAACTGTGTAAGGAATCGGTCTGTCAAACCATTTAATTCCCTCTGGTCTCAGCAGAAGAACCTCACGGCTACGTCAATTGTTTCCAAGCCCTTTTCCCATCAATCCAACTGGTAAGTATGAAACAGATGACAGATGATCACTGAAGAAGTTGAAAAACAACTTTGTTAGGCTCAGATCTAACTGTGTACCTGTTACTTGTTCATTCCGCTAAATAAGCTACGTATTGCTTCTGTTTTTTTATCTTTTTCCTGTCAATTCAAACGAGTTTGAAACTCACCCGTCAGACCTGTCAAAAAGCCGAAATGTTTGAAACGGTTTTCGCCTCCAACATGGATTTCTTTTACCATAGATCCATGAGCGATCTGTTGTGGTACGTGTCTCTCATCTGGCCTTCAAAAGTCCATTCTCATGAGGAATTCCACCTAATTCCTCTGACTATATTCGAGATTTTCATCCGGGTCCGAATGAGTGGGCTCTTGGAAGAGCGTCTGGAACTCGGATACACAATGACTGCTTCTCGCTATTCTGAAGCCTTACTCAAAATGGCCCTGTCTCGCTGAGAGAGAGACGAGACGAGACCTCTTCCAAAGCATCCAAGATAAACTTCAGCATTGCTTAAGGAACCGTGCTTTCTTCCATCCTATTGTTCACTCTTACCAATGATCTTTCATTCACCACTCTAAACCCCCTCCATATTGTCGTTCGTGACGATACGTCTCACTGACTCGTCAAGCATGCTGCGCGTATCCACTCCACCTTTGCATCTCACGGTTTGGGAATATGCTCGGTTATCAGCCAAGTTGCCCGGGAGTTTTGTTTCCGTAACTGCAACCAACCAAAGTTTATTGACTGACGTGGACTGGATTACATTTTTTCGTGTTTATTAGTTCTCATGTGTGTTGGTCGACATGACGTCTTCAAAAACCTTTATCGGATTAAAAGAAAACTGATGAAGGGCTCCGTGATTTTTGTTTTGTTTTTTCTGAAGCATTGGATGAAGCAATGTAGACACCGGAACGGCTTGTGTTGTTGTTAAGACTGAGATGTCATGGAGCTATACTAATACACTTCAATTTTCTTATCTGTTTGAAGGCTATGGGTGCAGGAAATTACAGGACAGTAAAAGAATAGGTGCAGTCCACGGTATATACAATATTTTCCGTAATTAAAGGGCCTTCCGCCGGAGTTCAAGAGCCATCTATCAACAATGAACGGGTTCTACGTAAAAAATATAGATTATATCATTTATTTGCAAAAAAATAATTATAAATCTAAAAGTTCATTGGGCGGTTCTGTGAATGTGAAATTGTGCCTCTGGCAGGAAGCACGTGTGGTTGTTCTGAGATGGTGAATAGATTTATGACAAAATTATTGCAAAAAACCTCTACCTGCCCATCCCGGCAGACGGTCCTTCTGGTACTCTCATGAGCTTTGCTTCTGTTCTCTTCCAGTAAAATTCTTGCCGAATTTTTAAAACTGTTAAGAGCCTCATAAATGGGGTCGCAAAAGAAATTATACGAAGGAGTATGTCCAGTGGCCAAACGAGGTTCAGTTGCACCGCTTCAGTATTGGGCTGTTGATCTTAAGAGAGCCTGCTCCCAATAATCTATTGAAAATCTGGTTGTTTATTTTTGCATGACATTGATGATGTAGCCTCCCGAGGGTCGAAATGCTTGCAATAATATCCAGGTTCATATCTTCATTGGACGGCAAGGTTCTTATACATGGTTTTCCTTTAACAGATTATCCTATCGATCGAGAGTATCAAAAGCTGTAATCAGTTTCGTCCATGCGAAGTCGTAACACAGGGCTTCCCTGCGCCCGTAACCATTCTGCATACTGGGCTCGCTTTGTCTTGACTTCAGTATTGTTACTCTGAATAGGTTGGATTGCAAGCTTTTTCGTGGTGTAGCCACGGTTATAGCGGCGTCGATCAATAAGGGCCGAGCCGACGATCAACCGGGGAATTTCAGACCCAAATATTGTTTCAATCCCAGAGAGAACTACGGAAGTGTTCTCGTCCACAATGTCGCATAGCTTAGCGATAACTCCACCCAGAAATGTCCTTTTCTTGAGGTTTCGTTCTAGCCCAGTTTCCTGGAGGTAGATGGACAGAGTACTGCGTCTTCGGTGCACTTAAAAAAATGTGCAGGTGGAGTGATGCTCAAATGATTCATATGTATTTGATGAAGAGATAGAGGAACAGAACGACGCTCTGAATAACACCTGAGTTGTTGGTCAAAAGACTTGGTAAACTTGCATCAACTTCAGTACGTTGGTTTCTGTGGGAAAAGTAGTCTTTCAACCATGAGTGTAAAGAAGTGGGACAGCCAAAAGACTCCAGCTTTTTAAGAATTAGAGGATGGGGAACCAAGTCAAAGAAGCAAGAATAGTCGAGGAAAATACATCGAACGGATTTCATGAAGCGGTTTAAGTTGTTTGAAACGAAATGCCAAACTGAAGCAACTGCATCCAGAGTGCATCTGTTGGGTTTGTACGCTAAGTGATGTGGGTTCTTTTGGAACAACAAAATAGGAATGCAGTCGATTTAGGATAGCGCGCTCGGTCAACTTGAATGCAGAGGAAGTGATGGCGGTCGGACGAAAACGTTTTGACATAACCTTGGAAGTAGAATGTTTGGGAACAGGTACTACTTTAACGGGTTTCCAGGAGGCAGGAATATCACCAGCTTCAACAGATTTATTATTGAGGAAAGTTATAATTCCGGATAGTTGACTTGTCCCAAATTTGGGTTATTGGAGGATAAGCCATCTGGAGCCACAGCAGAAGTCGATTTTGAGCTTCGAAGAAACTTGAAGACTTCTTTTGAGGGAAATGGTTCTATATATGAGGGAACAGAAGGGAAGTAGGATGGTAGGGTGTCCGCTGGAAGATGAATAAACGTGGTGTTCAGGCTGTCAACATCTATATCGTAGTTTTTTATCGGGACCGTTGTTCACGTAGAAGCCGGATTCCGTGCCACAGAAGTTTGCTGTTCGTGGTACAGAAGTTCTGATGGGCAAATGTTATCTTCAGAAGTCGTATCTTTTGTTTGATGGGGATGGAGTGTCGTTTCACAGAAGCCTGGTTGTGTAGTTCATAGGCTTGTTCTTTTTGCCTTCATATAGATTTAAGCTATGGAAAAGCTATTCTGCCGTTGTTGAAAAATACAGTTTCCATAGGACAACACAAATCAAATCCCACACATATTATCTTCGTAAATAAGTCTAGCAGGCAAAGAAAGCCACGAAGTAACAATGGAAATGGATCTCTGAGGAAGGGCAATGTTGGTGAGTGACAGATCTCTAGAGGTGACCTTCATCTGTTTCGCCCTGACGAATGAACAGTACGCTGAGGGTGAATAATAATGATCGTGATAGCGTGATCACTCGTCGAAACAGGATCTTTCAGTTGTAAGTGAAAATTTCGGGATGGTTGGTGATTGTCCTGTCTGAAACAGCATCCCCTTTAGTTGGGATAATACAGAGGCCACTTAAACCAAAGTGAAGTAGCGGATATGTAGGCACGTGATTAAAATCACCTACAACAACTGTCGAACCGTACTGGAATCAGAATGGGTATGACAGCGTCAAATAAGAGGTTGACTTTCCTCTGGGAACAAAAGGGAGCTGTCTACAGATTACTGATAACAGTTCCTCAAAAAGGCGTGAATTTAGGATAACAGCTACGCAGTCAGCTCCGTAACAAGAGAAAGTAAGAACAACTTTACACTTGCCAGACCACTCGGAACTGATGTAAGTAATCACTCAGCCACCTGTCTTCCTGGTGTACTGTTCCCAGTCTTGACGAATGCATTCGAAGTTTTCAAGGAGAACGAGTTCATCTTTAATACCTTTTCTAACCAAGATTCTTGGATGCAGGTTACGCATGAGTTCGTGTTACTCCTAAAGTTCAGAACATTGGTTAGGAACGACAACTTTCCAAAAAGAAACTGAATTTTAGTACTGACCAAAGCAAGAACTGTCGTGCTCCTTGACGTTGTGCGACTAAGGGCAGTCCGCCAACTGGGTCGCTTGTGTTTGCTAGTCCAACTTGGTCTCGGCCAGCTCTCACATAAACGGATTGTGGATAGTGAACTAGAACATATTCTGTCTCCAATCCAAGTAAATGATTCTTTCGCGTAGTGGATTGTGGGGGGCATTTGTTGATGTTGAGAATAATTCCAAAGTGGTATTAGTCAGGTTCACAACAAAATGTAGTGCAGATCATCACGGAGAGCACCGTCAACGGGTTTCAGTCGTTATAAACACGGTTTGTTAATCCGCAGACCTGGGACAGCTGAAGAAATAGTAATCGTCCTGAGGGATTTTGTTCAAGCGAATCCTCAGATTTCCTCTAGGAAGTTGGCGCACCAACTTCATACAAGTACTATTTGTGCAAGACTTATTTTACACCGCCTGTGTTTTCATCCTTCTACATTTCATCACAGTATTGCCTAAGAAGACGATGGTGGAGAAAAGCGTGTATCTTTCTTTGAGAGGTTTATTGAAGAACTCGGAACGGCATCCGTTACAACTTGCGGATTGCCTCACTCAGAACATTTGATTTTTGCAATTTACTTCCTCAGAATGATGGAATGCAGCTTCGTCTGAAGAAATGGTGTCTTAACACAAAGTTGGTCACTGTCAATGTTTGTTTGGACTGAAGTGAACTGAGATACCCATACCGACTCAGTCGTACCCATCTGGCCGGGGACCTTCCTCTGTTTCAACCAACAGTCTGTGGATAAGTATCAGCGAAAGCTATCGAATCCTTTACAACATAACTGTGCTTACGGGTCAAACACCTATCAACTGGAATATGGGTACGGCTAAATGCCCGAAGGTTGTTAGCAAGCAGTCCGTGAAGGGAACAAAGGCCCAGTGATGTTACACCAGAACTGCAACTGAGACGTCCAACCCGACGAACTGTACCACCCGACTGACACGGTTTCAGTACGTCATGTCGTCACGAAGAGGAGTGGTGTCGGACATCAGATGCCTTCACTACAGACGCATCGGTGCTTCCATCCTTATTCGTTCTCCTCACGGACAGTTACTTGCACGTTCTAGTTCCCGTGACCTTGGCCATCATTTTTTGTTGTGTATATTGAACCTTGTCACCATTGTCGTTGTTCCCTGTTGGTCTTCATTTGCCTGTACCCATCGTAGTCAGATGCACTCAAAAAATGAATTTCCGCTTACAGTACAGTCTTCTTAATTGCTGCCTGTTTGTGCTTTCGATTGCATATACCAAACTTTTTGAATCGTCCGGCAGGATTCGAACCTGCGTGGGGAAATCCCATCGGATTCCGAATCCAATGTTGCATCCGTAAGCGAAAGCATAATCCAGTAACAATAAAAAAGACTGCAGCACGAGCGGAAATCTAACTGCGATGGGTACATACAAGTGATGACCAGTAGACAATAAGGCCAGTGGTGACATGGTCTGATCTACACATAACAACCAATGGATTTCAAGGTCAGAGGACGTAGGTTATTGCCTAGCCACCGCTAGCAGGCAGAAGAAACAATTAGTGATGCAGTAATCTTTTTCAACGGTTGTCTTCATAAGCTCACTTCGAAACGATCTGGTCTGATTCTAAATGTTTGCTTCACATCTAAACTTCTGCATGTGGCATCCAATCCTCTGTGACTGCATTGAACGTGAGTACTCGTTCACTGACGTAATTGACCTCTTAAAGGTCTTCTTCCCAGCAGTAACCAGAAACCGTATGAGAGTTGAATGACTCCATTACTAGAATTTTTGAAATCAGACAATCCATCGTACAGTTTGATGGAAAAAGGGATATTGCCAGTCAGCTGCCAATACAGCACTTTAAGAAGATGAAACCTCTGTCGGATCTCTCTGAATAGGTCGTATTATTAATCCCTGAAAAGAAAAAAATAATGACGCAAAGATGTTTACATCGCTTACTGTAGATGAAAGTAAAGCCAGTCGATGGCTTCATAAGATAACTTAACAGGGAGCAGTGTACATCCTTCGAATAAAGGATTTCCGAATTTCTTCACTGGATATCCATTAGAACTTTATGTGTATATTTCAAAAGCAGCACGGTAGAAAAATGGCGAGAGCGCAAATGATCTCCAAGTTTGTCGAATTTGTCTTTTCACCTTTTTTACTTTTGAGAATGAGTTTCATCCACCTTAGGGAAATGAAGATTAACAGAGAAACTGGAGTAAATTATCAGGAGTAAGTAGGATATACACTGCTCGGATGTTTTGACTGACTTGTCGTTGTTTTATCCGGAAATACTGGCTATTTGTGGTAGCACATATAAGAAGTGATTCGATCGAAGATTTGGATTTGTTAATACTAAATGACAGTGTATATGTGATGCACGGTAGTCACAGCCGAATCCTGGCTTCACACATCGGTCCTTCTAAGCGGTTAGTCTGATAACAAACGGGATTTGCTGATTCGATTAAGACGGCAATTGGCACCCGATTGTTCGTTTATTCCGCTTCGTTAGCTGCAATCCTATCCTCGATTCAGGACAGGCGAAAAAGTGTTCTCTCTGTCTAGTGAACGAACCAGGCATTCTATTGACAACGTACTAGCCCATCTCCTCACATTAATCAACAGTATATTCCGACCACCATAGGTCCTATGTGGTAGTAAAGGAATTCTGCGACATACTGGTATAATAATTTCTAGTAAAATCCTTCATGTTGCAAAAATATTTTGGGTTTAGAAAGTCATTTCCCGCAATACATGTTGCACCCGTTCGAACAAGAATGGGATAAGGATGCATATTCAATTTCAGCTAATTGGTTTCGCTTTGTGTATACTTCAAAATGCTTTTTGTACACCGGCATAGATCGAGTAAATGAAATTCGCTTTATTGATAATAAGATAATTAATTGGTCATGAAATAATTCATCACGCAACATCAACAACGGAGGTAAAATGTATGGCAATCCTGCCATCTGTGCAACTGTTTCTTGGAGAAATTTGATTGATCAGCTTTCTCGCTACCACCATGCCCCAGAGTTTTTCCATTATAGACTGAAGAATACCGTTTTAACTCCAATCACATTAAGATCGGTATAAAGTTTATTCTAATGGCTTGCCATAAAATCACAGAAAATTAGTGCCAATTAATTGTTTACGAAGTGGTCTATGATGAGGCGTCAGCGCTCAAACATACATTTAAAAGCAGAGAAGTACTACGTAGCAGTTTTCTTTTGGTTACTTGGTACTTTTATTTAATGCCGTTAGTTCTTGTCAGAGGATGATCCGGCACCCCCGAACAACAACCGGAGGAGGGACAAAAATCCAGCTCCACTTCCATTAGCGAAAGCCGTAGACAGTCTGGAGTCCTAATCACTCAGCGTCTGATATGGAAGTTTTTGACTGTCCCCAAAGGCGACAGTGCCTTCCTGGACGTGGAACGGGAGAGGAACATTGCTTTGAGATCTCCGTGTTTGAACGTCATACGGCGGGCTTGGCAGCATTCAGTTATGCTCTCTCCATCAGCCAAGGGGCAAAGGAGTTCCGAGTTTCATCCTGGTCAAGAATCGTAGATTGCGATGCACATCCACAGAGTTCAAACCAATATCTCACCCCTGGGAACGCATGACGGTTAGTCACACACCTGACCATGGGCCACTTGGACTCACGTCAACGTTACTTTATATAGCACCATTCCACAAATGACTTTGAACGGCCACAACTCGTGACACGTACAGTGCTCCGATGCGATGCTCAACATATTCTCAGTGGGGGCTTAATATGAAACAGAGAAATCAGAGACTAATTACAGTGTTTGAAACAACTTATTCAGTGTGATAATCTACTTCGAAGTATGAATTAAAAGCACCGGACTTACTCTAGAAACTTATCGGGACTGAATGCATACGCCACTCTAGGTCTGAATCACATGCTCCGCGTGATTAACGAACATATGAAAAGAGATTCATCCACCGACCACCGCTGTAAACCTTAGCAGTGGATAGTTCCGCTGTCCGTATCCGATTTATCACTTCAGATTTCAAGGTAATTGGCGCGAGGTTTTCTCCTCTTCTACGGCACATTTGATTCGACAAGCAACTGACTGACATGGTTCTCGCGAATGATAAAATGAGTTACTGGGACAAGTAGTCCAACATCAGGTGGGTAAAAGCATTCCTTTGACCTATGATGATGAACAGTGTTGATCACGATTAGATAAAGGAGCGAATGAACTCCACTGTAATCGTAAAATAGATTGAAAACTGCGAGAAATGAAATGTCTTTCCACGTGGAGATTGAAGAATTAGAAGAAGCTGAGTCATGCGAACGAGGAACATCGCCACACTAACACTAGTTCAACCCCATATCCAGCGGGATATTTACCTTTCTCCGGAGTTGTCCTTATTCCGAACACTGGAATCCTGCACCACACCTAAACGACTAAGGTGAAAAGATGACCACACAAACATCGGGTATGCAGTACCTTGGCCTACCTTCAATTCCTAGTTTGGTACGCGTGAGAAACTGGAAGAAGCTGTTACAAGTTCTAACCTGTCTGTAATCAAAACCTTTTGGTTTACATCTTTGGAAGTTATTACCATAGGCATGAGTTATGACAGATCAATATAAATGGAACACACGACATTAGTTTGTTAAACAAAAATACTAACTCACACTCCACCAAGGTATACTTCAGATCCGTTTTCTGTATACAGTATTCAGCGGAAGGCCTCCTGGTGACCACAACAAGTGACTGACTTTTGCATCCATTCAAAGAGTACACTCACAAAGTTCGTGTTTCTCTCTGTTCGTGTGCTTGAGGGGTGTGTGAGTGGGTAATAGGGAGGGGGTGTACGTATAATAGAAATTGGACGAAACCATGACAGTCTCGCAAGAACCAAAAGTTTTACTTCAGAGCTTATATTTTACTCCTCACTTTTGCCGATAAACCCACTGAGGACTACAAATGTGTTCGGGTATACTCATGAAATTACACACCCTTTTTTACTTTATAACAGCACCGTGCTAATTTGCTTTTCACTTCTGCTTTCGGTTTATGGCTTGCATAGTATTTCACGAAGGACCTTTCGGTCGGTTCAGCAACTCATCTGAAAAGCTGAGTTTTTTGGCCGTAGACGCGAGAGAGCAATTCTACACACTTCTTGGCTTGAATCGTTTAGATCCATTGAATACACACAGTTCGTATGCCGTATATCTCATCAAAAGTATTTCTAGAATAATTAATTAGGCGCAACGTCTGTTCTTCTGTGAGTTGAGTAATTTTCTGAAGTTATTTAAAAGCTGAACATTTTCAATTTGGACTGGCTTAGAATCCACGAATTAATATCATCCTTGCGTGAGTGATCAAAAAATTTCAACATCTAGATTACTCAGGCTTAGGTTGCTTTCCAAATTCCAGTACTGAGGTTCTAGTCATGATGCTGTATCCGCGTCTTACTCATCATTGCAAATTGGCAAAATCTTATTTATCTCGAACGAGAATTAACCCGGTTTTTCAAATAACTCAATATTGCATGTGCATTGTTGGTCTATTCCGACTGACTCAGCACCCAGCCGTAACACTCCGTTAAACCCAACTTTACAATGAACAAGAAACCAATGCGGGAGACTTCTCGAAATCTTCCGGAATTCCTCATTAGTATTAATGTGTTAAAACTGAGATCGGTTCGGAGTATATCAATAAATTCGGAAAATTTATCAAAATATTCTCGAGATCTTGTTGAGTCTTGCGCCGTTCCTCCCACTGAGAAATGACTGACCATTCTAGTTCACTGTATGGAGCCAGAATAGTTGCCATGGTGGTTTGCAAATCCCTGGATGTTCACCTGTGTTATTCGCATCCGTGAGGACTCACCTTAATAGATGAGTCGGTAGAGCAGCTGATCAGCAAGCGGAGGGTCGCCGGTTCGATTCTGACTCGCGGTGTGAATTCCTGGATGCAAAAATTAGATTTTCCATTATGCATAAGATTTAGGGTCCTCGTACCAATAATAGATTCTAGAGACATGTAGCCTTTGTTTTAGGTCTTCGCCTAAAGAAATGTTCTATAGGACTCTTGTCTCCGTTTTTATTCGTCTCGCGCTTAGGAAGAAGAGAGTCCGTAGTAGAATTCATTGTTGCTGAATTTTGAGACGTGGATTGTCAAATCACAGGTAATGTGCGGTTGAAGAGGCAGTTGAGTTCTGGTCCGACAGAGTCAATCTCAGCAGGTAGGTTGCAGTCCTGAGAGATATTGATACTCTCCGGTGAAGCATTATCTTACACGTATCGTTCATATCCCAATAAAGTTCCATGGTTAATGTCCAAGGTTCCAATTCAAATGAGTTCTGTATATAAGGTATACACTACTGATTATTTCAAATAACTCACCTTCTGTATGAATTAGCTCAGAATAAAATATCCCGCATTTATCTACTGACAATTCAACTTGCGTAGCCGAATGATGGAGCCTTTTGACAGGGTAGGGATGCCTTCATGATACATCACGTGGATTCTAGTACACTTGACCTTGTATTTTCGATTCCTCATTGGTATTTGTCCTCCGATCTACGTGCAGACTCTGTTAATTTTATAGAAGCATCTTATTGTGATTTACGGCTTCTCAGTCAAATTTTGATGGAAGGATGGAATGTCTGATTTTACGAAGCTATATTTACCTGAATTTTTCACTAAGGATAATTTTTTATCAAGCGTGATAAGAATAAGATGTGAGAGAGAGTCGCCCTGCCTACAAAGTTTCGTTCGACAATCAAATCGACTATATGTTTGTTTTTTTGATAAAGTTTTGAATTAACGGCCGCACATTTCAACAAGTGGCACGTGGTAAAAGTTTGAAAAAGGCATCATCAGACTGTGAGAGTATTGGCTGACACGTTGATAAACGGCCTAGCTCCTTTGGCAGCAGGAAGTCTTTCTCTGTCCAGAATCGATGGTAAAGTTGGGATCAACGTAGCGATCGATGGCCCAATCAGTTTGTGATGAAACGGAGAAAAAGGACCCAATCAGCTGCTAACAGTCATTCTCACAAAACCGAACAGAATCAACCAGTCAGCGGCCAAAGGTTGTCTTAACCGAACGAAACGAAATAAACCAATTAAATGCCAACATTTGTTTCAACCGACCGGGAAGAAATCAGCCAGTCGGGTAGGTAACTAAAAGAACCAGCGAGAAGACCCGGTTATGAGAAACGTTCTGAACCACTACGCACAGCGCAATGATTTTGACCGTGGCACCTGGCATTTTCATATAGACAGCACTTTTTTGTATAAAAAACGAGATGGTTCGGAAATAGAGAAGCCTTCTAACTGGAGCTAATGGAAAGGCTCAGAACACAGTTTGTCTAGGGCAAAGAATAGGATGTGAACAAGGCATTGTTAAGACATGAGCACTTCGGCTTAGAGGGATCCTCTTTTTGATAGCCCGAATTCCTTTGGACCATAATAGTGAGAACTCCAGCTACCATTGCAGTTAGCACTCGTGGACTAAAGCTGGAAGTATGCAGGCAAATAACATGGGCGCTACTTCACTGTCCTAAATGTGACCGAGTCTTTTTGTGCGCAGATGAATAGTTAGCTAATTACCGGCCATTTCTCAAGCCGATAAACCGTGAGTTTTTCCCGAAGAAGTTGATTCATTCGTCCCTCCTTCATCTTCGTTCTTTAAAGCGAGTCGAACAATTAAGTTTTGAGACTGAGCATTATTTTTCACCCAGAATAAATGTAACTTCAATGTCTTGGGAATAAAACAAAACAAGACACATGTTCGTCTACAACTACAGTCTTCTGAGAACCATTTTGTTGGTAATTTTTTCCGTGATATGATTCAGCATGCAGTATCAATGTTCAACCAGTTATTGAAAGTAAGTGTTTGGTACATATTCCGTCAAATACCAACTTGGTCTGGAACATGGTGTGCTCAGTTGTCAGTCGCGTGCGTCATCCTTCCGAGCATCCAGGCTAACTTAGAACAGTTTGATTCCCTTCAGCACTACAGAATACAACACCCGTCCATCGATGGCTCAGCACAGCAACAAATTATCTAGAGGACCGCGTTCTTCTTCTACCGTCGATATTTATTCCGTTAAGGACATGGTGAAGCGAAGACATTGGAAACAACCTACACTGTTTGGCTACTTGTCCAGTTTGAGTACTATCTCACAAACACGCTCTGCAGGTTCAAATCCCTACTGGGGCTTGGTGAATACGGACTATTGACGACTCCTGGAAAAAATGAAACAGTCAAACCGTGCTTCCATGGTTTCCAAAGGTGGGTTCATCACTGGTCCTGCTGCAATTATTTCTTATTAAACAATTTAGATTGCCTACCACGTAAATTGATAATTTACTGCCGTAGATTCTGGAGTCTATTTTCACGACCGTATAAATCATGACAGTTCTCTCTCTCTCTTGAATCCTGAAAATTTTCATGCATTTTCTATGGCCTTTCATGAATGATTCGAAATTCGGGGCTTAAAATTCGTATTGACAATTTTTACTTGTACCACAATGATCTACGCTAAACTAATCCGCATTTGTCATCCAATATTTTTTAGCTGTGACTATGAGAAAAAGAGAAGTGGAACTGTTTTTTTATCTAATGAAATCATTTCTGTATATAGGTTTTTTGTGGATTCAATGTTTGGTCTGTCATGCTACACGGTAATCAACGGTTTGTTCAACACGTGGTTTACTATTGTGGATTTATCTGGAGACGACTTGCTAGAAAATAACCTTTTTTAGTCCTTCCCGTACCCATCACGTGACGTGAATTTATCGGAGAATCACATCGATCGTCAAAAGGAATGTCAATGTGGTGGGAATTATTTCGTCAATGAGATATGTGCACAGTTTTTTTCGGTCGCCGAATGTCAATTTATGTCAACTGAATGCCAACCCAGTTCCCATTGATTCATTCATCTTCGTAAGACTAAAATATATCTGTTGAGAGATTGTCTCTTTGGAAGAACATGAGACGCATTTGGCATCCATTTTGCTCGTCACTGGGACGTGCTGAATTTTGATTCACGTCGACGATGCGTCTCGAAAAAAAATGATACGACTGAAAATGTATATGTATTTTAGTACAAAATTCTGGGGAATATCTGCCACCCGAAACCAATTCACAGTGAGATGTGAAGGTGTTCCGCCTCTCGTTTAACTGCCCAAGGTGGCCAAAATTTATGGTTTTCAAGGAGCACGATATCATCATGATCATCACGAAAATCCGATTAGTACTTAGCGGAGCACCCTCATATGACCTTTCGGGGAAGATCATGCATTCGCAGTGACCTTGGTCCTCCATATATAACTTGTTCTCGGGAAAGATTTGAAGTAATGGTATTAGGCCAATACGTTTCCCGTCATTTCTGCTTAGTCTGAGAGACACCCACAACTGATCATGGTATCAGAATCATTTAAAAAACCGTTCATGGTTAAAATTACACATGCACATGAGCGCTGAAAATCGTCTGTATGAATATTAGCATCCTAATTTCGGCAGTTATTCGTATATGATATTACGATAACTCTGAAAAGCTTACCTTGAAACAAGTTACCGTGATAACTAAGGTTATTCATAACCAGTTGCCGACATATCAAGCAATTCAAAATGAGCCGTACAAAGATTCAGACATGAAGTATTTTTGCGATAAAACAGAGTGAAATTGTCAGCGAAGAGGCTAACTTGATTATTCAATTTTCGACAACATTTGCCAACGTGGCTAAAATTGATGTACCATCTTTCAGCGGCCGTGTACCATACAGAAATCACTGTAGTATTCATGAAAAAATTAATTGCTGATACCCTTATTTATAAACCAAAGACATCCTTTGTTTCATCGGGAAATTTTTCTGCATAAAATTGTTTTATCTTTCAAGAGCGCTTTAGGAACTATTCCAGGGTTTTGGTTCAAAGATAATTTTTTCCGCCCCCTAAGTTTCACGAAGCTGTCAGACGGTAAATTGTTCAAAGTAGTGGGTCCTTTACATGTAATTGATGAGAACAGAAGGAAGAAATAAGTGGCGAGGTGCATGCATTTCGTTCACCCCTGTTGAACCGGTGCAATCTTTCAGTGATGTTGCACAATCCAAAACCGAAGCTTTCCGCAATCCGCAAATGATACATACAGTGGGTCATCATAAAGCGCTTTGTGCACATAGCCTTTGGCGTAAAATGTTTGCTGGCCTCGCACTAACCGAACAGACAACACGCCCTCACCTCACCTCCACCAACGAACACACTGTAAGAGCACTCGGTCCTGCCAATTCCACTGTAATACTTTTTCTCGTTTTATCTCATATAAACCGGCGTGTTTTACGGAAGGTGTAGAGACTAGTGAAGAAATTGTTTACATCTCATAACAAAATGTATTCTTTCTGTTTTCGTGGGTAATTTATTATCTAACTCCAACGAATTTTCGTTTCGCTTGGACCACTAATCAGAATAACTACGGAATGACTCCTCCAAAGGGGAACTGCACGGTCCACATAGATGGAATCGCATATGGATTAAAGGAAAATATTCCCCGGATTCACTCGACTGGTTTCTCGGTTCTTATCGCTCATTACGTGTGCGTACTCAATGTTTTCCTGCCCAATCTTCCCTATACGCGTACCTAATGAGCGGCTACAACCGCGAAACCACTCGCGTGCTCCCGGGGGAAACTGTATCCTGTCAACCATACACAATACTACTCATATCGAAAATCAAAACTTGGAACCATGTGTCCTCATTCTGAGGATTAGCCATGATTAACTGACGAAATAGCTATCGGTGAGGTGCACCTGTTTTCTTCTCATCGAATTCACTCTATGATGAAGCCCGTTGTTCACAGATGACTAACTACGTGGAAAGTACTTGAATTGAATGCTGTTGTGCAGACTCATTTTTATTCATGAGATTCACACACACACACACACACACACACACACACACACACACACAAGTAATATGAATTCAATCGACTTTTTGTACATAGCAAAACAAAATAGTCCCAAGCTTTGGACAAGACCTAACGAGGGTTGAACCTTGTTCTTGTTACGCGACCTCTTGCCAGTGCGCACACATACCTTGTTATCTGCCACGGGGACAGAACCTACGCGAAACTATATTTGCCCCTAATACGGCTGTCGCATTCTTGAACGAAATACCAGCGGTTGGTTCAGTGCAATACATGTGTGTTGTGTACTTGTTTGTAAGTTGACATATCCACCACCGTGTGTGTGTGTGTGTGTGTGTGTGTGTATTTTTGCGTCGGAATGTACGGACATGGGGTCGAGGTTCGCATAGCCAACATTCCGCGAATTCCATTCCTCCCCGGAGCTTTCACACCTATTGATACACACACGCACAAGCACACACATACTCAACTACAGACGCGCAGTCACACCACCCTTAAATGTTGAACAGTAATAGCAATCGCGTTCTTCGTATAGATCAGGTGCCCAATATTATTTGATGTGTATGTGCATTTGTGTGTGAGTGTGTGCGTACGTGTGCGCAGAATACACTGATGTGTGTGCATACCACACTTGATGGAAATACAGTTCAGACATTCCAGGGATGGAAATGATTTAGGCAAACTGGAGTAGAATTTACGGAGGGGAGGCCAGAGGAATCGATGATCCGAGTGACAAACATATTTGTTATCACTCATATCGCTTCTTGCGTTGACGATACTGATAAGTTCATCGCATACAGACGATGATGGTACGTGTATATACTTCGGTACGCGTGCGTCTGTGTGTGTGTGTGTGTTACTGAGCCGGTGACAAGGTCACTGCGTATTTACCAACTCATATTTGGGTGTATGGTTCAAGAACAGTATTTTGAATAAGAATAAAGAATACAAGGACAGTCATGACACTATGGTCAGGTGGAACCCTTATGGCATTCCTTTACAAGTCTGATGGATAAAATGAAATACAGCTCATGTAACTTACAAATGTTACCTCATTTGAACGGATCAGATATGCAGCCCAGGGGAATTTGTTATCCATTGTACAGGATACTTTTGTGGCACTGGAAAACACATTTGTTACAGAAGTATGAAGGACAATCAGTGATATACTTTCCTAAAACATTCCTTTTTTGGTTTTTTGTCATCATTTTCAAGGTTGGAGTTCAATGGACAAAACCATGTAACCCAAGTTCTCTAGAGCAGAATGTCGTCAATGTGCTATTGTTGATATAACGCTGAAATACTGCCTGCACTTCTTGTACACGAGATCCTGGGCGTTTCAACCCAAACATTTAAGGACCGGAGGGATATAGTAACAATTAGATCTTAATATTACACGATGATTCTGTTCTTTTAGAACTTATCAAGTGGCACAAGAAGTCGGAAGTATGTAGATAGCGGAAAGTGTGCCTGGATTTTCGCATCCCTTTGCTCACCCCGAGTGCCGGAATCTAACCGAGCGGTTGCTCTACTGATCGAACTACCGCGGTGAACAATGCAACTGAATATTGGGTTAATCAGTTCCCGGGCTTGGCGTGGACTTTGAATGGGGAAAAAGCAATTGACTACTTCATCTGAATCTTGGGGATTGTGCATGAATGAAGAGTCCATGAGTTATTTCGTCGGCTGGTCAAGGACAACCTTCAAACCGAGGACATACGGTCCCAAGTTTCGACTTATGATGCACGTTTTTCACTATTCAAATGAGATTAAGATGACAAAAAACCTAAAGTGGAATGTTCGAGTATGGGGATGATTGGGCAGGAGAGTACAGGGTTCGCGTACCTGACGAAAGGCAACAACCGCGAAATCAGTTGTGTGCTTCCGGGGAAATCTTGTCCTATCACCCAGATATAATACCGTACTACTTACATCAAAAATTGAGCTCTTTCTTATCTACATTTCTGTTCTTCTCTGATACTCCTGATCTGGGTGTTCTGCTAAACTCATTCGACCATGTGAAATCATCGGATGTCCGAGAGCACTAATGTGGACAGTGTATCACACCTTTATGCCCACAGAAATAAAGGGTATCACAAACATTCTACAGGAAGATTCAGGTGGAAGGTGAAATATAATAATCACCTTGCGTGTGTATATGTGAGCTTATTATCCAACAACCGGTCATCGGTCGAACTATGTTTCCTTGGGTGAGAAAACTAGTTTACTAACAATATCATTTACCCTAAAGCGGCGACTACTTACTTGACTAGTCAGTTTTAAAATAGGTCAGAAAGACACCATGATTTTCTTTTTCTATTGCATGCATGGACGTATACCCCTTAGCCACAAAGGCACACTGAGCTATTCGGGATAACGGGCACCCAGACCCTGAGATTTGGGGTGCTGGATAACCACATAAGGTCCCAATAGGTCAGGTGTGGTAACTAGCCGGGCAACAGTGGATTACTGTCTACTACCAAAGTGGCCGGTGATGGCGATTGTTCGAATCTCCGACCTACGAGGTGGAAATAAAACGCTCTAAACCACTCGACAACGTAGAATGACTTGCAAAATAAATGAATCCGTATTTGGGTGTCAAGAACCAGTGCGCACAAGAGGTGACAACCATGTTCTCATGGAGAGAGATATCATCCACAATTCGGGTTGTACCACAATGGAGTTAAGTTTGTTTATCAAACTGTTTGCACTAAATTCTGAACTCTTCGTTTGCTCTTAATCAGAGTTTAATATTTCTGAAAAATCAGTTTTCTTGTTTTGCAGGTCATATTCAGCTGAGATTTAAAAAACAGTTGTTGTTTTGTTCTACACACCAGTGAAACGAGAACAGAAGTTTCAAACAATCAATGTCGAAAACTGCAGTCTGGCGTTTCCTGGTTTCTGTACAGAACAAGGTCTTTACTGTGCAACCCACGGTAATGATGTTGAAAAAAATACGACATAAGGTGTGTGCCAGTGTGCCATCAGTGAGATGCTTTGTTATTCATGTCGATTTCGTCGTTCTGGCTGGTATCGTTGCTTTTATTGTTTTTTTTCTTTCAGTCACCTCCACCGTGTTAATACTGGCTTGCCTCCAAGACAATGGTAAATGAACACGGCCTGGCGTGCAGAAAATTGATTGTGGCAGTAGGATGAACAAGTTAAACAAATATATTCCAACTCAATCTATTGTTTTACACGGAAAATGTTTTGATTCAACATCCGTTGTTAAAGTTCAAATAGATGATAATAAATTCCATGGAATAGTTCTCACGGAAGATGCAGTTGCTGTAACGTCAACGAAATTTCTTTTTGGATTTTGAATGTAAACTTTTGACTTGATCCAAATGCGAAAAGTCATTGATCCCTGGACGGGATTCGAACCTAGGTTCTAATATCGCGTGCATTCTACCAGTTGAATCAGGAGGTCACATCGAGGGCTCCAGAATTTTCACAAATTGATCATACAAATATATTGGCATATGGCACCCGCTACAATGAATAAATTTCTAATTTGAATACCCAGAGTGGGATTTTCCCAATGCAAGCTTTAAAGGTGATACAAAGCGTTTTTTACATGATGAGATAATATCAGTGGAAAAAAGCGGGTTCCTTCATCTACCGCTTGAAGTGTGAACAGTAGAAAAATGAATTTCACCAAATTTTAATTCAGTTTAGCTAAGGAACTTAAAATGCACATCCGCATTTTTGTAGTTCATTTGTATTTGAAGAACGGCTGGATCAGCTAAATTCTTTCAGATGGGGCCATAAATTTCTCAGCTAAATTAGTAAGAGATCAACGTACGGCCATTTCATAAGGAATTCATGATGCAAATCATTGTGAAAAGGTGAAAATTTCACGACCCAGTATGGTTTGTGAGACAATTCTTCGCACCATGATCGTCAAAAATAGGCAGATCTGCTGATCTCACATACGTGATAGCAAGATGCTTTCATTCTAAATCCAGATAATTACTGCTGTCCAACAGAATAAATCTATTAGAAATGCCTTGGTCTTCAATGTCCGGATGAATTCCTTTGATAGAAGATGTCAGATCCAGAATAGAGTCCAAGGGAAGACGAGAAAATACCGGTGTTGTTGTTTCTGGCTCAGGTTGATCGTTTTCATGTGGGCCTCTGATCATGCTGAGCTTGGCGTGCCTGTCACAAAGATTTCAACACCAGTTTAGGAGACAGCTCTGATGCCCACTGGTTATGTCACTTGGACAGAAGATAAGAATTTTGATAATTGAACGCTAAGCTTACCTAGCAGGAGCTCATGACATCTGGGAAACGTCCATACCTACACCAAGCAGAGATTGAATACAGGAAATCGAAGGCACTCTAAGCATTTGGATGTGGGTAATAACTTAATTAAATTACTCGGACCTTAGAACAGATTTTCGTTTTGAATGATCACTCCTTTTAGGGGCTTTATCAACTACCTGTTTGGAAGTCTTCATATTACTGTCCAAAAGTGGTGGGGTTCTAACCAGATTTCCCAAGCTTTTCCACTTCTGTCTATAAATTCTGATGGTAGACATTTTTGGCCCTGACTGATTGGCTGAATCGAAGGTCAGGGGATTGAAAAACAAGTTTTTTCCCCCAGCTGTTTTTCAGCCAGCAAGCAAGATTTAGTTCTTAATAAAATCTTTTAGGGATCTATGTATTCCCAGGGAATCTTCAGTTTCTGTGCTACAAATAACATGACCTCAGGATCACACAATGTTCGGCCCCTTTTCTGATGAAGTTTCACCGGATTACACTCATATATTAAGAAATAGAGGTTTCAAGGCTAACTGAGTTGGCACATCATTCTGCTAGATGGTACAATTTCAGCAAAACTTAATTCAATGTCAGCCTCGTGTTAGATTGTTTCATAAATGAGGTTGACAAATTCAGTTTTTTTATAATTTAAAAGTCTCCTATTGTTTTCTCAATGTTACCAAGGTGAAAACAAAATAACCAGACATCATAATAGAAAGCAGCTAACGTTTGATTCTATTCTAAAATGAAGGCGTGTGAAGATATCTCATAAAGTGGCCCAATCGGGATGCGCCGAGTGGATAATTGTGTCTCACAAGGCAATGACTTGGCCATTGGTCTGTACAACAACCACGTGGTTTCAGCGAACAAGCTAAGCACGTGATACATTTTTGTTGATAAACTGTCCTGAAGACCTCACGTTCCAAGCACAAATCTCAGGTCATTCGACCAACCGTGCACTCGGAAGCACCAGACTCGAGTTTCGCTCGTGTTAGAGCTCATAGCACTCAGGGTTTGAACCCGGACCTTTTCACTCCGAAGGCGTGTGTGTGGCCGTGGCGTAAGTCGGCTCCTGTCCGGGCTGTTCTGAATCACCGAGTTTGTTCGGATGTTATCATCTAGCATAGCCAGAAATGCCCGGCAGCTTCGAATGGAGACACGGTATCTGTCCCGTTAGCTCCAAGCAAATGTCTCCCACTAAGTCAAGTATACATATGGCAGTTACTCGCGAGTAGTGTGTATCATCTATCCCACAAATTACTCGTGAGTAATCGCGAGATATAGATACATGATATATCACTGGACAGTCAACGCAATTATCCTACTACTCGTGACAACCTAGTAGCCAAACTATGTAAGTTGTTTGTAACACACTGCCCTTGTCGTCACTTGGGCATTCTGCGGAGAAGTCGTTCATCATAGGAGTTGATCGGTTTGTGGTCACTGGGTTGTTACACTTGAGGAAACCAGATGTAGTGTCCGTAGTTAGTAGCAGAACACGTAACTGTGGTGTTGCATTCATTTGTACGAGGGTAAACACAAAACCCGACCGTAACCGGCGAGTAAGCAGCAAGCAAACTAGTGAGTTGGCATAAAGAATTAAACTACATATGCTGTCACGCTCGACAGACCAATGCCACCAAGTACACAGCAGAATAGACAATTCAATACTGCTGGCGTTAAAGCATGGATAAAGATTAAGGCAAATCCGGCGTATGTCCATTTATGAGAGGAATATTGATCGGTTGTCTGCCTAGTGTGCGTGATTTTAACCAGACTCAACACCGGTGGTAAAAGGCACCTAACAATGTAGTTTTGATGATAAGCATACCGTTCGGAACCAGCCCGCTTAGACTGGGGGTAGGGTGCTCGACTGACGGTTATTCACGCTGAGGTTTAATTTCCAGTGGAAGCTCGTTGAATGTGCATTGCATCCGATATTTCCTGATAAGAATGAAACATCTGCTTCACAGTGCTTCGATGGTTTTCCGTGGTGAGTTGAGCGTCGTTCCTGCATGACGAATGATTTTATAACTTAAATAATCTGCACTTTGTGGGAATTCATGTGCCGTTATTTTTGTCATAATCCCCTCACTTGCCTGAAGGTCACTTCGAACGATAAATAATCGAAGATGACAAACATACCGTGGCTTGTCCCGCTTGACTGATCTAAGTAGGCAGTGTTGGTCGTGTTTAAGTAATTCAGTTCATACGTGACCGTTTTTATCAATGGGGGCTGCCAAAACACGAAGAACCAATGGAGTAGTGGGGAGAGCCTGTACAATCAAATAAGTATACTGGATATCATAGTTTAATAATTGTGACTAAGGAATGCTTTGTTTAAGAACGTCAAACAAAATTTTTCTGGAAAAATGTAACGCCGGTGTTCAGGATATCTACCCTATTATTGTTGCCTGTCACAAAAAACCGTACAATTGTAAAAAAAAGAATAAGGAAAGATGGAGCGTTGTTTAAAAATAAGCTATAGAGCTCACCGATTTTAGGTTGGACGAATTTACCTCCCAGTAGAGTTACGTTATCAGTCAGACGCTGCCGGTGGCGACTTCGATAGCCAATCCGATCTGTCTGTTAGCGAAATTAATGGTCAAGCATTGCACAATTCAAGAGCTTTGAAACGAAGGAGACGGAACAAAAAAGGGTATTGATTTTTCTCCTCTAGTCATTTAGTTACGGGACATCAAGGACCACATTAAAGGCTGCCTAAAAGACAGGGAATTACAAACTCATAAGCTACAAGGTAACAGGAGATTAGAAGAAAAATAGGCTTGTATTTGAAGAATTTTCACCTGCAATAATCCTACCATTACCGACGGAAATTAAACAGTAGTCATCATGGGCGAATCATCTCATCCATACAGGAGAAGTAAAAAGAGTGTTATATTAAACATATGGAGGAAAGGAGTGAAGCTGTTCGTTCTACGAAAACTTGAACTTCGGTCTTCCAGTAGGCAAACCAAAGGGATTCGAAATAGATCATCGGAAGAAAATTAATCATAACCATCATAAAATTATTACTGAGAATCGTGAAAAACATCATCAACATCAACATCAACATAATAATCATCATCGGAATAAACATCAACAGAATCAGCCTCATCAAAATCATTCCTTTCGTTATCATCATATTCATCATAATCAAGAACATCATTCGAATCATCACCATCATCATCATAATCATCGTCATCATCCGAGATATCATCATCCGAAACTTCCACATAATTACCATTATCCAAGTCATAATTATCCGAGTCATCAATACCATTATCATCATCATCAACGTCAATAACAACATCATCATAATCAGAGTCATCATCCGAGTCATCAACATCATCATCACCATCATCAACATCACCATCAAAATCCTCATAATCATCAC